>CM077881.1:48717102-49967102 GCA_039720435.1 Amazona ochrocephala | reverse complement strand
AAAGCCTGAAGTCTTAATTCACAGAGCTTTCTCTCTTGCCTGCTGGGAATACTGAACTAAAATTCAGGACTGGGGCTCCTTGGTGTTCTGCATCATGGAAGGTGAACGCAAAAAGTAGCCAGACTTGAATTCTGAGCAGGAAATCCTGCTCATATTTGCTCATTTGAAAATTAGTTCTAAAAGCAAAGCCTACCTAAATGAATATTTCTACCTCCCATTCTCTCTCTGTAACTGACCCAAACTCCAGCCTTCCATTTGAGAGGTTCACTAGAGACTAGAGGATTGCCTCCTTCTTTACACCTGCTGACAGTTACTTTTTTCTTTATCCACTTATTTCAAGTTGTGCAGAATGTCCAGTCAGACATTTATTTCAAGAAAGGCAAAAGATACCAGAACTATAGACTGACACATTGCAGGTTATAATTGAAAGACTCAATGGAGAATCTCATAATTAAATAAGATGAATACTTATGAAGAAGCAGAATTTGACAATAGTCATTTTTGGCAAAGCATCATATTTGAAGCAGTGGAAAAGGCACTGTCCTCGGCATTGGGAAATTTTATCCAGCAAGACAGAATAGTAATTTTCTTACCCTATGACTGAAATTCTGCAGTTACCTCCACAGAGCCATGCTGCTCTCAGAGCCTGGACAATTTTCGGGATCATCCATTGGCACAGGATCAGTTCCATCATGTTTTGATTGCTAGAATAGCAATACATACAGCTCCCTCCAAACACTGGGGTACAATCTATAGACAAAAGCACATTCCTGGAATTTACCTGGACTAAGTAACTAACTTTTACAATGGAGAATAGGGAGGGCTCCATCCTGCAAAGCCACAAGATACCTCTCCTGTGACTGCACTAGCCACTGTGCTGCCTTGGTACACCCTGGTATCTAGAGACAGGGGCTGCAGGAGAAGCCCTGAGAAAGAGGGGTCTGCTGTGGCTACATGCAACCCATCCTTTTATAACTGGGCATCCTCAAGCCCTAGGAAAGACATTTTGCAGTTCTGCACTTGCTTCCACTGTCCAGCAGCACTGACTTTCTCCCTAACCATGACGGAAGAACAAGCAGTATGTCTCACATCCTTTGAAGTCTTGCAGTCGTTCAGTCTTGCAGAGAAGTCTTGAAGTTATTCAGTCTTGCAGAGAGGTAAAAGGACAGGCAGGCCTAAGGTCTTTACTAAAGTGGACCTTGACCAGTTGCCCCACATATAAGAAAGAAACAGCCAGAACCACAGATTTCCCTTTATATGATTTTGATTACATAGCCAAGAGATAATTGATGGGACTTTCTGAACACATAATATGAGCCAGAAGCAGCTTCAGATACATGTACACACATAGCACATAATAACTTCTTTGCCCTCCCTATTTTCTGCAAAGAGACAAGAGCACTTGATTGCATAGGGCAAACGAAAGTGTGCCACTATAAATGAAGCCAACACCTAACTTGAGTTTGCAAAAAGATGTACAGCTTCAGTCAGAAGACCCCTGGTCTCTCAGGTCTTACATTAAATGCGTATTTTAAAAGAATATTTGCTCTTAGCTGTCAAACATGTACACATACAGCAATGTCAGAAAAGATCTGATGCTTACAAATTAGTAACAGCTTTAAAACCATGCAGTTTTTCCTGATGGAAGCCTAGCATTCTGTAATGGTTGCACTGCTGTTAGTGGAAAGTATCTATTGTTTTATAGTAATTTAAGTTTCAATGAAGGGTATTTTTCACTCTAGTCTCTTTAACAGTCACTATATGAAGTGCAACAGCTTGTCTTAAATTTGCTGTTTACCAAAGTGAAAAGATTTCCAGGTATGAGGAAAATGCAATATTATCTGTTATAGATCAAAAAATAATAATGCTTGTGATAGGATATGATTTTTTATATTTCACATATTTAAGTCTATATATTGTCTAGTATTGTTTCACCATTGTCTCATCATCAAGATTAACATTAAATCAAACAATGAATTATTCATGAGGTGTGAATAAATGGAATTAGCCTTTCTAGCGTTCACTCTGTAAATCGCATCTTCTGGATAAATGCTTCTCTCTCTTCCCCCCCCCCCTTTTTTTTTTTCTTTAATGTCTGAACACTAGAAATAATGACCTGGCTTGCAGCCTTGCCTGATTAGCTCTTGTTAGGGTGATATTTTCCGATGAACACAGGTCTCATCAACCAAGAGATGTCAGGTATGATATTATTCCTGTTAGCTTCCTAACTTGCAACAGTTTCCCTGTCCATCCCTAAACTCTACCTTCACCCCTAGCAGCCATGGTACCTGGAGCTCAGATGATTTGTTGAGCTTGACTCATTATCTACTGTGTTATAACAGCCGTTAGAAACTGAATGACATACAATTAAAATGATATTAGCAGCTCAGGAGTGATTTTGTTTAATTTACTCCTACTCAGATGTAAAAACATTAGTGACTTTTTTAATTGGACCTCATAATGTCTAACTCCTACTCAAATGCAATGAAATTAAAGACTTTGGTGGCTAAATACCGCTTAATTTACTCCTACCCATCTATAATGACATTAAAGATGCTTTAGGGTAGATATTGTTTCCAATCATTTATATTCAAAAGAAATCTGAGCTTATAGGTACTATTATTGAGGATATAATAAAATCATACAAGAAATGTATCTATACGGTAGGGGATAGTTGGTTACAAGTAATATTAAAAAGTAATCATTCATTTTTAATGCAAGGATATTAAAAAGTAATGTTAAACACAAGAATTTGTGAAGTTTTCTGTTCTTCACAGCCTCTTCAAGGACACAATCCTTTCCTTTTTAATTCAGAGTGTGGATTTACATGAAACATTTTTATTAAATTGCACATGGTTTTAAAATCTTTCTTAAGCGGTATTTATACGATAAATTCAAAGCTGACTTGTGTCATTACAGGGACAGAGAGCAAAGCATACTTTTCAGTAATGGGGTTCACTTTGCTCTATAACTGTGTAATACAGCTTAATGGATTCCTCTAAAGTTCAAACATTTTAGAGGAGCATGTGGTTCTCTGTCACATTTACACCACATTGCCTCCCTTTTAAGTCTGACTTTTCCCATACTGAGTTGATGCTGTTTGCTTCCAGTACAGGTACCTGACCTATATTTTGTAACATCGATGAGGGTGGACCATCAAATCATTCATACCTTTTGTACACAAAAATTCCATTGATTTGGCCATTAGCATATTCCTTTCCCTCCCTTCCCAGCTTTAAAAAGCAAAAGCATTATTGAAAATGCCTGCCCTCACTTAGATAAACCTCTAATTACTAAAATGAAAAGAATTTAGAAAATTTCACTTATGCTCTTATTATGAAGACAAGCCATACAGATGACAGATTTCTTGAGATGGCAGAACAAGATTTCTCCTTTAATCTTGCACCCTCATCTAGAGCATGGCTATGGCGATATTCAAATGAAAAGGCCTGTTCCAGGTAACTAGCATAAAATATTGCTAAGGGAGACAGGAGAGACTTCTTCCCTCTTGGTGATACACAGCTAGCACCCTTGTCCTGCTGACTGGCGGGTGATTTAATGACTGTCTTTCATCCTGTTCTTCAAGTGATGATGCCTTATACCAGTTTCTTCCTATTCCAAATGGAACACAAAAAGCTAAGCCTTTTGGAAACCATGATCCCCAATTCATTTCCTGATTCTGAAGCAGGAGCCAATGTGTTACTTCTGGATTTCTTGTGCTGCAAACTATTTTAAAATAATTTACTAGCTTATAATGTTTACTTAAAAATAATTTTAAGGTTCCATTGTAAAAAACTGTTTTAAGCCTGGAAAACATTTGCATGCTATTTTGTAACTCATTCCACTTAAATCTGGAATTTGGACATGGGAGGATTAAGAATAAATTTTTGCTGGGTAGAGGCTTGCAAGGGGTGAAGCATTGCAGGCTTGAAACACTGAGGAGCTTCAACACTAGCAACGTTAGTAACTAGATAAGCACTGTCCTGGGTTCAGCAGTAGCAGTCATTTTTCTCCTTCTTAGTAGCTGGTGCAGTGCTCTGTTTTTGACTTTTGGCCTGGGAACAGCTCTGATAACACCGATGTTTTTAATTACTGCACAGTAACGTTTACTCTGACCAAGGACTTTCTCAGTCTCATGCTCTGCCAGGGAGGAGGGGAAGCCGGGAGAAGCAGAGACAGGACACCTGTCCCAAACTAACCAAAGAGGTATTCCGTACCACAGCACATCATGCCCAGTATATAAACTGGGGGCAGTTACCCAGAAGGGTTAGATCACTGCTGGGTTGGGCTGGGTATCGGTTAGCGGGTGGTGAGCGGTCGTATTCTCTTCCCTTGTTATTTCCCTTATCATTATTATTATTGGTGGTAGCAGCAGTGGTTTGTGTTAAACCTTAGTTACTGGACTGTTCTTACCACAAACCGTGGGAGTTACATTCTTTCGATTCTCCTCCCCATCCCTCCGGGAGCGGGGGGGAGGAAGGGAGGGAGGGAGCGAATGGCTGCGTGGTACTGAGTTACCAGCTGGACTTAAACTAAGACAGCACTTAAAGTTAAGCACCGGCTAACACAGATTCTTCATGTGTCTTCTGCTCTGATCTGCAGCAGGTCACACAATAAAAGGGACCACTCTGCTCAGCTGGAGCTGATAAGTGTATTCCCTCACATGGTTTGTTTGGATACTCCACCCAGGTGAACAGTACTCTTGCCTCAGCCACAGCATCATGTCATGCTCTCTGTCCTGCTCTATAGCCTGACCTGCAAGATAGACCACTCTAGGAACTTATTTGGTATGAACTACACACCTTCAGGTGGTGAGTTTGAGAAATGAGTTCACTGCGAGGTCTTGGGCTCAGAGCATGAGATACAATGAGACTGGCATAGGTATTATGCTAGAGGAAAGCCAGAGCCTCCAATACTTTACACCCTACATGTTTATGGCACATACACATGGAAGCGTGGTGTCATGATTAAATATTTCAGCAGTGTTTGGGAGAAACTCTCCACAACCCCTCTGGTGCCTCTCTTTACTTCTCAGACCAGAAACTGCCAAGCTCTCATAGTGAAACACTGAATTTGTGCATTGACCTGAAGCAGGCGTGAGTATTTGGGTCTGGACAGGGTCTGCCACCATCCAGAGATCAATGACTAGTAGGCTGTGTGTGCTACTATATCCCATGTTATAACTGTGTATCTGCATGCATCTGCACATTTATTTCAGGGCCATAAGTACTCCCATTTTACCCTTGCTGACAGGATTATCTAACATTTGTCTGGGTTGACACATTGGATGCATATTGTTAGTGTTGTGGAGGAAAAAGGGGCACTCTAGGTACAATAGAAGCTCTCAGAGTAACAAGATTGTTACTATAGTTTGCACGTGGCTCAGCTATCAACAGAGTAAGTACAATTTTATAATATTAACCTACTACTGATATTTAGCATATTTACTGTAGGTATGATTAATGAAATTGTCTCCACTTAAAAAGTGGTCAACAGGGACCACTGAGCACTTGAATTCCTATTGTCACTGCATCTTTGTCTCACCACTTTTTTCTGGCAAATAACCTATTGCCAATAGGTACCACATAAGGGAAAGGAAGCACAGTTACACTATGGTGAGTAAAATGAGTATTGATGGATAATGTCTGCAACAGGGAACACCAATAAAACACTGTAGAAAAGAAGGTGGATATTAAAAACAGTGATTAACTGATCAAATGATGACATTCCAGGAACACCAAAGTCTGAAACATGCAAAAATACAAAGGGACTTCTACTTGGCTTCCATGTCTCAGACATTAAAGGAATCATTAACAGAATACAATTCTCAATACCTTGCACATATATTAAAAATGACTCAATATCATCAATTCAGGTGCAAAATGACAAATTTCAAGATACATAGCCAAGTACATATCTGTCTGCACAGGAAGCCTCTCAGGGTGCAGCACAATAAAGCACAAAGACTGATTTAATTGCAGTTTTCTGTGTACTCCCCCTGAAGCCAGAAGTATTTTTGAAGTCAAGGATAGTATGACCAAGATGAAGTCCTTTAAAGGATCAAGACTAAATGCCTACACTCTGCAGAGATGCTTTATGTTAACAAGACATTTTATGTTAACAAAGAGCAAGAAAGAACACATATCTTCAGCATGAACAAAAAAAAAAAAAAAAAAAAAAAAAACCAGAAATCTGTATAGTTGCCCTTTTTTAAGTGGGCATCTAAGATGGTTATATTTAAAATGCCAATTGATCTTCATTTAGTTCTCCAACTCCAGTAACATAGGCTATAAGCAGATCACTTCCCATGGAAGGAAGCCTCACCAACTACAGGAAAGAGCAGCTCAAAATGGACTAAAGAGCATCAACTCTTTGCCACCACAATGCTCTTCAGGCAATCCCGTTTAATCTTGATAATGTGTCTGCAACACATTTACAAGGCACCCTAATTTGCATTCTTGATCTATTATATAGAGCACTCAAACAGCCTACACCTTCACCTATCCAGCCTCATTTTATAAAGCCATTATTTAATAAACACAACTAATAAACTTCATGCTTATATATTTTCTAGTTTTCTGGGAAAAAGAAAGCTTTCTTTGTTTTCTATTGCTAACATCTATTTCTAACATCTTAACGAAATGAAATGATTCTGTTGCAACTAGTTCCAAATTGTTTTGGGAAAGAGGAAGATAGTCTGTAATTTTCATGGTGTAAATTTTAATAAACAGCACCCTCAAGAGGATTAGAACTCACTTCCTTCACTGTTCGAGAAAAAAAAAAATCAGTTGCTAGGCTACCACTTTTGAATACAGCCAGAATAATTTCCAAGGGTTATTTAAGGTGTTTAACTACAGAACAGATACTGTGCGGGAATCCATGCATGCACTAATACTCCCAGTCACAAGAGCTATTGTGGTGGCCCTGAGGCATGTGGTTTAGTGTGAAACTGAGGCTTGCCAAGATCAAACAAGCAATCAGTACCCATTGTGAAACCATCCTTTAAGGAGATGATTTTGGAAAGGGATAAGGAGACAGGCTGCTCTGGTGCTCCTTGTTGCTCGGCACATTTGGGAGAGTCCTTGTGAGAAAAGCTAATGCAGAGAGAGGTCTCATATTTTGTTCTGAGAGGGATAAGTCCCATGGCCATCCCAGCTTGTGAGCTGAAGGCATGACAGCACACCTAGACTGTTTCCTTACACTACAACAGAATAAGATTCAGACACACACTGTGGACATTTGGGAAGGAAGCATAGCAACTGTACTGTATATTGGGTAATGGAAGGACTGACTAGAACTAAGGGCACACTGCCAGTGCCTTTCTGCCCCAGGACAGACAGGATGCCATTAACTGGGGGCAGTGTGAGGAAGATTATAACCTCTGCCCCTGTAAATCTCAGCCTTAGCCAAGTCATCTTCAGAGTCTTGAAGGAGAGCAACCTGTGTAGTATGTCTCGATTTAACAGTGAAATCTTAAAAATCATGTCTCAGAACAGAAACTGAATGTGCTGAGGAACAACCACAATTTGCACAGCATCAGAAAAGTCACTGTGGTGCTTCATTCTACAGTGTGATAGAGTGTATATATTTTCTTTGCAGAAGTAACACCGTCCAGATGTCTCTTCCCTCTTCCACTCATTCTTTACAACTTAACAGATATATCAATACCACTAAAACTGATTTGCTGGCTTCTTAGTGATAACTTCACTGAAAAGCAAGATTTCCAAGAATATCAGAACACTTGATGTTAAATACAGCAGTAATTTACAGACTGAATAAATCCGATTCCCATTTGGATGTTTCTCTACAATGCGTTCACAATGCCCAGGTACAGCGGATTAGATATTTGATATTAGTTTAAAAAGAATCTTGCAAAAATAAAATAAAACCTTAAGATCGAAAAGTTAATTAAATAATTCAGAATAATTATTTTACACTTAATTTAGTAAACTGATTTCCAAAGGAAGTATGCTTGGTTCTGTAGTGCAAAATTGCACTCGGATTTTGCTGTACTGGCAAATGCTGCTATTTAGAATTTTTGCTTTAATTATGAGCACTTTCTCTGTGATTATCAATTTTTAGGATAATTTTTATGGATTAAAAACATGTCCTTACCATGTAAAAAGTCACTGTGATCTAAGGAAGCCTAAGCAAGGGTAGCCTTCTGTAAAGTAGCCAGATTCATGCCTAATATTGTCTCAGGAAAGTGTGAATTCCTAGAAATGGAGTACCCAGCCAGATACAGATGTGACTGGGACTGTCAGAAAGCTCATTTAATTCATCTGCCAAAAGGAAGCAGCTTTGTCAAATCAGACCCGACAAACCAGAGCTGTTTTCACAGTTACACTTTGGCGTGAAAAGCTATTTTTAAATTACTTTTTTAATGCATTTTTATAGCACTTTTATTACTTTTTTAAAAAATGTAGATGCTTTTATTAAAGCTAGAAATGAGACGACATGTATATGTTGAAGAAAACTTGGACATAAATAACTCATATCTGATCACTATTCCCTGGAACAAAAATAAATAGCTGCTTATCTGTGATCATGCTACTTGGCTATGGCATTAGCTTAGATTTAACTTTCAAGATTCACATTAATGTGAGCTCCACAAATTATCAGCTATACATAAATGAATGGCTCTGGTCCCATTATTCTGAGATAATTCATTACCTCCCCTTCTCCCAAGTTTTACCGTCCTTTCTTAGCATGTCTGGCCAATTTTCTGACATGAAAGCCTTACTCAAGCATACTGATTGCTTACTTTACTTGCCATGTACAGTAATTTTTGTTAATTATTTTAAGATCCATATATATCTCTATATATATGGGCTACATATGAATAAGAGAGGCTAATACATAGCAATTACCCCCATCTTCTAATTGCTTTACTAATTTTATTTCAGATAAAAATGGGTAGGAAATTTCTGCATAACTCTCAATTAAGATTTCTTTTTCACCCTTTTATAGTAGTATAATATATTGGGATAGAAATACAGCTTAACTTACATTTCACACTCAGCCATATTCGTTTTTATGCTGTAATTAACAAAGGTGTTCATGAATCAGCTGAAAATCTCTAGTCATAGTTGGATGACACTTTTTCTTCAGCTAACAACAATCCTCAGTTACAAACGCCAAACAGGAAGAGCACATCTGTGAAAAACAAGCCTCTTAAACTGAACGAATGAATAACAATGATGTGTGGGTTGTGCTTTCTATGCTGCAAACTCTGGGAAGACCTTTCCGTGAACAGCTATCCGATAACAATTGAAGACGCTTTGGTGTTCCTACTTGCCTCCCACAGTCCTTTGTATCAGCAGCTCAGCACAGAGAGTCTGACAGCAAGATTCCTTTGTCATTTGAAATTGCAGGTACTGTAACTCAGCTCAGTGCTGCACAAAGGGACCTCTACTGAGTGGCTGTGTGTTTGTACAGAAAAGCCAGAAATTTCTGAATGGATGGTTCTCAATGTGCTGCATAAATGGTTATCTACAAGTTATCCCAACTAAATGGCCCTCTGCTAAGCAGCCTCTCATTACCTTGGTCTCCCTGATTTACACACAGCAGCACCCCCATTTCCAAATAAACAAACTAGAGTCATAAAGCACCTATCTAAATCCTATGCTGTACAGAAGAACCTATGCTGCGTGCAGCTCCTCTCCCAGTTAGCTGCAAAGGCGAGGAGAACAAACCACCTGTGCTTAAAGCATCATTCGGTTCTCATATATGGGACTGAAACCCGTAATGTACAAGTCTATAAAAATGGAAACTACAACCAGAATAAAGTTTATCTTCACACCCAAAGCTTACTATAAGAGCCATTTCCCCATCATTCTCACAGGCCCATCAGAGAGACATGGGATCTGAACAAATGTATGAAGCATGAACATAAGCAAATCATTCTCAACTTGAAAGCTGCAGTCTGCCAAAAACAATCCCCCCCTCCCTTTTTTGTATTCACAAAATTAAGGACTAACTAAAAGTATTTGCAACACTTCATTCATTGTATCAGAGACTGCTGCAGAGAGAAAGGAGAACATTAGCACTGGTAAACTCACATTGCTCTTTTTCCTCAAGCCCCACACAAATAATTTACTTAATCTGGCAACATAAAACCAAGGAACTGTCAGAAACCCTAAAGGAACCCTTAAAGAAATTCCCTTTGACTCATAAAATACAGACCTCCCTGGCTCAGAAGAGCAGACTGAACCCATGCAAAGATTCTTACAACAAAAAAAGGGACACACATTTTAGATAGATGTAACACTTTCGATTTTGCAGAAAGTTCCTTTCCATCTCAGCAGAAGGCAAGATTTCAAACACTCGAATGACATGAGAAACAGGATCTTATCTGCTCACTTTCCTTCTTGCCAAAACAGGCTACAGTTTTCCAAATACATGAGACCATATTTTCCCAAACGCTTCAAATCCCAATCACTGGAATCAGTCCAACAACAGTTAATATATTTGGACTTCTTCTACCTCATCAACATGGTAGAGTTCTAGGCTGTAGCATAATCTCAGCATTTTTCTCTCCTGAAAAACAGATGTTACTAAGTGGAAATAACTTCAAGCGCTCTGCAGCAATTGCCACATTCCCAAAGATGACTTCTCACTCCTTCCATCAAAAATTGAGCAAAATAGAATCTTTCTTGCCTCTTAGGAGTTCCCATCCATGGCTTTCCCTGCCTATGCTTGATGCCATTTGTCCAGATACAATGAAGATGAAAAAATGAAACATTGTTTAAAGTCACCAGATCTCTGATTTGGATTTTATCCTATCCCAAATCCGTGAATGTGAAGGAAAAGAGCTTGCTTTACAGAAAAGGCTGGAAATGCATGTTAGATGTAGCATGCTATTATAGCGATGAATTGCACTGTCTAAAAGTCAAAGCAGAGGTCTCTGGGGTATAGCCCACTGTTCTGTTCCTGCTAGCTGAACAAGGGACCTGTGCATCCAGTGATTCTGATTTCACCACTTGTAAAAATGTGAATAAGCAACTGCTTAAAGCAAATGCTTCAAGATCCATTGCCTTAGCCTTTGCAAGCCTTTACATGTCCTAGGCTAGAGAGCATTCACAAAAGCTGGAAGTAGTATTAGTTTAGAGCATATTTTCTGCATTTTTGTCCTCTCGTTCTTAATATTGAAGGACAACTGCAATTGCAGTTCATCCATTTAGGCTTATCCTAAAGTCATTATTTGTTATGATGCTGTTCCTGCCTTCAGCTACAGAGAAAATGACTATCCCTACCCCCTCACAGGCAGGATTAACAGCCACAGAAAATGAGTTATGGTTAGTCTAACTGACAGGACCTCAGAAGCAAATTCATTTTCAGAAGTCCACCTAAGCCCAGGAAAGAATTCTGCATCCCGTGTCTTCTTAATTCTTTCTCATGGCTATGTAAAGAAAGTACATAATATATTTTATTTCATCCCCAGTCTGCACATTCAAGACACGCTGAGAACTAATGGTGCTAAAAGTAGCATGTGAACCAAGGGGTGCAACAATATACAGTGCTTGTGTGCTCACATCTATATTTTTTTTTAACATAAGCAATGTATTAAAAGTATTGTTGGCACAGGTGGATCATTTTATTTATAGGTGGAAATATCATTATTTTACTTATCTCTCTGC
Source organism: Amazona ochrocephala (assembly GCA_039720435.1). Lineage (NCBI taxonomy): Eukaryota > Metazoa > Chordata > Aves > Psittaciformes > Psittacidae > Amazona > Amazona ochrocephala. The sequence goes on along the minus strand of CM077881.1, from coordinate 49,955,463 downwards.
CAATCTCCAACTAAGCAGGCTAGAGGGGAAAAGAGGCTAATGTTTAGTGAGATTCTTTGCAAATACATTTGGACAAAATCAGTAGCGACAAGCCTCATCATTTTCTCTTCAATCCATAGTTTCACCTTTCTTAACAGAATAGGTGCCAGATGGAGCTGCATGATCTTATTTTGGCTGAATTTAGTCTAGAAGATTCATAGACCCTGGCCTGAGTGTTTTTAATGCCTCAGTAAATTGATGGGTATGCTCATCCACCTTGTTCAGAACCAAGCTGTTATCCAAGCAGACTATGACTGTTATAATCTTCTGCCCGCTAGACACTACTGAAGAAATGGCCCTTGAATCAGCTGAAGACAAGACATGGTGGAATAAAAATGTAGACTGGATGCTGATACACTGCACATTGCTTATACAGATTAACACCACACAACGATGATCTCCAAGCAGCCTTCCAAAGTGGTAATATTTCAGTTCAGAGATCAGTGCACAGCTTCCAACCAAATACACTTCAGAATCACAAGCCATGTTAAAAAAACACATGGCATTTTGAAGAGGCCTGGTTTTTGAAGTTGCTGTAGCTCAAAAATGTACTTATTTACCTGAAGCTGCAGCAAAAAAGTTTCAGTCTTCTCCATGGTTCAGAGTAATCAGTAAAATGAAAACTAAACAGATTAAATTCTCACAAAAAAGTGAGAGAATATATGAAGTAAATAACACACAACAGCTGCAGCTTCTCAACATGGGACTCTGGAACACACTGTAAGTGCACTTCATGGCATATACAGTGAGTGAGCTGTACCAGAAGTCACTGGGAACATTCAGCTTGTTACAAATGAAGCACAGGTGTTCCAATCTGCTTTGCAACCAGCTCTGAGTGCAAGTACACACATGGCTGAAGATCCACATGTGGACTCCTGTCACTACAAACAGCTTCACTGAGATCCATCACACAATAAAGAATTTTCTACACAGATCCAGGCTGTAGCATCCATGATTTAGTTGCTTTTTGCCACAAATATCAAGAAAACAATCAAGCATCTCTCAAAGTCTACCTGGATAACATGTCCTTACGTTACTTCATGAGCTGAAACCTAAGGATCTAAAGAGGCTTGCTGAATGCTGGAAAGTCTTTATATGTTTCATGAAATACTTACTTACAAATACGAACTCGAGTCTTACTGTCTTCCATACCTCCTCTACCAAACTGGAGTAAATGCTTTGCTGGATTAGGTCATATAAAAATTTTGCATATTAAAAAAATAGATGGAAATACGTATTACATTTATTTTAATGTAATTGTGTAATTTGAGTTTTATAGAGCCATGCATAAAGCATTCGTTATTCCACCTATAACAAAACTGATCTATTAACTCTGACAATATTTTTAGTACATATTTTGTTAAAAAAGCATTAAGACACATTATGAATCATTCTGGCATCATGAGAGTTACCAGAATACTATATATTTTTCAGGATTATTAATATTTAGTGTCGTTTAGTAAATTAAAAAATCAAGTTTAACTAAGGTTAAAAATATCTGATGATACAGTACATAGATGATTGTAAATGTATATTAATGAAGCTTTACACAATTGACTGGGTATCTTTTCGTTAATCACTCACAAAACCATGCCAAACATATATCAAAGACTTCGGCTCCTTTTTCATCCAATCTTCCGACATTTCATTATTATGGTTACCAGATTAATGGATGCAATAATATATGTGGCATGATATGATATGTTCACATTAAATTTTAATCAAATATTACTAAATTCAGAAAACATTAAGTAAATCATGACTGATGAGGCAATATTGCTGTACTGTCATATTGATGGTTAGAGAAACTCACTATGGAGAGTTACAGATTAAGGAAGAGAAGTAAATCTTATGAGGAAATAGAAGTATCTCAAGTTTAACTAGTTGGTTCTTTTAAAATTGCCTTCCAGCCAAAGGCTGAATATTAGATCCATCAAAAGTATTCCAGTGTCTGTAACTGATATGAATGTTTTGTTTTCTTCTACTGCAAGCTGTCTCATTCTTTAAAAAGCATGGATTATTATATACTCTGCAGAAGGGCCTTTTCCAAAAGATGATGACTTGTGTAGTGAAAAAACCCACATTATTCCTCACTGCCATTGAGAAAAATTTTCCCAATTTACTTAAAATCTTGTTATGATCTGAGAAGCCGGGTGTCACACACATGGGGTGCACTTCGTCTCGTCATTACCTCAGTTACACTATTGTCACTTTACAGAAGGTAGACAGGGAGACAGATGGGGGTTAGAGTTTGCAGCCTAGATTTGCAAATGGAAGATGGCTTCATCCTGAAAAAACAGACAATGGGCCTCCACTGCTGCAGACAGCAGCCTTCTTTTCAGCTTTAAATCTGTTCATCTGAAAATTCGGAACTCATATCTGGCAATAATTCTATATTTCATTTTTAACTGGCAGCAAGGAAATAAAACACTGAACCGCCTTTTTACTGCTATGTTTGAAACTGAGAACTAATTGTATTTATTTACTTACACTTCCTGTTCTAGTGAAAAGTCAGATGGTATTTGTTTCTGTTGCCTTATGCCTGCCTTGGACATCCATCTCCCCCTCTCCCTGCCCCCATAACTGAAAGATTCAACTTATAAATTCAAGCACTATTCTTTTGTTTATATCCAACAAGTTATTTACCCAGAAAATAAATTCCATCTTATGAGAGTTAAATGATCTCTCAGAAGCTAGAAGATGAACTCTGAAGACCAATACAGAAGGGAGCACCCCCTAAAAGACTACAACAAAATAATTCAAGCAATAACCTGCACTGAAAAAAAACCTGATAACAATGAGTTTAGAACTCCCAGAAATAGATATTCTCAGGAGTTAATTCTAAACTTTCAGTATTATAGTCCACGACTATGGTTGCATAGAATTTCAGTCCCATGGTACAGACTAAAGGACTCTCTTCTTTCATTTATTTGTACCTTAAAAACAGACATTAAACCAGTCTTGTCACATGACAATCTTTTTTAGTAGACTCTGATGCCAGTATAACAAATGTCACTGGATCTTATTTTGAGTACGTAAGTAGTGTACAAGTCCTGCTTAACTGCTTAATTAATTGTGTTCAAAAATGTATCGCATTGCATAGCACTTTCCATGAGACCTTTCCAGTCTGTTTGCCTCCTGGTTTCACTTTCAGTCCCTTTTTTTGTCTTGAAAGATTCTAAGGGGTGTAAGACTGCCTTGTAGTACGTGGTCATGCTTACCAGCAAGGGAAATCTCAGTACTAGTGCACTTCCCAAATAAATACTACTCAATTCTGCAGCTATACTATGAATATTAAAAGCAATAAATATTTAACATGCTTAGCTGGAATTTTTTTTGACCACTTGCTTTTTGCTAGAAGTCATTCCATATTAAGTATTTTAAGGGAAAGCATACAGATAATAAAGTGGAAGGAAATTAAAATGTTAGAATGGATACAATGAAGTTAATGACCAACAGGGATGAAGTGGGAAAGAGCTCTGAGTATTGATGCATCTTGGTAGCTCAGCTGAGCTACTGGTTTCATACTGATTAGATCTGTGGCACAAGGATTTCAGTTAAATACCTTCTTGCTGTAAAAATGGGTTTGAAATTTTTGAAGTGAGACTTGCTCATAACATGAACAGTTATGAGAATAATTAAAGCAAATCACTAAGTTATCTTCCTCCATACCGAGATAAGTTTTGTACAGTTACAAGATTAAAAAGCACAAAATTCCTGTGAGTGTAAGACCTAATAAAAATGGAAGAAGACATCCAAACCCACAGCTCTTACCTCAGGCAAACTCCCACTGGTGTTGGCACCTCATGCGATGCAGAGAAGAGTGCAGACACTTCAAACAAAATTGCCTGGAAAGGTTTGATTCACTCTCACTTGATTAATTGAATGAGTATATTATAAGTCAGTCTTGCAGCTCTTGCTTTTCTCAGGAATGGAAACATACCAGAAAAAAAAGAGGTAACTCAAGGTGCTCAGTAAACCTGAGATCACAGATTGTGATGTTACGGCTCAGGCCTCCAAAAAACTGCTGGATTGCACTAGAATCCTTTATTAAAATCAAGGTCCAGCTTTTAAAGGCCCAACATAGCCTTGTAGTCTACAGGGTTGTGCTGAATACCAGGCCTCTCTCTTGATGAAAGTCAACTTGAAGTGGCCATATTTGTTTGCATTTCAGTCTAAGAGAGGAAATTCAAAACAAACCACATTTTTTTTTTGCCTGAGAGGTCATGATACGTGATGTTCATTGGATTTCAAAAAAAAGAAGTAATTTTTTTGAGCAAGGAAGGGAGCAATCTTCTGTGCAGATAGAGAAACACTGCTGTGGAGTTAGGGTCTGAGAGCCAGTTTAGAAAAAGAGAGAGAAATCTGTGCTAGTGATGCAAGAACAGTACCTTCATACCCTTTAGGAAAGTAAAGCTGCTAAACAAACCTACTTTTGTCCAAGATTTTTAAATCCCCAGAAACCAAAGCTGAAGGGTCTTTTACTTTTGTGGATAGGACCAGCTGAGAGAAGCACTGTTCAGCTGCCTGTGGTAGCATTTAGGAAGGCAGTAACAGGGGCAATGATGCAGCACTCTCAAAGATGAGCATGAGTGGAGTAGCAGGTCTGAGTTGGGGAAACAAGGGCAGTTCTGTGGGTTATAGGTGAGAGGGGATTTGTGGCAAGGGTGGGAAAGTGATGAAAGGGAGGGTGGTGGCTTTACAGGAGTGCTGTAGGAGAGAACATGTATTAAGAAATGTTAGGAAGAAGCTTGGGGCAATGCAGCATGAGCGAAAAACACGGACATCCTCACACTCCCAAATTTGACTTCTCATCACCACTTTCAAATGGCCAGCTCCTTCTGACCCCATTTTTGCTGTCAGAAATACATTAGCCTTAGTCAATAAAAAGGAAGAAGTTCATCATTATGCCTTCTCAAAATACCAAAAATAGGAAAGTTTCTGCTCAGCTTAACACTGAGAGTATATGAATACAATGACAAACGTTTTTCTGGTATCTTGCACCTGGACAAAGTAATGCAAAGGAATACTACTCAGCCTTTCACCATTCCCCAACTCCTTTACCTTAATTAGTTGTACTGAGCAAAGAAATCAGACTATAAATATAATTAGTTACTTGGAACCTGATCTAAAGCCTAATGAAATCAGTAGAAAGCTTACAGAGAGAACAAGCTATAAAGAAAATATTAGTTTGATTGCTGTGGGCAAAACTTTCAGATCTAAGCAGAGGATTTAGCTATTTTATTCTGTAAGCAGTGAGAAAATATCTTCTTGATTCTAAAACTAAAATAAGAGACCTAATTAATTCTAGAGCACCACAGCCATATACATTGCTTCTTAATATGCAGGAATCAAATAGCTTCTTTTTTCAACAGTAATATTTTAAAATACATTTAATGTAAATGGTTGTGGTTCCCCTTTTCAGTAAACACATGTCAAGGCATACATTGTGTTTAAACATAATAAATACAGCTAAAATCATGCATCTGGGTCAATCCTCCGCATGTAATCAGGATTATGAAAATTTAGTTTTTCTTATCTTTCTCAATAAATGGTCTACGTACAGATGACTGGAAATTTTTTCAGATGTGGTCTTGGTTATGTTCTTGTTTTTTAACCCACCAGTTTTTTCTTCCCTGCAAATCTAACTGGTTTCTTATTCTATCAGTTGCTCTGGTAGCTAAGAAAAGTGCCAAACTGTGGTTGTTGATTTCTAAGCTGTGCTGAGGTCCTTTCAGAAACAAAATTTTCACGCCAAGGCATTCTAATTGTAATTTTTTTCACCCATTTTAATGACTCGCTCTTTTGTTTTTCTGTTCTGTTTGCTGACCACATGTAATTATACAGGAAAAGGTCACAGAGGACCTTAAGAAGTCAAAATCCAAACAGACACAAAAGAAGGGGAAAGGCAGCATGAAAAGGTTTTCATTTAGTTTATACCTTCTCCAAGATTTCACTGTCCTGAACCTTCCAGCTCTCTGAATGAAGTTCCTTCAGTGCCAGTTGTCAAAGCCCTCCCTCATCCACTGCCTTGCCCACAGCCCTTCTCAGGCATTCCCCAGAGGCAACCCAAAGAGACATGGCACATCTATGAGGAGATCCTGGAATCCAGTTATTCTGAAAAATCTGACAAATGGAAGGAAGCTCATCGGTCCAATGGCTCTGTACCTGTGTGGTGGGAAATTGTCAGAGGCATAGGGGAATCCCTTTTGTTTCAAAAGTGCTTCTTCAAAGAAACAGGCATCCCCATCTCTCTTTGAGGAAGGCACTGTGTGGGAGGCTCTGCGGGCCATCCCACAATGCCGTGACTGAGAAGCCTGTCTTTAACTGGACCTTAACTGAAAATGCACAGTCCAGATAAAATGCAAAGGCACAAAGAGTAAATAAAGAAGTAGTCAATGCTAAGCAAAGTGTGGGCTGAGGAATTCTGCCTCCTAAGGAGGTGACAGTCAAATGAAGCTGGCTCATCATGTGTGTCAAAAGCAGCATCAGACAGGTAAATAGCAATTCTACACTTCCCTCCTACTCTAAAATTCCACTCTTAAAACACAGGGTATTTTAGGAAGCTTCCTGCTGACAGGCACATCCTGCCCAGAATTACATTTTAATAGTTCTTCTTTCAGACAAACATTTAATTTGTACTTATACAGTCAACATGTTATTCCCATGCAGTCCCCAGGGAGGAGCAAAACATGCAAAACACAGAAAGGGCGGTAATGAAAAGAAATAATCATCTTGTTTTCATTGATGAATTTATAGATAATGTAGTATACTATTTACTATGGTTCTGTTTTCTCTGGAGGGCAAATTTAAATCTCTTAGATCAACTCCGCGAACACTGGTAGAAAATGGCAGCCAATTTAAATCTAGTGCAATGGATGTTATCAAGCCATCTGGAATTAATATGTAACATACAGCACTCCAGGATCTTGGAATTTTGGACAAAAAACTACAAAGTGTCCCAAGACTATTCTCCAAGTAAAGGAGAATGTCTGTACAAATTTAGAGTTTGAACTAGCAATAACATCACTATACCGCATTGCAACTTAAGTTACACAGTTATGGGGTTTACTCACTTTACACAGCTGCTTCAGGACTTGGCAACATGGTGCTTCTTGAAGAACGAGCACACAATGATTTTTTCATTTTGCCATAGCCAGAAAGTACTATGGGGGGGAGAATCACATTAGAAACTAAATAACTTGAATACAGTGTTGCAAATGGCAATATTGATGGTTCTGAAACAAATCCTGCATATCACTAGCAGCTTTTAAAACACGAGGTTTTAAAAAGTAATTTTGTCATAGAATCATAGAATCAGAGCATAGTCAGGGTAGGAAAGGACCTTAAGATCCAGTTCCAATCCCCCTGCCATGGGCAGGGACACCTCACACTAGACCATGTCACCCAAGATTCCGTCCAGCCTGGCCTTGAACAGTTTGGCTCAGTCACCAAAGGTGAAAAAAGTTAGAAAAGTGGCTAGAAATAACAGCACGACAGCATGCAATTTAACTGCCAGTGTAATGTAATATCTAGGATAATATTTAGCAAGATCACCAAAATCTGCCAGTGGTTAATGCGGTATGAAAAAGGATAATCAATGAGCTAAGTGTGTAAGATCTCACGTACAGATGCAAGGGTGTCAGTACATAGTGACACATTAACTCAGTATAACTTCATTAACCATTGAACAACCAAGTTTTGTGCTCAGATGTAAATACCTTTGCCAGACTTTCTGCTATTGTAGCATTGCCATAAAGAGAGAAAAAGGCCAGGCAGCACAGGGCTAAAGGTTAGAGAAGGACTTGTTCTGAAGAGGAACAGTGACCAAGTGGGATAGTCAAGATGGGAGCTGTACTACTACGGATGACAGATAAATGTTATCCCTTCACAAGTGTGTGTCCATTAACTAAAAGGAAGGAAAACACAGTGGTTCGGTTTAGCAAAACAATTAAATATTATCATATGTCTGAGTGTAAGTACTGGCAGAGAAGCACCAGGTAGCCTTTCTTCTTCACCCTGGCTGACCTATACATTCAGTGACTGATATAGGACATCTTCGTCTATCTACTGTTCAATCAGCAGGCTCTAGATCAAAACTGCTCTGGACTATATAGGATCTGACATGGCAATACATAATTAAACCAAGTGACAGATAAATTCTTGCAAATGAAAACAGGAACTAGCAAAGTATCTTTGCCTGAAGAGATTATCTTGTCTAACCACATATATTGGAAGGAAAACTCCCCCCAGGACTCCTGTGTTGCAAAGCTAGTCCCCATAGCACAGGGATAGCCAAGAGCTACAGCAAGTCAGGCCACACAGACTCCCTCAGAGACCCACAGATGCCACTCATGCCTGAGGATCATATCTACAAAGGGTACAAAAGGGATCCTGGAGTTTATTTACTTGTTGCTAGTTAGTGTTTTTATTTCTTGTTTTCTAGGTGTCTCATCTTCCTCCCCCCACCCCTCCTTTTTCTTAATTGCCTTTGTTTCCCTTTCAGTCTATAGGTGCCATGCTCCTATGAACTAATGCCATCCTTAGTTCCACCTAAGAAAGTTCTACACAACCCCTTTATGGCCGTTTTCTTCTCTATAGTCTTCGTAAGACACAATGTCATATGGATGAGGATGATCATGACACTCAGGAAATTAGCCCTGCTTGGCTGATCTTTCTCAAGAAAGTTTATTTTGAATAATTAATACTGCTAATTTGTTAGCATATACATGGTGATTTTGGTATCACTGTCATTGTTACCTGTTTTCTTACACTGTACACAGTTCCTGCAGTGAAGAGCCACGATGGGCAATAGCCGTTTCTTCTCCCCCTCATGGAGAGAGCTGAGCCGGCCACCCTCCTGACTAGCATTATGCCCGGGGCTGAAGTAACAGCCCGGATGTCTTTACCTCCGTTTGTACGGGGTAACGCGCCCCAGGGCAGCACTGAGCTCGCCCGGTTGGTTTCGCAGCACTGCGATGGAAGGGCACTCCTCGCTGTCCCTAGTGCCTGTGTCTGCCTTGCGTGACCTGATACCGGCACTGGCCTCGCTGCCCTGCGGTGATGGGTACTCCCACCGACACACCTCATGAGCTTGCCGGCTGCTTTTTTCCTCATAGAACTCCCCGCACCTATAGGCCGAAGACCTGCGCCGCGCGCAGCAATAAATAGAAGGGGAGGAAAAAAAGGGGAGAAAATCACGGATGCGTGCGGCGGGCGCGGGACCCTGGTACGGGTTGCGGCCGTGCCGGGCAGCGCGCTCTTCCACTCCGCCTTTAGGAGGCCGCTCACGCTGTGCCTCACACCGAGACCTCGCCACCACCTCCCCTCATAGGGCACCGGGAGCGCCGCCGGCGGCGCGCACCCTCATGCGGACGGGCGGCCGTTGGAGGGGCGGGGCGAGGAGCGGCGCTTGTTGCCCTGGCAACTCTGCCAGAGTCTCGCGCGACTGGAAGGGTCTCGCGAGTCACCGCCCGGTGCGGGCCGGGCGGAAGCGACTGCCGTGTTTACAACTCGCCGGGGCGGGGACGTGGGAGCAGCGGCGCCGGTAGCCGAGCCGGGCCGGGCGGTGGGGGCCGGCGGCACCGGGAGCGGCGAGCAGGCCGCCTCCGCGCCCATGTGCCCGCAGCCCCCGCCGTCCATGGAAGTGATGGAGGGACCCCTCAACCTGGTGAGCCCGTGGCCGCGGGGGCGGGGGGAGGGCTACCTGTCAGCCGATCCTGCTGCCGCTCCCGGCCCTGGGGAGAAGGCCAGTGCCCGCTCCGGGCAGAGGGTTACGCCCCTGACCTCCCACCGGTAGGCAACTGAGCGGAGAAGCGCGACTTAAGCAGTAAATAGGGCCCTCCCTCCCCCCCTGCAGTTCTCGCCGCACCTGTTCAGGGCTTGTGCCAGGCCCTGCCACAGCGACACCGGGCCCTGGCCTGCCTGGAGGCGAGTGGGGCCGAGCGGCTGTCCCGAACTGGAGGCGGTTTCGGGGATCGTCGGGGTGCTGGGCTCGCCGCAGCCCGGTCCTGTGGCTGGGAAGCTGGGAGAAGCCACGGCCAGGCCGCGGAGCACTGGACGGTGCTCCTGTGGGGCCCGGGGCTGGGGCCTGGCGGCTGCGTGCCCAGGAGAACATGTGCACCGCGGCAGAAGAGGCAGCGCAGGGTGCTTGTAGCGGCATGTTTGCATCGGAGGGGGTGCGGGAAGTGTGTGTTAAGTCTGGGCCAAGTTGCAGCACAAAGGACAAGGGAAGTTCTGGAACGAAGTGTTTGGGTGACACAGGCCGTATCTATGTGAGCTTAAAAAATTTTAGAGACCCCCAGGGCCCACTACTGACTAGATGGCTCTTAATTTCAGAAGATGGAATGCTTTAAAGCCTTAAAGCTGCAATTACTCTATTTAAACCAAATCTCTAAGGAACTTCAGCTGAAACACAGATATCTGAAAAATGCATATTCACAGATTTTAAAGCAGCCGAAATCAATAGGTTTCTGTCAAATAAAGAAGATCTAGGATAAAGAACAGTTAATTCTCTGCTGCCTTAGGGGTTTTGTTAAAGCTGTATCTTGACTATGCCTCAGATTTGGTGACACACAGAGCATTCGCTTAAAAAACTAGCTTTGGTCCAGCAGTCCAATTAGTCAGGAGCAGCACACCAGGAATACAGCTGCCATGCTTCCAGGAATTAGCTCAATCCAGAAAGTGTTTAGCCATTGTCATGTGAATCTCAGAGACTTGTGTGAGTTTTCAGTCAAAGCTTGTTTGCTCCAGCCCTGATAAATTTTTATGTGTTCCATACAGAGTCAGGTATTTCTGGATTGTACTCTCCAGTTTCAGAAAGGCTTGTAAATTTGACATTGCGGAACACCCATGAAATTAGGCCTGAAACTGTAGCAGGAAGGTTGTCTGTTTGGGTGTGAGCTGATAGTGCAGAACCACTCTGGGTATGTCTGTATTGTAAAAGCCTTTTTAAAAGTATATCTAGTGCATGAGCTTCTAGGGAGAAGATGGTAACTGAATGTTCTCTAGTCAGTGGCTGAAAGTGGCAAGTTTGTGGCAGTATAGTTATCACCAGTTAGTAGTGCTACCTCCTGAGACCTCTTACTAAGGAGTATAGAAGTGACAAGACTACGACTAAAGCCTGGTTGATGATCCTCTGACCATCATAGGAGTGCGCAGTCTAGCACCAGGCTTACAATAAGATCAAAACACTTCTACATAACGGATAATACAGGAAAAAAGTTGCTTTATAATACATTGGTACAGAAAATTATTGAGTTGCTTGTGCATATGTTCCTACTGCTGCCTTTTAAGGAGTATCCTGAAATACAAAAAACTTCCCTTGAAACTGCTGCACAATATAGTCATGAATCATCTTATATGGAAAAATGACCTGTCTTTTCAGGTTGTGTAAAAACCATGAAAATTCTTCATGAACGAGAACTTGAATGGGTACAGTACTGTACTTAGAACATGCCTACGTTTTCACAAGGACATGAACAAAAGTAACTAGAGTTTTGCAAATCTCTCCTGTTCAGGGCCCCTCTCTGCAGCTGAGTTTCAGATTTGTAACAGCATTCAGGGAAGGTGCCAACCTCCAATATAAGAATGTTCATATAAGTTTTTAATACTATCCAGTGTCATGCATTTCGTGTACGTCTCCTGTAAATCTCTTCTCTTGACCTAAGTATAGTTCTTGTGGACTGGAAGAGCACAACTTTTTTCCAGAAATGCCAAACCTTTATTCTGATGAGGGGAAAAAACCAACCAAAACCCTAAACTACAAAGTGCTTTTGGGTACACTAATCATTGAGCTGATTTATCTGCTATCGATGACTTAAGTACAAGACATTTTCCTCCTTTTAGTACATCATGGCTTGCTAACTTTTGTGAAATTGAGGTTTGTTTTTTTTTGTCTCTAGTTAAGGTGTTTTTATTAGGATTTGCTACAGTTCTTTGGTGCTGCTTTGTCCTGTAAAAGTTGCTCATTAGTTGTGTGTTTGGGCATCTAGTCGTAATTACTGGAAAGCACAAATACTGTCCTAAATTTCTGGGAAGCTGATATGACAAAAAAAAAAAGGACAAAAAAAAAAATTCCTTAGCAGTTTTGCAGTATCCTGATGTCTCCATTTCTCTGTCAACATGTATCACACCAACTGCACTTAATGACTTGTACTAGTGGCTGTCAGTTTCAGTTGTTTCTTATATATTTGACTATTTGCTTAGCCTTCCTAATTACAGGTGGCATGCTGTACCTTGTTGTATTCTGTTGATTTCAATTACATTCTTTTTCTACCTTCTGGAAGATATGTTTCCAGCAAAATAATATTTTCTCTTTATGCATCTTGGTCTTAATTAATGCCTTATACTATGATTTTTTTTTTCTTAAGCTTAGTTACATTTTGCTTTCCCTAATCCACTGATCTACTTCTGTAAATAGCACTAGACAAATACTAATTTGCTTTCCAGATCTCTTTAAAAATAATAATATATAACTACAGTGGATTTTGTTTACTGGAAAGTTAAATCATTAAGCTTCAGGTCTAGTGACTTCAATGAGAACAGACCTATCTTTTTAGAATTTGGGCTTCGCGTGTGTTGGGGTTTTTTGTTTGGTTTCTTTTTTTTGTTTGTGGGGTTTTTTAGGTTTGTTTCATTTTGTTTTGTGTTGCTTTCCCCCCCCCTTTTAAGTTACTATAATCATGCTGAGTCTAAACCCATCTTTCCTTCTTTTAACCTTTCTAGGACTTGTGCTACAGTATTAAATGCCGATTTGATTTTTCTACTGAACTTTCCTGGAGGTATTCATTGCATCCAGTAATACTTCATTTAGGAATAAATCAAAACAACTTTTGCAAAATCTGTTGCCATGGGCTGAGTCGTTAGAGCCATGGGAAAGTGTTTTGGGGCAGCTCTGATACTTGAGCATTTATTTTGTCTCTTCCCTTTGCCCCTTTTGTTCTTTCCTTCTCCCCCTTTAGGGTACTATGTGCTTTGCAGATGAGAAACGTCATCTAATCCTGAAGGAATGGTTTAAGGCCCTGATCCTTATGCTTTTACTTAATAAGGAAACCAGTTCTTCAACCTTACAAGTAAAAATATTTAGGTCGTGCTGTGGAACTTAAAACAGGTATGGACTAAGTGCAGTCCCTTCACCTGCAGCAGCCATATAGTGGATATCTAGTCCAGATGAACAATTATTTCACACAGTCCAGTGCCATAAACTGCAATATCTCAGGATTTTAACAGATAAAAATCTATTCTGCAAGAGCATGGAGGTAAATTTCGTAAGTCTTAGGTATAGGAGCAAAAGGTTTAAGAAGAACAGCAGTACACTGCTGACCATCAAAATTTTGGAAGTAACAGTAAAAATATGAGACAAATGGTATCAATCTCAAGAAGAGACTAGAAAGGAAACTTGCTTGATGACCAGAGTCTGATACGCAGGACTTTGTAACTGCAGATTCTGCTTTAATACCTTGGTATCTTCCTATAGAGTATTTGGTGAGGAGCTGTACCGCCTCTATGTTTTATTCTTCCTATAAAGTAATAGCACTTTGTATGGTTTATAATAAAATGCAGTCCAAAATCTGGTAAGTATATACTGCCTACAAGCTTCTTGAACTGTAAGGGAAACAGCCTGAAGAGCTGTTTCGGTGAAAAACAGAAAGCACAGCCCAGTGGCTGGGGTGAGAATAACATAACAAAATGTATATTGCAAGAATCGTATATAGCGGAAGCTTTTAAAATTAATACTCTAAGACACTGGTAGCAACCATTCCAGTGCAAGCCAATCAGTGGTCTGTTTTATGAAAGAGTTTAAAAGTTAAGTGAATACGACATCCACATGAGGACAAAATAACAGGCAGAATAAATATGCAATATGGGAGGAGGAGGAAGAAGACAGAATCTACGTAAATTTACTAGACACCAAAGGATTTAATACGTGGGCCAGTGTGTTTGAGACTTAACGTCAGCCTGCACCTCTGTTTTGTTGATTCAAAAGCAAGAATATTATGTTAATCTACAGAAACATCCACTGAATCCAGTTTGGGTTTTTTTGATTTTTTTTTGATTAAGCTTAACCTGAAAACTGTTCTACTTGATTTTCCAAAATAAAATGGAAAATAAAGAGAGGCAGATGCACTGAATTCTGAACTCAAACTAGAGAAAACAAAAATGCAGGTAGTGAAAGTTGAAGTATGGTTATATAGACATGCCTAACACAAAGTCTGTTTTTACCACAGTAGTGGAAGCCTTGTCTTGGTTTTCCCAGTAACAACATCAACATGAGCTATATGGGACCATTCATTTCAGCTAAGGGAAATGTAAGCTGTGAACCCACAGAGGCAGCAGCATACCTGCTGAGTAAAGTGACTGGAGGTGCTGAGGTGGTACGTCAAATACTCAGTTGAACAGCCAGATCAGTTATATCCTCTTTGGAAAAGCTTTACAATGTTGTATTCACTCATATAACTACTACTGAATCACAACACTGTTCCATGTTGTGCATATAACAGCTTGCAATAGCTCCCAGTCAGTAACATAATTAGCTAAGCTCTGGGTGGTTGACAGAAGCATTATCTCCTCACTGCTATCTGTGCTGTTTGGGTACCTACCAGCAGTGCCTTTCTGCTGTGTCACACTGGCATCACATGCGTGTTGTCAGACCATGCAGTTCAGCTCTGAGTAAGTGTGCCTAACAATTTAAAGACCCAACTGAAGCCTTGACTGAAGCCTTTCTGCCCCACTTGTTTGAAATTGTTGCTCCTAGAATAGGTTGTTTACTAGACCATTTGATGTGATGATTCAATTGTCCTTACTGAGGTGTAGCTCAGTTGCTGGAACAGCTTGAGCCATGTGGTTTAGGGCTACATATAGGAGCTGAGATAGTAAACAAAAACAATCAGGGCAGTGAAACTGTTCTCATTTAGCTTATAACTTCCATTTAGCAAGACTTGTGTAGTACCAGCCACAGCACTGTCTATGGGGACAAGAAAAGCATTACCAAAGCAGCTGAGAACTGTAGGTATACAAAATGGCTCTGGCAAGCAAGTTGAAGTATTTAGTGTTTTGATCATATTAAATGGACGAAAAGGAAGAGAATGAGGTTGATCTGACTATGCAATAAGCAAAAGGATACCACACCTTAAAGAAGTTGCAGGTGATCAGGGAAAGAGCTGCAGCTATGCCTGTGTAAGGTTTTGAAGACTCCACCTAACCTGAGCAGGGTGAATGTGAATTGGTTTCATATCAGATCTCTTAATTGCATTTGCATGGTAAAGAACTCAGACTAACCATTTTATCTTAAATTTGGAGTAGGTTAGGAACACATGCATAGTCAGAGCTAGTCAGTGAATTAATACTGGCTGGCTAAACAACTGGTTGCTTGTCTGCCTATATGTTTAAATTCTGTTACTATTGCTTACAAGAGAGCTGAACTTCAGCATCTCTACAGTTCAATACAAAGTGAGTGAGGAATCTGTTAATATTGAGAATACATTCTCATGAGAGTTTCACATATTTGCTTTCCTTTATAGTCACACTAACCTGTAATTTACAGTTGAGTCATTATTCTGTCAGGCTTTCAAAGACAAAAAATTGAGCAAACATGTGGCTAGTGGTCTTGGTTGAGCAGCCACAACAGGTTCTGCCGTTTTTTGTTTCTCCTTCAGTCAACTCTGTTTTTCTCTGCAGAATATAAAGAGTATTTTTAAGGGGGATTGCTTCTGTTGATAAAACTATACATTGCCATTTCTTTAGGCTTAGTGGCAAATATATTCCTATTATTTAGCATAAGTAACAGTACAGCTCTTTGCTTTTACTGTAAGTGCCTGTAAAGACACTGTTTCCCATAGTCACCCAGAGTTTTATTCATCATTATTGCACTTATTTAAAAAATTATGGCCAAGTTTATCAGTTGTATTCTCTCCTAATCCAATTTTTCAGTATATATGTAGACATATGCATGCAAACCTTTCTAAGCTCACTGTTTCCTACTAAGAATGGGCTTGGAAAGGTTTTCTGTAGGTATAGCAGTGACAGAGTGGTTATGGGGTGGGGGGAACAATGGTCCACCACCTTATCCTACCCTTTGTGGCCTGCTGCTGTAAATATCTGTGAGGAATATACTTGGAACTCTTTTGTACAGTATGGAACCAATGCAGTGTGCACTTTCTGACTCTTCCTTTCTTCAAAATGCATTCTTAGGAAAACAGCCCTGTATCCTTGAGGAAATAAATCCCCAGATAGATCCCTCATAATTCAAAAAAACACCTTAATCTTTGCTTTCAGCATTAGCAGAGCATAGGTATTGATCCTTTCTGAGAAGCATAACTGGTATACACAGTCCATAGCATAAAATAGATGATGTTAGCAGCAAACAGTAGTTTCATTTAAAACATTTACAAACTGTTCTAGTAGGCAGAACTTCTCTGCAGTTAGTTAGCTTTCCTCAGGCCCCATCATGTAGCAGCTGGGTTTTCCTGCCTTCATTTGTAACTTTTTTAGTAAGGCATTGTAATCTATGCTTCATAATCGTATTAAAATATATCACTTCCTAGAGAGTCTCTTGCAGTGAACAAGAAGGCTGTAACCTTAACATCTTGTGCAAGGCTTTGTCCAGTGAAAAGCTGTTCCCATTAGGAGAACAAACTAAAACAGAGCAGACACGAGATTGTCTGGCTCAGCTACAGGAGGACTGTTGCAAATTACTGGTCTTAAAAAAAGGGTAGTAGATGTACCGTATTTGAAAATGAGTAGTACTACATTTACCTTTTGAAAATATTGTAGGATTGAGTGTGGTTTTTCCTGTTGCTCTCCTTTCTATAATAGCTAGCTATCAACTGGAATCATAGGGGAAAAGCAGCAGCTGTTTTTTTTATTCTATTCCCCCAACCTAAGATAGGATCATATGGCTGTAATCCTTTAAGTTGTAATGGCACACTGTCTCTAGAAAAAAACCCTAGCATTTTTGTTATTGAGTTTGAGGGAGCGGTAAGAGATCTGGTAAGTAGGCCTTACAGCTTCATTTCTTATGGTTTGCAGCAATGTCATTGTCTAGTTTATATTGGAAAAAGAAGAAGTTGAGTGTTAATTTTTGGGCTGCTAAAGAAAGCTCCAGGCAAAGAGGAGACCTGCTTTGCTGATTTAGAGGATGGCTTGATTCTGTTGCTCAGAGATTACACAGGCAATGATTTGGACTAGTTAGGTGGAAAAATCAAACAGGAGCACTTATCTGTAATGGAGGTACAAACTTAAAAGATGCAGATGTCATCCTTTAACATCTCAGCTACAGTTGGAAAGTTTGAGGAAAGCTCTCTAGCTTACCTGCTTTCTGTCGTTGATCCAGAGTGGTTCAAATAAGGCATGCACAAATTCGTTATGAACCAAATACATTGGAGCAAGCCGAGGAAGCTTTTTAGCTTGGACATGCCTCACTCACATCTGCTTCCTCTTACTAGTCAAATTGTTATACCTGTCCATTTGCCTACTGGGAATTCCTGCTCATCCGGACTGGGAGGGACATCTGGAAGTAATTGTCGACCTGTTTCCCTCCTTCAATTCCATAGCTTGTTAATAAATTATAATTATTCTTACACCACATCCTACGTTTATTTCCAGCACTGCAACTGGAAGAGCAGAGAGAAATCAGATATATAAACCCACTGCAGTTATGCAGCAGCTGTTTCTGTCATCATCACAGCAGCAGGACCAAAGTCAAAGCAGCCCTGCTCGAACCTGTTGGGAACTAGCATAGCAGCTCCAGAATTGTTGGTGTAAACACCTTCCTCTAGCATGACATCAAACCAGGAATAAACTTGACAGCCATTTTTTCACTTTATGATATAGGACCAGTTCTTCCATTGCCAATATTATAATGTGATGCAGGCCACTCTGAGTTCAAAATAGATTTACTAACAATGGTTGGATGCTGTGTTGCTAAGTGTAACTGAGCACTAAGAGTAAACCAGCAGACTAGACAAGATGTAGAAGCTTATCCGTGATACATGGCTCTTAAGCACCCAAGTATTTCTGTTGCAGCTTCATCACTTGCTGCTAGGAAACAGTACCACTAATTTCTTCAAAATGCTGGTGATGAATAATCTACCATGAAAATTGCAGAAATTCCTTGGTCCCTCCACAATTAACTAATCGGAACAAACGCTTGCAGGGTAGAATAAATGAGCAAATATTTCCTAGTCAAGCTGGCAGGAAGACATACAAAATGAGGAATTCCTCCCCCATGACTTGAGTGCAAAACACCTTTCTCACTCACAAGTTGCTTTCTTACACTGGCTGTCCTGAAACTGATTTTTCTCAGCTGCGGATCCTGTTGTTTCCACTGAGGAAGACTGTCTCTCTGGATCAGAATAAGATGGCCTGACATCTATATATTTTGATGTAACAGCAAGAAAGGCATTTTATCCTGTAAACAGAGGATCCTAGCTTTTTGTTTCGTTAGCAACTCTGGACTGTTGTTTTCCTAACTTTGTTCACAGTCTAGCCAAACTTCTTCAGACTCCCTTCAGCTTCACTGGGAGTTAACTGAGAACAGAAATAAATTAATTGCTCCATCAAGTAGCAACTGACTGCCCTCAAATGTTCTGTATGTGCTTAAGTTATTTGAGTAAGATCATGCTCCAGGAGTTTACAACATATGAAAATAACCTTTGAAAACAATCAGACTCAAATTCTTCTATGCAGAAACTAATAAATGGAACCAGGCCCCTGGCTTGTTGACTTGCTTCATTAGCTCTTCTGTTTCTAACTACCCTGTTTCCTCCTCTCTTGTTTTTTAGACCTGCCCATGCAGTTTGCAGAAGTGGCTGTATCAGTACTAATTTACTGAAAAATTGTTTTGCAAGGAGCTAGCTCAGGTGTTTTTGTGTCTATGGCATAGCTAATTTGTAACTGGATGAGCTGCCAGGAATAACCAAGGAGATGGCTCTATATGACCTGATACTGTTAGTTCATTCCTGTGGGAAAGAAGCTTATCTTTCTGGCATATGTCAATTGTAGGAGTCCATAGAAAAAGACCATAAAATAGATCATTTTCCAATAGAAAAACACTTCCTCTTCTGAGGTTATTAAGACTCAGAGCAGAAGCAGCAGGGAATGCTGACAGTGCTCTGAGGATTAAATGAAGGTAAGGAAGAAGAATATAACCAGAATATTTGTTGCGAAGAAGCAAGGAGTCATGGGTTTTTTTTTTAATAACACTTCATATTAGCATATGAAGTGAGTTTTAGAAAAGCCAAGGGTCTAAATGCAATGGTATAACTGCTAGAGATTGCTTAAGAACAACTGTTCTGGCATCTTTGGATATGGACAAATGTGCTTATTTTTATGTTGATCCTAGAACATGCTTACCATGAATCGGTGACTTATATTCACCAAACATCTGAAGTCTGATATGTTTTTGGGTGAAAGGGGGGAACAGAGAATTTGTATGGGTCAGAGACAGAATTACAGAGGCAGGTTTCAGGCTTTTGGCTCTGTTTCCCCTACAGGTTCTGTCAGTATGGATTTGGTAAAGGCTTTCTTGGGAAACAGTAATTTTAAAGAAACAGGCAATCATTTCCTTCAGATTCAGAAATGTCTTGTGTTGTTTCACAGAGTCAGTGTCCAGTACCTGATGTCTGTTTACTTCAAAGTGAATACGTAGTAAAGCACTCATGAATACTCTCTGTTACCAACAGTCTTGCCAGTTAGTGATTGTAGCCTTTTGTATTACACAGCTTGTGTTGGAGGAAGTACCATAAAATTCATGTCTTTTAGTAATGACAAAAACACTCGCTTTCATGAGTAGTGCAGTGCAGGTTAAGCAGTGCTGTTTCTCACTGAACATATGCAAATACTTGCATCAGTCATTTGCTTTCAGCAGCATCCTTAGCCTCCATAGTGGTTTACATTAGTGGCTTACAAATATAAGTATAGACTTAACTGTTGTACAGCAACAGCATGACTTTGATATCTTTAAGTATAGCTGTGCTGCTTCCGTTAATTGGTGAAAGCTGCAAACAAAAAAACAAAGATGTTTTGCAATTTCTTCACCCAGCAGGTAAAGCCTCTTGGGCACAGGGCAGCAGAAAATGTCAAACCAGCTGTAAGCTGTAACATATGTCAGATATATTGCATTCTGACAGATAAATTGGTTCTAAGTACTTACTGCTTCTCATAACTTCTTATGGCTTACTGGTCTTTTTACATGACTACAGTAAATGCCTGCCTACAAAGAAGAACATGTGCTTTCTGAGGAACAGCTTAAAAAGGATTTTGTTGTGTACACACCATCTTTGCTGCATTAACAAACTTCAGTTGTTACCTGTGCAGTATGGATTTTTGTAAGGTAGTATTAAAGAAGAAATCAAATTATAAAGCTTGGAAGGGAGTAGGAGACCTGAGCCTAAATACCTGAGAAATTGAATCAGTACAGGTTTCTTAGATGTACTGATTATTTTTTAAAACAGGTATAACTATTTGTCAAGTAACTCACTGGTGTAATGCTCTTTTTATTTTAAGGCTCACCAGCAGAGCAGAAAAGCAGACCGTTTGTTAGCAGCAGGGAAATATGAAGAAGCAATTGCGTGTCACAAAAAAGCTGCTGGTGAGTAGGAATTTCTTGCATTCCATATCTTAAAATCAGTTTCTATATTTGCATGCTTCATGAAAGCAAAAGATCTAGTTACTTGCAGAATTTTTGTTCTTAAAATGTTAATTTGGTTTTTAGTCCAGATCAAGCACCCTTTTGCAAACATTTTTCCTAATATGAATGGCTAAAGTCACGTATTTCCAAAGTTGTTTTGATTGGTGTGGTTAAAAAACTGTTGAGGCAGTTCTTGACCAAAGATGAAACCAACATGCAGTTGGGAACCTGGTGTAAGCCCGCTTCACTTTATATTTTCTTCACTGCTTTCATAGCCGAAGTCACCTGCTTTCTCTGTTGATGAAGGAAATACTTAGACAAATGTTTGCTTGCAGAGTACTTACTTCCCTTTCCTAATGTCTGAATCAAGACAGCTAAGAAGAGGTGATGAGCTCAGCTTTCCCAGAACTTGAACAAAACAACAAATTGCATTGCAGGCCTTGGCACTGTGATTGACAGCCTCTCCTAAGTGAGACTGCATTTACCTGTCCATTTAACTAGTCATACTTAATTATTTGTGTTGGAGTCTGTCAGCTATGTGACAGTGTAGCTACTGCTTGGCAAGAAGAAAGAGGAGGTCTTAATTGGTGCAACAAGTAGGACATTTCCAGTGACAGCACTTGTGTGGAGACAAAATAAGTGGCTGCTCTGAACATTGTAACCTAGATCCCCGGTGTTCTCACTTTGCATTCATAAATACTAGAAAAGCCCATAAAATGAGAAACTGATAGTTTGTTTAGTATTTATGAATAGTCAGAGCAATGAGGGATAGCACTTACATTCTAATATGCAGACTTCTCTTCTTTGTTTCCTTCACTCCATATACCAAGGCAAAACCCAGAAATGTATTGAATGTTTCTTGCTTTTCTTTATTTGATGACTCTGCGCCACTATTTTACATCCTTCTGTATTTGGTTAAGAATTCCTTATACTTTGTCATTTTCAGCACTAGCAAGGTAAGTGCTGCTCTGACTTTAAGCCAGCATATTTTCTGGTTTGGAGAGGAAGTTGATGAAAGAAGTGGAGAACTACAGACTATATACCTCTTCGTCAAAAAGCATGACTTCGTAATACTGCTTGCCATGGGCAACGGGATTTTACTTACCCCATTTTGTCTTTAAATGGTTGTGTGTTAGAAGTCTGGTCCTTGGCTGTGTATCTTCTCTTCAGGGGAAAGTTGTTGTTCTGGGACTTTCTGGAAATGGCTGCTGTCCTCCCCTGAAAACCAAATTGAAACAACCTGAGCTAACAGGATGCCATGGGAAGGGTGTGGTGCTTGTTACATGATCTTACAGTAATTTTTTCAGACTTTTGAAAAACATCAGGTGTTTCCAGCCACTGTAACTTGGTAAATACTTTGCCTCTGGACTGCTGCTTTTATGTGGGGATTCAGAATACTGAAGGTCTGAGGCCTTTTCTTAGCTTTTATAGAAACGTTCAGGTTTTGTAACCCTCTCCTAAGTGTTTATCAATTTTCTCTTCTGCAGCATACCTTACAGACGCTATGAAGCTGACCCAGTCAGAGCAGGTGAGACCAAAATGCAGCAGATGCCAGAATCGGCCATAGCTCTGTTGTATGCCTGTGTGTCATACGTCCCATGACTGATCATACTCCTCTTGGGCATTAGCCTCTGCATAGTTGCCTGAACTTGTGTCAGCTGCACCAAGAGTTTTTGGAAGTGCAGGATGCTAGCCTTCCTTGAGAGTTTTTCCAAGTTTACGTGGAGCAGGGACGAGAGAACTGCTAAACCATCCACGGGTTCTCCAACAATGGTTTCTAGTTTGCAAGGTATCTTCAAGCAGGTGATAAAACTAGTTTCATATTTAACTTTTGCTGTGAGGCACTTAGGCTGTTCTGCTGAGGCACAAAGCTGAGCATCTCAGCTACAGTCTGTAATTTTGGCTTTATTCATCCTGACTGGGGGACCTCCAGAACAACAGCCTGCACCTTTCGTTATTGATTACACAAATCTGTCTGTAAATTCAGCAGCGTAGTCTGCTTAGTACTTTCTTATCAGCAGGCTTTTAGTTTAGCCAGTATTATCAAAGCAAATGACACTTGAAGATCAGACACCTGTCTTTCATCCAAAAGGTCATTATTGTAGAAAAATGGAAGCCTGTTAACTCACAGGAACCACCTGGGTACTAACCACCATGTCACCCCCTTCATTAGCTATGGCTGAATCATTTGGGACCATATCTGGCCTTGGAGCACTTCTCTGCTTAGTGTTGGGTGTTATTAATGTCTACACAGATACCATCACAGAAGCATACACATACTTTGTATTATTTAACTAAAGCGTGGCTGTGCATGCCAGGTGACTCCTTTCCTGGTGTTGGTCATAGGTCAGTTAAACAACTAGTGCCTTCTCTCAGAGGTAATGTAGCCTGGTCAGTGACTTAAAAACAAAACCCGAGCAAACAAAAGACCGTATGTTAACTCCTTCACAATTCCAGTAGTTATGCTAAATTTGGGTGACATGTCTGAATCTGTTGCATAGTACAAGCAGCAAGCACTTCTAGTTGGATTTAATATCTGAATAACAAAAGCTCCTCCCCTCCCTTGGGCATGCTGTGATGCTGTTTATATATTTACATGTGTGTAACTTTACTGTGTGTGAATGTTTGAGTGAGATTAGGAGTCACCAATTAAATTGTTTAATCTTGTTCTTACTCAGGCTCAGCTGTCACTGGAATTACAAAGGGATAGTCACATGAAACAGTTACTGCTCATCCAGGAGAGGTGGAAAAGGGCAAAGAGGGAGGAAAAGCTGAAAGCCCAGCAGAACGCTGACAAGGAAATAGCTGCACACCTTCAGACTTCTTATAAGCCATCTGCTGAAGACTCTGATGATCAAAACGTACTGGTTCCTGTTACTCAGAAATACAGTCCTTCCACAGAGAAACATCCATATGATATTCAGGGCGTCTTTGACAGGGACCCGGATACACTTTTGTTTCTGCTTCAGAAAAGAAAGGAGCCGGCGGAAGCATGTATTGGGAGCAAAGCTCCAAAAGACGACAAAACAATAATAGAAGAGCAGGCAACCAAAATTGCAGATTTGAAGCGGCACATAGAATTTCTTGTAGCTGAAAATGAGAGATTAAGGAGAGAGAATAAGCAGTTAAAAGCAGAAAGAGCGAGACTCCAAAAATCTCCGGTAGACAAGGAGTTGGATGTAGATGCTGACTTCGTTGAAAAGTCAGAGTTGTGGGGTCTGCAGCAACACTCAGAAACTACTTCTTCAGCTGCAACTTGGCAGAAGTTTGCCACAACTGCTGGGAAGGCAAAGGACATTCCAATACCCAACCTTCCCCCCCTGGACATCCCATCCCCTGAACTCCCTCTGCTGGAACTCTCCGAAGATATACTGAAAGGACTGATGAATACTTAAAAACCAGGAAAAGTACTCAATGTACTTACTCAAACTTAAGAAAAGGGAAAACCACCAGGACAGTTGTGATATCTGAGGGCAGAAACATCTAACACAATCCCGCTGTTGGAGAAAAGGCATTAAAGCAACTTTGTTACTGTGAAATACACATCATATCTGATCTACTTCATAAAAGTCAAAGGTACCATAATCGGTGTAAGGTGGCGAGCTCTTTAGTCTTTCTCACATTGTTTCAAACCAAATGACTGCCTGGAGAATGTTTCAAGTAACAAAATCCGTCAGGGTTTTAAAGTATGCTATATGTAATAGTTATCTATAATGCCATAAATGATGGTGCAGAACCTAACTGTTATGGTTGCCGGTTGGCTGCCACGTATTGAAGAAATGCTTTCTAGCATGAATTTAAACTGTGCATTTCATTATGCATAACTTTGCTAATTCAAGTACCGTGCAATTTATACACCTCCTAGATGGATTTATGTGCCACACTCTATACTCCTGACCATGTTAACCTCAAGTCAGGAGAGATGTTAATTTCCATTCTATGAAGGAACCAACTCATTAGTTCTGTTGACGAGTTTTTTGGGGGGTTATCTGTTTACATAACTAATCAGGGTGCATTGAATCTAGGTATTGGTTTCTGTATAAAGTGACATTGTTTAAAAAAAGAAAAACATGCTTAAGGAAAAATACCCTTTTTGGTTTCAGCAGCGCATGAATGGAAGTAATTATAGCTGGCAGTATTTGATTGAAACAGAAATTGTTTACAGCTTAACCTGATTCAACAAGGATATGAAAATAAAAACCAAGGTGTTTTGACACTAAATGTGTGTTAAATCTCTACAAATGTTGTAAAGTATAAGTAACAAATTAAGATTTTACACTAACAGTGTTAGTACACACCTACTGCTAAACTTCTGTGGTCATCATCCAGCCAATTCAGGAATGCTGGGATGAATTCAGAGGGCCTTGCCTGTATATGACATGACTTGGCCAATGCCTGGCTTCTAACACCTACAGAGGGCTGAAGTGGAGGAAGCGGTGCTTGGTTTTGCTTGGGAACAGGCTCCCTGGAGCTCAATGAATGGTGCCAAGAGAGCTGTGCACTCGCACTTGAGGCTTTGGTTCCTGAGCCCTCCTCACAGTCAGCCCCTCTCAGCGTGGGTCAGCTCATGCCTGCCCCTGAGCTTCATCAGCCCTGTGCTGGAGTGTTACCTGAACCCAGGCTTTCCCAAGTGGAGGCATTAGTTAACTTTAACAGTTAATGAAAAGTGTTGAGTGTTGAAAACTAAACAATTTAAGTTACTTTTGTGCTGTTACAAGGTAAGCTTGCTTTCCAAGAGTACCTTTTTCTTCCAGAAGAGACTTGGAAATGCAGCAATTTTCCTTTTGCTCCCTAGTGCTGTGCAAGTTCTCCCCTGTACAGCTGTGTCTCCTGTGCTGGCTTGAAGGAGAGTAGGGACTGGAGGCTAGAAAAAAAGCTCTGGAAACAAAGGTAAGAGGTTCATTAGAGGAGGTCCCTTGTGCTGAATTGTATGAGGAAACTAATTTTGTTGGGGGAAAAAAGTTACTCTTCAGTTGGAACAGTTCAGCATATGGCCCCACAGAACAGCTGTGTTGAGGTGACCTGTTCCAGGTCAGCCCCAGCTCTTGCTGCTCCCACAAAAAGGCAAATTACCTTCTCCACTGTCACCTGCCTGGCTGGCTGTTGCGGGTAACAAGACAGCAGTTAGTGACTAGTGCTCCTATTTGTGTAAGTAAAGCAAAGAAAACGGTATGTGCTCACAAGAAGGAAATAAAATTGTTTAAGCACCTATCTCATGTCACTGCCAAGGGCTGTAAGTTACAGACAGACATTTCAGCTGTCTGCAAATAGCAACCAGAGAAGAATCCAATTTTTAGCCTGGCTACCTCTACTGAAGGGTCAGGATTCTTTGGAGGGCAGGTAGGGGAATTGTGAGCTCTACCCCCCCTTTTTAAGACTGAACTGTTTCATCATATATAGCTGCATAAGCAGAACAGCAGATCGATTGCAGGGAAGCTGCTTCCCTGTAGGAAGACAGCCAAGCAGGGGCAAAGCCCCACACAGCCACTTTTGAAAAACGTTGTTAAAACTTTTCTCTCTCCTGCAACACAAAGGTTTGTTTGTTCTTGCAGTCCTGCCTGCTCAACACAACTGCTGCTGAAACCCATCTCTAGGCAGCGTAGCTTAGCTCAAGAGTTCCAGTCCTGTGAGTGAGCCAGAAAGGAGAATGACTGAAACACTCTGTCTGGGGACAGGTGAGCAGTCGACAGAGAGTTTGTGGGTCAGGGTTAAAGGGAGAACAGAGATGGGTGACATTATTGTGGGGATCTGCTACAGACCGCCTGACCAAGGGGAGTTGGTGGATGAAGTGCTGTATAGACAGATAGGCGCAGCCTCACGCTCGCAGGCCCTTGTTCTCGTGGGAGACTTCAACCACCCTGATATCTGTTGGAGGGACGGTATGGCCCGGCACAAGCAATCCAGAAGGTTCCTCGATTGTGTGGAAGACAACTTCCTTCTGCAAGTAATAGAGGAGCCGACAAGGAGAGGTGCCATGCTTGACCTCGTCCTCACCAACAGGGAAGGGCTGGTTGGGAATGTGATGCTCCAGGGCAGCCTTGATTGCAGCGATCATGAGATGGTCGAGTTTGAGATCCTCAGGACAGTGAGAAGAGCGTGCAGCAAGCTCACTGCCCTGGGCTTCAAGAGAGCAGACTTTGGCCTCTTCAGGAACCTGCTCAGTAAGGTTCCATGGGATACAGCCCTAGAGGGCAGGGGGGCCCAAGACTGTTGGTTGATATTCAAGGATCACCTGCTGCAAGCTCAGGAGCGATGCATCCCAACTAGAAGGAAGTTCAGCAGGAGGGCCAGGAGACCTCCTTGGATGGATAAGGAGCTGCTGAGCAAAATTCAAAGGAAAAAAGAGGCTTATAAAAGGTGGAAGCAAGGTCAGGCGACCTGGGAAGAATACAGGGATGTTGTCCGGGAAGCTAGGGACCAGGTTAGGAAAGCTAAGGCCCGCTTAGAATTAAACTTGGCTAGGGATGTTAAGGATAACAGGAAGGGATTTTATAGGTACATTGCCAATAAAAGACAGGTTAGGGACAATGTGGGCCCTCTCCAGAAGCTACCAGGAGAACTGGCTACCCTGGATTGGAGAAGGCTGAGGTTCTTAATGACTTCTTTGCCTCAGTCTTTACGGGCAAATGCTCTGTCCACACCACCCAAGTCTTGGAAGGCAGACGGAGGGACAGTGAAAAGGAAGACCCTGGGCCCACTGTAGGAGAGGATCTGGTTCAAGACCACCTTAGGAACCTGAATGTATACAAGTCCATGGGACCGGATGAAATCCATCCGCGAGTCCTGAAGGAGCTGGCAAATGAAGTTGCTAAGCCACTGTCCATCATATTTGAAAAATCATGGCAGTCAGGTGAAGTTCCCAATGACTGGAAAAAGGGAAATATAACCCCCCTTTTTAAGAAGGGGAAAATGGATGAGCCGGGGAATTACAGACCAGTCAGTGTCACCTCTGTGCCTGGCAAAATCTTGGAGCGGATTCTCCTGGAAGGCATGCTAAGGCACATGAAAACCAACAAGGTGCTTGGTGACAGCCAGCATGGCTTCACTAAGGGGAAGTCCTGCCTGACCAATCTGGTGGCCTTCTATGAAGGGGCTACGGAACTGATGGACAGGGGCAGAGCAGTTGATGTCATCTACCTGGACTTGTGTAAAGCCTTTGACACTGTCTCCCATGACATCCTTCTCTCTAAGTTGGAGAGACATCAATTTGATAGGTGGACCACTCGGTGGATAAAGAACTGGCTGGATGGCCGCACGCAAAGAGTAGTGCTCAGTGGCTCAACGTCCAGCTGGAGACCAGTAACGAGTGGTGTCCCCCAGGGATCAGTGTTGGGACCGGTCTTGTTCAACATCTTTGTGAGTGACATGGACAGTGGGATTGAGTGCGCCCTCAGCAAGTTTGCCAATGACACCAAGCTGTGTGGTTTGGTTGATACATTGGAGGGAAGGAATGCCATCCAGAGGGACCTTGACACGCTTATGAGGTGGGCTGATGCCAACCTGATGAAGTTTAACCATGCTAAGTGCAAGGTCCTCCACCTGGGTCGGAGCAATCCCAGGCACAGCTACAGGTTGGGCGGGGAGGAGATTCAGAGCAGCCCTGCGGAGAAGGACTTGGGGGTGTTGGTCGATGAGAAAATGAACATGAGCCAGCAGTCTGCGCTTGCAGCCCAGAAAGCCAACCGTATCCTGGGCTGCATCGAAAGGAGTGTGACCAGCAGGTCGAGGGAGGTGCTCCTGCCCCTTTACTCTGCTCTCGTGAGACCTCACTTGGAGTATTGTGTGCAGTTCTGGTGTCCTCAGCATAAAAAGGACATGGAACTGTTGGAACAAGTCCAGAGGAGGGCCACGAGGATGATCAGGGGACTGGAGCACCTCTCGTATGAAGATAGGCTGAGAAAATTGGGGCTGTTCAGCCTGGAGAAGAGAAGGCTGTGTGGAGACCTCATAGCAGCCTTCCAATACCTGAAGGGGGCCTATAGGGATGCTGGGGAGGGACTCTTCATTAGGGACTGTGGTGAGAGGACAAGGGGTAACGGGTTCAAACTTAAACAGGGGAGGTTTAGATTGGATCTGAGGAAGAAATTCTTTACTGTGAGGGTGGTGAGGCCCTGGAATGGGTTGCCCAGGGAAGTTGTGAATGCTTCATCCCTGGCGGCGTTCAAGGTGGGGTTGGACATAGCCTTGGATGGCATGGTTTAGTGGGAGGTGTCCCTGCCCATGGCAGGGGGGTTGGAACTCGATGATCTTGAGGTCCTTTCCAACCCTAACTATTCTATGATTCTATGATTCTATCATTCCATTTGATAGGACAGGAGCACTGAGCTGCAGTGTGACCCCTGCTGGCGTTACCTGAGCCCCGGGAAGGTGAGGTGGAAAGCTGGGCATTTCTGTGTAACACTGAGAGTGTCCCAGAGCTGGAGCAGGTGATGCCAGTGAAGAGTCTGGCTGGGACCTGATGCACTGCACAGGTGCTGCTGCTGCTGAGAGCCTTAGCACTGCCAGCCTCTTGCCTCCTTCTCTCCCATGCAGCAGCACAGTCAGCCACCCATGAGGCCTGCAGAGAGAAGGGTGGGAGCAGGTAGGGTCACCTCTTTCAGCAGCAACATTTTATAGCTGAGAGTTCATTGAATAATGGATTATCCAGAGTAACTTCCTGCTCCTTCCTGTCTCCAAGTGTTTTCCCTGAACATGTATAATAATAACTTAATTACATCTTTCAAATATCCATAAAAAGAAAAGATCCTTGGAGTGTCACAGAAC
Organism: Amazona ochrocephala; assembly: GCA_039720435.1. Taxonomy (NCBI): domain Eukaryota; kingdom Metazoa; phylum Chordata; class Aves; order Psittaciformes; family Psittacidae; genus Amazona; species Amazona ochrocephala. The sequence continues at coordinate 49,926,032 of CM077881.1, read as the reverse complement.
TATTTTTACAGAAAACAACAGTTGAGATATGTTTGAAACAATAAATGCAAGACTGAAATTAGTATCAGTGAGTGTCCCTGTGATTTCTGCCATCTGACCTGCACCAGATAGAGCAGGTGGGGAAGAAAGGGCAAGGGATGCAGCATCCATCTCTGCATTGAATAAAGTTACTTTTCCTTATGAAGTCCCTTACATTCCAGGGAAAAAGCTAAGGGTATGAAATAAGAGGAAATGTTTTAGTTTTTCATGGTAAGGAATTCTCCAGTCTGAATTGAGAGCTAAAGGTTTACATAGTCTGCAGAATGAAAGGTTGTAGAGAGAATCCTCGCCACTAGAGGACAAGTTTTATTGATGCAGTGACAAACGTAAGGAAACGCTTCTCCAGTGTCTGTTAGAGGTTAGTTTATGCCTTAACATTTTAGAACTGTTTTAAATGATTATCGCCATTCAGCCCGTTCGAGTTTTGGCCTCGGGAAATGATGGAGACACCCGGTTTAACTCCCCTGCTTCCACCGCCTGCCTGTCTCGCCCTTTTCCCTCCCGCCGGCCGGGCCGGGGCCTGGGCCGGGCTCGGGCGCCACCTAGCGGAGCGCAGGCTCCGTGCGCGGCTCCTGCTGGAGCTGGAGGGCCCCGCTCCCCCGCAGTGCCACAGCCGCGGCCTGTCCTCGGGCCTCCGAGCCACCGAACAGTGAGTGCCCTGTCCTGCCGGGAGTACCGCGGCAACGCAGCCGGCACGGGCGGGCAGCCTCAGCTGTGCTGGTTTGTACCCTGCAGAACTCAAAGCGTCTGAGGTTGGTTCAAAGTGTCTCACCAGGGGCCAATTTTAAACATGTGCCCAGACACTGACTGCTATCCATAGAGTTCACTTTACCACAGAAGCCACTCTTGTCCTGAACACAGAAATACTATCCCTGTCAAATATAGCCAACATACGCTTGGCAAAAAGAGATGGTAATTACCCAGCCTCTGACGGTATCTGCAGCAGGAGAAACCAAAGAAAGGCAACTGAGAAGCAATGCGGAGAGTCTGTTGAGAATAAAACCTGCAGACTGCACCACCCATTGCTACTTACAATGGCAGCTAAGGCCAAAATACACAAGTGTTGGGGTTTGCATTTTGGTTTCACATAAAGGGAAGAGGGGATCTTGTGACCTCGTCCCCTGAGAGCGTCTCCATTTTCAGGAACTCTGGCCCTGAAGTCCTTCCTCGTGCCCTGGCAGCAGCAGCAGCTCTTCAGCCATCTGCAATTCCTGCTGACCTGCTTACAGTGGCGGGGCTACACCTCACCCAGGCCACCCTTCCCACCAGACATTGGGCCAAGTGACCTTTCAAGGCCCCTTCCACACCCTGGGCTGTTCCGTGCTCCCACTAAAGCAGGCTCACTAGCAAAACAGATGGAGAAAAGCAAGTACAGCCGCAGCAGCTGACAAAATCCCTCACTGAACTGGACTAAAAGTACGGCAGAAAACAAAACCAACCAGTCTAACCATTCAAAGGTAACCACAGCGGTAGCATGGCTGCTACAAATAAAATCAGGCTGGGCACCATTTGCCAGACCTTTCTGCCCGGGTATGTGGCCTGTGGAGTTCAGAGAGGTTCATTGCTACCTCCAGACTCAGAGCTACAGCCGCCATGTCCTCCACCTCCTTCCCTGCCATGTTTGTTTTACCAGAAGTAACCTAAACTTACACAGCCTTTGTGTCTTGTAATCACCAGAAGTGCTCCCTCAGGCTCATTTGCTGCAGGAGTTCAGGTATTATCGAGATCAAACAGCACAAAATCCTTAAGAGCTGTGAAAATACAGGATTTCCTGCCTCAGAGCTACTGAACCCTGCAATTCCACTAAGGAAGCACAGAGCTAGGATAAAACCACATGCTCAGGGACTGGAGAAAGCAACAGGCATCTGTGTCAAGACTACATCGTATTGGTGTGATTGGAAGATACCAGAAATGTTCACTTTTTGAAACGTAACAGTAAAAATCCTCCAGTCTACCACTTAGCTTTAGAAAGGCCCGTGTTTAAAATGCAACTGTTTGCGTGCAACACACCAGGTAAAATATGTCTTCAATTTGCTGTGAGGCAAGATTTTCCTACTTGCTATATATAGGTCATCACTTCCTTTTCAAGCCTATAAGAACAAACGCAAGACGTGCAGAGGTTGGTCTGTGTGCGTGGCTGAGGCTGCGGATCATTTGCTCCTTGGTTAGTTTCCTCAGCTGCCCTGCTGAGATGGAAAGAAAGGGACATGGTGGTGGAGGCCCCATCAGAGGAGCCCCCACGCCACCGCGTGCTCCCCTGCCCTGCTGGGGCACACGTACCATGGGAACACAAAGGAGGGGAAGGGAAAGCAGCACTCGGGCAAACAAAGCGCAAGTCAGACACTGGAAAGCAGGAGCTTTGTTGAGGCAGAGCTGGGGGTTAGGAGGGGAGAGCACAGCAAAGCCTCCGTCCGGGAGTCTCCACAGGGAGAGGCTCCTTGTCCACTGCGGATGTGGGGAGAGCACAAACATCCTGCTCAGGAAAGCAGCAGAACAGGGCGATGGTGGCTGTGGAAGGAGGAAGGAAGGAAAATTCCCAGTGATGGGCCTGGGGCAGGGAAGGCTGTCAGCTGTGAGAGGGCTTGACAGGATGTCACGGGAGAGAGTACAACAGAACTACCACCTACCGAAAAGGTCAGAGAGCATGAGAATGTAGAGCTGATCAGATGGGGTTCGGTTTACACACACAGATCTGAGCAACTTCCGTGAAGCTGGAAGAGTAAACAGATTTTTAAACCAGACTTACAAACCCCTGCACCTCTGACCTGCGTAACGGGACCACGGCGTCACTGCCGGCAATTCCAGCAACCCGGTAACATCTGCTCCAGCTGAACCATCTACACCACCACCCATCCATGCTGAAATTCTCCAGGTCATAGCAGCCCCGCTTTATTCTGTGCCAACTACTTACTCTTTGTTAGTTACCTCTGCAGTTACAATAGGAAGAAAACTGTTAGGTCATTTACTGTATAGCAGCACAGTGTATGGAGATGATGATCATAGAATCACAGAATCACAGAATAATTAGGGTTGGAAAAAACCTTAAAATCATCTAATTCCAACCTCCCTGCCATGGGCAGGGACACCTCCCACTAAACCATGCCATCCAAGGCTATGTCCAACCCCACCTTGAACACCGCCAGTGATGGAGCATTCACGACTTCCCTGGGCAACCCATTCCAGTGCCTCACCACCCTTACAGTAAAGAATTTCTTCCTCATATCCAATCTAAACTTCCCCTGTGTAAGTTTGAACCTGTTACCCCTTGCCCTATCACTATGATGAGGTGGAAAGGGGCAAGGGAAGTGGTGGTGAAGGGCAGGGCTTGCAGTTTTGGTGCCATTGAGCTTCCGAAGGATGGAAAAAACAGCTTCACGGACAGCATAGCAGATGAAGACAGCTTGGTCTCAATAGGGAGGTGGCAAAATATAATACCGTATGTCATATTCTTGTTCTAAGAGTTGACAGTGTTCCTGCACTTCAAACAGCTTCAGCTGATCCCATCAAATCCTCTTGACTACAATAAAACAGTTGAAATTGTAGACCAGAAAGCCTCCTACAGAGTCTTTAGGAAAGAAAAATGGGAAAATCATGTCCAGTAACACCTCACAGGGCATGGAAATGGTTGAGGGGAAAACTAACCTGGAAACAAAACTCCTCCCCACAAACTCCTCTTTAGTCTCAGACATGAGCAAAGAACATCTCAGTCATGCTGGCAGTAAGCACAACACCAGCCCCACTTCCTGCTCTGATTTCCTGTAGTGGAGTGGGGAGCTCTGCTTCATTGTGACGGAGCAAGAGGATACTCAGTAAGCTGAGTTTGCTACACCACATACTTAAAAACCCTGGAATTTTTGTCCTCTCTTAGTGACACTTGGAGGAGCTGCCACCTTTCACTCCTTGTGGGCTGCTAATGCCTGCAGCACGGTCTTTTCGAGTTGATGCAATAACCGCTTTACAGCACTCCCCATCAAGCTCAGCTTGTGCCACGTTTTCCTTGTTCACCCGCTTTTGGCTTCTTCTCCTCCTGCCAGTTACTGGGAAACACCGTCACTGCGGCGGGCAGCTCATGAAGCCACCGCATACAGAAGTGCAGCAATTCCCAAAGTGATCTGCAGAACCCATCGGGTTTTGTTTCCATGTGTTGCAAACCCACCAGACATACCCATGAACCACACCACTTTAAAACTGTTCATTGGGTGTAACTACCGTATTATTTAGTGTAAACTCTACTGGACAAATGGATAATTAAAACTCTAGTGACTACGGACAAATCCTATTCATGCAGTTTGAACTAATGCATTAATTCATCTTTGCTGGGAAAGCAGTGAAAGATCTACTTACCCTAGTGACAGTGTCACACACTGAGCCATGCTGCTTGAGCCTTTGGTTTTGCTTCTCCAAAATGAGACATTTTGTCTTAAAATCCCAGCAATCTCTCAGGCTTTTCTTTGGAAGGATTCAAGCTGCTTCACGTTTCACTCACATGCTTTTGCAATTAACAACTCTGACATACACTTAAGGATTCATCAGCAAAGGTGGCAGGAAAAAGGTCACAAAGGAAGAACTTTAACACTTACACTTGGAAATCTGAATTATTCTCTGCTCAGCGACTCCTTCAGCTACCACCTGAGAAGGGAAGAACCTCTTCAATCTCACTGGCAGCCGCAGTGATTTCTCCTGGGTCTGCAAGTGTTGCAGGGTGATGAGCAGCTGCCTGTGCCCTACGGGAGCCACAGGGATGGTGCCAAAGCTCAACCCTGGAAGCAGCACATGCTACCTGCTATGCAGTCATGGGCAGTGAAGTTACCTGCACACCTTTGAGAAGAGGCAGAGCTTGGAGCCCCAGATTTTGGCCAGGACAAGGCACTGCAACGTGATGCTCCCTTGGCACACCCCAGCGGAAACCAACCCATTCCCTTCAGCTACAAAGATGCCCCAGCACAAGGAGGCAGCTGTGATTACAGCCATGGCCTGGGCCCAAACAATTGCTCTTTGTGCAGAAGAACAAGGGGGAATACAACCATCTGTGGCAGGAATGCGAGTACAGCAGCCTCAAGAAATTTCACAGATGTTAAAAGCACCTCACCAAAACTCAGTTCGGGGGGAAGGAGACAGCACTTGACAGAAATTCACTCTTTTACAAATCTTGAACTTAAAAACAAACAAACAAAAGGTACATGCAACTGAAGCCCTCTTGTCATTCAGCAAACATACATCGGCAGCTTTTGCATCATCAGCCAGTGCTCCAACCCTGTGCCACACACAGCCTAAAGGAAGATGCTGCATGGAACCAGTTATAAAGTTTAGAATCAACTGCCAAGCACAGCAACATTAACCCCAAAGTATTTCTTAACAACTGCAAATAAATTCCACACTTTCAAACGAACTAAATAGAAGAACTTCACATTTGGAAACAGCAATTTCTTTTGTGTTTCATGGTTTCTTAGATACGGGGGTTTTGTTGGGTTGTTTTGGGTTTTCTGGTGACCCAGAACCCAGTCGGATTTTGTCAGTGGGAGGAGTAACCAGGGGACTACACCCTTTTGGACACATCACAAGCCAATGGCTGCACCTAACTTTTGGTATCAAATCTAAACATTTGCGTAGTTCTAATAATTAAAATCCATGTATAGTTCAAATTTCCAAACTAACTCCAGGAGCTGGAACCGCACTCTCACATTTGGCATTATTAAACCAGATACAATTAAAACCCCCCCACCCCTTATTTTGTGGTATTACTTCAACTGTAAAAAGCCAAGATGCTGCAAAAAATTGTTCTGTAGGAACTCCTTTCCCCCTTCACGCAAAGTAAACACTGGGTCATTAAAGGCAGAACGTAAACAATGCTCCAATTTTCGGAGAGGTGCTCCGGCTCAGTGATGAGCGGAACTCAGCACTTTCCCTCGAGGTTTCTCCTCAAACCCGGAGAGGGCAGCATGGTGCACAGAACCAGGACAGCACACTGATGCGTTCCCGCGGGAGATGCGGCACTGGGAGCGAGTGACATGGGCCACAAACGTAAAGAATGAGTACCAGGAGACAAAGCTTGATAAAGTCATTTTAATGGAAAATGTAAAACCCCTTTCAACTTCAATGTACAAAGCATGTGTAACACTTGCACTTTTAACAAATTAAAGCAAGCCAATGTTTTAAAAAAATACATCATTGAATGTATATATGTATATATTTACATAGCATATTAAGTTTAATATTTAGCTTTAAAAGTTCACATAAATTTTACCAAAATGAGACAATTTCTTAAATAAATTACACCTTTTGAAAACGTTTAATTGTACACTGAATAGCTTCAATAAAATACTGAAGTGTTTGTATTTAATATCTACTTTATATACTTTATATTTTACAAAGTTTACAGTTATTTGGCAGTAATTTTCAGATTATGACATGACTGCTGTGCGGACTCAGCAAGATCCCAAATGCAGGCAATAGCTGGTGTTTGTGTCCTACTCTCACAGTAACTGTCTCAATGTAGTGAAAAATATCTGAATTATTTTAGCAAACTGTACAAGTCACATTTACATTTGATCAACAATATAGCATAGAATTTTGTGGGTTTTTTTCCAAAAATAAATACATCATCTTAAATCTTTAACATTTCACAAACTTTATGTACATTATAATACAGGACAGCAGAACGCTGCTGAATCGTTTGCAAGTCTAAGATGTAATCACAGTGGCTGTGATATGAAGCTCTACCGTTGCAGTGTCAGTAACAAGTAAATACGATGACTATTTTTTCTTGGCACTGATGGTTTGTGAAGCTTAAATTAGTGTGCATACTGTTCACCTATTAGAGAAAATCATCTCCAGCTGATGCGCTCAGTTTTCATCCATGTCTTCCAGCTCACCTTCGTGAATCTTCAAAGCTCTCACCATTTCCTTAACTGCATGATACAAGATATTTTTAACCTGCAAGAACATTGGACAGGTTTTAGTAAGGCCCTCCCTGAAGGAACTCTGCAAAACGACTACATTTAGGACTGAGCCCTAAGCACAGTGGATGGAAAAACCAGGAAGGCTACATCAAGCCAGCGCTAAAGGAAACACCTTCTTACACATTTCAGTAACACAGCATAAATAAAACCAGCAACTCAAGGGAGAGTCATTTACACCCCTGCATTCATGTTGCTGCTCATTGTTATTCTGTGTGAACAGCAGCAAGGAAGTAGCTCCACACGCTGCTCCGCATCTCAATGAGCCTGAGCATGCCCTGCCTTCCCAACAGCTTCCAGAGCAGAATTCATTTCCTACCTGCAGTTTATCATCGTAATTGATTTCTTCCTTTGACAGCCTCAGCTCCTGCGTTAAGTGAAATGACTGTACAAGATGCTCTGGAGACACAAAGTCTTCAGTTACTTGAACGCAGCTGTGAAAATTTTGCACCTATCCAAAATAACAAGAAGAGGAGACTGATAATTAGTACTCTGGAGTTATTCTTTGGCAAAGATACCCGGGATAAGAGTGGGCCTTGAGATCTCTTAAATCACAGGCTTATCAGACTGAAGGCCGTCTCTATGCGTCTTATGTAAAGAGCAATTAAGTGTATTCATTTTAGATAAGCTAGTTTCTGGCAAAAGGTACACTTTGAACAATGCACATGTGCTTCAGCACTTCTTCCTGTAGTCGGCTCTGACATTCATTCCACATACTCTGACGTGTTGTATTCCACCCTTTTACCAGCTGCACAGGCACTGCTATCACGTACTACTACTGCACAGCCATGTCCAAAACACTGCACAGACCGACTCCACAGCAGCCTTGCCCTGCAGGACCTAGCTCCTTGGGCCACGGAGGCACTCTGCCAGGCACAACTGCCGTGTCTGCTGAGAAGGAAGTGCTGTTGGAAATTAAGGTATTTGAACAAAGGGTGGGTTCAGAAGCGGGGAGGGAGCAGGTTCTGTTTTCTGTAAGCACACTTTCTTACTGGTAAGAGGCAACTACTGAGAGAAATGGACACCACCTCCTGCCACACAGGTCATACCTGGAGGGCAGGGGAAAGAAAAAGCCACTTCCTGGTTGTGACCTCACTACCAACTCCTGTTTGTCCTCTTCAGAAATGTACAGCATCAGGTTTTCATCCCTAAACACTTACAAATCACACGTCAAAAACCTTCTCTCCCCAAATTCTAACAACTGCTCACGAAGGTGTGCAACATCAATTCTGCCTCTTACAGAGGCTGGAGAGCCCCTGCCATAGCAGCAAACACACAGTCCCACCCTGCTCAGCACTGACGAAGATCTGCCTATTTTAAGCTCCAGCCTAGCAAATGCTAGATTTGTTTTAGTGCAAACGAACACAAGAATTTCTGTTGTGATACCTGGCCTTTAGAAAACCTTTGGGGTCTGCACAGCTGAGGACACAGCACTTCGTTTGAAACACACTTTCCTCTTAAAAAATGCTGTCTGAGTCTGCATTTACAAGGTAGTCTGCCCCATCACAGGTGATATCCCAGAGGTAATCCCTAGCTCAACACAAGTGTTGCATATGGAGTTTCTGCAGCCCTGCAGTCATCAAGGACAAAGCAGAGCCATTCCCCGCTGTGAATCAATCACAACAGAAATGCTTCCGGAGATGAAGAGGGTTTGTTGGTGCCACACAACCCGTGAAGGGCAGGAAGCCAGGAGCAAGGGAACAGCTGCAGAAGTGCCAGCGCTTGGGGGATTTCCTAGAGGTTGGCTGAGACACCCCTGCCCTGGGCAGCCGGCTCCAGCCCACTCCTCCCCCTCAGGCTTCTTGCCCACTTCGAGTCTCCACCCGCCCTAGTTTTCCTTTCCACCCCCGGCAAATCCCACACCACTCTTTCACCTTCTCCTGACTGAGACAAGGTTTTACCAATTCCCACCCCACCCCCCCCACTGCAGAGTGGGCAGTATTTGCTGTCCTCTTTCATTCTGCTGTGCTTTAAACCTCCTTCCCTTCCAGGGACTGTCTTATCAGTGTGCAAGTCTTTGCAGGGAAGACAGATTTTACTGAGCCGGTCTGGTACTTAACATGGGAATGCCGAGCTGACAGCCCACAGGCAGTTCTATTTATAATAGTTATAATACAAGCTGATACAATGACACACACAAGTAAGTATGTTTAGCAAAGATTCCCCTGAGGTTTGCAGGGTGAGGATTACAGCACTCCCGCGACTGTGCCAGTTCCAGCTGAACAGAGGGAACAGCTTCCCCAAAGCCCATGCCATACAGAGGTGTTCCAGCAGGACAGAGGAGACCGGTGGAGAGCTGGAACAGCCTCCAACCTGGGCCAGGACAGGCAAAGGTGAGTGGGCAGGGAGGAAAGGAACATCCATCCTCGTGGCTGCAGCTCCTCACAGCACAGCCATCTCCCTCCGGTCCTTACATGCTGAGATCAGCCATTTCCTGCATGGCTTAGCTCTGGGACCACGCTCAGCCCAGCAGCTCTGCATATGCAACTCACAGACCTTTATCCTACATCCTTATCACAACATCACCACAACGTCGCATTACCTCCAGCATGTTATTTTACAATATATAATCCTGCTGTTAATACCACTACAACATTGTAATAACCTGTTCTACTATGAACAGGTTTTGCACGTAGCCTGAACAACACATTTCAATCACCAACTCAAGTATCTCTAGCTTTTAATTTATCACTAAAATACTTTGCAAATTTGGAGTCACCAAATTAAAACCAGAAAGGCCATCCCTAGAGGACAACTGTGATAAGGGATGACTCAGACTGGAGCAGGAGAAAGAGCAAATAGTTCAGAGTAACAGTAAAAAAAACCCCTTTTTTTCAGCTGAGTAAGTTTCCAAGCAGAGCTAAGGGCTTGCTGTTACAAGCACCAGAGAGAGAACAAGGCCCAGAGCAAAGCTGAGCTCCCCTACTTGTACAGCCAACTAGAAAGGAGATACAATCTTACAGCGCACCAGGCACAGTACATTCAGGGAAGCATCTGCAGAGCAGACCAGTCCAATGCTGTATCTATTTCTGGTTTCCCCCCACAGAGCAATTCCTTCCACAAGAGGTACTGACAAGGCTACTTGGACCATCACAGCTCACAGGAGAGGCTCTTCTCCCGCCCCACCACTGGAACAGTTTGCCTGTTGAAATGATCACAAGGGGGATGTGACTGTTGTCTGGAAGTACACAGGGAAGAAGGGGAAACCTAGGAAGCAAGAGGAATGCTTTATGCTACTATAAAATACTAAGAGCAAGTTACTTAAAAAGGCATGAATCCACAGAAGCTGGGGGGGGCGGGGAATAGTGCATATATGTATCTGAAATACACACGACCTCCTCCATGTGAGAGCAGTAAAATTCTAGACCAGCATATCAGAAGCAGCAGTGTGACAACAATCCTAACTGGCTCCAGGATGAAGTGTCTGAGCTCCAGTATGCAGCGACCACAGCCTGCTGGGCTAATTCCATCCCCTCAGCCTAATTTTCTCTGCTCCACAACATTAACAATGAGCAAGTAAATACAAAAATGTTAATTTACCACCGAATTTAGCATCAACTCTCATCCAATTTTAATTATTAAATATTCATGAAGTGCATGTAAATCTGAAACACTTAACATGTAAACTTAACCGGGAATGAATTCTTGTGCAGACTTATTTTTAAGTGTTTAAATGTGCTTTGTATATACGAAGTGTTGGTGATGATCCTTAAGGTCAGTATTTATGCATCTCTATATAGAGAGTACTATACAAGTACATGAAAGAACATGATGCTTTCATTTCCTCCTACGTGGCAGATTCACAGGAACTTCTTGCTGAAGATGAAAAGGTTCTCAGCTTCACCCACTAATGTTTAAAACCACCATGTTATTATCCCCTTGGTGCCAGAAGCTAGAGCATTACCACCTCCAAAAGCAATCTGAAGTTTAAAGCCAAAGAGATAAAGATAAGAGCAGTCTTATTTTTCGTCCTTAAACCTATGAACTGCAGGGAAGCCTGGAACAGTCCTCCTACTTCATGCTTTGCCTTCTTTATACCTTTATATGCCACATGCTAAACAAAACAAATTTCCCAGTATGTCTGTTATTTTCTGTGGGCTCCTTTTTCACTCTTGTATTTGGAATATCTCCCGTGTTTCAAGAGAACAGAGTAAGGCTGCTGGAGGATGCAACACATGACTGTGTGTTGTAACTGATTTAGCCTAAAAAGAGCCAAGAATAACATCAATGCCAGACGTTCTTCGTGAAGCCACGTCAGGCCCTGGAGACAAGGTACAGGGAAAGGCAATTACAACAAACCAAGATCTGGTCACCTAGGTTGTTTTGGGTTTTGTTTTTTGTTTTTTGTTTTTTTTTTTTCTTTCTTTTGCCAGAAAACAGCTCCACAAACAGATCACCCAGGGTTAACGTACGACCATGTGAAACCATCTAAACACTCACCACAGTGACAAAGTAGTCTAGTCTTCTAAGGTATCTGTTGCTTTCAATGCAGAAACTGACATAGCCAGCAGACAGTGAGGGACATTAACACCTGTCATTATTACAACCCTACTGCTCTGGTCACGGCGACATAGAATCATAGAATAGTAAGGGTTGGAAAGGACCTTAAGATCATCGAGTTCCAACCCCACTGCCAGGGGCAGGGACACCTCCCACTAAACCATGCCATCCAAGGCTATGTCCAACCTGGCCTTGAACACCGCCAGCAATGGAGCATTCACAGCTTCCCTGGGCAACACATTCCAGTGCCTCACCACCCTTACAGTAAAGGATTTCCTCTTCATATCCAATCTAAACTTCCCCTGTTTAAGTTTAAACCCATTACCCCTTGTCCTCTCACCACAGTCCCTAATGAAGAGTCCCTCCCCAGCATCCCTATAGGCCCCCTTCAGGTATTGGAAGGCTGCTATGAGGTCTCCACGCAGCCTTCTCTTCTCCAGGCTGAACAGTCCCAACTTTCTCAGCCTATCTTCATACGGGAGGTGCTCCAGGCCCCTGATCATCCTCGTGGCCCTCCTCTGCACTTGTTCTAACAGTTCCATGTCCTTTTTATGTTGAGGACACCAGAACTGCACACAATACCCCAAGTGAGGTCTCATGAGAGCAGAGTAGAGGGGCAGGATCACCTCCCTCTACCTGCTGGTCACGCTCCTTTTGATATGGTAAGCCATTGCTTCCTCTCTGCCCAGAAAAAGCAGTGGATGGAAGCTTATCTGCAGATTAGAAACCAAACAGCATCTTCTTCAGAGAGGCCTGGCCTTCCTTGAACCCAGGTGGAGATCAATGATACATCTTTTAACAGCAAGATGGTTTACAACTCCTACTACAGGGTGGGGATGCTTCTTATTCCTTGATAGTCAGCTACCTAATTAGTGGCGCTTGACAGCTGGTAAGACAGCAAGAAAGCAGGCTCTATTTCCTGTTGAAACAGGGAAAGGTTCATGGAGTGAAGAAAGAAGTAAATCTAGAACTGCCCCAAAATCATATCTGAACAATCATATTTTCTTCCTCTTGTCACCAAGCAGTTTGCAGACTACAAGTAAAAAATAGATTTAAAAAAACCAAACACCAAACAAAATGAAGTAAACAAACCCTATGCGCTAGGAGAGGACGAAGCTTGCCACATATTCATACTGTTTCTTGAGAACTGCCCTACTGGCAGTACTTCTTACATAACTAAGAATTAAACCCTCCCAGCTGCTGCAAAGGCGGCATCACACTTTCTGATGGTGAGAAAAGCTGCTGAAGGGTCAGTGATAACTCCTAGTGATTGATGTTGTATCTTCTGTGTAAAAAGTAACTTAATGTGGTGTGAGAAAACAACCTCCAAATCCTGTTACAGAAACATGTTTTTACACCCAAACTGTTTCTACAATCCTCCTTTGGATGAAGACAGAAACAATGACAAGCGACATCCAGGTATTTTTATCTGCTTGGGCTGCTCTCCCTGCTTCCCCTGTGTTTAGGTTAACTTTCAGCATAGAATTAAAAAAAAAATACTAACCCGACTTTGCCATAACTACACCAGTTTATTTAGAAATCTGCTAATGAAATGTGGAAAAAAGTGGTAAGAGTGTGCTCATTATTCATTTTAAAGGAAAAAAGCAACAATATAATTTCAAGTTCTCAAGTTGCTCTATGTTAGTACTGGCTGGTCATCTATGCAAGCAGATGTACCTCATTATAAATACCTATACACTAACCTGTAAGAAAATAAAATCTAATTTCAGTACAGGTGTAGTTATGTCCTTGAAAACAAGTTATCTTATTGTATTTATGGTTATTTAATCCTGTGTCTTTAAACAAAGGTGCATTACCTGATGCAGTGCTCCTGCTGGTAGAATAATAGCATCACCAAGAAACTGAATAACCGTACAAGTTTTCACTCCGTATTCTTCAAGAAGTCTTTGGCGAAGTTTTTTGTTCACATACCAACTCTGATCACGTATTGGATCATGCTCTGGTAAAAGGTCTAGACCTTGCTCTTTTGCTATCTGTAAGTAGAGAAAAGATCCCAAGTCACTTTCGAAAGAAGCTGAACTTTTTGCTGATGAGTTGTAAGCATACCTAATGAAGCAACACTACTGTGTTCCCAATACCCAAATGAGACTTTAGTTAGGGATTCAAAGGAACCTCAAAAGGAACTGGGAAGTCTCACTGAGCTGAAGACATCTACAGGACTCTCATTCCAAAATGTAAAACTTTGAAGAACTCGGCACAACAATCTATTCATATGCAACATGCTTTGTGTGACTTCTTTCATAAAGAAAATAAAATCTGACCTCAAGAGTTCCTATGATGCCAATTCCTCACGTTTACAACCTTCAGTTTTGACACCAACACAGGAAAAAAAACCCTGCAGATAGAACTAAGGGTCATATGGTGCTGGGCAACTCTGCTTGAGAACAGGGCTGGACCGAAGGACTTGAAGAGGTCCCCTTCCAATCGCAACCACTCTGTGACAAGAAGCTATCTTCCCACCATCCGGTCAAGGAATCCATAAAAAAATAATGGACATAAAAAAAAATACTACTTGCTGACAGCAGTAGACTTAACTGCAACAACCATTTGTCATCAAGTTAACTACAGAGGAACAAATATTACCCTTAATCTATTGCTAACTGCCAATCATAGTGACTGAAGATAAGAAACACATCACCAATCCACCTGTCATGACTCGGGGGCCAATTACCTTATATTTTTGTTTGTATTTATATTAAATATACTTAATATGGTGCAGAGCTTGAAACTGTTCTTGTGTTATCACCTTTCTTCTCTACTAATAAGATACTGAGATTTTGTCTTATCAGCAGGTGAAGTGGACCAAAGGTCTAGTCATCAACTAATCTCCAATTCACTATTTCAAAAATACCACACCACAAATACAAAGGCAGCGGCAGCAAATGACAAACTTTGTATTACATAGCATCTTAAGTGCTTTGGCTTTGAAACTGCTGCTCTCAAAGAGTTCCACAGCATCCCTTAATTGCTCTGAAAGAATGAACTCCAAATAATACCCATCTGTCCACCTGTTCCTTTGCATTCGTGATTTTGTTCACAACTCTCTTTTCCAAAGGAAAAAAAAAAAAAGAAGAGCCACCATCTACTTTAGAGCATGTACTTTGTGAATGAACAGAAAAGCCTCACTGTGTAATTCATCATCTCCTGGAATTAGCTTTATTTTATTTACTAATGCTCAATTTTCTGAACAGTTCAGCTTGCCAAAGAGCAAATGTTTGAGTCACCAGAGGACAGCTGCCCTGGGACTGAAACAGTGCCTCATTGTCCAAGAGAATTTTTAGTGCTAAATTTCTCGGGCTCTTCCTGCTCACAGTAGAGACCTTTGGCCTCTGGCTTGTTTATGGACCCCTTTGGTCTAGCCCATTAAAATGCATCTGATTTTTTTTCCCACAGCAGAAGACAGTGAAGACTTCTTTTCCTTGTGCAGCCACTTCAGTGATATTTTGGTATTTCTCTCGCCCATCAGGACTGCCTTCTAGAACATGAAAGCATGCTGAAGACAGGGCACAGAAAAAAGCTTCTATGATGGTATCTCTAAATTTAATGCCATCAGTGGATATTCATCCTACATGGTAATGACCTGAAAGGTTCTGCTGTGGTTCTGAGGAAGGCTGCCAAAGGAAGATCTGCACTGTAGCTAATGCTGAACAAGTCTGCTGCCCTTGGGTACATTATCCCCTGCCGTTTCCATCTTCGCTAAGAGCCAAGGCATGTTCTTTGATCTCCTGAGCCTCCAGAGTTTGCAGGCTATCTCTAACTCTTGAGAAGCGAATATGTACCATGTTATACCGTTTATTTGCTGTTGATGTGGCAGTTCAATTATAATTTAAGTGCTAGAAAACCTTTTGCTTCCTTTCCTCTTTTTCCTTAAGCACAAGGGTTGGTAGTTTTTGCCAGTCCTCTTTGATTTACCAGTTACTTGGATTATACTTAGAAAATACATATTGTGAATCTAACCTTTTGCAGGAACTCCCTTATCTTGTCAGCATCTTTGCCAGCATAAATGTGCCATAAAGCACCAGGTAATTCACTTGAATCTTTCAACCGCTTCCTTAAAAGGTCATCCAAATCTTCCTCTTCCAACTTCTTCAAAACTCCTAAGATTCAGCAAAAATGTTTTGGCTTGTTTCAGTGAGACAGAGCAAAAACTTAAACTGAACACCTTCTTTTCAAATTTCTTACGTGAGATTGAGCAGATCAAAGTTTGCTGAATACAACAGAAGGCCCCAGGTTACCTTTCTGTTTGGTGTTTGTACAGAACACCAATGCCAAACAGTTAAAAAACCAAACCAAACCAAACCAAAACAAACAAACAAACAAAAAAAACCAACATTTTTAAGGTAGCTTTTTTACATCTTTTGAATTTGATAGAACACATTTTCCCCACCTGAAATAAACAAGCAGGGCTGGCACCAAAAAGTTACAGATGAAAACAGCATTTTCCTACAGCCAGCAAAGGCAGCGTTTTACAAGCCACTCTGCAGCAGATAGTTAAGAAGCTAGAGCTCTCCCAGTATGCTCAAGTTTGGCTGCGATTAACTCAGTGCACACACAATTGAAAACAAAGCAAATTAAAGAAAGCAAACCTTACTGCAGCTGTATTAGTCACACCCAAAATCTACATTTGCTGATTATGGAATAAGAGGATGAAAGAATAAGGGGAGAGCAACAAAACTATTTCAGTGATTTAAAGACTGTTTCACATAAGCAATAAACCTCATACAGACAAGCAACATATACGAATTTTAGCTCTCTGGTGCTGAAAAATTACATTACAGTCCAAATCCAATAAAGCAAACACAGTGCATCCAGAGGGAGCAGAATAAACACAGGCTCTGGCAAATACATCATCCTGACATAACTGTTCGAACTACAACAGCTTCCAGAGAAAATTCTTCATCTTGCACTTTCATTAGCTCTGCCAGTACTAGCGCAGGAACGGTACATCAATTATAGGTAATGGCAAAAAAAAAGTGAAAGGAGTTTGAAATGCCGTATCATAATTCATGAACTGCAGTGTATTTTATGAAGAATTAATGTGTGTGCAAACTCTTGAAAGAAAGAAACTTCCAGGTTTAAGCAAGCATTTATGGATATATCTTTCATCTACTTCAGAAGAACAGCATCGATTTTAAAAGTGGCAGATCATTCAGTCCACCTACATCTCTTACATAGTGTGTGTTTACCTGATTTGGAAAGTACTCCATTTCCTTTTGCTATGCCAACATAAACAAGGATGTTCACGACATCAGAAACTTCAATATGCAGATTTGTGGTTCCTATATCATGGTCTTTAGTAGCAGCCACACCTATGTAACAGGGTAAAATTAAGATTTGTTATATTGTATACTCACCTTCAAATAGAAATATGCAACAGCAACTGAGAAAAGATTTCCACAAGTACACTAAACCTCACAGAAAAGCATCTTATGTACAGGCAGGATTTAATGTGAAAATACTGAAATATACAAACATGCTTCTGTTTCACTTGCTATTTTTAGCAGAGACCTTGAGATATCTCTTAGCCCAGGTTAACTGTCCCTAAATAGCAGTTGTGTCAGAACAAAGCACACTTCAGCAGAACGGTTGATGACATTCCCTGATGACTGCGTTCTTTCCCAGCCTTTCAAGTTGTTCGGGGCAAAATACAAGTACAGTGAATACACACAGTTATCAAAATCAATTCAAATTTGTCACTTTTACGCCTGCCTGCAATCAGAGGTCTTAATCAGAAGAAATCCCCAAGCAAAGAGGAAAATTAATTTCAGCTCTAAGAAGTGAAAACACACATGCTTAATTCAAAAGACACTTCAGAACCTTGTCTTGCATCAGGATTATATGAAAATGTCACCAATGAGTCAGTTCTTCAGACCCCTGCCTTGATCACTATTGTTAATATGCTTATTTAAAGGACATCTGGAGAATTTTGTAAATCAAAGCCATCACATCACAAATTACAACTAATTTATTGTCCTATTGCAACAATTTGTGAAACAGAACTGAACAAACGTGTTTGGAAAAGAAGGAGCAGCTGGAAAAGGTCTGAGAGAAACAATCTTTTCTAAGCAGGTTTCTGAGCGTATGGCACACAATACAAATGCAAATTATCAGAAACACACAGAGATTTATGTATGACCAGAATTATGAGTACAGTAGCACTTCAGGAAGTATTTTGCCATACGGTGTTATTAAAGATAGGATCTATCTTGTGTAAAAGTAAATAACAATTCATATGCTTCAGAAGACAATAACAGCACAAGAAAAGATAGAAACATAGAAGCAAATAAAACTCTCATGCCGGAGATGCATGTACGGTTAATATGCAAGTCACTCAAGTATTTCTCCTACAGTCAGTGAATTATTACCTCCAAGTAAGGTCAGCTTTCTATCAAGCATAGTAACATATGATATTCTACACTTCTCAGGGAGGAGGTAATTGCTACAATTCTAGGGCATACTCACCGTACGCACTGCATAGTCTGGGTCCCAAATCAGGACGGACAAAAAATCCTGGCAGATGAGAAGCCAAGTTTAGTTTTCCTTCTGGACTACAATATTCAGGCAAGGGTAAACTTTTTAGTAAGTCCTCGTATCTGGAGGAGAAAAGAAAGACGAAAGTAACTGAATTTGTGTCATTACATAGAGAGAAAAAAAAAAAACAACATGGAGACTGATTTAAGGGTATCTAATATTAAACTCAAATACCTTGCTGGCATCATAGCCTTGAAATCTTCACCAGAAGGCCAATCTTTCAGTTTTAGTAGAGCTGTCTCCCCATTTTTTATTTTCTGCCGTTCTGCAAGTAACGTAGAAATTACTCAAAACTAATACACTTGTAGGTGTTTCACTTTAAAATATACAACAGAACTCTGAACCTGTTTATGAAGATCTCCATAAAATGTTAGATAATTAATTTTGAGACTTGTGAATGATACAAAACAAACTCAACTACTCAAGAACAATGACATTTTAGTCGGACCTAGCTAGTACATTAATCCATCTTCCACTTCTGCAAAGGAACAAAACCAAAGTTTCCGTCACATTCTCTGGAAACAGATTACCTAGAACTTTCTCTTCAAATCTTCTTTAAAACTTTTTTAAAGTCTCTTCAAAGCCTCCTAATCCAAAAACAATGTTTTTAACTGTTTCTAACACTGTGTTCAGTATCAATGGAATAATACATTTAAAGTAACGTACTTGAAACATCTTCAAAACCATCCCAGAACTCCTTGACGTTGGTGTTTGAAATAATACTGTCTTTGCAATTCAAGATATCAGCTTGCTGGTTCCCAAAATCTAGACTAATGGACTCTGCTTTCCACAGGCTGAAGTTCATTTTCTTATGCATACCGGACACTAGAACAGGCTGTAAGAATAAAATAAAAATTAAAAATCACTACTTATCCTTCAACTAACCTGGAATACAAATACAGCTGAAAAACATGCTGAAGACCTTGGCCCTGCTGCGCTGTTAACACTTCCTCCAAAAGCAACCATACCCATTATGCCATACACACATATTTTTGCATTTTCAATCTCCATAACAGTAATTCCTTATTCATTATTAGTAGTTAACTGAAGTTTAAACTACACAAGGTCCATATATAGGCTACACCTGACAAGCCTTTGCCCAATGCTAACAATACATTTTCAAACACGGAGTTAGGCAAATTTGTCCTTTTAACACAGCTCTCCCAGAGTTTATACTGAGGTCACTTTATAGACCAGACGACTCAATACTTACCCTTCCTTGTTTCCAGCACTCTTTGAAGAGCTTCCAGTTGTTGCTGTTTTTATGGTCTCTGAGCCACAAAACATGCTTATCACAGATCCATGAATACTGAATGTCACTGTACCGTTTACTGCAGTCATCCTGAATACATTTTTTATCATCCTTTGGCTCATCTTTTATTTCAGATTTTATATTTATCTTTGGTGCTCTATTTGGTGGAATCTTGTTTTCTACTACTGAAGCAATTATGTCATCAAGAATGTTTGGCACAGTCCTTCCGCTCTTGCCACTCTATCATAGCAAACAAATGTATGATTAAACAATGTAAACACAAATAAAGTTAATGCAATTCCTTTGGCAGTAGAATGACAACATTTCATTACCAATTAGAAGCCTGCAGTTATCTACTGCCTTTGTAGAAAACTGCAGGCATTCTTACACAGAAAAAGTTAGAAATATAGTTATTACAAAGCTCAATATATAGGAATCTTCCTTTACTTCTCAGGTTAAGGCTTTACCTAACTTCATGGACATTGTATGAATCCATTATCACTATATATAAAAAATACAAATATTAATACAAGTATGTGTGCACACACACACAACATTTTAATTATAAATGAGCTTTTAAAGCAATACAGCTATCAGACTATTTTAACTACAGTGTACCAAAATAAATGATAGAGACTTGCAAATCCTGATATAAAAACCATGCATCTTGGCAACACTTACTGCTGTTCCTGTAGAGTAAACTGGAGCAAAAGCAATACCAGCATCTGTAGAACCTAGACGCAGTTTGCCTGCTGTTGTAGTTAATAAATCCCGTAACGTTGAGCCCTGTTCATTGTTCTGGGATGCAGTAGGAGAGCTTTTACAGTTTTGTGACTCCAAATTATCCTGGTCTTTCTCTTCCTTTGAATGTTTTCCAGAAGCACATTCTTTGTTCTCTAAAACAAAAATTATCATTTGAAGTTTACACTGTTGTATCACCATGCAGACATAGGAACGCCACCAGTATCCTGTATATTATAGTGGTGGTGGTAATATACTGTAGCACTAGCACTTCATTCACCTGAAAACACACCAGAGGATGAACTAGATCCTTCAAAATGCAGTAAAACTGTGTGACACTGAAAAGGCCACCCTCAGCATTTCAGACATGCAGCTGAGTATCTGCCACAAATGAGAAATGCTGTAGCTGGAAATACTGCCACATCACATATGCATTCCAACAGTGGTTCTTCTGGTAAGAAGACTGATGCCACCAGCAGAAGGCATTGCAGTTTCAAGATTAAAATGAAGGGGGAAAAGAACATCATCTCTTCTGTTGTTGAATAGAAAACTGTGAATTTTTCCTAATTCAATTAACTATCACTCGTGCCCCTAAAGTCACATATGACATAAGAGTTTCAAGCATGTACCTTTCTTTTCTTCTCTGGCTTTCTGCTCTGCAAGATCAGCTAACCAATGCAGTGGTGACTGCGATTCAGGTGGTGTTAACTTGCTGTCTGTGCTTACATCACTCCTTGGACTTGTATTACCATTTGTCTCGGACTTTTGAGGAGGATTCTGCTGTTGAGACTCAGGCATGCACAGAGAAATTTTATTACTGTGGTTAAGGACATTCTGCAAAACCTGTAAGGAATAAATTTATTTTTAAATATGTAACTTTCCCTTAACATATCTCAAAGACAAGGTGCGAGTATTTAACCATCATATATGCAAATTAAAGTACAATTTCTATCACTCAAAACCAAAAACCCACAAGAATCAGAACACCTGAATAAACTGCAATATATACACACATTTTAGACTCACCTGAGACACACCATTAATCGCAGGAAGCTTGCCAGCTTGTGTGCTCTGCTTGCTGGTACACTGACAATGGGATTTGATTTCAAATTTTTCTCTAATATTGTGCATAGCATCCAAAAGATCTGTCAAAACTAGAAGACAAGAAGAAAACCATCACCAGCTCTCAGTCATTTTCTCATCCTCTTTACAGTAAACACACCACGATGCCAAAATGCCATCTCTAAACCTCTTTAAAATACAAACTTGTAGAATTGCTAAATTCAACACTCAAATATATTATAAAAGGACTGTCCAGTTTACCTTAAAGCTTGTGCAGAAAGAGACAAGGTCTTTCATTAAATAATTGTACACTACTCTTTTGAATAATCTAACCTTCACTCTGCATTCCTATTCCATGGTGCACACCAAGCAAGTCAGTCATTCGTTATTTACTCCTCATTGTTCAATGGGTGCATCATTGCTACATTTAATGAAATCATCAAAATACAGCCTGAAACGAGCCATGTCTTGACAAAGAAATTAGTATGTGATTATGCAACTTAAGGCTGTTTGGTAATGGGTATGCACAGAAGAAGAAAACTGAGGTTACGTAGGCAGTCTTCCCTGTGCTGTTTCCAGGTATGTGGTTCACTTCACAATTTAAAACAGTTTCAGCCTGGAACCTGTTCTGGGGAATGTCACAATTTGAATTTATTATGGAATCTAACCAACCTTCATTTCTTCCTGAACCAACATGCAGAAACCCATTTAATAAAAAAATGACTGGGTCTGTATTTGTAGCTTAAAAAGCTTGGGAATTTACTTAACAAGTTTAAGGGCACATTTGATTTTCTATTCTCTGCATCAATGCTGCCAGAGATCACAAGTGAAGCTGCACTAACAACAACTACACCTACCTGCAGTTCTTCATAAAACTGACTTGGCTGTAAGAAAAATTCTGAATTTAGCAGCATTTAGTTTCTTTTTTGTTTTGTTTCTTAGTTTCTCATTTATCATAAGCTGCTTC
This sequence comes from Amazona ochrocephala, assembly GCA_039720435.1. Lineage (NCBI taxonomy): Eukaryota > Metazoa > Chordata > Aves > Psittaciformes > Psittacidae > Amazona > Amazona ochrocephala. The sequence continues at coordinate 49,903,963 of CM077881.1, read as the reverse complement.
ACTGCATTTTGTTTTAAGATGTTCAATCAGATGTCCAACAAAAACCACACATGAATCTCTTTTGGTGAGTGGGTGAGCAGGACAGAAAACAGTGAAAAGCAGATACCCAAAAATCTGTTGCCACATGATGCTCCTTGGCAATACTATTTTAAGATTTCCATTTAGCAGCCAAGGTCTGACTTACTAAGTGCATTCTTGGTGTTTTCTTCTGCTCTGAAAAGGTACAAAATAGTCCCAACAAACACCATGAACTTCTTCACTGCCTATTTCCAAAAATCCCTTCAGGTATATGTCAGCACACTCCTCTTTCTTCACAGTCAGTGCCCCTTGCTGGTTACTGCTCAGAGACACTTGCCTTCTTGCAATTATTTGACAGAATTTGCAGGTTTTTAAATGGAAAATGGGAAGTTTCAAGAAACAACTCTGTCCTTTCTTCACAGAAAAGGCCTGGGAAAAAACACATCCTGCTTGTTTGCAGGTGGTCTTACCAGAGCCTGGAATAATCTGTGTTGGCATCAGGTGTTTGTGATCATGAGGCTGTCCCTTCACACACTTCATCCAGGCATATAACTCCTTATCTGCAAAATAGCATTGCCAGTTGTTTTACTTCATTGTTACGCAAGACAGCACTAACATTTTTCAGTTTTCAGTTAAAAACCGTTCTCCATACATTCGGTAAATCATCTGTCCTTATACGTTGCATTCCAAAGATCTGCATACAACAGCTACTTTTCACAACAAGAATAGTTTTAACAATACTGAAATCTGAAATAGCCACATCTGTAACACAGATCCTGTTGAATAAGCTCAGTTTCAAAGTATATTCCATATATTAAATTTAATGCATTGCCAATTTAGCATAAGCTGAAGTCCTTTACAGCTGCTACTGAGGCAGTGAGAGTCCCTTGATGAATTCTAATACAGGAAAGAGACTCAATTAGGCTGTTATTGTATAGTTCATTTAATTTGACATAATCCATGCTCCAACTGAAAGTGGATGTCTTCAACCAGAGGGCCAAAGAAGCAAAAAAGATGAACTTTTAAACTGAAACAATTCTCCGATTTAGCCTACCATGCAGCTGCACCAGTGTTAATGGTGGCACAAAGGAGAGAGAATTCGCATCACAGATTCAAGCAACTAGGAAAGCACAAGTCTCTATGTACTGGTTAAAAATTGTTTGTGGCAGCAGAGAGGGCCTAACTGGTAGGAGAGAGAGGGTTCCCATGAAGCTTCGGGAAGATGGCCCTACCAGAAAAATATGGAGTGTAAAGATAAGACAGAGGAAGAATGACACAAAAAGATGTCTGGCCAAGCCATTGGTCACCAATCTGCCATGTGATTTTGGGGCAGAAACAGAAATACAATTTCTCTCTCAATCCCCAGTCTTGTCCCCTTATCCACTGAACTGCTCATTTTTTAAGAGACTCTTCAGACCTTTTTATTAGTTTGCTCAGCTGTAGCAATGTAAACTAAGAAGTACGCTACAGGAAGCATTTAGCACATTTAAGGCATTGTTTCCTTCCACTGCAATAGACACACAATGTACCAAATGTTCTTTTCAGGTATGTATTAGATTTGTTAGCTATTCTGTAGGTTTTGGAACTCTTAAAACATTGAAACATATGACTGGTCACAAACATAAATCAAATAAAAGACCAAAACAGCATATACCTACTTAACATATATTATCACTGAAACGCCATAACATGGCATTCCACTTGATGGTGCCATGAACTGTCTGAAGATAATAATGAATGCATATTCAATCATCCATGTAGTAATGACAGAAATCATTGTTAAGTATCTGAATATGAAATATTCAAACCTCTAACATTCCTGCTGAAGCAGGGAAAAGCCAGTGTATCCTCTGTTACATTTGGCAACTGCAAAAACAACTATTGGTTCCAGGAAAAATGGTGTAATGTAAGGTGCTATTATATAGCGATGGGTGGGTGGTTCTGAACTTTGTAAGAGACTGCCAAAAGAGAGAGATAGTTCACATGAACCCTACGGCATCATTAGAAATAAAGTCGCAGAGAGGGAAGCGATCATACTTCTGCTTTTGCATGCAGTGCAATGAACAGTAAGGAGAAAGTCTTCCCTGTTAGAAAATTGAAAAGAAGCCTACTTCTGCATACTGCTTTTTTAAGCTTTTAAGACATTTTACTAAAATTTTCCTGGCTGGTTAACACGCACGCTATAAAAAGCCTCTGACTGCATATTCCCACTATGATAAATAATGTTCGGCGTATATCCCAAGCCATGTCAGATGGATGCACACATACGCGCACTCACAGACTTAAGCCAGTTAAGAGTTGCTGAAACAGCCTCCAGCCTTAAAGCATTAACAACTGTTCTTGGTTTTGGAAAACACTGACATTAGCTCTCTAGAAGCTTCAGGCTTTGATGGAAGTCTCTGGGAACATCCTATAGATGCACTGTAGGAAGCCTATCACTGCCAACCAAGGACAAAATGTATGAGTTTACTTATCAAAGATTTGCCACCTAAATGTTACTTTATTTTACTAACATTTCACATCTGTGACATTATGCTGCTATGACAAATACAGAAATGCTTTCCAAACCAGCATTATACTTGAATTGGCTCCTGGCGCAGTGTCTGACTGCAGGACTATGCCAGGGCACAATGCCTGCCACACAGGGCAAAGCAGTCCTTTCCAACAAGCAGCCTGAGCACCAGTGTCACACTCAAGGGCTGAATGACCAGATGAAGACTCCAAGCCATTCCTCCTTTCAATTGGAAACAGGCTGGGTCACTCAGAAGTCATAGGTTTGCAAGTTACCCTTTTTATACTTCACTACAGTCTAAACTAGACATTTCCATTTAAGCACAGGATAAGCAGTGTATGTGTGTAGGCTGCTGGACCATGAAGCCTCCACCAACACTCATTTTAAATACTATGTGAAGTATTTTTCTTTCTCTTTTTATAATAAAAAGCAGGCTGTTAAGCCAATATGACAAACCATGTACTTCTGAAGGGAGGACTCCTAAAAAGCACTCAAATCAGGGCAAGTCTTAACAGCGAGTTACTATAAAGCAGGGAGGTGTAATGGAGAGCCAGACTAACAGCCGAAGAACACGATTTAACCTTGAGGGGCAAGGCACAAGCAATCCAAGACAAGCCACACAAAAAAGGCTGAAAAGCAGACAAAGACCTAAAGTAGCCCCCACAGCAGCTGCTTTCTGAATGACTGATTCTACGTTGACCCGCAAAAAAAAAGAGGCAAAGAGAACCAAAACACACAAGCAGTAATTTAACACTTAACAGAGAGGCAGTTACACTGGTGGATCGGCAGCTCTACAACAAATGAGAATAAACAGCCTATACAATACTGTAGTTCATAAAGAACTGACCTCTAGAACTTTTTCTTTCCTTTGCCTTGTAACAATCTAGGCAGACCACAAATCCACATTTCTGGCAGACCCAATGAATGTTAAATAATGTGGCTTCACATGCATCGCACATCTCACGGACTCCTCTCACTGCTCTCTTCCATGCAATTTTGGCTGAAATACAAAATAAGCAGAATAAAACGACTGAAATTTAAATGCAAAGCACAATATGAATAGTCTTTATAGACTAAGCATTCGTTATTTTCCCCTCAGATGCAAATGAGTGAGGGGGGAGGAAAGTGATCCTTCATAAACAGACCATCAGCATCTACCCCCTTAGTTGCATTACACAACATCTCCATCAAATCTGCTATCGATACACTGTGAAGAAATTAAAGCATCCAAAAAGCACAGACTAAAGTGAGACAGAAAGAATACTCCTGCTTAACATGAGTGGGATGCAAGTATGACAAACTTCTCTAACATATACTTTTACCCCATGCAATGAGGAAAGCTGGGTTTTTCACATGACTGCCCATGCGATATGTTTTATCTCAAGGGCAGCCAAACCAGTGAGTCTGGACAGATAAAGGTCAGCAAGGGCAGAGAGAGTGTCTGTCCTGGAGACCTGATTACTACTTCAGCTTTTCTGCCCAACCTCCTCCTCCTATTGCTTGGAATTAGTGGAGCCATCAGCCTGTTTCCAACCTGTGCCCATCTGCTACGGACCATAAGGACAGACTAACTGTGGCTTTAGTGAGGAGGAGGTGACAGTGTTAGCACATGTTCTGTGGGACCCATGCTGTCACATTATTCTCCTTTGTTTTGGGAAGGAGACACGTCAGAAACACATTGTCTGTTGGCAGCAGTCGGTACCTGGCTCGCTGTGGGCCTTGGCTTGGAGCTCGCTGCTCTGGCTGGAGAGCTGGAGGCCAAGCTGGGAACCAAGGCTGCTCCAAACCCAAGAGCAGCCTGGCCCCAGTCCTGGACCAGCACAGCCATCAGCATAGGGAAGAGGAAATAGGCTGGCCCACTGAGGACGATCCCTGCCCCTTACCAACATACCCTCTTACAAAATAGCCTAGGAAAATCCCATGTGACAGTCCAGTGAAGTGAACTACTCAAAAGGAAGCAGTAGGTCACGATGAACGCAAACAGCTGACTAGAACTGCAGAACATTTAAGAGCACTTAAGACTCACTTACCGTCTTTTTTCACCCAGGACATGGCTGTTTTCTCAGATGTTACTAACTGACAAAATTTATCACCTATGATATCCAGAATGTATTTAGAAGTTTCTAGGTCCAGTTCATCATCTTCATAGTTTTCATGTGTCCATAAACTCAGTGCTTCATCATCATATTGATCAGGAGAGGAGAAACCATCTATCCTAACCACTCCATTCTTACTGAAAGATAACCTAAAAATGAAAACAGGTAGTTCAACTGCATGTATGATTACATTCTGTGACTTACAGTTTACTTGTTATTACCTTACTGCTTATGTCTTACAACAACTAATTTCACCATTTTAGCATCCTGCCATATTTTTTAATTAAAAAATAAATCCTAGTGCCAAAAATGGTTTTAAAATTAAGAGTAAGGAAGCATGAAAACTAGAACTAAGTTCCTATGCACATCTTGCATTCAGTTTGCCTGTAATTCTCTCTCTCTGTAACATTTACTACTGCTTTAAAATTGCAGACAGGAAAATTACCTTATTTCTCTCTCTCTCTTCTCTTTTTTTTTTGCCACATTTTGGTTCTACCTATTCCCCACCTTTAATTTTTGGAATGTCTGTGACAGCAATCACTCTGACTCATATTTAATAGCTCTTTTGTCCTACTGCTCTCATGCTCAGAAAACAGGATTCAACACTTGAAGTCTTCCTAAGCAGAACAAATCACTAACACAAGATAATGGTTTTTGCATCCACTAGTTCCTGATCTTTAAAATAACTGAAGGCTTTCCTTTATCCTACCTGGTACCATTCCACTAACCCTGCCTATATTTAGCCTACTTTAAAGCACTGACAATTATTCCATCTTGCATAATACAGGATACTTCATTATTCATATGCGATTATGATAACAGTCAAGGAATTTTACAGCCATGACAGTGAAATAGTCCTGAATTCATAACTAAGTACAAAAAATGATACTTATATATTTAACGAACAAGAAGAAATGAGAACTTTTCTGGTACACCTTCCAACTGCTTTGCAATTTTTGTTTACAAGTCAAGTCCTGTTGTCTAAACACAACGGAAATAATTAAACTGCTATAAAATTTACCACAATAGATTCAAAACATTTGAATTTTTAAATTCCATAACTGTGTTTTAAAACATTGGCAAAACTTTCATCACTCATGTTCTCTCCTTTACACAGGGTTGAAAACACCAAAACTCCAATATTGCCAACATTAGGAAGCAAATATTCTTACACAGAAGGTATTCTGAGTCCAACCTTGAAATGATTCCTGGACTATCATACCAAGTCTTGCAACTAAAGCTTCACTATAAAATATTAACCTCAGTCTTGGGAACAACTGCCTGTCCAAAATGAGATGGATATATAGTGATAACACAGCCCACGTGCAAATTAAAGCTGTTTTGCTCTGTCTTGATAGCTGTGCTGCGTTCACCGTGTACGTGATGCTGCATCCTGGGAAATTTTCTTCCTGACTTGCGAGTTTTCCTTGACTAGCCACTAATGTTGAAAAAAGGAGGTCACAACTCCTCTGTCCCAAGAAAACTCCCAGAAAACCCTGAGCAGCACTCCTACCATATACTGGCATCAGAACAATAACAGGTAAGTGCAACTCAGTGCTTGCACAACTTGTCCAGAATAACTGAAGCATGCCTTTTGAAAATCCCACTTCAAATGTCAGACACCTGTGTAATGATGATGTGCTGTATTTTCTGCTTGCCTAAGGTACCCTGGGCAGATGTTTTGATGTCTTTGCTATAAAGCTTTAAACTGCAATGAAGTCAATCCACAAAAGAAGAAATACAAATGTAAACACTGTTAAATTAGACAGTGTCTTTTATCAAACAGACTGACTGAGCCAGAAAAATCAGACAAGCTTTCAAGCATGCAAGTCCTTTGCCAGTATTATTTTTAACAGCTAAAACACTACATTATCAGGAAAATAGCAGTACTTACCGCCGAAAGTAGTAAAATCTGCAAAATACTGGTGAGTGAGATGGTTCTTCTCCTTTCTTACTTCTTATTAACCTACATTCTCTGCACTTTTGCAAATTTGGTCCTATTTCAGAGCAAGAATCATCCTGCAAAAAGGACTCTCCTGTTTGCTTCAGCTTCTTTACTTTGCGCCAATCTTTTAACACTGAGCGAGGTATACCAGCTGCAAAAGTAAGGAGAGTTTCACATGAGACACTGGCAGCCCTTATTTGCATAATCCAGTCAGATCAGTCAGTATCAAACATTTCTGAAAGTACATTTGTTACCTGCGTAACATATTCCACTATTACTTCCATTTGTCTGTCAGCGCCAAAGTTTAAAAGCATAGCTACCAATTAGACTTAGGCAGGAGTACATTAAACTACCTGCTGAGCTACCAGAAATACCTAGGACACTATTTTCTCTTTTATTAGTGTATTGTTCACCACATACTCCACTAAAACCATCTTCAGAATTTCCTTCTTACAAAATAAATGAAGAAATACAACATCCCAAGACAAGAAAGGTTTGAAATCTGTTTCAAGTGAAGATGTATGCAAAAAAGGCAACAATTTAATGAATGGAAGCTTAAAAAAAAAAATCCCACTTCTTCAAAACTTATTTTTGCTGAGTGCTACAGGTATGATTACAGATGAACACTATTAACATGTACCTCACCTGAACTTAACGTAAAGTATCCAGCATAAGGAAGAACAGAATCCATTTACCATCAAGTTTGTTAGCTTTGCAAGGCTAAGCAGTACAATTCTATTTTCAATATGAAAGTCAGCAGATCTGACACGGAGTTAACACAAGCAGCTAATCTATTGAGTAATATGCGCAGTTTTCACATAAACACTTTGAAACTGAACCCTGTTGTTTTTTAACCAGATTTTCATTTTAATGAGTTTTAAAAGTGGTACAGTCTTATCTGCAGGTAGACAAAGTATCTGCCATTTCATTTACCACTGCTCTTGAAAGGTCATGTCCTGTAAACAGGGATATGATGTAGAATGACAGAGAGGTCAGGGTGTTAACTTTGGACTTGGTACTTGGGTCCAGATCTGTATTTTACCAGAGATGACTTGTGCAAACTTTGCAAAATGACAGTCTGCCTATGTCTCAGTTCATGGCCTACAAAACACAGTTCAAACTCATCCAAGGAGTGTCACTGTAACTGGATTAAAACTCAAGAATAGAAAAGGCCAAAGCGCATGTTTTCTAGTCCAAACCCAAGTTTTCTGCCTTGGAACCAGAGACTCTGGGCGTCATCTGGAAGCTGCTAGACTTCAAGCTCTGTGGGCAGGAACTTGGAAGATCCGCAGGGCTTGCAGGACTGTAAAATGCCTTACTTTGCAGGAGGGAGCCTTGCAGCCTGGAGCTCCGAGCACTCTGGCTAACACACAGGCTCCCAGGGCTTTCTGAAACAGCATCAGGACAAAGCAGTTCTCAACCCTGGCAGTATCCAGATACCACCCACATTGTGAAACCGCCATCAAGCTCCAGATCCTGAAGCACAGTTATCTTCAGCCACCTATAGGGAGGCCCAGGCAGCCACCCAGTGAGGACCCATTCTTTCCTGAAAGCTCGGCGAGGATGATTATGTTTTGTATAAATCTTTGTGGAAAGTCTTTTTAGTAAGAAAATCTCTGACCAGCTCTCAGAAATTACAGCAAAGCTTCCCCAAGATAAAATGACAGGAGTATCTATGTTCAAATATTTAATGGGTCAAGCAGGAGAGACAGAAAGACCCCCTGTCTTGTTAAGATTTCAAAAGGATGGTAAGCATATGCTTACTGCTGCCACGGCCCAAACAGTTAATGTGCAGGACACAGGCTGTGTGACTCGGAACATTCCCACCCATTTCCCAACCTAAGTTCCATGAAATAGTTCCATAATGTTTTACCATATATCACTTCTACAGTCAGGTACTGCTAGCCAAAACAAGAAGTTATTGCCTTCCCTGAACTTAGTTAAGCAATCCTTCTACAATAAACCCACAAAAAAACCCCTTTTGCAACAATGCAAAGGGCAAAGACCTAACATGTCACATGTATGTATTTAGTTTACTTTTAGAACTGAAACTGAGAAAGACTTTACAGCCACGTTCTCCTTGATCTTTCCTTTAGCTGGAAGGAGGAAAAGTAATAGTACTAGCACTGGACCCAAGCCAGAATATCTCAGACAGACCGCAACACTTCCAGCACCCAGTACAACTTAGGGATCAAGTACTCTCAAATACCAGAAAAGTTACTATACACCAGGCAGTAAAAAGCCAGAGAATGCAATTACAGGAAGAAGTACTCCTTTTCTTACTACTTGTACTTCAAAATTCTTGTGAAAAGTAATTTAATGGTAGACATTCTCAAGAGAACAAAGGCAAGAAAATAGTCCTTGGAGAAGAATAAATTGGGATAAAAAAATAATCCAAGTTCTTAAAATAAAATCTCTCATGCTGGCAGACCAGTTTCTCTTTTCAGAGAAATCTAGTTACAACCTGCTATATGCTACAGTATTACATTTAAATTGAATGTATTTCCCTAAATTTATTTATTCCTTTAACAAGAGGGATGTTAACACGATGTAATACACATACTAGTTAAGAGTGTGAAATGGCACTTCCTCAAATCTTTCATTAAATTAACCAAATCATAACAACAGTGGCATCAGGCTCTCAAGGAACTGCCTCTGGCTTCCTGATCAAAGGATGTATTAAAGTTCAACAATAGAGAATCCTTCCCTCCAGTAGTGCTCCAAAAATAAATGCATTAGATCTTAAAAAAACCTCAACAAACCACCACATATATGTATCTCAATGGTAGTGGCACAACTATATGCACCAGTCTGCTCAATTCTGATGGACAGCATAAACCAGTTTACTGCTTAACTGTAGGCCAAGAACCAGTTTGTTAACACATATATACAAAATGCTGAATTTCTTAAATCAGGATATTACAAATGGCCCCAAGACAGATAAATCTGGACTTATTCATTCACACAAGCATGCTTTTTCACTCTTTTCCCAGCTATAATGTATGACAAACCCTTCAGGATTAACAATGTTAGACTTCACATTAGCATGTCTCTTCCAAATCAGATTAATATACTCACTGCTGTTACTGCCGCTCTGTAACTTCAGCTTGCTTTTTTCTTTGGCGCTCCTGCTAAGAACACCATTCGGTTTTACTTCTTCCTCTGTATCACCTTTTTTTTTCTGCAAATCATTTTGTTTCTTTTTGTAAGTTGGCTTGGGCTGCCGTTTAGTCCTTTGCTCTGACTTGCTCTCACTTTCATCAGAGTCTCCACTTTCAGAGCCAGACTCATAAGTTCGTTTTGCTTTTCTCCTAGGGTGCTTATCTTCCTTAGCAAACTTGTCTGCCAAGATTTTGCTATCTATGTTATTTTGCAAATCATTTGATGTAGAAGCTATTAAATTGACAGTACAGGGCTTAATAATTTCTGAAACACTGTTCCCTGAATTCTCCTTTTTATTAGTGTTTTTATCTTCCTCAGAATGCCTTGTTAGCCAAGCCTTTTTCAGTTTAGTGTGGTAGTTTGGCTGACTCGTCTGGGAAGTCTGCCCACTGCCTACAGAGTTCGCTTTGTTTATTGTATTACAGACGATAGCACTGTCTAGGGAGAGAGAGGTTGAAAATGTCTGATTTTTCACAGAGTTGGACTCAGTTTCACTGGTGTTACTACTTTTAAACTGAGCTGCAGCCAATGCTGCCTTGTGCTTTTTCAAATGAACAAAGTCGGTGGAGGTGGAGAATCCTGAGCTGGGTTGAGCAGCGCTGCCTGTCTTGCCAGCAGCGGGTGTAACCAGAGGTGGAGTGCTGACCTTGCGTTCTTGGGTCTGTGCCACTGCTTGACCTGCTGTTCTTGAGGCAGTACACTCCAGCGGTGCACAGGACAAAACCGCGTCCGATAAGGAGTAAGTCACTTCTGAACTACCCCAGCTTGACACGCTGGTAGTTGTTGCTGCTGATGTGGTGACATCCGTTTTGGTACTGCAGATCATAGTTGTGGTAGGGGTGACAGCATGAGGAACACTGCCTTGCAAGACAGCTGGAAATTTCTTTTCATACTGTGTGCGAGCACTGTCTGAGTTCATATTTGGCAGAATTATTCTTCCAGTCTCCCTGGCTTCCGCTGTTTTCAGGCAATCTGCTTGATTTGTCACAGCTGAAGATCTCTCACTAACTCGATCCTTGGAAGCAGACTGCATTACTGGTACGCTCTCGTATTTAGCACTAGAAGGAGGACGCACAATAACAGATGCTGTAGCGGACTGTGACTTTCCACTCATTCTTTCAACATGCCAATCCACTTTTTCGTTCTTTGGGGCATTATTTGACTTCCATATTTCTGACAAATTCTGTTCAGAAGTGCCCTTGTAAACAGTCTGAGCTTCCTTAGGCTCAGGTACTAAAGTTGGTGGTTTCTGCAACTCCTGTATTTTGCTACCACCAGCATTAACGGGTTGAACAGGGGTTAGGGTTGGAGGTGAAAGACTGCTATAGCTGCTTTCCTTTTTCTCCAGGTTCTGATGCACAGGCGGGTGAAACACAGGGGCTCTATGCAAGGCAGGCATACTCCGGAGTGTATTTGAAGAAGAGACTGACAACTGAGTAGGGCTCCTGCTGTCACTTCTAAAAGAATTTACAGAGTGAGACTGCACTGACTGTGAAAGCTGCTCGGGTATCTTGCTCGCAGAGCCTTCACTCTCTGGTTGGTGCTTAATTAAAGGTGGGGGTTTTGAAAGAGAAGAAATGTAAGAGGGGAGGGTCTGGGGACTAGCTACTGTTGAAGGACAATTACTTTGCTTATCAACATATGTACTTGAAACTTCCTTTGATGGGTAGGATCTTGGTGGTTCATTTACAACACTGTTAGACAAGGTGGTGAAATAGTTACTCTGTGGCAAACTCTGTGGAACCGAATGCTTCATTTTATACAGTTCTGACACAGAGCGTTCAGTATCTTTGTCATATTTTACTGAATGGCTTTTGGGACTTGAAGACAGGGACGTCACCCTGGAGTAGTTCTCTCTCTCTCCCTCAAGTGCTTTTATTTTAGCTGTAAAAGGAGCAACTTCAATACTTTCTTGTAGTATCCTTCTGTGTTCTTCTTTGTATTTGCTCAGTCGCTCCCCAGTCTCTTGCGGTGGCCTTGGCAGCTGGTTCAACATTGGATCTGCAAAATGCCTGTGCACATGGCTCTCCTTTGCTGTCTGTGTTCTGCTTTGCTCTAACTCTGTTTTTACTGGTGCAGTTGTAACAGAACGTAACGGTTCAATAAATGCTTTCCTCTCCAGTTCTCTGTTTTAAAAAGGTTAAGCAGACACAGGTTAGTCTGAATGCAGTGCAACATGCTAAACGAAGACATTTTCTTCCCATGCTCTGAACAAAGTTATCTATTAACACAAAATAAACTTTTCCTTATACTAGGTACAATTTTCAAGTCTTCAGATGACTCATGAACTCAAGCACCATTCTAAGTCAACAGGGCAGTCTGTTTTGCAGCACACTGAGAAGCTATCAGTCACCCACACATAAACTAAGGGGCAGGTAGAAGACAACACCGGCTGCTGAAATGTACCCTCTCACAAAGAACTGATTAGCAAACTTACTCTTTGTGATGCTCTACAATACTTTTGGACAATGGTGGGCTGGAATGAGCTGTCAGTTTGAGAGGCCGAAGGGGATCTGCACTGGACGGTCGCACAGGAATGTGACTCAGTAAACCAAGGCTGTCAGCTGAGGTCACTGGGGTGGGCTGGTGTAACCACGGGCTGGGAGAACTCTGTTAACACCAACCAAACAAAAAAAACTAGAATCAGATTTCAAAATAATCATGGGACCACAAGAGTTACTGTGTTGAGTCCTACCAATGATCACAGGGAAGTAATGTATTTCAGCACCAAATCATACACAATAAATAAAATTTAACATTTTAAGTCACTTTTTGATTGACTGGAACATCTGACTATACTTCTGCTGGACTTGTGACACAGAAAATGGTTAATACATTTCAGAAGTATTCTTAGAACTGTTTCAGTATTCAGCACAAATAGTTAATTCTCAAATGGCTTCTCAAGCCCATCAAAATTAGAAAACCAGTGGTAGTCAGATAGCACTTCGGTTACTAGCAAACAGACCATTAGCTCTTCAGTGAATTGCAAGAAGTACTTCTTTCAAAAGACAAACATGATTTTGTAGTATTTCTGGAAAACAATTCCATCTCCAGCTTTTTAACAAACCTCAATGATACGGGACAGAACTATCTCTTCCCTGGATGATTCCTCTCCTCTCCCCAAACAAATGATTTAAGTATAATAATCCTAATTAATCTGCTTTACTTTGCAAGCATTTTTATTTGGCATAATTTCACTAGCAGCACGCTATTAAAACCATAAAGGTACATGCCTGCCATACTTTGCAGCACTGCAAACACACAGTACACAATTTTCTGCTGCATACCTAATACTCAAAAGGTGGGCAATACTGACCTCCTTTACACACACTATGATAGTTTTAATTTCTGAAACTGTTTTGTAATTGACAACTTGGGTAGGTTTCCATCACTCTATCTGCTCAGAAACTTGTGTAACAACTCTGCAGAAAAGATAAGAGCAGCTTTTTCTGTATCTCCCCTCTTTCCCTCTATCCTCTTGAGACCTGCTTACAAGAAACATGCACAGAGGAGTGGAGAGGCAGGGTACCCTTTTGGAGTGGCGCTCAAATGCTAAGGACAAGCCAAGAAGGGGCCGGGACAAGAGTGAGTGGAGCTCTCATGCACCACAAAGTGCTGTTCCACTCCTGACACCGCCCAGAACTTCTTCCCCTCCTCTGCCCCCCACAAGTCCATCCCTCTCCTCCCCAGTCTTGATGACTCCCAGTTGAGCGCTGCTCCAGCAGAAGGGAGCCAAGAGCTCTCATGACACATGCACATACCACAGAATAGATATGCGGGTGCTACAACTTTTGAAGTTCTGATTTCTGGACTTCTGAATATTCAAAGCAACCGCCTGGGTTTGCACTGGCAGTTTTAGTGCATGTTTCCTAGGCTAGGAGTTCCCACGCTGTGGTGAGTTCCCACGAACAGCCTGTAAGCTGTATTAAAGTATTATGCAAAAAAGGCCCATCGCCTTCTCCTTAGAGGAGCTGGGGAACAACTGCTTGAGCTCCAAGCATTGCTCAAACAGCTTGTGACCCCACTTGCAAACATCTATGGCCTAGCCCAAAGACTGGAGTTGCCACAGCCACCTGTGGCTGGGAGGAAAAGGTGGGCTTGGGGGCATGCTTCCTTCGGCACACAGACATGGCTCAGCCCTGAGCCGAGGGTGGCTGCTACTGCTGTTGCAGCTGAAGCACACATCCCTTTCTGCAGTTGTGGCATTCATGCAAACCAACTCTGGAAACGCCCATTATGGGTTTCTAAGACATATTTTAAAAAGGCCTTCAGTATGAAAGCCAGAAGACAAGCCACCACAAGACAACTGCCACATATCAACATAATTAAAAAGCTACGTGCTTCGGTATGCAGGGCTGCGTACTTCAGGCAGCCAAAGTGAAAACAGTCTATCCTAACTTTAAAATGGACTTCAGCATGGGGTAGGAGCAGGCAGCAGCATGAAAACATAAATCCGCCTATAGTTTTCTCTCAGGGTTTTCTTCCCTGCTGCATTTGACTTTATCACATTTTAGATCAAACTGACTTCATATTACAAGGCCAATTCAAACTGACTGTTTGGGAAAGACTTAGTCACAATGGTTTGGCTTTTCTAAAGAATGAGGCTGGGGAAGAATAGCTTTCCCCATGATGAAAAAGAAAGAATCTTTATAACCATTCAGGAACTTCAAGCTTTGACACAAAGGCTTACAATCTGGCAGAAGGACAATTGTCAGTGACATGCCTTTTGTGGCCCTGTGAGAATCTGCCCAAATTAGGCCAAGTTGTAAGCCTCTGAAGATCAGTATGCACATGCTCAGTGGAGGTTTGGTTGAAGCTGGCAGTAAAGCCCTCCAAAGTTTCTGTCTGCGACCACAGATGCTTCATCTTAACACTGCTTCTCTAAGGTGCCTGCAATGATGATACCATATCCCAAGCCTCCAGAAGCTAGGAAAAGTTTTTCTGTAAAGGCCATGACTGCCTGCCAAACACCACTCTACTGCCACATTAGGCACTAGGCTGAAAAACACAAACCATTTCTTTTGAGACTTGAGTGGTTATACCCAGCATAGAGACACAGGAATCACCCTGACTTGAATCCAGAACAGCAGAAAGCAGACGGGAAGGTAGGAATGTGTGTCAACAAGAACAGAAGAGGAGAAAAAAATATGCTAAGAGAGGGTACACAGGTAAGTGAAAAGACAAGAGAAATGGGTGTAACAGCGCAAGAAAGATTTATGAATGCTAGCATTTGTCTTCAGAACTTCCCACTGTATTTAGTACTTTTTCCATCTCAGCCTTTCTCCATTATTTAGTGAACATACACAAAACTTCACTATGAAGATGACTGTCCTACCCCTCCTAGTATTTAACTTACACAATGACTTTCATAGTTTGACATAGCAAATATTTACCCTGTGGACTTGAGGTCTCAAACCAGCTGGCTGACCTCGCCTGGTCATAAACTAAAACCAAATATTTTGTTTTTCTTTAAAACACTTAGGAAATTAATCTCTGGAAGAACTCCCTACTCACGTCTCACGTCCATTGTGAGACAGTAGTTACTAGTGGATTTCCATTCCTAGTTCTCTGCCTACTTAAAAACCCACAATCACCGTGCACTCAGCATGACACGAACTAGCGAAGCTGCACCTAGAAAATCACTGTAGGGAGATATCAGCCCCAGCAAATTACATCATTAAGAAATGAGATCAACTTACCCTTCTCAAGGAAGCCTCTGCGTTAACAGGAGTTTCTGGGTGGACCCATTTGGAGGAGGGCAGACCAAGTCCTGAGTAAGCATGTGTTCCATTTGGATACTGCCAAATAATTGGATAAAGCCCTAGCTGATTATAGGAAGCAGAAGGATGAGCTTGTCCAAGAAGATGTGGAGACTGGTGTTGTAACATCTGTTGCTGCTGCTGGTGTGCTAATGCCAAATGGCTTAAGCTGCTAGCATGAGCAGTCTCTAGTCGTGGATGGCCACCCAGCAAGGAGGCAGCAGGCACTCCAGGTAACACTGCAGGAAGTAGATGAGGGTGATGAACAGAATGGTGAGATGCAGTACTAAGGGGGTGAGTGTTAATAGCGGACAAGGGAGCCTGAGCTGAAGACCCAGGTAGCAGATGGGATGAACCAGTTAATGCAGGATGATGAGCATTTGGATTTAAACAGGTTCGGTGGGATGAGGAATGCAGAGGATAATTATGCTGATGCAAATAAGGTGAAATGTGATTAGTTCCTGTTTCTTGTCCAATCAGAGTGGGGTCCCTGTACACTGTGAAATGTTCATTCTTGTCAATGATAAGAGGACTTTTAGTAGCTTCTAGAGCACTAACTCTAGCTGGAACTGGATGAAAACTAGACCTAGGCAAATCATGATCAGTTTTATTGGCTGACCTTGTTAATCCAGTAGCATGGCTGTTTTGGGAACTAACCTTAGACTTCATAGTATCAGAAGACTGGGTGAATTTAGGCTTAACATCAGGTGACTTTGTTTTAGGATGATCAACTGAAGCACTAGGTTTTGACTTCACAGAATCAGGGACTGGATTTTGCTTATGAAGTTTACTCTCTTCTGCTACAGAAGCTACATTTAACGAAGACATAAACGAGCCATATTGCGCTTTTTCTTTTTCAGGATTTAAGTGTTCGTTTACTGATAACGTTTTTACAACCCCAGGTTGTATCAAATCCGTTTTAACAACACTGTTAGCCCAACTTTGATCAGCTTCCTGTTTTCTTGCTTCAAGGAAATTTGCATTTGCAAACTGTTGTTTTAAATCGCTGCTGGGAGATTCTATTTTCTGAACTGTCTGCACACCAAAGGTACTTGCAGCATCATCCTGGTTCTCCTTTTCAGAGCTGTTTTTATTAGTAGCATCAGCAACACATTTTGGAGTAGGAGGCCTTGGTAAGAACTGCTCATTCTTAAATTCCGCTGTGTGATGTTTTTCAGCATTGCACTCTTGAACATGTGGATCCCTGGCATTCTGCTCATAAGGTGTTGGCTGCTCTACTGCATGGAGTGAAGATTTTTCTTGCTGATCTAAGACAGATGACTTCAGTCTTTCTGTCTCTTCACGGTTTTTATCCTCCTGTATTTCATCCCACGGAGACCGCCTATCCATCGGCGTCTGCTCTACCCCCTCAATAGTTTGGGATTTTCCTTCCTCTCCATTTATCTTTGAAGTGTTCTTGCTTTTTAACTCATTTTCTGAATTTTGCTCTGAGGACGAATCTGTTAATCTTTTATTTGAAATTTCTGAGTCACTGCTCTCAGAGTAATCTGAGATATTGTCTGTCCTCAGTCTCTTCATATTTAGTTTTTTTTCATCCTCTTCAGGTTTTCTTCTTTTACTAAGGAAGTGTTTATTTTTGGTTTTGGGGTTTTCTGTAAAAGATAAAAACATGTCTATCACAGTTTCAGTTTAACATGGTTTTAAGAAGCTCTCCCCCTCCCTTTCCAATAACTGCTTTTACCTCCTCGACCTATATAATCATATCTATCTTCTTTCATCTTCTCTTCATCAGGCATGCTGCTATCAGAGCCTTTCCTCTTATTTGGCCGAGTATTCCTCTGTTGCTGGTGCTGGTGAGAATTCTGTTTTGGTGCTGCAGTTTGGGAATTCATTGCTGGTCTGGGACTATTTGCTTGTGCACGTGTATAATGACCCTAAAAATAATTCTGTGATTAATGGACTTAATGCAATTTTAATTAGCAACTTTTAACACGTATTTTTAGTATCTGCAATACACAAAAATACTTAGGTAAAAAAAATGTATCTACGTGGACTGTGTTGCTGTTCTGGTTGGAACGAGACCGTCGGCGTGAAGTGATGCCAATATTTTCACCTTTCAACAAAGAGTGAACAACATCATCTAGAAAGGTCATCTGAACCATAGACGGATCAACATTCTGAGGTTCTAACACCTGGTTTAACAAAAAAATAAAATAATAAAAATAGTAATCAGCAGATGTTCAGGCACTGCCCAATCTGTCTTTTCTGTATCAGTGTTCACCAGGCTATTTTGTGTGCTAAAGACTAATCAGAGAAAAGCTCACTTAATCCTGACAAGCAGAACTGACATACGACTCTCAACAAAGGCTGGGAATAGAGTAAAACCAAAGGTAACATAACTGAATTCATTGTTCCTCCCCCCTCAGAAAAAGCACCCCACCACCACTTCTTCCCCCCCCTTCACTGACCTGCAGATTTGAAATTCAGACACTGAGCTTGAGTAATCCCTAAGCAGCAATTATAATATGCAAATATCTTATAAAATTAATATACAATATAGTATATATATACATATATATATATATAAATACTGCAGAAGCACACTAAAATAATGCTTCCAGCAGAAGAAAAAGTGCTGAAAGAAAGGAAAGAAAGGAACCAAAATGAACAGAAAGAAGAACTCTAGGTCCGGCAGAGTGTTAACTGGTGAGTGATATTTCAGAAAAACGGAAATGCCAACCGGAACTTTGATCAATGTGTCACTAAGTGAAAAAAATAGTATTTGGGGAAAATGAATTAGAGCAAATTATGGGAAAGAATGTACGAGCATTAGACTAGTCTTAAATTTTCATTGTCACATGTGATTTTAGCAGTTACTTTAAAGCAGATGGGTCATTTGCTATATTAACATTGAGTCATTACTCTGGTCCTCTGAAACAGAATTCATTTCTGCCACTAAAAATACCACTATAAATTCATTTTGTAACAGCAACTTCAGAAACACAAATAAAGCCCACTACAGTAAATTAGGGTTAGAATAAATGCTTAATTTAATAAATTGCAGACAAGTGGGTATTTCAGTTGCTTGAAAGAAGTAATCGCTATTGCAGCGTCAGAAGACTTCTGCATTGAAAAAAGAAATTCTCAACAGAGCTGACAGGGAAGACCAGTTCTTAAATCTAGACCACTTCATTTCAAAGACTTCACTAGACTAATAGCAACAACAGAGAAAAGCAACACTGTAGGACTGGTACTAATCACATCAATGCACAAACATGACACTGCAGGATGGTTTTAACTGCTAGCCCAATGCAACGTCATGCTGTAGTTTCAGCTCAGTAATAGACTCACCCTGCTGGAACTGAACAACTCAGTGGATTTCAGAGTACCACAAAACCATACTAAGAACTCACAACGTGTAGTTTACTTGAAGCTTGTTTTCCAAGTTATCACATACCAAACTCACCTGGTCATTCATAACAACCATAGTGCGGGTGAAGAGATCATGATGAGTAATGATACCAGTAAACCACTGGGTGGCAGAATCCTGTCTGTACACTCTCACCCTATAACCATTTAAGGAGTATGGACCTTTAGAAGGGGAAGAAATAAAAAAGCCATTGAGGAATTCAGATTTAAAAAAAAAAAAAACAAGTACAAATGGATTTTCCTGAGTTTTGATTCCTAGCAAACACAGCATGCACGGCACAGGCAGCAAACTACAGGTAATTCTGGCACAGGTCTGCCTGTGGATTTTACTTTTATTCAGGAAGATATTTTTAAATGCAAACGGTACATTTATGTATGCTTTAAGGTCAATTCTGCTAATGTTTTCAACACACAGTTTTCTTATCTAGCTAGATCTTTCTGCAACCATGATGACAAATGACAGGAAAAGTCCTACCCACCAACAGCAACCATAGAAAAGTAATCTGAAAGGCTAGACTGTGGCAGTAGCAGGTTATACAGAGGCTATTTAACAGGCTAGTCACATGTCCAGATGCTTTGCTGGCAAGAAGATTTACATATCTTGGTGGTTAGGCTCTGCATCTGCCAAGTCTTTCCCATAAGTGACCACAGAGTTTCTCTCCATTACAGCAGTCAGAAAGGCAGTGGAGTGATCCTATCCCTGCTACGGCCACACAGAACACTCAAAACCACACATACTATGAAGACTTCAGCTCCCCTTTTCAGATACATCAACTCCAAATAAATCCTATACACTGTCCCTTTGCAAAATCAGTTTAATTCACCTCCAAAAGCCCATGAAAGTGGGGACATACCTATATACTACATTATAAAGAAGTTATCTGATAGTTGGTCTGAAGACCCTGAAATTGAGATCCAACAATTTTACTCATGTTCAGTGTCTCACTTGATCACCAGAGCCCTACATTTCATCACACTTAAGCATTTGTATAGCATTTGGTATGACCAAGCAGCAATGCCACCAAGATCAGTTCCAACTGTGTGGGTTTCACTACTTCCGCAATCAAACCCCAGGTCAGGTACACTGGAACGGAAGCAAAACCAGTCAGTGATAACCTACAAAAAGCCTAACTTAAATGATTAAAAAGGGCTTCGTTGCTCAACTGAACAGACAAGAACAGAATTCACCTGTCTTTCCTAAAGACCATTTTTCCAACCCCTCTGCCCAGTACATTGAGCAAGCTCAAACATCTGCAGCAAACGTGTCAGGGACCTCACAGGTGACAGCTTTCTCTAGTACAATATTCATCTTCACATGACTGGGTCCATTATACTGCCTGCATGAGAAAGTATGTGATCATAATGACTGTTATTAATGTCAATATCTGAGATCAAGAGAAGTGTAAAAGTGGTAATGATTTAGCTCTTTCCAACTGGTCTTAGGGTTTAATTCTGGAACTTTAGCATGGCCTTTTGAACTACTTTTTGCATGTGACTATCGAGGTTTTGGAACAGCTGGGCACAGAAACAACATGCAGTGGCACCCTTCTTTCACCCACATCCACATCATTCACTACTGAACTGAAACCCTGAGACCTGCTGAACTGTGAAAGCTACTGGCATTAACTCATCCCCAGAGCACGTTTCCAGCTGCACAGACAAGGGTCAGAAATGTGCCACCACAGGCACTGCCAATCACCAATATGTACAAGCAGAAAAAGAGGAACAATCTACAAGCTTATGTCTCACATTCCTAATCTTGGACCAGACGGGGTTCCCATGGGGATACACTTCCTGATGGCTTCTCTCCAACCCCTACTCCACATGCCCCCCCTCCAAATGCCTCCAGCTCAGCTCCCACACTTCTGGCTGCCTGACCCAACCGCATTCCCCATGTCTCGAACTTTTCATGGCTGTCCCAAAGCTCCACCTTATTCAGACAGCCTCACTGAATTCTGCCTGTGTCTCTTCATGCAAATTTCCCATGCCTATTTTCCTATCCCAGCTCCTCCTCTCTTGCACCCTACTGTTAACTACACAATGATTTTCAGTCTCTTGCATAACCAGGACCAGCCACTCCCCAGCTTCTTGTCTCATTTTAGCATTTACAATTCCAGGCCACTGTCTTCCAAGTCCTTTCCCAGTCTTCTCAGCTTGCAAGTTCCATCCTTCCTCCTTCATCAGCTTCCAGCTTTTCTTACCCTTCTGCACTGACCCAGTGCCAACTTCTTTCCCTTACTCCTTGTTCTAATCTGGGTCTGCCCTTCATCCCAGCTGTTATCCTATCTATTTTTATAAGAGACTTTATCTACCTTTAAAAAGCAGTGGTGATTTATTTTTTTTTTCTTACATGCTGTTGGGATGTCAGAAAGAAGGCAAAAAATTAAACTGTGGTCATATAACACAGGACAGTTCAGGTCCAGCCCAGCCCAGCCACAAGCAGCCATTACAGGAAAAGCCTGGCTTTGTCCCCAGTCCCTGGGTGAATCACGCTCAGCTACACATTGTTAAAACAGCCTGGGCAGCACTAAGAGGAAATATCTTCAGGGCTAAAGCACACTCAGTGTTTCAAGAGGATTATTATGCATGCAACCTCAGAGATTGTAGCGATAATAAATCTAACAGGAAGAAAAAAAAGTCAAAGATTTCAATTGTTAAAAATTAAAGACACCTTACTATGTTCCTTGAACTGGTTTTATTTGTCCCAAAAGCTTTCAACTTGGCCAAGTTTGGGAGGAGTTTGTTTTCTTAAAACAAGGAATAAACTACTTCCCTGCTGAACCTAAAATCTCTACTGAAAAGCATGCTTCTGTGACTGCACCCACATAAAAGGTCACAGGGGCCAAGTTTTTTCTTTAGTCTCATTCTTGTAAACTGGACTGGTTTTGACAAAAACTCCCCCTCCTCTAATTCTTTTCAAACATTTAGAACTCAGTGTTAATGCTTGCATCCAACCCCCCTCTTTCTTTTGATAAACTGCTTTTTAACTTTTTTGCACAAAGTAGAAAATACAAAGATATGAGATGAAGGCTGCAGCATCCCAGACAACAAGGAAAAGGCTGGATCCTAAAAATGTTGTAGGGGATGAAGTAAAAGAATATAGTAACAACCTTAATAGATGCGTCTAGACATGGTACAACTGAAAATGTCGCTTTAATTGCAGGGAACTGGAAAATTATAATAACGGAGAAGGTGAAGAAAACCAGAGAATGCAAGGGAGAAGGAAAGGATAACATCATTAGATTACAGCAGCTAGCAGCGCTAGAAGGCTGTCTGTAAGCCACTGACAGGTTTGTGCCAAACACAAAGTCTCCATGCTGAAGGGCAGATTATGCCCCAGGAGAACATGACAGCAGGCTCTGCTGGCTGACCACCATCCTATGGGGCTGAGGTGGTGGCAGTGAAAAGGCCCCGGCAGTGAAAGATGCATCACTGCTCAAGGAAGCACATCCCTCCTCAGGCCACACTGTCACACAGGTGAGCAAATGGATTTGAGCTACAGCTTCTCCTTAGACAAGACAGCTAGTCTACAAAGGATGTTTGGATTAGATTCATCTCGTCATCTAAAATATTCCCAATTTGTGCACTTCTATGCATTCAAACATCTGTTTGAGAAATGATGTAGAACGATCTACACAAAGACAAAAATACAGTTCCTGGAATGATAGGATGTAAATGAGTTGTGTGGATGATGGCTGGCAGTTTCATTTAGATGACTCTGGGGCTTTGCTCAAGTATTGATTCTGCAACCAGAGTACAAACAGGCTTTTATAATTATCTTATTATTGTTACTATAATGAAATACAATAAGCAAGCTGAATTTCAGTTTCCTTTTCATATAGCCCTAATTTGATTCCACATCATCGCTCAGTCCAGTTGATGTAAATTTCATCAACAGACTATTAACTCATGTTGTACCTGAGGATATCGAAATAAAATATAAAGTTATTAACACCAACATACCAACTTACACAACTCCACACATTTCTTTTTTCAGCATCCTTTCTCTGTGTCCCGTAAGAATAATTGCATCTAGTCAAATTAGAAACTCCACAGAAGGCAAGTTTTTTACTGTAACTTCAGTATTATACTTACCGTATTCCTTTGGTCTTCTAATCTTAGTTTCATCAAAGAAAACAGACAGCAAGCAAACCTCAGCACCATCCTTAGAATACCGCATTATTTGCTGCTCCGCTCCTAATTTTAACTTATTGAATGCCTGCTCAAGCATTTTTGTCCTAAAATTGTTTTATTGCTTGCCTGAGGATTTTAACCCAGAGCCACAGAGGACAGTTTCTGCCTCCCTTTGCTAGGAATGCCTCTGTAGAGCTGCCTGTCGGTTCTGCAGGAAGTTAATGAATATACTGTGAATGCATACAGTACTTCTACTGTCAGCAAGGTTGAGTCAAAATAATTTATTCTAATTCATACTAGTTTTCATGTAACTTGTCTCTACAGTGTAAAAAATTACGTCTGCATTTGTTGTCACCCTCCAGCACTAGAATCAAGTTACAAAATAGTACCTTATTTGAAAGGCATTTTTCAATCACAGGGTGAGGGTGTGGGGTAGGGATCTGAAAGTATCATTCATCTGTGACAGAACAAGCACAGACAGATATCTGAGAAGTTATCACACATGATAGCAATGCTAACAGAAAACAGCAGTTTTAAACATGCTAAAAGGCGTGTGGTTGCCATTCATACATTTTCGCAACAAACTTTATATAACATCTACTTTCAGACTAATGATATTCAGCTTTTGCTGTAATCACTGAAACATCAAACAAGTTATGAACAGTGAAGAAGTCACGCACAACTTCTGACATGATCTTGCTTTCTTGTATTAACAAATACTTCAAAAAGTAACTTCCAAGTAAGAAATATATTCTCCATTATAGCACAAATGCTACGGGACGAATCCCACAGAACTGATGGCCTTAAACTAACTAACACAGTATAAAAATAAGACAATATCCCACATAATTACCTTGCATAAAAATCTCCTGAACCTTTTGCTCCTTTACCCAGGCTTTTACCTCCTCATGTAACTGCGGGTTATCCCTGAGAACTGGGTTTAGACTGTCTACGTCGTCCTAAAGCAGAGATTAAAAAAAGAACCATATGTTATGTTTACTTGTAACATTTCTGTTTAATTTCCTAGATGTATTGTAGAGTACAATATTAAGTAGCTTGGTGCTAATTTTACAGACTGCCTACAAATCCCTGTGCTATTTTTAGAAAAAACTCTGAAGTGTAACATAGTACTAGAAGTTATTTCATGGGAACATGGTATGTCAGCTCCTGTATGTGGCCAGACTTGTAAGCTATTAATAGGATCACATTTTCATAAATACTGTCTTACTAGAAGCTAAAATTGCCCTCCAAAGACTTCAGTGTGTACAGATATGCAGAAAGAACGGCTTAAATAATGGTTAAATTAATCTTAAAAACAAAACCAAAAACCCAAACAAAACAAAAAAAAACAAACAAAATCCCTCTTTTCATATCTGTAAAAGTTAGCATGGACATACTGTGCATAAACACAGATATAAAACCCACAAAGATAACGCATAAGAGAGCTGTATTTTAAGAGAAACAAATATTCTGAAACACCGCTACTCCTACATTTTCAAAAATGTAGGCCCTCATTAATTAGGCAATTTCAAATAAGACACACACCTTTTTTTCCAGTTCTCCTGGAAAAGATTCTTTTTGATTATTCAAGCAGGACCATCATCTGGGAAATTAAGACATGTTTGGTGGCACTGTCCTTCTGAAGAGGAAAAACTAGGTACAAAATCCAGTTCATATCCTTGAAAGCATGGCTTAAATCATCATTCATATCTAGACTCTTATAACACCTATTTCTCTATTTCAGAGAAAACTTGCTAGTTCTGCTTTTGAGGCCGTAACAGAGAAATAAAGCTGCACCACAGCCTCACAACAACTTGTGCAGAAGATGGCCTTGGAAATCCACGAGCTGCAGGAACATTCATTTGTACCAAGAGAACTTCAGACAGCTAAAATAATCAGAGTGGTTCTCCACATACAAAATGTAAAATGTTTTATCAGTACTGCAGCTAAGATCAAGCAATTTCTTTCCTTGATCTCCAACAAGTTCCTTGATGTTTCTCAATTATTATGAAGAGCTACACCCACAGAATACAAAGATACAAGCAACACAGGGAATGGTGCATTGCTGGCAGGCTCTCAATCCTCATGAGCAATTTCTCTCTATTCATCTGGACAAAATTATTCCTGCCAACCCACTGATCACAGGACATCTATTTCAAATTCAAAATTCACTTCCTGACACTTGAAGATTCGCTGTGCCCCATTATGGAGAACGCATCGATGCTTCAGTTATTAGAGAAAATTGCTCTCTCGTCTTATGCTTTTGAAGGCGTTATGGCATCAGAATTAAAAGAAATGGTCAACATTATCTTTTCAATACATGCAAAGTACAACAAAGTAGAAGTAAAGATCAACATGACCTCTACCACCAGCTAAAAACAACCACCATGTAAGTATGTTGCTAGCATTATCAGAGGCACATGAGGGTCAACGCTAAAATTTATTCCAAGATGGCAGACTAGCAATGAGGCAATCTAAAAAAAGGGTTCTATTCTCCTGTGCAAATCTATTTTTGCACTGATCCTACATACAGAACCAACACCACCATTGGAAAGAGAGAATGATTTGCCAAGGGAACCCAAAAGATCCAGGAACTGGAGCTGTGTGATGTTCATTTGTCTGTCCTTCTTTTGCACCCTCTTCCATAGCAGCTGTATGAGACTTCTGTACCAAAAATTTCCCCTCTCAGATCCACAAGTATTAGATCTAAGTAGCAGACTGAAGCACTGCAACACTGGAAGTCTGGCTGACTTAGACATGTAGTTAACACGCAGATCTAGTACATTTTGAGTAATTCCTTCAGTCCCATCTAAGAAAATCTGTATTTTAATTCTAAAACTATACATATTGATTAGGTACCATGGAGTCAGACCTATTACTCTTACTGTTACTCAAAGACAAGTTACAAAAGGCGTGCGATCGAAGATCCAATATGCAAACTGCATGCAGGTATGACCATGATCATGTAGAGGATATCACAGAGAACCCAGGGTTTTCTAAATAAACACATGAAATACAACATTTACCATCAATGACTAAAAGAAAAGTACTCTGCTTCTAGACATGAACATGCTATATGTAGCTCAATAGGTATCAGTACAGCAAAGCAAAACATAACTGACAACTCAAGCTCAGTATCAAGATACCAAAACCACCCACGGGTTCCTGAACTCTGAGAAACTCTGTTCTTTCGTGTATAAATTACATATATCTATGAAAAAATGTGTGTGCCATGACTGACCCTTTTCCACAATTAATCTTAATTCTGAACATCTAAAATCCAGGAGGTTAACTGCATAATGTGTTAAACGATAAAGGTGCCTTAAGCACAATGGCTTAGCACACACCACTAACTTTGGCAAAAACAGGGAGATGGGGTAACAAGCAAGGCTGATGACTCGCAGTCTCTCCCCTGTCTTAGCACTGAAGTCAAACAGATGACTCTGCAATGCCCAGGCCTTTCCCTTACCCTGTGTTCATATTGCTCAAGAAACAACAACTCTGTCTACGGATTTGAACCTTGGCAATTACGTTTTTTCCTTCTCCTTGGTTGAAGTATCAAGATTGGCAGACTAACACACAGAAGAATTAAATGCCCTGTAGGATTTTCGTCTAGTCTTTTCCCCGTTTGAAAGTAGTTTTACTCACAAAAGTAGAGTATGGTACCCTCTCCTAGACTAGTTTTTCCATAAGTCCTGGAATACCGCCTCCAGGAAGATGTCAATGCTGGTTTTAAATCCTCACAGAACGCAAATTGGAATGCAAATAAATGGGATTGCAATTTTCTTCAAATTTACTGTAGGAATCTCTTTACGTACTTCGTATGGCAGTGCCCTTGCTCCACAAATCACTATATGCAACAGTGGGAAAAAGACAAAAGGAACATGGGCTAGAAAGACATGGTCAAGATAATCCTTCCTGCCCTTCTGGAAGACAGTCACATGAAATAATGCGACTATCAGAAGTTTTCCAAGCAATGTCAAGTTTTTTAGACCCTTGCTCTACTCTTCCTTCTTTACAGGCCAAAAGAGGAACTGGAGTTGATTTTCTGTTCAATTATCGAAACAATACTTGCGCCAGCTGCATGTCTCCCTAGATGGTAATTCCCACCTGCTGGGGACTTACTCAACACCTAGGAATCCCTAAGAAGGATAAAGAATGATTTTTTTTTTTTTCCAAAGAATTAAGTGTTTCCAAAGAATTAAGTTTTTATATCTGTTTTTTCTACTGGTGCAAAATGATAGAGCAGGTTGGAAAGTATAGGCCATACCATCAGGTTAAGATACCAAGCTGCTCTAACAAGGAAGTGGAAATCTTTGTTCAGAAGTGTTTTCAGAGAGCTTATTTGGACAAACATAATTTACCATTCAAAGCCACAGATGAACGAGTGCAGATCACTTATAATGCTTCAAAATTCCTTGGAATTTTACAGACAGTACCCACAGAAAAACAAGTCAAAATCCAAATACACACAGAATTCTCCCAGTTAAGCCCCATTCACAAACAAAATACTGTCCAAGATACTAAGAGGCATTCTTGGATGAGCCAAACCTGCACGTTGCCCAAAGACCATACAAAGAGCCTTCTGAAAGGCTGAAATGACCACAAACTCCTTTTCCCTTTTGGGCAGCTGGGCATGCCTGTGGAGGGAATGCCTGCAGACTTCCACAGCTCTCCACTTTCTAACAACACTTGAACTAATGAAACAAGTTGCTTCCTGGAGAGGGCCTCTTCATGAGGGACTGTAGTGAGAGGACAAGGGGTAATGGGCTCAAACTTACACAGGGGAAGTTTAGATTGGATATGAAGAAGAAATTCTTTACTGTAAGGGTGGTGAGGCACTGGGATGGGTTGCCCAGGGAAGTTGTGAATGCTCCATCGCTGGCGGTGTTCAAGGCCAGGTTGGACATAGCCTTGGATGGCATGGTTTAGTGGGAGGTGTCCCTGCCCATGGCAGGGGGGTTGGAACTGGATGATCTTAAGGTCCTTTCCAACCCAAACCATTCTGATTCTATGGTTCTATTTAAAAATACTTCTCCAATTCATTCTTCACAGACTTGAGAGGCAGCGAGCTCATTAAATCAAGAGACGAAACCATGGAACACAGAACTACAACTACGAAGAGGATTCAAGTAGCCACTCCCACCCCCCATCACACAGACTGCATGCTGCTTACAGGAGGGTGTAGAAACTCCAGTCAGCTGTGAACTCCCCATTTTCAGTGAAGAAGAGAACCGACAGTATGCATTCCAGGAAAACCGGTCCTGGAAAAAGAGCAGCTTTTGGCACTGACAAGGCTTAAATAGCAGCCTGGAAGACCAAGCTTCCACATACCACATGCCACACGTTAGGAACCTGCGAGCATTTAGTTGGTAAAGTGCCTTCCTTGGCCATGGTGTCTCTGCATTTGGCTTCAATGCATCAAGGACATCTCTTTAATATCTGTAGGAACTCATTTCAGCTAGTGTTTTACAGGGAAAGACTAAGTAGATTTTGCAGTCCTCACAAAGGTCAACACCACATTAGTCCTCACCATCTGTGGCTTAATTAACTATAGCCTCCCCTGGCTGCTTAGAGGTTTTCTGATAATTTAGGACACGAATTAAACGAAAACTAGTACACAAGTGACTTGAGAGTCCTGTTTACAGTATTTACACAGCACGTGCTGCACAGGGAAATAAGCATTTTGCCAGTACTTTAATGGCAGAGGGACCACATTTAAATTCAAACAGTGCAAATAAAGAATTCAGACATCAATGTAGCAAAAGAAGAAAACCTTCCGTTTTCTTGTTTCATTAATATCCTGAAATCTGTTTCTACAAAAAACTGAGAGCCCCTTTTTCCCACTTTTTTCCCCACCAAATCATTTTTATAACTGCATGGAACTTCAGCTGCATAGAAATAAAATTTCAAATGCCACTCTGAAAAACAAAGAACAAGGTAAAACAACACACGCCAACTGATTGTCACAACAGTCTTCAGAGAATAGTGGCAGAAGAAAGTACTGGTTTTGAATCTAGACTGCTCAGAATTTACACTAGACCTCTAATGCCATCATTTAGAAGACTATTTACTCCCATAAAAAAAAGAAAAATTAAATAGCTTACCTGCACCCAGCCTCCAACGCGTAAATGATTTTTACCCCTCATTTAAAAGGTCAGTATAATTTTCTCCTTCTTTTCATTCCTTGATACATAACCATCAATTTCTTTTTTTTTATCTTTTCTTTTTCGCTGATCGTGTTACCTGACATATCTGATTGTACCACTGATCTGTAATCTCTCTCACTGATTATACCTTTTCAACAAATCTTCAATCTTAATACTGTCCTGCCTGACATCAGAATGAGCAGGGGAAAAAACCCAAAACAACACATGAAACAGAACAGTGACACAAGACACGAACAGGCAGAACACCAAAGATCTTAACAAGATCTATTAATTGGCAGTGTATCTCTGCCATACTACAACACCTTTTTTTTTTTTTTTCCAGTGGCAAAAGATGAGAATCTAACTAAAACACAGAAAAATTGACAGCAACTGAAACCCCCAAAAGTATCAATGGGCAGGTGCTGCCAATGCCACACAGACCACATCAAAACCCTACAGGGAAATCACCAAATTTAGCCAAGACTAAAATATAGAGATCTTCTATTGGTTCACAGACACATACACAAGCATAAACCCCTAATTAACAGCATATTCCTTACTCCTTTCTGACAAGTGAAAGGCTACCCCTGCTGCCACACCACTGCAGCTGGTGGGGCAGGAGGTCAGCGAGGCGCCCAAGGCTGCGGGGCCACGCAACTCCACAGAAACGCATAAAGAAACACTTTTCCAGAGGGGACTGCCCCAGGCTGAACAGTGACCCGATCCACAGTGTGTCCCTGCAACAACAGCCAGAAACACTGAGGTTACAGAAGGCTAGAAAGTTTTTTGGGAGATCGTAACTTCCCAGGTTACCTTAAACAGCTTTGTCTGAGCTGAGAGAAGAGGCTTAGGCTTACCAGGCGACGCTAGCGCTTTCTATGTAAACCCAACCCACACTTGACCTATTTTCTGCTGTTCTGAGCGCACAGTCACGATTTACCTCATTCAAACCCGGCAGCTGCTGGGCTACATCTGAACCAGTTAAGTCAAGCTTGAAGGCACAACCCTGACCCCTAAACCAGAAACAAAGTCGAGCTGAGGTCAGCCCTGCTCGCACGTGCACAGAAGCACGCCACACAGGCAAAAGCAGGGACGGGCAAAGACGCTCTCCCTAGGCGCAGAGGCCAAGCCTGACAACAGGGATAATGAATCCCTTCCCAACAAGGGGCTCTTGATGCATTGTTCTGACAAGGACAAATGTTTATAGATATTTCGGACCATAAACACTTAAGATTAAGGGTTATTTTCAGTGTATGATAGCTCCAACTGTTTCTGTAAGTAGAAAGGTATAATGACAGGGGAAAAAAAGATGAAGACTAAAAATCTATTGATTTTCCAGCTGTCAGTAAGCTTAACATCTGTCGGGAAAAACTATCAACAGTTTGTATTTTGTTCTGCACTCTTCCCTATACCTAATACTTCTCACACACTCCTGCTTCCTCATTTCACCTGTCCAACAGCTAAGGAGTTGACACTGATTTTAAAGTTTTAAGTATCACGTTTGAGAATTAGGGGAGCAGGGCTGCATACAGCTTTCCAAGTCATGATCTGGGGCTTGAAGAAGCACCACTGCACCGGTTAGCTCAGTTCTGGAAGAATAACTCACAGCCGTAAGAATAGGGCTGTGAGTTATTTCTATTTAAAATACTAAAGGTTATCCTATGGAAAATATATTAAAGTTAGGAACATAAATATATGGGGGGGGAGCGAGATCTGTCTTGCAGTCTAATTTTCTGATTTCAAGTCACAAACACAAAAACAAAGTTATCTGCCTTCCTATAAGACTGACAATGTCTCAGGTGAAATGGGCATGCTGGAAAACTTGCTTTTGACAAGTCACCTCACTATTCCTGTATCAGTAAATAAGAATCTAGAATGGAAAGACAAAAGGGAAACAACAGCAGCACACAGAATG
This sequence comes from Amazona ochrocephala, assembly GCA_039720435.1. Lineage (NCBI taxonomy): Eukaryota > Metazoa > Chordata > Aves > Psittaciformes > Psittacidae > Amazona > Amazona ochrocephala. Next base: position 49,872,883 of record CM077881.1, on the reverse strand, counting down.
AGCATGCAGCAGGTAAGCAAGCAGCCACAAATGGACAAGCAAAACCAAACCTGAGCCAGGCAGACATTGTCACAAAACAACCTAAAACCTGCTCTGCTGACTTCTGCAATAGTTTTGCATTTGAAAATATAGATAAAGAAAACAAAAAAATAGATGACCCTTATGCTCATGGGTTACATCACCCTCTCTTCAAGCAGCTGGGACAGTCTGGGTCAGAAAAGCATAATTTCTTGGAGTGCCAAACATATCTTCTAGCATTTGATCTAAAGACTTCCTCAAACAAGCAGCTCCTATGGACAAACCTAGTGGGCTGTCAGTTTCCACTTAAGAGCACATTTGTATTACTTACATTCTCCACGTACAAATGAATGAAAGTCAAGTGAATAGCACTGCTCCATGTCCACCTTCTCCCTCATTTTGATGACACACCATACATTTGTTTTTCTTCTGCTTTCCACTGAATCACATTTCCTTCCCCTTCCTCACTGCAGGCTCCTTACATTTATCACCACCTTCTCAGCAATATGCAACTTTGTCCTCATTTTGCTTTTTGTTTTATCTAGTCCTAGGAGAAACAGGGAGGAGTACAGGCCCTACCCCACTCAGTCAGTAACTTCCAAGTCATGTGGTGATACTGGAAAAAGCCTTTGAGTCACTTACCAAGCAACTCAATGCCACTATGGGAAAAAGAAACCTCAAAGTGCAGACATTTCCTGAAGCAAGCAATTAGCAGAGTGAAGTTGATGCTAACAAGGAGAGTAGCTCAGTAGATTTGAGAAAAACCTTTTAAACTAAAATCCAGACACCCTGTGAATGCGAACAGCTTTCAGAAGGTATCCAACAACTCCCCAGACGACAGCAGCTGAAGGACATGCTGAATGCATGGAGGTGTCTAAGCAAAAAAAAGTACATTCTGTTGATTACCAGTTGTCTGAACTACTATGCTGCTAGAAAGGCAGTCTAATGCCCCCAGAAATCAAGCCAAGAAATCAGTTCTTGCTCAGACTGATCATTTTACAGAAGACCATCCTCCTTTCATCAGGGACAGCAGAAATCACTTGCAGCGGCTTCAACTAGCAGAGCTGGAAAGCTGTTTACTGCCACCACAAAAAAACCCAACAGACCGGATAGTTCATTTCTTATCTCATGGTAGTTACCTCCATCAAATCTTTTATCAGCTGCATTACTCAGCAACAGTGTTCTTTGACAAGGCTACTGATAACTAAGAGCTTACTGTATTAAAGAGCAAAGGTCTCTCAATTCAAATCTGCAGAAGAAAATTGCAAACCACCATCCAATATGTAGCAGACTGACAACAGCTCCTACAATCAACACTACCTCTTAGAAATGTGCATCACAGCATCTCACTCTTGTGAATGACTCTGCTCTGTAATCTGAACTACCACCAACTGAGATCACCAAGCAGCCATGGAGCTACCCAGTCCCTTCTGCAAATATCCTCAACCCTATTTACGAAATAGGAGCTCTGGGAACATAAAACTTTGCAGCTCCTTTGCCCCTATAACTCATAAGGATTACAAGCAGAATACAAATCCTTCCCAACAATAAAAAAATCTCAACCAGTTCTTTTGTCAAGAGGAAAGAATACATCAGATATCTTCAAAACACTCTTGAAAGCCAGCTTCAGTGGAGTTTGGTTCACTTAATTACTATTATATTAATGTTTTATTTTCAAGTGGTTTTCCAGGGTTTGTTTGAAAACATGTTTCTTAGATTGTGGGCCCACATGCCAATAATATGAAAGTAGTTCAGAATAAACCATGCTTCTCTCATGGTTTAAACGAGTACCACTGCATTTGCACAAACTTTTCAAAGTTAATTTCTAAATGGTATTTAAGGCAGCACTGCACAGAAGCAATACATCTGGGTTGGAAAAACAATTAGCACACTTTTCTTGCAGAATCTTCTTCAGAAGAACAAACTTCTCTGTCTCAGAGATACAGTGAAGAGACTCTCCAACTGCCTGACTACCCATCTGACAGTGAGGCCATCACTGTGCAAACATGGAAATACTGCCTCTCCTCCAAGACAGTATCAAAAGCAACACAGCCATCATTGTGTTTTTTTTTTTTTTTTTCCTGCTAAGAGTACTGTTCTGACCTGCTGGAGCCATTTTAGCAATTTTCCCTATAAATAACAAGAGGTCTGACCAGCTGGGATGTATATCATATTTGGATTAACACCACAGTTCTTGACAACTCCAGAGAAAGCAGTGGCTGTGCCTTTTATAGAACAGATGAATACTGGTCTTGCAAAGAGGAAAGATTCATTGCTAATCAGGAAACAGAGATATTTCAGTTGTTGCTGCAATAAGCTCCTTGGGGTAAACTTACGAAAGTCATTCAGTGTTTAAAATTGACACTATGCTCATCTATTTAGCGGTATTTTTCCATCGATAAATCTACTAGCACATAGAACCAAAAAATTCCTATTGAAAACATAACTCAAGACTGAACTACACCACTTGGAAGGGGGGAAGCCTGAGCGTGTCAAGCACCATACATTAGCCACTAGGTTTTATGCACCCTGAAATCTGCCTTTATTTGTTGTATACCAAAGTGGCACAGAGTGGTGAAAAGAAGATAGCAAAAAGGAAGAAAACATTCACGCTGGGTAAATACCCCAGCCTCTATGGCTGAAACATGATTTCTAAACTGTATGCTAAAAATTCACAGTGAAAATAATAAAACAGAATAGTTTGTGATGCACAGAAATTACTATGCTCCAAACTCACTTGCTCAATAAAAACACACTAAAATACTACTCCCTGTAATGCTGGCAGACACACACAAAAAAGGGGATGCAGGGCAAACCCAGAAATAGTTGATTTTAATTCCATTCAAAACATAGGAAACGTCTGCTAGATTGAAGGGGGGGGGGGGGGGAGGATCAGTATTTACAAACAATGGCAGCAAAAAAACCTAAATATATTTAATTACATAGTATACTGCTAAAAAGAAAGTAAGACTGATCAGGAAATGCACTGTACACCAAGATCTCTATATCAAAATATATACTATATTTTTTATCAGTAATGTTATTCCAATGCCTAAGAAAGTAAGATTCATACTTCTTTCTGATTTTAAAAAAATCAAGTTTGGATAAAATTACTTGAGCGTCTCCCCAGATGTTTGGCCTGGAAAAGGAATGCCGTATACACACCTGGAACTGCTACAGCTCTCAACCTCTACTCTACAAACTGTAGCTTGCCTGAGTTTGCGGAGCAGTTCTCACTATGCACTAGACTACAAATTAGTACTTCTATTAAGTAATTTCAAAAATGCATTTTGTAGGAATATGTTATAGAGTAGCAGCCCTGAACAAAGGAATATTGTATCACAGGAAGGAACAAAAGCAAACCCATGAGCATTTCATCAAACAAGCTTTGTGTTTATCACGTCAAGCTAAAGCTTAATTCTGTTAAGAACACATTTCAACGAAACTCAGTTTCTGCCCCTACCTGAAATGAAGGAAGGCCTACTCTTTTCCTGGGTAAGCACTCCCATACGACTGTGGGGTTTTACCCTGGATGGGTTTGTCAGTTCAGTAATCCCAAGACTGCTTTTGAGAAGTACTAACATACTTCAAGGAAAAGGATTCAATCTTCACCTTCAAAGAAGAAACAAGTTTTGTTCTGCCTGTTCTGTTTTGAATGCCTGACTTCTATATTATTTAACATTACCTCCTACAGTAGAATTGTGGTCAAACCATTTGAATGACCATGATTTTCAAAAAGTTGTAGGAAGAGTAAAGCAAGTTCCTCTACGAAAGTGGAAGGAAACCTGTTGTCCCATGGATTTGACTTGCCTCCGCTGGACCTCACAACTCATTCATCTTCTTCCTCATCTACCCTCCCACAGCCCTCAGCAGTTCCTACTGCCTGGAAGAGCCACATTATCTGTAGCAGCTATGCCACCCACCTGCTAACTGATGGCTTCCCCTCCATGCTGCCGATTTCCCTAAGGCTTGTCAGATCTGGAAGACCTCCACACTCCTGTACTGAATCTCGTTGAGAGATTCAAAAAAGTAGCTAAAGCCTTTATTTCTTAAAAAAAATCAAGGTAGGACAGGTACAATTTTATTCCACTTATTTTGAAAGTAAAGACAGATAAAGTCTTCAGGAAAGCAGCTCTTTTTCAAAGGGAGACACAAATATAGGCTTGGGAGAGACGATGTACATCTCCCTCTGACTTTACAAAAGGAGGGTGCCAATCCCTCCTCCCTCTCTTCATGAGCATTTCGATGAAACTCTTTCTGTCCCACATGTGTAGCTGTGAGCAAGGACTGGTATGAGTCATCTGACCCACTTCTAGCTGGATTCAGCCTTTTGCTTCCCCTAATGCTGGAACCATACACTTAAACAAAGATGTGTCGGTAACAAGCTGTTTAGACCATCACTCTGTACGACACTGCAAGAGAAGCCAGCTGGACTGCTTATGGGTGGTCCAGACACCAGAGACATGGGAAAGAACAGGCAGCTCTTAAGTACGATTTTGAGAAAAGTAAGAGACACAGAAAGCTGTGTGTGCTCCTGTTACCCATGGAGGAAATGAAAGCAGGAAGGGAGCACAAGATGGCCAAGGCTGCCAGCTGGCCCACACCAGGAGTTCCCAAGCTGCTACTGTCAACCTCAAAGGGTGGGACCAACCCAAAAGCTCCTGCCCGCCTGACCACTGGAGGTACAAGTTTACAGGAAAAGCAATTTTCAGCTGCAGTTGCTATTTTTAAGCCTTAAGTTTAAAGTAAGAGAAGTCAGAAAGATAAGTGCACGTGACTATGGGGTGCTCAAAATACAGGCAGAAAAATATGATTTATCCCTGTTTCAACATGTTTATAGGTACTTTTTTATGGGCACATGTCACTACTAGATGAGCCCTACTACCTGATCAGCTTGCTCTTCATGAGCAAACACCTCACAAAACCCAAAAGCATACAGACCTGAAATGCCCAATGTCTGCCCATAACAAACAGAAAATGAGAGTATCAGAGCTGCACAATGCTCTTTTCTCAATCCTTACTTCATGGCACCTAGAACTTGAATTTCTAACAGATCAGGTGAGATTAGCAGTATCAGATTGTTAATCTGAGGTACTTATTTCATAATTAGTGAGAAAGTTTATTATTACTATTTTGACAACGTTAAGGTGTGTTAGACATTTGACCTGTCAGATCTAAGACATGCAATGCATGTTTAGAAAGAGAGCAAAGTAGACACGCTGCATCTAATACCTCCTACAGGGGATTTCTCAGTGCCCTGTCTCTACATCTGCAACCCTCAGCAAAGAGGTAGGCAGACAGACCTTACCATTTTGAAACACTAAGGCAATTAGCCTTGTCTTTAAAAGAGCTGTTCCAAAGGAGAATGCGAATACAGAAGAACTGAAACACGGGTTTGATTCATTTCTAGTAGGGTTGTTGGTTTTGGGTTTTTTTAAACCCAGTAGGCAGGAGGACTTTTTGAAGACTGTGGACACACTTGCACTTTCTTCCTTGAGTGGTCAAATAGCCTCTCTGCAGGAAGTTTCATGATTGTGAAGGAAAATCTGAATTCTTTGCCCTGTCTCAGCTGTGCACATTTATTCCAATGCTGTATGGTCACAAATCCTTTGGAAATATATTATCACATGCATGTGAAATAAATGTCTGTGTATGTATTAGATTACAGATTTGAAAATATACACACATCATGCACCCTGCTCCTCCCGACCCAGACAGACAGCTGAAATTCACTGACTGCTTGAGGAAAGCAGAGTCTTTCTGGGTCTTTCCATAAAGTGGAAATAAATACACTTTCCACAAGCATATTTTATAATGGAAAAACATAACATAAAACACTTTGTTATTCTTTATTTGCTTGTTCAAAGTACAATGCAGTTGACTCCAGCTGCTTCAGCCAGTAACAGCAGGATCACACATTTCAGTCCAACAGTGCCCATGACTGGTACTGACAAACACCACCCAGACAAAAACATCACACTGATGAGGTCACATGTATCATATGCTGATCTTTAACACCTTATGTCCCCTTCTATAGTCCTTCAAGTAAACTATAATGCTTAAACAAACTAAAGCATGATCAGCTTTGCTGCTGCTTAACTTACTACATGTATCATAATAAACACAAGAGCTGTCACAATAGTACAAGTAACTTGTTATTACAGAAACCATTTCAGTTCTAATTATTTGAGTTAGGGCACAGCTGTATTTGTGAAGGCTTACTGTAGTTTTGCTTAAAATATTGTATTAACAGATGTATTTGAAAGTGTGTTCATTTTCAGTCTGCAACAAGAGCCACTATAAACTCCACTACATGTCAATTTTTACTTACAAAGTACACATAATATATTGTGAATACAAAGTAGAAAAACATAAGGATTTTACTTACACATCCCATTTCAGGACTACATTTTCTACAGATACTAATCTGACATAGAAAATGCTTGTTGTAAATTTTGTCTATCATTTCCTGCAAAGGAACAGAATTGTCATTTCACTGCAAAGCAAAGTAGTATGGCAAATGTTCCTGCCTCCTTTACCCGCAAGATCCCCTTGTCACCACCATAAAAAGAACTATATGACTAAATGGTCTGACCATTCCAGATTCATGAATGAGTCACTCCCAGTCACACACAAGTTCCATGGCGAGAATAACACCATTTGTATCCTCTGAAGCAACAGAGATAAAAGCCACCAGAAATAAGTTGTAGGTTGGTGTTACAGGTAGCACACATACAGGGTCCAAGGAATTTTTACAGAGAAGAGCAGGATTCAAAGCAGTATACATGTAAGGAAAAGTAAAATCCGGTAGCATTTATCTGCAAAGAATAAACTTACTGACAAGTGTAATACTTGCTATAGAAAACCTTGTGATGAAAAATGGGAAAAGGCTCATACAGTGCAGCTTCATACCCTACTTTTAATAATGATATTCATCTAGCTCTTGTGAAAGTTCTTCAATCTCTTAACAATTGAAACATGCTCGTTTATGCAAAGAGCAGATAAGGCATGGGAAGCCATGGTTCAGGATTCTCCATCTAGTCCTGCCAAGGTCTCTTTACTCTTGTTCTGGAAGAACCACTTCTGGTAATGACAGTAATTTAGTTCTTTGCCCATTCAAACTTTGTTTTTCCTGCCAAGACTAAAAGGATGCCAAGTGTGCTCTTTTCTTTGCCTTGAGCAGCTGTCACCTTTTAATGACAGCACCACCTAATTCATGAAGCCCTTTAGCCCAATAGTTATGTTAAACAGCACTGTGTTTTTGATGAGAACTGATCTGAGCAGAATTCATACTAAATGCTCGTCTGCTGCCCATTACTAGTATTACAAGTATACGCAGCAATGGAAAACTTACTCAGTGGTTAAGAATTGTATCTGAAGTGAAATGGAGTCTTCCCACACATATTCATCTTTGTTTGTTTTGGCAGAAAGGTACTGGAATTTAAGGCACTAACAACAAAATGCAGTAAAAGAAAGGGTTTAGATCACCATGGTCTATAAGGACTTCAAACTGAAAATGTGCAGCCATGAGAGCTTACACCAAAAGCTAAACACATTTAGAAACACTCAAAGTTAACTCATCTCTGCAAAGAATGGTTCCTTAGTTCTTTCTTATGCTCTAAAGCACGTTAGCTGTATTCCAGACCAAACAAGGGAGCAAAAAGAACTTCTTTTCTCTTTTTAGAAAAGCAGATTTTCGCAGGAAGTTCACAAAAAATTATCTAGGACCTGTTTTGTTGGCAAAGAAAAGGAAAGTTTTCAAGAAAAAAAAGAGGGACATGCAAAAACTACCTTACATTAAGTGAGCAAAGGCTAGGAATATGATTTCCAGCATTAACAAAAAATAACAAGCAAAACAAATACAGACGATCCTCCCACTTCAGGGATCTTTCAGGAGAAAACAGTCTTATAATGATCAAGTTAGTATTTCCATTTAACACACTGCTGGTACATAATTCAGTTAGCACGTTTTAAAAAGTTTCTGTTCTCTTAAGGACATTATCATTCAGTAAAGGTCTTATCTGTACAATTAACTTGTAGAACTTTACAATGAGACACTGCTAGCACTACAAACATGTCTACATGAGGTATTTCTAAAACTTCTTATAACCCTTCAGATAAAGAAATCTTTGCACTATTCATCAGGGAGCTCAGTTTTATTATGTTTCTACATTCAATATGCGTGCAATATCCAGTTGAGATGCAAATTTTGGATGCCTTAGTACTTTAAAGGAATCTCTGCCAACAACCTCCTCCTGATGTTAAAACGAACAGACAATTTAGGTCTCTCTTAAACAGGGGAAGTTTAGATTGGATATGAGGAAGAAATTATTTCCTGTAAGGGTGGTGAGGCACTGGAATGGATTGCCCAGGGAAGTTGTGAATGCTTCATCCCTGGTGGCGTTCAAGGTGGGGTTGGACATAGCCTTGGATGGCATGGTTTAGTGGGAGGTGTCCCTGCCCATGGCAGGGGTGTTGGAACTAGATGATCTTAAGGTCCTTTCCAACCCTAACTATTCTATGATTCTATGATTCTCTTGTCACCAAACTAGTTTTGATACAGAACACTAGCCTCCATCTTAGGCTTTAATAGGTACTTGTTTGGTCCATGAGAGGAGGACACAACCTCACCTCACACAAAGTTGCTCTCAACATGTCAAAAATGGAGCCCAAGAGTTAGGTAGACCAAGCTTGTATCTGGAACTATTTTTCAAAAGCTACTGCTTTGTACCAGAATCTGGTCAACATCTCCTTTAAAACTGAAGTGCTAATGCTGTTAAATACAGTACTATTTACCAAGATATTATAAAGCCAGTTGTTCACATGACACATTCTCAAAAATGACACCTTCAGTTTGTAGGCACCTCCCAAATTAAGGTGCTTCTATGTCTAATACTATATCAGTAAATACTCCTTGAAGTGAAGGGCCTAAAGTGCATACAGCACAGCTAAGTTACTGCCAGCCAGGCCAGGCAACAGGATTGTTTTACAAAAGGCAGTCCTTCTCATATATTCAATTTGTTTTACTCAGCTCATCTTGCAAGGAACCAAAAGGAGATTGCCAAGAAGAGATTGATTACTGTTACTGGAATGAATGTTATCAGAGGCATGATCTTGATAAATTTCAGGCAAAGGACAGACACTAGTGCAAGTATTTGCTTTTTAAAATGCATCTGGAAGATTGCAGCTGGACTCTGAGGGTGAATTTACACTTCACAGCGCAGCTGATTTAAGAGGTCACTGCTGCCAAAGGATATTCCACTCTGCATTGCATCATCCTAACCCCCTCCCTAGAGGAAGCCACAGCACTTGCTGCACCCTGGACTAATCCCCAGCTCAGCCCACTAACATCACAAGCTTTCTCCCACCCCCGTTTTTAAAAAGCAAGGTTGTGCTGGCTTAAAAGGCTGAAGGCACCTAGTGTGGGGTCCAATAGTGGGAACTGTCCTTTGCGGCAGAGCCAAGCTGTTTGAGCAGCTCGATTCACAACATGTAACCTCACCCTGACAAAAAGCGTTGAACTCGTTTGGCTTCCCTGCCAGAGATACATAAGAGCACCAGCCCTTTCACAGACTGAACCTCCCTCTCCTTTCCCCAGGATTCTCTCTCAGTTGCTTCTCTTTTTCTAGCTCTATATTTGGTACTGGGGAAAAAAAACAACATCTTCATGAAGCAGAAGGGAAGAAGGGGTGTCAGGACAAAATTACATAGCATTTATTCAGGGCCATCTGTTATTCCAAGTCTCAAAGTACTATTTCTGTACCACTGCAGCGTACCATCCAAGCCATAAGAAAGAATTTATGGCTATTCAAGTTGAAATCACTTTCAGCACAAGCTGAAATGTATCAAATGTTTTTCTAGTGTCAGAGAAAAGATTTTTTAAACCTCCTTCTGAAGAGGTGGGGGAGAGGTGGAATAATCTCTTGTTCTTTAAATACACACACTAATATATTAACATGTTTCTAATTAATGAAAAAGGCATTAAAATCAAGGCTACTGGAAATTTTAGCATGCTTAGAAACAACAGCAAAAGAAGGCCTTTTTTTCCTTTGTAAAAATTCACATTTTCTGCTATTCATTCTCAAAAAAAAACCCTAGTAAGTCAGATACCACTGTATTACTGCAAAGACCTACAAATGAAAGCCCAGCTTCAGAAGGGTGGAAACTGTATTTCCTCTGTTCTACAATTAATGGTACTGCTTAACCTTTAAAGGAGTCAGGTATTTTACTTAAAGGTGGTTCAACAACATCAGTTGCACGGTACTCCTTGACAGGATCAGATTCACTAGGCTCAGATACGGTACGGGATATAATCTTTCACAAAATGAGCAATAATCTCTGCCAATCATCAATAGGAAATTATTCCCATAACAGAATTTGACCGCAAAATGCACTTAAAAATAATACACACATGGATTTTAACTAAGCCAAATGTAAAGTACTTATACAGTAATGCATTTCTTACCTGATAGGGCTGAAAGGCACTATCATCAGTTATAAAATCCAGTTGTTTGTCCACAAGGAATTCTACTGCAGTAATTGAATTGTATACACTTTTTCCAACCAAGGGCTTGAATGTCTATTGGGAAAAAAATTAAAATTAACCGATTAAAGAAAAGAAAAGCTCAGCACATCAAATCCCAAGGACTAAATGAATACTGATGTAATTATTCCATCAAAACAAGTTAAAACAGAATAACAATTACTAATTATATAAGAAAGGAAGATTTGGGGTTTTGTCATTTTTCCTTTGTGCCGTTGGTGGAAAACCAACTAGAAAAGGGAACTACACCATATATTTTCCTTTCCCACATTGTGCTTGAGCAAGAGCATTTACCACAGAAGCTCCAAGTACAGGAGCACGATTAGATCTTAAACATACAGCTTAGCAGAGAGATCCTCTCTCTCTGCCTGCAGGACTAGCTAGCGCAGTGGTAATTACAGTAAGGACGCTGAAGTGGAAGCAGACTGCAGATGTGAAACGCTCCCCCCCTTCCTGTTCTGAAATCGTTCACCTTGCCTGGAGTCACCCGTCTCATTTCCCTGCTCTGACTGCTGCTGCCGCCCCCGCTGCCGCGCCTCCCTGCAGCAACCGGCTGCTCCGGCGCAACCGCTCTGGAGGCGATAGCGCTCGGTCCAGGGGCTTTTGCAGCGGGGCCGGGAGGGTTCCTGCCAACATTCCAGTTGGACAACTGGCCCCTCGCCACCTCCCCAGCACGTGGGAGGAAGCAGGAAACCTCCTGGCCCCGCTGCAAAAGCCAGGCATGGAGAAAGGGGAGCAGGGAATAACGGGCCCCTCGACACCCCCATGCAGGCAGTCTTAGCCCCAACCCTCCTCCTTCCCCCTCCCAGGCTCGCCCAGGCGCTGTGGGATGCGGTAGGCGAGTGGGAAGGGAGCCATGACTTCAATGGGTCTGCCCCCAGAGGGGACGAGCAGGCGGTCCCCTCCCCTGCAGGCTGGGTTTCCTGTAACAGAAGCGCAAGGAGAACGTGACTGAGTGGGGATGTACCGAGGGGATGAGTCAGGTGAAAAGGAAATCCCAGCGGATGGAGAGGAGAGAAAATGCCGCTCTGAAGACACACAAGAACAGCAAGAGGAAGGCACGGGTGAACAAAAGAAATTACTAGCAGAAAGAACATGCAGGATATAAGGGGAAAACAAACATGCAGGTACAGAAGAAATAGAGGAAAGTTATTCTACAGGACAAAACAAAAACAGTAATGAGGGAAAACAGGAAAGGAAAAAAGCCCTTTGAAATTGATTCTAAATTTAAAATGCAGGAGGAAAAGGCAAAGAGGAGAATTAAAGGGCAGATCAAACCCCATGAAGCACTGTGCAAATGCTACACTAACACATGCAAGATGCTGCTATTGCCAAAAGGACATCACTGGCTCACACGCAACACCCCACAGCAACTTACAAGGAGTCCCCAAGGACTTACAAGGAGAGGACAGGATCACCACTACCTGTTTAAAGGTGGAGAAACTGAGGCACAAAGCAATTCTGTAACTTGACAAAAGCCACCTAAGCAGGGCGGCAGCAGCAGTGACCTGCCCGCAGCCAGCCTGCAGGCAGCTTGTCAGAAATGTACTCAAGGTTTGATCAGACTTCACTGCCTATTTTACAAAGGTGTTGCCTTGCAATTAGGCTAAATCTAACCCAAATCTCTCTGGACCTTCAACTGTGGCACTTACTAAACAAATGAGAGAATACTTAATTGGAGATACATAATACTTTACCAAATCTATCCAACTTAACAAATGCTCAGATATAATGTGCTGCATTCTTATTTCCATTTCATCCAAGGTTTCACTTCAGCTGATACCTTTTCTCACATTAACAAGGAAAAAAATAACCCCACTCTATCAGCCACCCAGCCATCACAACAACAGGGTAACTAGATTAAAGTGCTGGAGGGGGCAGGAGATTATGATAGTATGCTAACTACAGAGTCTAAAGAGTAAATAATTATTTAAGTAAATAATTATTTAACCTCTAATAGTTATGAAAGGGCCTTTGCTCTTGCATCACTTTTCTATAATGGATCTTGTATTGCTAATGGTTTGAGTTGAGAGGGTGGAGTTCATATCATGAAATAGCCAAGCACTGGATGTATGAATCCAAAAGCAGACAACCTTCCCTTTAAAGAAATCAACGTTGTAGTGTCTTTCGGTTCTGAACTCACCCCCACAGCTTCAGAAGCACCGTTCTACTTTTTTCGTTTCTAACTTTCTTGAGTATTATTCAGGTCAAGAAACATGTTTCCGACTACAAACAATAGGACATACTACATCATTAGCTGAAATGAGACCATGTGGAATGTGGCTCACAGTTACCATTCCGGATTCAGACAGCACTACAGATTAAGGTACGCATAAGCCACTGGTTTATCTTACTGCTGGTATTAAAAGAACTAGTTCTAAATATAGATCTGTGAGCGTGATTATTCTGAGAAGAGAAACGTAATGCTTTCTCACTTGCTTTCATAGATCTAAGCCTCTAGACAGGCCAACGCCCCCAAAATACGCATGTGGAGGATGCGGGCTATCCCACAAGCACAGAGAAAAAATATGTAAATAAATAAAGCAAAACTGCCATGTCACACACCTCCTCATCCGCAGATATCTGCTCAGCTGCACACAAGTTCAGATTTTTCAGGCACTATTAGAAAATATTTCCACTATCAAAGAACAACAAAACCCCACCCTTTAATAAAAGCAGGCCTTCCTGGGAAAGCAAAGTCCAGACTCCATCAGCTCTGGGAGACAGATAGGCAGGCCACCAAGGACAGGAGAGGGATTTGAAAAATCTTAATATGGAAGACATGACCAAACTTCACACCACACATCATGTATGCACAAATTAAAACAGACTAAGAGCACAACAGGCAAGCATACAAGGCATGTAACAACGTGAAAATAGATGTAAGAAGGTCCAACAAGCTCCTTACAGACTTTCAGAGGAAGACGCTCCCTCTTTCCGTTCCAAAAGTAGAAGACAGCTCCTGGGAGAATAAAGCTTACTGGCTGAAACCAGGAAAAACTGAACCTCTTCAAACAAAAATCTCCCTTTCAAACTTGCATAAAGCTTCCTTTTACCATCCACATTAACCCAACTCCCTGAAGACCACAATTACGCAAAGGACTCAATTTTAAGTGACATCTGACTTAAGCACTCTTCTAAGCAGCTGCTTGGAAAAAATCCCACTTTTTTTCCACCAGATTTCCCTGCTTGGCCAAAGTCAGCTCTGTGAACACACACACACTTTGCTTTGCCTCTAAGTTCCCTGATACTGAATAAGCCACATTTCTTACTTTGTCCCCATTGCCATCCATATCCCCATGATACTACCACCACAGCTCATATAAGAAACAACCTGCCTATGACAAGCACCTGGCACCGAGACCAAGAAGAAGAGTTGGTTTTGGACCTTCTGAATAATTAAACAATTTTTCAGAAAATATTAAGTACCATCTTGTCACAGCAAACATTCTCAAAGGTATCCAATGGCACTCACCATATACTTGCAAGTAGAGCATATTACTCAGACTGCTTTTCCTACCGCCCAGTAACACAACTCATCTATTTATTTGTTGCTTCAAAACCCCCATGGCAACCACAGGCCCCACTTTCTCAAGGAAGCGGTACTGAACAAGCACACAGTGCGTTTTTACCTCTGCCTAAAGCAATGAAGCAGCTTGGGGACGTGGTGAGCCGCCCGCACCATGTGAGCCTGAGCAGGCAGTTCCCTGGCACCGGCCGGGGCTCCGGGAGCTACCGCACCCCGGCTGCTGCAGGCTGGCGAGGCCAGGCCGTGACACCCCGGAGGCTCACTGCAGCAAGCGCTCGGGTTACAGCTAAGCCCGCAGCTGCTGCCCGGCTCACCCTGCACGTACCACTGCCTCCCAGGAGGGAGCCTTCAGCCTGCTCGGCTGCGAACCCCGCGCCACAGCGCGCATTTCCCTATGCACAGCCACTGCTTTTGCTCCATTTAAAAAAAAAAAAAAAAAAAAAAAAAAGCCTCTAGCGAAATTTATGCCGTAAAATGAACTAAAAATATAAAAACGTATTCAAGAAAGCTAGTCTTATGCTAAACCCCATAACATTTTATAGGTTTTCCTCTTTAAACCAAAAAAGAAACCGACAAGATTGCGTAAACATCATTTCTACCTACTATTCAGCTAACTTTTCCACACATTGTTCTTTAGCCTCGCTGGCTAGTCTGCAATAGTGCAAAAACTGGCACCTTTTCATTATGACACTTAATCATTCAAAATAGCTGGCGCTCTCTTCCAAGGCCTGTTTGTTGCCATGGTTCGTACTCAAAGGCAGAATTACCGAGTGGAAAAGACCGGAAGACAAAGCAGATTTGACATAAAAATCGAGCGTCGAGTTTTCTCGCACTCCCTACGGAAGAGCTCGTTCCCAGCCAAGACGTTACTCCGGGCGGGACTCTCCCAGGCCTTCCCCAGAAGGGGTGGTGGAGCCCGCACGCAGCAACCCGCGGAACGGGGGTGGGGGTGAGCGGCCCCACAGGAAGACGGCGCGGCCCGACAAGCCAGGCCCTCAACGCACACGCCCGGCAGAGGCGCCGTACGGCACTGTGCTCCGCCTCACCGCTAACGGCTGAACAACGAGCCCCTGAAGTTGAACAGCCGCTGCTGACGGCAGAAACGTAACCTCGCCAGGCAATGGGAGCAGGAAATCGATTCCTTCATCTCCGCTCCCCCCGCTGGCTTTCCCCGAGAGCGCGGGCCGTCTCTCCGGCGGGGGCAGGGACGTGTCCGGTACTCACGGTACCTCCGGCCCACGTTCACTCGCCTTCGGGCTGAGCACAAAGCAGCCGCCTGCCGCGTGTGCGCCCGCGGAAGCCAGCCCGTCACGTGTACCCCCCCGCACATCGCGGTGAAGGGAACGGGGAAAGTAGGACTCGACAGCCCCGTGAGCCTAGGGCGCACTCCGCTCCGCCCCGGCAGCCCTGGAGAAGAAACAAAGACCGCGGGCGCCCCTCAAAAAGTTTAATGTGTCCACGGGGGGGGGGAAGCGCCCCCCCGCCTCCGAGTTACGGCGGAGGATTCACCGACCGCAGCCTATTCCCGCAACCCCCTCCCCCGTACTCACCTCCCTCGGCGGCCCGACCAGACCAGATCCGGCCCGGCCCGCGGCACCTCCGCGCCCGCCTCAGCCTTTGAACTCACAAGGAAAATGGTTCTTGCCGCGCCGCTTCCGGGTCGGACCGGGCGGCCGCGCCGGGGGCGGGGACGGCGGGGCCGGGGGAGGAGAAGGAGAAATGCTCGCCGCCCGCCCTTTGTAGGGCCGGCGCGGGCTAGCGCGCAGCTGGGCCCGCTGCGGAGGCTCCGACGCGTCCCCGCTGCTGGGTCATGGCGCGCTGCCGCCGCTTACATAAATGCCGTCGCGCGGTGCGCAGGGCCGGCCATGGCAGCGCTCAGCAGGGGCGGGAGCAGCCAGAACGCACCGAGCCGAGCCCTCGGGAGCAGAGCGAGAGGAGCACGCCGCGGGAAGGGGCGGCGCTCGGCAGGCGGGGGGGCGGGCGGGGAGCCACGTCCTGAGAGGCGGAGCCGCGGGCCACGTGTGGCAGTGGCCAGGGCGCGGGGCCGGGACTGCCGGGGGCCAAAAGCCTCCCGCCTCCAGTAGGGCGGGCAGAGCGCGGAACCTGCAGCCTAGTTCACGGCCCGAAGCGCCCGCAGCGTGGCAGGGCTGCCCCTTGAAAGCCTTTCCCCTCCCCTCGGGTGAGCGTTTTGAAGTCCGCAAACGAGGGCTAGGAGTCTGTCCACATTCACGTATTACACACACCACCATCCTCATCACCACCACCACCTCCCCCCCCAAAAAAACCCCAAACCACCAAAACCGGAAAGGGAGTGTCAGGGCTGACCTCAGAGCCGAGCCGGGCGCCCAGGGCTGCCCCACTCCTCCTTGCGTCGCCAGGCATGGTTAAAAGCCCGCAGGGGCTGCTCAGCCAAAAGCCTTTCACGAACAGCAAAGCACGTCTCGCCCTGATCATCAAGTATTACAGCCCGTCAACTGATGCAAAACGTTCTCAAGCACCATTTTCTAGTTTTCAGCGTACCATCTATTTTATCCTTGATGACCAAAAAAAACCACATAAAACATGTTTTCCCATCGTTGACCAGAAGTTACTGTGGCAACAACTAGTTGTTTACAGTTTAGATAAAAACATAAATTCACCTGACTTGTCAGGAGTGGGGGTACAGGGGGAAGTTAAGGTCTGGGAAAGTGTGTGGTGCACTATCTAGTGAGAAAATGGGTTTCCTAACAGAAATATAGCAAGAACACCTGTACGGCATTCCCTGAGTTTAGCTCACACTCACAAAAATTGATAGAAGAAAAAAAAAAAGAAGAGGAAGTTCTCAAGAGGGGGTTGCAATAGAGGCATTTTTTTCCTCCGAACCCTTTAAACATAAAACAGCTGTACATTTTTTACTTCCTGGAAAAGAAAAACAAACCAAAGTGTGCAGTTTGCCAAGAAAGCATGAGAATAATGGGGAATCAATGCACGACTACCCCTCTGTTCTCATCTTGAATTATTCCAAATGATGTAAGCTTAAAGGTGTACTGGAATGCTATAAAATACTAAGCCCCGAAATAACAGAATACTTAAAAACTGAAGTTAAAACTGAGTTAGAAACTGAAGTTGAACTGCAAGGTTCTCTGCCCACCATGGGCCTGTCTCCAGCAACTGGATTTCTTTCACAACAGGTCACGACACTGCATGCACACAGCAGGCCAGGAACCAGGCTACCTGTACATGGGATTTGTACACTTCTCAGCCTACGCTCCAACCATGGAACTGCAGAAGTGGGTTTTGTTCTGAAGGGACACTGGCAGAGGCTGTTTGTTGCATTGATTTTCCCTTTTAAGTGGTCTTGCAGCCTGGCGAGCTGAGGCAGCTGTGCAGCCTTATATGGCTGCAAGGCTGTGGGGAGGCGGCGGTGCCTTCAGTAGTCTCCATCTATTCCTGACCAGCCAGGCTGGACAGTTGCTACTCTCATCTCTGACACCCCTGCACAGCCCCTCACCAGATCCTCTTGCCCTCAGGGCCAGCCAGAGGAAAGCTGCCTTCTGTTGCCAGCAGAGCACACGCCTCACTAATCCCCCTGCTCCCCTCAAAACACAGCCCCTGCCTCCACCCGGCCACGGTTGGGCTGCGTAGGGGAGAATAATGCCTTGTCCACTTTCACCAGTGCCAAGACAGGTCATGCAGCAGCAGAAACTAAAACGCATCCTTATTCCATGTTTGGGCCGCAGTTTGCACTGCCTTTACCCCAAAAGCTGTGCCGAAGTGCTGCCCATTCTCTGCCACCAAACAGCAGCACGGCAGCCTGTCGTGTGAGCGGGGAGTCCTTCACAGACTCGGTTCTTCAGAGGCCTCAGCACCTCTAAGAAATAAAACTTGACCTACCAGTAAGAGCTGACACAAGGAAATATCCTGAGATCAGACTTTACCAAGTAGTCAAGAAATAAAGTGTCTTTTCCAAACTTAATTCTTCACTTGTGTGATCTTATTTAACGTAATACCTAAATTTAACACATTATATATCAATATCTAAATTTAAGCACATTTTAGATTACCTTCAAGAAGTACTGAACATCCCAAAGACATCCTTGCTACTACCACTGAATTCATACACCTCTCACGTGGTTTCAGGGGGTTTGTTTTTCGTTTTACCATTTCTCTCAAGTAAGAGTCCAAATACTAATAGTTACTTCAGGAAGGGCAAATGGAGAAGTTATGCCTATTACAGAGCACAGCATATGCTATTAAACTAATGGTGCTGGGATAGCTGCGTGGAATGTAGTGCAACTGTCAAAGCAGCCAATCCTTAATAATACCCAAGACAGACACTGTTAAAATACAAATCACAAGACTGTCTGGAGGACAGGCAAGTTTGCCCATTTGGACAAAGCTTTATTAATAGACTGCGACTTAGTAACAAAGAATATTAATACCCACTGCAGCACCACCTATTCATTACCACAGAGGGATTTTGCTGAAAACTCCCAAGTGGCACCAGCTATGTGTGGAATACTAACCCAGCAACTCTGTTTCCAAGGGTTTCACTTAAAGTCAATCTCAGTAAAAATCCACTAAGTGGGAAACAACTTTGAGAGTATAAAAAACATAATGAAGTTGCTAAAAGTACAACTGCTAATGCAAGTATGCTAAGGTAACATAAAGGGAAGTTTACATCATTATGGCTTGCTAAATTTACCGCAATATATATGCATGCATTCTTAAAAAAACACAGATTTGCCATGTAAAGGCACTAGCACTCAATTTTGAACTAGAACTTTAAAACTGAGAGCCTTAAGAGTCCCAAAGCCTATGTAAAACATTCCTACCAAAGCCTTGTTATGACATTTGCAAAATATGACACTTTAAAGTGGCTTATTTAATAGTCGCATTATTTTAGCACTGCACCCAA
This sequence comes from Amazona ochrocephala, assembly GCA_039720435.1. Lineage (NCBI taxonomy): Eukaryota > Metazoa > Chordata > Aves > Psittaciformes > Psittacidae > Amazona > Amazona ochrocephala. The sequence continues at coordinate 49,853,896 of CM077881.1, read as the reverse complement.
CTACTGGTTGCTTCATCCCATAATCAGGCCTGAACTCTGTCAAACCAGCCATACTATAAGCTTGCAGAACAGAGCTGCCTTTGTTCTTTGGCACTGCCAGTCCCCTATGGAATCAGGCAGCACACTGAATTGCACTGGGCAAACAATCCCTGACCTTCAATTACTGCCTTGGCTCGCTGCCACAGGATACATGTATTACACAATGTGCCCTATTTTGCAGATAATCGCGAGAACTACAGATAATCATGACTATCAACAGGAAAACGCAAACATACCCTTCCTAAACTCGCAACTGTAACTTCAACTACAGCAAAGCCTTCCTTCGGTGTGCTGCAGCAGCACACCCAGCCCAGGCTCAGGCCCAGGCCGTGCGTCCGAGAATGGCAGTACTGAGAGTTTTGTATTTTTAGAGTCCACATGAAAAATTCCAGGTGGCATATGGCTTTGCCTTCCTCTGCTGGAGGTTTTCGGCTGGGGCTGTGTTTGCTTTGTGGCGGAAGGCACACCGGGTTGTGCCGGCACGGTTCTGCGAAAGCTGCTCTTTTTTCTTTTTCTTTTTCCCTTTTAGAACACTGGCAGGTTTTTCACCCAAGCACCCCAACACAGAGGCGTTTGCTGGTGCCCAGCGGGGCTGGCTGGGGCCAGGGCCAGCTGCAGCCCTTGTGCCTGCAGGATGGCTGCCTGCCAGCACCCAGGCCCTGAGTCACTGCCCGTCGGGGAGGCTACTGGCACGGCACTGCTGCCAGAACCACCACAAGGACACCAGGAAATTAAAGCACACACGGCTGGGAAGGGGGTGGTGGTGAAAGTTCTGCCCTAACCCTCCTTTTGTTTCTTGGCGGCAGTAAACCCGTGTAACTGCAAACCACGCTACTTCCCCACACCTCGCCCAAGGAACCCATCTGTGTGATGCTGCTGGCAAGGAAAAAGCGCATGTAAATATTGCGAATGAGTAAATATTTAAACTTCAAAACAAATGAAAGTTATTTAAACCGGTCTTCATCATTTAAATTAGCATTTTTCTACTTATCTTCTTCCTGTGTGTGCCACCCTACATTTGCTTAGCAAGCAGAACTGTTTCATAGTGATACTCCTGCAGAAATAAGACAGTGTAAGAGCAGAGCTACACCAGTCTCACGTTAATGGAGAAATAAACTTTCTGATTACATATTTGTACAAACCAGATGAGTTCAAATGGTGTACTTAAGTGCAGAAGCTGAAGTCCAAAGGAAGAATAAATGTGTGTGAAACAATCATTACTACTAAGGCTGCAACATGTAAAATAAACTGTCATTTTTAGGTGTCAGTTCATTTGGCAAATTCTTCATTTAAACTCCACGTTTTGGTTATGGAGGTGAATAAATCTCACTTCCGGATGTGTAAAAACCTCACCAGGCTATCTTCAGTAATTTTTCCAAATTGACAAGCTGGAGACAATCGTGTTGGGCAGCTGAGTTCAATATGGAGGCACATGAGCAACAGTACAATTAATACAGCTGCATGTCAGCACTAACCGATCCTACAGTATATTTCAAATTAATCCAATTTAAAATACAGTTTCTATCTTTGCAATATTTTCAGTCAAGTTTCAAAATAACTTTTGTCCTTTCCTGGGCAGGCACCATGGGGTTTAATGCCGCGTGCATCAACGTGACTGTGCAATTTTCTCCATTACTTCATCCCCATCTACTTCATCATATCAGTGCAGCTCTGGGAGTAAGCTCTGATAGTAAACTTGAACTACTTTTGTGGCTGAATTGGTGTCCCTGCTGCAACAGGAGACCAATAATCATGGTAAAAGAACAGAAGTAGGCACTAAAAATAAAAAATAATGCATCATTGTAGGCAATAGCATTGCATGCGTTCTCTTATTTTGGAGTTTTCTGCTAGTGCTTAAATGATCTGCAAACTTCAGAAACTCCACATTTTGAATGCTGACAAATCATTTCATGGTAAGTTGCTTTCAGTCCTTCTGTTTAAAAAAAGAAAGCAAAAAAGAAAAATAAAACAAATAAACACCACCCCCACTCCCCCCCCCCCCCAAAAAAAAAAATAACCCACCAAAAGCCAAAAAACAACCCATCCTTTGTACAAATTCAAGTCGTTCTTTCAGGTCTCAGCTACCTAAATAGCATATTTTACAATTGCTGCCCCTAGTTTCTTTTCTTCCTAGCCCATTCTACATCTCCCCCTAATTCAGCTTCTGTTAGCAGCCTGCCGCTGACATTTTTCTCTCTATTTAGCCTCTGCAGCATGCCATTTACAGATACAAATCCCTGTACTCAGAACCTACAGAACAGTGCTCTAACTCGAGATTTATGTTCAAACACAAAATATTGAGCAGTCTCTCAGGCATCCCTTTGTGCATGTCTGTCATCTCAAGCCTAACATAACAGATGTATTTTCCTATGCCCTCTTCTTTCGTTAGCTGATCAAAAATGATGTGACCCTGCCACTCACTCAAGTCCAGTAGTATCAGTGTCATCTTTAAGTGTAAGCTGCTCTCTTTCACTTCTGGGTCCAAGTTACATGGAATGTCTGCAGATCTTTCTTATAAAGCTTACGGAACACGTGGGTTTGTACTTATCCCCACAGTTCAGAGCACCAGCCTACACTCATCCTGCATTTTGATCACTGAAGCCTACTTTACTCTGGCCTTGATAAACGCATACATGTTCAGATCCATTCAAAATGCTGCCACAAACATCACTAGCCTACAGTGTCCCCTCTTTGCACTCTGTCCCCCAGCAGTCCTGTCACATCAAACTGCACTTTCAGAAACAGCAGCTCCCAATCCTGCCATCGCTCATTTATCAATTTCAGGAACAGCCTACTGGCAACACTGGCAAAGCTGATCCATTGACATCTTTCCGTTTTCTCCTTTAAACTCTGCTCTGCTGTACTGACCTCTGAAACCTTGACAATGGCTTGGCCAATGCTTTATGGAAGCCTCGTAAGCAATGCCTCCTACTTCCCATCTGCCTGTCTTTGTGTGTCATCTGCCCCTGACTTACTTTCAAATTTTACCTCAGTGGAGAAAGGAACCCTTTTCATTTTGTGTTAGTTCTGCAATTCAGTGCACAATGGAATTCTGGACTTTCATATGAGTTTCCAAGTGTTGCAGCAATGTGCTACAACAGTCATTAACCTTAGGACTGGATTCTGTCTTCCACACAGCAAGCACAACAGCTTCAAGTTCATATCGTTCTTACTCACACTCCTTCTGCAATATTCATCAAACCCTTTTTAACTTGGGTGCCATCCATGTTTTTCAGTATTCACACTTCTTCAGCCTTCTTAGTTTCCATCACAATAATGCCAAACTCCCTCCAACTCGCTTCTTGGCTTTATTCTTTTCTTCCAACCCTATCGCCAACATTCACAATACTGTTACATTCTTTTCCCCAAACTGACTGGATGTAAAATTCATTTACCCAGCCTCACCTCCAGAAAAACAACCTGATTGAGAACATCAGCTTTAAGCTTTTTACATCCACTGAATTGCTGCTCTTCTGATTCAGCACCCGATACTGCCTCCCTCTCATACTTCCAACTGAAGTCCATTAGAGAACAGGACTCCGCCTTTCAACCTCCCACTACTTCCTGCCCCTCTCATACTACATTCCCATTTGCCTCACTGAAGCTTGTCTCACTTCCTGAGAGTCACCCAGATCTAGCTTTCGCAAAATCCCTTTCTGATTGTATTCCCCAGAGCTTCAATACCTGCCTCACTTTTTTCCATCTCACCCCCTACATCCTTGTTAACTTTCATTTCCAAAACACTATTTTTTCCCCCCCAATTCTTCTGTTTATTTTTCAGTTCTTCACTGCCACTCCCCTCTTCTCTTTCCTTTGTCTAAGGCATTTTATTCACCAGCTTAGTCAGCCTCCCGCCTCTTAAATGGATTGCATTTTATTTTGCGCTTTTCTATTTGCTCTCCTCCAAAACAACTCAGGTGCCTCCTCACCACAGAAAGCTTGGCTTCCCACCGCAGTTCAGGCTCCCTGACTGCTCGGGCTGCTGGCAGGCCCTGCAGTCCAGGGCCGCCTCCTGGAAACAAGCCACTGGCTCCATCTGAGGAGAAACGGGGTGCGGTTCCGAGGGAGTCTCATCCCAGGCATCACTTCCTCTGTTACGGCAGTGGAGAGAATGCACCCGTGCCGATATTTTCCATTCCCACAGCCCTACGACAGTATCCAAGCAACTCTTGTAGTATCAAATGCTCCGGATATACCTGCCACCACACTCACGGCAAGCAACATATTCTTAACATCATGCTATGAAATGGTCACTTGAGTAGGCTGTAACAACTCAGTTAAGCAGAAGGTCTCCACAGCGAGTGGAATTGGCTCTTGGAACAGAGCTGGGATCGGGAGAAAAAGGTATGCTAAATAGGAGCTGCTGTTTGGAGCTACCTGGCATAACAAAAGCCTCAAAACCATACAAAAGGTCAAGTACAAAAATCTTGGGGGAAAAAAAAAAAAAAAACAAACAAGTACAGAGAGCAGTATTTTAGAACAACACCTTCTGTGGAAGCTGAAAGAGGGAAATACCTGCTTCAATTATCATAAGAATGAAGTCATTACACATAAACGTGGATTCCATTTCTGAGAAGTGAAAGACTACTTAGGCCTTCTTCCAGTCTTTACATTTATTCCCTTTTACTGATAGCAGTGTGCTTTACTGTTTGTCAGGCAGAATAAGAGCTGTGGACTAAGTACATTCGATTTGCAATATATTCAGAATGGGAGTTTTTTTGGTGAACAGTCAAAGGCTACAACTTCTATTCCTTTCTCCTTCTCTGAGTTCATTGTCTCCAAAAGATTAGGAATCCCCGTTTACCAGTTCTACAGGCTTTATATCTGGCTATCTCTCAATTCCCTTAATAGGGAAAGGCTATTGAGGGAGGGAAAGGATTACTCATTTTGGATTCACTGCTTCTGTGCTCTCCTAGTCCCAGCTTGTTGGGAGTGAGGACATACTTGGACATTCCTCTGTGTTTTGCGATATATCCTGTTCATATCCTGAACATGTACACTTTAAGCATAAGAGTATCTTACCTTAAAAGTAGTATTTTCCTATTTCCAAACACTAAAACTTAAATATTAAGTAACATCACTGCATTGTGTTTTAATGATCTTTGTGAAAAGCTCCACCTTACTGAGACAACATGCTAGTGTATACTTCTCAAATAAAAATACCAGACTGTTCACCTCACCTTCCTGTGTCGTGTAAACAGGGAGAGATACAATCTAGTTTCAGACTATATACAGAAATACCTTTTAACCTTCTTGAGCAGTCTGTTTTCCTGCTATGATTGTTTTAAAATCACATTGTGACTGTCAAGACAACCCACTGTGAGATACAGCTGCTAATACATTGGTTTGATTCCTGACTCTGTAGAACAAAAGGTTCGGGAAAACTTCTCAAAGACAAAAACCGCACAGGCATAAGCCACTAAGAAGTCGAGGTTAAAAGTTTACACTTGATAATAAAAAGTCTGACGGAACAGACGGGGTTTTAGTCAATATAGCCCAGCATCAGGATAATGCTGAAATGATGTTGAAACACCATCAGTCTATCTAGTAAACGAATTAGAAACTAACCTAGATATCGTAATGGATTCCCCCTGCAGTGTTATTTTTAGATTCTCACATCTGCTTTCCTACACGCTTGTTCAGGACAACCTTGGTGGACAAACACATTTTTTCCTTTCAGGAAAACACAGGACAGATGGTGTTGAAAGTACTTCTCTCTGAGATAAGTTTTCTGCTTCTTATAAATTCACTCATCTTCAAGCCATGACAGCTATGAATTTAAAGATAAAAAACAAAATTATTCAGATCTTGTTCATCTTCTTTCTCTAGGGTCCCCAAAAGGTCACACAAATACACCCCACTTAGAATTTCCTACTAAACGTGAAATGTGTTTCTTTTCCAAGTTCAAACTTACTGTTATACTAGAAAGAAGAAATGCACCCCTGCACTTTCAAATTTGTGCCCCAGGCCTGTATAGTGAATTCAGGATCTTCCGGATCCATTTGTATAGTATATCAGACAGTATTTACCTCCAAGAGCTATTTATAGCACTGATTACACATTCCCTCATTTTTCCCATACTAGTGTACAAGGCAATGTTACTAGCCTCCATTACCTACTCCCACTTAAGTCTCTCATATTGGATTGTACTCCTGCACTGTGGTTATCCTCATCATCAACCCCTGTATCCTGTTCAGTTTGAATTTGTCTTTCTCCAGCATGGCTGACCAGAATTATGTGTGTCAGTTTAAAAGCACTCTTGAAGGCAGCTGTACAGGGACTCTAGAATGCCTCCTCTATTCCAGGAAGATACATTTCACATGTCCCAGAGTCATACCTATGATCATCTCGACATAAAACAGCAGGTTCACAATCCTCTTTCTGACTTGCCAGAAGGCCCGAACCTTCTCCATCCCAGTGCTTCCTCTGTAAACTGGGGGTGTTTAGTCTGGAGAACAGAAGGCTCAGGGGGAACCTTATCACCCTCTACAGCTGCCTGAAATAAGGAATGGAGCAAGGAAGTGGTTGGTCTTTTCTCCCAAGTGAAAGGACAAGAGGTAATGGCCCCACACTGTGCCAGGAGAGGTTTAGGTTCGATATTAGGAAAAAATTATTCACTGAGATGGTGATCAGGCATTGGAAGAGGCTGCCCAGGGAAGTGGTGGAATCGCTGTCCCTGGAAGCGTTCAAAAACCGTGTAGATGAAGCCTTTAGTGACATGGTTTACTGACTTGGCTGGACGCTTTAGTGTCCAACCTTTACATGTGCCCAATTTACTAAAGCAGTTCTGGGGTAAAGGTTGGGCTTGATGATCTTAAATGTCTTTTCCAACCTAGTTGATTCTATAGTTCTATAAGCTCTACATTTGCCATCTGCTCCTAAATCCACCGCTTCATATGGAGTTGAGATTTGTTCTAGTTTTATTACTTAATTTTTCAGGGGCGTTTGAGTTGCATAAAAAAACCCTCACCTTCTGTGTTAAGGGATCCTCCTATTCTGTAACATCTACAGATTTAATCAAATTTAATCAATTAGCCCACACATTTTAGTGAAAGTACTAAGCAAGTCATTGTCAAAATGCATGAACAACTATGGGTAGACAGACGTATTTCACCACTACACTGCTCCACCTATTTCAACACCACATAGCTAACCTAAGACAGTTCCTACCTAATTTACTGCTCACATCACTAATCCCCATCTTCCTCTGATTGTTCATCACTTGACATACTGTGGAATGCATTACAAAAGTAATTGTAATTTTTAATTGCATTTTCTTGCCTCAGAACAAAGCCCACCAGCCTTTTTGTTCAAGTGGGTCCATGACGTAGATTTTCAAAGTGCTGATGGATGACTAGAATAGCCCATGATTAAGGAGAAGGGGAGGAAACACGCAGTAGATATAACCAGTCAATTTGTAAAGGCTTAAAAGAAAATAAGGTGATGAGTAAAAGCCACAATGAATTTGAAAATAATACATTATGTCAAAGCAAATTTCTTTTGTACACAGAAGAGCAGACTTGAGAAGCAGATCTATATATCCTGCCTTAAAGTTTTTTGGCACTGCCTCTTATGATACGCATGTACACAAGTTAAATAGATTAGACCCAAATGAAACTAATGTGGATGCATATCAAAGAAAAAGGACTACACAAAACAAGCCCCAAAACATTCAGAAATCATCACCAGCTCACTGTCAAAATACATATCTAGAATGCAGTTCCAAAGCCATCCTACACTGGGTCTGCTCTTACTCACTATTTTCATTAGTGACCCAGATGACAGAACAGAGACTACATTTATTAAATTGACAAACAACCAGCTTGGTGAGACTGCAAATTGTATTGGAGGACAAAAAGACAAACTGGGTAAGTGGTCTGAAAAAAAATTATAACATGCAAAATACCGCACGTAGGCAGAAGTCAACAGCAGAAATACTGAATGGTGAATAACTGGCCAAGGAGAAATTGCGCAGAAAAAGACAGAAGATAGGTTCAATTCATAAACTGCTATGAGTTAATGGTATCATGCTATAGAAACGCAAAGACAGTCCTGGGATGTGTGAATGTTAGTACAACCCATGTTCAGTATCCAAAAGCCTCATCTGGAGTAGTCTAAAGTGAGCAGAATTTTGGAAATTGTTCTTCAAGACAGGTACATGCTCAAAAGAGAGCAAAAAAATGAGCAGCTTTGGAAAACACCATGGATGAATACAGACTGAAGAGACTGGGAGGGGAAAACAGCTGGGCGTGTCTGCAGCTATGAAAACAGGACGCTGCAAGGAATAATTTCTTCATCTCTACAGCAGACACAACAACAAATTTTAACGGTCTCAATTTAGATTGGATGATCTCAAGGTCTTTTTCAGTCTTATGATTCTAGAGTATCTGCAGGGTCACTTACCTCTCCCAAATAAAACAGCAGTGAGAAACACATGTCCAAGTTAATGTTACATCTAAGTATGCTTTTATTATGCCATCTGCCTCTCTGCCCAATATCACCTACTTCATGGCTTCTCTCAACAGCTACAAACCATTGGTCCTTCAGGTACCAATAATGCAAAAGGAAGAGCCTCAAGACCCTGCTCCCTGGCAGTAATATTATGGCACGCTCTTGAGAGCAATGTGGTACCAGCATCCCTCGCCCACACTAATCCTAGCCTGCAGGTTTCCTCTGATGGAGCTGAACAGGAAGAACTGCCTGCAGACCTTGGGAAAGGTTCTGACAGACGCCTGACCTGAAGGCCACATGCTGGCCTTCGCTGTCTAGGAAAATACTTACTTTCAAAGACAGGTATTAGGTCATGAAAACTTGCTCTTTGAAGTAGGTATATTGCGGTTTTCTTCACTGGCTTTCATCTCCCAAGTCCTTGATTTTATTTTTGGGGTTTTTTTTAATGCCTCCCAAAGTTTTACATATTTTGAGGGCAGGCTGACAGTCTTTAATTGGTTGCATAATTCTTCCTTTCCCCCTCTTTATGTTGGCAGTGCAATCCAATCACAGGTACCTCCTCCAATCATAGGTACCACCCTTCAGGAAAGATTAGCTAAAATAGTTACAATCTGCACTAATTTTTTCCTAATTTTGAGATGGAAATTTCTCTTGGTCTGAATATTTTACAAGCCTTAAATTCCTTCTGGTTGTACTAATTTCCATTCTCTTATTATACATCTTCCCTTATCCTCTGTAGTTTATTATCATCCTGACTGAAAATAAAGTAAAAAACATTTAACTTTTTAGTTGTGTATTATTTTTATTCTCTACCTTTCTCAGCATACAAAAACTTCTTTTTATGAGTTTTCACATCATTTGCAAGATCAAATTCAATATTTAGAAACAAAGAAGTCAGAATTAAGTGTTCTCACACGTACACACACTGCTTACATAATTCCTGCATTAATCTTACTATCTATCTATCTATCTTCAGGCTGGCTATTCATGCATTTTGGTCTGTAGACCAGGAGAATTCATCCTTACTTGGGATTCAGTTTCCAGACAAGTTTTACATAACTGTGAGTTTAAAACATTGAGTCCTCTGGCTCCTTACACCTGTGATCAGCTCATTTAAATTTGCCACTAAGATTCAAAACCTAAATTCCAAACCAACTTTCCTATACTTTTTCTCACGTATTTCAAACTTAATCAACTCAGGATAACTAAGGGTGCAATCTGAAGTTCCACTTTACCTGATTAACTGTGAACTGCCACTGAATGGGGAGGTCTTGAATGCCTCACCATCCCCAAGCACTCAACTCATCCTCCTCTGGCACCAGAGGTCACCCGCCCACCCTGACTGACTCATACTCTCTCGAGTCACCTTGCTGATGTAACTCATGCCTTGGCTGTGCGGCTGCTAGATCAGCTAGACAAGGGCAGAAAGAGCGAAGCCAGCTCTTTCAGCAGCTGATTAAGCATAAAGTGAAACTGAATCCTCAATCCAAAATTATTTTCTAGAATATCCTCATTGCTTTTCAAAACGAAGTCTGAAGCAACCCTGATTTCCTGTTGGTGTAGTGAATAGCTTAAGGAAGAAACTTGCCAGCAATCACATCCAGGAATACCTTGGCTGTCATTTCTTCGCTAATCTCTACCTGGGAAAGTAAACCACCTCATAACAAGCAGTATTTATCTAACAACACTACAGAGATCCCTATCCCTATTCGAGTCTAACCCTGAGGCTAACAAAACATTCTTACTCCTTCTGTCACCTTCCTCCAAACTGATTTTGAGCCAGTCTGTCATGTTCACACCAAGATATTCTTTTCTAGCCTACCATATAATTATTACTAAACAACTTTTGCTTTTGTTTGGTTATTTCTGAACAGCATAAAATGCTTTAATTACATCTACTCCAGTTATTAAGAACATTCTACTGTGCTTCTGATACTCAAATGTTTTATATCCCACCCTCTATCAGAAGCTTGGATTTCTCCATTTTGTTGTCCAGGCTCTCAATACGTATACACGACATTTGTGTTGTTTCTTAGTACCCACATCCCATTATCCAGTGAAACCTTTTCCCTAGCTGCGATGCTTGACAATCATCTTCCTCAATCTTGGAGCTCTTTTCCTTCTCAGTTAGTACTAGTCCTCTACACAATGGCACTGCTCCATGTGCTGAGACAGAAACAAAGGTTTACATGACAACTCTCTGCTGAGAGCTGAAGCTTGAATGGAAGTTGCAAAAGTTGGTCAAAGTTTTTTTCCTTACACTCAAGTTCCCAGCCATTGAACAAGCCTTCTTCTCTAAAGGCAATTTTTTACAGGTACTTGGGGGCAGAGCTTAGCTGTAAGAGTGATCTCCTCAGGGCTCTCTCCTCCAGGGAACATAATTCCACTGAAAAGCATCAGAACTGTCTATTCCTGTATGGTATGCACATGTGTAATCCACCACAGTAGAAAATTAGGCTAATGATGGAGTCTTTCCTTCCCACTCCCACTCAAATCCCTTCAGGATCTTTCTCAGCTTTCTCATTTTTCCTTATCTTTCCATTCAGGAACATCAAAAGTTCCACCAAGAAATCTGCAATTCCAAAGCCATATGAGCCTTAATTCTTGGATCTAAGTTCCAGCCACATCACCAGTTACATCTTGAGCCTTCCCGCTTTTCTACTTTTTTTTCTCCTCTTCATTTTTGAACTGCATTAGTGATGTCATGCATACTATATTTAGTAATCTTTATGAAATCTGTAATTTTCAGGTTTCTTCCACTGCTCCCTTGATTATTAAATCTCATCTCTTTCAAGCTCTTCCCTTCAAAAAGGGTGCATGCTAAACTCCCTTGATATACTCACCAGTTACATAACAACTACTTATCAACTGCTTGACTTTTCAAAGTTCAGCTGTGGTTAGAAGCAAGATTTGGTCTCACGCTAAAGTTCAAATGCTGTCCATAAATTACATTCAAATCAAACACTAGTTACCGATCCTCAAGAAACAAAATTTACTTCCCAACCCTCTGGAAAGGGTCCTGTGCTGGCTTTGTTGACCTCTACTAAAAGTTCAGTGCTTTTACAACAAACTGGATGTGTCAAAGATGTCTGCTTCGGCTATTCCCACGGAAATCTATCCAAATTTGGCACAGTTAGAAGCCTCAAATAAATAATAATAATTAAAAAAAAAAGATAAAGAGTTCACAGATATTTAACTGCAAAGTGCTTGCAAGCAAGGGGCTGTTCACTTTCTGCTCTTCACAAGTGAGGGCCACAGCCTTGTTAATGAGAACAGAAAGCGTCCCCCATTGCCAGCACCCTGCACTAAAGGAAAAGGAAGATGTAAGCTGAGGAGAAGGCACAGGGGGCAGAAAAACAAGAGAACACCACAAGGGCAGGAAGGAGCCAAAAGGCACAACCGCTGGCAATGGATAAACAAGAATAGAAAGCTCTGTGTACTACCACCATAAGTGGTAGCTGGAAATACACCTAGAAACTACATGCAACATTCCTGTTTTCCTACCAAGACAACTTACTGCTTTGTTTGTAATAGGGCCAGAAAACCAACCACCCAAGTGGTGTGGAAACAGCAACTCTACCCTGTGCAGTGCTTGAGTACTAAATGGTAAACTGAGGAGTCAGGCTTCTTTGCACCTCACTACCTTCTCTCCATCACTGAAGACAAGCCTCCTTTGGGACCATCCTCTCCCTCCCCAAATCGACTGGAAGGAGCGGTTCTTTATTTCTAAAAGTACTACATGTTTCCAACAGTGTCAAAGCAGAAATAACCCATGCACCCTCAGCATTCTCCTCATATGCCATTTTATTCGACACTGTTCTCTCTCGCCTGGCCTGTACCACTACTAAGTATTTTTGCCATTTGCAAGATACCGCATGCTTATATAAGGAAGAGGAACACTGATTTTGGGTGGGGATTTTTGCCTTTCAAAGTAGCATAGCTCATGAAATATTTTTTTCTTTTAATTCTCCTAATCATGTTCAATTTTTTGAAACATAACTTAATTGACTTTTAAAATCAAATTGTTATTTTTTTGGCCCAACAAGCCAGGCGGAACTGATACAAAACTATCACTAAATCGGATAACGGTATCCAATCTCGGACTATTCAGAAGTTTTGGGGCTTTTTTACCCCTATTTAAGATGCCCTCAAGCTGTGCTCATTCAAGATATAAAGCAAGCAATGAAAGGAAGTTCAAAAATGAAGCCTCCCTTTGGTCTTTATATTCTCATATCTGTAAAATAATTTTAAGAACTTTACTCCCTTCCCCACCCTCAAAGTAACAAGAAAAAGCTTTACATCAGCTACATACTGAGGGAACAAAAAAGCAAGTCTCACTGACAGGTTTTTATTTTTCTCTGAAAGATAGCCCTTTCAGACCACGACCCACAAATGAAGCTAGACAACAGGGCAAGCACTAAATCTCTAGGATGCTTCCCCCTCATTTCACAGTGCTGTAACATCATACATTGAATTACTCCAGGAGAATCTATAAAATGAATGACCCATTTCTTGTCAAAAATCCCAGCTGTGAATCACAAAGACTATAAAAAGGAAAAAACATAACCTCCCCACCCCCGGGTCTGTTCTCAATGGTACAAAAAAAAAAAAAAAGAAGTAGGAATGTTTTCCAATTAATATAAAAGGTAAGAACTTTTTGAGAAAGAAGCATAGCTCCTTTTAGAACTACCTGTCCTTATGAAAAAATCACCCTGGCATACCTGTATAGAGATGTTTCATTTCTCTCTCCCAGTCACTATTCAGTCTCTGAAACAGCTTCTCTGTTAAGTTCCTCGGTATCTTAGTTATACCTGACTTTCTCTGTAAATGGACTAATCTTGAAAAGAAAGGGGATAAAGAAAAATATATCCACAATTTTGAGCTTATTTCAGCAGAAGACGCTTTGTATTAGGTGGCTTTAATAGTGGTTTTAATGATAGAAGAGAATACATATCCAGCGTAGGGAGATGGAATAGAGATGCTCTAGCTACAGAAGATCTCTCAAAATCAAGTACATTTACAAGAATTGTGCCTTCCCCCCCCCCCCCACTAGCAACTTTTTCTGTGCCTTCAGGCTAAAAGATCACTTAAGTAACGTACCAGTGGACTTCAGAAATAAATACCTCATCCCAGTAATGAAAAAGAAATGGACCACTAGTTGTCACGGCAGAATCTAAATTAGGTTTCTATATTTAGAAATACCACCTTTCTTTTGAGGATAGCAACGTGCTTCAGTTGAAGGGCAAAAGAACTCATGAAGCTGGTGCAGAAGCTCCTGAACACAAGGATGGGTGGCGAAAGAGAACAAAATTTTTATGTAATGACAGTGAGTATTGAACGTAATTGTAATATCAAAATTAAAACTAATCTTGTAGAAGATGGGAGGCATATGACACTGGAAAGTGAAGTTTAACTAGTTAAGTTCTAGCTCTTCAAAGAAATTAAAAGGACAAAGCTAGTCATTCTGTTATCAGCTTTTTACTTATGACCTTTCAAACACAAATGAATTAAAATATTGTAATAACGCCAGGTATTTGTTACAGTAGTACTGTTGTAGTTATTAAGGTCTAAGGATGCAGACTGACACTTCCATTTCAGAACTGAAGAAGATTCTGCATTATTAAAGCTTAGCGGTTTAATTCTTTCTGTATCTGTCAATCCAATAAAATATATTAGCTCTTCCACAAACCTGACTCCATCTATTATTTCACAAAAAATGTTGAGGAGTTTTCTCCCACGGCATATCCATCCTCCCCCCGTTATACTTCAGTTACTTCTTTACTTTTGGTCACTGACACAGACTGGAGAAGGCTGATCCTCTGGAAGTGAAACACAGCGTTTTAAAGTGGACTCTATGAGGGAAAATTGGTCCTACTTCATTTTTGCCTTTCATTCTGTCTCATTTTCTTTGTCACTGAAATGTTCCCAGTCTGCATTTATTAAAAATAGTCAAAGTGACCCTAACTCATTTAGTATTTAAAACATTCAGCAACTCCAGATGTTCCATTCCAAATATATCCAAATTTGTTTCCATTTCAATTTAACCAGACAGCAGATCCTCTAGAACAGATAATAAGAAAAAAAATGCAACTTGCTAAGCAAAGCTGCACAATGCACAGTGTGATGGACTTCATATTAGAAACTACTCTGATTCATACATATCAGTAGGTGGAGAAAAAAGGATTAATATAAAATATATTGTATTAGCCACAAGACTGGAACATAGCAATTAATTAGGCTGAAAAAATGTAATTCCCAGTAGTATTCAACATGCATGTAATCTTAACATTCAGCCATATAGCCATGAAGAGGAACTGACTGACTACCTAGATGTTTAAGCATTTAACAGAAGACTGGCAAGTTACTGAAATACTTGTCTGCCTCCTGTTAAATCCTCCTGCCAACTCCAATTTCAGTATAAATTCTTTCGGACATGATAATTTTAGAGAAAAAGTGAAACCTAGCATTTTCGGTCTCCAGTCTTGCAGCTCTACTTCTTACACATTAAAAACTTAGATGTTTTTCAAAAGTGTTTTCTCTGTGATTCACAGACACATTCCACTGAACTCCAGATTATAAATGGTTTTAATAATATAAAATGCATTCCTTATTGGAGTTGCCATTTTGTTGCATTATCTAGCTTTTCCAAACAGAGGACTAACGTTGGGCCAAAAATTATGTTTTAAGGACCAAAGCAGCTCAATGAGGCTGGGAAAGAGCAAAATATATATATTCATGCAAACATTGCTGGGGAGGTATTGTGCCAGGTGGACCAGAACTTGACTTTCAGCTGGAGGGCAGCAGGAAGCAGAGAGCAGAGGCACAGCCACTCTTTCACACACTGTTTTGCAGCAACACGACTGGAAAGCAGAATCTGCCAGACCACAGTAACTGTGGTGCATGGGCACCACTTTCACCACTGCTCCTCACCAGTACTCAGCATGGTGTGGGTACTCCCAGGCCACATTCGGTGCAGCTGTGAGAGTGCAGTGAATTAGCTTTTCCTTTTTCCTTTTTTCATCAGCAACATTTTTGAAACCAAACTCCCATTTGAGAGGACACTCCATACTGAAGCTCGATGCCCATGAATGCTTCTTAAAGGTATGCAGCTCAGATAAACATGCTTTAATATATTTTGCCTATCATTTTAGGAATTAAAGCATGGGCAAGAACTGAATTTCTGCTTGAACATGAGTTCAATTACATCAAGATTATTGTTAAGATATTATTAGGAACATTCAACCCAGATTTTGTATTAGGTG
The DNA here is from genome assembly GCA_039720435.1 of Amazona ochrocephala. NCBI lineage: Eukaryota > Metazoa > Chordata > Aves > Psittaciformes > Psittacidae > Amazona > Amazona ochrocephala. The sequence continues at coordinate 49,838,144 of CM077881.1, read as the reverse complement.
CAATACGGCCATTTAAGCATTTATTCTAGAGCTTCCCTGCATGTTCCCTGGGAGGCACTGGGGTGAAGGGGAATTCCTGAACATTCACAGTCTGAATTCCTTCAAGTTTTATATATTAGCAAAAGACATCTACTAACAGTTTCATTCTGAAAATCAGTACTGTTTTGCACTTTTGGGTCTCTAACATTTACTGAATCATTTGTTAGTTTTTCTGCCTGTTGCAGAAGTAGGCAGTGGAGCAGAGGAACGCAAACATTTGAAAAGAGAAGCCCAGTTTCAAGATCCTCTTCTGTTTGCTTCAGAGCAGTTTTCATTAGTCCTCACTCTGAACCAGGAACCTGAACCTCTCTCTCCTACTTCCTGCATCAGCAGAAAAAAGGACCAGTTGACCAAACATCCTCCCTGTGAAGGTTTCCATGAGATTTCTCTATGTTTTAGGAACAGTTTATTTTGCCAAAAACTGCATGTCTGTGGGTACCTCAACCATGTAACAATGACTGATGGTCTAATCCACTTTGGTTTCCTAAAAATAAGCTACCCAGCTGGAAACAAAAGTTACTTCTACCTCTACCATATTATTACAGCTGAGTGGGGGGAGAACCCCTTGCATTAGAACAATTAATATTATTCTCCACAGCACAAAGTACTGAATTCTAGAGGATATCAACCATCAACTCTGACGTCCATAGAGTCTTCAGTGAAAGGCAGCATTTAATCCAGAGAAAAAAGGATTTTTATGCAAGTCTTGCAAAAGCATTTCCCATGGGTAGTCTGCTTTGACAACAGTTACCACATTGGGACATATGAAATTACTGTAGTTTTTCCCACACTAAAAGCGAAACCTACATGACCATCAATTTCAGAAACATTTGTTTTTGTCAATGAAATGTTCAAATTATCGTATTTACAAAGAGAAGGGGTAAAATGGGACCAATCAAAACTTACTAAACTAAGCATTAGGTTAATTCTTTAAAACAGAAGTATACAATAGTATGTTTTCTTCTAGGCACCTCCAAGTTAAATAAATGTTAACTTTTGACTAGTTAAAGTAATACAAAATTAAGCAGAAGATCCTTATAATTATTAAAATAAAATATTGTGTCACGGTGTCAATTTAGCTAGCTAAAACTCGTGTACATGAAAGACACTCTCCTCCCTCTCCTGTAATAGATGAAGAAAAAATAAGATGGGTTATGCTGTTGAGAGCATTAAGTATGGTTAGATGCTTCTCAGAAAAGCACACCTGGAAAAAAGATCCATTCCTATAATAAGAACTGAGCTAATAAGGCTCTGGGAAGAAGTAATCAGGTTAATGATTTGGTTTTGCACATACAGTGTAAGTAAACTTACCATGTAAATATATTTGTATGATAAGCAATCGGAAAAAAAATAACTTTTCCTTCACATAATTTTTCTTAACTTTAAGTTACCTACCTTCTTACTCTTAACAGAAATTATTTAAAACAATTGTGGTACATAGGGCAAGAGTCTGTCCATGAAATTTACCTATTTACATTAGAGTTGCTCATAACTTAAAGGTAGCAGAAGCAGCTGACTGACATAGCCCATATATTTACATTCCCTTGGAGCCAGACTGAAGAACTGCAGTCATGCCTATGTAAGCCTGCTAGTTTGCTGCCGGAGCGTAATCAGGAACAGAACCCCACGCTCCGTCCTGCACAGCGCTGGGAACACAAATCACACATCCACAGGAGATCTGAGCCAGGCATGCTCTTGAGAAGCGCCCACTGTGCTCCCATGGCCACTGGGAGCTCCTGCCTGGAAGATGAGCCAACAGCAGTCCAGAGCAACGACCAGAGTGAGCACAGTGAGGCACTGCACCCTGCCCATCTGCCACACTGCTCCACATCATTTGCTCCAGTAGGCATAGCCTGTGCTACAGACGGGCTCAAATGCTGTTGCTTGTCACTTCAGGGTCACAAGCTGCTCTAGGTTCCTAGAACTGCCTCAGCAGAGGCCCTCATGTTAAAGGTAACAGCAGCCTCCCCCTAGTCGCAAAATAACAAAAACTCACATCCTTTTTAACAGTACACTTTAAATGCGCAGAAATCTTTAACCTTATCAGAAAGGTCAGGAAGTCCTGGGCTAAGCTGGTAAGCAACTGTACACTTCTTTTTCCTACAAGAAGTCTTGCGTTGGACTGGTGCTGTCAAGGCTCCCTGAGAAGTCATATGCCCTGGCATATACTCTTTTATTGCAGTATATGGTTTCTTTCAACTTCCCAGTCTACCACTTCCGCTTCTCTGAGGAAGCAAGCAGATGTCCCTGTTATTTATTACATTCACACCACATTTCAGGATTTCATTTCCAAACATGAATGGGTTTGGTTGTTGTGTTTTTAATTCAGATTTGGTCTTCCTCAAAACTGCAGGTGTGATGTACCAGACCAAAGCCCTAACCGCATCGCCCCGTCACATTTCTTTCAGTTCCAATAAACCTCTTCCAGCCCCGCAATGATAATCACCCCAACTGAGAAACCTCAGAGACAAGAAACACTCTGACAGACAAAAGCTACCCAGGGTGTGGCTGAAAAAAAAGCAGCTTTTAATCACAAGTCTCAACATGCAGAGCTGCTATCAAAACATCCACACTTACTATCAGAAAACACAAAGCATGCCAGGTGGATGTTTACTTATTGTACATGTGAAAACTTAAGCACATGATACACTCTTTTAGTGCTGATGATCTCAGTACACATGCTGCAGTAGCCTACTGATGCTCACATGAATTGCACAGCCTGGCTTCTGGCACAGAAGACAGCTTGAGGCTCACCTGAAGAGCTCTACCTAAATGCCTCTGGATTTGCACTGGAGATAATAAGAATTTGTTTCCCTCCACCGTTACATACGTAAAAGCCTAACCAGTGAAAACACGGTACGTCTGAACATTTACATGAGGAGTGTTTAAATGTAGAGGCAGGATTCAGGTGCTGTGTAGTACACCTACTGTGTTCCTTCAACACAGGTGCTCAAATTTACGTGGGGATTTTGAAGTATGTGTTAACACAGGACTGCTCATGTCACATCTCAGTTTATATTTTATAGCTAAGACTTCAAAGTACTGACCTACAACATAAAAGCTTAATCCATATTCCTGTTATTTGAGAACATTCAGTTCTGAAGAAGACTGCCAGCCAGCGCATATGCGAAGATCACAGACCCCTGAAAACAGCTTACAAAAGACTACTCAGGAAGCTCTGTGGCAGTATCATGTACTATCCTGAACTTCAGATTTTTTACAAAAGTAAAAATTGCTTCCTCATATCAATTCTCGCAGTATCTGCGATTTCAAGCCCTCTTTTTGTTGCAGCTTCGTTGTGGCTAATGCAGTGATCAGGTTAGCTGGTACCTTCTTCAGCAGGCATCCCCACTAATTCTAATTCTCTTGCTTTTTCTGGTGGTTGCAAAGCAGCTGATTGCATACATCTGTTACCAGGAACTGATGGCAGGAAGTTGTCTTCAAGGAGCTTCATTCTTCTCTTCAAGGCACACAGAACAGCACTGGATAATACAATAAAACTGAAGACTTTCATACAGTTGATGAGGCTCTGTGTGTACAAGGGTATCAGGGAGCTGACGAAACACTGGTTTTATCTCTGTGCCTCACAGACATGTAAGTGGTAGCCCTCAACACTGGCTGAGATATGATGACTTTGAAGCTAAACCTCCGTAACGGCTTTATTGGGGGGCGGGGGGGGGGATTGTCTTTTTTTGGTTGGTTGTTTTGTTTATTCCTTGCATTGACATTCAGGCTAGACAAGAAACGTTACCTTGCATTTCCAAAGCCCAAAATAAACCATATCCAAACATAGGGATTACATGGATTTCCTGTTGAAACCATGAAAATCACAAACTGAAAACTATGGATTATTTTGTCTTGGAGTATGGATTTTTTGTTTGCCCCCCCCCCCTTTTTTTTTTTTGTGGGTTTTGTTTTTTTGTTTGTTTTGGTGTTGTTTCTTTTTCCCCTGGAATACTTGTAAGTGGTCACAGAAGATCTGGAAGAAACTTCAGTCAGAAAGTCACTCTCAGATACATGCCATGCTTTGAAGTCTAACAAGAAGTACTTTAAGCTGACAAATACCCACAGCCATGCATAGCAGCTAATGCTATGGAATTAAAGCTGGGATGGTCACAAGGGGACTGGGGAAAGTAATGGGAGTTTACAACCCAGGCAGCTGCTGAAGCAATGCTAATCAAATTCTGATGCTAGTAAGGGAAAGAAAACTGGGAAGACCCAAAAATTTGATTTCTTTGTGCTGTTAACATCATTTATCCTGTGCTCCTCGTGCACTGAGGAGGATGAAATCACTACAGGGAGAGTTGTTCACTTTAATGCAGTTAAGGGCACAAGAGGACATAAAGAGAAACTCTGAAGAGAGGCAGAAGGGAAAAATGGAAGAGCATAATTCCCTCTCTGACCACACATATAGCTCCCAAAACCACATCAAAGGATGTTAAGAAAAAAAAAAATCATAAACCTAAAAGGAAAAAAGGAAGTACTTCCTCAAGAAGGTAGCTAACAAAACCTTGTCTAAGTGGTGTATAATAGCAGAAGGAACTGCTCGCTACTGTTATTCCCATCTCTTCATAAGAATATGAGCAGCAATACTAGTTCAGACTAAGACACTACCTGGTTTCAGCAGTTCCCACACACAAACACACTTTCCCCTCCTCAAGCACAGCAAGGGGCACACAGAACAATCTAGCAGCTACTGGCAAATGGTGGCTCACGGACAGACTTCCTGAGTGAGAGTCCACATCCTATTTAATCTTCCTCTCCCTGAGTCAGCATAACCGCTTGCCATATGCATGCACATTTTTTACCACCATAGCACAGCATTCGGCAGGACGGTAGTGTGAGAGTAACTTTATTATTCCCTTTGTGAATAAAGTACTTCCTTTTGCTTGTTGCGAACCTGCATTTCTGATGTTTCATGGGGCATCCATTGGTATTTCAAAGCAATTAGTTCTGACATGCCACCTCAACAGAATTCACTGCCATACAAAAGTCTGCCCCCACCTTCAGCCCTCTTCTAAGTTAGAGAACACAAGCCCACTTAAGACTGAGAAGTTACTACTTACTCAATATTTTATATTGACCCTCTTTGCTTTTACAGTTCTGCTACATATTCCTTGAGGTAACCAGACTGCATTTACTATGCCAGGTAGACAGGCGCTGTTACTCTCTACACCTTCATAATCTTTTGGTTTTGCCTTGTCCTTACACTTAACTCTTTCTCTATTGCTTGCTGCTACTCAGCTGATTACTACAGCTAAAACCAAGACAGAAACAACAAGCCATAGTTAAGGTCAGTTAAGGGGATAAGATCACTGCCTGCTCTTTAGAATGATGCTAAAATGCTTGGTAAACAATCAAGTGCGCATTTAGACTTAGCTATTTTAGAGGGCTAGTGGTTCTCCAGTAGCAAAATATGGGTTTTTTTTTAAATGCCATCAATGCATTTTTGAATGAAAGAGCTTTACAGAGAGGCTTACTAAGTGAAGAGCTTGTTAGGGGAATTTTTTCATTTTATGGGACTCCAAGTTCATAAAAATTTGTAATTAGAAGTATTTATTTTAGATTAACAGCTGATCTACCACAACACTGTGTATCCATTAGTACTTGACATTGTCAACACTTGTATGAAATCAATGTGCGCCTCATTTGGGAGTCAGGTACAAACCAAAATAACAGAACATTTTAAGTTGACAGTATTACTCTAGGGTCCTGAAGCAAGCTTGCATTTGTAAAGATCTATTATTTGAGAAAAAAGGCTGTACTAATGGTTTTATTTCTTTTGTTACTGCCAGTAGTTAAAAAGATGGCTCAGATGAGCACCTGGAATGCATTTATTTCATGCATTTTATAAAACCTGAAGTAATTTTTGCCATACAAAAGGCTTTATTTAAATTTACTGTAAAATCTCCATAGTCTTGCAGACAAAATATTAGAAGAAAGCATTAATAAGGCAAGGCTTATAGGGAGAATATCAAAAGATACAACTATAAAAGGGTAGTAGACCAATTGATGACTTACAACAAGGAAATCTGCAAGCGAGAGTATCTTTAGACCATCAGAAATCTGTACCCCTTACCAGAGAGAAAGAGATACTTTCTCCAGTTGCACTATGTTCTTCCACAAAGTCTTCTGTGCGTTGAATCTCACAAGGTGTTAAATCTCACCTTGGTGTCCTGCACAAACACCAACCAGAAGTCTGAATCATTGCCTTGGATGAACTTCACATGAAAATACTTCCTGAGGCTGTTCAAAAGGATGTTTGCCAACAAAGCAGCTTGTTAAAATGCAGACTGAGCAGGAAAAAGATATACTGATACTACTTTCAAGATCATACAGAAGACCGATACACTTCAGCAAAGAAAAAAATTTCCTTTACGTTTCCTGAGCATTTAAAGACAGCATTTATAAGGTTCTAGATTGTAAGAGTGCATTCTTAATGGCAACAACATCCTATGAAGCCTCTCTCAACAAAACCCTTTTGGACAGAAAGGGAGACAAAGGTATTGTAGTTTCTTCTCCAACAATGGCTTTTAGTATAAATAAATTTTTTTTTTCTTTTGGGAGTTCAAAAGCATTCTTGGATTCTGCACTACACTGGCATAAAACAATCAAGTGACCTGACTTCAATTCCATCTGAACACACAGCATTATTGATATATATATTTTTATAAAGGAGGAAAACAAGGTATAGCTGTCTTCATAGTTAATGCTTTTTAACCGGAAAACTATTTTGGGCGCTAGAAAGTGGAGCAGAAATTATGTTTTAGGAGTACTAGGAACAAGCCTTATGTAACTCTTGACCTAAAGTAAACATTGAAAAAAAGTGATGCTCTTATTTAAAAGATACCTATCATTTCTATTCTTATACCATCAGTAATGGAAAGGAAGAACTCAATTCCTGATTAACATTTAATATAACATGCATCAAGATACCATCTGCTCAGCTTTTTCTTTTTTTTTAGGGGGGAGTGCAAAAAAAATACAGTAAAAATCCGTGTTTTGGATATTTTACTGAAGTATTTGAAGTACTTTTATGTAGAACAACTAAAAGACGCTTCAAAGTATTACACATAACATAGATTTTCATCAACTAGGTCTCTGCTGTTGTCATTAAATTAGATCTCATATAATGTTCTCTGGCATATTCTACCATGGTGGTTTGTAGAACTCCACAGAAATTTTCTGTTTTCATCTGTCTTCTACCCATCCTAGCTACAAAGCAAACTTTTCAGGTTTTAGAATAAGCATGTTCTGGACAATTCCCAGCACCAGGCTCAGGGTAACAGGCAGAAGGGAGACTAAAGATACATCCCTTGCATTATTTAAAAATCTTCAGGAGTGTGAGAATGATGAGAAATGCACAGTGAATCACCAGGCTCCAGATAAGGACCATCTAGCACTGCTGACAAAAACCCCCACAACCTAGTGGATCATCTATCTGCTGGATTTTGAGAGATGAGCAAGACAGAATATTAGGCATAGATATTGCCATATTTTCATTACATATGCAACTTTAATCTCAATTTTATTCAGTTCCTCTCAAGAGGAGAGGATCGAAAATTAAATCCTCCAGCTTCATCCACATGTAAGAAAGCAAAATGTTTTCCAATTTTTCAAATGGATGACTTTGCAGCCTGAATAATGGCTTTAAAAGTGTGAGTTGTTTCATCTGTGATCTCCTAAACTCAAAACTGAAACCAAAATTACAGAAACTGCATCATGTGGAAGTGTACCAACCCACAGAGATCACAAGTGTTAATTTGAACTTTTATATTTCACTAACCAAATGAAAGGCACGAAAAAGCAGCAGGCGTGGGGGCCACCCCTGTCTGGAACTGTGTGTATTCACTTTGAAATATTCTCTCTCCTAAACCAAAATGATAGCCTGAGATGAGGATCTTCTTGAGCTTCCAAAATTGAATACCAAGTGTTTCACTGCTCAGAAGCCAAGCAGCTACGTTCCTCCAAGCAACTGATGAACCAGAAACTCTGGCAGGCTGCCCCAGCAAACAAACCCAGAAGACCTTGCTCAAAACCAGCCTACCTCGTCAGATGCCTTTTGAGCTAAGGAGCCTAAAAACCTGTGCTGCAAGGCAACCACAGCAGCTGGAACAGCTTTTAACAGAAGGCTGTTCAGACCAGACCCTAAAAGGAGATGAAAGACCGTGTAAATGAGCATCATAATTATTCGGTAGGCAAGTTTTGATACTCAGGATTCACAGGTTTTATTTTCAGTTCTGAAAGGAAGCATGCTTTTTTTATGGTCAATCCCAGTTGGCCTCTTTCTGCTTTCACCACTCTTACCAATTTAGCAAGAGAAATTACAGTACTTCAGCTGCTTATCAGTTTTACCATAACAGTTATATGAAACTGGGATGAATTGATACCCACATTGTTACCCTCAGAACTTTACTGGACAGGTGGCCACAACCAGAATTAATGCATAATTCATTTCATACTTATGCTTCATACAGAATTCTGGCCTTACATTTAAACAACTATTTACTCAGCTCGAGCAGTAAGCTCAGATACAGTATTAGGGATATCAACCAGACTTGTTTTTATATAAAGAAAGTGCAAGCCCTACAGAAATGGACTAGCTAGACCTTAGGCGCATTGAAGAAATCTTTCTACCTGTACATGAGGCTCTCACTACCTAGAAATATGGCATACTTCTATTACTGGGGTTCCCCCCCAACCAGAAATATTTTTCTTTTGAAGTAACCACACTTTCTTTTTTATTTTAAATCATTTTCTTACAATCAAACAAATAGAGGTTTGCGCTAGAGACACATGTCACCCTGTAGACTCATGATCAGTGAAGAAGGCACCGCCGTGACTCACTGTACCCTCAAATAACCTCCAGACTGTTCTGACAAGAGCTGCAGCAGAACACGCTGGCTGCTGACTCAAACAGATGCAACACGCACGGCCTCATTCCCTCACAGAGCGCAGTGCCTTCTCTGTGCCATTAAATATGATTCATACACAGGACATTGCCAAAATCAAAAGAACAGATCAACATTAGCAGACAGTAAATTCTAAGCCTACTTCTCTTTGAATATGACTCGCAAATTATCTCTAGTATAATTCTGCATACAGCAACTTGCCTTTCAACCTCAGCAAAGATGTTACAAATTTACCACCTTCAGTAAAAACGCACATCCGTCTTGACCATGTAAGAACCCAAAAGAAACATCACAGATGCCCGACACCCAATTAAAGTAAATAGATGCCAGTGTTCTGCATCAGCTGTTTGCTAGTAGCAGACTGTGGTGAAAGCACTGACATCAAAGTCATTAAAACCACTTCCAAAACACACCTTCAGATTTCATAGAATCTAACACCCATCTCGACCCCTTAGAAAATGAGCCAGGGCCTTTGGCAGGAAGGAGGACATGTGATGGAAGAGCTTTTGAGAAATGCTGTCAGACAGCCTGGCATGAAGCAGTTCCTGTCTCGACAAGAAAGTCAGAGAGAGACAGATTTGGCTAATAATCCCATCCTTTTCAACCAGGCAGGATGTGGTTCTACAATACAAAGACACTACTGATTCCATTAACCTATAGTGCTGGAAACAAGTCAAGAAATAGGTATTAATTTCCCTGCCCATTACCATCCTCAAAATAGCTGCTACATGCTCACCTATCACTTGCAGTATTTTTCAAGACAATACTGTCATCCAGAGAGAGCAACATTTCTTATCTCATACTTTCTTAAAGAACAAATCCATGAGTTAAACCAAGTCTTTTTATCTGCTTATATTTTTATATGTGATTAATTAGTCCCTTCCTATGGTATGGCGCACTCTCAAACTAGAAGAATCAACCTTGCTGCCTAGAACCTAAAGGTTTCACTGGCAAGAAGTTTAACTTTCAGTTTGCAGTGATGTAAGTTGAGGGGAGTTTTTTCTGGTAAAGCAATAAACTGGGACAGAAAATATGTTTTGGGACTGGTACTAATACGGAGATCAGCAACTAACTGTGTGAACATTTTACACGACTAAGTTTTCACCAGTGATACTTGTAATCTGTACCATAAGCACAAATATAAAATAGGAAATCATTTTATTCCAGAAAATTATCATAAAGGATGATGTTAACTGCATGACCAATACACACAGATCTTTAGTACTTCATGGCTGGATAAACAGAAACATCCATTCAGTTACATAGCTATCTGTGGACCTCTTCGGCTTTTGGTGGGATTTTTTTGGCCTTTTTTTTGTTCTTTTTTAAATCTCTTTCTCCAACTTGTCCTCCATAAATCCAAGATGTGTAAGTCATCATGCTGTTCCAGTATTTAGCTTACTGAGCCTTTTCCTGCCTCTTTCTGTTTTTACAATAAGAACTTTGACAAATTAATACAGCCTGCACACTCCAACAAATACCAATTTGCAATGGTCTTGCCATTGAAATCATATAGAGAAACTGTCAAGGTGTAGGAAAAATCCCTTCCAAAAACTATTAACCTTTATAATGTATTTCTGAGACTGAGTTATAACCTTTGAGTAACTTATTCCCCTCCCATACAAGTAGTGATTCTCCATCTTTCGAACTTAGGATGAACAAGAGGCTTAAATATCATGTTCAGCATCACAGGAGTATGATGGGCTTTGTGGTAATATTCAAGCTCTTAGAAGTTCCAGTGAATGCTCCTCCCAGAGATGTAACTCATTCCTGTGACGTGTCAGAGCATAGCACGTTGGGAATTGCATCACCAGCCCCAAATGGGATTTTGTGAGGAGTCAGCTCCCATCCCGAGATACCCATGAGCATCGCAGAACAGTCACCCATGACTCACAGCAAGCAAGAGCCTCTGCCAGTCACTCCAGCTGCATAGGGACAGGGCTACAGATAGGAAGGTTGTTCAAGCAGCCACAACCCACTTCCTTTCACTAAAGGCCCTCCAGCAGCTTGGTTACCAGCCAGACAGCAAAGCTGCAACAAAGGCCCATCAGCAGACGTGGGAAATGCCTGCACTTTAGCCATGGAGCCTGCACCCTTGTCAGGTGACTGAACACAAGCTGTCTCCTGTGTGAGCTTCATCCCTTTAAAGAAGCATGTTCTGGAAGCAGCAGCATACTGCATGTCGCGCAAACTGCTGTGACTGACCACATACAGGCAATGCTGGAACATGACATTCAACTTTGAAGTAAGAGCTGTGAAGAGTGACTGAGTAAGTGAAACACCCTGTCCTCCAGAATTAATAATGAAGACTACTTACAGGAGATACTTCTTGTTAACAGTCCTATACTTCACAGAAAGTGCAAAGCTCTCTGAACTCACTCATGTGGAAAGCACAGCTATAGAGGGGTATGCACCCTACACATGAGGCAGGTACCGGCACCAAGAAAACACAGCTGAATAACACAAAACGGGACTGAGGATACAGGACACAATCAATACCAAATGGCACCCAGGAATTGTAAGGGGAACAAGAAAGAAGAAATGGCACAGCGACATGTTGTGTCTACATTTGTAATGCCTTTTTTTTTTTTTGTCTTGTTTAAACTATTATGGCTTTGAGTTTCTTTACAAAATTAAGGTTACTGAAGCTGAATTCTCAGCAGACTGTGGAACCAGAGTTCCCACAAGGGGAGTGTTTTGAGAAGGGAGATTTGAAGCTAGTGAGAAACCTTTAAGAAAAGGTTTTAAGCAGCACTGTTTTTAAGACAAAGCTTTAGCAATCAGAAGGTGGCAGAGGACAAGGTGTCTGCACTCTTAAGCCCTGAACCTGACTTCAGAGTGCATGTTCTACACACTGTTCTGACACAGGATTCAGAAGTGTGGTCCAGAGGACCTTGTATCTATTATGCCCACAGGAAGACATTCATCACAGATTGTTACATACATCTGTGAACTTATTCAGAAATTCAGTTAGCCTCTTCTAACACCACTTAAGAAGAGGTTATGTGGCTCACTTCTCAGTTCCTGAAGGTTTAGTAAATACTGGTATTGAAAAGCTTTCTTTGTATTACACGGGGAACTTCTCCAATCTGGCCAAGACGACCTCCCTAGTCATCAGTCTTGTGAAATGGATCCTTGCACAAGACCTGGCAAAATGAGGAAAAGAACTGGGGATGAAGGGGAGAATGGAGCTAAATAGTGTCTCCCTTCATCATCCTATGTGTCTAAAGTGAGGAATTTGTTGGCATTACAGAAAAAAAAAGGAAAAAAAAAAAAAAGAAAAAAATCAGTGATTCCTCAAACCTAGATTATATTGTGAATTTATGAAACAAAAACATAGCTCTGTCTGGGTGATCATCACTGCAGTTCCTTTGTCTTTGTTATGCAGAAGTAGCATAGGGGGTTTCCTGCTTTTAGATTTTCTTCTGAGAGCTCTGATGAAATCTGTACCTCACTGGTAACCTGGGACTCTACAAACATGCATACTCCTTTCAGCAGCCACTCTTCTATGCAACACCATACCTGGAATCAGGACAAGGGATTCTCTCACATTTTGTCTGCCATCCAAGAATGGCAAAAATGACAGCGTGAAAACACTACCACAAAGGAACAAAAAAGGAAGAACCCACAGGACTCCATCGTATTCTGATCTGCAGTCTTCTGTGGCAGCAGTAATCCTCCTTTCAAAGGTGAAAGAGAGACAACAGCTACCACCAGGTATTCTGTGATTCCGTTTATCCCTACAATTAGGATCTATGTGCGCCGGTGAAAGAGCAGAATCATGTGAACCACCTTCAGTCTCTTCTTGCAGAGAAGAGAACAGGGAGAACAAACACTCCCCCTTTTGACACCAGTGAGCTCCTGCAACAGTTCTCTTAATTCATAAGATGATGACCTTACATTCTGGCAGTCACTTGCCCGCAGAAGCTATGTTTTAGTGTATACCTCATTCTTGCTACAGGCAGGAAGAGACTGAACCAGCAACTGCTGGAAACTGAGTCTTACATGCCAACAAATACAATCCAGACAAACAAAAGCTGATGTTGAAACTGGAGAAAAACAGTCAAAACCACCAGAAGAAACGGTAAACAACACAGCTACACTTTCCTCAGTTCTCCTCACACTGAAGTTTTTTTTCTTTGCTCATGAATTCCCAATTCCCTTTTTGGCCCTGTCAGCAGCCTCTGTCCCAACACAAGCCCCTGAGACAGCTCTAAAAGCACCAACATTGCTTGCACTGTTATCAAACAGCAGCAGAGAATTAAACTAGGCACTGGTCACAGCTTAGAAACCAATATGAGCAGTCTAAGTAGACAACTCTACTGCTTTCACACCTATCCCATTACTGATGGTATCTCCTTTCAAACAGCAAGATATAACCTCCTATCTCAAAAAAAAGCAGCGCATCCTGGAGGCAAAGGAAGAAGCAACTGAATCCTCCTTTCTCAGCTAAGCAGCCTTCCCAGTAGACAGAGGAGGAATTACAGAATAATGTATAGTCAAATTCTTGCATGACTGCTAAAATCATATCAAAATTGGAAATCAGACAAAACGAGGGAAAAAGTCCTCTTTACTATTCTTGTAATCCCTACAAGTAGAAAATCACAAGTGAACTCACCTCCTGCCACGAAACTACTCAAGAGAATGACCTTCTCAATAATCAAACTGTATTTTCAGCTTCCACCGTTGCAAGCTGAGCCTAGAAATACTAACAGGCTGCAAGTCAGTCCTTGCATGAGTCTGGAAAAATGACTCAGATCTGCAAACTGCCCTGTTAATTTCAAAGCAGAGCACCACTGAGTCAATGCCCATGTGGTGGAAACTCTGCCCTTTCTCCACATACAGCACAAACATGAATTTTTTGCGAATGAATTTCATTATTTGGTTGCAATTGGGAACAACACTATTTCCCCCACTCCATAATGGTTCCCACTTGCAAACTCATCCCTCAGAGGGTGACTAACCCGCAAGACAGTGCAATAAGCAGTAAAATGTAAGGAACAAAGAGAACACAGGTTTCGTCTGCCTGACAGAAGAGAAAAATATGGTCTGGTGCATGATCAAAGCCACTGAAAAAGTAGGAGGGAGAGGGGAGGTTCAGCAAAGGTGGATCCAAGCTACAATCTCTGACACAGAACACCCAAAACACTACTTAAAAAAAAAATCTGTGCAGAAGAAATTACTTGAAGAGCATGACAAAAAAATCACCGGCCAAGAATTACAACAGCTGAAAACATACAGGATTGAAAATCATTTTACATATGGATTGTTTAAAACTTATTTCCACTACTCTAATGGGAAGGTTGAAGACTACATAGCTTTAAAGAAGAATGAAAAAAAGAAAACTGATTAGCCTTACTTACTACAGTTGATTTGTGAGTAGCTCATAGCCATATTCTCATGTCTACCTTGGAAATAGAAAATAAGCCTCAGTTCTTGATAAATTAACATGACTGGTTTTATGTGCATACATGGTTACCAATATTCCTTGGCTCCAAACAGTTTTGGATCATGGCTGAAAAGAGAAATTAAATAAAGAAGCAAATCTGCTTTGGCCTAATAGCTTATTTTCCATAAGAAATTCGATATTAACAGTTACTAGGTTTTCTCAATTTACTTTTTATAGTCAAAACGTTACTGCTGGCCAACATAACAACAGTATTCAGAATTTACTGCATTTTATAAATCTCTCAATGACTTTCCTGTTACTGCCCATCTTCATCTCTCTTTCAGTTCATTTCAAAGATAAACTCTAATGGCAACCAGCACTCATCCGGATTACATTAACTGAAAGAACTCTACTAAAACTGTACTGAGAAAGCAAATTACAGCTAGTGCTTTAAACTCACAATGTAGACACTAAAATATACCTGGTTAAAACTAGTGAAAAAGGTTCATATATGTTAAAGAAAAACATTTCCCCAATAGAAAGTAACTATCGACTATCTTTCATAGTCTTAGTGTGCCAAAAACATCCATATATAAGTAATAGATCCTTACTTTCTTTATACAATTACTTAAAGAACCCAAAACATCAGTGCCACAGTGGAAATACATATACATATACTAAAGCATACGTTAAAATACCATTAATATACAAAAGTAAGTATTTAGAATTAGTACTTAGAATTAGAACAGGAGGTAATGGGCATATATTAAACAGGGGAGATTCCGGTTAGATATAAGGAAGAAGTTCTTTACTGTGAGGGTGGTGGGACACTGGAACAGGCTGCCCAAGGAAGCTGTGAATGCTCCATCCTTGGCAGTGTTCAAGGCCAGGCTGGACAGAGCCGTTGGGCAACATTGTCTAAGGTGAAGCATCCCTGCCTGAGGCAGGGGGATTGGAACTAGATGATCTTAAGGTTCTTTCCAACCCCAAACATTCTATGATTCTATGAATCCTGGAAAAGTGGGTGAAAAGTCAGTCTTTCTCCCCTACTATCCAAAATTTTCTTAAAATAACACAAAGACCTGGGACAGGCAGTTTTCTAATTCTCTTGGTAGGTAAGATGTCATACACTGTATTACCAAAAGGCAGGCAGATACAGAACCAGTCAAATGACATCCAGTAGAATCAATCTCCCCTGTCTGGAGATGTGGAACAGTTGCCTTTCCTGCTTTCATTTGTACTTTGTACATGCACTTGTAACGTTTAAGGAATTGACATTGGCCATTTTGCCACTTTGAAAATAAGTTTAGGTTAGATATTTTGAGGAGAATTTGTAAAGCCCAATAAAAGATACAGTGATTATTCTAATAAATAATCTAGCATGCTATCTTATGCGTGCCAATAATGTCATTTGTATTGAAGGAACTCCAAGTATGTCTATCATTAATAGATTGTGCAATTGCAGCAGCCAAAGATGTCGAAATCGACATTCTACAGCAGTGGCAGTAATTTCAGAGCCATGTGCCAAAATATGATTAATAACAGTTCACTGGGTAATTTGATAGTAACATGAGAAAATAGCTTGTCACAGAAAAACCTTATGATCAATTAAGAATGCCTTCAAGCCGCCCATAAACATAACCTTCTAGTAGTATGAATATCACAGTGCTTATATATGTAGATTAACTGCCAAGATATAGGTTACACACATATACCTATCTCTCAGACAAAAGATCAAAACTATTAATAAGGGAGCATAAGGAAAACTGCATAAATTCTTCCCTAAGAAAAGCTCATCCGAGATTATGCACATCCAAAGGAAACACAAATTGCTGCGCATTCAGACAGCAGAGCTGCATTCCTACCCTACCACATTTTAAAGGGAGACAAAAAGAAGTGAAGAGTCACAGCAGGTGATTCTATGTACTAAGACATACTGGCCAGATTTATAAAAATCATCTGCAATGCCTTCATCTGCAAATCAAGTCAAACACATTATTCTGCTAGGACTGCACCAGTTTCGACTGATCAGATACTGCTGCTGTCTGAAGCTGCCTTCACCAGCAAACTTGATGGCACTTAGTCGAGGTTCACAGAATTCTGTCTGTCTAGGTGATGCCTGACAGAAGTCAGCTTACCACAAAAGTTCTGATACAATCTCAAACCCACAAGTGCTTTTATACAACCGGACAGAGGTTAGTATCTTACTATGAAGTAAGAAAACACCCATAAAGCCCTAAGGACTTAATAAATACATGCATTCTGTAATTCTATTTCCGTTCTACATTATTTCCACTATGACAAAGTTCCAAAAGACATCCTTGGCAATTTAATTCCTCCACAATCATCAATATATTGTCCCAAATATTTCTGATTTTATCCATATAAATTAATTACACCCTGAGTCTTAGAAGATGACTGAATACAAATATCTATCACTCTACTTTCCAATAAAGGATCATTAGTGAATTCAAACTACTGCGTAAATGCTTCCTAACCAGAAAGTAAACCAGCACTGATTACATCTGTCCTGAGTAACCTACAGGAGACACTCTGAAAGCCGGATGTACTGCCCAGTCTGCAGGTTTAAAACTATCAGCATCTTGCCTCAAACTTCAGTAAGGATATATCATCCTGGCAAACTTACAGCAGTAATTTACAGAGGTATCAAGACCTCTTCATATACAATCCACTACTATATGCTTCCTGAATGGGAAAGTGGTTTTCGTGAATCTTCAAACTACCCTTTCTAAGCTACAAAGACATGCCCTAGCATTTCTGTAGTACTTTAGATAATCATGATATGAGAAAAGAAGCTGAATTTGAATTTAAAAGCAATAAATAAAAAAAGTTTTATTAATCATCTAGAGTACCTAAAGTACTGTGAGTGCTAAAAGCACAGTAATTTAGAAAAGTAAAAGTACTATAAGGAAAACCCTACCTGGACATATAGAAATACTGGAACAAAACACCAAAAGGCTTTAGCTTGGTAACAGAGTGTCACTAGAACACCGGTTAGAATACAGCCTATTCCAGACAAATACACCAAAACACTTCGGAACATTGTTCTCTAAAGAGCCAGCTATACTTTTAAATGCAAAATAACTGGAGGGGAAAAAACAAACAAACAAACAAAAAAACAAAACAAAACAAAAAAACACCAACTATAAAGGACATAAATCGATTCTGGTTGTATTCATAATAATATATAGCTTTATTAATATACTTTCAAAATGGTTAAATTCATCAGTGAACTATACGAAGTGCTACTCAGCTCACTTCAGGATTCAGCTAAATGTTTCAGTGATTCCAAAAGCAGTGATTCAGTCAGCCCTACAAATCAGAATTCATTCTTATTGTGATGGTACCAATATAGTTTGTAGTTATTCAGTGTATGCATTTAAAATCCCAGCAAAGTCCTGCAGTGAGACATGTAAGAATTTTTCAAAGCCATCTGAAATTAAAGCCATGAACAGAATTATATTTCTGCATCACTTATTAAAAGAAATTAGGTACTTACCCAATGTCTTAAGACTCAAACTGATGAGAAATTTTAAATTAAACCACTTTTAAATTAAAATCAAGAGGTTTTCAGGTTGATGCATTACACATGACTGATTTTTTTTGCTTAAGCAGTTCTATTAAAAAAATTGAATATTGAGAGGCTTCATGTAAATTTCTAAAAGCTGCTTAATTAACAGACCAAGTATTTTCCATAAAACCATCAAAATGGAACACAAAAGCAGCTAATAAAAGACCAAAAAGCTTAATAAAATACTTTTTTTTTACTCATGACTAGTATAAACCCTAAGACAGTCAGCAGACAACAAAATAACACTGTATCATTGATTGTGTTAATAATTCACCTAACTGTAAATAAGAAGTCAGACGTACTCGGGGATAGGTGAGGTCAGCCGTGTTTCTCTAGTAAAATATTAATTACTGCTAAAGTATATTATTTTCAAACAAGGACCCACTCCCTAATCAATAGAAAACCATTTTGATAGCTTATGAAGTCACACTAATGAATATTTTTCTGACACTATTTTTGTTTCTGAAGGTTTTCTATAGCCCTAAACTTACAGTTCTTCACATTAATTCACTTTCTGGTATTAAATATATTCTACGTAATAATGCTTCAGACATGCAATGCACACAAAATAAAATATCTTAAAGAATTATCGATAATTACTGTTCAAGTAACCTCAGGCTTCACTGCAAAGAGAAGCAGAAAAACCCTCAAACATAAAATGAAGTTTCACTGTATGTCCTTTCCCCATTTATGTGAATATTCCATGCAGCAGAGGACAGAAAAACAGAAGTGTTGCAAAACCGCAGATATGACAAAGTGGCTGTTTCTCAATACCTGATGAATTTCAGAAAATTAAATGGTATCAGTGTTGCTCATAATTTGGTTAAGAATGACATCATCCTAACAGGACACACACTGTGAAGAGAAACACAAATGTCTTCAGTTTAAGTTTTTGCTTTTTCTTTTAAGTCATTGGAAGTATATTTGCCATTTCTAGCCCTTGACTGTATCTCCTGGTTTGGCCAGCAGCTGGAAGGATGTTAATCCAAGGGTATGAGAAAGGAAGTGGTAAAATAATATACTCCCAGCCCTGGCCTCTGCATGCTCACAGAGAGAATGGATTTTGAACCCACTGCAAACAACTGGATGTGGCATGTAAAATTAAAAAAAAAGAGGATAAGAAAACTAATGAGCAGAATAGACAAACCTGTTCCTTCAGCAGCTTCCTCCTCTATACTTCTCTTCCCATCAATGCTCCCAAAATACACAGGCTTCCAATTAGCCTGTGGTTACTGTCTAATCACATCTTGATTCTTGTCATGAGTGGCACAACCAATGTTCCTGTTCTTTAGGTCCAGCTGGGGCACACTCAGAGCCACCAAATCTAAGAAGGGCTTCAGAAATGCTGATGAAACCCATGTCAACATAAATGCTGCAAAATCAAGTTCAGAAAGTAACACATGTTCCCATACAAACACACACCTGAAAGGAAATGGCAAGTACTTCAGGAGAGTGCTGTTACAACAGTGAAGCCAGGAATAGAGGACAGAGAACACAGTGGTTTTACTAAAGAGTTTGTTTTTCAGAAAATAAGGAAGTTGGCTTTGTTTTGTTTTTCAATTCAACGTTCTTGTTATCCCAAATATTAACACCCTTTTCCACACCACAGGGGCACAAAGGACTAAAAAGTCTTCCACTGTGTCTTCTCCTCAATCCACGGTGTTAATTCTCTTTTTGACTCTAGCAGCACAAGATCCCCTACCATCACTTATTCTGCTTATTAAAAATTGTGAAACATCACACCCAATGACAACACCTGCTGCTACTGCTGCAAGAAGTAGTGAAGTGCTACAAGAAATTACAAGAAGTCAAGGGAATATTATTTCATGGGCACCAGTTCTTGTGGTAGACCAAGGAGAAGCTAAAATACCACAACACAATCATGACATGACAAAAATCCTCTGTGAAGTCACTCCACCAAAAAGGAGGCCTACGAAGCAACAGCTGCCGTGTTTATATGCCAGTAACAAACAGTCAGGTGGAGCCAAAGTATATACTTTTTTGACACCACCAAAAAAGCTTTCTTCAGATTCTCAGTAGTTTGCAAAATGCAGAACTCCCTAATCTAGCAAAACAGTGTTTGGCCTGACTGCAACATTTTGACTTCATTTAGACATTCATTTCACCTGAAGCTACTATGTCTCAGCTGTAGAACAGACTATTCACACCAAGACGTGTATCCAAACAGTAATGTGTGAACTACCGGAATACTTTTTCAGAAAAGGTGCTTCACATTTTGGGGTTTCTCCATGCTGCTACACGTTCAAGGTGAATACTGAGACTTCACATGGCACATCATACGATTCAAGATGAAACCCAGAAGAAGCTGCTGAAATTCTGGGAAAGGAGAACAAGAAACTGATAAAATTCTAATTATGCCTTCCATAACTCATTCAAGTGAGCATGAAGAGAGCAGTACTTCAGTATCACACAGCTGACAAGTCATTAATGCACAGAAGCAGCAGTGGAGATTTTAACAGTGGGTGGCTTTCAAAATTAGCTGCCAAGTAGATTTGACAGGCATAAAGCCCAGCTGCTCCACCCCACCACAAGAAAAGTACCAAGCAGTTGCTTCTGGATAGATGTTTTCTGGCACAGCTTTCCTCATTCTGAACTGCTACCATTTGGATGGAGGACAAGTACCATGCTGACATCCTTCCCTCACTGCACAGACTCTCAAGAGGTACTACTCAAGAGATTTTGGGGGGTTTAATATTTTTAATAGAATGAGAAGAATGTATTACATATAATGTATATCTTATATATTATATATACTATACACAATTGATATGTATTGTGTATATATGTCTATATACATACATACTTATAAATACATACTCCCCCAAAGAATGTATATATAAGCAATAATTTACATTAACTGCAACAAATAGACTGCAAGTAACCAGACTGATGGAGATACACAAAAGACGCTGCAGGCACTCAGTCATTCTTCCCTTCTGGAAGCTGAATTTCCAAACTACTGCGCTGAAATAACCAACTGCATCCACATGCCTATATTCTGACAACACTGTATCTCCAAAGTTCAGGCTATCCTTCTAGTTTACTGAAGGAGTTCATTTATTTATTCTCTGAATGCTGGGGGTGGGGGGTGTGTGCAATATCAAAGACTTAGGACTTCCCAGTCAATTCCAGAGGATCCAGCATAGCTCTTTGCTTTAACACCCAATGAAAGCATGGAGTAGGTCAATGTTGAAGCTGGAAGTGTGAATGCAGTTTAGATACACCTACATTAACTTCAATCTAGCTGACTAGGGTATCGACAGGAGTGTAACCATATACTGAACCAATACAGGTTTAAGCACCAGTTATAAAAACAGTATGCAAGCAGTTATCCTCCACAGAGCTCCCTATAATTGGGGCTGCTGTTCTTCAAGTGCTTCGCCTGAATATGGAACTTCCAGAAGCTTTAAATCTATCTTTTACAGAAACACATAGAAATTATTATCAGCATTTCACTGCTGTCAGTCTTCTGCACAAGGTGCAAGTGACAGAGGCACACTCAATCGGATATGCTTAGTGTTGTAGCCAATTGACGCTAAACAATATCTTGTTTGCATAACCCTTGGAGAACAAGGAGAAATGCTTTACCAGCAGGAAAAACCCTGAAGTACTGAGACCTCCAGGATGCCATGGCACAATAAAGCAGCCTTCTCTAGAGGAGCCACCAAAATAGCAACTCCCACACTTTGTATGATCAGAATGACTTGTGTTTATTGTTACTTTAAAGCTAAGCCTAGAAAATACTCTGTTTTGTCTGGAATACTAGCACTCCTGTAAATGAATTTGGCATTAAAAACAATTTTTAGCATAGCACTTAACTACAAAAAATATTTTATGTGGTTTTTATATGGAAGCATACATTTACAAAACTAAATCCTTTCTAACAAAAAGGGTCTCCATTCCTTTGAGGCGCAGGTTTAACAAGAAGAAAGTGAAAAGGAAAAACTAAGTACAAACTTGCCATTAGACAACACCCTGAGACAAAAAACTTTGGAACAAACAATGGAGTAGTGCAATGTGCACAGAAAGTACCAAGGCCACATACAAGTCAGCACTGCAGTGAGGCTTTCCACTTCGTCACTCGTTTCCAGAGTGGGAAGCCACAGGACAACACCCAGATTTCACAATGGAGCATCTGGGGAGGCAGATTCCAGTTTATTGCTCCTCATTTTGGGCATGTCCTGGGAAGGTAATGGCCTCTGCCTAGAAGGCTGTGTGGAGAGCAGTGGCTCCCAGTAAGCAGTAGTTTAAAAAAGCAAGTGCCAGAAGTACACAGGCAGGACATGGTTGAGACGTTTATGTTCTGTGGGAATATTACAGTAACATACTCTCCAGCGAAGTACTCTTTGAACCACCTCCAAGCGCTGTTTCTGCATGTTACTGTCTTTCACAATGCAGCAAAAATCAGGTCATTTATGCTCTGCTGAGTCAGTTATTTAAATTTTCTCTTCCAAAGCTCTAAAGTGTCTTAAATCTCTTCCAAGAAGCTGATATTTTCCAAGCATTTTCTCCTGCTGTATGGATCTCATCTTTATACCATATTAGCACGGTATACAAGCTCTAGAATTCTGATGCAGGGAATGGAGAAGCTAGGGAAAAAAAGTCCATTATTAGGTTTTTATTGTTTTCCCTGGAAGCTACAGCACTTCCTCCCCTCAAATTTGAAATCTCCTCTAAGTTTTTACTTATTTTTAGGACTTGGGAGACTGAGTCTTCTCTCTGCATTGCTTTCCATACACACAGTAACCCCTTATGAACTTACTTCTTTTTACTGCTGGAGCATTTTGAGTGTCTGCTGAGAATTTAATCACAGTATTTGGCAGTGAATACCTCTGGTTTTTATTGTGCAGAGAAAGGAGATCAGGCTGCAGTGAAGTAATTGAATACACAGGGAAAACATTAGCAGTATCTACAGAAACACCCAACTTTGAAGGAGATCAATTTGACCCATAGGACCAACACACAAAAGAGAAACTTACTCAAAATAACTAAAATTAGACATCAAGACAAGGAACCCAGGACAAAAAAAAAAAAATCCATTACAAGAGTGAAAGAGTAGTAGTGTGTCATGATATTAACAGGAATGAAAAAGGACCCTGTTCTACTTTCCATCATCATGCCAAAAATAAAGAACTTGATTTGTCTCAAGAATCTCTGGAAGCCCTATAGAAGCTTGTTATTCAATCTGTACACTTTCTTCTTTAACTGTAACACAAATGCCAATTAACTGGCACTTTATAAGTATCTGCTTTATAATCCAACACAATCAAGCCAGCTGAACCAGAATCCAGTCAAGCAAAATGATTCTGCAATTGACAGCTGGGACAGAGGGGCAGGGATGGAGGGGGGAAGAGGCTACATAAGGTCAGAGGACAAGTCTATCCTTCAAGTGTCCATGAACACTTCTACTCTTGTACTTCACCTCCAAATACCCAAACAAGCTGTCAGCACATGAACATATGGCCTCATTCACATCTAACTGGAACAAACGCACCCACTACCACCCAGAAAAAACCTCATCTCGTTCTTCTGCAAGACCTCCTCATTAGCATGATGGTCAGACTGAAGGCCCACAGTCCCACAGGTGCCACTGGCACTGTCCACCATATATCAGCTCCAGATTCTCAGTGGAAAAGAGTTAGCCATTGCCAACAAATACCCACTCTTTGTCCCTGGTTTTGTTATAAGCCTGGCTAAAGCTCTATATTGTTGCAGAGCCCTGGACAGAGTCCCAGGGAAGATCATTCTCAAGCCACTGGTTTAGCAATGACTTCACTTGTTCCAAGAGAGAGGCAAACAGGCATTGTTTTACTGAGAGAAGATGGAGTAGCCTCCTTCAACTACCATACATTAGGAAACAAGCATATTCAGGATCTCCTCATGAAATGTATTTTAGTTTTTATACCTACACTCTTCAGAAATACACAGTTGCAGGAGAACCAGCTCTTGCTGTATGACAGCACCAAAACTGGAAACAATACAGTAATTGCAGAACTTTGTATTAGATGAGACATTAGGGAAAATCTGTCTGCTAGCTTTGTAGTACTCACCCTTGTCAAGCCAAGTACTGTCTCCATATTCAAACCAACAGAGAATTAGTATAGATTCTTCTGATTTATTATATATGAATGCATACTGAATTCACAAGCAGCACTGTGTTATTTATAGGTATAACAAAACAAACCATTCCCAGTAGAACACATGAAACCCCTGACCCACGTCTGCATGTAATCTTCCAAGGCACTCAACTCTGTCCTGCCAGCTAAATGTACCATTCCCCAAGTCCTGGCTTTCATCATATTAGACCAAGTCAAACTGTTTCCTCCTTTAACATCTACCCTGCATAAGACTGTCAGTTTGTTCCAAAAGGAAAAGGCCACAATAAGGTAATACTTTTCCTTCCCCTCTTCTATAATATTCCTTTTTTCTTGTTGCAAGTGCAGAAGTTTCTCATGCACACTCCCATTCCATGCATTCATCTTTCCCTATCTCCAATCCCAATCCTTTTCTTCCCAGCCTCTTATATTCTCATAGGTTCTTTTCCTGAAAGTACAAAGTTGTCATAATTTATCCATCTTAAACACCTTTAATCTCAATTTCACTTTCAGTTACCCTTCTTGCCTTATTTTCTTTCTGAGATGATGGAACATGCCCCTTAAATACCTCTCTTAAATGTCTGCTTTTCACTTCTATCTGTAGACCAAATCAATGATAAATTTTAATTTCAGCACATTACTGAAGTTTTCAAAGTCATCCTCCTCAAACAAAATTAGTAAGAAAATGCACTCATTCCACACCTTCCTATGTCTTAAACATAGCTGAGGCTGTTAAAAAAGTGAACTGCTATGTTTCTGCCATGGTGCCCTCACCTATTTAGTGTATCACCTTAGATTTTCTTCCACATTATTCCATTATTCTCTAAATTGTCTCTAGCAGTTTCTGTCCTTAGTCCTCTCTTTTTCTTCCTCTACACTTTACTTCTAGATACTTTAATATGCAACTAGAGAGTAATTAAATTCAAACTGACAGCTCACAGAAGCATTCTATTCTGTCCATGTTACAACCTTGCCCCAGTCTGTCACCCTGCCCACATACTTATTTTTATCTCCTTGGCTGCTGAGGGGATACCATTATACTCCTAAGACTTCAGACTGAATTGTATGTATCACAGGCATGATTTTGTCACTGATCTCCAACATCCTAGTACCCACACTATTTCTACATAAAGGAGAATTACTCCCCCTTAAATATCCCCACCCCATCATCTCAATTGCTTTGGAATTGTTTCCTGAGGAGTTAACAAATCAATTCTGCCTCATTTTTGCGGTGTTGGTAATTCTCCTGTGCATTCACTTTGACCATTCACTCCCCTCTTTTTGACACACACTTACTCTGTGTTTACCAAACTAAGGTGGCACCTTCAATTTCAACACCTTATTTAGGCCACTTTTCTTAATCCCTTAACATGGAAAGATATTACTCACTTTCACTACCTACACTTTTTAAGTTTTCAAAATACGTACATTTTTTTCCTATGCCTGCCCCTTTTGGTCAATAAGTCTTCCGCACTCTCATCTGTAAAGCATCTCCATCACACCACAAGCATTGTGTACTGAACACTCTCTTCTCTAACATTTAGGCTACATTTATGCTGACACCACTTATCTCCACTGCCATTTCTTTATGCTTCTAGCTAGTCTCCTCTTCTATGCTTGTAAATATCCCACATGCAAGGTGATTCCCATTTATCCCAGTCAGCTGGGCAGCCAAGAAGTCATCGCACAAGAAATATTTGATTACAGCATGACAAGGTGAGGCACTATACTGCCTTGCTCTTTCACAGACTTGCATAGTGGCTCAGAACAAGTACCTAGTCGACTTCATCAGAGTGACCCTAATACGATGAAGCATGCTGCTGCCAATAGGACTTCAGGCTCACTTACAGTCAACTTTCCACCTTTGGCATGAATGAGGCAGGAACGCTACTAAAAGAAAATCTCATCGTGACAGAAACTGGATTCAGGTGATAATCTATCCCTGCTTTGTTACCAAGTTTCTAAACAAGGAGAAAGAGTTGGTACTTCTCATTTCTTCATCCTCTCAGCACCTGACGTAAGAGCCTAAAAACTTAAAGCACTGCTACACAAGGTCAGTGGACCCTGTGCTTTCACTAACAGCTATACTCAGGCATTTAAAAACAGCAAACATCTGTGACCAACTTGCATTCTGTCAATTTCATTTATAAAGTGGAGATTACACTGTATCGCACAATTGAGTAATAAAAGACATCATTAATTGTGAAGTACATGGATACTAAACTGATGTCTCCCCATAGAAAACCCCACAGGAGATAACAAGCCTTCTTTGAACACCATACAGTAAATACAGAATATGTTAATTAAAGAAGAGAAGGTGACAACCATCCAAATAAAGAAGCACTTTCCATTCACTCCAGTAAAGGCAAAGATCCTATAGAACTACTACATAAAATGTACTTAAATATTGCTTTGTCGCATACATGTAAAAGAAAGCTGTACCAGAAACTTTTATTTTGGTATTTAATATGAAGACAAGATAGCCAAGTACATGAATAACTGTCTTCAAAATAGTTCACATGCATGGGAAAGATTGAGACTTTTCCTTTAATAACTACAGCACAACTCAACTTTTCCAAAAAGTAGGTATTATCACATCCACACTCCAGGTTTCACGTAAAAGCGCAGATATTCCTATTTGCTGTCAAGCAAATGAGGTTTTTTTTAACCACCTTTTCCATTGCTTTCTCGTTTTTAGGAAGTCTTCCTTTAGGGGAAAAAAAAACAAAAAAAAACAAAAAAAAAAAAAAAACAAAAACAGAAAACAGAAAACAAACACACCACCACTTAAATTTTCATGCTCTCACAGAGGTCATTTACTACATCAGAGTGGTCTGGCAGTCTTGAAATAAAACCCAAAAGTATTATGGCAATTTGAGCACTATCCCTGTTCCCCAAGCCCTGGTGTGCTCAGTGTAGCTACTGATATAGAGCAGAAGTTTGGGAGGTCTCTATGGAAGGAATTTGCTGTAACTAGAGTTAATATCCTGTATCCACACTTTCCCTCAAATATGGGTTCTCTGGAATGGATGACTAGAGGGTTAGACTCAGAAAACAATTGCTAGAACATTTGTAGGCAGGCCAAGTACAAATGCTGAGAACTTGTCATCTTTAACATCTGGAAACTGTGACCTGACAAGCCATTTAAGCCCCACTCTGGACTACATGATTTCAATTCTAATTGTAAAAGCAGGAGGCAGATGTTTTGCAACCCTCCCTTCTCACACCTATCAGCAACCTCAAGAAGGAAACATTAAAACAAGAATAACGAATAATTTGTAAGGTGGAGATGGAATGGAAAAGAAAAAGAAGTTTCTACCTTTTCCTGGACCAGCACAAGTTTGGAAAAGTCTCTACAGAGAGAGAGGTTTGACTAAAACGTTTACAGACATTAGCAAAGACATACTTTTAACCTGGGCATGGGATAAGCAGCCAGCCTAGAATTCTTTCGAGAAATACATCCCTTCTAAACCCAAGAAGGGTTTCTACCCTAGAGGGTGAGATTAGAAGCATGTAAAATAGCAGAGTATTAAGATACTAAGTTCCAAGTTGTTAACAGATTTGCAATCAAGGACAGATGGATAACTTCAAGAACTAATTACATGATTCCCGACAGCTAAAAATTTTTGGTTTAAGAATATACTAACACAAAGCAGAAAATTTGCCTGCACAGGTAAATATATGAACCAGCCTGTACA
Organism: Amazona ochrocephala; assembly: GCA_039720435.1. Taxonomy (NCBI): domain Eukaryota; kingdom Metazoa; phylum Chordata; class Aves; order Psittaciformes; family Psittacidae; genus Amazona; species Amazona ochrocephala. The sequence goes on along the minus strand of CM077881.1, from coordinate 49,810,398 downwards.
CCCAGAAAGTTAGCTTGTTTTACTCATGCACATTAGCACAAACGTATAAAGTGAGTCAAGCAGGAATATTAATTGAAGAGGAGATAAGCCCATATAAAGCATCCATGCATCTCTTTGCCAGACAGGCTTTCTTGGACAGCCCACTTTATGACCTTCAGAATGACTGCTTCTTGTGACAACATTGTAGAAAGTCTGTCAAGTGCTCAGAGATAAGAATAGGAACAGAATATTTAAATGAAACACAGATACAGTTAAAGACCAGAGGGGAAAGAAATACCATCATCTTAATTTACTAAAACTGCAAATTTCTAAAAACCCAAGACTGAAGTTACAGATACTAAGCTTAATATCAATTCCACTAAGAATTTCCTTCACCATTTTGACGTATTTGTGGGAGCACCCTTTTACCTGCTGCTCTGTGAGAAATCTTCCCCAACTCTCTAGAAAGCACAAAAATCCAATATAGTGGGTTTCTGAAATCTCATCATCTATTTGGCTCTTCTGAAGACTTCGACAGCACTCTAGTTTCTTTGGATAAAAAAGGAATATGTGCTTATTGCTTATTAGATTATCTCATCAGCTGCTTAGCATTCATCGGGTCGACCTAAAGGCATGCCAAAACCAGACATAACCTCCTAGCAGTTCTCTCAGCAGCTTTAATGCTTGGGCATCAATCCAGAAAGAATGAGAGTCATAAACAGTCTCATACAGCAGGCAAGCAATTATCACTTTATCGATCTTTGCTCACTTTTCCTATCTTTTGAACTCTGACCTGAATTGTAGGTATGCTCAACTCCCACACAGAAGGTATCACAAGCGTAAGGGTTTATTTTTCACCTTAGTTTCAATCCTCCACAGAGCAGTAGGATGTGCTGCTGAAAAGTCTGTATTTGTAAGCTGCTTTGACTATGTAAAGTGTCATTAGCTCTATTATGTCACTCAGAGACTAGCTTTGCAGTGCTCTGTTGATTCAAAAGAGAAGATGAGTGACTATTATCACATCACTGCCATCACAAACATGCTTTATTAGTATTCTGTTATTCTTTCCTTATCCTTATCCCCCCCCCATGCTTACCACTTCCACCACTACTTAAGTAACCTAGATGGTTTCCTAAGGACAGAATGAAAGAGATTAAAAGAGTTTAGTAAACACAATTGCTCAAGTATCTTACCAATGCAGGCCATTGAATTTGTTTGATCTTTGATCCCTGAGTCTGGCTTGGGTCCTTTCTTTTTGCCCAGACCAGCTGGTACTCCACCAAGAAGGTTGCAAAATCTTCATAAACTTTAACCCATTCTCGCTTTTCCCATTCAAGGTCATCAAATTCCACATACACCTGGAGAAATTTAAGAACAGGAAAGGACATACATTATTACATACACACAGCATGTGTGCATCTACATGCATATTTAAAAACATGTTTCAAAATTGATGCAAGAGTTTAGTATTACCCATTTTACTATTATGGCACTGAAATTATGCAATTATTTCCTGCACTACAGAAGTATTTGTGCTGAAGAGAGGAAGGTTACATTTGCCAAAACACTGCCATTAACATTGGATATCTTATCTCATGAATGAAAAGCATAACACAAAGTAGTTCAGTAGTATCATTCCAGTAATACATAAAGCTATTTACGTATTAGTAAATAAGTTTAAAGAATACTTCTCATTCTCAGTTGAAACATTTGTCATGTAACACAAACCAACCAAATGAACACTGTTTTAAGGAAAAAAAAAAAAAAAAAGAAAAAAGAAAAAAAGCCATTTGGAACAGAACCAGAGAGGACACTCTGAGCCTGCAGACTCTGCTACTCTAAGCAAGCCCAACAGAAAGCACCTAACAGAAGCAGCTCAGGTTTTTGCCATTTCTGCCCTTGAAAAAACAAACCAACCACCCGCACTTAGTTTCTAGCTAAATTAATTTGAAGTCAGTTTGCAACTACTTGATCTTGTGCCCTCTCTGTCTTGTAGGTTATACAGTTCTGCCCAACACATTCTAAGAGAACAATCATCCCCTCACTCAGCTGCATTCACAAAGCTAAATATGCCAAACCTTTGGTCTCCTCCAGTGAAGGGAAGAGGGAGCCTGAGCCAAAATCCAAAAGCCATTTGCATTAGCAAACACAAAACTCTAAACCCATCACATTTCACAATTACAATTCAAAATAAAGAAGTCAACATAAACAATGTGGTTTTTTTGTTTCCAGAAGATGAGAAAATTCAAAGAAAAAAAAAAAACACACTAGCATTATTAAAAAAAAAAAAAAAAAAAGTCACTGCTTGTCACACAAACTGGAAAAGAAGGTAAGATGCTTTGCTACCCTCCTGAATTTCAGCTTCCAGCCACACCACAGGCAACTTCTGAAATTGGAGTTTCTTCCTGTATCTCCTTCTGTGACAATGATTTCAAGTTGATCACTGTCACAGAAATATTCTTCTAACTTTGGTTAATTTTAGGTCTGCAATATACTTCCTTACCTAGACTTTGTCTCACAATTTCCAAAGTTGTACTACAGAGTGCTTCTTCTCATCTTGTCCTTCTCCCTTTTGCGTACACAACTTAAATCTGGACCAAGACTCTCACTCCTGTATCAAAATTCATCATCCCAGTTTTCACCCTATACTCTTTTTAACCCATATTACTTCCATTCTGTTCCTACACACTCCCTTCCTTTTCCCTACCCTCTTTAAAGCATCAGATTAAGAAGATAAGTTTGTGCAGTTACTTTCTTCTATGACAACCCACTACTGCATCTGCACTTACAATTTGTCCAAATAAAAAGGAAGGAAGCAGTCTATCCACTTATTTCACCATTTCCCCTCCAACCTCCACACACTGCTCACTACTCTGACTAAGCACAGCTACTGTTCACTGCACACCTGACTCCTTTTCAGCCATACGTCTACCAGCTACTGACACCCAACCTGTCATCATGGGCACCTGTTGTCACCAATATCATATTCACGGCCAACCAGCCTTTCTACCTCTTATCTCGCATCTCATCTTAATATGCATTTTCTTTCTTCCTGGTCCTAATCACTGGGTGAAGGTAGAGTATGCACCAGTTGTCTGCATTAAATACTGTTCCTTCTTTATTTCTCAAGGGCAGAGCTTTTCCTCTGGATTCACCATGTTGACATCGGTAATTTCTGCCATTTGCCTGCTGCCACTCCTCTGACATTTCAATTACCCTGGCTGATTCCAGTCATCCCCACCTCTGCATCACCTTGCTCATCAATGCAGCTACTTCTTTTACCCTTTGCCCATTTGACTCAATGGAACTATCAAGAAACTACTGCTAGTCTTTGTGGTGGTTTTACAATCTTCCCTATAGGAACAGTTTGTATAAAAAAACCTCTCACCTCAACAGTTCATTATTACAGCTATTGCCTGTTATTTTAACAAAGCTAGTAGAAAACAAAACTCAAAACTAAAAAATGTAAATTGACACATTTCATTAAAAAGCACTTTTTAATAATTTCTATAAATTAATTATAAAATACAAACTGAAGTTACAGAATAATAATTTCTCAAATAAAACAAAGTTAATGGTAAATATAGTAATGCTTTAAAGCACTTACAGGAAAGCACATCCTATCTCGAAGTGATAGAGGAGCCAACAAGGAGAGGTGGTATGCCAGACCCTGTCCTCACCAACAAAAGGCTGGTGGGGAATGTGAAGTTCCAGGGCAGCCTTGACTGCAGCGACTATGAAATGGTGGAGTTCAAGATCATTGGGGCAGCAAGGAGGGAGTGCAGCAAGCTCACTGCCCTGGACTTCAGGAGAGCAAACTTCAGCCTTTGCATGTATCTGCTCGTTAGAGTACCATAGGATAAAGCCCTTGAGAGAAGAGGCACCCAAGAAAGCTGGATAATATTAAAGGATCACCTCCTCCAGGCTCATGCATGATGCATCCCAACAAAGATGTCAGACAAAAACAGCAGGAGGCAAGGAGCTCCTGGACAAACTCGAACACAAAAAGGAAGCATACCGACAGTGGAAGCAAGGACAGGAAGCTTGCGAGGAATACAAAGAAATTGTCTGAGCAGCCAGAGACCAGGTTAGGAAAACCCAATATAATTAAATATGGCCAAGGATGTCAAGGTGTCGTGGTTTGAGCCCAGCCTGTCACTTAAAAACCACACAGCCTTTCACTCATTTCCCCCCTGTTTCCTCCCCCTCCCTGGCTCCTGGAGGGATGGGGAGGAGAATCGAAAGAATGTAACCCCCACGGGTTAAGATAAGAGCAGTCCAGTAACTAAGGTATAACACAAACCACTGCTGCTACCACCAATAATAATAACGACAAGAGAAATTACAAGGGAAGAGAATACAACCGCTCACCACCCACCAACCAATACCCAGCCTGATCTGAGCAGTGATCTAACCCTTCCAGGTAACTGCTCCCAGTTTATATACTGGGCATGACATGCTGTGGTATGGAATACCTCTTTGGTTAGTTTGGGTCAGGTGTCCTGTCTCTGCTTCCTCCCGGCTTCCCTTCCTCCCTGGCAGAGCATGAGGCTCAGAAAGTCCTTGGCCAGAGTAAACATTACTGAGCAGCAACTAAAAACATTGGTGTTATCAGCGCTGTTCCCAGGCTGAAAGTCAAAATCACAGCACTACACCAGCTGCGAAGGAGAAAAATGACTGCTACTGCTGAACCCAGGGCACAAGGGAAACAAATAAAGCTTCTGCAAGTATGCTGGTGACAAAAGGAAGATAAGGAAAAATACAGTCTCTCTCTGGAAGGAAACAGGACACCATCTACCTACACCATCACACACCTGATACTGTTCCACACATTGGGACCCTCCTCCTGCAAATTCCATTCAATTATTCCGGGCTGATCAAATAATTTCATGTTACCATCTGGAAGGACAGCTTATTTGGGTAGTCTACAACAGGGCGTAAGACCTCACACAGCAGCAAATAACAAGAAAAATAATTAAAAGAAAGAAAAGGAGGCGGCAAGGGGAATCAGTGAATTAACATTGGGAAAAAAACAGATAAACTGAAGTTAGCAGTTTAGAAACCGCAACACTAAAACATGCTGTATCTTCTGGACACTAGCCAAAACTTGTGGTTATCTGTGATACAATCTAGTGTTTGTGTGCAAGTTTTGCACCCCAAATCAACTGAAATCCGATGCAATGACAGTGGGAGTTATTGCTGAGCTATCTGCAGAGTCTCCTGGCACCGTATAATTAGATCTTCAAAGGAGCAGTTCCAAGAAAAGTGGAGAATAGAGTGTGGCGCAGAGCCAGTCTACCATTGCCCAGGGCACCATATTCTTCCTCAAGTATGATATACAACCTTACTTGGGAATTACTTCTGCCAGCTTACACCACATTCAGGTTTCAATGCCAAGTCTATTAACTATCTGCTGACTTCTCAAAGTTGATTTTTGAAAGGCAGAAACAACACAGACAAAACAGAGCCCAATCCTTCACCCATTCTCTCTTTCTCTCTTTTTTTTTTTTTTTTTTAGGAAATACCTAAACCAGGAACATCCATGATGGATTTTTCTAAGGCAACAGTAGAACCTCTGAAGAACATAGGCTTCCTCCTTCTCTGCACACTGACCTACTGCATGGAAAAGAGCAATATCCCAAGCAGCACAGCTTATGAAAGGGAGTAAAAGGGGGAGAGGAGAAGCAAAGGAAGCAATCCAGCAACCGATGCCAACAAAGTAAGATCTAGAGCCAAAGTCGGGCCCCCTAAGGAGTGCAAAGGCTGAAAATATTTAATCTTTCTTGCTTCACTGATGAAACTCTGTACAGCAAGAGACTCTATAAGATTTGCCTCCCTAAGAATAAATGTTGATTTTGAGAGTTTTCGGCCAAATTCTGCTTCCTTGCCTTGTCAGCTATACAGAAGTTTGTGTTCCCAGTGTGGCTGAAATCTCACCACGTATGCATTCACTTGCATAAAAAGGCGAATTCCCAGAGGGATGATATTATATTTATAATTGGCATTAATGTGCTAATTTTGTAGCTCTATTTTCCAACAGGAAGCAGCATAAGCTTTAGCATGTTTTTCCAAGTAAAGCAAGACAACAAATTTATTTCCAATGGAGTTTGCCAAACAATTGCAATATAATATTGCTGTTTCAAAGCCAAAACAGAACAATAATGGTGAAATTCCCTACATGCAGCACTGTGATACAGAGTTTTCCAGTCACTTCTGCTCCAAATAAATATGCCTGACCAAACAAATTCTGAAACCCTTTAAACTGCCACAAAAGCAACGCTGACTTCCAGCAAATTTGACTCAGTGCTGAAAAGCACAGTCCATGCACCATCCACTTTCTTAGAACCACATGAAGGGGTGAATGCTGTTCTTAACTTTCCCAGCACTACAGTAGGGCAATGTGTTGCCCATGGGCTGGTTAGTGCTGAAGACAACTGCAGCATTAACAATCCAAGGGCTGACTTCAAGTCAGGTTTGCCCAGGCAAGAGCTCCAGGCAATACAGATACGAGAAAACACTTGTATCATTTTAAGGTGCTGTGGTTTAAGTCTAGTCAGCCACGCATTCGCCCTCTCACTTCCCCCCCTTCCTCCCCCCTGCTCCCGGAGGGATGGGGAGGAGAATCGAAAGAATGTAACTCCCACGGGTTGAGATAAGAACAGTCCAGTAACTAAGGTATAACACAAACCACTGCTGCTACCACCAATAATAATAACGACAAGGGAAATTACAAGGGAAGAGAATACAACCGCTCACCATCCACCAACCAATACCCAGACTGACCTGAGCAGTGATCTAACCCTTCCAGGTAACTGCTCCCAATTTATATACTGGGCATGATGTGCTGTGGTATGGAATACCTCTTTGGTTACTTTGGGTCAGGTGTCCTGTCTCTGCTTCCTCCCGGCTTCCCTTCCTCCCTGGCAGAGCATGAGAGTCAGAAAGTCCTTGGTCAGGCTAAGCATTACTGAGCAACAACTAAAAACATTGGTGTTATCAGCGCTGTTCCCAGGTTGAAAGTCAAAATCACAGCACTACACCAGCTACGAAGGAGAAAAATGACTGCTACTGCTGAACCCAGGACATAAGGCAAAGTGATCTCTAGTAACAGGGAAATAGAGTACTGCATAGCATTTATTTACTAAGTTTTTAACCCAAGATGTCAAAAAAATTTGTATTTTATTGTATATAATTAATAATAAATTGTTAAATTGTATTTAACAGAATACAAATTCTCTCTCATAATGGAGAAGCATACAGGTTCCTCCTTAGCACCTAAAGACTGTTAGCAAAATACTTATTTCTAGGAAGAAAAAAAAAGAAAAAAAATCAAGAAATCTGCCTTCGGATGCTCTTAATAAGGCAAAGAAAAAACACTTCTACCTTTGTACCATATCAGATAGTTTTTCATCAACACAGATCTGGCTACTGACTTGAGCGTGATTCCCAGAGAACGTCCCACTGCATTTTGTATGTAACATTTTTAAATAAAAGAAAGATACAGAGAATTACAATATGTACAATTATAGTGCATATATACTTTATATACCATTTATAATAGAGTTGAGAACTGAAAATTCCGGTGCTAAAAATTATCTGTGGAATTCAAGTCTTTGAGGTTGTCTAACTAAAGATAGACCTAAACCTCTTATAGCATGCAATCAAGCATCAAAAACTAGTTGTCAGAGACAATTTTCCAACCTTGTAATGGTTGGCCAGGTAAATATAAGAATGTAAACCTTGCATGTAACTTAGCAGAAATTTACTTGAAAATACACAAGTATAAAAAAAAGTGTGTTTCAATAGCAACAAATAAAATCTTTCACAGAGGGAGGGGAGTAGAAGGGGTGCATTTTGTTTGGTATTTAAAACCCATGGTACCATGATGAGAGGGAAAAAAAAAAAAATCCTATCTGATATCTCCAATTTATAATAAATAAGAGAAACAGAATCTACATTACAAGATGTCAGGACAAAATTCCAAAATTAGCAAATTAAAATGCAAGTCCAAGTTAGTTCTTCCCTCCTCCTATTCTCCAGTGTTAACTGCAACATGCATTCTTTAATTCTAGGGTATATACGTTTTACATGATACTTAAGAATGGTTTATTCTTGGCCCAGTAAAAAGGGTGTTGGGAGTTTCCTGGTTTTGAGAGAAAAATCTACCTTCAGGAAAGAAAATCCAAGGAGTCAAGTGAGCAGTCAGTGCCTCCCCCTGCTGCCCACAGAGGTGGATGGAGGCAACAAGTCTGGGGATCCCAAACCAAACCACCACCAGCAGCAATGGCAGTTTGAAATTGGCAGGAAGGTTTCCAGAGCCCTGAACGACACACAGCTCCAGCAGCTTGCTTTGCTTTGGTGGGCTGTTTTAGCGTTGTATGCAGCTGAAAATTAACACAAAGTACACTAGACTCTGAAAAACTTCTCTACCTACTTCCTGAGATGGATGCTATTGACAAATATCTAACTGGTATAAACTAAAGCTAGTTGTAAGTACACAGCAAATGGATCCAATAAGAGTGAATTTATAAACCTTAATCTTCCATCACGTTCCAAATATCCTTGCCTTCTCAGGTTTTTATAAATTGTTTCTTTGATGGAACAGGCATTACCCAGCAGTCAAGTCTTTCTAAATATATCTTTCACTAATCAAATGCAATCAAAGCACAAATTATTATAAAGCAAAACAGCTACACACAGTAAAATTATTACTGTGTTATACAAGTGCTACCCATTTCTGCATGGAAAAGTGGTGAAATAGCAACCAAAGACAGCAGCACTGTTTCCTGTTTAATAAAGGGCTTGCAATACTGTTCTATGCTACCAAAATTTCCCCAATCCTTCACATCAGCATTTCATAGTCACTCTACATTAAAAAGAACTCATAAAAGAATCATCGTACCCTTTCCTTTATATACTGACATACTACGTACATTTGCATTTTACAAACTCTTCAAGAAAAACAGTACAGAAAAAAACTCTTGACAAAGAAACACAAACGTACTGCATAATTTTTAGCAGGGGTGAGTAGACACTCTCAGTGCCACAGTAAGTCTTTAGAAGCCCTGAAAGTGCTCTTAACAAAACTGATAGAAGTTCAGGAATTAAACATTTACAATTCTTCCACCATTTAAAGAGCATAATGGCCTGTCTCAGAGATCCACCAGCTCTGCATCTAACTCTGGAGCACTAGGAAAAAAAAAGCTGTATAATCAGATGTTTTACATGAAAGACTACTGAAAGCTCCTTAGAAGATGGGACAAATTAGTAGTGCTCATTATTTTATGCTATTTTAACACTTACAGAAAAAACATGCAGTTGTTTGGACATCTGTTTTGATCATTTGTGGAGCTTGCAAGTAGTAACAAAAATTTAACAGCAAAAAATTTAGTCTTCTCTTAAACAGAAAGTCCTTCTACTTTCAGATGAGCTGTGGAAGTCAAAAGGACAACTCCTCAAAGATTAAAACCCCTCTGACACACTCTACTACCATGAAACATCATACTCATTACTCTTAAATTCTCTCTTCATTCAAAGGAAAATGGAACAGGGATATTATCCCAGAAGCATCCCTCCAGTTATAACCTGGGAAGTTGAAGTGTATGACAAAAAGAAGTGGCTAGTTCATTACATGCAGGGTATTAAGTCTCTGTTGTTTTAAAACTGCCTGGAAACCCTTTTTTGTCACAATGGTTCTGGATCTGTCCAGCAGGAATGGACCGACACTGAATTCTTGTAAACCGCTGACAGACCCTGCGTAACATCATTCAGCTATAACTCCTCTGAAATGCAAAGACAGAAGCCCTACAAATCCACTACTCTCATTGCTCTTGTTACTGAGGAAAAAAAAATCTGCAGACTCAGGATCCCCTGTTCTAGATTTATAAAACTATATGAAGGAGCCCGTATCCTTGCTCGAGACATAGTGACAGACGCACTCAAGCTGAGCCTGTGCTTTAAAAGCCAACTTGCTCAATACACTTCATACATGTTAGAATAAGGAACAACCATGCCCTCTCAACAGGCTTCTGAATAAGCCAGAGACACATAGTTGCTGGAAGACGTGAAATATACGCCAGGTGCAGGAGAGAACATGACCAGACGTAGCAAATACATGCTTCAATAAACACGAATCATCAAGGTAGCTTCCTTACATCAAGCTTTAAAACACAAAAAACAAAAAAACACAGAGAGGCCTTAAATAATCATTCACTTCAAGCAAAGAGTACTCTCAAGATACATTACTGGGGAATAAACATAGAAATTATGAACATGTACAGTTTATGGTTAATTTTCAAGCCCTAATTCTGCATTCCCTGAAATTCATGTTTGAACATTAACAATAAGGCAGCTTTTGCAGAAAAAAATACAGAGAAAAATGGTTGAAAACTAAAGAAAAATACCAGTATTATCACAACAGCCTGCTGCAGTCTGTAGCTTGCATTGCTAAGCAACCAGCACATGATGTAGAGTACAAAGTAAAATTGCAGGGAAGACGACAAATTAAAAAAGCCTCCTACTTACATGCCCCAATACCACCTCTGAAAAAATAAAAAAACCCCAAAAATTAAAACATGCATGTATTTCATCCCTCAATTTAAAAGGCATATTCTAAAGACAAAGCTGAAGGGAGAAAATATGAATAACACTGAAAAGCAAGGGGAAGAAAAAGACATCCTTCTTGTATGTGATTCAGAGTTTTAAATGAGTTTCTCAAAAAAACATAGAATCATAGAATAGTCAGGGCTGGAAAGGACCTTAAGATCATCTAGTTCTAACCCCCTGCCAGGGGCAGGGGCACCTCCCACTAAACCATGTCACCCAAGGCTCTGTCCAGTCTGGCCTTGAACATTGCCAGGGATGGAGCATTCATCACTCCTTTGGGCAACCTGTTCCAGTGCCTCACCACCCTCACAGTAAAGAGCTTATGTCTGATAAAAAGGTATCCATAGGAGTGCCAAATTTTATTTAAAAACCTATTTCAATAACATATTCATATAAAATATCTGACACACCTATTTGGCAAATATTTCCCACACACACACACACAAACTCAGATCTTATCAGCAAAGGGAAGTAACATGCAAACCAGAAATTACATCATGACTGTACTGGACTTAGAGAAACCAAAGTCAAGCAGCCCCATTTTAAAAAAGTTTTAGATGGCAAAAATATACTAAATTACTCATCCAAAATGAGAAATAGAAATTACTATTTTAAGAAAGCACAAACTATTAAAGCATTGCAACACCTAGCTAAAATATACACATACTCAAAAACTTCCCAGTCCTTCAAGACCTGGAAAAAAAAATCCCAAACATCTTTTGAATTCTCTTTGCCATCACACAACACAGGAAACTTTGTATTTTACCTGAATTTCTAAAAGCAACTGTTAAGAAGCATACATACTATAGAAAGCCTACATACCCAATTTAAAAAGAGGGAATTCTGTATTTGAATCAGACATTTGTGATTTTAGACAAGGTGAACAACAACAAAAAGTTTTTTAAAAATAACCATTCAGCTATTCAGATGGCTAGTTAAAAGCAATTTACATGCGCATATATACACTTTGTCAATGTCACACCAAAAAGACCGACATCTGTCATTTAATAAGGAATCATTATTGCTAAGTCTCACTTCAAAAAAGATTATGCTGGTTTAAATCTGTATATCTCTCATATTTGAAAATCTGACTAAAACAACTGAATGGAGATAAGACCATTTAAAACACTAATTATTAGTTGCTAAATGTTAATGGCTTTCAGTCAATTTTTACAGTTCAGTGGCTTGTTTAGGAAGATGAAGTTTGTCTAGCAGGTTGTCAGCAGACACACAGCACTACAGGAAGCTGAATTAAAGTGCATACTGAAAGGAGTAGATTACTTCCTAGTCTGAATTTATGATTTGCTATTGTTTCTCATCCCCCGGGGCAGGAAACTTCACCTAATCATCTGACAAGGTATGGCTGTAAAGCCACTGATGGGGAAACAGGGCAACTTCAGTTCTCCTGGGGCAGTCTGAACTTAAGGAGACAATCAGGACATAAGCAGGAAGCTATGATGATTACCTGAATTTTTCTGATTTCTCACTGCAGCTCTATAGCCCTAACCCAAAGAACTGCTTAAGGGAAGCAATAGAAGTGCTAGAAGCACAGGACTTCCTCCATTTCTACCAAGACAGTCCACTTTGCCATTTTCAACAGTCATCTTCCCAAGATTCAAAGGACTAACCAGCCTCCCAGTGTCTGAAGGCGGTTTAGAAGGACGGTGGACAGGGACTTCTCATCAGGGACTGTAGAACTAGGACAAGTGGCAATAGGTTCACGAACTTAAAAAGGGGAGATTTAGGTTAGATATATGGAAGAAATTCCTTACTGTGAGGGTGGTGAGGCACTGCAACAGGCTGCCCAAGGAAGTTGTGAAGGCTCCATCCCTGGCAGTGTTCAAGGCCAGGTTGGACAGAGCCTGGAGCGACCTGGTCTAGGGGAAGGTGGCCCTGCCTATGGCAGCAGGACTGGAACTAGATGACCTTTTATGCACCAAGCGCCTCTCAACTGCTCTATGTATCCACATTGTTCTCTGGACAGCAGGCCAAACAAAGCAGGAGTGGGCTTACAATTTCCTTTTTGTTAGCTAAAGCCAGGGATAACAAAAAGGCATCAGAAAAGCTTTAGCACAGCAACAGACAACACCAGAAGAAGCTGGTCAGCAGATTTTGTTTGTACCAGAGACATTTTCTGAAGGCCTAGTTACTACCAACAGCAAGAATTCAATCAGACAACCTTTCACAATTCATCGCTGTTCTTTGATCAGCTTATAGGAATCAAGAGAACTATGGAAAAATATTAAAGAGTAATCAGGAAACCAAGAGAAAAATTCATCTACCAAAAAGAGACAGTACACCATATTTTTTATAAATAATTATCAACTACAAAATGGTAACTGCCTGTGTTCTGACAGAAATGCAACATTTGTGCTTATAACCAAGATTATCAACCTTAAGCAACAAGCCAACCAACCAAATTTCATCAAGAACATGAGAAAATTGTAATAATTATATATATATATAAATCTTCAAAAGCATCAAAACAAGAATCCTGAAAGGCAAAAGAAATTTAGTGAAATATTTATCTACTTCATGGATTATCCACTAAAATGTTGGACAGTATTTTTCCTGTTGTTTTTCCTTGTAAGAGGACTAGAATATTTGAGATGGGAAGTTATTTTACCATATCAATTACTTTAATGCTTTATCTCTTTTCAGAGAAGAACATCTCACTGCCTTAACAGTAATTTGCTGTTCTCTTTCCTCCACTTAACATGCTACCTATAACCAGTCTGTAAACTATTTCTCCTAGTCCTGCCTATATCACCTCTAAACAGTATAGTAAAAGCAAACAGTTTGTAAGTTCTTCCTAGCTAAGACATAGAAGTATTTCACTTTTGCTGTTGTGTCCAAATTTTAATTTTGGAAATCTGAATTCTTAAAGCCTTCTCCTTAGTGTTGTGATTGTATTCAGTGCTGTCTTGCAAGCTGAATTATTCCTTTGTTGTTTTAGTCAGAGACCACTTCTTACTATTCCAGCTTTTGGGTTTCTATCTCCTCCTTTGAAACTAAATCTGTTTCATTCACACGATTGATCCTTGTCTACTCCTTCATACTGGAGAGTCATTACTCAAAAACGGATCCTCATATAATCTCTCTGATGTAGCTAGAAGTTCGAAGACACCTGCTAACAAAGGATTCACAAACAAAGCTTACAGAAGTCTATTCTTTTCCTATGGCTCAAGTGAAGCGTTAGAGAAGAAAACGAAAATCTGTGCTTACAGGCTGAAGCTTCAAAGGATTGTAACTTTTCAGGTATATATGATCTTCCTTTATTTTTCTGCTTCATACCAAATTGCAAGGCTAGACTTTATAGAGAAGAACTGGGTCATTACAGTTCATAGTACAGCAGCGCATAAACATCCACAAACTGGGATCAAGGTTCATTCTAACACTGAACTGAGGTATCTCCAAGTATTACTAAAGGTCAGAGGAGATTAAGAACCAGGGTGGCGACACATATGAGCGAACAAGACATCAGGAAACATCCTGCCAGGTTCTCAACCTCTTTTCTTTGCCATAATGGCCACTCATTTGTAACATGCACAATTTGGTCCAAACTTAGCCAAACAATTATCTTTTGTCAGTGTATTTCAAAAATCTTCTAATAGTTGTTTGTTTGTGTTAAAAAATAAAAGATCCCCCCAAAAAAAAAAAAAAAAAAAAAAAACCAAAAAAAAAACCACACACACAAACAAAAACATTCCCATGCTAAACTTTAGACATTGATATTGAATTGGGAGTTTCTGCACTCTGTTCACGACAGCAGGCAAGTCCCAATCTCTAGGTGCTTTAGCACCCATACTCTACAACAGGAAGACAATCATTTCAACCCAGTGTTGCTTGCTTTGACCACGAATTCTTTGGGAACTGAGATTGTATTTTTACATGATACTAAATGTAATGGAGATCTAGTGACACTGGTTTTTCACTGAGGTGTTGCAATACAAACCTGCTGCTCTGAACAACTACCCACTTTGTTGTTGCTGCTGCTGCTGCTAAGGATACAGCACAGAAAGGACTGCTGCAAATAAATAGAACTATTGGTGCATAAAAGCCTCAGGAGTACAGGGGTGGAAAGCACTTCAGGTTACAGAAATCATTCACAATACATACATGAAAACCCTCAGCATGTTTGTCTACTAGCGTTTTTCAGAAGATACACTTTTTCTCTCTCATCTAACGTTATTTCTCATCCTGCAGCAAAATTTCTGAAGTATGCGATAAAGGTCATTCAACTTTGGATATTTTGAGTATTAACTAATATATTTCAGTACCACAACTCTCCAAACTACAGAGAAACGTTTATTATTTGTACCTTGACTGCATTAAAAAAAAAGCTTACAGCATACCCTTTTGTTGTTGTTTTCTTTTTAATTAGAAATTGTCCTAAAAGTCTCAAATGTACAACTCACACAAAGAAACGAAGACAGACTAATTTCATGCATTTTCTGCTCTCCTAGTAATTTCCTGAAAAGCTCTTTTTGAGGAAGAACAATAGATCCATTGATAACACCAAGAGAACAATAGATGCAATAGATAACACAATCAAACCCTTAAGGCTTAAGCCCAGAAGTAAAGACAGAAGAACAAAACAGTGGCAATGAGTAGACATCAAAAGCTGCCTAATGAACCACGTGAATAACCTTAATTACTGCATCAGCTATCTCTGGGTAACTTACTAGTGAAAAACTCAGACAGACATTCCCTGTCACAACAGCAAGAACAATATTTTTGAGTGGCATTTTAAAGATTATAATAAATTAAAAGAACGTTTCTGCACAATGATTTTATAGGCTGTGACTATAAAGGACTGTGCCTGGGATTAAGAGGAAAAAAAAAGTCCTCCTGCAATTCAAAATGAATGCTGCAGACAATAACAAAGCATTAATTCAGAACTGTAGATAATTTGCTCACCATCTGTGCAAGTTTGAGACACAAAAAAACTTTGCTGTACGTGCTAGGCAGCTTCTAATTCTAGAAATGATACATATGATAAATGCTTCTAATGTGTTGACTCAGACATTTATAAAAGTTACTTAAATCCTTTATGGAATTGGACAAATAAAATACTAAGCCTACAGCACAAATGCAAGGACTGGTACTCTTCATCTCCTCCTTTCCCCCCTTTATTTCCCCATTAGCATCTTGCTGATTAAGATCCCCCAATTCAATCACTGCTATAGAAAAAAACTGCAGAATAACTTCTCCCAATTTTTTCTGCACTCATTCTGTATTTGCAAGTTTATCTTCTAAAGAGCTCTCTGTAATTGTGATTATCACTTAAACTTAGATAAAATGCATTAATATTTGCTATAGAAACGCACTTGCTGATGTTGATATGTTTTAAAGATTCTGATTAAAATCCACTTCAAGTTTTATGAGTGAGGAAACATCTTGAAAACTAAGAAAAAAACCCATGAACTGCAATCGGTTGTACACCTACGGGAAGACTTCCGGAAAAAATTCAAGTAACTAAGTAGGACCTTTATGACCTCCAGAGGTAACTCAAGCAACCACAGCCTTCCCTGAGTGAAACTGCATTTGAGAATTTTACTGTACTACGATATATCAGTGCAAGAGAAGATATAGCATACTCACATCATCGCTGTTCCCAATCCCCTTGGGAATGAGCAACAAAGTCACTATTTAGGTTAAATGACACAAGTGTTCCCTTCAGGAAAATGAACACACTGTAAGAAGATATTTTTGACTGAAGGAGTCACCAGCTGCAGAACTCTTAGTAGTGTAAGATAACAGAAGTATTCATTGATAAAGAAGGCAATCTGTTCTCAAAGCATACCAGGGAATGACAACAAAAGTTTCTACCTTGGTTTACCAAATGCCTTCTGCTTCACTGTCTGACTACTTAAGATCAGGATGTTTTTTCTAACGTATCATTTCCTATGTAAATTGTATGTGAATGAGAAAGGAACAATTCATATTCATATGAAACTTCACTTAGCATCCAAGGCAAAAATATAAGGAGATGTCTGTCTTCTACTGCCAACAAACATTAATGCTACAATAAATTATAAGAATACACAACTAACAATTTTGAAAGTAATGCTCATTACTAGCTTTCTCACAGCTTTTGGTACATTTATTTTGCTGTGATACAAATATCCTTCACACTCTAATCTTTTAAAAGTACTAAGCATAGCCAAGGCCTGCAATAATGCAACTGTGATATACTTTGAACAACATTGCAACATTGCAAACAAACACATATACCAGTATTTCTGTTCAGTGTGTGTATGAAAACTAACTGCATGGAGGGAAATAAAGACAAAAAAAAAAAGTCATGTTTTTCTCCCATGCATTTCACTTCCCACAAAACCAGAAAGACCAAGATGTTTTATTCCCCAGTCACTGCGTGGAAAAAAAGGAGGAGGTCTGAATGCCACAGCTAAAACCCATTCTTAAGTCTCTCTCTTTGGATGGACAAATTCATGGGAATCATAAAAATAAAGAAACATACCTGACGAGTTCCATAGCACTGGAAAAATTAAGTGTTCTTGAGCACTGAGACCAAAGGGCAAAGATTTCCAGGCTTTCCAATGTGTGCGGCTTCTCTTATCACCACATCCCTTCCTTCCTTCCTAACCTTGATTAAAAAAAACCCTATGTATTCACAGGACACATTCTGCCCAGGAGTCTTCACCGGCAGGACTAGTTGTTCAGTTAAGACTACCCCAAGCCTCTGGTACAGGCTGATTTCTTAACATGTTTTCTGCACCCAAGACATCAATTGAAAAAACAACCCCATCTCTTCCACAGAAAAGCATACAAGTATGCATGACATCTAATGCCAAGACAAGATCAACCCTTTTACAATTATTTGATTTTTAAATTTAAAACCAGAAATAGGCAATTTAGTCATGGCGTTTTTTCATGTTAAACCTATAATCTTTACATACTTTTTCTTCCCACATGCAACACACTGAAAAACAATTGTAGAGCTCTGAGGAAAGCCAGCACCTGCAGGAAAGGGTTTAATCTGGCAACTGCTGGTGTTGTTGAGTTATTCATCACATAAATCTCTTATTAAGTCCCACCTCTTTCCTGTAGTTCTAACCGTTGGAGTTTGAGAAAAACAGACCTCGTTTCATGCTCAACTCCCACCACTAAGCAGCTGAATCTCCTATATTACTTAGGATACTGTTCGTGAGAGCAGACTTCACATGGAGTCATGCAACATCCTGTTCCAAGCCAAACGCTCCAGATGGGATATGTTTCACTGCTGCCTCCCCCTCCTCAGCCCATTTAAGTTTGTTCTTTTTTGTTTGAAAGCATTTATCCCAAATTGATGCTATAACAGCATGCTAAAACTGACCTTTTGAGAAAAATACAAATCAAAACTTAGTTAAAATCGGTGTCTTTACTACAAAAAAATATAAAAATTCATGCCACTTAAATTATCAAAATATTTGTATTAGCTCACCAATTATCAAAACTGTGCATGTAAGAAAATAAATTACTTGATGCAGCTCTGCACTGCAGGGAAATCTGCCTTGTTTCAGAAAGTTTACTAATAATTTAAAAGCTTAACATTGTCACGCACGTTACTAATCTAATGGAAGTTCTCATCGACAGAACAAGGAAAAAACTGTCTAGTCTGCTGATCATTCTGAATGCTGGCAATTTCTCAAACATCTGCTAAAGGTCAGATTTCCACTGCATGGAACCAATCAATGAAGCTACACAACACTCCCAGCACCATTGGAAGTGCCAAACAAAGACCACTGTTTTACATAAGCAAAGAAACTCAGCCTGAAATCTTTCAAAACACTACCAGCAATGTCTTTGCTCCATCTCCACGCAGTACTCATCTACCTGGCAATGGTTGTTAAGATTTGTTCTAGTTTTGCTTTTTATAGAAGAAAGAGTTTCTTAATGCCAACCCATTTTTCTGCACTGTTAAACAGTATGCAGGCAATACCACATACAGACAAACATTACAAAGAGGAAAATGAATATAATATTTATTTAAACAAAAGGGGGTTATATTTATGTGTTAATCACCACAAGTTTCAGAAAACTGAATATTCACAGATTTGGTGTCTTTGTTTTAGTAACTTCGAAAAAATCTCACCCCTACCAAGTTCTAAAAAACAAGATCTTAGCGTTAAAAAGCAGCCTAAAATCACGGAATTCTGCCCTAAAATCCTTACTAAGCTTTCTCAGAAATATAATCCCAATACTTTACCAGATTAAGGAATTGTTGGCTCCTGCTAAAAACGACATGCTCTATATTTCAACAGCTAATCACACACCATAAAACCAAACACTTTAGCAAGAGTCTACACAGAAGAAATAAATGATCGATCCTGATGCTGCTGAAAAGCTGAGCTTGTTCTATTTTTACAGATAAAACATTATTTTATATATGCACGATCTGGTATTGATTTACAAGAAAAGCCTTCTGCACACAGGAGAGAAGGGCCAGTAAAAATAGCAATCCGATGGAATTTCAGGGACCTTTTTTTTGTGTAAGTCACTGATTTGCAAACTACAACTTTATGCATGTTTTATCATTTCTCGATGATGTCAAAGCAAATCCATTTTAACTTCAGAGCCACCACGGATAAGAAAAGGGAAGCAGAAGCCAGTAGACATTCCAGTAAGTTCAGCAGAAATATTCTGCTATCCTCCTAACTCAACAGCTAATACAGGTATGGTGTGGTTGTGGGGCAGTCCTGAATTAAGGCAATATCCAATTAAAACCCCATAGTTATTGCTAGGTAATCACATCACCTCACAGTTGACGGCCTTTTGCTGTAGTCCCCACTGCACAATGCTGCAGTGCTTGAAGCTTTGCGCCCAAACCCCAGCTCTCCTTCCTGGAACACAGCTACCAAATGGCCTTTCAACTCCAGCGCCCAAGGTGAACCTCAGTCCTTCTTGCAGAGGGAACACTCCCCCAACATATCAGAATGAAACTACCACACCAGGAACCTGTACTACCCACGTGTCAGAGAAAGTTATTATCCTGTGTGAATGGAGAGGACTGCACAGCAGTCTCATAGACGGGAGAAGGGACCAGCACTTCCTCAGCAAGACCAGACTCAACAGAAAATGGAGCTTCATGACAGCAATGGCAAAACGACAAAAGTATAAGCTGCTTCTACAAATACTTACCCAAAAGTTTTAACAGCACAATAAAACTTCATATTATCCAAGACACAGACATAAAGTTACTAAAATGGAATTCAAATTTGTCTCTCAAAGAAAAGACCCTTCAGTATTTTTTTTTATTTATTTTATTAAAGCTAAATAGCAATAGGACTCTACGGTATTTCAAGGAGACAATTATTTCTCCATACAAGTTCTACTTAATCTTTGAAAAATGCCTTCAGCTCCTCTAAGCAATGTTTTTTCATTACAGTTTCTTGCCACATCTAGCTGTCAGTGTTTGGATTGATCCCCGTTTTGTGGGACACTTAGGTGTATGGAGTTTTCTCACACATAAAAAACAAAGCAGCCCCAAAAATGCCCGTAAGTGTCCAGCTGTCTCCCAACTTTCAGTCATTCAACCATCTCTCCATTCAAAAGAAGCCAAAAAATTGAACAAACATCTGTATGAGATTCTTTAGGGAAGAGTGCAATGACCAATAAAAGTATCTATCACGCTCTACGTTTCTTCCATCAGGTCTGTACAACTTGACATTACAAAAAGATTTCTTCAAAGCATGTTCAGAAGCAGCTTATTTCCCATAAAGGAAGAAGCATAACAACATATGCTTCAATAGCAATTCAGTACAAAGATCACAGATCAGTAATATCCTATACCCATGACAGCTAGCAGAATTTGGGTGCATTTATATGCAGACATTACCAATTGCATTACTGTATCTAAGCAGAGGCTTTATTTAAAACAAATATCGTACTCAAGCAGCAGCCTGTCCAGATGGGAATACAGAATATATGTGAATCAAAATGACTTACATTAGTACATATCTACACACACAAGTGCAGGAAAGTATTGGCCCAGCATTCCTATTACTTACACTTTTACAGAAGGAAAGAAAACGGCATGCTTAGCTCTCGGTAATGAAATGGAACTGTATTACAAACAGTCAGCAGAATTTACTTTTGGAAAAGATACCAAACAGGGTTAATTTTTCCAGCTTTCCAGTACATATAGATCCACCTCTACCGTGGAGAGGTTTTCAGCCATTAATGCCAGTTTCCAGAGTTTTTTTTGATTACACAGTATTGACCCCACAAAACGACAGTAAGATACCAAGTGCCTGATAAATGTAAACTGCACATGCAGAGCGCACCTACGCTACCTTTACTCATTTAGTGTACAGTTGGATGTTAGCCAGCAAATGATGAAAAGAGACGTTAGAAGTGAACTAGAAGATCTGTAAAGACCAGGTTTATGAGTGCAGACTAACTGCCAAGGCATTTACTTTGAACTCCATGTTAAGGTGGGTATATGCGCTTAAACCCAGCTTAAGAACATCTGCTCTGCACTGCAGGGCACACCCAGAGCCTTGTCAGCTTGCTCTGCTTTACCCTGTGACATGGGTCACACACTGCTCTTAGGAATCCACTGAGGAGCAAATTATTGAAGTCCTGGATAACAGGACTAACCTCCAGAAACACACCCGGGTCGCAATGTCTCCTTCTACCTGTGAATGAACTGTACTATGGAAGTCACAAATTCACTCATTATGCAGAGGAAGAAAGGAAAAACAAATGCCTAAATGCTGCCTCCAGAAAAGCTGTACAATGAATGACTAACCCAAAAAAAGCACAAGTAGGTCACCTTTAGATAGACACTATCCTAGCTTCAAAAGGCTGAGAAGAAGTTCAGTATTGAAACCTAAAATTTAAAGCTTCTCGTCCCGCACAACTACAATTATGCCCTACAGAATTACAGCACTTACCCTTACTGAATGGATTTTGTTTTATTTACTGATTTATTTTTAGAAAATTCTCTAAAGTTCACTAGTTCAAAGGATGTAAAATGTTCTTTAAATATGCGCTACCAGAACTGCTCCCCAAATCATCTCCATGTATGTATATTTAAGATTAATATCTTACAGCTTTTTTAGTGAAATGGAGATGCTATAAGAAGAAATCTAGATTTAGCAGCAATTTTCTCCCATGGTGCTTCAGAGAATGAAGAGTAATGTTCTCCAGAGAACCTCTCAAAACAATTGCCCTTTTTCCACAACAGCTGCCATTTACTTACACTCTCGGAAGGACGGATGCCATAGGCTGCCTCTCAGCAAAGAATAACTGTTACCTCGCTTTCATCCTTTCTCAAAGTCATCATCTATATCCCTACAGATAGGAAGCCACTTTCCCCCCTGGGGGCAATTGGCTTCCTTCCCAGTAGTGAAAACAGAAGGCAAGCAGTGGCCATCTTTGTTCAGGCAGTTGTGGCTTCAATCAAACTGAAAAATGAGAAGTTGCAGGCACAGTGCAGGGAAACACGCTTTTAGGGTCTTTTCCCTAAAAATTTATCTCAGTTCTAAACATCCTAAAAACTGCTGCAACTGAATTAGCCAGCAAAATGGATGCATGGAAGGAGGAAATAGTTATGTATGTGAAGCATGAAAAAAAGGAAATGAGAAAATTCAGGAGTTCACAAAACATCAAGAATGAAAATAAACTGTGGGTCCTGTTGCCCTGAGTCAGTGAGGTGAAGCAGCTATAAATCTGTCTAAATCAGGTCTGCATTCTCCAGTCGCTTTGTGGCCCCAGAATACGTAAAACAGCTATCACACGCCAGTCACCCTGACCTTCTGAATTGTTAGAAGTCTACTTTATTTAACACAGATTCACTCTTTACGGATTTTCTTTTGTACAAACTGGGTAGGAACACTGCCTACATGGAGTGTGAAAGATGGGTCAAGCCAAAGAAATTGCCAGAAGAGAACTACATACAGGCTGAGTCAAGTCACTAATTCAGAATCAAAAGAAGCATTTTATTACTGGGCAAGAGGGGGA
This sequence comes from Amazona ochrocephala, assembly GCA_039720435.1. NCBI lineage: Eukaryota > Metazoa > Chordata > Aves > Psittaciformes > Psittacidae > Amazona > Amazona ochrocephala. The sequence continues at coordinate 49,787,844 of CM077881.1, read as the reverse complement.
GGGGGAACAGACACACAGGCAAAACAATCTTTCAAAGTTTAAAATATGTTATTAATTGCACTTATCATAATTAACTGCAAAGTCAGGTAAATTCAGGCTTTTGCAAGACACAGGAAATGCCACTTCCGTTGAAATTTTCTGTTAGAAGTTACTTTTCAATTGTCTATTTAAAAATGCTATTCTGAAGTTTGTGGTTTTACTACTCCAGTTGTTTCAGTGATGGTTACATTCTTCCCCTATGCTAAATTACCAATCAAATTCTCTACCTTAACTTAGCAGTCCTTAAGTCTTTTCTGCAATGTATTAGAACTACAAAGTGTGGCAGGTAGGATTATTCTGCTGAATTGACAGCATTACCATTTCCTGACATTTTAGTGCTTCACTTAGAAGCCTTTAATTACATTTTGCACTGGGTTAACACAGAATAAAAAACAATATGAACTGACATAAACGATGCGCTTAACTAAAGCTGCCAATATGGTTTTATCTGAGAGATATCAGCAGGCTGCTTCTCTAAATGTTGAAAAAAAGTATGAAACTGAAGTGCAAAAAATGTTTCATACCTTCTTCAACATTCTGAGAAGCATGCTAGGCAGACAGCTAATTCAATGGGTTTTGTTTTATTAAATATTCTTGCATGTAGAATTTGCAACACTCCCCTCCCTTCTCAGTTGCAAGCATGCGAATACTCCATTATAAGAAAGTTTAACAGAAATATCAAAAACAGATCAATTTAGAAAGCACAGTAGCACTCTAATCTACGAACATACAAATAAGCTAGATCTCTAGTTAAACTGTCAGCAGAGACAGCACTGTGTACAGTTAATTAAGCATGCCATATAACGTAACAGTAAAACCAAATAAACTCCTTCACAAGATAGAAAAGAAAAATGGGAAAGAAGGAAAAAAACCCACCAAAAGCACCAAAGTCCCCAAATTACCAAGGGAACTAAGAGAAAGTCTGCACTGCATGTCCTACAGCCAGGCAGAATCCAGAACGCAGAATAGTCATTAGCACTGGTAATGCCAACAGGTACAGCTGAAACTGCCATCATACACACAGTGCCTATTATTTTACTAGAGATTAAATGGGATTAATGTAACATCATCTGCTTATGCAGATCACGAAATTAAATTATCACTCTGTATGGTTCAGACAGTACAAAGAATATACTCTTACAACAGATTCACAAATACAATAAAGCCATGAAACATAAGGAAAAGGTTTTACTGTGCCCAAGTCTGCAAATGCCAGATCTCACTACTGCTCTGGCACCATTGTCCAACCAATAATTCACAGACTTTGCAGGGCCAATTTATAACAACTCATGCAGATGACAAGTTACCCACATCTGAGAGATTAAATACAGTAGACATATACTGAAGCCATTGCTAGAGTGTAACTGAAGAACATTAATACCTATGACATTTCTTGAATTACTGTAATTCTTATAATCATTATACCCAATTATACTCACAACCTACTAGTGATCAATTCTAAGAATTAAGAGATCTCTCCTTTGCAATGCAATGGCTGAAGGGACTTAGCAGTAATCAAACCCAGATTCTTGCAGACTTCTAGATGCAAACTTCCAGATGGCAACAGCTACTTACTTTCACAGTTACATGGGTTCATCCACTCAAGTACTTCATCACCAGAAAATGGAAGGGAAGCACTCAAAGAGTCCCAAGATAGCCTGTTTTTTTAACTTTTTAATATGTGAAAGTTTTTGATTCACTGCTGTTCATCCCATATTTGTGAACTATCTCACTGCTTTTATGTCGTGACAATTCCCTTATTCTAGAAAAACAAACATATTCAGGAATGCTTGATAAACAAGCGAGAGTATCACAGTTACCCAATCTGACAAGAACACTTGCTTTATTCTTACCTCCCAAAATTAGCACCTTTCCATATTTCATTAAGTAACCAGGCAGCATACAATTATTTCTCAGAGTAGCATCACATAAACTTACAAATCATTGACAACTTATTTCATCTATCAGCTGGCCTGCCAGTACAATTTCACAGAAAATGAGCTGAGACAAAACAGCATCATATGGTCAGCTAAATCTGAAAGTGTGGAGGGAAAAAAAATGGAAAGAAGAAACAAATCCTAACAATTAGTATCTCAAGGCTTTTTCTAGGGAGCTTGACTCTGATGTTTCAAAGTCTACATTCACAAAATTCTAGCATTCAACACCTAAGAGAAATAAGGGCATGTATGCAAATAAGGTATACTATACGCAGTGATGAATGCTACTGTGGTGGGGTTTTGTGGCTTGCATTTCCGCACAGCTCAAGCCCAACAAGCAGTACGGACATATTCCAAGTCATCAAGTCTCTTATAGAAATCCAATGCAACATTTAAATTTTCCTTCCACCTGCAAGAGAAAGCATCAGAGACCTAACAAAACTAATACTATATTAGGGGGGACTGCACTAACTTGCTAAGTGTTCAGGCTCTTATTTGTTTATGCTGCTATCATTTCAAAGGTGATTTATTCATAACTTGACAGCTAAGACTTCATGAAGGATGAACAGATTTCACAGACTGCAGTTCCAATTTGTTATTACATATCCTGAAGCCTCCCGTGATTTTTCAATAGTAAAAACTGAGTTTCTATGACATTTTCATGCCTATATACCGAAAATCTGTGGCCCTGCCATTTTGAGCCATGTTACCTGGGGTGCAGCTATTAAAAAAAAAAACGCGTAAAATACCATGCACGCCTTAATTACAATCTCCACATCACATATATAAACTGCTTTAAAGATTAGCCCTTGCTTCAATGTTTATACTAATTAAAAGTGGCTTTATATAGGACACCTTCCATATCACTCACTGCTGTCTTCCTTTTCTTTGTGTGTGGTTTTCTGCATTCCCAAATAATACACTCTCATCATGTTACTCTGAATTCCCTATGGAGCTGCAAAATTGAGTTCCCTCCCATAACATGCTCCAATCTCTTACTATATCCTGAAGCTTCTTCCCCTCTCACCCTGTGAGCTTACCTCCACAAGACTATCCCATAGCTTTATTCAGCCTGGTCTCCTGGGTATATGACAGCATATGCTTGCAGCTTGTGCACATGCATGACTCCTGCACAATCGGTATGTGACCAAATCAAATTATCACCTGCTGAGTTCCCTATGCCTTTGTATGCAAAGTGTCAATTTGGACTCCTGTCCACCACCCCAACCATCAGTTTTCATTGAATTTTCTATGAAAAAACCTGTCCCTAGTCACCAGTTTCATGCACCACATATTCACTGAAAATGGCCAAGAGATCCAAGTGTCCCTGAGAGGAGACAGACAGACAAGACAAAAACATGGAAATATTTGAGCTTTCCCACCACTGTCCCAGTTTTCTTTGCATCTTGCCTAACACCAGGCTGGCAGAAAGAAAGAACACAAACTTGAAACAAACCTAATGAGGCAAACTGTTGGAGACCTCTGCCTTTGAAGGCCATGGGGAGATGTGCCCATCAGTACAGTCCTCCAAAACTGCCAGTAGGAGAAGCTGGTAGAGCTGGAGGAGAATGGGCACAAAAAGTGAGCCTACGTGGTACAGAAAAGAGGAAATCTTATCTAGCAAGACAAAAGTAAATGAGGTTCTTCAAGAACGTGTGGTAGGTTTGGTTTTTCTTTTAACTTTCCAAATAGTCTAGAAACTTCCCCATTTCTCTAGCTTTATCATGGAGAGAAGAAGCAGCTGTTTAATTAAAGTTAGTACACTTAAAGCAGCAACTCCAGACTAAGCACTTTTAAACATTCAGTATTATTCAGTACACCATTGTAGTCTCTACTTTAAACCATCCTACTACATGTTGAAATGCCTGTAAAAATGAGTAGAGTTAAAAAAATCAGCATAATGCGTCTGAATTCTTTCTTTTACTATTTAACCATTTTCCATAACACCGTATCTACAACCTAGCAACCACCTCCCACCTAAGTCAACGTTTATGGAGCAGGAAAGAGCAGTGTTTCTCTGCATTCTTGACAAACTCTTGGCCAGACACCCAAATACTTTTAGAGTGCAGACCGTTAAAATTATGATTCTGCCAACTGAAAGGGGGGATGGAGAAAACCACCATGTTTTCTTCTCTTGAAGAGTGTGGATATGGCTCATATAACTAATCATTTTCAGAGGGATGTCTAAGCAGCAGTAACACAAGAGAAAACATTGGAAAAACAGAACCAGAAGCTCCTGGATGGGTGATTGTACTAGGCAGGAGAGGTATAAACTCACTTAAAATACTCTTCTTCAAGACATAATCAAACTACTGTAAAACATCAAAACCTATACAAAGGCATGTATGTAAGCAGTACTTAAGAGCATCCTCCCCAGCCTCTCATAGGCTCCCCTAACTAATAAAATTCAAGTATGACCTTTCAAGCAGGCAAAAGGGCTTTTCAAGCAACAGCGATCCCACAAAGCAAGAGATACATCAATGTGAGGATGAAATGTGGAGTCAACCACTTGGAGGTCAGCTGGAATCAACAGCCCCCATGTGCTGCACCATCACTGATGTAGTAATAGAGGGATCCAGTCATTTTTAAGTGATCACAGCCAGTTCTGACATACTGTCAAGAAAAAATAGGGGGTACAATGAAAGTAATGATTTAAACACTTGGGGGGGGGGAGAAAAAGAAAAAAACAACCAAAAATGGAACAAAACTTGAGCATCTGCAGCTACAGCGTCTCTTACAGCCTTTTAGGGGAAAAAAATACAACAAAAAACAACCCACAAAAAAATGACACCTTGTATCATCTAAAGCATATTGCCTCTTGTCAAAAACAAAGCAGCTAGCTGCTACCAGGTCACCTCATATATATACATACACACACAAAACAAGTCACTCACTTCCCCCTTCAGAAACAGCTGCTTAAAACATTTTGATATGCGTTAGGAGATTGCCTGAGAAAGCTAGAAACTGAGGAGGTAAGGAAAAACAACCCAGCAAGTTTCCTTCTGAAAAGAGCAGTGGTTGTTTACCTACGAATACTGTACCTACCGAGCAGTACCAGATCCAAAAATACTGCAGTAGCTTGTTGATTTATCTGTGCAGAGATATTTTCATACGTTTGGCAAGTCATAACTTGCAGAATAATTTAGCCCTTTTGTGAGACTGCCAAAATGGCAAGAGCCAGGCATCAGATTTCTTCCAACAATTAAATGGGTCAGACAGAAACTACCAATCAACTTTCTTCCACAGAATAAAAATATCCATAATAGCAATAGCTTCATTGAATATGAAGAAATGGAATTTATTATTAGGTAAAGCTACCACTTTAGATATCACTGAATTAGGCTGCAAGCTACCTGAGAGCTGAAAGCAAAGTCTAAAAGACTCTCTTGATAGTTTGATTGCTCTGCAGCTAGGAATGAACACAGACATGCTATCCTACTCAACAGGAACAAAGGCCTACCGGACTAGGAAAATATCTAAGAATTCTTCTTTCAAGTGGAAAGAATTAAACATGCTTTGGAAGGCCCATGATGGAAGGCAGAGCAAGCAAGCAGTAAACACACACAGGGTTTGCATGGGAAAAACAAGAACCATCTTAAAACAGGGAAACAAGTTAAATCCATCATACTTGAACGATGTCCTTCTGTAACACCATGTATCCATGTGCAACTGGAAAGGACAGGATGATGCAGACTTCATCAAAAAAGGACTCTCAATATAGCAACATTTTATTTTTTTTTAATGCTTGCTAAGATTAAGGTGAGAAAATGGGCATCTAGAAGTAGACAGCAATAAAAGCAACTATAGTTTAAGATTCATTTGTTGTTGGGGATTTTTTAGTTCCCTACCAATAGGAATTAGTCAATGTTTGCTACACAAACATATAAACAGAATGGTCTGCCACATTAACTAAATAACCTCTAGGGACCTAACTATCTCCCTGTCAGCGAGCTTAAATGTCTTTTATAACGTAATTTAAAGCAAGCAACATAATTATTTTATTGCAGTAAAGTGTATCAATTGCAAGAGGATTCCTCAGGTACATTTGTACTAAATTCACAGTCTAGGAATGTACATAAAATCATACAATGATTCTGCAGTTTCAGTGTATCTGTTGAAATACCGGAAAAAAACATTTTTATCTGCTTCATCTCTGGCAAAAACATTTATACCACAGTGTAATTACTTCAAAGTTATGCTAAAGTAGTAACCACAATTCAGATTATTTTATAGATATAGATCCTACTCATGAATGTACACATTCAACATCAGTTCAGAAAATTCTCTTCAGCAGTCTCCATTAGGGGTCCCGCAAGCACCTTCCCTGCCCTCACACTCCCACGCTGAAGCACATAAGGGTCAAGGCAACCCACACTGGCACACAGGCCCCAGTGCAAACAAAACTAAGCTGCATGAGCAGAGGGCAAGTTGCTGCATCGACAAATACAGAACATTTCCAGGCACAATAGTTATATTAAGTAACAGCTTTTTGTTCAAGTATCCATCCATGTGACTCTCACTTAGCAGCTTGGTTGTGTAGGAGAGGGAAGCTAGAAATTCAGCTGAAAGATCAGAGAGCTAACCCTCACTGCATCTGTTCTCAGGGCTTCCATCAGCACATTGTTCAGTTAGTGCATACACAAAGACAGCATAGCCTCCCTCCAACCCTCGCCACAGGGACCTCACTGAAATAAACTGTGGAGACAGAGACTTAGCTAACAACTTCCAATACACAGTGGAGCATTTGTTAATATCATTCATTGTTATGCCTCAATCTGTAATCCACTTCAGTAGCATGTGCCAGGAACTACTGGTCCTACATTCAAAAGAAACAAAACAATCTAGGTGTTAAGCAAACAGATCTCATTTTACACAAATACAGCATTTCAAATCAGACTATATCATTTTGCTTCAGGCTGACAGGCAAGAGTCAGGCACTCTGGACTGAAGAAAGGTTCTTTGTTTGTGAAAACTTAAGCGTGATTGTTACTCTGTCAAAAAATAATGCTATAAACTAAATATCTTGCTGCACAAAGTTTGATTAAAAAGAAACTGTAAGGCTGTTCCAGAACTAGTGAGATTACCTGGGCCTTTAACAGGCCCAGAAAAGAAATAAGACACCAGTTAAGCCAAGATCCACAACACTGGACCTTTTCTCTTGCCATAATATGTATCTCTGTGGAAGCAGCAGGTCTACTTGAAGGATTACTCATTTGAGGGGCACCAGGCTCAGAACAGACTGTCTAGAGACTATTTTATGAACCAGAGGTTCTACCACAAAGAAGGTTGGCTAATTTGTCAATTGCTCCACAGCCATGAAATGTTTCAGGTTTAGAACCAATCATACCCACACCTGACCAGCTTTAGACAACTTGCTTACCTCCCCATTGATGAAACACTGACCTACTCAGCCATTCCTCAGAACATCCCACTTTTCTGCACAAAAGCAGATGGAAGGATCTTCACGTTTATGACAGGTTGGTTGTTTTCAAAAAAGTTCATGTGAAATTTAATAATCACTGATCAAATGACTAGCAGGCAATCAAAGAGTGAATACATTTCCAATAAATTTTTTTTTTGTTCAACATTAAAAAGTCTTATATTTATTTACATTTAAAAAAATGGCTGATGCATCGGTGCATGCCTTGAAAGTAGTATCACGTACATACAGATTTGAATGCAGGCAATAACATCTATTTATTGCTGGTGGTGGGTAGCTTGTAAGCTTAGCAACAAATAGCTTTACATTTGAAATGCATCTTGAAGGAAATCTTTCACAGTCTTGAAACCCCAAGACCACTGTAAAAATTTAGAGAGACCAGGACAGCCAGATTTCACCTTCTAACACTGACCCTGCAGGTCTCCAGGGAAAACAAATCACAAATGACTCTGAGGATGGATGATTCGGGCATCTTCATGTCAATGGATAACTACACCTACAGACTTTGCTAGCAACAGATACATAGCTCATAAAATCGTGAGCTGCTTAACCCCAAAGACTTACAATGAGTTAAGTGCTTCAATCTTTAAACCAAACCAAACCAATGCATATAATTTGTTCGAAGTAGAGTTATTACATTATCAGCTAGTATCTCCTGGGGACTACCAAAATACTGCTATAATCAGGAATCTATCTTTGCAATAATTCCAGCATCTGCTACACCAAGATACTGAAGCATTGCTCTGACAATTAACCGTTACCCAGAACAATCTGGCAAAGTTTGCTATCAAGCTCCCTGTTTGCTTGACAGAGGAATTAGTGATTATTTTCCCAGAAAAATTTGATAGTACAATTTAATAATAACCTGTTCTGCCTGGAAAATAAGGAGGAGGGGAGGGGGACAGGAACAACAAGAGGAAAAAAAAAAAAAAGAAAAAAAATCTGCCTAAGAGATTAAACGTTTTTTACGCACTGTTGTTTTAATTTCTAATGGCCATAACTGCTAGGAAGAATTGAAGAGTACTGTAAAGATACTCAAATCCATTGGATGGTATCCAACTGATGTGGTTAGAATGGTGTGATGATGTGGAAACAGAAGATAATGTGGCCCACAGCTCTTTGGCAGGCTTTAAAATATCGTTTTTCATGGTAAAACTATTTTAAGCAGCTGATTGAAAGGTCCTGATATGGCATTTGGGTTGATGTCTACTGCTGTGAGGACTGCACCATTTCTAAAAGAATTTAAAGACTCTTGGCTCATCTTAACAGCTCTCGAAAGGTCTCTATTTAAAGTTACCTACCTAGCACATCGGTCATATGCATATTGAGAACTCTGTGAGATCTCAGACAGGACTGGGCTAAGAAACAACTCTGATTAGCCACGTGTTTTACGTCACCAACGTAACTCCTCTTGTTGGGGCCATAGCTAAGAAGAGATCAATAAAATCTTGGTTTACCAGTCAACTTTGAGAGAACCATAAAAAAACCTGCTTTGATAGCTAAAGCCAGAAATGTAGTTTAAGACCCATAAAAAAAAGAGGCATTTGAAGATCCACCTCCCTGAAAGAGCTCAAGGAAAAGAAAGATCTCAAGTGAGGTATATTCAAAATTGAGTCATTTCACTGCACAGTTATTACTCAAGTACTGGACTAAGGCACAGGACTGCACCCTTAAAAGTTAGCAGCTTTTTCTTCCCTTTTTATTAATCTGTCTTCAGCGCATAGATACAAAGCTGCTTTCCCATCCCACCCCTCTTACATCCTAACTGCATGAATACTAAATTTCCCAGACTTTCTACTGCTGCACATTCTCCCAAGACACAAACCCTCAGTCAGCAAATACACCACTGGCCTCACACTCTGCTGCATTTGGAAACTAACAAAAGCACTACTAAATGTAGAGTCAAAGCAGACCTTTTTGTCACACATTGAAATACGAGGTATTGAGAACTGTGATACCAATTAAAGCTGCTCAAAGTAAAAACAAGCTGCATGTCCTGTTGCTGAATGAAGTTGGCTTAGATTATGCATGTCACAATTTAATGCACTGCAAACATGTAGCAAGCACTCTCTTTCTGGCAGTTTCAAACACAATGTGACTGCAATACTGATGTCTCCTACATCAAAGCACATGCAAACATCCATGAGAGGATCAGGTTTTCCTTATCTCAGCCAATGTAAGATGCAACTTGCAACTAATAGCTCTTTTCTTCCTTTTTCCTTAGGACAAAACTCATAACATTAAAGGCTGACTGTCTCTCCTTAAAGCAAACAAAATCATTGATTACCAGTGATCAAAATGATCATGAATAGCATCCATTTAAGCCATCAAATCACCAGTCATAGCACCCTTTCTACACATCTTGAAGCTTCTCAAAGTCCTGATCCACTGAGCTGGAACAGACATGCTGGTTACAGATATTTAGGTGCAAGTTAAACAGGCTTTCTATGACTCCCTGAATTAGAATTCTTTAATTTTTATACCCCTTAGAGGTAGCTTTCTACACAAGGCTCCCCTGTCTTTTGCATTTGTTCCCATACAAATCCACCTCTAAACTCCAAGTGCCCCAACACAGAAATGGAGTCATCCTCTGTAAGATCAGTCTATAAAATCTCACTGAGGGAACTGGCTATGCCTAATTATTTATTGCCTATTATAAGCGGCTCCCAAACGTTGGGGACCACTGACAGAATTCAGTATGTCTTCCACTGAGCAGCTTAATCAAATTTTGATTATTTTTCAAATATAGAGGCAATGAAGTTTTGCAGACATCTTGCTGCTGGCCCACTAGGGACACACAGATCGCTCTTCTCAACAGAGTACACTAAACAGCACACTGCCACAGACTAGGCAGCTACTTCTTTCTAGTTGTTCACATAAAACTTCATGAAAAAAAACAAGCCACTGCTCTCACAGTTTACAGGAACAAACCTTCCTAATACAAAGCACAATGAATAGATTGCAAATCTCTGTCCAAGCACTGTACAACATACTGATAGTTTAAAAATGCCCTTTATGCGCTTGTGAACAGCACAATGATGGGGACTTCACACACAATCTTCAATGTGTATTGCTGGTGAAAACCTACCAAACTTCCCATGCAAAGGGTATCTGCCAACAGTGACTCTTGATTTAGACTAACTGCATGATTAATCCAGTAACAGCAAAGGCAATAACTTCACTTTTGAAAATTCTAAATTTTACATTGCTTCTAGGTATAAGAATTATTTTTTTATTTATTTTAAATCAAAGCATCAAACATCTTTCCATTTAAATCAGTTTTCAAAATGCAAATAAGGAACTACACAAGTCACCCAAATACTAATGGGAAGGTTATGGTCAACTGGTTCCAAACAAGGTTTTGGAAAGTCTTCCTGTTGACACGTTGTTTTATAAGTTTTTAGTAGGAAAATCTTCTACCTGCAAATACAAAATAAACTTGTAAGAGGTTTACTGTAACAGCACCTTTTTTTCTTTAATATCTGTATACAGAACAAGCTATGAACAGTCAATTCCAAAATCTTATTGATGGCTCAATTATAGTTTATGTTGTCATGCATCTGGCATGACAATATCACCCATTCACTGCTATGTGAAGAGTTCATGCCAGCTCTGCCCCCAGGCCTTGAAAGAGATGGCCTACCAGTACAAGCAGAAACAAAGCAGAAGTAAATTGAAACTGAAGAGAGAACAGGTAAGCACAGAGGTAAAGAAAAAAAAATATGTACTGGCCAAGCAGTTTTGTGGACACTATTCAATCAGCAAAAAAATAACAACCTATGGCAAATTAAAGCATTTTCCACTGCTCCTGTTCAGGGTTCTGTTATCTTGTCCGTGTGTTTCTGAAGTACAAGATGTTAAAATTGATCTTTTTCAGGGATGTAATCTCTCCTTAAATTATCTTCAAAACAGAAACAGATCACTTCTGTAGGGCTTCTTTTTAAAAAAAAAAAAAAAAAAAAAAAGAAAAAGGTAGTGTCAAAAGTTGTATTTATTTATATTTGCTATTTACAAGTCTGAGATAAGGATTATGCTAGAAATTCAGATCTCTTCCCCAAAACAGTGTTTCCAAAGACTTTTCTAAGCTACATAAACGATTTCTATTCTTCCCTGCCCTCTCCTTCCCCCACCATCTCTTGAGAACCGCCTGAAGGCAAATATAATTGGAACCTTGCACTCGCTGCAGACATGTCATGAACAAGAACATAATCCAGGGTCATCAGCAGGCTAAAGCTAGCGCACTGCACTGCCATGCAAGATGATCAGCGTCTGGATGATAAGCATGCCTACAGGCCAGCATCGCAGCCAACGCAAGCCTAACAGACCTGAGAGCAGGCAGCTCACATTGTTCTCAAGCAAAATCTGTTCAGACCATCTACAAAACACCCCTGAGAACTCTGAAAGCAATTGTACCTATTCCCCTCTTTCCAGTTAAGAGGATAAAACATAAGGTCCTAAGGACTGGGGGGAAGGGAGAGGGAAGGTTGAAAGCAAGGATCTGCTTACAGCCAGAGAAGAATATCATTAACTATTAATAACAAAAAGGCTGCAATGCAGGCACTTGAAATCTGGTACAGCTTACTAAATCACAACTGCATATGAGACCATTATACTACAGTATACCAGTAATAGCTCCACAGTTCAGAATCCTTACCTTGAAATCTCAGTTTCTGTGAGAAATTTATACATTTATATGAAAACTACACAGTACGCATTTCCAGTAATACAGCACTTATTATAATGATGAGAGCTGTTTGAAAATGGGGGAAAAAAAAATCCCAACAAAAAACAAACTCTTCTAGTTAAACATTCATTTTAAAAGTAGGTCCTTCTGAAATAGGATGGTTTATGCCAAACAATTTACACACAATATTCAATAAAGCCTAAGTGCAGATGTTATTCAGTCTGCAGTAACACCAGGGAATGAGAGGAAATGCAAGTCATGCATACCTAACAAAGCTTCTTTATTAGGAAGAAATAATGAGTAAGTTTCCTCTGGAAAGAGACCTGTGAAAGCCAGCTTCCTATACCAAGAGAGTGGTTCAAACTTCTTTCCACCTCACTTCAGAAACCTGGCAATCAGTAAGCAGTTAATACTGTACTAATAAGCAAGGCATGGCAGAGAATTCTGCTGAGTGCCAAATGCAGGGAGGGTGGCTTGGTTCGTTTTTTTGTTTGGGGTTTTGATGTTCAGTGCACTAGTGGCCTAGGTGGAGCCCTCTATTCACATCTAAGCAAATCAATTTAGCTGATCCCACTTTCTTTCCATTCCCTGGACAGACATTTCACAGAGTATTTATCTGCCCTTTCAGGTGCAATCTTCCTTGGTGAAATACAGAGTAACTGCTATCTGTTTTCCAGAATGACAGGAGGACAAAGGGCTAAAGAACAACAGGGGATAAAGTCTGCAGGAAGAAGGGCTGGGTCACACTGGTGCTTTTATCAGAATATACAATGTGCAATGCCAGGCATCTCAGAGCTGCGAGGTGACTAAACAGCAAATCAAATTGGGATGAGAATGCCAGTGCTGAAGCACAGAGGAGAGCTGCAGCTGTTTCAGTGCTGCAGTTACCCACTTGTCCTTGCTGCAGCTGGTTCACAGAGCTGGAGTTGTGTGGTCATGTTCCCCTGCTGTCACTCCACACCACACAAGCTCCACAGTGCAAAAAGCAGCTTAAGAACCCAGCCCTGGTGCTGGGCCTCACTATTTATATGCTGTCTTGTCTTAAGTCAGGTGGGTCTCATAATTTGGAATGTATTTTGTAAGAAGGGCATATTTGATCACAGCTGGCTCTGGCCTGTTAAGCCTCTCAAAGAGTGGAAAAAAGTTGTCCATACAAATAGGTGTTGCATAAAGACAGGAAATAACACAGGAAAGAACCATTAACAGAAAATCTTTACTTGCATTCTTAAGTTTGCAAATAACATGGTTTCAAAGTAACCCATACAAGAAATATGTTTCAAACACAAAAATAAAACACACTTAGGGAACTATTTGTAAGAGTCCAGAGCTGCACCAAGAAATGTCAGAGTGGAAAGCCAATCGGGACAGTTCTACAACAAAACCTGCAGATAGAAGAAGGGTGGTCCACTTACTAAAACAGAAGCAGAACAAGGGAGATAATAAATTTTGAGTCACAACCACATAAAAAAAAATACGGCATGTGTTTAAGTGTTAAGTTGCTTCTTTCTGGTGGTTAATTTTATTTGGGGATTTGAATGTAGCAATTCATTATCTCTGGGAGTATGGGAGTAAAAGTAAAAACTCTGGAAAAACTTTAAATATTAAGAAATCCAAAAAAAAAAAAAAAATGCCAAACCCCTTCTTTCTCAGGCCTAAAAACCTTGCACAGCTCACTGTTTCATTTCCCTTTCTAGAACAAAAGTTGGCAAATTCTCAAAGTGTTTGGGATCGTAGTATTTTTTTCCCTTCCACTTGAAGTTAAGCAATCTGGTAAGTTTTCCTCCCACCTTCCCACTCCTCCTGAGTTTGGAACGCGCCAGGAGCCAAAGCCCAACTTTTACAGACACAGGACACCAAAAGACATCAGTGATTTACAGCATCTTACCATAGTGAGAGACAGTGGATACCTATACTCCTTGCTCTGAGCTCTATGGGTCTGCAGTTCAGCAGGGCAGCTTTCTGCCCTTATGGCTGACTAACAGCAGACCACAACCATTTTGAGAGAAGCTCAGTCCAAATCAGGACCCAAGAGCTGCTTCCACTAAAAGATATGACCCACTGTTCACAAGCCAGTGCTTTCTGAAACACTGAATTTGCCATGTCAGAGCTTGCAGGCTCCCTCCAGGAGGATCAAAATTTGATGTTTCACCCTCACATTCACAGACTGTCAAAATTTTAACATACCCACAGTAGAGAAATGCAGTCATGCACCCAAACACAAGATACAGATGAACAAGAAAAATTTAATGTTTGGCATGGATAAAGAGTTTATGCTCATGATCTACACTGATCATGAGCTATACAGTTGATTGTAGCAGGGCAGCACTCTCCTCAGTAATGCAGTGCCAAATTAATGAAGCTTTGGGGTACAGTAGAAACAGAAAACAATAAAATTATTTTACCCAACATATAGTTGCACTCAAAGAGTTGGGTCAATGGCTCAACAGCCAAGTGGAAAACAGTGACAAGTGGCAATCCTCAGCAGTCAGTACTGGAACCAGCACCGTTAAACATCTTTGTCAGCAACACAAACAACCTCAACAAGTTTGCCAACACCATCAAGCTCTGTGGTATAGCTGACACACTGGAGGGTAAGTGATGCCATCCAGAAGGACCCTGACAGGATCGAGCAGTGTGCCTGTGTAAACGTCATGAAGTTCAACAAGGTCAGGTGTGCAAGGTTCTGCACCTGAGTCAGGGCAATCCCAAGCACAGCTACAGGCTGGCTGGAGAATGGACTGAGAACAGCCATGAGAAGAAGGATTTGTGGGTGTTGGTTGATGAGAAACTGAACATGAGCCAGCAGTGTGCACTTGCAGCCCAGAAAGCCAACCATATCCTGGGATGCATCAAAAGGAGTGTGACCAGCAGGTCGAAGGAGGTGATCCTGCCCCTCTACTCTGCTCTCATGAGACCTCACTTGCAGTAGTGCGGGCAGTTCTGGTGTCCTCAACATAAGAAGGACATGGAACTGTTGGAACAAGTGCAGAGGAGGGCCACGAGGATGATGAGGGGGCTGGTGCACTCCCGTATGAAGAGAGATGGGGCTGGTCAGCCTGGAGAAGTCTCCAGGAGAACTTGCAAATATTACCAGGAAATGCTTGACAGGAAAACACCAGAGAGTAACAGGTCACTATGACAAAGTCATGACTGGTGCTCCTCACATTTTTTTTCTTTTTTTAGCTGCCTAAAACCATAAATACACTTTATTTCTTACTAGTATTTAAAAAAATCTGCAGTCAGCAGCCCCCAACTTACATAAATAGAGATATCTAAGTTTCATAGAAAACTGGTATGTCATTCTCCTTCTCTTTGCTATTCATGAAGGCAAGGTGTGTTTACATGATTCAAGCAAATCATCTGCTGAGAAGACAAGCAATAATGCTGTCTGAGCCACCAGGATCTGAGACTTCTTGAAAAAACAGCTTTGCATAACAAAATAATACTCCATCAGACAGCTTTTTATTTGCAGAATGCTAATAAATTGATATCCTCAAGTAATTAATTATGAAGACACTGGGCCACAGGAAGTCTCACAGCAAACATGTACATTCAATTTTCACAAAGTTGTTTTGCCCCAGTTTGAGCTTCTGTTTGGGGAAGACATATGCCAGATGAATGGAGAAACTGAGTTTCTTTCTAACAGGCTGCAAATCTGTTCCACGAGTTCTCAGCTGCACCCAGCACAGTTAACTCCGAAAACCAAGCCAAACACTAGCAATGGTCATTGATGCTTTGTTTCTTTCAAAGATCTCTGTACTTTAACAAAATATTATTAACTTTAAACTTCACCTACATATCTTTCGTACTGAAAACCTGTCTCTGGACAGCACTGGAGGATTCCAAGACCTCATGTACTTCTCAGTCTGTAAATCACAAGGCCTTTGCTCAAGGACTAAAAGAGCAAGACTCACAAAAGCATTAGTCAGAGACTTGGGAGAAGGCAGCAGAGCAGCAAGAGGGAAATCACAGGACTTTAAATTTACCCTGTTGTGCTTCTCAACAGGAAATACAATGCTATTTTAACAATAATGATTAATCACTAACAAATGAAGATGGATTCGCTACTCAGAACCTTCAAATCACATCTGAATGCCTCTTCTGGAAAATATGCTTGCATTAAGTGTATTCTGAAAACCAAGCAAGACTACCTACAAAGCCTTGCAGCCTCAATTATTCAAGAGATCGTTATTACTAGATCATCTAAATGGATTATTTTGATTGCCAACAATGTTGAACACTGTGCTATACACTGCACTGATAAGTAAACAGACATTTCTAATATAAGAAACCCAGATTTCCCTTTTTATGTTTAGCTTTATCAATAAACTAGAACAGAATATACCGGCAAGTGCCAGTGACACGGGATCTGCAGCTGCCCTGCATCTGCAGTGCAGCAGTTCATCTGCACAAGTAAACTCAAGAGTTTTGGTACTTAACTGGCAACAGATTAGCCTGGAGTGCCACATTAGCAAAAGCAACCCTGGAAGAAGGGTAGGCAAAGACCAGGTAAGAAAATATTAGAAAAGAGATAGTGATCTGTGAATGTGAATATGAGCAGCACCTGAGCATTCAAACCCACAAGTAAACCTACAGTTTGTCAAAATTCTCAGTCAGTACATGACAACTGGTTAAATTGTAAGCAGGACTCATGGTGAATAAACAGATTAGTACTTAGTACAAAAGATCACAAATCAGTTTATGGTTTTGTTTTACAGGGTTCTTTCACACAAAATACTAAGCTGGCTCCTGTCCCAGAGCTCAGCAGCTACATTAGCACCAGACAATGACTTGCCAGCACATCTTATGCCACCACAGTAAACACATTCTACAACAGACATCAAAATCCTGGGATCTTGCACCTGCACTTTTCAGAATGTCACATTCCTCATCCAACGCACTACGTGCCTAATGGCAGCTAAGCAGTCACTGTAATAGTGGAGCTCATTAAAGAGACATTTATAAAGGACAGAAATATTCAGCTGCACGAGCAGGACATCACTCAGAAAATAATCACTCTGTGCTCTCTGCCCAGATCCAAAGGGAAACCTACAAAATGTATCGCAAAAAATGAGACTGGGAACAAATTTCACTGAATATCAAAAAACATTAATTCAGCAAAGTGCCATAAACCCACTAATTTTACTTCCCTCCATTCACCTCTTCACATTCCATACAAACTACATGTATTTTTCTTTCCTTAGAAAACACTTATTTTAGCACTTTTTTCTCTCCCTCTTCCCCGTTACTTCCATTTCAAAGATTTAGGTGCTGAAAACCACCACCTACACCAAAACATTTAATAGCAAACTTATGTACCTTAAAAACTTCATTTGGTACATCCTCATACAGTCACGCAGTAATGTCCATCTTTCAAGGGATCCTATGTTTTCTTCACATTTGCCAAACCTAGATGTCCTCTTCTCTCAGTTGCCCTTTTGACAGCCTACTTTATATACACACACCATAAAGAGGATGCAAAACCTGCCATCGATCCAGTTCATAAAAGCTTTTTCTTACAAAGGTGGATTTCCCCCATTATAGCAGGGTAAGGCAGGAAAACTTCACTGATTCTTCTGAGGAGTGAATTAAATAAAAGTAGAATTTAGGTTTAGTTACTGAACTAGCTTTCACTCCCACTCATGGTTCAGCACACCCGCCTCCAGGGACACAGATGCTGCAACAGAACCTATCCACACAACCAATTCCTCCAACTGTGCTCTTTGACAAAACCTTGTAATAATCACCATTCGTACCTTTCATCACCTAGTGGGTCTACCTTGTTTACTAACTTTGATACTTTAGATCATCTTTTTAGGATGCGAACAAACATATTTCCTATTTTTATTTAAGCACAGAGGAGAAAGATTGAGAACTAAGTCTACAGAACGCCTATTTTAACATCTTGTTATTGCTACTTAAGGCTATCTTGATTTTTTTCCCGGCACAGCCATTTTCAGGGCTCCTACATCTCAGTCTGCATCCTTGAATTATTACAACCCACTCTTGTGAGTGGGAGTAGAAAATGGGGGGGAAAAATATCTTCTTTTACATATTCAACTTTGGCTCTTCTAAACACCACCATTCCTGTAGGCTTAATTAAAAATAAAGAAGATTAAAAAAAAAAAAAAAAAAAGCAAAGAAAAAAGCCAACAAGGGATGAGAGAGTCACTGGCTTAACAGCACTCAAATTCTCTGCCAAGACACAAAATTCTTTCTGTTCCTGCATATTCTCCCCAGACACCTCCACCTCCTCTTCCCCGTTAAACTAAACCAATATGTTCACACAGTTAAGCGTTCCAATAACTTCGTCAATATAAAATATTCATAGAGGCTCCAAATCTATCAAATTAGGGTAATTATTCCCCCCCCAATTCAAGAGGTATAAAGCCTTAGAGGGCTGGTAAGCACACCAATGCTCCTGCCTTTTCTGGCAACTTTAAAAGGTTATCCTTCAGTGGAAGAATTAAGAACTAAATCATGGGTGCATTTAATGATAGTGTGGTCCAGATTTTATCATGTTTCATCACTTTCACAGGTTGGAGATGTTAAAACAAGAGGGTGTCGCAAACCTTACTTAACACCTAAAATTTTGTTAGGCAAAACTGAATGAATACAAATCAGAACAGACGGAGTATTTCTTCTGTCTTTCTTGATGCAACCCACAGAAGTCATTAGCTTGGCTTGTGACCAATTTGACATCTTGACAAATTAGTCAGTTCCTTGCAGATAAAGGATCTCAACTATTAAATGTTTAGATAATCTAGGTTAATTTGATTATTACTCAAATTCTCTTGTCACACCCTATTATTCAAACCTCTACCGTAAAGTGAAAACCAAAAGGTCTTTGTCACATGTATAACAAAACACAACACACACCACAATGATATACGAAGAAGCCTGCTGGCAATTCAAGTTGCCACCAACCCTTGTCATCAAGATGCCAATGACTGTGAGCCTACTAAACCATCAGGAACATGCAAATAAAAGTGATTCCAAAGCCTTCAGGACTAAAAAGCTACTGCTAGTGTTCAAATTTTTGAGATCAGCATTCACTTAAACTTGCATGAGAAATACTTACCACTTAGTCTCCTAGACCACAAATGGTCTGTGCACAGTTCAAAAGGCACTAGTGTAATCTATTTCAAAAGTTATTTCCTGAGTTCATATGACAGAAACAGAAAATACATGATGAAAATGATATATACATTCTCTGTACCGGGGGAGGAGGAATCCAGAATGTGTTTAAATAGGAGCTGAATCAGACTACTTAGCACAACTCTATGGCTAGGGTCACAAAAACCATTTAAACTCACACCTTGACACTAGCTTTCATACTCTGCACCCTCAAGGACAATGTGGCTAAGATGGGAGTTTTCAGTGTTCATCCCAGTATCAACTTCTTCAAGGTCTTTACCCTCAGACCTGTATTTATGTCTTACCTAGGTTCTTACCATCACTTATTACATCATTTCTTTTTCCTTTGGACTTCACGGAACTCTGTTTCACACATCCTCTCACAATGCGGATACACAATAACTGTTCTACTACGTCACAATGACAGCATCTGTCTTTTTTAAATAATTTTGTCTCCTTTCTCTATCAACATAACTTACTAGGGCTTGATTTTAATCTCTTCAGACTCAGCTACAAAATGCGAAGTCCTGCTTCTGATGCATATTTAATCAAAATCTTTGTCATTGGCTGCTTACAAAAAACAAACAAAATCAAAGCAGTTTCAGCCCGCCACCATTGAGTTTTATCCCTGGCTACCCTTCATGTTTGACAGCTATAATAAAATACCAGTAGAGCTACTTTGCTATAAGCCTCAAAAACCTCTCCTACCTCTCCTGTCACAGATTTCCCAAAGGTTAGGTTGCTGTACACAAACAGCACATCATTATAACCTCATTTCAGCTCCTTGTCCTTCCGGATTTCACAAACTCTGAGGCACAGACAATTTTAGCTCTGTGTTTGCATAGCATCTACCACAGAGAGGTCTTGGTCAGAGTGTCCTACAAAGCAAACAGAATTGCACGGACACAGAAACGGTAATCTCAGCAACTCCAGCACTGAGACTTGGCAGAAATTTATCATGCGATTCGCAGTCTATTTACCCTAGAACAACTCAGTCTTACCTTCAGACAAACAAAATCACATACATACAAATCCATTTTTTTTAAGTTAATCCCCCCAATCATTCAGATCACCTTCAGCAAAAAACACACCACTACTTAATCTTTGCTCCATTTATTACCGACAGAAACAGCCAACAAAACTGTGTAACTATCTACTGCTATCTACAGACAGCCTTGACATCTTTTTTAAGATGAGCAATCAACAGATTCCGTAGGTTTGAGCATCACATAAAAAATGGAATTTATTGGTTAGCTCCCCTGAGAGAAGGGAGGTTTACTGGAAGACTTCCAACTGTGAGGACAGGACAAGATGTTTATGAGAAGACTGAAGTATTCTGACCATAGAAAGATGCAATAGAGAGATGTGATTTAAGGAGAAATTAAAATATAGCTTATCAGTGGGGTACGTAGGGAACAGGAGATGCTAAACAGGACTAGAACAACATAAGATTGAGTGTTTTGCACAGGATGAGATAAGATTAAAAGCAGTGTCAATAACTCTGACTCATGCATCCAGAAAGAACAGTCTAATCTTCTATTTATACTTACATGACAGTAAGATGACATCTCTCTACATAACACTTATTATTGCCAATTTTCTCATGCTGGCTATCTTGGTGATTTGATATTTCTAACATTAGAAAGTAAGAAAAAACACAGAAGGCAGCAAGGTGCATGGGGATGCTATTTTACAGCACTCATTTCAAAGCACCTCCACAATGCCTTTTAATTGGAACGGCCACGATATTAACTGCTCTGTGAAAATTTTTAAAGATCTCTTTGTCATTTATTTTTATACATTACAACCTGTAGATTTTTTTTGTTGTATCTTCTTCCACAGATGTGCATCTCCCATAATGCACACATACTTTACGTTATAAACTGCTGCACATTTGACCCAATGTCACAGGCTAACCACCGTCCCTACTCCTAAGCCATTTGGCATGATTCTGCTAAAAGAAGACTTCATTTTCTTCCAGATTGTTAGTAACATCTTCCATTAGAGTAACTAAACAAGTATTTTCCATTTTAAATAATGCTAATAAACTGTTGGGAAACAGTTAAAAAGTCTATACAGAGACAGTCAATAGCGAAATAGAAACTTAACAACATATCCTGCCCTAGTCCATCATTACTGCTGACCATAACGGCCTTCACCACTACTACGAATGCCGTACACCACAGGACCCACAACCCTAACTCTCTTCTCCTAACCACGAATAGAAACAAAGCTGAGCAGAGGTAAAGTCCTGCATGCTCCACAGCTCCACTCTGAAGGAAAAGGTTAATTCTGTAGCTCCACTGGTTCAGACAATAAAAATCCCACTGCAGAGTCTGAATAGCATAGGGGCGGATAAAGCTGCAGTCAGAGTTTGCAACTTACTAGACATCTGATAAACTAATCCCCGTCAAGGATACCTGCCTGTTTAAGTGCTCATGACTAACAGAACTCAACAGCAGCCTTAGTTAAAAAACAGCTAAAAGAGCAGTCAACCAAGTGGCACAAACTCAGAGACAACTTGACTGCATTAGCACGCACACCCTCAGAATCACTTTGTTGCAATCCACAGGTAGCTGAAACCTACCACAGTATCAGGTAACACCTCCCTCCACCACAGTATGTATTAGGAAAGCAGTTTGCAAGACCTAACTTTCCAATTCCCATATTATGATGCTGCATTATTCTACATGGTACTCAGACAGTCAGCCTATAGTTATCTATCCAAGGTACCTTGCTATAAAGTAAGGTGTGAGTTAATGCTTTCTGTCCTATATGTGCAGTCCTACGGAAGAGTCACAAAAAAGCTCAGTTCAACAACTGCCCTGCGAAATGCCGAACTGACAGCCTTAGGAACAAGAACTACACATGGCCCAAGCTATAATCAAATAGCGATACCAGCTTCATGTCTGCTCTCTGACTTGAAATAATCAATGCTTTTTGAGTTTGCTTTTTTTTTCCCCCCATGGGGTTCAGGAACCATTAGCTTTCAGTAAAACTGTGAATGTAGGTATTGCACTTAAACATTCAGAATTTTCTCTTTACAAATTTCTTACTATTTCCCTGTGCTCAAGAACAGACCCACTGCTTCAGGAGCAAGAAGCCTCACACGAAGGGATGCTGCACAAACAGCCTTCCTTTTGTCAATTTATATCACACGATGTATGGGTTCCTACATCTAAACCATTATGGTCCTCTCTTATTTCCTTCCTCCTCTGCTAATTGACCCATACAATTTAGTTCCTATATATGCCTGCCCAGTCTTTCCACTGATCAAAAAAAGCTCAAGAACTGATCAAAAGGTTTTCAGGGGGAAGGAATCCATTCTTTCCCATTTCCAAAAACTGGCCAACTCAGTCCTAAGACCCTAAAGACCATTCCACATGTCCTTCTTTTGCCCACTTCTCAGCTGAAGACATACTATTGAAAGCATGGGGGGTGAGGAAGAAGAAGGGATTGAATGATACAAATGATACAATTGACTTCAACAATTTCATAGGTACCAACTGAAGAGTCTTATAAGTTCCACCATTACTCAGGTCTTTATTGCTCATTATTTTAGCAGTAAAGTAACGTATCAGCAAATTTAAAACTTAACTTGCATTCTGTTGATCACATTTGAAACCAGGCAGTGAACAGTGATCAGCTTTGACATATTACTGAAACATGAGCCATGCTTAAAGGAATCTGAAAACTATTAAAAAAAAAAACAACACAACCAAAATTAGATAATGGAAAATCCATTTAATGTCCAAAAAAAGACAGATGGGAAAAAAAATGTGCCAAAGTGTACACACACTTCTCACTTCACCTGGACCAGACATTGTTACAGAAATAAAATTTAAAAACCTAAGTAGTGTCAGCAAACCATTTTTCCAAGCATCACGAGAAAGCCAATCTTTCAATTTTAAAATATAAAAATCTTTACAAAGCTTTATGAAAGTACTGCTGCCGGTTAAAAACAAACAAACAAACAAACAAACAAACAAACAAACAAAAAATACCTGATGGAATTAGAAAGTAAATTAGTCAGTGAATAATTTAGCAAATGAGATTTTTCATTTTATACTTTATGTAGTCTTAGGCCCCACACTAAGTTGAGATGATATAAAAAGCAACAGGTAACAAAAGGAACATATTGATCTAGACTACAAATTTCTAAAGGAAAAATATGGAAAATCCTGCCTGACCAATTTGGTGACCTTCTATGATGGGGCTACAGAACTGATGGACAGGGGTGGAGCAGTTGATGTCAGCTACCTGGACTTGTGCAAAGCGTTTGACACTGTCCCACACGACATCTGTGTCTCTAAGTTGGAGAGACATCAATTCGAGAGGTGGACCACTCGGTGGATAAAGAACTGGCTGGATGGCCGCATGCAAAGAGTTGTGCTCAGTGGCTCAATGTCCAGCTGGAGACCAGTAACGAGTGGTGTCCCTCAGAGATCGGTGTTGGGACCAGCCCTGTTCAACATCTTTGTGGGTGACATGGACAGTGGGATTGAGGGCACCATCAGCAAGTTTGCCGATGACACCAAGCTGTGTGGTTTGGTTGATACATTGGAGGGAAGGAATGCCATCCAGAGGGACCCTGACATGCTTGTGAGGTGGGCTGATGCCAACCTGATGAAGTTTAACCATGCCAAGTGCAAGGTCCTACACCTGGGTCGGAGCAATGCCAGGCACAGCTACAGGTTGGGCAGGGAAGAGATTCAGAGCAGCCCTGCAGAGAAGAACTTGGGGGTACTGGTCGATGAGAAACTGAACATGAGCCAGCAGTGTGCGCTTGCAGCCCAGAAAGCCAACCGTATCCTGGGATGCATCAAAAGGAACGTGACCAGCAGGTTGAGGGAGGTGATCCTGCCCCTCTACTCCACTCTCATGAGACCTCACTTGGGAGTGTTGTGTGCTGTTCTGGTGTCCTCAACATAAAAAGGACATGGAACTGTTGGAACAAGTCCAGAGGAGGGCCACGAGGATGATCAGGGGACTGGAGCACCTCCCGTATGAAGACAGGCTGAGAAAGTTGGGGCTGTTCAGCCTGGAGAAGAGAAGGCTGTGTGGAGACCTCATAGGAGCCTTCCAGTATCTGAAGGGGGGCTGTAGGGATGATGGAGAGGGACTCTTCATTAGGGACTGTAGGGAGAGGACAAGGGGTAATGGGTTCAAACTTAAAACAGGGGAAGTTTAGATTGGATGTGAGGAAGAAATTCTTTACTGTAAGGGTGGCGAGGCCCTGGAATGGGTTGCCCAGGGAAGCTGTGAATGCTCCATCGCTGGCGGTGTTCAAGGCCAGGTTGGACAGAGCCTTGGGTGACACGGTTTAGTGGGAGGTGTCCCTGCCCACAGCAGGGGGGTCGGAACTAGATGATCTTAAGGTCCTTTCCAACCCTAACTATTCTATGATTCTGTGGTAAATTGTAACAAAGCACTTGAAATATTTTCTATTTATACAAACATAGATATTTCTTTCAATGAGCCAAAATTTATTATTTCTTTTAAATATCATGCAGAAGGAGATAAGTAATCCATTCATTATAAAAGTTACCCATCAAATTAAGAAGTGGTCATGACATTGTCTAAATATGCTCATGTCACATTCTGGCCTATACACAAATGTTAAAATATGACAGTATATAGAAGGATCAGGTATATTTAAGACAGCCCACCTGGATTAACAGTTAGCAAGCCATAAATATTTCACTACCACCCCCTGCTTTTTTCGGTTACCATAACTGGAGAAAAAAATCATCAATATACTCTGGTAGAGAAAATAATTTTTACAATTTAAAAATTATTTGAAATGTTAGGGGGGTTTCCAGGGGAGGAGTGGGGAAAGAAATAAAAAAAAAAAAAAAAAAAGAAAATAAAAAAACCACATCAACAGTATTAAATTAAATCTATCCAGAAATATCTGCAGAAAGGAAATCATGTGAAGATACGCATCTCCATGCTTATAGCCATTTAAGATATGCAAACAAACGGCATGCTTTTTGAAATAATGTGGTTCAAACAGACATTTATTTGGACAGGTTTGGTAGAAACTGACAGAACAGATATTTCGAGTCTCTTTTGTTAAGAAACAGTAAAGGAAAATTGCCAGATTTATACACTCCAATAGAGGAGTATGAAGTAGTACAGCAGAGCTATTAAAATCAGAGTGGCATGCAAATGGCAAACAAGGGTTAACTACTAACTTTTATCTCACAACACAGAACAGCATTTCTGAAACAACAGCAAGCAATCTGGAGTATAATGCACAGTTAAAGGTTGACCCTTTTTTGTCACAGGATGTCGAAGAGTCCACAGGGATTCAAAAAGGTTTCCTACAAATTCATTTAGGAAAAACCCAGCAAGGGCAACAAAACCCAAAGACCTCTGCTGCAGATTTCCTGAGCTCCATATCACCTTAAGGCAACAGTGAGAAAGTGCAGCTATGCACCAGAACTGCAGAGGTATGATAGCTAAATGTCATGGCAGCTCTTAAGATCACAGCATCTCATTCATATTCAGCCTTCAACTACACCAGCTTCTCT
Organism: Amazona ochrocephala; assembly: GCA_039720435.1. Lineage (NCBI taxonomy): Eukaryota > Metazoa > Chordata > Aves > Psittaciformes > Psittacidae > Amazona > Amazona ochrocephala. Next base: position 49,762,071 of record CM077881.1, on the reverse strand, counting down.
ATTTTTGACTGAAATATTGTCACTACACCACTCTTAGCTCCTAATTCTTTAAACATCACTATAGGTCTATAGCCCAAAAGTCATTAACATCTCCCATAAAAGCAGCTCACACCATTCCTTGCTTGCATGCATTTGCTTCTGTCTTTGATGAAGACCAAGGCTGTGAAATGAAATCTTTGAGTTTTGCTTTAGGAAAAACAGGGAAGCAAGACAAACTACAGATTAACGACAAACTCCAGTCTAAGACTTCACTACTAATTTCCTGTCACTCTTTCTCCAAGATTTTGTATAGAATCATAGAATCATAGAATAGTAAGGGTTGGAAAGGACCTCAAGATCATCGAGTTCCAACCCCCCCGCCATGGGCAGGGACACCTAACTGAAGAGTTTAAATCACCGATTTCCTGCTGCCCCAAGTTTGTTTGCCTGTTTGATATTGGCTTTTTCAGTCATTTTGGTTTTGGGGAAAAAAATTAAAAAAACCCAAACAAACAGCAAGCTGGTGAACTTTCAAAATAAACCATCTCTGCTACTGCTCCTCAAAAATGCAGCTTTCCAGTACCTCCTTTCCAGACAAGAGATTTGACCTGGGCCACTCAGCAAGTGCTTTCTCTTTCACAGAGCAATCGCACTCCAGATTTTAAATCATCATTTTATTAAACAGCCCTGTTCTCTTTGCAAAAAAGTAAACCCATGGTGAGTCAACCTAACTACTATGTCAGCAGTGTCTACCCAAGTTGTCATACATAGCAGGAAGCTACTTGCCATGAAGCCAAGCTGCAATCATTTAAACGTCTACATTAACTACAGTGCTGATCAGAACAATCAAAAAGATCACATTTTTGCAGAAATATTATATGCAATATTTCACTGAGGCATCAGAGGTATACGCATTTCACCATATAAATGCCTGTTTCCCTCAAAGCATTTAATTTCACATCTATTCTTCCAAAACTTGCCTTTGTAAAGAAGTATAGCACCAACAGATTTCAAATTATGTTATGGGTTTTAAACATACATTTCCTTGTTCAAGTGGAAGAATAAGTTATTTATACTGAATGAATAACTAGTTCAACTGCAATACATAATTCCTGCATTAGAGCTGAGCAAGCTAAGACAGATTTACTAGTTAATGAATGAAACTCCCTAAGATATTTAAGTTAGTTTTCAACTACTTCATGCAGGCCATGGTCCAGAGACATTTCTCCTGGAAACAGTGACAGCTTAAGCTGCACCTATCCTCTGCCGTTTGCCTCCGATTGATCCCATACCACCTCCTAAGCCCCAGTACAACCGCTTGAAGTGCCATAGCAGGATCAGGAAACTGCTCAGGGTTAAAAAAAAATTAAGCCAGCAGTGCCACCAAGAGAAATGTCTGTGGAACCACAGTCTCCAAAACCTCTAAAAATGCTGCCACGGGAGGGTCAAGCTAAAAAGCCTTCATGCTTACCCTGCACCTTCTGTGCCCACGAAGCTCTGAACTGAGTACATGAATTAGGTCAAATCCAGTTTCTCTATGTAAAAGGCGGCAATTTCCTCATGAGCAGATTAAGATGCTCTATTTCACTCAATTCTGAAAGTCAGTAACGGCTGTTTAAAGTAAAATAATCACATTTTTAAGAAAATTACTAGAAAGCAAAACACAGCAAAATCCACAAGGTCCTTCTAGCTTCCTCGCTCTCTCATAACATGAAAGTTGGTTGATATTAAACCCACATACCACAAAAAAAAAAAAAAAAAAAAAAAAAAAAAAAAGGTAGCTTTCTGGATAAGTCAATATAATGAAGAAACATAGCATTAGCCTAGCTTAGAATTCTCCACTATCTTCAAACAACAAGCTGGTTACAAGCAGATCAGGCTTCAGACCCTACCTAGTAGGGGTAGGAGGGAAACCATCCTTGCAGCAACACTGAATGTCAGTGCCCAAAACACAAAAGTGGCCAATAACAGCACATCATAGCAGCGTCTCTTTTGAGACAAACACCTTGGTGTCAACTTGAGCTAAACTTCTCATATGATCAATACTTACTTTGCTTCATCAAAAGCAGAAAAGCAGCTTACCAAGTCCTACCAAAAGTGAATGTCAAGCCTGATCCCAGCAGAGAAACTCAAGATCACTCGTGGAACATCTCTACAAATCACTGACAGTAAAATCAGAAGAAGGTTGAGCTTATTTTTGGCCAAGTTTTAAAAGGACCACATTAAAAATTCACTCAATTTGTCATTAAAGAACAGTTATGATTTCTCAAGCAGGTTTTGAGACGCTGGTATGTGCACAGAAATAATAGCTTCTTCTAAAATAACTACTCAATCTTTAAAACTCTTTACAATGGCAATGCCCTGCTGTGTGTTGGCTTTTTGTTGGTTTGTGTTAATTATTTGTGAAATACCTCTGAAGATTCACACAAAGTTCTGGACCAAGATAAGTTTGATGTAATGCAAATCTGAAATAATACAGTTTGTATGGATGGCATATAAAAGGCAAAAGCGAATATTTTTTTGATTAAGAAAATACTTGATACATCTTTCTTAAAGCCTCCTAAAAGCCCTAAGTACAAGACCAAACTTTCTTTCTCCTGTATTTCATTTCCTGCTTCATACTTTGCAACTACACAGCAAATTAATAAACTGATTAATGCCTAGCTCAGGACACCTAAATTCTGTTTGCAATCTTGACATTCTAATAAACTTTCCTCAAAATCCACCAGTGTAAGTATGTATTTACTTGTTGATCTGCATCATATTCAGGATTCTGTTAGCATAAAAGCAAAGAAGAGTGAAAGGCAGAGAATAAACCATTGAATCCTTTCAGCCAATTACATCAGAGCACTTGTCTGTTTAATCTTATTGTCAATTACTTTGAAAAAGGTGCTCTTTCCTGAACACTATCTTCACTTGGCAACTCTGGAAGACAGATGAGGTGACATTCACAGGCACAGGATGACAAGCTCAATCATATTAGCAACACAGAAAGGAAACAGGAAGTTTTCTTTACTCCTGAGCCAAGAAAAGATCAGTTGACATGAACCAAAACTTACAAGACTTTTGTTGGCTTCAATACCGGTACAGAACAGCAGAAACAACTGAAAATTGTCTAAATCTCTGTTGCATTTTGAGCTTCTCCCAGTCCTTTCAAACCAAATTCAAAACACATATAAAATGCATCCTACAACATCCCTCTCTGAATACAGACGCAATACTGATGTGATAAACTCTGGCATGTTTTCAGCATCATCTCCAATTTCTGGAGTCAATAACGTGACAAGCTCCCCACCAACAACTTGCTCTTCATCTTTCACCCAGATGCTGGTACAGAAACATGTAGCATTTTAAAATTCCATTATCCACCACCACACTAGGCACAACTAGTTTAAAGCTTGTTTCTGTATTTACTTTGTACGGTATTTTTATAGGAGAGTTTTCCGCATCTTCCAGTTTATTTTAGGGTTAACAAGTAAAAGCTGCACAGCATGTACTTCTAAAATAAGGAATGAAAAAAATAATTTAATTTTTAATCAGATTACCTCAAATGCATTATGAACATTCAGTTTCTCCTTATAAGTGGAAAGGAAAAGCACATTGCACTAGAAATAAATATATGGCAGAAAATGAATGTAACCCACAGAAGTGCAATTCTGTGCCTGTATGACAAAGCCATATGCCATTCATAAAGTTTGGGAATGCAGAAGCAGGAAGGTTACAACTACAACAAGTCAAAAAGACTGCACAAGAGCAGTTCCACACACAGTGAAAAGCTATCAGCTCATGGAGTACTCCTCTAAAATATCTTATTTCCAAATTATCAGCAATTATTTCAAATTATTTTTATGTTATCTGGAATGGAATATTGATTAAGTTTCCATTACATTTTGTGAACTTCCATTTTACTGTTAAGTGAGGGAAAATTCAGCTAAAATAGACACACAAAGTCTGCAGTCATTCTCCTTAAATGTTTTTAACAGAAATACGGAATTCTTAATAATTCATTGTTTGCAAATTAGCAAAGATGAGATATTTAAAAAATACACTTTACCAAAACTGTTAATGTCCTGTTTTCTCTACTGTATCTTAACAATTTTACTGCAAATAAAAATCAAACAACTGCTTCAAACTATCACTAGTATTTAGTGTTTTATGAAGGATATCTAACATGGTGATTTATTGCTATAATGTATTTCCCTATGCACAATTACTATATGTTACATCTGCCTATCATAAAACATTAAAGACTACCAAAGTACTCAATTCTTACATGTCTTCCAATCCATGAACATCATGGCAGCAAAGTTCCCACATCAATAAATACACAGTTACAGATCACTGCAACTTACAGATATACTTTTTATTAAGGGTTGCACATTATGTGTTTAGAAGCTTATTTCCATTATGTTTTTCAGGTGGAGAAAATATACAGCTGACTATATGATTATACTCAATGTACAACTGCAGGACCATGAAAAGTCACACAACTCTGAAGCACTTCTGGTAAGCAAAATCATTTTAATAATTAGGTTTACATTTAAAAAAAAATTACTCCTCTAAATAATCACTTCTTAAACACAGTATAAGAGAACACCTCTGCCATTACCATGTCAAATCTCATCAGCAGTGATTAAATGCACATTTTGCAATGTGTGACCCAGATAGCAATTCTTTTGGGACAGCAAACCCAGGGAGATCATATGACATTGACTCCACCTCTTTCCTCCCGTCCCTTTCTTTATTTGACTAGAGTTATCACTGCAATCAGAGAGTACACAGGCTTTTCCAAGTAGTTAGCAGCAGCGAGGCAAAACAGAGTTCCCAGCTTCTTCTAGCAACACCCACTGTTACTTAAGCAGAAAAAGCAGTTATGAATTCTCACAACGACTAGTGAAACACACACACACATATACACACACAAATACATGCACATATGTTAAACTTCTTTTTGCTTGTATTTTTATTAATAGATAACTGTTTTTCATGCAACAGGAATGTTCAGGAATGGAAGATCAAAAGGTCTACGAAGTTGTGACTCAGACCATGAAAATCATCAAGATAACTCCTGGATTAAATTTTATACATTGTACATATTGTATAGGTAGAGCAGGTATTCTAAAACATCTGTAAGCATTACACAGTGACTAAGAATGAGGCATGAGTTCCAAATCCTTGCAAGAAGTATCTGTGTAAGGGCAAGGGCATTCATCTTCTGGAAGACCAACAGCACTCACACCCAGTGACAAGTTGTTCTCACCATATTCCTCACTAGTGGTACATTAACAGGAAAGCTGAGAAGGCAAAATTTCAGTAAAATAGTGGAAAACACTTTGACACTGTTCTTCTTTAAAAAAAATTAAATCAATCAATAAATCCATTTTACAATGAAACAGAGATAATATATCAGCTATGTTGCAATCATAACACATATAAGTAAGGAGTCATTCAACATACTGTCATGGAGTAGAATAGACCAATCAGGAAGAAGATACTGGATAACTGAGTTCTTTTCTATATTTTCTTACCATAACAATTTCAACAATTAAAATATTAATTACTTTAGTTATGAAAATCACAAAGCACACTTAAAAACTGGAGTCTTCATTTGCCTGCTCACCAGCAGAAAGCAGCTAGTCCAGCCTTCAAGTCTGGAGTTCCCAATTTAATGAGTAGTTCTATTTCAGCAAAACTAATGAAGCTCCGTTTCCTGCAGATTTGCTCTTACAAGCCCTGTGGCCACTTAATATTAATTATGTCAGTTGCTTCTAACCTTGCCCATGTCTTGGTAAGATACGGCACCTCATAAAACTCTCTATTCATCCATATATTCCCATATCCACACTCATGCCTGCACTCATGCTTTTGTTAACACCCTGCTCTTTCTCATGCCTTTAAACCCACCCTCACATACCATCAGTTCCATCAACTACTCTGGATGGTGCTAAGCAAGAGGCGGCATATGCTGTGGCTGGTTTGAAGCTTGGTACATGCTGGTTGGCTGGCTGGAGACCACCTCTTCACTTCCAAGAGGAGCACACAAAATGTCATAACCTCCTCACCTTTATGGGGTTTTTATGGGAGCAGAGCTCTCATGTCCCCTCAGATGTCAGCTTTCACAGACAGGGGGAAGATAATCTCTCTCAGACCTCTCCCCACTCTCATATTGATTGAAACTGACTGGGGGGTTCATACTTATTAAGGAATGAAAGACACAAAGACAATGTAATGATACTTCCCTCCAAAGTCAGGATTAAGAGATAACTGTTTTGGTTGGTTGCAAAGCATTTGAAAATGCTCACTGCTGCCCTACTCCATTCCTGCAGCTGAGGGCATCTTCCGTACTTGTGCCATGTCCATCCACTCAGAGGGACCATATATACACAAAATTGACAAAAAGTCAATTTCATAATTTTTATGCTGCATCCTATGGCAGCAATGAAACTGTCAATAAGAACTACCATTTCACTCCACTGATGAGCAGCAGAAGGGTCTGAAGCTATTCATAGGGAAAGCCACCTCAAAACAAAAGCCATGGCAGTATAAGAGCAGCACTCATCTATCTCAGTTCACATGGAGGCAAGGCTAGCTGAAAAAAATACTCTTGTCCTCCATTGGGGGCAGAGAAGAGAATACTCATGTCAACCAATATCAACTAACAAATGCAAAAGGAGAGCCTAACCCACAGAAACTACCTTTTGCTAGCAGAAACCTTATCATTTCTTCTTCTACCCACTCCCTCTGCGATTTATGCTTGTTCATGCCTTGGGGACAGAAAACAGGTAACACAAAAAACAAATATTGCACTTAGAGGGGCAATGAGGCTCCAGTAGGTAAGTACTAATCGGTGACTCATTAGACCTAGATAGCTTTTCCAAAACCTTCCCAGGCTTACAGCACTCCTAGGTGACTAGAAATCTATCTACACAGCATAATGCAGCAGTGTGTTGCTAGCTTGAATACCAGAAGGAATATGGCCACAATAGCACTGCACTGCACCCAAGCTGAAGTGCAGACTAGAGCATTCATCCTGATCCTCAGGTAGTTTGGATCTATCCAAATAGCACTCTACTACAACATACAAGCATATCCTTAGTCATCTTGCCTCAGAAAACAGCTATAACACAGTTCTTCCTTAAATTACTAAGAACTGTTATGAAAGAGTATATGAAGACAAAAACAGCAAAGTTAGGAAGAGGAGCAACTACTTATGATAGGCAGCGTACGTTATGCATTCAACATAACAGATACAACCCCTGAAATGCCTTGGTTTTAATGCCCTTTCTCTGTCAGCTCTGCCCCTAGAGTTTACAAATTATAGCTCTGACTTGTAAATGTTAGTAAACAGGTCCTTAAACCTGTTTCCATAATTGTATATAGATTCTAGAGAATACTACCCTGCAAGAACAACATCCAAAATAGGTTCTAAAAATAAAACATTCTAGACTATTCTCACATATAACCAAAGGTTAAAAACACAGGCCATTTTATAAAAAAGGGCACGAACAGCATGCTACTTGAATTATAGCTGGGGGGGGGGAGGAAGGGGACATAACCAGGCCACAATATAGCAGAAAAAGTAGCATTTCAAGCGTCACATAAATTCTGATTCTAAAACAAGGCTTAAAGCCTGGGATATATGAAAACAAGAGTTCTCCATTTTTGTGAATTGCACTTTCTGCAACAATCAATAAGCTCCAAAATCAGGCAATTGTTTGCTTGATGAGTTTGTAAAAAAGGCAACATTCCACTCAGAACTGCGCTCGGCTGTGAATGCCTCCCCCTCGCCAGTAGCAATACGGACTGCCCAGCGCAATTTGGTGATTCCTGTTTTCAGCCTACGTAATACCCATTTACATAGTCGTGATATTTTTAAATGTGAGTTCAGAAGCACCAAATAATGTAAAAATCATGGAAGAAGACAGCCACAGCAGTAGCCTAGCACTCGCCTGACCACAAAACTCGCAAATGAAATAACGACGAAGTCCATGGAGCACAATAAAACTCCATTTTACAGATTATGCATTCAGAACACTAACCCAAGGAAATCCTGGTCGTGTTTCCCCCCCAGCGAGAGTCTGTTTGAGCACAACAGAACATACCCTGGTTCCTTCGCTAGCCTCCACGCACATTCCTACACTCCTTAGGAAAACAGTGACAGCGGACATAAAAGGAAGGGAAACAATGACATTCTTTCAATAACAGCGATCACTACCGCGTCCAGCACGTTAGCCTCCGTCGGTCAGTACTACATGACGACGCTTTCTGCATTCCCCTACAACAGGCGCATTCGCCCCCAGCCCAAGCCCCGCTGCTCCAGGAGCAGGCTGGTTTTCCCTCAGCGGCCAGGCCAGGTATTCTCCCTCTCTTAACGCCACCGCAGCCGGACGCAGCTGCAAGGCCAGGGGCCGCATCCGCACGAGGGGCACGGAGGGGACCGGGGCCAGGGCCGGCGCCCGTCCCCCCGCGCCGCGGCCGCACATGCCGTGGACAAACGCCTCTGGCCCCGGCCTCGACCCCCTGCGGCGGGGCGGGCTCCATGTAAGCCGTCCCCGCCACCAGAACGCTGACACGCATTCTTTCCCCGCACAGCCACCCGCCGGGCGAAGGGCTGTGTCACGCCGGACCCGCCCGGGCGTCCCACCGCCGCAAGGCCCCGCGCCACCGCCTCGGCCCCACCGCAGCCCCCCGGGCAGGCATGGGACGGGACGCAGCTCTTACCGCCAGGTCGGGGCTGTGGGAATCCCGCTGGGACACGGCACGGATGACCCCGGCCCGCCAGCGCCCGCTCTCCGGTGGCTCCTCGCCGCCGACGCCGACGCACAGGAACCGCTTCCCCACCAGCTCCGGCCGCGTCTCCACCGCCACCGCCATGGCCGCCGCCGCGCAGGCACCGCAACCAGCCACCGAGCCCCCTGCTCTACGGGCCGCCCATGGCGGGAGCGGCGCGGAGCGGAGACAGGCGAGGGGCTCTTCCCCTCAGCGGCGGGTTGGGTGGGCGCCCCTCGGCCGGGCCAGCGCCGCGGGGCCGCTCCGCCGCTGCCTGCAGCCTGACACAAACACCCGAGGGGCGGGAGAGGGCCGGGGGCGCGCACTCCCTCCCTCCTCCCTCCCTCCCTCTCGCTCTCGCTCACCGACGCTCTGCGGCCCCGACCACTCCGCCCACGCATCCCACTGCCATGGAGACCGGCACCACGCACCGTCTCCCTCCGCCAGGCAGCGCGCGGGGAGGGGGCGAGCGGTCGCCGCTGCCGCGCGGCAAAGAGTCCGGCCGCAGCGGCACCGTCACCCGGAATGGGCCCGCACCGGGACCCTGCGGCAGCGCCTCCCGCCACCGGCAGGGCGGGCCGGGGGCCCCGGACGTGCGCTGAATTTCTGATACCGCAGAGCGACTGTCCCCCGCGGAGGTCGCCTCCCGCCAGGTGAGCCCCGGGATGTCGCCCCCTGCCCAGCCCCGCGGCGGGGAAGCACGGCCCTCACCTGCAGACCGCGGCGACCGCCCGCTCCCACCGCCCCGTCTCGCCGTCTGCTGCTACCGGCACCTGCGCACCGTCCTCCCGGCTCCGGTCCCGCGGCGGGGTTGCAAACACAGCTTCTGCCGGCCATGTCCCCCTAGGTGGCCCGGGGCTGTCCCGCGCCATGATCTCGGCGCACCGCTCCGAGAGCTCGGGCTGGGGGGACCGCTGCAGGAGCCAGGTAACAGGACGCCCATGATTCCGGCCCTCCACGGGTCGGGAGAGTTCGGAGAGGCGCTGCCCTCATCTGCAGCGCCTTCTTCCCCCAGTTTAGCTTATTAGCTAAACAAAGACAACCATCCAGCTTTTCCTATTGCAAATAAGGCCATGCAACGCTACGAGAACACAGTGTTTGTTTGGTCCATTAAAAATAAGCCTTTATAGGCACGAACAACACTTCAGACCCAGAAGACATTATTTAACACTGAACACAAGTGAACAGAGGACATCAGGGCAGACAGCTCAGAGACTCACATGTACTTCAACCGAGACAGCTTGTGTTATAACGCATAGCAACTGCCACAGAACATGGCTTTGTTATCACCTTACTGTTTTCTGTATTGAATCCTGCCGTCATGCTGTAGTAATGTAGTAATGCTATATTTGCGTTCTGAGAGCTTTTCCTTTATGCTATCTAGAGGTGTAGCTTTCATCACTGGTATCCTTGCTCCAAGGAGAGCAGGTTAATGATCTCTCATGTAGCACTGGAAAGCAAATTTGAATAGTGCATTTTTTAAAAATAGATTATGAGGCTAAAGCAATAAATCAAGGGTGCAAACTTAGCATGTTCCCAGATATTTCAGTAAAATAACTTCTGGTACAAGAGGAGTTAATTAACAGGAAAAAAAAGAATCATCATTCACCATGACAGGTTTGTTCACAGTATTCTAATAGCTTATAAACCATAACATTTATACAAGAACCTACATCTGCCTGTCATCCCATTGGCAGTAGACTAGGGATGCACAGAGGTGTGCTCCTTAGCTCCTGAAGACACCACAGCACGTTTGAGCTATATGAGATCTTCATCCACATGTGAAAGGTATTGCTACAATCAACCCAAGTCCTACATTTTGCAAAATGTAACAAGCAAATATTAGCTAAGTACAGAGCAGTTATTCATAAAGGGTATAAAAAGGAGTTAACAACTAAATAAATATAAAATTCTTTCAAAATAGAAAGAGTAGATCCTCTCTTGTTTAGCCAAAGAATAGTTTGAGATTATCAAATTATACACTTAAATAGTGTGCAAACCATATATGAAAAAGTTCCAGTTACCCAATCCTAGATTGAGCTTGTAAATTTGTGACGGAACACCAACATGTTAATAAAGTATTCTTAATTTTTTCCAAAAATTCATGACACAAAGTGATGATACCAGAATCACGTTTTACAGCATCATTTTAGTACAGATTAGAAGTCACTAAAGGTTATTGTATCATTTTGTAGTTGTTACCACATTTCCTGAAAATATCAGTAAGATCAAGTAACATCAACCTTGAGGTGTAAATTCCCACGGTTGGCTGTCAGTTCACAGATGCCTGGTGAGAAGGGCAAGACCTTTGCCCAGCTCCCTGCCACAACACTGAGCACGGGGCTCCTCAAACAGCTTTCCAGGTAGACCAGAAGAGAGCTTAAGGGAGAGCCTCAACATACTGTCAGGGCAGCTGCACTCCCTGGTCACCCTGCAACTCAGCTTTATTCTTTCAGTTATTAAGTTCCAAAGAGCTTTTACCTGTATGTGCTTTAAGAAGGTCAAAGTTACTATGTTCAGGTGGATCAGAGCACAAAAGACCCGTAGGTTGCTGAACACATTTCCCACCTTAGGCGACTTACTTTCTTAGCCTCTGTTCACCATTTCTTCTTTGCTTCCCCCTTTTCATCTTGTTTCTCTGCAAAGTGCTGGAAAGGGGGAGAGTGGCAAAAGTTGAGGATCTGAATAAGTCAGCTCAGAACCCACAGCTGCAACAGAACATTAAGTAGTGGTACTGTGGCCCAAGGCCCGAAGATAATCTAGAGACTAACTTTTAGATAATCTGTGCTCTATCACACTTCAGGATTTCTTCCTTTCTCAGAAGTCTTTGCAGGTGTCAAACCAACACATTAATTCCCCTTTCCTTCCTCCTCTATTTGCTTGATGAGTATTATGCAATATGTCAACTGAAAATTCCAAATACCAAAATTCACAGGATTGAAAGGATTAGGGGTGGTATGAATTGATGCATCCTCTTAAGAAAGTGGCATAAGGAAGCCTCTTCTCATAGACTTCTCTAAGAAGGCCAGAGGAATCATCCTCTTGGTGCTCAGGGGCAATGCCCAGAGGCAGGTACCCACGGACAACAACAAAACAGAGCTGACATTTTCAGGCTGAAAAAGTCCAGAAACACCAAAGCAAAATGCCTCAAGGCTGAGCCCCAGGGAAGGAGGGCTCTTCTTTGGAAACGGATTGTGAGGAAACTTGGCCATTTCATTCCGATGTGATGCGGCCCCCGTGCAGCTCTGGCAGTATATTAGGTGAGTATTCAACTGAGTCACCAAGATTTACAGGTAAAGTAAAAAAGTTCAGCCATCTAAACAACGGAAAAACAACAGATACTAGATGTGATCTGCTGGGTCCATCCTCTCACCCCAATTGCACATCAAACTGATGCTAACCACCTGAGCCTATCTGAAAGAGGCAACCAGGTCATAGCAATAAGAAGATGGGTGAAACAAGACTGTGTTCTATACTTTCAAATGTCAATAAGAGATTTACATTATTTCAAGAATCGCTGCATCTTCCTTTTTTTTTTTTTTTAATATAAGTGAAAAAATATTCACGATGCTGTTTATATCTTCAACAAATGGCTTCTATGGCTATAGACCCCACTAGCTGGGCATTTAATCATCTGAAAAAGCTGTCATGCATATTCTATATTGACAGCATCCTTAAATTGCACAGATTACTAAATAAAGGGGGCCAGATATTCTGAGTCCCACTTCTCCAAAAGCATACACATTGATCAGTTGCAAAATTAAGGTCTTTACTGAGAGCTACTTCTAACTTTCAGACTAAAATCCAGCACAGCCTGTATTGACAGTAATTGCACCTTATCCATATAAACACTGCATTTAGAAATAGTTATTTCCACTTTGACAGAGGAAGGCAAAATGAATTGTCAATGTCACAACTCTTAAGCAGAATGAATATTGAACCAGCTCTTCCTAAAATTCTATGCTATATACTTTTAGATCTGTTTTACCTTTCCTTGGGAGATAGCAAACATCAGTTTCCTCTAAAGTCATAATTCCTCAGAAATTTGGAAAGTTGTATTTAATACTTTCCAGAGCTCAGCATCAGAAATTAAGAATTTATATTTAATAGAAATTTGCATCATTTGGTTCAAAAGTTTTCTAATGTGAGAATTCATAACCAAGAGAAAACCAGTTTCTCTCAAACATCAGTTATTTCTACTGCAAAGATAAGGTAAGACAGTTGGAAATAAAAAGTTATCTTCTATGTTGAATCCAAGGGCTTTTCTTAATGCATTCTACCAAAACCATCTTTCTTGAAAAGAATTACTTCAGTGGTGAGACAGTCCTTGAGAACTGAATGGGACACAAGGGCCAGTAGGAAAATATGATTAAAGACAGCTATTTAATGCAGGTGCAAAGTCTGCATTAAACACCTGGGGGTACAAAGGTAAATAACAGTAGGAGTTATGGTTCATGGGAGTATTTCCCCAGCTCTACCACTAAGACCCCCTATGGTGATTTACTATTACTTGCATCACTGCCTACAGCCACAACTCCATCTGGGGGTGTCAACTGGCCACTAACTGATCTTTTCCTGTGTTTTGGCTTTCTCACTTGTAAAAAGGCTGTAAATTTACTGCTGTATTTGCACCACAGGTGAATAGAGCACCCCACCATGCCTGGTATTGCCTTCAGAACTTCCTTGATACCATCCTGGCTGTTGCTGCAAGCACACAAAGGAGAAAGATGTAAGTTGATTGCATTTGCAAATCATTCCAGCCATACCTGCACTAGAAAACACTGCAGTTCACAGGGTGCTACTCCAGTGCTTACAATAGCAAGGAGCACTACTGAGCCTCCATGTGATATTTCACAGTCAGTTTATAGCCTAGAGTAGATAAGCACTCACAGCACACTCAAATTCCTACATTTCTTTCTGTTCCAGTTAATGATACATCACCAAAAGGTGTCTAAACAAATTAAATAGTCTTCAATACATCCCCTTCCTCAGAAGCTTGCTGACATCTTAAATTATTAACCTATCCATATTTCCTTTCCCTTCACACACACTCCCCCTGCCCCCAAGCCCTGCATCATTCCCAATCACTTACCATTGCCTCACACTTGAACTGGTAAAACAGCTCCCAAACATCCCACATCTGTTTTAAATATGCAGTCAGCCAGCTTAGCCCAATGAAGCTGCCAGGGCAGGTTTTCCTGAGCCTTAGGACTTCTGCCCTGGAGCTGCTGAGAGGCACACACTCCTTGTCCTCTACAGTGGAGGTGGCCACCTTCCTCTACCTTTAACAGCTGCCATTGTTTCTGCAGGTAAGTATTTAACTACAGCCTGAAGACAGAATGTTACTGGTACTGAACAGTCTTTCCTACTCCTGATGAGCTTATACTCTATGGAGGTGAAAAGTAGAGGGTGGGGAAATAGCAATAACAAAGCTGTTAGTCTCCACCTTTCCCTTAATATCTACATGCTTAATTTGTTATATGAAACTTAAGGACCCTACCTTGGCATTATCAGATAATGTCTCCTTCTAAAACAACCTCTTTGAATTTGCCTGGAGAAAAATGTTCTTAGTTTCTTCCAACCCTAGATGGAAGATTCCATTTTCTAGTTGGCTAATGGTCACTCAGCAGAGGTGCAAGTAGTGAAAGCAAGGATGGTGCACAGGCTGAAGCAGTATAATGTTTTTGTGTCTTTTTTTGTGGCCATCCTAGCAATATTAGATATCCATTCAAGTTTCTTCCTTACATTTCAGCAAGCGGTCAATACCAGCTTGAGGCTTTGGTACTTCTTGGGAACCAGACTGAGCTTTAGGCATATCTGTCAGCCCCTAACAGAGCTTTTCTGGGACAACACACACTGTAACACCCAGAACAAAGAGCCAGAACTGGGAACAAATTCTCACTTAGCTGCGGGGATCTGGCTACAGAACAGAACTCTAGGAGAGGTCGGGGATATTCAGAACCTGAGCAGTCTCAGCAATGCTGATGTTCCTCCTGAAAAGGCCTGCCTTTCAGTGGATTGCTCCCAGCATTGGTGCTCCTTTCTCCTGTCAATCTGAAACCATCATCCTTAAAAATGAATTAATCACTTTACTGGGAACCTTTGCCTCCAGTAGTGCTTCCTCCCACTTGCACCTAAGTGCTTGGTAATTCTGGCAGGGTATTAGATAGCAATACTGTTTGGTATACAGAAATGCTTGCTTCTTTCACAGAGGTCTCTAGAGCACAAATTTTGTGGATTATCCAATGTGTGAGTGTATTTTATGTATTTATTATCCATCTGTTTCCGCAATTAGTAGGTATATAAGGTTAGCAGATGGGCAACAATAAAAACAACAAAGAAACAACTCTGAAAATGTAAGTAATTGTGAAGGCAGTTATTACTTCTTTGCTAAAGTCTGCTAGAATCTTGTAGAAGAGCTTCTTACTGTTTTGGATGAAAGGTGTTGAAGTAGATCACTTTATGAGTAGATACTGTTGCTGATGGAAAAAAATAGCACATATTCAGCACTGAAATAAATATACAGATCTTCTTTGAACTAACTGAGAGCTGGATCATGACTCTTATCTTTGTTGGAGATCACTGGTGTATTGTGTAGTGAAGATAAAAAAGGGAAAATGAGCAACTCTGCAATCTTCCATTCCAAGTGGTTCAATCCACCACATGTGGGGTACCATAAGAACCTTCAAACAACTCTAATTTAGGAGGCAGAAGTGTTATAATCTGATTAGTACTCTGTATGCAACTTTCTCAATGTTTGTATCAAAGCTTCTTACTTATCTTTAAAAAAATCACTATTAAAAGCTCCATTGGTGCTTCCATCCTGGTGATTTCTTACCTACTAAACTCCAGTTTCTATATGAATTGTGTTGGGGTTGTGACCCGCTTCAGAAGCAGGGGCTTTTGCGGCAGCATCTTTAGACAGAAATCACTTTGATGTTGATGTTACTTACTCTGACATAACTAATACAGGTTGTGGTTATGGTAAAGAAATTGCTTAGCATGCTGCTACACAATACACACAATAAAAAGCCAATGGGAATTTTTAGGGTCTAGAACAGCTCTAAAGTTCAGATGAGAAACAGCTGAATTTAGCTATCGTTAGACTATGCATTGCTAAGGGACAAAGACTTGACAATGTCACTTATGGGTACTTCCTTGTTTGAAAAAAACAAAACCAGGTGATTGGGTCTTTCTGAAACTGAGGTAGAAAGAAAAGCTCATAATCACTTAAAAAATATGTATCTTTCAGCTAATTCTTCTTTTTGTAAGGTTCTATAATAACATTTATCCTCACTTTCTGTCTGTTTTAGCCTCACTCATACTACTCTGCTATCCAAATTTCTTTGCGTTTTCTTAATGCAAAATTAGTACTTTTCCTTTATGTTTGTATCATTAAGCAGAATTGTTTCATATCAGCTTTGTCTAAAACAGTAACTATCACATGTGGTAACTATGAGTTTCTGTGTCAGGAAGGGTTAACAAATTAGTGTTGATTGTGTCCTGCAATTCAGCAATAGCTACTATCTAACAATTTTTACCTCTTTGGTAAAGATTGTCTTAATATTTCATAGTGTTGTATAGCACAGGATGTAAACAAATTACGTTACAGATTCTGTGCTGATCTTCTTCTTCCTAGCATTATTATCCCAATTAAAACTCACAAATTTTCTAGTGAGCCAGTGTTATAAATTGAGAACACAACGGACTAGAATCCAATTAGAATTTATTAATTATAGCAAGTAGAATATGAGCAAAAACAGCGCTGGACGGCAGGGGAGTCTACGCTCCGCCAACTGCCGCACTAAGCAGTTCAAACAGTCCCCTTTTATACATCTTTTCTTCCGTGTTCTTGAAGTAGTGGAGGTACTCTGCGCATTCTTCAGTTGTTGCTAGGGGGTCGTTTGTCATGTTTCTGTCGGTTCCTGGAACATCGGGCGGTTATCTTATCTTGCAGTTTGCGTTTTGCTTAATTACCAAATTAATAATTCAAGTTTATTACAATTTACCATTATTACAATTTATCAGCAAATTAACTGTTTACATTTATCACACCAGTAACTTCTTCAATTAATTTACTGTTCTCATTAGGAGTGTTCTAGGGTCTGTCTCGCATTTGTTAAGGCTGTACTCAAAATTGGCCTTGGAAAGGGTTATCTGAAAAGCCATAGACATACATAAACAGAGAGATGAGAAGGGAGTTGCCCAGATGAGCTTAGTCCTCAGTAGTTGCAGGTATCTACATTACTGCTGTTTCCAGTGTAACTAATGCTCAATCACATTTATTTATATCATTATTTTCCTTTTACATATGGCTTCTGGACCTGAAGTTTCTATTAATTCAAAGAAATTAGTCTCTTCAAATTTTTATCTATACAGGGACTCATCTGTTTCTGTGCCATCCTATTTTGTAGTATGATATGCAAGAATCCTAAGGAACACTATCTGTAGATTTATAATATTCCAAAATGCTCTTAATATAACACCTGAAGTAATTTTAGCAAGGTATGTGTAGGTGGTTGCATGGACACAGACCTGAATGCAAATTGCACAGGTCTCCAGGAGACCAACAGTTTCAGTGAGTGGTCTGAACAGCTTGCTCTCACTGTTGAGTCCTAAATCCAAGAAACTAACGGATGCCAGCTACTGTACTACCCTTTCTATATTTAGATACTGATCATGCTTTAAGAGTAATAGGCCAAAACACTTGTTAGCTCTAATACTAGAAGTACCTGAATGAGGCAAAAGGAAGAATAGCAACTGAAGATAAATCTCTGCATCTCAGCCCTCTATTTTTTCCCCTCTCTGTTATCTTTTCCCTTTTCATCAAAATGCTTTTTCAAGGTAACTTTGGTATTACTGAGTTGCAGCAGTAAACTATATGGAAATATTCATTATTTGACCACATCTAAAGAAAGATGACCCCAAATTATAAAACATTGACTTGCAATTGTAACTGCATTAAGAGAATACAGTGTGCAGAAAATTCCCCAGCACAAGCTGATCTGTATCTAAAAGCACTAGGTGTAACCTGGACTTCAGAAAAGGACAGCAAGTCATTTCTGCTAGCCCTGTAATCCCAGTGGTGTTATTTACCTGGAGCAGACTTTAGATGACTGCACAGAGATTTGAGATGATTCAGAAAGGTGAAGGTCCAAGGCAGGTGGTGAGCCAGCCTGTGTGGCTGTACTGATGTCCTAGACTAAGGAGTGATGCTCTCTTTACAGGAAGAGGAGTCAAATGTCTCTTATTAAATGCATAATTTGTGACTCTTGTATGCCCAAATGTAATGCAAATCTGCTGTCCTTCTTGTTTGAAATTACTGACAACAGAAGATGGAATGGAAGTTCAAGGAAATGGTTATAATAAGCACCACCTCAGAGCCTCATGCTGACTTCAATTTTCTTACGTCTTTGCCTGCTTTGAACTCTTTAAGTTATGTCCCAGCACTTCTGCTTTGTGTTAGGTGAACTCCTTTAATATAAAAAAAGTCTGAAAGTGCATATTTGGTGGTAACTGCTAATTCAGTTGAGACTGAAGTCATCAATACAAGAGATTTTAGTAGTGCTTACAGGTGTGATGCGAATCATTGAAAGGGAAATAAAGTAAGGGTAAATATTAATGTCTTCCTTCCAGCATTTGCATTAGCTACAAGACTTGCTCTATGCCAAGGATGAGAGAACTTGAGTATTTGATTTGTATTTGACAGCCCAGTGGGTCAACTGCTTAAAACAATAAAGTTGACTTTAATTCAGCCGATCAACACAATTAATTGTTGATCATGCATCTTTGTGGAGTTAGTGGTCCTAAGTACTTCAGAGATCATCTGCTGAGGTTCCTGAGTTTTAGGTTGCACTTTAGGGATGGTGCTGGTGGGGCATTTTTTTGTTGTGATGGTTTTTGGTTTTGCTTTTTTGGGGTGGAGGTATATGTGTGTTTGTTTTTTTTGTTGTTCTTGTTTTGTTTCTAACCCTATGTATTACTTTAGGTTTCATGCATCTTGGTGGATTGTTTTCCAAAATGTGGGAGAGAAAAAAGAGCATGTGGAAGAACTGTGTCTGTACAGGAATATGATGGGAAAGGAAGGTATAATAAACCAGCTTCTGATTCCTGTCTTTAACGTGTTGGATGGTGCCTTTCAGTGTCACTTGTGATGGCTAACAGTTCTTTCTAGCAACTTCTGGGAGACGAGAGGTATGCAAAAAAGGGTAAACCTTTGTGGGAAGAAGTTTTGATTTGTCTAGACAGAGCTTCCTTGACATAATGTAGATAATTGCTCCCTAGCCTCCTGCAGACTCCCAGCTCTGAGGAACTACAGCAGCAGTGTATTTATGCCTGTTAAACCAGAAGTTCTGCCTGTTGTTTTTCCTTCCTTCATCACTTTCCACTGCTATAGTCCAGCTATGTTATACCAGGACATTAAACATTCAGCAAACAGAATGTCTAGACAGGCTGAAGACTGTCTGCACTCCATTTTTGAGAGTCAACTTTCCTAAGAATTAAAAGGCTATTTGGAAAGAGAAATGGCAAGAGTTCTTACTATGAGACATCTTCAGGCTGCCTTCTGAAGCGAGCATGGAGTGAGAGACTCTGGTAGGGATTTCTAGCAGTGCACAAAATTCCTGTGCAAACCTCCCCCTCTTCCCCAGAGAGGCTTCAAGCGTTTGATAGTTATTGCTAATGTCTTAAACAGCTTGCACTTGTATTCTAAGGACACAATACTACATAGAAGTGTACCCTGTTAGCTGGTAATGTCCTGTTTAAATAACAGAGGAAAGGACTAAAAGGTGACTTCCTTGCCACAGAAGACAGGAAGGATCTTTTTGAGGTAGAAACAAATGGTTTCCATTTAAAGTATGGGACCTGTGGACCAACAGAAATATTTTGCTGTGCATATATGCTAGTTTTAGCAATGCTATGTAAGCAAGCAAAGTAACTTTTTCCCATATAAACTTTGTTTTCTTCACCACTGACCTTTAGTCACTCTGTATAGTAAAAAGCAAGTATTTGTTTCCTGCAGGGTGGAAATATTGTCTCTAGAAGCTTTATAAACTGAAAGCTCAATAAAAAATAAGGGCTGATGATGCTGTCACTGTTAATCTACCTGTACGCTCTGTATGATTGTGCTATAATGCCATAGAAAACTTAAGCTTTGATTTCAGGCCCCAGAACAAGCCTGGGAGGTTTTGCAAGAGGATGGAGGACGGGAGGGCAGTCACCCTGTGCAGCACTGGCTGCTGAATCCTTGTGCTGCTTGCAGGAGTGAGGACACAAGGGTGCTCCTATCCAGCCATGCTTTTGGGGTCCTCCCCAGCTCCCCCTTCCCTGGGCAGCTGAAGATTCCTGGGAAGCTTTGTGATAATCTTAACTTCAGTGAGGTTAGAACAGCATCCTTGTGTAAGTGCTTAGTAACCTGCACTCTTTAAAGCAAAGCAAATTTTGCTGTGTTAAAGAAAGATGAGCCCTCCAAGAACAGAGAATATCAACAAAGCCTTCAGACCAGTCGCCAGGGTATTGAGAAGCAGCACACAAGATGCCCACATGGAAAAGGACAAACAACTGAATGTGAGCACCCACTAGATGGAGTGATTAAAAGGGTGTAACATTTTTACCTGTATTAATGACAATAAAAGGTAGGTGGCAGATTTACTATCTTATGCCATTCAAAGTCATATAGAGTTAACAAAAATTTGGTTACGACATTCAGTACATGAAAGTACTAAAAAAGAAATGTTGGTTAGAGCTAGAAATCTACCATGAAGCATTTGGGGGACTAGAAAAAAGTCATTTAAAGAAGGTTGCAGTTTAATTTGTCAAGAAATTGAAAGGTGATTTAAGCATGCATAAATCCTTGTGGAGAGAAAATGAGTACAAAAGAGCTCTTTAATCTATCACTTAAGAGTATAGCAAGGACCAATGACTGGAAACTAAAGACAAATGCAAAGTTTAAAAGCATGTGCCCTTTTTCCTACAGGGAAAAACAATTCACTAATGAAAATTAAAAAAAAAAAAACAAAAAAACCACAAACAATAACAAAACCCTAAGGTTCTGATGCCTTCAAATTAATATCCTTTGTCAGAAGCACTGCTCCTAGAAAACAAAGGTTATCTGACACATTAATGATTTCTGGGTCTTGGGTTTAAGTCTGATGAAATTATTTGATATTCCCTTACAGTCTGTAATCTGTAAAATGAGACCCTTTCCCCAATTTGGGGGAGAATGCAGAGAGAGGATAATTCTTGGAAGAAAAGGAACCCAAGCAACGAAGAGACAGAAAACATTGCTCCAAGAAAAAAAATAAATATTGTTTTATAAAACAGCATCCTTAAGTGCATTTTTTGGTCAGTAGTTTTGACTACACCTGTCATTCATAGGATGAATTAGGAAGGCATAGCAAAGTCAGCTGGCTGAAGACGAACTTTTAGTAGTATGTAGGAATTGCTATCCTGGCTCACAGCAGTGGTCCTCCTGAGTAGCTCTCCCTGCTAATCATGCAGTTATGCCCTAGGAGGGTGAGAGCAGGAGAGAAGGAAAGGGAAACCTGATAGCTCAGTGTCCTTTGGCAGCCTTTTGACTTGCTGGATAATGTATGATGTAGTCCTTCAGCTCTTGGTACGGATTAGGCTCCTCTGGAGCTGTGTGTGGGAGTTTGGGCTCTGCATTTCACTAGAGGTGGATGTAATAGAGAGAATCTAAAGGTGTAGAAAATGTGCCATAAGGAACTTGGCTTGTTTCTTCAAGGGAATATGTAACAGCTTAAGCACTGCTTTCAGTTTTTAAAGTTGCTGCAAAAGGAAATTAACACTTTTACTTCAACACTTGAAGAAGACGGGATTAAAAGCTCCTGAATATCCCTTAAGTCGATAACTTCTTGATACAAGGCAAAGCTTCCCAGTAGGGTAATGAAGGACTAGTAAACATAGCTAAGAAAAGGTGTGTAACCTCTGTTGAAAGGCTTCAGGGACAGGTAGGACAAAACATCTGTCCAAATGACATGGGGTGACCCTGGTTTTGTTATGATGCAGATAAACTTGGGGTCCTTTCTGGCTGGAAGATTCCTTTTTTTTTTTTTTCCTGCTTCTTTTGGGCTGATGGCTATTGGGTGGCGCACTGTTTAGCTGGAGGCTATGACATTTTGCAAATGGATATTGTGCTGAACAAGGTTCTAAGTGTTGCCAAAGAATGTACATCTCCTCTTGATTCTAAGTGAAATCTATCAACCAGTTTAAAAGGCAAACATTCTTCCCTGATAAAATGCATCTGGTGTGCATATGAGCTTAGTCAGCAGACTATAAAATAGCATAAGCTTTCCATAGTGATCAGGAACATCAAAAGCTGAAAGTGTATTTAAAAAAAAAACAACAAACAAAACCCAACCCTCTAGCAGATTGTTATAATTATTAAATGTGATGCATCACAAGTAGTGATAGAATATAGCTGACTTGATATTACCCAGACAGGAAGAAATGATATGGCTTTGGTCTGTGACTCTGTATACAGATTTCAAAACTTGGAGAGAGGGTGGATCATCAGATACCGAAGTATGTGTAGCCCATCATTTAAAATGGGTTTGCTATCATAAGAGAGGTATATATTTACTGTAACGCACACCTGCAACTTTTGAACAAGTTAACAGCTTTAATGCCACTCTACTTGGGAACAGGGGAAGATTAAACTATGCAAATCTGTTCAGTGAACTGCCTTAATGAAATGCACCGGTGTATAACCCTGGTGTGTGGTTAGACTTACCAACAGAGTAATGCTTGCAGGTTCCTGTGCAATACCTGTCAAAAACCTTCCTGTTTAAAACTTAACAAAACGGAAGTAGGGGAGCAACAGGAACAACACTGCTGCTTTATGGAAGTCTCTCAGGTACTCTCAATGATCTGGAAATCAGCTTCTTTGTTACCTCTGCTTGCCCCTGTGGGGCTGTATCCTGTATGATTTCAACTCCAAATGGAAGCAATAAGGTAGGATGGACATACAACTGCTGCCAGAAGAGCAAGTCTCAGATAAAGCTTTTCTGAACTTTCCCCTTCCTCTTTAGATCACATTTCTCTAAGAAAAAACCTAGGGGAGTGCTCTTACGTGTCTGCTGAGGAAAAAAAGAAACCAGAGGCATTTAACCCATTGCAACCAGTCTTTAAAAACTGATAAACCAATCAACAGTTGCATGAGAAGCCTTTTCATAGCATGGTGAATTTTCTTTAAAAGAGAGAAGTACCTTTTTATTATTTGCACTTTTAATCAGATTAATTGGGTTCTGTCTGAATTTCTGAATTGCCTCTTTCTATTATGCTGCAGTGAAAACAGGCTAGTGGTGGAGTGATGAAAATGCTTTGACATTTTATTGACAGGGCTGTTCTGGATTTCTTTGAGTGCTCTGTCTTGGCCTTATCTAGTTTCTCTGACCTATAACTTGCTGAAGTAACAGCTAGACCTGTCTGTTGTGGTCTGGGGGCTGGGAAACCTCTGGGCCTGCTCTTTCATTTGCTACTTTCTCTGCTTGCAAAGATTTCCCTCTCCTGTGTAGTTCAACCATCCCACAGTGCCAGCTAGATGCCTTTTTTTATCTCCAAATTCTGTACTACTGAAGATTAAGAACTAACTGAAATTGTCAGGGCCCCACAAGTCAGGAAACTGGCTTCAATAAACTCCCCCCCAAACCATTAATTTTATGTTCCTGTTGCTTTTTGAGTTTTTGCAGGTGTATCTGCTAACGTGAGAGGAAGAAATCATTCAAAACCTAAGGATTTTGCCTATTAATATAGCAAGAAGTAATAATATTAGTATAAAGAAGCAAGAGCTTTAAAAGGAACATGACATTGTGTAATAAAACTTTGAGAACAACAGTGGTTAAACCTACCAAATTAAAAAAAAAAATGCAGAAACACCTAAACACCCATTTTATTTTTTTTTCATTAATTTAGATGCTTCATATTGCACACAAAGATATTTCTGAAAAACAAAACAACTTGCAGCCTCTTGGTATACTGTCTGTCTCTGGATTTTGAGGGAAAAGAAAACACTTGAGCCACAGTTGTGTTAGACACCAACTGGCTTTGCCATGTTCCCCAGTGAGATGCTGCACTGCGAGGCTGGAACACGCAAAACGGCAAGAAGTGGCGTGTCCAGAATTCTGCACAAAAGCTTTGGCGGCTTAATTTTCGTAAAATGTCCTCAGTATTGTGCAGTGATCACTCTTAGATGAAATATCATCAAGGCAGTAGGACTACCAGGCTGTTTATCTCTTGATCAGAGCCTACCTTTGCTGTCACTTCATGCACAGGAAAGATCCATGAAGAGTTAAATATTGGAAGGTAGCATAAACCATAAATTTCAACTATATTCATTAATAATCAGTTATGAGAATCACACCAGCTTAGAGTATACTAAGGAACAGTCGTCCTCACCTGTTCTGTATTCTGTTGTCTCAACAAATAAACTGAGAATATGGAACAAATAATGTTTTGTATGGAACAAATAATGTTCCATATTCTGGCTCCAAAAATGTCTCTGGTATGATTCAGTAACTGACAGAATTCTGTTGTGTTTTTTTTTTTTTTTTCAAACTGTTCTATATTTGAGACTAATTTAGAACATTCATACAAACCAGCAAAGTTAAGAAAAACCCAGCACTGACTAAGATACATGAATTTCCAGGAGCAAAATGAAAGTGCTAGTGTCTCTGGGGTACTCATCCTCCTAGTGCAGGGGGCCCACAGTCACCATTGAAAGCTGTGAAAAACTAGCCAGCATCTTCCTAGATGTTGCACAATGCCGTTTTTGCAGCTGCAAAGTAGGAAAAATGTTTGTTTAGCTCTAAAGGTGAAAATTAAACATCAATGCTTGTATGCATACATCGAATTATACCAAAGTTAAAAGAAAATTGATGATAGGTGACCTTTACAAGTGATTTTCCAAACACTCTTCCAACTATTTAAAGCAACTTCTAACTGTAGTAAGTGGCTTTGGAGAGGGGGGCTTAAAAATATCCTATAATGAGAGAGCTGTAAGTCTCTTCCTTATATAAAAATAGACAGACATATGAGTAAGACACCCCAGGTTTGAATAAGTACATGGCATGGATTTAATTGTCATGCCGCTCCCTGTGTTTCTGCCATGCAGAATTATCACTCCGTGTAAACTGGAATACAAGGAAGTCCATGTGGCACCCTTCTGCCTGTCTTCTGGGGGCCCAGCAAACACCACCCAGCTTCTCCAGCTGAATTAAGTCTCAAAACATTTTATGAAATAAAGCATAATCTTCATAGCAATAGAAAATACTCTTAGGAGCCACCTGCCTTTACCGTTTAAAAAATGCCTCTTTAATGTAAATTTAGCTTTCCACCAGAGACAGTATTGCCATGGCAACAAATGCAGGAAAAATACTTTATACAAAATAGAGTGGAGTTTTTTTTCCTTCTTAAGCATACTTTATATGAAATAAAGTATGCAGCTATGGAATTAATTTATACACTAAGACAGTAAAAAAGAGTATCTGTCTTTTTCTGAAATGGTTCTCTGAGATAGAATCAAAAGCACAATTGCTTGCAGAAAAGAAACACATTGTGTACTTAACATGCTGTAAACTAGGGCTCTCATCTTGCAGTTTGCTCTACATGGACTGGAATGCTACAACCTTCTGCAGAGTACTGTGCAGGCAGCAGGACCTGCCTCTGCACAAGTTTACAGAACTGGAGTCTAAAATGTAATCTCTCCTAAGTAATTTATATTTCAGATGCCTTGGTGTGCAAGTTTGCTTTGTACAGTCTACCACTGGAGAGGTTTGTTATTCAAGGGGCATATATGTAGTAGTTCAAATTTCTCCTTTCATTGAATGCAATTGAGGAATGCATTCAGGTTGGGTTTAAAAAATAAGATTGATGAGTGGTGTACTTTAAATTGCCCACAAACTCCTCCATCTCTTTCTGCATCTGTTACCCCCTGCAGAGGTTGAGATAAGAAGAGACCCCAGATAGTCGGTATCATTATTTTCAAGACCCAAATCCCTGCATGGTAAAAATAAACATTATTTTTATATTATTGTATCCTTTCCCATGCCAAGCTTCAAATGTCACAGTATAGAACTATAGTGACAGTTTTCAAACAGTCATTGTTGAAATGTTCCATGTTTGTTTATTTACCCTCTTCTTTCCCAAGTCACTTTTAGCCTTTTCACTGCATGTGTTGTGTTTCAAGGCTGCAGAAGAGTTAAAATGCCTGTGCTTGGATTTTACCTATTTGAGAAGGTGAAGAATTCTGTGCTTGCCTGTGGAACAGAAACCATCCTGTACTCACCTTGCACCTCTCATCGGAATAAGACAATAGGTTACAAAGATTGAGCCATTTCTTCTCACTGTATGGCAGGCAGGAAAACTACATATTATCCTCACTTAAATATATGTAGAAGAACTGATTTCTGCTATAGATTGTGGTGCTGACCTTGGTACGTCATTCACTGTGACAGAGTCAGCAGTTATGGTGTTGAAAACAGCAACCTCTTCTTTCTCTGTCTGAACTGCTGATTGGCATGCTCAGTAGCATTGGCAGCTATTGCTTTGGATACCACTCTGTTACATCTGTTGGCATGAAAAGAGTAAAGTTGAATGTTTGCAGCAATGGGATGGGCAGAACATTCTACAACTTCCTCTTCAGAGAAAAGATAAAGCAGTCTGTTTTGGAAAAATAATTGTCCTTTTACATGTACAAACAGTTACGCATTACATGTAAAGCTGGTATGCAGAGTTGGGTTGCAATGTATTAGCTAAGGCATCAGGGAGTAGTCAGTTTCCCCTGCATGTCTTGGCCTGCCAGACCATGAGCTTGACAAGAGTATCTAGGCTGGGTCATGCTGCGCACTGTCTTGCCCAGTGTCATGCCTTGGGCAGTAGCTGCTAACGAGGTGTCTAAGGAAGGAACAAATGTAATAAGACACACAGGCACTAATCCTTCCCACACGTACTCTCCTGTCCTTAGTTACCTGAAGTTTTGGATCAACTACACGTAGCAGTCTGCACAGCCTATGTAAGGATGTGTCCTTAGACAGCCTTTGGGACTGAGTGCTTGTAAACAAGTATGGAGGAGAAGCACCTACCTGCGGCAGTTCATGCGGGTGCTGCAGCCCTGGGGAGTCAGCGGGCTTCACAGCTCTGCTCTGAAAGTGAGGGCTTCAGCCAGGTAAAGTGCTGCGCCCTTATCCAACCCCTTCAGCATGCGCACAAGGGGCTGTGCATGCTCTGTCCCACAGCAGAGAGACCTGAATGTGTGAAATCAATGTTCTGAGACATCCTACAGCAATAGGATATGAGTGCATGGGGAATGCAAGTAAAAGGCAATGGCAACGGGTCCCAAATTGCCCTTCTTCTACAGTTGGTCGCTGTGCTTCGAAGAGATGAGGGGAGAAAGGGTACCTTATTGCACTCTTAATTCACTGTATCTACTCCTTTCTCCTTCGTGGAGAGGCCTGGTTGGTGCTGTGCAGAGGCTGTGCTCCCATGGCAGTCTAAAACCAGGCAGCACTGCTGCGGGACGAACCCACCGAGCCGGCAGGCCAGCCTCTCATCGGAGCGCGACCTGGGTGAGCTATGCCCTGCCCGAGGGGGAGCACACCACCCCAGCTCGCCCGTATCCACCCCATCGTCACTGGCAGAGATTTACCCCTCTCCCCCCAGCCGCACCTCCCGCCGCTCCAGGGCCCGCTCCGCCGCCAGAGCGCATGCGCGCGTCCGCTAAGCCAATGGGGCGGGCGGGGGTGGGGCCACGCTAGTCGGGCACGGCCGGCGGAGGGGACGCGCCGCTGCCGCGATGGTCTCCTGGATAATCTCCCGTGCCGTGGTGTGAGTGCCGGGCTGCGGGTAGCGGGCAGCGGACAGTGGCGGCGGGAGCGGCTCTTCGCCTGGGCGCGGGCGGGCCCGGGGATTCCCCCGGCGGGGCTGGGCCGAGGGTGGTGGGAGGGAGGCGGATCTCCTGCTGCCTTTCCCCCTTTAACCAGTTCTCCCCTTCCCCCGTCCCTCTCAGTTGGGTGCGCTGCGCCCGTTGGGCGGCCGTCGAGCCACTGTTTGTTGGGCCTCGGGCGGCAGGGCGGCAGGCTTCGTCACTCCCGGCGCAGGTGGGGCGGCTTCCTCCCGTGCGGCGGGGGCCGTGTCGTGCGGGGCCAGCTGGGCTGCGGTGAGGGGAGCGGGCGCCTGGGCCAAAGTGCCGCGGTTCTGTGTCAGCCGACGGTTTAGAAGTGCTGTGTTTAAATATACTAGTCCGCTTCTAGAAGTTTAATGAGGAGCAACCTATTCTCTCCCCTCCTACTCCTCTCTCCCCCTCCCCCCTCCAAAATGGGCGAGGTAGTGGGCGCTGTGTCTCTGCCCGAGAGTGACACTTAGACTTGCCTGGCAGCGGTTGAGCCGCCTGGTGCCTCAGAGGGTCGTTTCGCTCTCAGAAGCGCCCACAAAGCCAGCATCGGGCTCCCAGAGAGCGCAGGTTGTCCTGGTCACACCTTGTGTCTTGCTGTAAGGGCATGTTTCCTAGGGCTGTAGAGGCAAGAAGCTTAGGCTGCTGGTGCCTGACACATAAATTGTGAGCATTGCTTGTAAATGGATTCAGGTGAACCTATAAAATGTTTGGTAACTGTTTTTCTCTTTAACTTGTGCCAGAGCTGAAAGGGCTAGGAGAACACTGGGGAGCAGGAAATGGGTGTCTGTGGTGAGTATAGGTCATCAGCTGATGTAGAGGTAGACTGACACTGTTATTGTGTACTGGTCTTTGTAAAGCTGAGTTTTTGGCACCCGAAGGGGCAAACTTCCTTAGGTGAGAAGTGCCATCTTATGTGTTGTCTAAGTTTTATTTGAGAAAAGGTGAACTCCAGTGCAGCCTCTAGTCTTTTTCTTACACATTGTACTGTTTCATTATGAAACTAACAGGTTATTTTGCTCAGTTGAATAATATTTCCTAATAAATGTTGAGTAATATTTGAGCAGCTGAGTCTTCCTTGTGCTCCTTGCTGAGTAGCTCTGTGACTGTGGGGGCCCCTGTGCTGATTGGGTTTCTTGAGCTGAGATTTGCTGTGTGTGACTTTTTGCTAGGTAAATGAAGTGAATCTGCTCACAAAGCAGTCCAGCAAATGTCTGAATTAGTGCAAAGTATGGAGCAGAACTGTATGACCCAAAGCAGGGTCTAATAGGATTTCCCTGTTCTGTTGGTGGCACACGACCCCTGTAAGCTGTCTGGTGTAATTTCATCTGAAAACTTTGTTGTCAGGATGCCTTCTCATACTGCCACATACATTTTCCTTCTGTGATCTAGCTACCTAGATAAGTAGCAGTCACTCTGCCTCTCCCTGCTCTCCCTGAGATTTGTCAGACAATTGAAACGTGTGAATAGAGCATCATGTTCCAGGATTGGCAAAGCATGACACTGGCATGGAAGAGAGAAGCTGTGAAAAGAATTGCTTTAGGTACACTTTGTCAGTGTGGTCTTCCCATGGCCAGTACACAAGCACTAGAGGCAAGAGGCATACACTGACTTTCTGTACATCAAGTGTAGCTGCTGAACCTGTTTCTGTTTTGTTATGCAAAAGCACCAACCAGAGAGTTTTTATTTTAACAACTTAGTCTGTGTTGATTCTAAGGGTAACACCAGCGATGTGAAGTTACGACTGGATTCTAGTGAAGTTAGTTGCTTTTCCCCTGAAATGGATTGTGAAGGGTTGTATTTGAATTTTGAGGATTAAGTCCTCCATTGGGCCTAAACCAATAGACGAGGAATGAAGAGAATAGCTACCGCTATCCATGGTTTCATTGCAAGAGGCAATAAAGGACAATGTGCAGTTCTGTGTAGTTTGGTTTTCTGGTTGCTCTTGGTCAGTCATTTGTGTGCCTTAATTATTTTTGCTGAGAAGAGAGTCCTTAATATTATTTATAAGTATCTTTTCCACCTTTTTGTGTCCTTGTTTCATAGCTGTGGGACTTAACTAGTTTGCCAGTGTTCAGCTTCCCAGGAAGGGGGAAAGTGTTCAGCGAGAACTTGGATGGCTTTGAAACTATTGTTTAACTTTGCGTAATAGGGCAAAATTCACGTGTAAAAGGAAGGCGGGAAGTCGCACAGAAGTAGCTGTGGTACAGTAGCTTGTGATACAAGAGGTTTTAATTTCAATGGTTTTGAGGCTGTCCTCCTTGACCTTTTTTTTAGTGTCCACTATGTAATCTTCCTCAATTTGATCTGATTTTCTTCCTGTTCTCTTTCTAGACATACCTGTTCCAGTGGCTTTGTTTCTCTGACTCTTCATGAGTTCAGAAGGCATATACTACCTTTTCCTTAAAGGCCATAAGAAAGATAGAAATATTTTTAATCACCATGTAGCTGCTGTGACCTGGGGTTATCTCTTATGTAGTCTTGTAGTTTTGGTGTGGTGATTTTCTGTTGTATGGGGGTGTGATGGGTATCCTACGTTGTCCATAGCAAGTCCAAGAGGCCCTGTTAGGCAGCCATCAGGAATACCTATTGTCTAGACTAGTGACTGGAAGGAGCAGCTGTTGTTCAGGCTGCAGCAGAATTCTCCTCTCCTGACTGACCTAGTAATTTTCAGGGCAAAAAAGAGCAGCAAAATATTAATTTGTAGGTGTGTCACAGTGCCCTCTGCTGACTTTTGGCTTGGGGAATTTGTTCTGACATGCATGTCCGGAGCAAACTTGACTTCTGATACAATTTGAGAGCTTGCAATTTGGGGTTAGTTAACTCCTCTAGAACAGTTTAGGTAAAGCTCTAAGGAACTAGGTAATGGAACTAGTAGAGAATTGCAGTTCTTAATTGCATTGAATTGTCTCAGAGTCATGCACAGGCAACGAGGAGTGGTTCAAATTCACTGTTCCACATAATAATCTTTGGCAGAACTTCATCTTAATGATTTCTTTTTCCCCTTTGATTTATAGATGCTATTGTACTTGGGCATCTAAACATGTGAAATACCTTGTACTAATTGAATGTCTTGTTTTGGTCAAGAAGCAGAAGACTTGAAGCACATAATTAAAACATCTTTTCATTTTAAAGCTTTGTGTGTGTGGGGTGCTGTTACAGTAAGTATAGGTTGTTACTAATTGTAAAACACACTGGCTATTGCAACAATTTTCAGAATGATTGCTGCAAGGTTTTTCATTTCTTCGCTTCCAAAACCAGCAAACAGTAATTTCTCTCAGAGGCTCAGAAAACTCAAAATGGTAAAGCTTCTCAAGTTCTTAATTTTTAATGATGGGAATAGCTTTTTAAAAACTTGTGCTGCCCATCTTGGTAACTTCTAATAGAGCCTTTGCCTGACTTTTAGTCTGCTTTGATTACTCGTTCTTATCACTTGTGAGGTCTGAGCAATTGTGTACATGTCAGTTGCTGAGGCAGTATTTAATAGTAAACACACTGAATACTTGTCAGTGACAGCCTGGAATGGATGAGATCAGACTATCCTCTTGTGCCAAGCAAAGATGTGAAGCATCCTAAATACAAAGTAGATGGCCATTTTGTTCTTGCAATCTGTTAAAGCAGACTGTCTGCTGTAATCTGTTAGCTTTTTTTTTTTTTCTGTGCTCACTTAAAAATGAAAGTTCCCCCATCTGTGTTGGTTTGTAACACTCTCTCTACCCCAATGTTTAAGTACATGGTTTTTTTTTTTTTTTTTTCTTTCAGTAATGTTGGTCAGTGGTCATGACTGGTGGAAGGGAGAGTTATAAATGCTCCACAGGAAGATGTATTTGTTTTGGGTACTAGTAGTTACTTTTCTGCCTGTACCTATAATGCCTGCCTTCTGCGCCTCCATTTTAGAGCCTTGCAAGGAGCAAAAGTTGTACAAGTTAACAATTTAGCAAGTGTTGCTTGGTTCTAATATTAGTTTGTAACTCTAACTACATTAAGCGAGTCGAAGACTTAAGCACACAGGAGGTGACCTGGAGGTAGGTAGTAGTGTTAGTCTCTTTGCCACTTTAGATTGGAGCTGTTTCCTTCATGGTAGTTTCCAGGGCATCCTCTTCATCTACTTCTAATGCCTCTACTGTTGTTGTTCAACCATTTCCAGATGTCCAGCTGCTGCTAGAATTACTAGAAATCTGAGAATAGGTGGCTGAAGCCGTAGCTTCAGTACTGATTGAATTGTCATCAGGAGTATCTGGCTTAGTGTGGTGGTGATGTTTTATGTAACTGTCTGTGCTTTGATTGTAAACCTGGATTGGGTCTTGCTCTTGGAATGCAGATATTTTAGTTAGAAAAAGTAAGTATAAAACCACCCTCTTGTTTGCTAATCAGCATGCTGTCTTGAAACACACATAATTTATCAGATGGAATTAAATAACAGTACCACCACGTGCTGCATGGATGGAGTAGATATCAGCCTCAGTAGCTATACAGCCTCATCTTCAAGTCAGAAGGATCATTTGTGGGAGAGTTTGACTGTTTGTAGCCTGCTCTACTCCTGGCAGGATGGCTTCAGCTAAAGTATGAAGGATGTTGTATGCTGTTGGATGCTGAATGCCTGCTGGTATCCTTCCAGTTTAAAGGCCCATAAATTGCTGCTGCACCTGTGGGGGAAAAGGAGTTGCTGTCATAGTGTGAGTGACTGAGATGGGTAGATGTGCTGAAATGTCTGTCTCACCACAGAACTGTGGAGATTCAGTCACCATGTATCTCAGTTATCCTTGGCACTTCATACTATGCTTAAACAGATCTGGCTTGTCTGTTTCTGGGATTGGCTATCCTGCCCTTCACCCCTGTCCTCATTCCTCATTCCACTTTTCAAAGGGTCCAAAAGTTGTGTCTTTTTTTTTTTGTCAACCCAAATGAAAATTAGTATGCTTGAAAGAGGTCAGTCTTTTGCTTGTTGCGGTGAACTGTGTCAGCTCGTGTAGTTGCTGGGTAAGTGCGTGTTGAGAATGAAAAGTTGCAGGACAAAACCAGCATTGTTTCTGGCATCAGCGTATTACCAGACTGGTTAACATGTGCTCGGAAACTATATGCTTCACATGCACATTGCTGCTTATTCTTTCTTGTGTTGAAACTAGTCCTAGTAACAAGGGTGCAGCTGTTGTAAGCTCTTCTAACCAAACAAGGTGCCAGATTTTTTTAAAGAGTCTTAAATTTTATAGGCTGAAATCTGTAAGCATATGTAAATCTAGGGATTAAGTGTATTGTCTGTGTGAAAGCTTAAAAACATTTACATAATTGAGCAGTGAAATCATCAGAGCACTTCTGTCCAGTAGTTCAGCTTCTCAGTTAGTCAGTCCTAATATGTACAGCAAAAAGGGTCTGCTCACTGAACTTGATGGGTAATACCTATTCTGTAAGTTAGTGCAGTGCAAAATGACTGGCTCTGACAAATTGCTAGAAGTAAATGTCTCCACTGCCTGTCTAGCGCACCGTTTTTGTAAATTAATGCTCGTGATGCAGTGTAGCTGCTCTTTTCTCTCTCATGCTTTGGGATAATGTAGATTCAGAGCATGCGTGGTCAGTGTTCACAGCCCATGACAAGCGGGTGGACTAAAGCTTGCTCAAAACAGATGGAGCACAACTAGAGGCATACTGTGGAGTCTGACATTCTTTCTTAATGATCTTGGCGTATACTCTGTTACAAAACGTGCTGAAATCCACATCTGTGTCCTATGCGTTGTAGGTAATAGCAGAAACTGCATGGGCTGGCACTGAAGGATGTTTCTAATTAAAACAGACGACCTCCGCTCTTGCAAGTCCAACAAATCAATATCTGCTTTGACTGAACATATTTTAGGCTCTTGAGCCTTTCTGCAATTTAAATGGAATGGCTTGTATTCCCTGGTTATTTTGTATGTAGAGCCAGCTCCTACATACAAACATGTAAGGCTGAGGAAGATCAGAAGCCAAATTTCGATATATTAAAAAAAAAAAAAAAAAAATAACTGTTTTGGCTCAATAACTTTTAATCCTTGCTAAGAAATTATTGAAAAATGTATGTAAAAACACATCTGGCAGAAACTTCTGGTGCTTCATGTGTAAAGTTTTCTCTAACCTTTCTGAACCCTTTTGTTCTGCTTTTGGAATTTTGGAATTTCAAATCCTATACTATTATATAAAAGAATTAGGTTTTTAGAGAAGAAAATATTACAGCCGAAAACAGGACAATCTCTCTGTTGTCAATCTTTCAAATTTTAAAGACCCACTAAAACAGATTCTCACAATTTAGTGCTGAACAAATGAGATGAGGTATATAGTCTAGATAGGAAAGATTATTGCAGGGTTTTTGGTGACCAATCTGACTTTAAACATGACGGGTCTCGATAGCACTGAAGAACCAATCTGATAAAATGCTTTTGGACATACAGGAAAATAAAACATTCCATTGTGGCTAATGCTGTATTGAGCCTTTGTCAGCTATCACTGTCACTTTCTGGTTCCATGTTTCACTGACAAAATAATAGGGCATTACTTCTGTTTCTGTTGTGTCTTACAGCTAGTCTGCAAGCATTGGCATGGAAGTGGGTTTAACTAGATGAATGCTTTACCTGTGTTTATTGTCTTTGAAATATTGCTCACATATCCTGAAGACAGTTGGAACTTGTATTTGGTGTTGAAAACTAAGTGCAATTTCTTTGAAAAGCCTTTAACCCAGCATTTAAATGCAAGGATTCACAAAGCAGTATTTTTCCTGAAGTGTGAAGTCTGGCATCATGCTTTACTCTTTTCTGCTGATAAAGCTGCTAGAACTTGCAGTGGTCGGAGGGGAAAATCAGAGAACAGTTTGTGCTTGTACCTTCCTACCACTTTCTGGTTACGTTGTTTCCTCCCCCACCCCATTTTGTAACTTACTGGTCAGAGCCATGGAAAGGAAAGTGAGGCAAGTGGTCACTGGGTTAGAGATACCTTGGTTAGTTTTGATAGTATAGTAATATTATTTTAAACAGTTACAGTAAAAAAAAAAAAATTATTTATTTGGCTTTGTGCTCTTGTTCACTTTTGTCTGCTAATCTTTTTCCCCAGGCTAGAGCTTTGTTCTAGGACACATGGCTTCCGTTATGTCTCAAGGCGTGTCTAGTTGAAGTGTATTTACTATTAGACTCTCAGAAGACAGAAGAAGCTGACCTATTCACATTTTCCAGCAGCCAATACTGAAAATTTACTTGAAGACAATATACCCACAGAAACATAAAATACACATTCATTTAAAATGTGTTTTTGTCAGTCATTAGCTTGCCATATATGCAGTATAAGCAGTGTTGGTTTTACTGTTCTACATATAGAATCATAGAATCATAGAATAGTTAGGGTTGGAAAGGACCTTAAGATCATCTACTTCCAACCCCCCTGCCATGGGCAGGGACACCTCCCAGTAAACCGTGCCACCCAAGGCTCTGTCCAACCTGGCCTTGAACACCGCCAGCGATGGAGCATTCACAACTTCCCCGGGCAAACCATCCCAGTGCCTCACCACCCTTACAGTAGAGAATTTCTTCCTCATATCCAATCTAAACTTCCCTTGTTTAAGTTTGAACCCATTACCCCTTGTCTTCTCACTACAGTCCCTAATCCCTCTGGATGGCATTCCTTCCCCCCAGCGTATCAACTGAACCACACAGCTTGGTGTCATTGGCATAGAACTTTGTTAATTTTTTTGAATAAAAGTTAACCTTGAATACTTGACACGAAATGGAATTTATGTTTGTGTAAAGAGTGTAATGTGAATCAGGCAAATTACCTTTCACCTTTCTGGAAAAGCGCACTTACATTTGCTCTGTATTTTCTGGTTTCTTAGCCTATTTACATATTACCAATAAAATGTATTTGTGTTAACAGAATTATCTCAAAAATGAACTTTTGGTTAATTAGCATAGCGTGCATTATCTATTTTTTTAAGAGCCAAACCTACCTCTCAAACTAGTGCTAAATAAAAACCAGTAAATAATTTGGGTTCAAAAGGGACGAAATGGCAATATTTTTTAGCATGGTATTTTGACATTAAGGTTAAGTTACTAGTACAACTATATGAATAAGTTTGGTAGAGATTTAGCGTGTTGTCAGTTCCTGACTTGGTGTCTAACAGCATATTCACAGAGTTCTCTAAGTACTGGTTATAGTTGAGGAAACATGTATACTTCAGAATGACAAGTCCAGATGTTATCTCAGTGGTATCTGCTAAATACAAATTTCATAGAAGAAGTGTTTTTTGTGTACAAGTTTGGTTTCTGAATGCTCAAAAGAGGCTTCAGTAATACTTTTCTGGGTCATAAGAGTTAACAGAATTGTTTGGAAATCACAATCTTTAAGGCAAAACCTGAGATGCAAATAACTCGTGATGGTCAAAACGAAAAAACCCCGTTGTCTGGGGAAGAGGTAACACAGGCTAATTTTTACTTACAGTTGGTGTTGTGCAGTTGCACTTTCATTCTTTGCTCAAATTCATGTAAATTTGTAGAATTTTTGGGGGAGTGGCATGACCTTGAGTCTGGTCTGCAACAATACCCTGAAATTCTAGGGTTTGCAGCCGTTAAGTAGGAGCTTTCCAGGCCTTCAGCTTAAGACTTTTGCTTTTTTCTCTAAAACCAGCTAGCCAGAGTAATATTCCAGTGTGGCCTGTAGCAGTGTTGTAGGTTTTTTTTTTTTTTTTTTTTTTAAAGTAAAAAATGACCCATATGATGAATGTATGGTTTCATGCAGTGTGGCTTGTCTTTCACTTACAAATGGCACAAAAATAAAATGTGGTTTTTCTTGGAACAAGCAGAAGCAATTCTTAGTTGGGACCACTCCTATTTAAATGTTAGTTTCTTATAGCTAGTTATTTTGATGTTGATGTGCTCCAAGAATGTTGAGAGAAGATGCTGTCTTAGAGCAGCAAACAGTGGCATGACTGTGGGTTTTAACTTGTGACTTGATTTGGGAGGCCAGGTCTACTAGAGGCTGGTGGAGCTGGTCTGACAACGAAGGGGAAAAGCGGTTTTGGTAGGAGACTTCCCAGGCTGGTCAAGGAAGTTTTAAACTAGATGTGTTGGGGGAGGGGCGCATCATTCCTCCCAGCACTCCCAGTCGGTTGCCAGCACCTATAATAAATGCTTGGAGCAATGTAGAGATATTCCAGCTGCTCCAGCCAATGAGCCGGTTTCATTTGGAGCTCGGCTCAGATGCCTCGATACAAACACCCGTAGCTTGGGGAACAAACAAGAGGAATTAGAGATCTGTGCACGTCTACGGGGGTATGATATTATAGGCATCACAGAAACATGGTGGGATGGCTCCTATGACTGGTGTGTTCGTATGGAAGGTTACAGGCTCTTTAGGAAAGATAGGCCTGGTAGGCGGGGAGGGGGGAGTTGCTATTTATGTTAGGGGTAGGCTGGAGAGTATGGAACTCTGTCTGGGGACAGGTGAGCAGTCAACAGAGAGTTTGTGGGTCAGGGTTAAAGGGAGAACAGAGATGGGAGACGTTATTGTGGGGATCTGTTATAGACCGCCTGGTCAAGAGGACTCGGTGGATGAAGCACTTTATAGACAGATAAGAACAGCTTCACGCTCGCGGGCCCTTGTTCTCATGGGGGACTTCAACCACCCTGATATCTGCTGGAGGGATGGTACAGCCCGACACAAGCAATCCAGGAAGTTCCTGGATTGTGTGGAAGAAAACTTCCTTCTGCAAGTAATAGAGGAGCCGACAAGGAGAGGTGCCATGCTTGACCTTGTCTTCACCAACGGGGAAGGGCTGGTTGGAAATGTGATGCTCCAGGGCAGCCTTGGTTGCAGTGATCATGAGATGGTTGAATTCGAGATCATCAGGACAGTGAGAAGAGCATGCAGCAAGCTCACTGCCCTGGACTTCAAGAGAGCAGACTTTGGCCTCTTCAGGAACCTGCTCAGTAAGGTTCCATGGGACATAGCCCTAGAGGGCAGGGGGACCCAAGACTGTTGGTTGATATTCAAGGATCACCTGCTGCAAGCTCAGGAGCGATACATCCCAACTAGAAGGAAGTTCAGCAGGAGGGCCAGGAGACCTCTTTGGATGGATAAGGAGCTGCTGAGGAAACATAGAGGGGAAAAAAAGAGGCTTATAAAAGGTGGAAGCAAGGACAGGCAGCCTGGGAAGAATAGAGGGATGTCGTCCGGGAAGCTAGGGACCAGGTTAGGAAAGCTAACTTGGCTAGGGATGTGAAAAATAACAGGAAGGGATTCTATATATGGGTACATTGCAAATAAAAGACAGACTAGGAACGACGTGGGCCCCCTCTGGAAGCTATCAGGAGAACTGGCTGCCCTGGATTTGGAGAAGGCTGAGGTTCTTAATGACTTCTTTGCCTCAGTCTTCACTGGCAAATGCTCTGACCACACCATGCAAGTCTTGGAAGGCAGACGCAGGCACTGCGAGAATGAAGACCCTGGGCCCACTGTGGGTGAGGATCTTGTTTGAGACCATTTTGAGAACCTGAATATACACAAGTCCATGTGACCTAATGAAATCCATCCGCGAGTCCTGAAAGAGCTGGCAAATGAAGTTGCTAAGCCACTGTCCATCATATTTGAAAAATCATGGCAGTCAGGTGAAGTTCCCAATGACTGGAAAAAGGGAAATATCACCCCCATTTTCAAGAAGAGGAAAATGGATGAGCCGGGAAATTACAGATCAGTCAGCCTCACCTCTGTGCCTGGCAAAATCTTGGAGCGGATTCTCCTGGAAGGCATGCTAAGGCACATGAAAACCAACAAGGTGCTTGGTGACAGCCAGCATGGCTTTGCTAAGGGGAAATCCTGCCTGACCAATCTGGTGGCCTTCTATGAAGGGGCTATGGAACTGATGGACAGGGGTAGAGGAGTTGACATCATCTGCCTGGACTTGTGCAAAGCGTTCGACACTGTCCCACACGACATCCATGTCTCTAAGTTGGAGAGACATCAATTTGATAGGTGGACCACTCGGTGGATAAAGAACTGGCTGGATGGCCGCATGCAAAGAGTTGTGCTCAATGGCTCAATGTCCAGCTGGAGACCAGTAACGAGTGGTGTCCCCCAGGGATCGGTGTTGGGACCGGTCCTGTTCAACATCTTTGTGGGTGACATGGACAGTGGGATCGAGTGCTCCCTCAGCAAGTTTGCCGATGACACCAAGCTGTGTGGTTCAGTTGATACGTTGGAGGGAAGGAATGCCATCCAGAGGGACTTTGACATGCTTGTGAGGTGGTCTGGTGCCAACCTGATGAAGTTTAACCATGCCAAGTGCAAGGTCCTCCACCTGGGTCGGAGCAATGCCAGGCACAGCTACAGGTTGGGCAGGGAAGAGATTCAGAGCAGCCCTGCAGAGAAGGACTTGGGGGTGTTGGTCGATGAGAAACTTAACATGAGCCGGCTTCAGTGTTTGCTTGCAGCCCAGAAAGCCAACCGTATCCTGGTCTGCATCAACAGGAGTGTGACCAGCAGGTCGAGGGAGGTGATCCTGCCCCTCTACTCTGCTCTCATGAGACCTCACTTGGAGTATTGTGTGCAGT
This sequence comes from Amazona ochrocephala, assembly GCA_039720435.1. Lineage (NCBI taxonomy): Eukaryota > Metazoa > Chordata > Aves > Psittaciformes > Psittacidae > Amazona > Amazona ochrocephala. The sequence goes on along the minus strand of CM077881.1, from coordinate 49,722,861 downwards.
TCTGGTGTCCTCAACATAAAAAGGACATGGAACTGTTAGAACAAGTGCAGAGGAGGGCCACGAGGACGATCAGGGGGCTGGAGCACCTCCTGTATGAAGATAGGCTGAGAAAGTTGGGGCTGTTCAGCCTGGAGAAGAGAAGGCTGTGTAGAGACCTCATAGCAGCCTTCCAATATCTGAAGGGGGCCTGTAAGGATGCTGGGGAGGGACTCTTCATGAGGGACTGTGGTGAGAGGACAAGGGGTAATGGGTTCAAACTTAAACAGGGGAAGTTTAGATTGGATGTGAGGAAGAAATTCTTTACTGTAAGGGTGGTGAGGCACTGGGATGGTTTGCCCAGGGAAGTTGTGAATGCTCCATCGCTGGTGGTGTTCAAGGCCGGGCTGGACAGAGCCGTTGTTTAGTGTGAGATGTCTCCACCCATGGCAGGGGGTTCGAACTAGATGATCTTAAGGTCCTGTGCATCCTAAGTATTCTATGATTCTAGATTCTCCACAGTCTCTAGGAGATCAATGTAAAGTGAAAAAGCAGAGTTGACAAAGTAAAAATGCAAGTGGAAATCTTTTTTGTTAACTGTATGGTATTCTGAAGTATTAGAGGGAATGAGGCTAGAGTATAACTGATGGCTGAGGCCAGGATGGGGAAACTCCAGTGCAGTGGCTAGATTTAAAGCCACTTTCCAAAGCTGAAGAAAGCTTTAGGTTCCAGAAATGATTGAGGATGAGCACAACTTTCTAGTCTTATTAAAAAATTGTTTTGAAGGTGGTAGACACAAGGCTAAGATTACTAAGTAGGTAAATAAGAAATCTAGTAGTTTTTTACTTCAGGTTGTCACAGCCAGGAAACTATCAAATACATTATATAACTTTAAACTTCATGACAAAATTAAACACCTTGTATTTGTAACATTCATGTTGCTCTTGTTCAGCACTTCATCTGCATGAAATTATTGGTGTCTCAGGAGCTTATAAGAAGTATCCTAAGTTGAGAGGGTCATATTGCTCATGGAAACTCCATGTGTAGAGGCTGTAGTACCTCTAAGAATAGTAAGCATAAAGAACTTTTTCAAAACCACGGAAGCTTGTAAATGTTATCTGCTGTCAATTACCTTTACTATGTAATTTTTTTTAAAGCATAATCACCTAAAATGAAGTTTATGCTATGTGATAGTTTCTTTAATCATCCATGGTAGGTTTAGGCTTTCATCTTTAAACTGAAAAAATAGTTGTGGCTCTAATTGTGTTCTTTTTCACCTGCTCCATGGAGTAAGCTTATTCATGCAGGTACTAAATGCAAATAGAAGGTGTCTGCTGAAACCTAGAGTTGGCTTGGATTTTTTTTTTTTTTTTTTTTCTCAAATGAAAGTAACAAATTAGTCAGTTTGTCTTTTCTGGCATCTTTACTCCAGCTGTTAGTTCTTGGTGATCATTAAAAGAAAAACACATATGATTTTCTTTGATCAGAGTCATGCCAGGTTCTTTCAAGAGCTATGTCAGTTCTCAGTGTTCAGTTATGGTCTTACCTGATGCCACAGGTGTCTGCTGTGAGGCCACAAGTACCTTGCTTCCAGTGGTAAATGGTCATAGCAATGGGTGAAATCAGGGACTATTTAAGGTAATGTGAAAGAAGATAACTTCTTTGTGGTTTAGGTAAGCGTGAGCAGCCTACTTCTGGAAGTAGGCTGGAAATACTGGTAATACTTCTCCACCAGGGATGAATATCTGTGACTGAGCTTGAGGTAAGAGCTAGGCAAAACATTTAAGTTCCCTAATAAGGGTTACTCTGTATTGAAAGCCTTCAGTGTTTGCTCTATGTCATGTGGAAAGGTTATAGATGCATTTTGTTTCAGTTTCTCAGTGGGGGTGCTGGAACTTATGAGCTCACCTGCACACATGGTTGAGCTTAGTCTGTAAACAGGAAATAGTACTGGGATAGTCAGGGTGCTATTATAGTAGTTGTCAAACATGTATGTTAAAATAACTTAATGAATAGATAGGCATGCAGAGAAGTGACTAGGAGTTTTATAACAATTTTTATTCCTACTAGGTTTTCTATTTTGCTTTCCTGTACTAGCTTTTTTTTGGATTTTTCTGTGCTACTAGGTTTGTTGGGCCTTTTGACTGTACATTTTTAACAGGATTTAAGAGCTGGTGTGTTTGCTATTTTTTTTTTTGTTTGTTTTTTTTTTTTTTTAAAGGCATGGCAATGGCTTATACCTTTCTCTTAAAATATGTAACCAATCCAGCAGCATAAGAAAAGTTGGTCCATCCTGAGCATGAGGTTTGTACACTGTCTCTAGACATAGGCATAGATTTTTCTGGTAGGCTTGATGTGCAGTAGTTTCTCTCCAGGCATTTTTGCACTGTATGTGAACAAGAGGCAAGTTGTTTCACAGAGTTTGTGCGCCAGTAATGCCCTGTCACTCTCTGAGAAGAGAGTGGCTAGGAGAGCTGTGTCATTAGAGCACTGATGCAGCTTGTCCTTGTGAAGAGCAGTTTCTAGTCTGACTTGTGAGAGAGGGTAGCCTGAATTTCTCTTCAGGAGTTGTTTTTTGGCAGTACCTTGTTCCAGACTGCCACAGGCCGCTGAAAGAAGGCTGTTAATGACATGCATGCAGGAGGTTTGGTACTGGGAGAGTGGAGCCCGAAGGGACTTGGGTTTGGTGTACATTGTTTGCTGACTGAACTGGCCTAATAGTCTGCAAGAAACATGTGTGCTGTGAGCTGGAAATTCAAAGCTAATTCTCACTTAAAGAGGTAGCCTATCTAATGTGTGTTTAGCTGTGAAGGTAACTATTAGTTAAAGCTGCTGTCTGATCTTTATTGTGTTATGTAGGGTTTTGTAGTAGCAGGTAGAAGGAGTAACATGCAACCTAGAAAATGCTGTGAAAGTTTCCAGTGCTTTAAAATTTTTTTATTTTTATTTTTATTTTTTTTTTTTTTTAGCCTATGGAGAAAACAAATGTGAGTTCTTAGAAGGATGCATTTATAGATGAATTCTGCTTAAGATAATAGCCGGAAATGAAAATCTTACTTTTGAACTCAAAGAAATCTCTTTGTAGAGGAAAGGGTTAAAGGTTTGAATGTTCTCTTGGTGACTAAATCTTGTTTTCTCAGAGAGAAACCTGGTGAGCCTGTGTGAATAAGCAATTAATCTTACTGATGTATCTTGCCTGTAAGTATGTCGGCACTTCCTCACAGATTTCAGTACACAGCATCCCTTACAGAAAATAATTTTTTCTAATTGTTTTGGTATGCCCTTTATAGACTTCTTTCTAGGTTCAGGCAGGGATATTTCTGTTCTGACAGAACTTGAAGAGTATTTGTCAACAGGTTCCCTGTTCTGGGAGTAAAGTAGTATTCCATACATGCAATTGGATAGGATACATGTGATGGAGCCTGAAGCTCTGCGTTGGAAAAAAACCTTAATTGTCTCCAGTCAGACTGCTTGCAATTATTGGACTTAGGACTTATTTGTGAATGTTTGCGACAGAGCAAAGTTCAGCTTTCTAGTGGGATTTGTAGGAAGGTCATTTTTCCCTTTAAAACTTTAAGGTGATTTTAATGAGTAATTACTTTCGGTTGTTTCATGCTTTGGAAGAATCTGGCAGTTGCTTTGGAGAATTCCACCTTCCTAAGCTGGAAAGTTAATAGCTTTCTTGCTGTGCTCAAGAATGTGCTTTATTCAGATCTGTCAGAGCTTCTGGGTATGTTCTTAAACTGTCAAGACTTTTTTCCTAAGGCTTTTTGGGATATTCTGTATGCAAGAATGCTATGAAGATTTTAACAGACTTGTTTCTGATGGCATTCCTGCCTTCTGGTAACTGTAATTTGCTAAAGAAATTACTGACTTTAAGCTTTGCTACTCTTAGCAAATATGTTCTTTTAGTGGGATTTATGTGATGTCCCCTGCTTCTTGCCCAAGGTGAGGGCTGGAAGAAAAAGTTGGATACAGTTTGGTGTGAGGTTCAGGATCTTGTCTTCAGGTCTTCTGTCCCTGTAACAGACTAGCATTTTGCTCCGAATGTATTTGTAAGTACTTGAATATGTAGTCTTTTACTGTAGATTATGGTTAGTGTTGTATAGTTGTGTGGTAGCAAAAGGGAACTGAATTCTGTCAAGTGCTGGAGAGAAAGACTTCAGTTTTGTCTAGTGCCTTTCAGAAACATTCAGGACAAAAATGCCGGGGTGAGGAGAACTGAAAGAATGTAAACCCCACAGGTTTTGATAAGAACAGTTGAATAACTAAAGTACAGTATAATACTAGTAATGATAAAGGAAATAACAAGGGAAGAAAATACAAAACCAAAAGGAGAAAAGGGAAAAAACAACAATAAACCCAAGTGATGCACAATACAATTGCTCACCGCCAGCTGACTGATACCCAACCCACCCCAAGTGGAGATCAGTCCCTTCCAGGTAACTCTCCCTAGCTGGGCATGATATGCTGTGGTATGGAATACCCCTTTGGCTGGTTTGGGTCAGGTGTCCTGTCTCTGCTCTGTCCTGGCTTCTTCTGCCCCTCCTCACTGGCAGAGCATGAGAGACTGAGAAGTCCTTGATCAGAGTAAGAGCTGCTTAGCAATAACTAAAACACCAGTGTTCTCAGACTAAAGCCAAACACAGCTTACACCAGCTATTAGGAAGAAAAAAATAACTCTGTCCCAGCTGAAACCAGGGCATACTGACAACATCAGGCTTAACTTCTGCATAGATACCACGGTACAGTTAAGGCCTTTGTACCGCAAACAGCTGAGAAAATTGGGGCCGTTCAGCCTGGAGAAGAGAAGGCTGCGTGGAGACCTCATAGCAGCCTTCCAATACCTGAAGGGGGCCTATAGGGATGCTGGGGAGGGACTCTTCATTAGGGACTGTGGTGAGAGGACAAGGGGTAATGGGTTTCAACTTAAACAGGGGAGGTTTAGATTGGATTTGAGGAAGAAATTCTTTACTGTGAGGGTGGTGGGGCCCTGGAACGGGTTGCCCAGGGAGGTTGTGAATGCTTCATCCCTGGTGGCGTTCAAGGTGGGGTTGGACATAGCCTTGGATGGCATGGTTTAGTGGGAGGTGTCCCTGCCCATGGCAGGGGGGCTGGAACTCGATGATCTTGAGGTCCTTTCCAACCCTTACTATTCTATGATTCTATGATTCTATGATCTGTGTTACTTCTGGTGTTTTCATGGTGGCTGACCAGCTTTTAGAAAAGCTTCTGTGTGTATATGGCAAGAATTGAAGGTGCTCCTATCATAACTTGCAGTAAAGACAAGTATTGGGAAGGGGAACTGGGCATGGTCAGTGAAGTAAAGGAAGTGTATCAGATGTTGGTATTTATATTCATTTTGTGGAGTTGGGGAGGATTCTTTTATTCCCCAACCTGCTAAATGCTGTCAGGTGGTACTTCAAGATGTAGGTGCGTGTTTCCACTGTAGATGCACACATTAGCAGACATCTGGCTCTCTGCCAGCCTGTGCCAAGATGGTCTGTCTGTCAGTGGGTGGACAAATCAGTGTCATCTCTGCTGCCAAATTTTTAAGGAAAGGGAGCTTAGCAGGGAGAGACTTGTCTCCAAAGTATCTCTTACTGAACAGTGTTTCCTGAATGGCTTTTACTACTAGGGAACATTTGTGGCCCTTGCCTTTCTGCATTTCAGAGGAACAAAAGAGTAAAGTGCCAATTCCTATTTCTTACTACTTGGCAACTGGCAATGAGAGCAGACTGAAGTCTTAAATGCACTGTTACTTTAATGGCTTAGTGTTTTGGGAGTCTGGAAGCAAGTAGTCCTTTTGAAGACTTGGTGGCTTTCATTTGTCTTGTTTCCCCCCCCCCCCTTTTTTTTTTTCTTCTTTCTTTAACATTAGCTTTCGAGTTGTTTACTGTCCAGGTTAAATATGCTCAGTGCCAGAGTAGGGTTTGTACAGGTGGCTGTTCTTTTCAGTTGTCACTCAAATACAAACTCAGTTGCTTTGCTTCTAAAACGAGTTTCTCAAATAGTTGTGTGTGGCAGCTGAGGCACGGACTCCAGTTGCGAGGCTACCAAAATCATTTATTGAGTGAGCTTACAGGCTTTTTATAGACCCCTGCCTAGCAGTTAGTAATTGTTACTATTGGTTAGTTTCTTTTTGGTACTTTTCACATCATCACACGCTTTTGCCGGCCAATGACATTACTGATCACATGCCTTTTCAACCAATCACGTTATTGTCCATGCGCCCTTGCTTGAACAACTTATTTGTACTCAGATGTATAAGCACATTTTTCTGTTACCACTTTCTGCTACATTATTGCTTTGCATTTTTCTTGAACACACATTCTTTTTTCCCCTCAGTCCCCATTGTAGACTTTCTTTAGCTTCTGGGAAAGTCCCAGGTACAACGTCTTATCTTTGTCTTCAGTAACTTCTTTGTTTCAATATCTACAGTTCTCAGAGATTATCTTGATCCTCTTGACTGCCATGGTTTGCAGCTGATGAGGGTTAGGATGTTTGTGCTCTCATCCAGGTCTGCTGATGCAGCTTCTTGTACAGCATTCCCCGCAGTTGTGCACTTTAAAGCTGTTTGAACTGTGAGACTGTAGATTATGTGATGATATAGGCAGTAGGCTATGTTTGTTTCAGTACAGCTATAGGGATACACAAATACATTGTTTTATTCAGATTTCAAAGCTTTTTGATTTTTTTTTTTCACTGCATTTTTATTTTAATCTTCCTGTGTATTTGAGAAATACTTCTCTTTAAAGGAGCAAAATGTCTGTAGAGGAAGAGGCTGTGCCAAAGCTGGAATGCTATATTAGTTGCTGAGTGCAGCTGAAAAAGTGAAATAGCTAGGCCTACGACTGGCAGTAGAATTACACTGGTAAGCAGTATTATTCATATATCTACTAGTAAAATAAAGTAAGTGACGTCGCACTCAGCTGAAATCTGTTTCTGTCTGTGGAAACTGGCCTTGGTTTTGTCTGCTATGTTAGTGCAGTGTGCAGATACCCAGTGTGAAATACAAACCACACTTCTAAAAAAAAAAAAAAAAAAACAAGAAAACAACACTTTAAGCTTTTAAATTTGACAGTCCTTGGAATAATGGGGCATGCTGTATGGTTACTGTAGAAGTACCAGAGGAAGGATGCACTTATAATGCACAGCAGTAGGTGTTGCTAACGACATTGAGATTTTTGGGGGCATTGATGCAAATGGGAAAACTACTAGAAAGTGCTCCACTGTTGTAGCTATCTCTGTCAATGATACTGTGTTCAGGCTGCCTGCTCCTGTTCTGTGTGTTTCTGCTTCGGGCAGCTACAGTGATGTCTCTTCTGTCTGTGTGCTAATCCGTCCTGTATAGATTGAGTTTAAGAGTGAATTTGTTGATCTTCAGCTACACTCATGGGCTTTTCTACTGTTAAATTTCCCGGTAGCTTTAACTAAGGTTAGGTGGTTTTGCCTGCGTGAAGGAGGTAGTGATGTCAGAGCTGGCAGCAGCATCATGTCACACTTCAAATGTCAGATCTGGCAGTTAGGAAGTAAAAACTTTTGGATACTGGTTCCTATTATTGCTGGCGAAATGTGCTGATGTTTTTCATTTTAGTACTGTCTACATGCTTCTAGTGAGAAAGTGACATTTATCCCATCAGTTCTGTGTTACAGCAGTGTTGAACACTAATAAGTCATGATATATTGTGGTGTTTAGTTTCTTTTTTTTTTTCCCCCTTTGTGGTTCAAAAGTGTTTTCTAGAATAAATTAAAAAAAAAAAAAAGTGCTAAAGTAGGGATCTTACTCCTGATTTAACCAGTATTAAGTAATATAAAAATCAAACTACTTGTGGAGAACCAGATAATTTTATTATGTTTATCTTCTGCTAGTGTTCTCATTAAACTTTACGTCATCTGAGCTTAGCCTTGTGATTTTTTACTGTTACTGTAATACCCTTTCTGCGTGAGAATTAATAGTTTCCAAAGCAGTGTTCTCAAAATTCTGTTCTATCTCATTTTTGTTTATATCAGATTTGAGAGGATGGCACATTCAGAGGGTAAATTGCGGCTTAAATTAAAAAATGTAATTTCCCCCCCCCCCCCCTTTCTCAGTAGAAGTGATGCCCCTGTACATTAAAGTGAGTGGAAAAGTACTGACTAGAAATCTGTTAAGTGAAAGATTCAAACTATTTCTTTATTGTATGCTTCATAGCAAGAAACTAACATGTGCAGGCCACTGGTAGCTATTTAAATAGTTTTGGACTGTTTTTTGACAATTTGGGGATGTGCATAGATGACCAGTAACTGCTGGCGTGTAATAATGCAGCTGTCTGACAGCTGGTAGTGGTTATGGTGTTCAGGAACCTCTTCTGTACCTTTTTGTTGAACAGGTTAATTTGTTCCCTTTATGAAGTCTGTGTTACATAATTAGGATTATCAAGGCTTTCCTTATCTCTGATACTTAATGGTTATAATTTCAGCCAGGAGAACAGGGAAAGGTGAGAGCTATTAGAGTTGATGGGTTGCTGAACAAGATATTCCACAGGGACAAAAAAAAAACCCAAAGCAACAAGGGAAGAGCTATTGTCTAAACAATTTTATTAAAATAAAGGGTGTTTGGTCTAATGTTCCTTCTGTTTCCAGATCTCCTGTTATTTGGATGAAGTGAGGTTTCTAACCTGTGTTGTCAGGCTTTTCTCATAGTTGGGAATAAATCCATTTGGGGTTTTCTGACTACTGTTTTTCTTGGCCTTAGGTTGAAAGGTCTTTGGATTGTAGTAAGGCTGTATTTGGATAGGCTTCTACAGCTCAGCTGAACTGGAATTCAAGTAGTCTGGACTTTTTCAGAAGGCATTTCAACATCTGAAACATGTAGGTAAACTCTGCTGCAGTGGATAGCAGCTTGCCCGTACACAAGAGCTTCAGGATCCATCTTCTGTGAACTCCAGTTTAGTGTGATTTGTGAAATTCTGAGCTTCGAGATCCAGGTTTTAAACTGCTGCTATGGTACACCAGTTATGCTTTTTCATATCAGTATTGTTTCAAGTAATCTGCAGTGCGTTGTCCCTCCTCACTGCAGAGGAATCTTACCTCGTGGAGGACTGTTGAAGTGCCCTTTAGCTTCTCTGCTGCTATCAGCTATTAAAACTCTGTTGTATGGGTAAAGGCCCAATGTATGCAGAAATTGCAAATATGCCTCAGAAGATATATTCTCATCAAGTCTTGTGTTGTAGAAGAGAATGCGTCTTAGAAAAGAGCTATATGTGATTAACTAGCTTTGACTCTTGCTTATAATCAGGTGCTAATTTGTTTATTGTCCTAAAATAAAGCAAATTATTTTTCTTATGATCTTTTTTATTCTTTAAAGGTAAGAAAATATATGCGTCAGTGTTTGGGGATTTTTCTGAAGTTGAATTTTATAATTAGATAATGAGGAAAATATGAGGAAAACATATACATATTACACATTCAGGAGAGGATGGGGACATAGATGTGAGGTTTTATGCATTTGACTCTGTCCAGCTTTGAGCTCTTAGTGCAAGAAAGCTATTAATTTATTCGAGGAAGTTCAGTATAGGCCACCAAGATAGTCATAGCAGATGGCTTCTGAGGGGAGTCTGAATGAGCTGGGCTTGTTCAGTCAGAAGAGAGAAGGGAGAATTGTTAACAATTTTATATAACTTTTTTGAGTTTATGAGAGCCAGGCCCATTTTCTTGCTGTGCTACTAAGTCAAGAGAGGCAATGGTTATAAGCTTCTGGTTCTGACTGGATATAATTGAAACTTTGCATTAGGGGGCTCCTTAAGCATTGGAACAGGCTGCCCAGGGAGGATGTGAAATATTTTTTCAGAAATCTACAAGACCTGAGTGGCCAAAGCCTCAAGTACCCTGGTCAAAATCTGTTGTCGACTTTTGCTTGAGCTGGAGATGGGACTATATGACTTCACCAAGGCCCTTTCAAACATAGAGGGCTCTGCAGCTATGCTTCCATAATTTCGTCCTCCTTCCTCACTTGTGGCATTTATAGCTTAACATTAGTACCTCTGCCAGTATTCCCCTGCCCCTGCAACAGGCTTCCTCCCATGTATTTGTCTTACACTCAAGATGGAGAAACGTTCTCTATGGTATCTGTGGTGTTGAAGAAAGTATCTCACCTTTGCTGTTAATAAATCCCTTTTTTCTTTTTTTCCTCGCATATATAAGTACATAGAGATTACTTTAGTACTCTACATTGGTTTCCTATGAAGCAGAAAACTTCTACCTGCGTAACAGAGTGGTGCTTGGAAGATGGTGTATATCAAACTGATTGAATTCACGTCCCATTGATGTTTTGCATACTAGGGAAGTTCTGTGGTAGTCTTTGCAAATAACATCATGTAGAAGATGAAGGCTGTTTGAGTAGTTGCTTATAAAAAGCCAACAACAACCAAACAGTAGAGTAGGCTACAAGTTCTTAAAATTCTTTTCTGGATTTAACAGTAAAGTAAAGCTTGGTAGAGTCATGCCGTCTTCTGCAGTGGCTCTGTAGGTAGAACCAGTCATTTAAAGCTACCTGACACAACAATAAAAACTTAAAATTTAGTTGATTATTTACTTTAGTAAACTTCAACCATTGGAGTTGAAATCTCACATGTCAGGTCTGCCCCAGGTGGACTCTTATCAAAATAAAACAAAGCCAACAACAAACAAAACCCCAAACCCATGTGATGCACCTTTATTTGCTGAACGGTGGGAAGTTGAATTACTTAAGAGTTATGAATTTTATTAGATCTCTGGATATCCCTACAAATATAAATTTCTTCCCCATATTTCCACAATTTTTCCCTGAGGAAGTTGTAAGTAATGCTGCAAAGATGCAGCCAGACTTTTGCGTAATTGCTGCTTGCTGGAACTAAGGGCAGGCAATTGCTTGACTTTACAAAATGTAACAACCTGGCGAAATAAAAGGTGGAGCTCTTGCATTTGTCAAGGATATGCCAAATACTGCTATTCAGTTTCTCATAAAAACTGTTCTACAAGTCTATATCCAAAACTCTTAACTAGATAATTCTGTGTTGTAATAAACTTGTGTTAGAGCAGATCTCTTTTTCCTGATTCTCTCGGCATGGATTGCTTGGCACCCTCTCACCCTGCTCTGCACCTTACTTTTGATGAATTTTAGCAGAAACTTGTTGTCTGAGCAAAACCGGTTTAATTCTTACTTGCTTCCATTTCCATGTGTTTTTGCTGCAGAGTTCTAGCAAATGGAGGTTACATAATGTAATTAATCTTGTCTTAAAATTGCTTTTGAAGAGTCTTCTGATAAAAGCAGGTGATTCTGGTTACCTGCCTATAGTTGTTAGAGGCTCTTTAAATCTGAGAACACTGCCACTGTGTAAACAGTCTTTTGGCATGGAGATTGCAGGACTGGTTTTACTTGTGCTGAACCAGAAGAGCTACTAGTTTTACATTATCTACTAGAGGCAGTCTTACAAAACTGTTTGTTTTCTTCAGGGCACACAGCCTCTTTCTGTTCATGTTGCTCTATTTTGTGTATTGCTAAACTTCCTCCAAGCAACCTGTAACATTGTGGTTTTTTGTTTTGGTTTATTTTGGTTTTTGTTTTTTTTTTCCCAAACTAGAGAATGGGATTCCTTTTTGTTAAGTTGGCTGCATCACTCTAATAATGTATTGTCACTATTCTGTCATATATAATATAACAGATTCTGAAGGCTGTTTTTATTTTCCAATAGGCTGGTGTTTGGGATGCTGTATCCTGCATATTACTCATACAAAGCTGTGAAGACAAAAAATGTGAAGGAATATGTAAGTCACACTCCTTTTAATTGCTTAATTACATGCCTGTGCTGACATACAACTGTGAAATTTTCATTACACAATGCAATAAATCCCATGAAATCTTTATTTGACTAACTTAGTATTAGATACAACACTTGTGTGAGCCTAGTGTTAATCCTGGGATTTTGTCAGGAGGGCTAAATTTAAGGTAAGGTTTCTCAGACTTTTTCTCACAGACTTTGCTGAAATGTGTCCAGCACATTATGCTGTATATAAATGTTCTTTGGAGGATGTTTAAACATAATCCTTAAAGCATTGACTGCCTTTCAGTGAAGTGCCCAAAATAATGCACTTTTGGGTGGGGGTGGAATAAAGGTTCACTAATTCTTCTAACACCTATAGTATTAGCAATAGCAAATTGATTCTCAGTGACCACTTGAAGAGTAATAGCAGTATAATTGTCATTTTTATAGAGCTCAATAGGGGATTCAGATCTACCCAGGAAAAGGATGGCTGTGGCTAATCTATTGTTCCTCAAAGAGGAGGAAAAAATGTAGCCAGCAAAGGAAAATGTTTGGTTAAGGTGATGTGGAGGAAAGAAGAACAGACAGAAAAGTAAGGTGGAGAAAAACACAATTACTGTAGTTACTGCAGTTTAGAATTAATCTGTTAAATTATTTACTTTTCAGTGTAAGCAATGATGATTACCACAAGAATGTTACCCAGTTGCAGTCAGAAGGAGCTTTTGGTCATTGAGTTACTTCCCTGTCTTAAGAGGCAGCCTTTCGGCAGCTAACCTATATTCTCTCCTGAACCTTGTTCTTAACTTGGCTGCCTGACTCAGGATGGAGTCAGTGCCATCACTTTAACTTGGCAGCTGTAGCTGTGACCTAATGCTGCTGTCTGGATGTATGATGTCTCTGCTTTGTACGTGGTTGCGGTAATAGAATGCAGTAGCTGTTGTTGTTCCCCTTGTATGTAGTCTGATTGCTCCATCAGGGCTCCAAAGTGTACATTGTATTCATACTTCTGGTTTCTGGGTACAAGCTGGTTAGAGCTTACTTGTGCGCATAGAGCTAGTGTATGCCAGACTGAAGCTTCTGGGAGATTTAAAAAAAAAAAAAAAAAAAAAAAAGGAATAATTTTCTGTCTTGTGCTTACTTTACCCTGTCAGGAAAGTACATAATGCAAAGAATTTATAATCTGCTTTTCCTCCCCACTCCGTCAAAAGGGATCCACAGGCTAAGTAGAGGATAGCAGTTTAGCAGTTTCAAACTCTTAATAGAAGAAATCACTTGAAGAGGTTACTGTTACCTCTTGTAATGTGTTTCCTAGGAAAAAAGTAATGTTTGTAGAATGCTCAGATTTTTTATTCTTACCTCTTGTCCAGTTAGCTATGACTTAGCTGTCTTTCTTGGGCATTCTTTTTTACATATGCCTGTCATTTACACAAGTGCTTTAGTGGGGCCTGGAAACATATTTTTCCAATTGTGTATTTTCATTTGGTGTGGAACACTGCTTTTCAGTCATATGTGGTCTTTGAGCAGTCCCTGAACTTGCAGTTGCATCAAGAAGTTCATGGGGCTGAGATGAATGACGCCCATCACAGTGACTTTTCCACAGGCAGGGAATGGCACTGATTCATCAGTGAATTGCCACTCTATTGCTGGTTCGGTTGAATGTCCAAATATATCTTGGGGACAATCCTTGGCTTTAATCTTCCCAGCTGGGTCAATTTTCTTTCATGGAGGTTTAACTGCAGCCTTCCAAATGGCACACCTCTGCTGCCAGCCATGTAATGGGCCAAGCACAGCTTCCTTTCCAGGGTTATATGTGGCTCAGGAGCCACCTGGTCTTGTTTGCTGGATTGCAAGAACTTTGTAACAGTGAAATTATTTACTTACTCACTGCTTCCACCTGTGAAAAACCAAACACGAAGTGCAGATATCTTCACTTGCTGCGTAGGTCATGATGCTACAGATTGTTTAAAGGTTATTTCAGGGGGTGAGAAGAGTTACTTCTGGTTTTGGTAATCTTAAAGATTTACAGACTTTAGTTCTAGAAATTAGGATCTGTGCTTTTTAAAATATGTATTTGTTCTTGTAATTGCCCTGGTTTAATGGCGTTGACTAATATCTTTTGAGGACTTTTTTCACTGTGTTATACCAAAGTGCTTGTAATAAGCCTCTGAAATGTAGTTTTGAAGTCTGAACCACCAGTCTTCTCAAATCCTGGCTTCAAAATCCTGACTTGAAAAGATGTGCTTCAGCCAAAGCCAACAAAGATGAGCTTAACAGTTGGATGGTAATAAAAAGAACCTCGACAAAACAAATTATAAGTTCTCTTTTGGCATAAAAAGCAAAACTCCATCAAAGCTTCTGTAACTTCATATTTAAGAGTTAAGTACATTATAGTCCGGGCAGTGTCAAATAGGACCTTCTGTTTTTCTTGTTGTTTTCACCACTCTGTATGAAAACCCTGTAAGTCACCCAGATTGTTGTCAAGGATACTTTGGTACCTAATGCCTTAGTTGTACTAGAATATGATCTGGCTTGTATTTTTGAGAATCTTTGCCCAGACTTCAGTAGGACTCATGATCTCATGCGCCCTTCTGCAAAGCATTTCTTACTGTTCCTAGCAGCCCAAGAGAAACTTCATTTCTAGTGTTCCAAATTGGATAAGTAGATGTTGATTCAAATTAATAGCCTGGATAAAATGTATTGGGGGAGGGGAAGAAATCAGTCTTGCATGGCATCCAAAAAATTGCATTGCATCATTCTTAAGTTGATGGAGCAAGGGTGTATGTTAATTTTGTCTTTGTTCAGGTGTTGACTCTGGTTCATGGAAAGGTCACCAGTCGAAATGTCACATGTCCTGTCAGAGATGACTTCAGCTGTTGTGTACCCTTGTGTTAGTTTATTCAAGCCTGAAATACCTAAATCCTTTGAGAGACTGAAGTGAAGAATGTCATCACATGACTGAGCTTCTTTTCAAATTAAAATGCAGAAAAGCATTTAAGATGAATGGGTCTTGATTTGTGACAAAGGAAGCGATTTTTAAAGCATAATGTATGGCTATGAAACAGGCAGCAGTGTAGCGTTAGGTTTTGAGTACTTAAGTCCACTTCAAAAAATGATTGCTTTAAAAGTGAAGATTGTCTAAACAGCCTCCTCTGTACAAAAGTATGTATGTTCCCTCTTTTAAAGGAGGGTACCATGAATTCAACAAATACGGAGTTTAAGGCTTTGTGGGTATACCAAAGAGCTAGCAGTCTGTATATTACAAATGAAATGACGTTTTTTTGGATGGTGGTGGTGTTTTTGTTTTTGTTTTGTTTTGTTTTGTTTTTTTTTTGATTTATTTTGGTTTTATTCTAGCATAGGTAGTGTTGGAATTTAAAGAACATGTGGGGCTTTCAGTTAGTATGAATAACTAGAGATGGTTTCCACTGACCTATTTTGGAAATACATTGCACTTGGCCACTGATGTCATAAAGAAGACAAATGCATGGAACTACTACTATAATATTTATTCTGGAAGATATAATCAGTTTAGACAGTCAGATTTAAATAAATGTTCAAGGAAAATGAATGATTTAGTTAACTGCTAGAAAACAAAACTAGAGCCTATATTGTAACAGCATTGTGGGATCTCAAAACAATGATGTATAGAGTAAATCTTAAAACCAAAAAGCATACAAAGGTAACCCCCTGAGGTATTAAGATGCTTACATGTGAGCTCTCCTGTTAATAAGAATTTTGTGGTTCTTGGCATATGCATAGAATTAAATCTCCATGAAAATGCTTTTTTCCTGCCTTGCCCCATGGTAATACCATAATGATAAGCACACATGTAGAACTCAACTACAGAGTGTAGCTGAATAATCTGTATTGTGAAATGAAAGCAAGGCTACCTGGCATACTAATGCTGACTTGCGTGTGTGTAGTATGAACATGGATGAGTATGGAAGAGAGTAAAATATCCTTTAGTGCTATAGTGGGAATTGCACTGCATACTTGCAATAATATAGTGCTCTTTGCAGTGGTCTTTCTTTTCTTATCACTGAAAGTTTATAAAGACAGAATAAAATATGTGAAGCCAGCCTAGGTGAGGTTGTGACCCAGCCATTTCACTTAGTTTGTTGCAGTTGCTGCCAGTTCTACTTCAGACCAGAAAACCCTTAGGACCTTCATAAGATTGCACTTCAAACCCAGTTGATGCAGGCTGAGATACTGTTGAATGTCTTGCTCTGACAGCTCTGAACTGACTGTACAGTGTGTAGTGTATTCTGTACAAAGATGAAATCAGAATTCTTACTGAAGATGGTGTTCTTGTTTTCAGGTCCGCTGGATGATGTATTGGATTGTGTTTGCTCTTTATACAGTTACTGAAACAATAACTGACCTAACAGTCTCGTGGTAAGAGCCTGCTTTTTGTGAACTCTGGATGAAACCATACTTGTTTCTCATGTTTTTTTAATTTACAGTGACTTAATTTTTATGAAGAAGTTGTGCTTGTTGGTAGTCTTTTTTTTTTTTTTTTCCCAGGAAGAGATCTTGGTGTTTGTGAAGAGTAACATCTGTTTCCAAGCTTGCTGTACAGTGTCACTGGAACTAGGGACTGTAAAGCTTCCGCCTTTGCTGTAGAAACTGAATAGCAGAATGTAACTCTTATAAGGATGGACTGTAATTTTTCTGTGTAGGAATGTATCATACGAAGCAAGTATATTAACTGTTCCCATTTATTAAATGGCATTGCAGTCAATTAAAACAATTAAATCCATGTTTAATTTTTGTCTAATATAACTTCTTGTATGTGAAGAACCCTATATGCTAATATGTAATTGTTTTTTTTTTTGAAGAAATCTCTTAATGGTGATTAATTACCATGCATTTTCTTAATGCAGTTGTTGATTTCATGCAACCTTTAACTTGTCTGTAGGTTTCCACTGTACTATGAACTGAAGATAGCTTTTGTTATTTGGCTCCTTTCCCCATATACTAGAGGGGCAAGTTTAATCTACAGAAAATTTCTCCACCCACTTCTTTCTTCTAAAGAAAGGGTAAGAAGTAACTTCTCACATTTTAATGCCTAATATGGGAATACCATATGCTGAAATACTAACTGTTGCTAGATACATGATAAAAGCAGATCAGGATGTTACTGGTTTGCCAGGCAGCATTGAACTTGGACTAGCAGAGACAACTGCGTATGTCTGTCCATATACATACTTCAGTTTGACTTGCATGAGCAGACAATGTACTTAGTACTTTCTATTGACATAGCTTTTTGTTCTCTGGTCCACCTAGTGCACTTTGGGCAACCCAGTTGAGTGGAAGTGATCTAGTTTGACTTTCTACTGGAATAACGTGCAGTACTTTATGCAGAAGCATGAATGCAGTTTTAACAACTGTTCATGTTACCACTTTTTCTAGCACAACCTAGTAATAACATTTCTCAGGACAAATGGCATTGACTTCTCTGGTGTGTGAACTGACCTGATAGAAGGAGAGACTTTCTACTGAGGTTTAAGGGAAGACCATTCAGGAACAGAAAATAGCTAAAGGATATTTAGCTTTAGCCAAAGTATGACAGGGTCACGGAGCTGCTTAACTCTTTTTCCATATCCTGTTTGGATGTGTGGAAAGAGTGATTAGCAAAGGTGGTAAGGCTACCACTGGAGAACCTCACAGGACAAAAAATAGCATTCATAAATGTCAGTGCTGGGCTTGGACTTTATTAGGCAAAATAGGTAGTTACATGATTGCCGCTGATACAAACAGTAAGGTTATCTTGACCTTCTGAAGGTTGAGCTGTAAACCATTTGCAACTTCATAAACTAAAGGGATTTTTCCCTGTAGTCTTCTGGCTGTTGTGAACTACCTTGAAGCCTTTATCTCCAGCTCAAGGCATTTACCACAGCTGGGGATAAAGGTTGTGACCACTTGGTGCTTAACTATGTTGGAACTCTGGCTTCAGAAGTTCTTTGTGAGCCAACTCTGCTTTCTAAGGAGGTCTCTGATTCCATCTGAAGCATTTCTTGAAGACCTTTTGCCTTACAAGTTAAGCTTACTCTCTGTAAGGAAGTTGCTATGTAACTGCGAAGTTTCTGTACCTGGCAAAAGCGATCTTTTTTATCTTCTTTGACCACACATCCTCTTTTAAATGAGAGTATAAGTGAATGAAACATCAGTATACAAAGGCAAGAGTAATGGTCCTATTAAATATTTTCTTAAAGATACCTTCTGTTCTTTGTTGATGGAAAAATAATACTGTGGGGTAATGTGACTCTCTTACGCATGGACCTCTAAAATTTAAGTATGTTTTGCTTTTAGGAGATTGACGAGTACATCGTACAGGCCAAAGAAAGGGGCTATGAGACCATGGTGAATTTTGGAAGGCAAGGGTTGAATTTGGCAGCAACTGCTGCAGTGACAGCAGCTGTAAAGGTAATTTTCTGCTTGCATTAATCGTTTTGCTCCTTGATCTAAACCAGTGTAATTATACTGAGGATTTGCCATTTGTTAACAAAAATATTAATTCTGCAAATGTATTGAAAACCTGGAGCACAACTTAAGGATTGCAGTCCTCTACTCCTCATGGTATATTTGTTTTTTTTTGAGGTAGCTTGTAGTTGGTTCTTGGATAATGGGGATCAGTTTACTGTAATTCAAAAGATGCCATGGAGATTTCTATGCAGGCTCTTTGTAAAGATGACTTGTTTCTTTTCTGTCTCTGTTATGCTTTCTTGTTTGTAAACAAATTGTTTAAAGGATTTCTGGCTTTTCTGCTGTTTTTCTCCAATCAACTTGAGGTAACTCCACATATGAAGTAAGGTGTGAAAGATTGCTAGCACAGATAAAAGTTATCTTGACACAATTAACTTGTTTGCAACTTGTTGGCTGAATTATTAAATTAATACACTAAGCATAAGCTTGCATATTACTCTTGAGCATACTCTTGCTTTGTCCAATTTCCATGAAATCAGGAAGTAACCTGTCATTGTTCCTTCAGTTGAATCTCAGAGAAAAACAAAATATAAGCTTACAAGTCAGATTCTAAACACCGTATGGCCCACAAAAGGAGTATAACTTCAGGCAATGTGTATCCTACCTAATATTCGTTTAAACCGAAAGACAAAAAATAACTATGGAAAGGAAGGTTAATATAATTAGTTAAATGATAGTTTTAAGGTGATCAGGATAAATTTCTTCCTGGGAATTAATGAAACTGCTGTGTTCATAGTAACAGGGCTGGAAACCTGAACACTGTTAGTAGATGACAGAAAGCAGGTCTGTGTAGAGATCCATGAATGTCAAAGTAGGTACAGCTAGCATTTAACTTGTATTTCTGTGCTTGTATGTGAACTTCTTACTTAATGAATCGAAGACATCTCTAAAAACCTACATTTTCAAATGCTGTCTCAAAAATGTTTGGAAAAAGTCATGCATTTCTTGTTTGTCTGTTCTCTCACTTTTTAAAGATAAATGTGGGTAGCAACATAAAATGGCACTTTATGGCAGTTTAAAAACATGGACATAATGAGCCTAAAATACTAAGAATATGATTCAGTTTGATCACCAGTTCTTTTTTGTTATTCGAACTCTCGGTATTGTCTCAAGGCATGAAATAATTTAGAATGAAATAGAGAACACCTGTAAAGGAATGAAAGTATTAATAGTGAAAATAGGTTATTAAAAAAAAAGGGACCCCCCCCCCACCCAAATCTAACAAACAAATTCTTAAAGTACTCTACTGGGGAAAATGTTCAAGAACTAGGCTAAATGCTAAAATGCAAATTCTTTGCCAAACAGCTAATCAGAATTTATTACAGTGTGCACCTGTAATTATACTTACATTTTCCTTGTGTTTGGCTGTCTGGCTACAGTTTTTTTTCTATTTCCTTGTTAATCCTTATGGTGTTACAGAAACATTGTTAAATAAATAACGCAAATATCTCCTCCCACTTTCTACTGAAATAATGAGTAACTTTTTCCTAAATGTGTGTGTTTAGATTTCATTGCCATTCAGCTGTGACTGGCAAGGTGCCTGCTCTGTTTGTTAAAACTTGTTAAACATGCTCATGAATATTTGTACAGAATTAGTTCAGTGCAGAGGAGATGCTTGGGTGAAACGACCACCACAATACCAAAGACCTAAAATAGATGTGATATTTAAATAGTATGAAAGAGGAGACCCTCTCAAAATCTTTATTTTGGCATGTTAAACTTCTCTTTAGCTTGTCATTCCAAAAATCTGAGCGTGACTGCTCCATGCAAGCAAATGGAGACAATGCATGTGCTCCTGATTTTGTTCCCAGTTTTTCAAGAGTTGACTGCTGCCTCCAGCAGGTGAAAAGATTATTCCTTCAGCATGAGCTGATGGAGCATGCTATAGGATTTCAGGAATGGAATGCTACTAGTGGGATCAGTTTTGATGGGAAGGAGACACACTTTCATCACTTTTCAGGAGCAGGCATGCTTATTCTGACAGATCTTAAATTAGGAGTAGAGAATGTGGGAGGCTAAACACAAGAGCTCCAAAGAAAGCTTCTGTTCACTAAAGTGTCCAAGCAAAAGATGCTACAATGTCTGCTTATGCTAACTTGGAGGGTGATAAAATTGCTTGAAATTCTCTGGAATATTTTCAAGATCAAGTGTGGGAAAGAGTGGTTTACTGCAGAGGCTGTCAAAGGAATTCAAAGGCTAGTTGGCTCTCTAGGGGAGGCTGGAGCAGCCAGCCAGGTCAGTCTCCTGAAATTTGACATAGGTTTAAACCTGCTCCACTGTAGTCAAGTTGAAATGTAATTGGCAGAAGTCATGGCTTGTAACTTACATTCCTATACTGATATTTTTAGCTGGCACTAGTTAGCCACTGTTCATGTAAAATTTAGTGTTTCAAAACCTGCTAAATAGCATGCATTAACAAAATTGTGTTACTTAATTTATCATGACAGAAAACAAATCTTTGTAAAATCCCACTTTCAGAAGTTTGAGATGAAGTATGGTCTGGGCTGACTTTTCTTGTTTAGTAATAAAAATTTTCTTTGGGATATAAAATAATCAACAACAAGGTGCCTTTAATGACAGGAAAGTTGTTGGAGCTCTTTCTGCTTAATAGTGTATGGATATGTGGAGATTGTATCTACAGCACTAAGTTCCATTGATATATCTTGTATTTTGATGCATCTGCCTTCTAGATGTTCTGAGGTCCTAGTTACCTGTACAGTTACAGTTTTTGCCAACACTTAAATTCTGACTTTTCAAGTTACTAGCGAAAACCATGTGTGGGATGGCTGCTGATTAAGCTGTGACATGCACTGTCCTTAAGGAGGCCACATGATTATTGTTCATTTGTAAAGTAGTATTTGGTGGTGGTGATGATAATATATTTTGAGGGCTGCGTTTCTGCATGTCTTTGAGTCATCCTGGATCTGCTGACTCTTTGCTGGTTGAATATTAGTCTAAAGGCCTTGTACAGACTTCCTCTCTTCTTCCCACTCAGAGCATGGCAGAGGAAGGAGGTATCTTGCAGCCAGCTGTGGCATACAGCCAGTATCAGTATGAACAGCTCAGCCGACTAGTAATACTGCTTTCATCCTTCCTCCCTGCTGGGACTGCCTGGCATCCTGCAGAGGTCATTCACGGGACAGCAATCCCTCTCCAGGTTGAGAGGGAACAGAAGTCATTCCCTGTCAACACTGATTGGATCAGGGAGAGAACAGCTGGGAATGTGGGTGCTGCACACTGTGGCTCTGTAGCCACAAAGCTCCAAGCATTTCTGTGGATGCAGTGTCCATTGAGAACTTGTCCAATGAAGGCAAGCAGATTTATTCAGTGATCCTGACCACTGAGGGGGGGTGCAAGTCCAATTTAAGCAACAACAACAGGAGTCCTGCAGCAGAGGCTGTGTGGTGTCTGGTTAGAGCAGCTTTCCTGGGTTAAGCATACAGGCTATAAAAATACGTGCTCAGTAACAAAATAGAGAATGGCATTTCATATATGAGGGTCAGCTGATGAGACGGCATACTAATAGCTTACTAGAGTCTGAGTAGTCTCAGAAGGAGTCTCTTAAGTAGGCTATATTTATAAAAAACTGGATTTAGAAACCTATTACAACTTTAATTAGTGTTTCAGATTGGTCACTTCTAATGAATGTGGTCTCTCAAAAGTGTTTTGTATGTTTTAGGAAATACTGTTGAATAAATAAACTTATTCTTTGATGACACAAATTTTGTGGTTCGTCTCTTGACCATTCACTTACATAGGTACTTGAGCACTGAAATTGTTCTGTGCTTTTTTTGCCTGCATTGTTATTGTGTGTGTGTCTCAGTCTTTTGTAGTGTAATTTAGTTGGCAGCCCCTGGGCTGGATGCAGCCTGCTGTGTTTCTTCCTTACTGGTAGGAACTGTTGAAATAATGGGACAGCAGTGCAGGTGTGGCAACTGCTCTGTCATGTTCTTGTGAGCAGCATTTTGGGGCTCTGTGTATGGCAAGGGAGAGGTGATTGCTGCTGTCATACCCATGGCATGAGTGTGGATGTGGGAGATCCCCTTTCAGGTCCACCTGCAATTGGATTGCTCTACTTTCTGTTCTGTGGGCAAACATCTTCCTTCCAAGCTCTGACTAGTAACTCTCAGCTTTGAAACAAGATAGCATATTTCTTAATGCATTAATATTCTAAATGTGAATGTTACTTTCACATTTCCTGCCGTAGAGTGTTTTAAATATTTTTCAGCCAGACTTTTACAGCAGGTCGAGGGAGATGCTCCTGCCCCTTTACTCTGCTCTCGTGAGACCTCATTTGGAGTATTGCGTGCAGTTCTGATGTCTTCAACATAAAAAGGACATGGAACTGTTGGAAAAAGTCTAAAGGAGGGCCACGAGGATGATCAGGGGACTGGAGCACCTCCCGTATGAAGATAGGCTGAGAAAATTGGGGCTGTTCAGCCTGGAGAAGAGAAGGCTGTGTGGAGACCTCATAGCAGCCTTCCAGTATCTGAAGGGGGCCTATAAGGATGCTGGGGAGGGACTCTTCATTTGGGATTGTAGCGAGAGGACAAGGGGTAACGGGTTCAAACTTAAACAAGGGAAGTTTAGATTGGATCTGAGGAAGAAATTCTTTACTGTAAGGGTGGTGAGGCACTGGAATGGGTTGCCCAGGGAAGCTGTGAATGCTCCATCGCTGGTGGTGTTCAAGGTGGGGTTGGACATAGCCTTGGGTGTCATGGTTTAGTGGGAGGTGTCCCTGCCCATGGCAGGGGGGTTGGAACTAGATGGTCTTAAGGTCCTTTCCAACCCTAAATATGCTATGATTCTATGATTCATTCAGAGCTGATGGTAATCCAGATCTGTAATGCTTTGTTCCAGCAGAAAGCAATTATCTGCTGCTTCTGGGCATGGAACATTGGAACATCGAAGAACCTTTGTAAATCTGAAGTGCTGTGTGAGCATAGTGATGTGTTGGGTTGGGTTTTGTTGCAGCTTTTTTTGTCGTTTCTTTTCATAATTAAAAAACACAAAACATCTCAAAATGTGGCCTCCAGCTGATCTGTGCAGTGGTGTGAAGTAGAAATCTATCTTGATTTGGCTAGACTGGATCTTTATGGGGTTGGGATGGAGGCTGCATTCAGGCAGGAGACTGGGGGAGACTGTAGGGAGTACTTGCATAGGATTAGTATGACGTGCGACCATGACTGTGCAGTACAGCAGCGGTTGTGCAGTCCCCATTCCTACTGTGACTCTTGGGGTGTGTGTGTGCTGCATCTCTTGTTTGTACTCTCTTATTTGTACATGTATCCTTTCAAACTTCTTAACATCTGCTGTGTGTAACTTGAGTAAAACTTTCCTTCTTGGTAAGTAGTTTTAGAATGAAGGGCCCATGGTATGAATCCGTTTGTCCTCCCTGAATGAGGCAGTGCACCGCAGGAGCTGTAGCCTCAGCAAGAGTGCAGTGTGGTTAAGGAAACAATGTTATTTTATGGCACATAGTTGACTTTCTTCTCCCTCTTCAAAGAACAAAATCCTGTATCCAAAAGCTGCCCTGAAAAATAAGACGGTGTTTCTAGCTTGGATCTAGCCACTATATTTATAATGGAATATGAAATACAGGCTCATAATGTGACTTCTTAGCATGTCAATTTTAATTACATTATCTGGTACAATTTCCACGTCTTGTTGTAGTATATAACATGTTGAATGAACTCACTGTGCAGCTGTTAGGCAGGTGTGTCTTTTCATACTTCTGCATCTGGAAGAATCCAGCGTCTGTCACTGGATTATGTCCACGCTTAGTGAGTGGGGTTGTGCTTAATTGTTTCTATGGATTCTGCTGAGAACTGACTGAATCCATCTTATGCTTTCATGAGTGTTCAGTGATGGAAACCTGAGTCCAGTTGTTTATCTTCACACAGTGGCTATAGACTGATCAACTGTCTTTTGTATTGTAGCAGATACTGTAAGCTGTTACTTGTCAAAAGAAGCAGTCCTGTCTCCAGTTCTCTGCTGTAGTATGCTAGCAGCTGACTGTAAGTTTGCAGGCATAGCTGGTTCCTGATTTGGTTTACTATGCAAATGCTTTTCAATGCAAGAGGTGGATTAGTGGAAGGGCAGGATTCCTGGCTTAAGGCAGGGCAGACCTGCCTTAAATAAGCCATTTTAGGAAATAAATTTAAGAATTTCTACAGTAGTTCACACAGACTGTATGTTGTCCATAGTGCATTTTAACTCAAAGGTGAGCTGTAGTAGTGTTCTTGAGACCCATCAGTCATCCTACATGTATGTAGGAAGAACTAGAAAAGGAAAGGCTTCCACTTCTCTCATACAAAAACCTTCTTTTGTTATTGCTTAGTGACAATGTATGAATGGTGTTGCAAGAATTAAAGTTCTTATGGTGTATGTAGCGTGCCTAGTTTTACATGCTGTACTAATTACTAGTCATTAGAAAAATAATATTAAGTTCCTTTTCTCCCCCTTCCCGCCCTTTGGTGGCCGTGCAAGCTTAAGGAGTATCACCACTGTCTGTTCACTTCACGTAGCTATTTTTAACACGGAATAATGGTCTACCATGTGCAAACAGTTGTTGACATGAGGGTGGAAACAAATGGCTGTGGCCAGTGGTGCGAGAACTGCCTTATGCTTGTACTGTTGCAGAGAAAGGAGTGTGGATTTCTGCTGCTGCTAGCTAACGTATTGCTCAAATGATGATTTTCATGTAAAAGCTTCATTTGTAAGAATGAAATGAAATCTTGAACCCTTGCTTGAAGGAGAATTAATGTATAGGCATGTTAAACTTCTGAAACAGTTACTTTTATTTTCTACTCATATGCCAGAAAGGAAAGAATGAAATGTTATTTTAACATGATGTTGAGTAATGTGCTTGCACTTTCAGTTGCTTATACAATAAACTAATCTTCAGTGCTTTAGTAACAACATTATCTGATGTAAGATGAAAAGCTGCTTGATGACCATTCTTTCCAAAGAGGAACTTTCCGTATGTCCCAGGTAGAAAAGGTGTAAAGCCAATCAGAGAAGGAATACAATACTAATGTTCAAATGTGCTCAACTATTCTTACCTATAGCATTAGAGTTTTGGGCTGGGATTACGTCAGTATAGCTACATTAGTATGAGAACCTGCTAGCCTGTAGTCCAGGCAGGACCTCTTCGGTTTGTGGTTTCAAGTTTCTGACAACTAGAGCTGTTGTAGTGCTGCAAGTTTCTCAGTTACTTGAGTTAATGTTGCAGAGTGTATTTTTAACACATGCATATTCAGATTTGTGGAGTGTAAAATATGAAATAGCGGATATCCTTATCTTCAACCACACTTTTAAAACAGGAAGTGTTAAACCCACTGTCACAATACTTAGCGCTGCTGGAGAAATACCATGTTTGAAGTGAATCCAGTGTTTCTGATGTGTGCTGTGTCCCACTCCCCCTCATCCCCATTGAAACACTTCCCCTCACCAGAAAAACCTTTAGTTGCTCAGATTAAAGGAGTGAAATGAGACATTTGTAATGAAACTGCTAGTTTCTGTGACCTTTTCATCTAGGAGCAATATACAGTTAAGCCTGAGTTAAAGCAGTAAAGCAAAGGCAAATCTGTTGCATGCTTATGTTAAATGAATTTTCTAGTGCAAAAGGAAGCATGGGCTTAAGCATCCTAACCCAAATTGAATAGCAAAGTTAAACCTCTGCTTTGTTTTCAAATATATTGTTGCTGTATTTCAGAGCCAAGGTGCCATAACTGAGAAACTGAGAAGTTTCAGTATGCATGATTTGACTACTATACAAGGAGATGAGCCAGTAGGACAGAGACCATATCAGACATTACCAGAATCAAAAAAGAAAACCAAAGCCTCTGCCAGTGAGTCTTCAGGTAAGTACCTATGTTTTCTTTTCGCAGCTAAAAGGAACAATTTACTGAAGACAGAAGTGGGAAAGCAGAAATACATTTATCCATTGCAGAATGGAAAAGGCCTCTAAGAAGAATTACAGTACACTTAAACAGAGTTGACTTGAGTGAGATATGTTGTGACAGTTGAGGAAATCCTCCCTGAATTATTTTCTTATTGCAGCCACTAAGTGTGTAGTTGTACTGTACTCGTTACTCCCAACTTATGCCAATTAGTGGTGAGAATTCCTTGCCAAAGCTTAATTTTAAGTAACAAAAATATGTGATTAAGTGGTGTTTCTGTGACAAATGTACAGAAAGTTAAACATGAAAATTTATGAAAGCTCAGTAAATTTTCAAGAGGAAATTAATGCAAATTAATTCAGTAGGTCTTAGTGGTAGTTAAAAAGGTGAAATGGCTTGTGGTGATAGGAATAATGAAGGCATTAAGATGTCATAATGGACTGATGCACATCAGTGCTCAAAAGCTGTGGTGCATTCTGTGGTGAGCAATATTTTTGCAGAGATACTTTTTTATTAGCCTTATTTTATTTTTACATTTGTTATCACTTTGCTGTTGAGTCTGTTATCTTTGAAGGAAGGTTTCAGTGGAAGGCTGTCAATTGTACCTTTCTAAATGGTGAAGCTATGCTGTAAAGTAGTTATTTCTTCCTACAAAAGAAATAGTTCTGTTCTTTTCACCTAAGCCCATCATTTCTTCTCATTCCTCTGTTTTGGGAACAAGTGATGATTGTAGAGTACAAGGAATTCCAGGAATTGAATGGTAGCCCATAGTGTTTCTGAGGAGTAAATGGCCACCTGAATGGCCCTAAGCTGCATTGTTAATTGAGCCCATAAGGTATCCTGTGCAGGTCAATGTAAAGGCAGGGAGCACTAGCCATGGTGTACAGCCCATGAATTTATCTAGTGCATTAGGGATGATGTCACTGCAGCTGTTTTGTAGGCACTATTCCTCGGTAAGAGACCATTAGTTATCTATCTGAAATAGCTTGGAAATGCTCAAAACTCCATTTAAAAAAACCCCAAACAAAACAAAAAACTAGTAGTTTATCTGGTGTAAATAACCACTGCTTGTAAGGTTCAATCTCACATGTCAAAATGTGAGCTTAGAGCTAGTTTAACTTGATTGTTTCTACTTCTGGACCTGAATCTGATGTATGCCTTTTCTGATTCCGTGGAATTTTTTTCAGCATTAAAGATTTTAAAAAAGAACAAACCATGGATAGAGTTAGAAGCACTGGGCAGCAGTATTCTGTTGCGCTTAGCGGAGCGTTGGATGTTTTTGTCTGAGCTGGGAGGTCCTTTGCAAATTAGTTGGAAAGACTTGGTTGTAGAAGGGCATTGATAATAGAATGACCGAGCTGCCAGTATGCTTGCTGTGAAGAAGGCAAATATGATTTTGATGCATCAGAAGAGGCGTTAGAAGTAGAGATAAAGCAGTACTGGTGTCACTGCAAACATCCTTGGTCAGGATGCAATTTAAATCTTCCATATTGAAAAAGAATTGAAACTGTATTGGAGGCAGACACATGTTGTTTCTACAATGGCAGAAGATTCAAGTCTCTGTGAAAAGTGAGTGATTGCAATTCCAATTTCAGGAAAAGAATGAAATGACCAAAGGAAAAGAATCTAAATAAGCCTAAGGGAAACTGGCTTAAGATGAAATGTGCCTAAATGAAGTTGGGTTTGGAGTCTAAAAGGTGTCCCTGACTGTTGCATCTTGTAGGTTCTGGTATGGCCTTATAAAAGGAGGGCTTGGCCAGGGGGAAAGAAACAGGCTGCATCTGGGTGTTTTATGGTATGTCTGTGATGGAGATTCAGGGCTTTTGGACCCCAAGGATCTTCTCAGGACGTGTTTTTAAGCAGTTTGCGCCCTCTAGTGAAAAGCTTTGGTAATAATCTTGGTCCTATTTTCGCAGGATGTAAACAGCCCTTACTGGTAAGTACTTTGACATTGTATCCATCTGAAAAGGACTTTGGTATTAAGTCACCAGAGGTGTGCAAGTGGGAGAAAGATCTTATGAATCGTAGAATGATTTGGATTGGAAGGGACCTTTAAAGATCATTCTGTCAAACACTCCTCCTGTGGGGACTGTGGCCAACAACCTGAAGTGCTTGTCAAGATGACCACTGAGGCTTTTGCAGTTCAGTGTAAAGCAGAAGATGGTAGCAGGCTGATGGCTTAAATTTTGACAACTGGGGAACCACTGCATCACATACCTATGGCACAAAGTGGCTTGTTACTTACAAATGGCAGAATTGTAAGTAACCACCTCCTGGCAGACAAGGTGTTTCACTGTTTTGAAACAGCTGGCAGACTGACCATATTGTTTAAAAGAATAAAGGATGTGTGCTAAAGATGAAACTCCTGTCTTTCTTAGAAATCTGAAAGTTACAGTTACTTCTTCTAAAACATTGTTATAAAACTGTTTTTTAAAGGTTACAAAACTCCACTGGAAAAAAATCCTGGAGATGATAAAACAGATGAAGAGATGGAAGGGACACATTCAGAGGATGAAATGTTTGCTCAGAGAGGCCTTCGAAGAACTCAGAGCATGAAATCTGTTAAAAGTGTTAAAGGCCGTAAAGAGGCAAGTATAATCTTGGTTAGGTATTGAGTTTGGTTTTAGCAATGTACCTTGACATTTTATTTTTTTTTCTAAATCTTAGAGGGTTTATCAATGATAACTGGGTTGTAGAATGCTAAATGGAGAAGGAAGTATGTGGTAACAATATCAGAGCTTGGAGCTTTTGTACTTCGGGGTGTTTACAGGAAAAACATGAACAAGAAGAGCTAAGCGAGGAAAAAGGAAGGAGTTGGAATGGACTCTGTGCTTGTAATGCTAATTCTGGCATCACCAACCCCAGACTCCAGGACCTGCTTACCTTGAAAGGGATGTAGATAGTGATATTGTCATCTGCATTTGGGTGTCTTGGTTGTGCACACTTTAAACATCTGGTGGTCAATTGGATTATTGAAGACTCAAGTTTTCTTAGTTCCCATAGACATATAGCCTGCTTTGACTTTAAGCCACAAAGATAAGATTCTGTGTAGTAGATTCTATGTAGATTCAAAGTGCTTTATATTCACATATGTCATATGATTTAAGGATACTTCAAGATAAATCGTGTCGTGGTTTAAGTCTCTATAAACTCACGCAGCCGCTCTCTCACTCACTCCCCACTCTTTCTTCCCTCTGCTCCTGGAGGGAGGGGGAGTAGAATCAAAGAATGCAACTCCCACAGGTTGAGATAAGAACAGTTCAGTAACTAAGGTATAACACAAATCACTACTGCTACCACCAATAATAATAATAATGACAAGAGAAATACGAGGAAAGAATACAGTTGCTCACCATCCAGCCTGACCAAGCAGTGCACCCCACCCCAGCAGTGAACCCCCGCAGTGCACCCTCAGCACCCTTCCGGGTCTCTGCCCTCCGTTTTTACATCCTGGACATGACGTGCTGTGGTATGGAATAACCTCTTTGGTCAGTCTGGGTCAGGTGTCCTGTCTCTCCTTCCTCCCGGCTTCCCCTCCTCCCTAGCAGAGCATGAGACTCACAAAGTCCTTGGCCAGCCTAAACATCACCAAGCAGTAACTGAAAACACTGGTGTTATCAGCACTGTTCCCAGGCCCAAAATCAAAAACACAGAGCTGCACCAGCTACTAAGAAGGAATAAAAATGACTGCTGCTGCTGAACCCATGACAATCTCTATGGAATCTTATAAAAACTTTTGGGGTAATTCTAGGAAAACAGTAGAGACTTACCTACCTTGCCCAATTCTGTTGAAACTATATCTTGTTCAGTCATAGGTAGATTCTTTTACTGAAACTGTGGAGTGTTCAAAGCACATTTAAAGATGCTTACTAGATTGGATTAGCAGAAAGGTAAATAATGCTTTTGCCTGAAGTGATCTCAGCTCTTTGTTTTAATTTCCTTTTTCCCTCAGATACGGTATGGATCACTGAAATACAGAGTAAAGAAGAGACCCACTGTATACTTCTAAGTGTATTGCACAATGCCTGCAAGACAAACTGCTGTATTATAAGAACTTGAATTCAGTGTGTCAAGTGATAAAGATCTGTGTATGATTCATATAATGACTATATGATAGATATGGTAGGACTTGGTTTTATGAACCTAAATGGTCAGATAAAGTATTACTCTGCTTTTCTGTAACTGCTTGTTGCTTAGACTTTAATCTGGACAAGTTCTAATATGGATTTCAGCACTTCTTAAATGGGAGTTAAATGAGTAACAGGAAACAGTCTATTTCCAGAGGTACTGAACAGACAAAAATAATTGCAACTCCAAATGAATTAGCAGAAGTTGTAAGTATTTGGAATTTGTGAAAATTGAACCCAAAGTGTCCTCAAGTTTACATAGAAAGATAGGCATACTTGAAATATTTTTCTGAACTGCAGTTCCTGAAAAGGCTTTTGTGTAATTTAAAAATGTTCAGTTTAAAGGATGGTCGATGATGGTAGGGAAGTGAGAGGAAAGACAAGGTAGATATGGTACATCTTTAAGATTATCATCTTTTTGCATTGTATTGCCAAGCTTAACAAACTTACATAATAGTAATAGGTGCAAACTGAGGGTACATTTAGCACTTTATGCAAAACTGTTTAGTTTTGCACACTTACTGATTTACAGCTGCACATGTCATTTTAATGACTTCTTAGGTAGGTCAGACTTATCTTTTGAATGCCAGCAATTCTTGTATTTCATGATCTTATTTTAATTTATCCTGATTGCTTACGTACACTTAGGATGCTGTAGGTAATTGCTACTAACAACAATATTATCAGGTGCCTTTCTGTATATTACAAGGCTGTGGGTTTTTTTTGTCTGTGTGGGTGGTTTTTGTTTTGTTTTGTTTTGTTTGTGTCTTTCTTCCTCCTTTACCTAGAGATATGTTACATGATTTAGATCAGTTTTCGGTTAAAATTGTGGTAAGTACAATTAGTAGCAGTTCCAATGATAGACCTCAGGGATCTGATCAGCCCATCAGCTGTGTATTAGAAGTCATGCTGACATGAAGTCATATATGATAGATATTCAGGCCCTGATTTGGTTTTATTTAGCATTGCTTTACAAATGAATATATGTATATATTAGAACATGTATGTGTGTATATTTCATATATATATGTGGAATCTAATATTGGCTGTGTAGTACTTTTAGTAATAAAGTTATTACTAAAATATTTACATACAAATAGCCCTTTCTAAAAGGCTAGCTAATTTAGACAGCCATTTTATAATCTAGAGTCCCATGGCATAACCATTTGCACAGAGATTAATTTTGGAATGTCATTCAAGGCAGACACTTGTCAAAGTGACTTTTTGAGGTCCCCTTTGGTTCTATTTTCTGCAATTCTGAGAATTAGGCTGATTTTTCTGTTTGACTACATTTCTACTGTGGATTCAGGAGAAAACACTCACTTTTCATAAGACAGCATTTTATTACTTGGCATGGGGAGAGATGATATTAACTGTTCTTGATGAGAAAATGGTGTGTGACCCTTCTTATCCTTGGCTCTTGGACTACAGTCCTCAAGCCTTTCCCCAGGTATGACAGTCATCTGCAAGTCTACTGCAGTGTTTTTAAACATATGCCTGAGGCTTGGGCCTGCCACTGTTCTTGTTTGTATTACAGCTATAGTGGGTTCTCTGTTGGTACACACTTAATGGCCTGTTAATATGTACTGGCTTTTGAAGTAGTCTTCTGAGAACTTTGGGCCAGGGTTTGAGTTACATGGCTAAAAATGCAGCTACTCTGTATTGGCATTGTGTAACTCACTTGATGTTGTAGGCATCTGTAAGCCTAGCGCAAAGCCTTGGTCAAATATATCAATAACGATGATCCAGTGCATTTAGCATCTACAAAGAAGCTAAATGCTTTATCAAGAAGTTGCAATGGTCCATGTCTGATTAAAGGCCAAAGCTTGTGTTACTCGACTCAAAGATGCAGTTTCATACCAGAAGACAGGAAGGCTGCTCTCTGCAAAATGAATATATAGTGCAAAAATCCTATCCTCTAGCCAAAACTGCAATTTGTGCAAAACTGCAAGCTTTTATAAAGAGCTGTTGTCTGTGGGGAAGGCAGTGATGAGATGAAGTGGTTTATCACTTGTGTCCCGGGAATATTTGTGCTTCTCATCTGTTTCTCTGAATGTAGGGAAGGGCTGTCTGTGTGTTAAGGTATGTAAGACCTTAGAGGAAACTGAGGCTTTTGTATTGCATCTCACCCTGCCCTGAAAATTAGACTGACCTGGGCCTTGTGTGGTATCCCTTAACCCTTACTCTCTAGTTGAGTGTCCTTCTTGGGCACGTGTTGCCACATCTTGCTTTAACTCATCGTGTTTGTGTTATTGGCAAGCATGGCAGTGAAATTGCCATCTTTCTACAAATCAGAATCCTGCATGAATGAGCAGGGTAAGCCTTTCTTCCAGAATTACAGTTCCTGTTACAGGTTTGTGTAGATCCCGTTTCAGGGCTTGTGTTCTTCTCATGTTTCCAAGACTAGAGATCATTTGAGTAGTTTAGGCTCTACCACACTCATGGTCAGTACGTTGCTCTGTGTGTCACTATGTACTTAAGGCTATAACTTCTGGCAAACTTAACTTGCTAATTAAATAGTGACAGAGGCTAAATTAACTCTTTTTTTCTGAACTATGCATGGAACTAGGAAAGCTGGCAGTATTACTCATATCATTACTGTTTGCATATAAATGTACATGTGTTCTCTCAGATACTATCTTAAGTGATAAAACTTCCTGTGTTTTCCTGCTGGGTTTTTTTCGGTCTAATACCCTACAGTAAAATTCTCTTGATGCCTCAATTTTGTTCTTTGAACTCATCCTGAAACTGGTTCACTATATTATCTTAAGGTTTGGTTTTGTTTGTGTTTTCTCTTGTTGTTCATTGTCAGCTGATGCTTGACAGGGCGCAATGGCATGATTAGCTTTCATCCTAATGATCCTGTATTTCTCTCTGCTTGTTGAATTCAGTTTAGTTTGGTTTTGAAATATTACACAATCTTTTAAACTTTGTGTGTAAGGAATTTTCGAACTTTTTTGCCTTGGCTGCAAAAGTCTAGCTCTTGCCAGTAAACTTCTTGGAAAAATGTTAAACAAAAAATCAGAATTTAACTTCACATTCTTCTTGGTTTTCAAGTGTTGTAAAAGGTAGTTCATGTCAAATTATGTAATCTTATGAACAGAGCATTTCCTGAGAAGTAACTGACTGCCATTAACAGGACTGCTAATATAGTGAAAGAAGAACTTAGAGGTCAGAAGTGCTTTAGAGAGAATGTGTATTGCTTGTTAGACCGTATGAAGGTTTCAGGCCTTTCCAAAATACATCTGAACTAGCTCAGATTTCTTAGCAAGAGCCTACTGTACATGGTAAAATACACATCTCGTGGTGATGATTAAATCAATGGCCTCAGTTGCAAGTAAGCTTTGGTCAGACTCTGATTACAAGGCAATTGCCAATATTAGCTACTTGATGCTAATTGCTTTGTTATCTGAAAATAACTGAATATAATCCAAGATACTTTTTTGCAAACTAATTTAAAAATGAACAGAATATAATTTGGTTAAACAGACTGGTGGAGTAAATGCTCGATGCATTTAACACACTGTTCATGACAGAAGATGTGCTTTATTTTTGGTGTGGCTTTTATTAATGGGAAGTTGATCTTTTAAGTATTTTTCTACAAAAATGTGTATGTGCAAAAGTGATACTTTAACATTTTTCAAGAACTCATATTTTTAAATGCTACAGACCAGAGACTCTCTACATTGACTAAAGTTAGCTTTACAAAAAAATGCAATGTAAGCTTTAATTTTTATATTGTAATAATAACTTGCTGTCAACTTGTTTACATATTTGTAGGAGGGAAGGCTTCATTATGCATTGACTTATCTTGATACTGTCTTTAATAAATGCTGCTTTGAGCAGGATGCAGTGGATATTTTATTACCTGAGATACAATTAACAAAGCAATCACTGTAATATGTATTCTATTACTTAGTACAATTATTTTGTGTGCAGTTCTGGTGTCCTCAACATAAAAAGGACATGGAACTGTTAGAACAAGTGCAGAGGAGGGCCACGAGGATGATCAGGGGACTGGAGCACCTCTCGTATGAAGATAGGCTAAGAAAATTGGGGCTGTTCAGCCTGGAGAAGAGAAGGCTGTGTGGAGACCTCATAGCAGCCTTCCAATACCTGAAGGGGGCCTATAGGGATGCTGGGGAGGGACTCTTCATTAGGGGCTGTGGTGAGAGGACAAGGGGTAATGGATTTAAACTTAAACAGGGGAAGTTTAGATTGGATCTGAGGAAGAAATTCTTTACTGTAAGGGTGGTGAGGCCCTGGAATGGGTTGCCCAGGGAGGTTGTGGATGCTTCATCCCTGGCGGCGTTCAAGGTGGGGTTGGACATAGCCTTGGATGGCATGGTTTAGTGGGAGGTGTCCCTGCCCATGGCAGGGGGGTTGGAACTCGATGATCTTGAGATCCTTTCCAACCCTAACTATTCTATGATTCTATGATTCCAGTACTGAAAGAACCACTCTGAACTTTGGAGAGACTTTGAAATTGTTTTAAGTACAAGTAAGCTGTCATTGAGGTTTTGCTGGGGAGCCTGATGCTGATTTAGACTTAAATGAAGTTTCGTGTGCTAAAGGCAACTTGAAAATGCTGTAGCCTTGCCTCTTTTCATTAGATGTTCAATTTGGAGTAAACTCAAAATAAGGCCCTTAGTGTCCCAAGAGTAACCTCCCTTCAAGTAAGCTGTTAACTCCTCTAGGAAAACCCAAGAAAAAAACCTCTGTTACCACATTTTCTGGAGGCTTCCTGACTTATTTTCTCAATGGAAAGAATTTCTTGATATGGTTAATTGAGGAGGAAGACTTGAAAACTACAGTTTTTTGCTATTGTCTCCTCAGCATTATGGAGATACATCTCAGGAGCAAATAGTGTAAGGGACCTTGCAGTGGTTCAGTTTCTAATGTCAGAACAGTTCATACAGTACAAAGCCCCTGCCTCTGAAGAAACTGTGGATGTCAGAGAACAGTGCTGGTTTGGTTTTTTTGTGGGTTTTTCTTTCCCTTTATTTGTTCAAATAATGTTTCGCAGGTAGCAGGATCAGTCATGAATGTGGGATAAAAACTGTCTTCCTGCTGTTTAACATGATGCTGATGACACCTGCTCAGGGAGTGATTATCTAGTGGTTCTAAAATAGTCCTGGTGTGAAATGTACTAGGCTAAAATGTTCAAGACTAAGCAGATGCAGCAATGGTGACAGGTTTTTAGGGCACTTTTTTTTTGAGACCTCAAGTGTTCTGTATTTTCCACACCAGTGTGGGAAACCAGATGATTGAACATGAGAGGGAACCTAATAGGTCTCTAAAATCAGTATACTTCACAGACTATTTTCATCCTTTCTGTAGATCTGCCCAGGAACAGAACCGCGCCTGTCTTGTTTATGGTTGCCAAGGTTCAGCAGCATATTGCTCTGTTTGAATTAGGGTAGGAATCATGAAAGCAGCTGGAGCAGAGGCTATAAGGACTTCAATAAATCCTAGGATTTCACTACTGCCTGCTAATGTACAGTGACTACATGGGTGAGGAAGCTCAGAAATAGTTTAGAAAGTCTTTTATCCACACTGTCACAGTTCCAAGGTAAGCAGCACTTTGACACTCACTTAGCTCTTTCTGGGCAACATCCTGTATGTTGCATGGCACTCACTGCTTCCTCAGTGAGCTGTGCCGTCCCATCCAGTCTTTCTAGTAATTTTAGTTCTCCTTGGTAAGAATACTAAGGGGAGGTCATCCTAACTTACTGCCTCAAAGGAAAGAATTTCTTGGTATGGTTAAATGGGGAGAAGGACTTACACCCCAAACCAAAACAAAAGCCGTGTATAAAGCTAGTGTAATAGTGAAGTTGCATCTTCAAATGTAATGCTAGAAAAAGAACATAACCACATGTATCGCAGTCTTGAGGGAATTACACCAAAGGCAACTGCTCACCGTACATTTGTCAGCCCCCTTTCCCGCAGGTCCAATTAATAATAGTCTCTATTCTTAATACTAGAATTGTCAACTTCACTGGAGTTTCTCCTGTTGTCCATAGGATGTGGAGCATTGAGGTGGTGCTCTGCAAACTGAATGGAAGCCACAGGGTGAGCAGAGGAGTTATGGCAGTTTGTTTTATTGAATCACCAAGCAGCACTGTTGTGATCTGTAGGTACCCAATTACCAGACCTGGCAGCAGATAGCAGCCTCGGGAGAAGGCTACAGGGCAAAATTGTCCTTTGGTAGCAAACTGTAATCGTCTAGGCTGATTAATCCTGATGAAAAATCTGGCCTCCCTTAAAGTTGAGGTCATGAAAAGGGGAGACTTGCTCCCATTTTAAAACAGCTCTGCAGCTGCTAAGCTGTTCTGCCGTTCACAGGGGAGTCTCCTGGAGCCTCCACTTCGAGTGCCTTTTTGCTGGAGAGGAGATCTGGCTGTATCCCTTTGCATCCTGCCTTCAGCAACCCGGTATCTTGGTAGCCTTTCCTTCCTGGAGTACCGGTGAGACTGTTCTGCACCTGCTGATGCTCTTCACTCTGCTCAGCACATACAGACAGTGATTGTTCCGGATCGCTTTTTAACTAATCGAATACTTCACCCCGTGAAGCGGCTGCTTTGATAGTTGTGCCTAGAGCCAGGCTGCTCTGGAAGTGTCTTCTTCAAGCAGGTCCCTGCCCTCAGCTCGGGACGTTGCTGCTCAGCCGGCGGGCGCTTTGGGACGCAGACCCCGCAGGTGAGGTAAGGGCGGGCGGCGGGGCCGGCAGGCGGGGCGGGGCGCCAGCTCAGCGCGGCGGCGGGCGGGCCATGGCGGTGGGGCTGGAGGAGGCCTTCGGAGCAGCGGGCGAGTTCGGCGGCGGGCAGCGGCGCCTCACCGCCTTCCTGGTGCTGCTGCAGGTGAGGCGGCAGCGGCGGGGGGTGCCGCGGGCCGGAGCCGGCCGGGGCGGGGCGCGCCTGCCGCTCCCCATGCGAGCTGAGCTGCTCCTAGCGGCGTTCTCGCTCTTCCGTGTTTTCTGGGTTTTGTTAAGTTTGGGGTTGGTTTGATTTCTTTTTCGCTCCCCGAGCAGCAGTATCCTGGGGAGGGCGGGCAGCGGGACGGGCGGAGGGCGGAGGAAGAGCCGGGGCCGGCGTGTGTGTCGCGGTGGCGGGTGCTGCGAGCACCCGTTCGTACGTGCGCGGCCGTCTCTCTCGCGTTCGTCAGGATGCCCGTGCCCGTTCGGGACCCGCTTCCTGACCCGCCCGGCGGCGGGATGGGGTGCAAGGCACTGCCCGCCCCGCCGGACCTGTGCAGCGGGCTCGGGTGGCCTGGGGAAGGTGGCGAAGTGACCTTCCTTTGGCATTTCTGCGGCAAACAGCCGCGTGAACCCCCCTCAGGCTCGTGGGCGTTTCAGAAAGGATTTGTTGGGGTTTGTTCCTTTTGCGAGTTGCTTTTCGAACCCCTTTCTCGCCCGAGTGCTGTCTTACATCTCAGCTTGGCAGAGTTTGCGATGCTTTCCTTGTTTCTGTGCCCATCATTTTCACTTCTTTAACAGAGCCTTTTAAGTGTCTGTGAAGTGGAAGGAAATGGAGTCTGACCGCAGCAACTGTGGGTTTTGGTTTGGTTTGTTTTTTTTTTCCTTTTGCATCTCGTGTGACACGTGGCGTTCAGGGTCTGCCTTTAAACAGTGTCCACACCCGGTGTGCAGACACTTTCACTTGCTTCGTTTCTTCCTGACAGCTTCCCTCTGCGTTTTGAATCGGACTGCTGGTGTGAGGGAGGGAGATGGTGCTGCGTGCAGTTTTTTGTTGTGTTTCTGGAGGAGTGTCCTAAGTAAGCACAGCATAAAATGGCAAATTAAACCAATGTCTAGCCAAATGCACCATGCAAAGACTTGTGGCCCTACGTAGGGAGCCATTCAAGATTCAAAACTTTTCTGTCAATATTAACATACTGAAAGTCACCAATATGTGGATATGCTTAGGGTTGGTGTTATTTTACTTGGAGCAAAAAAATAAAATGAGATGTAAAGTGAAAAATAAAATCACATGTAAAATGTGGAAGACATTCAGACCACCTTGACACCCATATTGATGAACAAATATTCTCATAAGGGTTTCTTTATGAAAATGGTTTTTGTTCCTGCATATTCTGTTTTTTTATAATGACCAGTTCAAGTTTTCAGTCTCTGCAATGGAAAGAACAGAAACCTTTAGAAATATAACCTTAGATTTCTTTTATAGGTTTGTTTTTTGGTTTTCTTTTTTCTTTAATGATAATCTTGATCAAACTGTTAGATCTCAAGATCTCAGCTATGAAACTATGATGTTCATAATACCTTCCTTTTCTGTGCCTGGGCAAAACTGCAAAAACAAATGGAATGACTTTGCCATAGGAAGGAGGGCGTCAAGATGAAGTCTTCCCTGGAAGTGTACCAGTATCTCTGGAGTGGTACCTGCTGCTCGCAGCAGCCTCAATGACCACATCTGGGAATTTAAACACACTAGACTGACTGCATTTTCTTTGTGGTGCTGGGTAAAGGGAAATTGTTAATTTTCAGTTTAATGAAAAGCATACAGTATTCCATAAGGTCTCTTGGGATTGATGAGGTAAATGATTGTGCCTTATTTTAAGGTATACGTGGCTTGTCAGTCGATGCTTATCGTGCTTGTGGGAGCTGTGCCTGAGTATCATGTAGACCAAGAAGGAATTCCAGCAAATAGAGCTGAGCTTGCCAAGCGTATCCATTTTGTGGACAACTTCACCTCTATAGTAACTGAGGCAAGTAATTCCATGCATCTAACCATTTCTTCTTGGGATTTGTGTCACAGGTGCAGGACGTGCTGCTTGTAAAGGCTGAGTAGGGCTTAGTGTAATATTCTGCTTACGCTGTTAAGAATTGTTGGAACCCCCCTTCTGGCTCTTTTATTTTGTCATTACTTATATATTTTGAGATTTAAAAATAAAGTATTAGTTTAGCTTTCCTAGCATAAGTCTAATACTTAATAATTTGTGTTAAACTTTCTGTATATTACTTATTTTGTTTTCAGTTTTCTTTCATTACTAATGAACAAAGACATCACTAAAGAAGAATGATTATTTAACTGCAGTTTACAACTCTGGAATTTAAGATGAGTTCCTCCCAGTGCCTGTTTTCTCCCAGGCAAAGGTTCAGTTTGGCGTGTTTCCACAATCTGCTGTGGATGTAACTTTACCAGGTTGTGTTAGTTTCCCACAGAAGATATATCTTAAAGATTAAAACTTGTATGAAAGCGAAACTCTTGTACCACAGGTCTGGGTATTTTGATGTGTGGTGAAAGCAGGAGATGGAACAGATTGAAGTTTGCTGAGTGGGACAGAAGCTTGACCCTTTATCCTCACGCCTTATGAATTTCATGCAGGAGGCTGCATTTGTGTTTTGCTAGTCCCTGGGCTATAATCACTCAGGCGAGCAGGAGTGACCTAAGCATCACTGCCAGTGCCAGAAAAAAGACTGTGTGGGTGGCTTGGCTTGTAGCATGAACTGTCAGAGTCCTGCTGCTTGAATTCTTGGAGCAGTTGTCAGTAAACTTGGATAAGACAGGTTAGCACTTGCTGTAGCTGGTGCCAGATTCTCGCTTCCTTCCCATTATCCCACATGTGAGTGTTTAATGTTTTTCTTGGAAAAATGTAGTGACCTGACATAAGGAGTGATGCAATATTGGATCATATCCCCTGTCAGAAACAGCCTGTTTTCCAAGAACACCCCTCAGTTTCAGACTCTCAACAAGATGCGTGATACAGTGTAGTGCTTAATTTATAATCAGAAATCAGCAAATTTTAACTGATACTATGTTTTTAAAGCCAGTGTCCCCATTTCCAATATGCAGTCATTCTCAAGAGTTGTCAAAGCAAATTTATGTTGCCCTTGATTTCCATAATTTATCTGAAGTTTTTAAAAATATGTTGCTAAATAGTCTTTTCATGGAGTCTTTAGATGATGGCCAACATTTTGCTGCGTGCTAGCGGTCTAGTAACTAAATTAAACTGTGGATTTAAAGAGCTGAGAGGATGTCTGTTTTGGTGATAGCAAAATTGGCAACATTTTTGTTGGCAGGCTACAGTTAATTTTGACAAATACTTAACAAGTTCCTTTTGTGCAAATAAAGTAGATAGACACATGCTTTTAGAAGTTATTCTTCACAGATTATTGTACCAGACTTGCTAAAATCTGAGCATCTTCCAGCAACATGCCAACCAGCACAAGTAACGGTTTGCAAAAGCAATCTTTTCTCTTGTTCTGTGTTGAGAGAGGAAGCTGCTTTTGCAAAGTCTATTTTGGTGATGGGGCTTAATGGATAAGTATTTTCAGTTCTGTTCTGGTTTGGCGGGGGTACTGTTCTGCTCTGGAGCTCAATGATGCTCCAGAACAGGTCTTCCGTTCTGCTTCAAGAACTGATTGTTGTAATTAATTTTGGCGTAACTAAGACTTCGCAAATAACAGCTTGGGCTTGGTGTGTGGAAAATACAGTTGTTAAAATTCCTTCTTGATCTGGCATCAGCCCTTGCTTTAACAAGTGATGGTGCTTAGGAAGGCCGGTCCAGGAATGTCTTACATTTGCTGTAGAAATGGTCAGTTACTTATGAGAAGTTGATTTTTGCAGCCATATCCAGGAGCATGAAGTTGTTTTGTTTCTTTGTGTCAGCCTGAAACACTTCACAGACAAGAAATTGGAGTGCTGTGGAGTGCTAGCATGGAGGTGAAGGACTTAGCCAGCAGTGCTCTGTGCCTTGGAGAACACATGCTGTGATATTTTTATACTTGGAGTTTCCTGAGGACTTGTGCCCAGAAATATTTAATTACTGAAGTCTCCTCAGAAAGTTAAGAGGCTAAGGTTTGGGGTACATCTTTATCCAGTGAGACAGGGTAGAATCTACTACTGGGTGCGGTACAGTAGAAACCAGCTGCCAGTGTTGCTGCACAGAAGTTTTACCATCACAGAGTATCCAGAAGTTCCCCAAAACTCTGAAGTGCTGGAACACTGGGTACGTCAGACTAAAGAAGACATCCTGTTAACATGTTAAATCTGTTCTGGGTACCAATGTCTTGCAGATTGCTGGATGGGTGGAGCGCAGGTAGCTGGTGGGTTGCTGGGTAGATGGAGCCGTGTCTTCTCTGTACTTTGCAATTATGTGAGTCCCAGTTGAGTAAAAGCATATGTTTTTGTGAGGTTGCTATAAGTAAATTTTCCAGTAAACACACTAGGAATTATTTGGAATACTTAGTGATTAAATATTGGTTTGGATAACATTTTGCATTAAATAGTTAAATTCTTTTCCTGGAAAATCACTTAGGATTTTCTGATTGTCATTCTTTCCCAAGTTCATGATGTCAGGAATGTTTATAGTCTCAAAAGTGCATTTCTGAGTGTTTATTCTCCTTGTTTGTAGTGGAGGGGCCGCATAAGCTGTCTCTGTGCCTTGCCCCATCAGGAAACACTGCAAGTTTCATTCCACCTGTCAGTTCATTTTCTTCTCACAGTTTTTGATTGTGCTGCATAGGTTTAGCTTTTGAATGAGGAAAAAGTACATTTTATAGAGAAACCCATCATTTGTTTCTAACTTTTGTTTGATTGCAAATGCATGTGCACAGTAAGGTACTAATGTACCAATGAGTAGTTGATAACTACAAAACAGGGACATCTTTCCGTAATCCCTTCCTGCTTTTCTTCAACAGTTCAACATGTGTATGATGAGGAAGGGCACCAGGGATTACTCATGGTTCAGGAAGCAGAGCTGCACAGCGTTAACTCTCTAAGTACTGAAGTACTGAACATGCGTTTTTCTTGTTAATGAGTAATTTTTATTACCTGCTTATTGAAATAGTTAAGCTTGTTCAATGTTGAAATGGCTAAGCTAGCACCAGTTCAGGCTTCCCTTGTTTTAATAACTCAAAATAGGTTGCCTTGCCAAAGCTTGGGAATTGGGGTACAACTAATTACACTTATTAAGTTGAAAGTTTATACTGTGATGACATTTCTCGGGGAAGAGAAAGTAGAAAGAGATGTGGGAGTCTATTAGGAAAAAACCAGGACTACTGTTTGTTTACTTTGAACAAAATTTGAATTGGATGTAAAGCAAGTGAGAAATGGCAAGAGAAGAATTTTAATAGTTTTTGGTAGGTTTTGTGTCTGTTTGAGGAAGTCAACAACTTGGTGTTGATACTTCTAACAATAAGGACATTTTATTTATTTTGACAGTGGTACCTAATCGAACAAGAAGCCTACAAAGTAAGCCTTGCATCATCCCTGTTTTTTGCTGGATTGCTTATTGGAAATGTCACATTTGGCCCTTTGTCAGACAAACTGGGCAGGAAACCAGTGTATATCTCAGGTAAGATTGTTGGAAGACTTTTCTTAAGCATTTTATATAGATAACATAATCTCTTTCTTTGCTGCCTGTGGGCCACTGTACCTGAAGGCTGCCTGTGGGTCACATGCTCTCTCAGTGATACAGAGTCAATGATCTGTATAAGCGTTTCACGTAGAGTAGAGCAGAACTAAAACTGGTTTCTATGAGTGTGCTAAGCAGCATAGTGGTCACTAGAATATCAGTGGGAGATGAAAAGTAATGTGATTTTCCTATGCCTGTCACTTCTGGAGCACCATATTCCACACCCTGCCTAGCCGTACTGTTCTCAATAAAAATAATTAGCTTTTGTTTGGAGGGGGTGGAAGAAAATTAATACCTGAATACTGAACATCTTTAGAGTGTGTTACTCACCCTGGGTTCTGTTTCCCAGCTGTGTTTGCAGCTGGAAGGGTGTTTTGTTTAATGGTAACATCATCTCAAGAGAGCATCATCTTTGGCATGGCAGACCTCAAGTGTGTGACTTGAAAATGATTGTAATTTTCAGATGGTGTGATT
This sequence comes from Amazona ochrocephala, assembly GCA_039720435.1. Taxonomy (NCBI): domain Eukaryota; kingdom Metazoa; phylum Chordata; class Aves; order Psittaciformes; family Psittacidae; genus Amazona; species Amazona ochrocephala. The sequence goes on along the minus strand of CM077881.1, from coordinate 49,679,739 downwards.
TCAGAAAGCCAGATGTGAGAGGTGAGAGACAAGAGTACTGTAGATTACTCATTACAGTCAGTAACTGACTGTGGTCACTGCCTTTCTTTTGAGTTCAAGCTGTTCAGCAAAGTACTAATTACTAATTTTATTCTCTCTCCACAGGTCTATTTTTTGATGTCATTTTTGGGTATGTCACAGCATTCGCTCCGAGTTATGACATATTTGCAGTTTCACGTTTTTTTGTTGGAATTGTGAATGGTGGAATGGCTCTCGTGTCTTTTGTCCTAACACAAGAATATGTAGGAAAATCATTTTGGTCATTTACAGGTGGGATTTGGGAGTATTTAATCTTTTTATTACTATGTGATGTATTGTTCTGACTGTCAGTGCCATATATTTTATATTTGTACCAACATTGTCAGGTTGTAGCATAAGTCAAAAAGTGTGATGCGATTGATCCAAGTTGTTCTTTGTGTGGGAAAGGTACACCGACTAAGGAAGATAGGATTGAGTTTGATAAATAGCAAAATGAAGGATTTTAAAAATTGGTACATTGAGTCCTAAAATTTCTCAGTTTCTGTAGTGCATTAGATTAAAAAAAGAATATATGCTTTGGCAGATTCTGCCAGCTTCTGAGCAATGCTTTATGTATGGTATCTTGGGGAAGGTATTATTCAAAGTGTTCTTCGAAGATTCCCTGGACCACGAAATGACTCAGTGCCTGGGTAGTGTTTTTTCCACTGCTGAGTGTGCTGACCATCCAGTATTTTTAAATCTCCTTTTTCATATGCCACTGCCAGGACTTAAAAAAATTTAATGCCTGCACATCAGAGTGCTGTAAAGCCAGAGTAGCTCAGAGTGTAATGCCCTCTTGGATAGCACCACATGGGGAAAAACATGGTGCAAATGCTGACTTGCTGTGGCTGTGAGCATATTTCTTTCTCTCTCATTTCTTCAGCTGCCTCATGCTACTATTTTTCTTATTTCTTCTGTGGACTCCTGGGGAGTTATGAGACAGTTGTGGTTCACTTATAGCTTACCACTTAAAGCACTGAATCTTCTTCTCCTGGGTTCACTTTTTTGACTCGCCTTCTGTCTGCTCTGCCCCTCATTCTCCCTTGCCCTGTTGTTTCTCTCTGCTCTTGCCAGCCTTTCTCCCTGCAGGACCAGCATCCTGATGGACCAAATGCCCAGTACTGCTGCTTATCACTCTAGGTGCTTTATTCTAGTTTTGCTCCGCTGTTGAGAAAGAGAGGCTGAACAGCTGATGGGGGGCTGAAGGAAGGGGAGCTGCTGAATATGCTCAGTAGTGTTAAAGGAGCTCTCCTAGGTGTCGGCTGTGAGCTAGGCTTTGTGGGGGATAGCTGAGAGTCTTTGGGTTAGTACAAGATCTCTTCTTAGTCTGCAGAGGGTTTGTTTTTAGGCTTCTGGAGTTCAAGTTGATCCCATATTTTTAACACTTTTATTTTTGCTTGTTCTTCAGAATTCTGCTGCAATAAACCTCTGGCTTGCAGCTGGCTTTGTACTGAACTGCCCTTGAACTTTTATAACTTCCAGTTTCTGTACCAGCTTGCCACCTCTATTGAAGATTAACTTAATAGGCCAAAATAAATCATTCACTCTCAACACTTCCTTTCCTCTCCTCAGGTTTTCTCTTTAGTCTGTAGGTTTCTGTTCATCCCTTGCTCTCTCCTATGTACCACCCTGTATTTTTGAAAGGAGAAATCCCTCATACATTATATAAAGTTATTCTTCATTAGGATTGCATATTATACTAAATTATATTATAATACATGAGCTAAGGATTTGGTTCTTTTGTTTGGTTGTTGGGGTTTTTTTTTGTTTGTTTTCTTTTGCCAGTGGTTTCTGTAGTCACCATTTTGGTCTTGTATTTTCAGGTTCATTAACTAATTTGACATTTGCAGTTGGCATTGCTGTTTATGCTTTTCTGGGTTACTGTGTAAGAGAATGGCGCTACCTTGCCTTGGTATCGAATACTCCAGGTGTCATCTTCCTTCTTCTTTCTTTGTAAGTGGTTCATGTGAATTATAATGATAAGGAAAAATACGCGGCAATTTAACAGTTACTTTTTCTTGTCATTGTTCAAGGGAGTGGTGGATGACATTTTTCTGTATGGCTTTATGAACCAAGCAAGAGCAAAATCGTATTGTGGAGGAAGAAGTGGTTTTAAATGAAGTAGGTCAGGGTTACTGAGAAGACAAGCTTTTGTTTCTGCATGCTGTTACAGTTGTGGTGGCCAGTGTTGCAAAGAGCAGCTGTGTGCCAGCTGTCCAATAAAACTCAATTACAAATCTGCTTGGGGAAGGGAAGGCCTGCCAGAGGCTGTGAGCTGGAACATCGGCCAGGAACACTGCCTTCTGCCAAGAAAGGGTTTCAGTGCTTGACAAGTTTTGGAAGTGATCCTAGAGGGATTTTATAGTTTCTTTTCATGAGACATATGCATGCAAAGGGAAATAAAGGAGAGTACTTGGAATTGCCTTTTTAGCATGATATGCTATGTATCTGCTTGCTTTTGAGGTCCATTGTGTGTGTTCCCAGCACTGTTGTGCTTAGGTGCTCCTATTCAGAATTCCTAAATAGGCATGAGCATAAAAACAATTACAAAAGGCATCAGTATTTAAGGAATTGCAAGTGCTTAGCTTCATCTTGGCTGTGTTGATACAAAATATTCTTATAACATATCAAGTAATATACCTTGTATGCTTCTGACACTAGTGAAAGCTGTAGAAGAAATTAAAGTACTAGTTAAATAGGTTGTCTACACGTTAATACAGAGAATGTCTAGCGTACAGCACAAAAAAAAACCTTCTAATTTTTATTTCATTTTTTAAAATTGTAATTCTTTTTTAGATAGATCTGATCTTGAAATAAGTGATGTTAAAGAATGCACAAAAAAACCCAACCCCCTGCTTCCTGTAGTCAAGGAAAACAAAGCATTTGGGCTGAGGAAGGAAGTTCTGCATAATGTATTTTCCTTTATGGCTGAGAAAATTGGGGCTGTTCAGCCTGGAGAAGAGAAGGCTGCGTGGAGACCTTATAGCAGCCTTCCAATACCTGAAGGGGGCCTATAGGGATGCTGAGGAGGGACTCTTCATTAGGGGCTGTGGTGAGAGGACAAGGGGTAATGGGTTTAAACTTAAACAGGGGAAGTTTAGCTTGGATCTGAGGAAGAAATTCTTTACTGTGAGGGTGGTGAGGCCCTGGAATGGGTTGCCCAGGGAGGTTGTGGATGCTTCATCCCTGGCGGCGTTCAGGGTGGGGTTGGACATAGCCTTGGATGGCATGGTTTAGTGGGAGGTGTCCCTGCCCATGGCGGGGGGGTTGGAACTCGATGATCTTGAGGTCCTTTCCAACCCTTACTATTCTATGATTCTATGAGTCTATGATTCTGTTTCTGGTGAAGTAGAATTTACTTCTCCCAAATACTAAAAACATTGGGATCCTCTGAAGTAATAAAAGCTTAGTTTGGTTGTAGGATATATATTTGTTAAGAGCACCAGAGAAAATGAAGGTTCAGTTAAAAATATTCCATTATTTGTTTCATGGTTCATATAAAAGTAGCAGGACACTCTGTGGCCTAAAAAACAAAACCAAATAACCCAAAACAAATTGGGAATCATGAACTGAAGTTGTGGTAAGTAAGGATATTCTGATTATACTTGGGAATAAGAGAATTACAACTTAATGTGGGGAGCAATGAGCTGGTACTGGAGCCTGACAAGTAATTTCCCAGTAAGATTTCTTCCTTTCTTCACTCCAACTTGGAGCCTTCACATAATGGAGAAGCTTGAAGTATACTTTGTGCAAACAAAGTTTTGCCTGGGCTGTTCAGACAGTTAGGATGCAAGATGCTTCCTGGATAATGCTAGTGTAGCATTTCCTAAGAAGTCAGTTCAGCAGAAGTCAAGATTTACATTTAAACTGCCCTAGCGTGACTGTGTGCTTTGTGAAGCATCTCCAACAATCCTTCTCTAAGGTGACTGTATAATTATCAAGTGTAGAATTTGATTGGCGAAACAATGTAAGTGGAATGATTTCTCCGAATTTTGTATGGATACTTTCAACATTGATTTTAAAGTGGAAAGATTGACTTCAGTGAGTGCTGTGTTAATAGGAATGAGCTTGTCATTGTTGATTTTCTGTTCTTTCTTGTTAGTATGCTCCCAGAATCACCACGATGGTTGTATTCCCAAGGGAAAATGGCAGAAGCTGAAGATGTATTGCAGTATATTGCCCTTGGTAATGGAAAAGAGAGATTAAATCTTAAATTAAAACCAAGTGCAGGAACTTTGAGAAAGGATGTATCAGCACCTGGTATCCTAAACTTAGTAAAACACCCCGTCCTTCGGTGGCGAACTGTCATGCTGATGTACATCTGGTATGTAATAACAAGGTACTGAGGCTGTGACTGAGTCAGGCACAAGGAAGTGATCAGAAGTTTTATCCTTTTAGAAATCTTGTCCTCAAAACTAAATAGAATCTGTGAGTTGGTGGCAGACAATAATAATCTAAAATGTGTTGTAAAGTTAATGTTTCATTATTATAGCTCTTTTGTTTTATTTTCAGTGTTACTTAGAAACTGCTTCAAAACCTACTAAGACATAATCTCATGAGAACATAATATTTACATTGAGTGAAATGAGAAGCTGAAGCAGGAATTACTGAGAGGATGTGTATTTGAAGCAGCGTTAGTAAGAAAAGGACTATGTGGATTAGACAAGAGTAGAGACCTGCAGCAAGAATAAGCATTAATAGCCCGAAAGCACATTACACAGGTTCAGTGGAGGAAAACTGGAGGCAAATAAAATACAGATTGCATAGATTTATATTAGGTGCTGTCTTGGAAAGCCAGTGTTGTTTTCTGTGGGGGGGATGTATGGGTGTCGTCTTTTCCAAGGAAAATGACAATAGGTTTGTTGGGGAAGCCTTTTCAAGGTTTGGAAAGGATACTTGGTGTTGATCAATGGTTGCAAAGCAATCCTAGGAAAGAAAACTGTCTGTACAACAGTTAAGCATCAGCTGCTTACAGTTATTAGCTTTGCTGAATAACCTAGGGAAAAAAGGCAAGCTAATAGAAAATTCTGGAAGTTGTGCTGTGCGTATGTATGCATGCTTTTTTTTCTTTCAAGAAGTTGCTTTGCTTAATTAAATAGCAACTGTTCTCTTTGCTGTGTTTCCCTTGGGGGGAGGGAACTAAGAACTGTCTTCCTAGCAGGTAACTCAATATAGCTAATCCATAACTAAGCATAATCTCCCTTTTAAATACTTTCTTAGTCCTAAAGACAACATAAATTAGTAATGTAATTTCTGTGGGGTTTTTTTAGGTATGTCTGCAGCTTTGTGTACTATGGACTAACTTTAAATGCTGGTGAATTAAGAGGAAATCTGTATTTAAATGTGGCTCTTTCTGGTCTTGTAGAAGTTCCAGCATTTCCTCTCTGCATGTTTTTCATTGAGAAATCCTGGTAAGAAAACCTTATTTCCTAGTTTTCTGCAGGTGTTTGTTTATAGCTTAGAACAATGTTAACCTCTTTCTGAGTAAGAAACTTCCCTGGTTTTCGAAACAGTGCTGATTTTATTTTTAATTTTTTTAAATTTAATTTTCTCTGCTGCAGGGGTTTCTGCAGTTGATACAGAAACGGGACTCTGATTTTTCTGCCTGTTTTTTAGTTTTGCTCATCTCTGAGAAGCTCATCTCTTGAGTAATTCAAATGTTTAATGTCTTAAAAAAAGCTTGGTCTTTATGGAAAAAAAAGTGAGTAGCCTGGTTATTTCAGTGCCTATTGCTTAGGTAGATCTCTTATATATTTTGTTCAGAATGACTTGTTTTTGTACTGACTACCAACTGCAGTTGAAAGCAGTTTTCAGCATTGGTCATTTTTACATAAACTTTTCAAAGAGAATTTTGAAGTGAGAGCCATTCAGGTTTTGTTAAGGTATGAGTGATCAATGCCCTTGTTATTTTCATACATTTCAGTGCTATTTGGAGGCCATTCTTTATGTGGGTAGTTATTTCCGAAGGCCAGTCTGGCAACCAAGAGCTGTTCAGGGTTTTAGGTAACCTTCAGTTTGAGTATCTTTGTAATTGGTCTCACTGAGATCAGTGGCATAAATCCCATTTTCTTCAGTCAGGTGAGGATGTCACCTTTCAATTTTTTGGGGCAGTAAAAATCTGTCATCTTTGCGAAGCTAAAAAGCAAAACAACCAGCCAACTTTCACCTCTAGCCCAAGAAGCCTGAGTCAAGGACATGCATTTAAACCGCAAACTGCACAAGTCCTTTTATATGTCCTTTATTTCCATTGTAATTTGTCAAATTAATTGTAAAATGAAAGCTTTCAGTTTCCTGCCTTAAGGATGCGTGTAGTTTTAGGTGCTTAATGCAAAACAATGTGACAAGCCAGCTGCACTGTTTTCATTCAGTTTTAGTGGATATTGTTCTTAAAGTATGGCTTTTTTGTTGCAAAAATATTTAGAAATATTATGTTTGTTATAGATAAGCTGTGGTTCTGCTACTATAGGGCAGTAGTTAGAAATAGCTGTGAGAGTTCATGAAGTAACAAGCATTTATACTATTTCTACATGCCTGCAAACTGTTACTGTGAGTATCTTTATTTGTGATCCTTTGCAAATAATGATGAAATAAATTGCAGTGTTGCAGATGTGGAGGTGGACTGGTGGTTTTCCATCCATCCCATTTTTTGTCTTTTAAAGCAGTAGGTAGTAGAAATAGCCTTTGCTTCTTTCTGTGTGTGTCTACTGGACAGAAATGCATACAAAACAGCTTTACTGTGTGTCATGACTGTATATATTTATGCAAAGTTGTAAAAGAGAAACACAGGTTAGGAAGCATTAGAATTGCATTTTCTTGACCAGCATGAAATTTATCTTTGTGTGTATGCACTGTATTACCCTTTTGGTGACAGGTTCCATTGCCCTGCCCATACACAGGAAAAAAGAAAGCTGGAGCTTTTGTTGCTGAAGTAGATGTGTTCTTCTCCAGACTACATATTCAATAGCTTGAAAATCAGAACTTTTCTGGAAATCAGAAAAATCTTGTGGGAGGACTTCTGTATGCAGAACCAGGAAAATAATGCAAGATTTGAAGCACTTACCAAGTTACAATAGGTTTAGTTGGTGTCTTGCAGACAAATTAAAAATATACTGAAGGACTTTGTTTCCATCTTTATCTTGATGCTCTTTTGCTTCTAGGTCTGGAAGACGTAAAACTATGATATATTTTCTGATATTTGCAGGATTTGCCTGTATATTTACCATGTTTGTACCAACGAATGCAGGTAAGTGTGTAATGCTGCTAAAGTAGATGTTTGTTAATTTAGATAAAAGCTAACAAAACAAATTAATGAGTATTTTGTGACCAAATATATGAGGGCCTAAAGGCCTATCCTTTTACACCATTTTCTTCTTCTGGGGCTAGTCAGCGAGCCAGAGTCTTGTCTATATTGCTTTTTACTTGTTGCGGGCATAATTTGGTCCTGTTAGTTGACCAAGTTTGACTGCAAGCCCTTGGCTCTTTGAAGGTCTGACCAAGCTATTACATTCTGTCTCAAATATTGATACTGCCTTCATTTATCGCTATTAAGCAGTTTACCCCAAAATACGGGATTTAATAGCCAGACTGCAGTGCAGTGGAATGTTAGTTTGACTGGATCTCGATGATGCGGGATGCTGATCTTAATTTTAAATTTGTTTTGGTGGCTTGTAATATTTATAGAAATAGAAATGGAGGTTTTCCTGCATTAGAAAGTTAATTCATCATTAAAAAACAACTAAAAAGCTTTAAAAAAGTGATTTGGTACTTGAAAACTAGAAATGGAAGACTTGCAGTATGGAAGCCATGGGGATGGCAAGAAGCTTGCTGCCTTTCTCAGTCTCACGATGCGCATTGCTGCGCTATGCAGTTGTGAGGACACATCATGGTAACATGGAGTATCATCAAGTATATTTCTCATCTCAAAAGACTTTTTAACACTGTCGGTGACACATGTTTGGTTTTGTATTTTCACATTTGATTTCAAGTACAGTTTTTCTTTACTAATACTTAGGTACTGAAAACTCGTGTCTATATGACACTAACAGAAGTGGCTTCTTGTATGCTTTTTAATACTGCTTCAGTAGATACTCTTTAACCTTGAAAGTGTTTTGACTGAGAACGCCAGTGATGTGATTACAAGGTAGCCTTCTGTAGCTTGTGTTTATCCCTAACAGTTGTAAATGCTGTCTGGCATCCAATACAAACTGATCTTAGAAAAGTCTCAGGAAGAAAAACAGATGGAGATGAAAAATGGTGTAATCCTGTTTTCCATGCTTGTGTTGAATTTCAAGTCCTCGGATGTTTTGCTGCTCCTTTTATTGAGAGTTTTTTTTCCTTTGTTCCAACAAGTTTGCTCCTTGGCCTTCTTTTTATATGTTTTAAAACAAAAGAAAAGCAGTAGTCACTAGTCAGATAGGGTAATAATTCCTGAAGAGTTGCTAAATTTCAGGAAATCTGTCTTTTCCAGTTGACTTAACTTTAACCCCATTAAAATGTCTTACTTTCCACTCTGGTAAGAGTAAAGCTGGTTCTTGGCTCAGAATGATCTGTGTCAGTTAAGTAGAAAGCAGTTCGGCTCCAAGCATGATGATGATGAGTGAGAGTTGTTGCATCTCTAGTCTGATGCTCCTGTCAGTAAGGAGAACATTTCTTACATTTGTCTAAGTCTGCATTCTTCTGAATTATAAGATCCTTGATTTTATTACAGGGGATTTAAGATTTTAATGAGGGATTGGGCACTTGCCTGTCATGTCTGTAACCTTTGCTTGATTTGAGAATCTGATAATTTCCTCTGTGGAATAAACCAAGAACATTTCTGTTACTAAAGATCAGTACTGAGGTTGAGACTAAAAATCTCTTCAATGTTTAAGTAAAAACTGATATATCCCTCAGCTGTCTCTTACCTTATCACTTAGAACTCGTCAGTTAATTTGTGTATCAGATTGGAAGACAGTGAGGGAGAGTGGCAGTGGAGGGGGAATGGAGCTGTAATACTCTTTTTCAAAAGTTGCTGTAAAGCATGAAGACATTGCTTTTTGTGCCTGCATTGTGCTATAGCAAGCAAAGGAGACTTCTAGCCTAGGGGTGGCTAGATTTTAACTTTCATTTAGATTTATCTTCTTATGCTGAAGACGTCAACTTTTTGTGACTTTCGTTGATACGCTTTTCACTGAAGAAGTAAAGAGCTGAGGCAAAATTGAGTTACTGTCAGATATTTCCTTTTGCATTGAGCACAACCCTTTCATGGTGGATTTTTTTTCTGAAGTAAATTTAAAGACTTTCTTAGTTTTAGAAGTACTACTTAAGTTGCTTAAAAGAATTTTTACTCATGAAGATGACAGCCAGAGGATGAATCTGCATAATGACACTGCAAATGAGACTGGTAGTGACAAAACTCCTATTCCATAAGGTCTTAAACATCAGCACCTTTGTGACCATTTGTTTTCTCTGCAAGAATTGTAAAAAATATGTTCCAAGGCTCTGAGGAAAATGTAATGTCAATGTCTGGGCTTACCCAGGGAAGCTGATGCGCAGAGGCTCAACACTGTGATTCTAATCCTGCAATAATCCCCATGTGGCCAGCCTTCAGGCTCCCCTGAGGGAGGGAACCTGGAGAAGACTGCATTTTAAATTCACTCCTGAGTTTGAGTGCTAATTTCTCTGTCTAGACAGACTCTTTCTTCTGTTTTGATAGTAAGACCAAAGCTTCCCAAGTGCACTAGCACTAGACTTCTAATACATAGATATGCACAGTTCAATTTAAGTCTCCCTGGGAGAGAAACAGCAAATTTTAAAACATGTTTGAGAATTACAAATCTCTTCATCATTTCATCTTTGGTTGGCGGAAGAAAAGGGATGGCCCAGCTTTCTGACAGCACCTAGTGGGGCTCTGAGGACCAGGTTCACACCTCTCCATCTTGTGGTTGTATGCAACATTCCACTGAGCAGAAGGAGAACTTGGATGAAAATGTTGTATCTGTTTTGCTTGAAATATAGAAATAACTGCAGAAATGCATCACACTTAAAGATATTAAATAAAGTTTCTGGATTTCAGCTTATGTACAAATGAATTTCTGCTTCAGTTGAACTAGAATCTGATTTGATCAGATGAACAGAAGGGCAAGAATTAAAAGTCAATTGAGAAGCAATCAGATTTTCCATTACTTAATCAACATAATTTGATCCAAACCAAAACATGCTGAACTTCGGGCTGAGGAAGAGAACCTGAAATGCAGCTAATCAGAGCATTCATTCTTTCTTATGATTAAAAAATATAAATTAAATTATATATATTTTTTTAATTAAAATGGATGATGCAAACACAGCCAAATCAGTATAATGAAAGACAGGTTTCTTTCTGCCTTTAAATGATGCGTGCTTCAGTTTAGCCAGCGTAGCTCTGTCTATTAGTAAACTGGGTTGCATTAGCACTTGTTGTTTCCAACAGCAGCAAAGCTGTTGCATTTTAAGTCCCAAAAGGATGTCCTTGGGGAGCCAATAAGCTGTTGAGGTAAATCAAGTTTTATGCTTTTAGTCTAATAAATTAGTTAAGGAGGCAATGATGTCTGTACTTGTCAAAAGATGCTGTTGCCTGGTAAGGTATTCTGACTGCAGAACTGGAAGTCTTAGCCCTTTCATTTAGAGCTGTGGTAGTTTTATACTTCCCCTGCCAAAATGGGTCCGGTTTTCTTGGTGCTGAATATAATTTTATGTATCTGTTCTGATTCTAGCTCTCAAAATGGTTGGGAAGAACTGAAATACTGCTTTTCAACATAGTTAAAAAAAAGAAAAGTAAGAAACCAGACAATTTATGCTTGTTCTGTTCTTTTGTTTGTTTGTTTGTTTTTGTTTTCCTGGCAGGTCTGCTCTTCAGTCCCACTTTGTTAGCTTTGTGTGGAAAAATGATGGTCAGTGCTGCTTTCAACATCTTATATATTTATACATCTGAACTGTACCCAACAGTACTGAGGTAATTACCAGAGCTTCTAGGTAAATGAAAATACTTTTCATGCATGGTGATACTGACTGCTGGTGTGCTTTAATATTTACCTGTAATGACTTTTACCTGAAATGTCAATATGAATTCTTTCTGTAATTAAGGCAGCTTGACAGGGCTTGAAAGGGTTTTTTGTATCAGTCACGTTTTGCACCAATGCAGTTTCCTGGGCTGTTTGTGGCAACTGCCTTTAGCTTTGAATCTGGAATAAAAATAGGAAAACAACTTCTTACACTGCAATGCTAGGTGCTGTATTTCTCATTTATACTATTGATTTTGGGGGATAAAATCACAGGATGCAGAACCAGACATAATTATGTGATGGAAGTACATGCTGACTTAAGCATAAACACAGACTATGCAGTAAGGACTATTAACATTACATCTGTATACTTATATCTCCCATATGATTATGCTTGTTTCCCTGCTGAAAAAAGCAAGTGATGATCTGTATCTTTGTTATTTAATTAAGTATTCATAATGTAACTCATTTTAGTAGTTTATGTATGACAGTAATTTGCTTTATACTATGTAATTCATGAACAGGTGGGCTAAAACCTTATTTTTCATAGTTCTTATGGACTCTTTGTGAGGTTACTCTCTCTCCTATTGTCCCAAGATAAACCTGAGATAAGAAAACACAATACCACAGAGTGTTGTTCTTCTCACCCCATCTCGGTTCTACATGATTTTGACAACTACTTCGTGTTCAGAATTTGAGCCATATTACACAAGTTGCTCAAAAGCAGCAACTACAAAACTACTGCAGAAGTCGAATCCTTCTTTAAAGACAGCAGGAAAGTTGAAAGCTGATGTGGAGTAGGAAGGCGTTCCAGCTGGTGGGTGTGTCCTGTAGCACTGCAGAAGCAATTAAAGTGGTGACACAAATCACTTGATTTCAGGACACTAAGGTCTTGATGGGGAAAAGTATGGGGGTGGGGTGTGTGTAGATAAACGTGTGGGTGACTTCTTGGATTGGCTTTTTTTCTCTTCTGAGGTTCACAAATTGCCATATGTTCTGGAGGCATAAAAGCTAGACTCTGAACGCAGGTTTTGTGTCTTGCAATCAAACTTGCGAGGGTGGAGCTGGATTGTCTGTTTCCAGATACTGAGCTTGTGGTTCTTGGCACAGATTCAGGTTCAATAAGCAAGTCCCAAACACACTGATGGAATTTGGGTGTGGGGGTTTGTTTACAATCTCCCAGTCCAAACTTTTGTACTTTTCTTGAAGTGGGCAGTTTTTGACTTTTCCTGTCCCCTCTGCTTTTCTGGAGTGGAGAATCAAGAGAAATAGATCTCAAAAGAGTTTAATATTTTGATAATTTGTAATACTTTTGCTTGTTTCCATCCGATGCTGTCTTCCTAAACCCCACTGATCTTCAGCGCCAAGCGTGCGGCGGCTCAAACCTAGCAGGAATTTCAGAATTGCGTCTGTGCGTTTGGAACAAAGTGTTTGTGATTAGGAAGATTTTTAAAAAATTAATCGGGCTCTTTCACTTGAGAATCCGCACTCAGATTCTGGCAAAAAAAGTACCTTTGTGCGTCAAATACGCAGCTGCCAGTGGAGAAAATGCGAGAATAAGGGCGGTTCAAGAAGTTGCGCATTGTTAGACCACTCATGTTTGATAATGTGGCAAACTTAATTTAAACCGTATGAGAATTGCTCGCGTGACAACTTATGTGTTTAAAAATGCTTGCTATCTCTCTGGTACTGCGGTTGCAAGTATGAGGGTTTATGCAAGAAAAGCAGTGATGGGCGAGTTTACTTTAAAACGAGCCACCAGCACCATCTGGTGGTGTTTGCAAAGCTCTGTCCTGATCCTGGCGTGGCTCTGGCAGCGGAGCTTAGGCCTGCCCTGTGATAGGCATGGACCGTTCATAGCCAGTGGAGGGAGGTGGAATGCACTTTTTTATTTTGTTTATTTTTTTTAATCAGTTGGATGTTTTGCAGGAAAATGAAATATCTCCATTATTACTGCTCCTTATTTAAACCTCCTTACTGATCTAAGTGTGGGAGCTGTTAGGCATATCTTTTTAAGTTAACTGATACATGGAGTAATGACAACCGCACCTCATGTTAGAAACAGGAAGGTACTGCAAGCTGGAAACTGTGTATGTGTTTTGGGCTTTTTTCCTCTTTGGCATGTCTTTAAAATACCTTTGGGGGAACAAAAAAGTTTAAAAAGAAAGAAGTTAAAAATACCATTGCATTTTGGACAGAAGGGAATACTGTCTTTGGGAACAAGATGTAATCATAGCTCTAATGATGTAGACTTAAGGCCAAACTCATGGTTTGTTTGGTTTTTGTTGTTGTTTATTTGGGTTGGGGGAGGGGGCTGTTTTTGTTGTGTGTTGTTTGTTTTTTTTTTTTTTTTTTTTTTTTTTTTTTTTTTTTTTTCTTCCCCCCGTGCAAAAATGATTGATGACATCCTTGTATGTGATGAGTGAAACTGGAGTGGGGCCACTGGACTGTCTAGGGTAGTTTTGGAAAGCTCATTTGCTTATTTTTACCGTGGGGAAACTATTGTGTTTTCACTTAATGTCAGTGGTAGTAGGTAAAGTTTGTACTCCCTTAAAATACTTGCCCTTTTGATCTCTGGTTGTCTTTACAAGGAACAGCCTGCACTTTTTTTCTGCTGAAATGCCCCTCGAGGAGTGCCACATGGCATGTGTTCTTTGGCAGGCAGCTGCAGCAGGAATAACTGGCTTGAGCAGAGCTGTGATTACCCTGGTTGTAGAGCTGTTTTGGCTAGCATTAGCTCAGCAGGGTGCTCCATGGGATTGGAGTATTGTGTGCAGTTCTGGTGTCCTCAACATAAAAAGGACATGGAACTGTTGGAATAAGTCCAGAGGAGGGCCACAAGGATGATCAGGGGACTGGAGCACCTCCCATATGAAGGTAGACTGAGAAAATTGGGGCTGTTCAGTCTGGAGAAGAGAAGGCTGCGTGGAGACCTCATAGCAGCCTTCCAGTATCTGAAGGGGGCCTATAGGGATGCTGGGGAAGGACTCTTCATTTGGGATTGTAGCAAGAGGACAAGGGGTAACAGGTTCAAACTTAGACAGGGGAAGTTTAGATTGGATATGAGGAAGAAATTCTTTACTGTAAAGGTGGTGAGGCCCTGGAATGGGTTGCCCAGGGAAGCTGTGAATGTTCCATTGCTGGCGCTGTTCAAGGTGGGGTCGGACATAGCCTTGGGTGTCATGGTTTAGTGGGAGGTGTCCCTGCCCATGGCAGGGGGTTGGAACTAGATGGTCTTAAGGTCCTTTCCAACCCTAACTATTCTATGATTCTATGATTGTAGGAGCACATGCAGTCAGTCAGGTTTAGTAGGTGCTCTAGTGAGAGTGGTGAAACCAGGGCAGTAAGGTAAGACAGGTGGTGGGTGGTCAGATGTTGGCAGTGCAGCATCTCAAGAATATTTGCTAGTAGTTCTTGGGCACTAATATATTTTTTCTTTTTAGATACCATGACATTCTTCTCCTTAACCCAAATTGTGTGATTCTCCATCTCTGGATATGGACAGTCTTAGGGTCTGTGGGAAGGATGCTTCTAAACGAATGGTTCACATGCAGACTTGTGTGTCCTCTGTTCAGGGATTTTGTTGATAGGGAAAGATGCTTGATCTTGTCTTTTTGGGGGTTGGGTTAACGTTGTCTTAATGTGAGGAAGTGTGGGTTGTGAATTCTCTTTTCCGAAGAGGACCTGTTAAGCAAGAAGGTTGCTTTGTCTGTTTATTTTTATGGCAAAGTCACTCAAAGTTCCTCATTCTCATCCACTTCCTTTAACCTGTGCAAAGGGCCATTAGGAAGAGATGTGCAGGTGGGTGGTTTTGGTTTACTAGTGACCCATGTCACCTCTCTGCTTGTCATCTTTAATCCTGTTACTGTCTTCCTGTCTTTGGGGGAGGAAAAGGAAACAGGGTGAGCCAAAGCAGCTCAGCTCAGTGGTGTGACTGAGGATGATGATGATGAATGAGAGGAAGCAACTGAGACATGGAGGGAGAGCAACAGCCACTGTGAGCTGGTTCTTGCTGTCTCAGTGATGACTGGTGCCAATGTCAGTCTCTGAAAGAGCTCTTAAATACCATATTTAGGAGTGATACAGAGATGGAAGATTTCTGTACTTATCAACAATTTTTAATTTATTATTTATTTATTTAACGTTCTTTGAAGAGGATCTTTGAAGAGGCTCCTGCTGTTCTAACCTATGTTTTGATTATCACAGTTAGATGGGATTGTTTTAAACTTGGCTGAAAATTGAAGGGAGTGCAGAATTCAGCAGCCCCTCTAGTGACACATCTGGCCGGATGTTTGCAAGCTTCACACTGGCAATTAATTAGTTTCTGTTTGGAGGTAAGCACTGCTGTTTCATCTGTGCAACCTGAGGCGGCAGAAGGGAGGCTGCCACTGACAGCTTGAGCTAGAGGTAGCGTTCAGGATCTTCTACCTGAAGATCCTGCCAGGCTTTGAAATCATGCCCGGTCCAGCACAGGGATGTCCAGTTAAATTGCCCTATATGGCAGGTTGAAAACCTCTCTCTTTGTTCGAACTTTTGTGAAGGATTGTGCATCAGGGTGACTTTGTGAGGGTTTGAAAGGGTGTGACTCACCTTGCTAGCAGATACTCTGAGAAAATCTTCAGCATAACTGGTGGAGGCCTTTGAAAAACCTTTTTTTTTTTAATAAGGGCTATTGATAAAAAATAAAGTGTATGTTGGTTCTGGCAGTGCCACCACATGTTCATACATGATTCAGTTGTGTGTTCTGAAACTACAAGTCTTTCATTCTTTGTTTGAAACAGAAATGCTGGCTTGGGTGTCTGTTCCATGTCTTGCAGATTTGGAGGCATTTTGGCTCCATTTGTGCCATCCCTGGTAAGATTATTTTCTACTTATAATGTAACTCAGGTTTATTAAACTGTCTCAAAAGCACTTTGCTGAATCTTTTTTCTTGAAAAAGATTTGTTTTATGAAAAATTAAATAACATTCACTCAATTTCAGAATTAATGAACAAGATGTTTAGAAATACCTTGAATTCCATCCTTTTTGGAAATTAGATAATGTTCTGTGTTTAATATTTCATCTGTTAGTGAAACGATTGTCATAATACATTCCATACTGCTAAAGCTTACTCAGTATCTGAGTTCTTTTAGTAAACAGAATTTTGGTATGGGGGTGTTTCTGTGAAATGACATTTATTGGGGTTTTTTGTTCTACCAGTATTTGAATAATTGCACGAGTTGCTGGAGTGAAAAGTTGTAGTCTTCTGGTTTTGGCTGGAGCTCATATGGATCATATATTTTAAGAGAAGGAAATAATGGTGGCTTTTTACTATGAATTTTTATTTTTAGAAATCTCTTAGTCATTCTATACCGTTTGTGGTGTTTGGAATCACTGGACTGTCAGCAGGATTCCTGACTCTCCTTCTGCCAGAAACACTGAATAAGCCAATTGCTGAAAGCATCGAAGATCTCCAGAGCCCCAAATACCAAGTGCTTAAAAGTAAAGAGGTAGAGTAATTTTTCTTTTTTTAACTGTAGCTTTACGTTATCTCCCCCTCTATCTTACGTGAACCTAGTATGATCTATACATAAGCCTAGTATGATCTATAAGTGATCTGTTACGCGAGCCTATATGATCTAGTGCATATTGGTTAGATTATGCATGAATGAATGTGTACGTGAAGTTCTGTAAAGTTGTTTCTCTTGCATTCAGTGGAGATTAAATTTATTCTTTATTTGGCTAGTAAAGATGAAAAGGCTGACACCTGTCACCTGTATGTATTAAATTATATGTAAATTAATGCTATTTTTGTTTCCTTAAAGGAAAAGAAATTGTAGAAAGGCAGTCTGAAATAGTCAGGAACAATACATTTGGCAATATTCCTGGGTTTTACAGTGAAACAACTAGGCATATTTTTCATATATTGGATTGTGCCTGTTTTGTAGTGGAACATAATCTATATACCTGCGGAAGTGTTTTATCCTTCGTCTCCTGGGATAGACACATTTAAAGTGCTTTCCTGTTACTGATATGCACTAAATAAAACTTAGGCAGCGAGAAATGAAAGTTTTCTTTGTTTCAGCAGGTAATAGAATAGAAAATGTGAAGCACACCCCCTAAGTTATGCTTGTTTTCTTAGTAATCTGCATTCAGTTGGAATGGGAAAAAAATTGAGCTTTTAACTTCTCAGTTTTTTAAAAAGATTTCTCATGTTTATATGTAATATTAACCTATAAAATAGGACAAGAAAAATCAGACATGCAAACTGTTTTTCAATAATTATTTTTCTTCTGTCTGACAGGCAGTGTTAGAAGAAAACACTTAAGTTTCAGAAGGCTTGTCTGTGATGGAAAATGCAGCTTCCATTGAGCAGATGCTCTTCACGGTTGAAGAGCAGATTCTTGCCCTGTGTGTCTGACAGGAAATGTTGGAGCACTCGTGTATAATGCTGTTTGTAGCATGTTAAGCAGTTTTATGTGGAGGCAAATTGAGAAGATGGAAGAAGTTGATCAAAGCTTGTGAGAAAAGAGATGAGAAATTGGTGCATTAATGACTTGGCATGCTGTAGATGTTTGGACTTCTTTACAGCTCCTTAAAATGAAGTATTAATTTCTTTTACAAAATGCAATTGCTTGCTTCAGATGAAGCTATAATGTTGTAATTGAAGTTATGTGTATAATTTAAAATTTAGACGGCCTTATATATACAGGCAAGCTGTAATCATGAAAAGTAACAGCATCCTGTATATACTAATTTTCTCTGCAGAATTTTTTTTTTCCTCTCTAAATTACAGTATACCTCACACAATGTGAAGAGACCAAAGATTTCTATAGGTTATTTGCCTTAGTGTATCTAGCATAAGAAACCTGAATAGGAGATCTGAAAGGAGTATAAACAGATTTTATTGTGGGAGTAAATAATTTTTTAATACAGTTGTACATGGAAAGATATGTAAAGTTAAAAATAATACTATATTGGAAAAATTATGTCAGGCCTTTAAGAGGGACATTTAAAGGAGAGAATGGGTAACATTTTAGACAAAGGTTATTTAATTCCAGTTGTAAATGTGGGACTAGAAATTACTGAATGAGTCATATATTATATAATATATGTAATAATATGTAATCCAACACGTTTTACAGATGAGTTGGAAATTGTTCCTGTAAGAGGAGAGGGTGTGTTTGGTTAACAGTTAATACATTTATGTTGAAATAGATGCATCACGTGTTATAATTTTCTGACAGCCAACACAGTTTTGTTATTAAAAAAGAAAATGATGTAACATGGGTACTATGAGTGCTGCTTTTTCCAGGATGTTTATCCAGACTTTGTTCGGAGACTACTTGTATTATTTTGATTTTGTCTCCCTGTCTGATGTGTCTGATAGGAAAAGGTTAATTAAAGTCCTCTGTATTTTCAGCAAGTTCCATAGTTAAATAGTAGTTCTGCAAATGAACACGCACCCATGCAAATGTATGTGCACTTATGCATACATGTATGCACAAATAAGCAGCTTGCTCTGCCGAGATGTCTCGAAGAAATCTGTGCTGTGTCTATGCATGCTGTACTAACGGCCTTATGTGTCCTTAAGAGGTGAAAATCAGTTGGCAATCAGAACAACATTTAGATAATGCTGGTGAACAGGAGGATTGCATGTACATTTATTTAACCTCTGGGGCTGAAGCTTGATGACAGACAACTTACAGAATATGCTGTGCAAACCCTTATCTTCTGCTCATTTATTTATTCATCATTTTTGTGATTTTTCACTTTCATGAGGATTAGAATTAAGTCTGTGAATTTCCTTTTTCTGAATATTAATGCCTTCCATTGCATGAATATTTATAATCATAGTAACTGATTGTACCTCTTCAGAGGATAATTGGGTCAGCAGGGATATGGTAAAGAGCAAATTTTGTTATTGTTGACTTCAAATTTTATTACAAGAAATAAAATTTAATAAGAAATAGAATGCTATAAAGTTGTACTCCCAAAGCAGAGATAAGGCTGGAACAGGAGGATCGTAAAGGTACCATTATGTGGTGGGAGTTTGTCTCCCTTCTGCCATGTGTTATCAGACCGTATCATGACATCTCCCCTCTGCATTTTATTTGACAGCATGTGAAAAATGGGTAACAAAAGATCATTTACATTTGGAACATCCTTATTTCTGCTTTATTTGACCTGGAATTTTGCCTATGGTGACTTGTGTGAATTTTGTGGATTGATAACCAGACAACTGCCTCTGAAAAGAAGTTAATGATCTTTTCATCAACTCTGGCATCATTACTCATGGTACCTGCAGCAATTTTTGAGTGGAGGCTAGTGTGGAAGCTGGTTTGGTACTTTGTCTCCAAGATCCAAAAAAGGATATGGATAGAAACATTGACTTCTATTTTTGCTTCTTTTCAATTCACCACCTTGTTTGACTTCTAAGTTAAGATATCCTTGCTGCATTTTGCTATTGCTGGCTAAAAAGATGCAATTTAGAAAAAATAAAAAGTTTGTTTTGTTTTTTTCCAGTTACATGTTTAGAAAAAGGGAAACTATTTGCAGCTATATTAGATTTTTTTTCGGTTGGACTAATGTGATCAGTGCATTACATCTTACAAGGTCCCAAAGTTAAGAAACCAGCTGTGTCATTCATTACTGTTATATGTCACAGCAAATCGGAAGAGGCAGCATTTTTTTGTTTTCCAAATAACTGCTTTTTGGAGTAGGTATCTTAAAACTTTAAATTTTGTAGAGTTAGAAATTCTTCACTTAGAGCAACTCTTTTTCCTATTATTTTTTTAGTGGAGACAAAGCAGTTTTGGGGAGGGATGTCCTAATAAATTCTTGACTCAATGTGAAACTATTACCTATTGCTTTCCATTTCTCTGTAAAAAGAACAAAAGCAGCTGAGTTAATTTAAGTGGTTTAATTATACACATTAGGTCACAATCACCATCCTTAAGTACCGCTTCTAGCTCTTTCCCTGTGCTTTATTTGTGTGTAGAAACTTGATTATAATTTTACATCTGTACTATTCATCTGTTTGTGTTAGAACAATGTCTTCAGTGCTTAAGCACTTAGTTGTGAAATTGCCTTTTTCTTTATCTGTTTTTAAATTGATTTGAAGACTTTTTACTTCAGCATTTGAGATAATCCTGCTGCTTTCTGGCTTTTATGTTTCAGCTGCAAATTTCAAGGTTAAAAAAAAAATGAAGATAAAGAGTTGGCTGATTTGCACTGTTCTTAAATAATTTGTGATGCAGGTTGTCGAGAAAGGAAGTTTGAACTAATTTAAGGTTTTTTTTCAGTCCTTTCTGTGTTTCACTTTTAATCTTGCTGTATTCTTCCTGAAGGAGTGCTGGGATTGCTTTTTTTTGTCCTTAGTGCTTAAGAGTGCTGAGCAGAGGCAAAGCTCGAACATTCATTTATGCCACCTACATTTTAATGCCATTTTCCTGTCATTTTACAATATTTCTCCTTAATTCTTGGGTAGGTTTGCTTAAGCCCCAGTTTTTCCCTTATCAGAGGAAGAATATAAATTTTAAATATTCAAAAATATTTTTCCATTGTTGCTCCAGTTCATGCTATCTTTTGTATTTCGTTTCACATTTTGTGGCTCCACAGCCCTCCCAATGACCCACTCAGCACAGAGGATCAATGGGAGATCAGCTGAATATACATTTTCCTGGCTGGCAAATAACCTCTGCTTTATTTTGTCATCAGCCAGCAATACACACCCACACACTGTATTAAAAAACAGGTCAGGTATAAAGGCAGGGTTTGAGTTCCTTTTCCTGGAAAGTAAACTTTGCCAATGTTCATGATAAGCTCATCTCAGATCTTTTTCATTACCCCATTTGATGTTTCATTAAAGCTGTTTCCTCCATTGTTGGAGCATTGTATGTTATTGCTTGAAGTGAAGTCTAGGGATTCATTTTTAGGTTTTATCCTTTTAAATCTGAGCAGAGTGAAGTACAAATAATCGTTTGCTTTGTTGACTAATACTCTTGCAGCTAAGCAGCTGAGAAAGGAGGAGGTGAACTTTTCATACTACAATCTGTAACCAGCTGGTTCTGCTATTTAATTTTTAGTTTGCTTGAGGCAAATAACTGTATCGTGTATTACAGCATGCAAGAGATCTAATTTTTTTCCTTGCAGTGAGTTATCAGCAGTTCATTGGAAAGGTCATCTTTTTCCTGTCACTTGCTACAGGAGATGTAAAATTTCCCAGAGATGACTTCTGATAGATGCAATCTTTCCATTAGAGTTAAATTTGTGAAAATAGTGGACAGATGTACAGCTATAGGCAAACTATATGCAAATCTGGGATGATCTTTTTTTATCATAGCATGATTTCTTTATACCAAGACTTCTGAATCTGTGAAGAAAGGTTTGGGCTGTAAGGTGCAGTGGGAGCGCTGTCTATGCTCACCTGAGCAGAGTGGTAGACCAGAGTGGCTGAGATGTTCATGAGGGAAAGGGAACGTGTCTGAAGAGTAGCAGAGATTTGGGAATCAAACTGTTCCCAACTCCTGCATACTTGTGACGTGATCCTGAATTATGCCAGCCTCATTTTAACTTGGTATTAGTTATAGTACTTTCTATACTAGATACACTCCTGTTCCTCTGATTAGTCTCCTGGTTTAGGAAACAAACTAGGATTGGGAAGAAGAAACCAGAAAACAAATACGGTGCAGCAATTTTGACGGCTTATGTAAACACAGTGCGGCTCTGCCTGGACTGGTTTGATGGTGTGGTTTCCTACAGTGGTCCAGAGATATTTGAAGCTGTGCAGGCTGATGGCTTTCACTGAAGGAAGGAGTGTGTGAAACAGTGCTTTAGTGTCATCTTCCCAGGTAGTATCAACCTAATCATGGTAATGGCAGGTAAGGCTGAATAGGCCGGCCAGCTGTTAACTTTTTCAACAGTTCAGTCACTTGTGCTGAAAATCTTTATATTAGGCTTTTGTCAGCCAGGTAGCAGTACTGCCAACATTCTGTTGACTGTATTTAAGTGTCCTTGCCATGAAAGGCTCCAGGAAAACACTGCTCATTGCATGTTAACTCTTTTTCAAAGATATTATGCATCTGCAAATTTGTTTGGCACAGCCTCACTTGCGTAATTTTCTGCCTTCCACTGTACTTTTTTCTCTACTATCCCACCCACAGTGATGCAGGGCAAGGCTGAATCCTCAGCTCTGTGTACCAGCATGCAAAGAAAGAGGCTGCAGTACATTGCTGGCACACCTAAGGAAACTAGAATCTCTACACGAAATGTAGTTACTCCAGATGTGTCCAGGTTGAAAGAAATTGCTATTTCTTTTCACCATCCCATATCTCATGGTTGATCAGTTTTATAAATGTTGGTGTCAGTGTTCAGCGACAGCTGGCTCTGAACACTGCTGCAGGAAAGCCTAGCAGCAGCAATGTTACACTCTGCTCCCTCCACTAGTTTCTGTTGCAGCTTTGGACGTATTTCATCTGTTTTGAATACAAATCCCTGATCCTTTTTTAAGGCCTCCTGATCTCTTGATTTCAAGAATATAATATGACAGTTCAGCAGTCTGTCATTGCATTATGTTTGTTTCCCTTTATTGCTTCAGATTGGCTGCCTTTTAGTTCCACTGGAGACACCAATGGTAGGAATGACATCAAATAGGGATGCTTGACTTATACACCCTGCAGTTTGATGCTGTGTATTTTATATTGTGTTTTTTTTCCTATTTTGAGAATATTCCAGTTATTTCTCTGAATGGACACTATTCCAGAGTGTCTCATTTTTATATCTGTGTGCCTTGAAATGAGTAAGCAAATGGCTCAAAGTGCTTGTGTAAAGAAACTCCCTCACCATGAGCCCAGTTTTACTTGTGTTAAGACCTGCTGATAAACCAGTAGCATGGCCTCTGTAGGGAGTCAGAGTGGCTACTCTGACTTGCAGGAGCGTGTCTGAGAGAATTATTGCCCAACCTTCCTTTTAACAGGAGGGGGGCTCTTCAGTGTTGAATTCCTAAGCTGCTTTGATGGGATTTGAGGGATGTTTTCAATGCTGAGATTTCTGACTGATTAACCTGTGGGTATAGTGACCCAGATGGTTGGGGTCAGAGCTGGAAAGCAGCTCCACCTCCTGCCCCCCTTGCTACTCTCTCACTCCTCAGGGCACCGGGCTGGGGTCAGCTGTCAGCCAGGCTGGCCCGTTCATGCATCTTTCATCATTGCTCTTCTGCTCTGCTGCACCAAATTTCCGAGCTTTCCTGGGGATTGAGCTTTTACAGAACAATTTCTTGGCATTTAGCTCCAGAGAAAGTTTCTTCTGCTGTGGTCTGCGGAGTTTGTCCCAGCTGTTGCAGCATCCTTTGGGTGTAGCAATGAAAATACTCTTGCTGGAGCAATGTGTGTTTGTGCACTGTACTGTGCTGCCTCAGGGGCCTTCTGGGTACAAGCAGTTGCAGGACTAGTTCAACGAAAATCTTGTAACCAGCAGCTCCTTTCTCTGAACAGTTGGCTGCTTGGGGGAGTGATCACTTCTCCTCAACTGGAGGGAACTTTTTACATTTGACTTGGTCATTCTTAAAAACAAACCAACCCAAAACCAGCGCCAGGTGAAAATGAATTCTTAAAATGAAAAAGCAAGGAAGAACTATGACTTATGCTGTAGTTAGTCACCTCTGTTGAAGAATAACACAGAAAAGTAAAATTGGCAGCAGGAGGGCTCCAGCACTGATGGTCTTTAAATCGCTGTGGATCTGATTTGTCTGTTTATTATCTTTAATCCTAGTGGTCTACCAGGAAGGAGGGAAAATAATTACTAATGACAGATTTTAGTTGAAGTTAATTTATTGGTGGTGGAACTAATTGTGAGTTCCAGGTGTTCATCAGTTTAGCAAGACAACATTTAACTATCAAATGTTCTAATTACAATGTGGTTAATTAAACATGATTAAACTGTTGGGTTTACAGACATGCAACTAATTATACATAATTACACTTCTAGTGGGTTTATGGTATGCATCATGCAAGGTGTATGTACTTTTAAAAAGTTGCTTTTTGTAAGACACTACTTTATCTTTATATGTTAATATATGGGTATTGACAGTTCGCTGTGTTTTTAAGCTAGAAATATACTGTGAAAAAGTAGTGAGATACTGAATTAACAGGTCAGTTAAGAACCATAAAAATGGTGGGAGGTGGAAAGGAGGGGGACCTGCTCAGAAATTGCAACTGAATGTGTAAGCCTTACACGAATTAATAAAAGCTGGTAATCTTTGCTATTTAAATTCTCCTGCTATTAAAGCAGAAGCAAAGTCTTTTGATACAATAAGATCAGTGTTCACTGGGTTCTCCAGGTTGCTGGTTAGCACCTGCTTCAGAGAGATTTGATGAGAGAATGGGGTGTTTGTTTACTCGTAGTCTGAAAGTCTCTGAGATGGGTTTCTGGGGCTCTCCTGGGTGTCCTGGCTCCTGTGGTGGGTGATGGCCCCAATGTAATAAGGACATGGAGCTGTTAGAGTGAGTCCAGAGAAGGGCCACAGAGATGACCAGAGGGCTGGAGCACCTCTCCTATGAAGACAGGTTGAGAGAGCTGGGGTTGTGCAGCCTGGAGAAGAGAAGGCTCCAGGGAGATCTCAGAACAGCCTTCCAGTGCCCAAAGGGACGTACGATAAATCTGAAGAGGGACCTTTTATAAGGGCATGTAGTGACAGGACAAGAGGGAATGGCTTTGAACTGAAAGAGGGTAGATTTAGATTAGATATTAGGAAGTAATTCTTCACTGTGATGGTGGTGAGGCCCTGGCACAGATTGCCTAGAGAAGCTGCTGCTGCCCCATCCCTGGCGGTGTTCAAGGCCAGGTTGGATGGGGCTTTGAGCAATCAGGTCAAGTGGAAGGTGTCCCTACATGTGACCCGGGATTGGAACTATGTGATCTTTAAGGTCCCTGCCAACCCAAACCACTCTGTGAAGTGTGTGCAAAGCAGACTCGTGGGCAGGGCATGTGGAGAGATCTCATCCTGCTGACATCTCGCCTGGATCGGGCAGGCACCAATGTCGTACTTGAAGCCAGCTCTAAAACGAACCGAATCTGCCAAATTCAGTAACCGCGGTGTGTGAATTTCAGCACGTCTCGAACCTCCCCTCAGCCCGCTGGCTCGTGCCTGCTCCCCCTCGACTGACGCCTGCAGGCGGAGGTTGAGAGGATGAGGGGTACGTGACAGGGGACCGCGGCCCATGGCCGCCTGCCCGCAAGATGGCCCTGCAGGGCACGGGTCGGAGCAACCTCAGAGGATACGGTGAGGGTAAGGGCAGTTGATCAAACCCTCTGTCCCGGCAGTGGCTTCCCACCGCTCTCCCTTGCCAAAGTGTTCTGCCATTCTTTGTCCCAGGGTAGTACAGACGCTTGTGCCTTCTTCAAACTTAAGAAGTTAAGACGTGGATTAAGTCTTTGATGCTTGGGGTTTGGTTTTGCTGTCAATTATTGTCCTTTCAATTAGCGCCTCATAGCTTTGTCACGTACTAGGTCTCTGTAGTAGTCTTTTATTTCAGGTTTAATTCCTGTCGTGATGGACACGTGTCCCACTTAATTATGAAGAGTGCTTTTGTTAGGAAAGCTGTGCGCTGTGCTTGTAATAGAGGTTATTTAAATCTTTAGTTGTTATTAAGACTCTTTAATTTGAACCATGGAGAAAGGGGCACCAAGGAGAATGGGTGTTAGTGCCTGAAGGGGTAGTGATGGCTTAACATAGGAGATGTGAAGCACTTGCCTCTCCTGGAGCGTTGGTTACTCCAATGGCTGTGTCCCTGGGACAGGGGGAAGCCATGGAGGCTGGTGTGAGCATATCTGGACTGTGAGCTGGCATCTCCTCCGCAGGCACCAGAGCTCACCTTTGCTTAGGACCTAGTCTAACGACGGGTGAAGTCAATTTTGCAGAATTTCCCATACCATTATCTATATAATGAATACAGTTGTCTTATTTCTGTGCTCTAGAATAGAAAACATTCATGCAATCTATAGATGAGTATTATGGAGACAGCTGCATCAAGTTTGCTTTATAATTTGGCATGACCAGGTGGTTTGCATATTGGAGAAAGGAAATATTTCCTGCTTGAACATCTTTATTTGCAGTGATAATGTACACACTGTTGACCATCAGTTATGTCCTAATGAATTTGCTTATCATTGTCTGTATGAGATTTGCAGAGCACAGAGTTTTTTGGTAAACTTGGAGTTCATTATTGCATGAACACTGAGCGTTCATGGGAATGTAGTGCTTGCTTTTCAGTGCCTGTGTTTTGCGTGTGTCACTGGTACCCAGATGAATATACTGGAGTATGCTGAGTCCTTCTTCACTTTGCACATGATTTCACAGCTATGAAGTTGGAAATCCACAGTGGTGTCAGGCAACAACTGGAAATCCACAGGAATATCAAGCGACTGAAGAAATCATGTCCTTTCCTCCGTAGGCATCAGTGAGTTAGCCTTTCATTAGTAATAAAATCAAATGAATGTCAATAAACACTTCTAAGTAACTGGGTGCTTTTTTATTTCAAGTTTTTTTCTCTCTTTTTGTGTGCACAAGTATATACCAAAAAGTAAGAACAGCTCCTTCTCTAACTGGAATTTATCTCTGTGCAAACATCTAGTGCCAGTAGGATATACTGTAAATACTAAAACTGCAATGGATTTATGACTGTTCTGGGTTTTCCTAAACCAGGAGAGCACTGTGTGAAATGCACTTGCCTTAATTTTCATGTCCTGTATTGAAGTGGAATTTTGTATTGAATTTTCCTGTCTTGCTCAAGACAGTCATCTGGGCTGTCAAACATAGCATTGAGGACCAGTGTGGCTGTGCCAGGTGAGTGTCCAGCCTGGCAGGGCCTCTCATTTGAGGTGAAAAGACCTTTCCTCCCATGTTGCAGATAATAGAGAGATGGCCTTTGGGTGGAGCAGCTTTGTTCTTGCCCCCAGGCCTTGTTGGGCTCATGTCCATTTCCCTTCCAGTTGCTAGAAAAATGATTTTTGTTTAACTGACTCATTCCAGGGACAGTTAGTTGCTCAAAGAAACTAATGATATATGTGGAAATGGCTGGGAGATCAGTGTCAGGATGGGTACTGTGCCAGCCCTGAATCAGTACAGTTATGGGAGGAAATGGAAAAATTGGGAAGAGGATGGTTAGTGCTCCCCTTGCACCTCTATATTATTGTTGGCAAAAAACCTTAAACAAAAAAAAACACAAAAACCAGACCAGCCCTGGGGACAGCCATATACTCAGATTTCCCTGCAGCCTGTTCCCAAATGTCTGTTCGTCTCTTCAGGCTGGCAAGCCACCCTGTGATGAGCTCTGCTTAGTGCCAGCAGGCTTTGTCAGCCTGGACACAGGACTAGTATTTGGGTAGCTGCCTGTGACACCTGCAGGATCTGTGTTGATGCCCATAGGAGTGCACTGAGCACACAGCACAGGGACTTCTCTGTGGAGAGCTATTTGGCTGTGAATGGGCATGTGAGCAATCCAGACAATTGCTTGACAATTGTAAGGTAGTGACCCACAGGCACTGAGGCCTCGCCTGGGGGTTACTAAAGTTCATGTACGTGCAGAAGCCTTGAGAAAGTTAGCACGGAAAGCTACTGAGAGAGATGTGCAAGAGGAACTGATAGCTGTAACCTTGAAACATATGCTGTAATAGTTAACCAATCATTAAACTGTTGCTAGCACTCGGCTAAGTGAAGTTAACCAACCAAGTGTTATCGAATGTTCTGCTGTTCTGAAACTTTCCTATAAAAGGCACGATTGCGCACAATAAATTGTTCAGCGTTTGATCACATTGATCTGTGTTGCGTTGTTCCTTATCCCCCCCACTTCTCTGGTGCCTGCTGGTGTGCTCCTGAATCAATACCTTGTTCATCAGGGCTCCTGATAGCCCCATGTGTGTTGCTATGCCATGAAGGTCTGGAAGTGGCATTAAATAGTTTAACCTATTATTATTATTATTAATAATATAATTTTGTCTTTTCATGAGCAACAAATTACAATGAAATAAAAGAGGCTGAAAAATGAAATTTTATACTGTGCCTTTTAGGCAGTTCTATACTTGTCTCTGACAAGAAGGCTAAAAGAGCAAAGTAAATATTGATTAAGTGTCTGGTCTTTACTTAAATGCTCTTGAAAGTTAATCAATCCACTTGTGCCTAAACTTTGTTAGCTTTTCAGTTCAGAGGGGCTGGGGGAAAATTCACCTTGCTTTTCTGGCTTAAAGAGGATGGCAGAGCTGGAAGCGAACTATAATGAGCTTGTTTACCTATGCCTTGATGAGATTAAGATAGGATGGTGTACTGTCCCTCAGATCATGATTTCTGTATATTTAATTGCCATTGCAGCTTGTGAACAGCCCATTACCTAGTGTATTTATGCTTCAGGAGGCTAATGCTGAGTGGTGATAGTCTCTTCATCTTGCATTTGTTATATAAAAACTTAAGGTAATTGAGTTTGGGGAAAAACAACAATAAAAATGCAGAAAGGTGGGTTTTCTCTTTGTGTCTATTAATAGGTCTGTATACTTCGGGGGCTTTGTTGACGAGCATTAAAATGCATAGACTTTTAATGGAACTGCAAAGGAAAACAGAATGAATCCTTACGACTTAACCTAACTGTAACTTTGTTCTCAAAAAATGAAAAGGGATGTAAATGTCCTTCTGACTTCCAGACCACCGCTGGTGCTGTAGCCCACCTCTGACCACATCAGAGCAGCACTAGGCAGGGAGAAGAAGGGTGGCTCTTGGCTTTGGCACAGCTGTGTAAAGATTTGGCTAGCTTTGAAAAAGAGCATGATGGTTTCTGATTCTCTGTCAATAACATGGATGAGGGCTCCATCTCTGGTGGGCTGTCAGTCTGGATGTGAGCCACAACCTTTACATTACCACACTGAGATGTTTTCATTTAGGTAGTTTATTAGCTGTTGGTGTCGGCAATATGAAGATTCTCCGTTTATGTTAGTATGCATATATTGGTGTATGTTTTCATTTGGAGGGTTTTTCTGTGCTACAAGTGCCACAGACAAACACACTACCCCAGACAGCCACATTTTTCTGCATAAATTTTTAAATCCTATCCAGGGAGACTGTTTATCCGGTCTGGAATAAATCACCTGGTCTAGGTAGAGGGGACCTTCCTGTCTGGCTTCTGATTCCCCTGGGCTGCTGGACCTGCCTGATCAGGGCAGCAGCCTGGCTATGCTAATAGCTATGCCTCACCTCTGCTCCATAGGGAACATAGCTGCTTGCCTTCACAGGTGGGCAGCAGTTATTCGGGTTTATAGTTAATAAATCTCCCTGGCAGTTTTGGTCTCTGCTTCCCACTGTACCATAATTGTACTATATGCAAAGACCGTGTGATGGGATGGGGTTAAAAAAAGGAAAGCCTCAAAATGTGGCTTTTGAAAAGACTGCTGTTGACACAGGCTTGATCTTTGACCTTTGTCTTGCTGCTTTCAGAATGAAATTCCTGCTTTTGCGTCACCCTGGTTTCCTCCCTGTTCCTGGCTTGTGGCTTCGCCTGATCAGTGACGTGCGGTGATGATCATTTGCATGTGCCTGTTTGTGTGACAGCTGGATTAGTGTTTTTGATCTTGGTCATTGGCAGTGTGCAATCCCTTCTCCTTCCCCTCTTCCAGGAAAGGTGCCTTCTTGTTTTGGCAAGCTGTGGTGGCGAAATGAGGATGCTGGTGCTTGCTGCTGTCTTCTGGGCAAGATCTTTGCCTTCAGGTTTCTGGGACCAGCTTAAGAGGTGGAGCAAGCACAAGGTTCTGCTTGCCCAAAGCCTGTTAAAACAGTTGGGGGAAAGAAAGACAGAAGAAAAAGGTACAACCACATGAAAACCTTGAAGAAGGTGCAGTGAAGCCGCTTAATGACTGAGGAAAGGGCTGAGTAAAAGATGAAAGAAAATGACTTGAAAACACAAAGTAAATTACCATTAAGAGGTGTTTATGCACAGGCAGGTTTATGAAGCCTTGCTCTCTGCTTCAAGTTAATGAACAAAACTTTGAGACAGTTCTTATTCAGATGTGATTATTGCCAGATTTGTCCATGTAGAGAAAGGAGAGATGGTAAAACATATAAAGGCCGCTGACTATAGCAGGGAGTGAAGGTGAGCAGGAGTGGGTATGTGTGACAGTTCGGACTCATCCTCTTCTGCCCTGAGCCAGAGGGTAGTTTTGCTCTCAGCGTCTCAAAGTGGGAATGCACCACCTATGCATGCAAGCAACACTGCTTCATAATTGCTCCTAAAATAAAGAGATGAGTTCATGCCCCCAGGAGAGAATCTGAAGTCTGTAACGCCTGTGCTTTACTCCCTATTTTTGCCTTTGGGAGTGTGTAGGGTGCCTGCACCCGGGGCAGCTGCAGGGCTGAAATTGTGAGGAGAGGCTGGGGCTGCCCTGGGCCTGGCATGAACAGATCTGGTGGCCCCATGGCTATAGGCCTCGCTGAGCCCTCAGGCCCACAGATGGCACCACAGGGGGACAGAGATGAGAGGAGAAGAAAAAACACTGCCAGGAGCATGGAAAGACAGAGTAGTTGGGAGTTAAAGAGAGAGAGTGAGATGGGGTAAAGGGGGCAAGGGGAGTAATTTATCTTTGTTTCTCATCACCCAAACATAGTTTAATTGGTAAGAAATTAATTTTCTTCAAGTTGAATCTGTTTCACCTATGACAGTAATTAGTAAGGGATCTCTCTGTCTGTATCTGTCTTTGTCTGTATCTTGATCGATGAGCTTTTTCCCTGTATATTCTCCCCTGCCTTGCTGAGGAGGAGGAGTGAGAGAGTGGGCAGGCATGTGGCTGCCGGCTGTGGTCAGCCTGCCACAGAGAAAAATACTTACTGGACTTCTAAAGCATAACTGCAGTGGGGTTTAGAAGAAGAGGTTCTGGTAGTGACTGCTGCTGGGATTCCTTGTGCTCTCCAGTATGTGTATGGCCATGGGGAGCTGCCCACTGAGGCACTGTTCTCCACGTGTGCAAATTGTACCATACAGGAACCCATATACATGCTTAGATATTAAATTGTCTGCCCTGAAGCAATGCCGAGATCACTTACATATATAGTAATGATTTTAAAAAAGTATTTTTGGTTGTTTTTAAATTTGATTTTTCTTTGCAACAGGTGGTTTCGGTACAGCATTGTGTTGGCTATGGCAGGGGGGAGTGGCAAGGAACATGGTGCAGCTTCCAGGAGTGCAGCAGGAGAGACGATGGCTTTGCCAAAATTCATGCCTGACTGGTAAGGCCTGAGAAAGAAATTGAGAAATGCATAGATGCTGTTTGTCATCAGGGTATGCGTATTTGAATATGCACAATTCACTTGCGCAAGCGACAACAAACACTGCAAGGGCAGAGCTTTAACCTGACAGGCCTCTAAGGCTGCATCCCCGTGGAGTTTGGGAGTGATTTCATAGGTTTTGGAAGAGGGAGGCTGTGTGAGTAAGAACAGGATGCAGCCCACTCTCATACAACAAGCACAAAGCAGTTAAGTATTAATTGTGGAAAGGATGAGCTTTACTGTTGCCTGGCTTGAGATGACATCCCAGTTTTGTACCCAGGGGTATGCAACAGCTTCTGCTTGGAAGTGGAAACACTTAATCAGAGAGTGTATTTTATGGGAACTGCAGGTGGCAGTAGGGGCTAAGTTTTATGGAAAAAAAATGTATTAAATTTCCTTTCTCCACAGTAGCTTGGCATATGGCAAAAATTTGAATCTCTGCAAGAAGCCTTCATTTAAAGCCAAACCTCCATATTTTTAAGGACTTGTCAGCTCCTTTTAGGTGTAATGTTTTCAATAACTGTAATGACACTTCCGCTCCCTTTGGGATGCCCTGCACTGCCTTCCCCCAGCATGGGATTCTGGTCGTTGTTTTGCAGCATTGGCACTGATCTATAAATGCTCATTGAATTCTGCTTTTATTTACCTTGTTCCAACTGGGTAAGTAACTTAAGGAGTCTATTACTTACATTTACCACAAGCAAAATTGCATCCGTTTGAATTTAAGAAGAAGGTGAATTGCTGTACTTTAGCCACAGGACTTTGAAGTCCTGTGTATTACACGCAAAAACCTTGAATAGATCTGAATAAACTTAAATACAGATTTTATCAAGCTCAGTTTGGTTTCTAGTCATTGAGAAGACCTTAATTCAAGGATTAGCAAATAAATAACAAGCAGACTGTTATCCTCCATGCTCTGTGTTTTTTTGGCATAGGAGTTATCTGTTGTCTAGTGCTTTCTCATTTAGGATACATACATTTATTTGTCTGGTTCAGCTGGAATAAACAATGTACTTACTGCATGAGATGGGGAACTTGGGAGAGGCAGTACACTGAAATACAGGTGGAGTTGCATGGTTCGTACAGCTCACTGTATAAACAGACGCGTGCTCATGTGCTGTATATATGTTGGGATCAGCTGGTGGGCGGTGTGTGTGATTTTTAAGTTACAGTGCACTGGATGATTATTGTGCTGGTAAAACTTTCCAAAAAAGCTGCTATTTCTGACCTCCAAGGTGAGGCTGACTACAGAAGAATGGGGGTTCTAAAAGTACTGGTTGTTGTTACTGACCAAGTTGTGCCATAGCAAGTGAATATCCAGAGGGACTCATTCTGTTACTGGCAGGGTCAGTTCAAAATCTGCAGTAAATGTTCTTGGTAGCATGTTTTCTAATTAAAGAGCAATAGCGAAGTACTTGAATGTACTGCTGGGAATTAAAAACTTCTCTAGAGCTAATTGCTTTTGTTAGTAGTTTTTCAGATGTACACGACAAAGATGATAGCTAGTTTGGACTGTGGAGGCGTCCTACGTGTTTTGAAAGCCTTCCCTGGCATGAAGCTCTCTGATGGTGTTTTCCCCCTTATGCTTTCTCCTTGGTACTAAATGCTGATTATAAGTCATACATCTTATAATGTATCATGTTGTAAGTACACATACATCTGTGTATTTGTTCCTGGTCAGAGAAGGAGCATCAGTGAATCTCCATACAGGAGCCAACACTGTTAGAGAGCATGTCCTGGCCTTCCAGTGGGAAATACTAGCATAGAGCATGATGTCAAACTGTATAACCTATTAAAAAGCAATTATTTAGGGCATGTAAAAAAGAGAGCACATTATAAATTAAACAAGGAACAAGAAGCATTTTAATAACAGTTCCTGACTGTTGTAGTGGTTCTGGGAAATCTCAGACTGTGCATATAAGGTTTTACTGTCAGTGTGCTGCTGTTGAGCAGTGGGCTCAGGAGGGAGAGAGGTGTTCTGTGCACATATTCAAACAGTTTAAAGATAATTAGCACAAGCTGCACTTATGGACCCTTCCTATTCCCTTGTCACAAACATCTGTCTGAATTTATTTGGCTGAATATCTGGTGAAAGCAAATGTTAAGGTTGTGTTGCCTGCCCTGAGTGCCAAATTTGGCTTGTGTGCAGGCATGCGCCTGTAATTGTCCAATCCAGAGAGAACTGGAGCACCCTGTGATTTACCTTAACAATTATAATCAAAGCCTCACAGCTCAAATTATGAATGTTTGATCTTCAGAGCTTATAAGCAACCCAGAGAAGAAACATCCCAGACGCTATTTTATTGAATTAACTTAAATAAAATGTTAATTTTAGAAAATAATCACATGTGAGCAAATGGCTAAGTTAATTAAAGTATTAATTTGTTCAGCTCTTAGGGGTATGTAAAAACTTAAATAATGTGCAAATAATCACATTTCGCATATGCATGCTTACTACAAAATCTGAGTAAGATGTAGTGCACACATAGCTGAATAGAGGCTATGTAGATGTGTTTTCTTGGTGCTTAAGGTGGGACTGACATACGTTGGCTTTGGAGATGGTATAGGAAATTGCACAATTCCAGTTTTGGTGCACAGGTTAATGTATATTTCCCTTGTCACCAAGCTCTTGGTAAAGAATCCCAGTCAGTGTCTGTCGTGGTTTAAGCCTCTATAAACTCACGCAGTCACGCTCTCACTCACTCCCCACTCTTTCTTTCCGCAGTCCCGGGGGAATGGGGAGGACAATCAAAAGAATGCAACTCCCACAGGTTGAGATAAGAACAGTTTAGTAACTAAGGTATAACACAAATCTCTACTGCTACCACCAATAATAATAATGACAAGGGAAATACAAGGGAAGAGGATACAACTGCTCACCACCCGACGACCGAGCTGTGAACTAAAAAAAAAAAACAAAACTCTTCTGGGTTCTGGCCCCTAGTTTTTTTTTTTTTTTTTACATCCTGGGCATGACGTGCTGTGGTGTGGAATAACCTCTTTGGTCAGTTTGGATCAGGTGTCCTGTCTCTGCTTCCTCTCAGCTTGCCCTCCTCCCTGGCAGAGCATGAGACTCAGAAAGTCCTTGGTCAGACCAAAACATTCTAAGCTGTAACTATAAACATCGGTGTTATCAGTGCTGTTCCCAGGCTGAAAGTCGAAAACACAGCACTGCACCAGCTACTATGAAGGAGAAAAAATTACTGCTACTGCTGAACCCAGGACAGTGTCATAATGGAGCCATGCTGGTAATACAGCCATTTGGCAAAACTTCTTGCATATAAGTAAATTAAATGCAAAGCATACATGTGTTTATGAAGTATCCCAAACTGTGCAACTCAGTTGGAAAAAGGGAGAAACAGGAGAGGTGCCATTGCCATGTGAAATGCTACCACAGCTGGTGCTACAATCAGTAAGAGGTAGGTGAGGCATGCAGTGGGTCACGGTTTGTTCCTCTGCTGCCTTCAGCCTCAGCAGCAGTGATCAGGACCCATGCAGGCCAAGCAAGTTGGGCTGAAACTCTCCAGAGGCTTCCTTAGGAGCTGCAATCTTCTTTTGCAAGCGATGTAGGAAGTTACGAACCTAACTTATGGTGGCTCCATAACATGTATAGGTCTGTGGCAGATATTGAGGACTGGCAGCAAACTCTGGCAGCCTTCACTGCAGTTTGGCCACCCTGTACTACAGACCATCAGGGATTGCACCATTTCGGCATCTGTACTGAGCAAATGGTGGCTGTGGCAAGGAGAGTGGTGATACCATGCCAACACAAACCATAGCACAGAAAGTGGATATTTAATGTTGAAATTCATGTGCCTGTGGTCCTACTGTGCCTGCTTTGTGCGTCTGATATAGTTATGGGGGAAAGTACTGTGTTATTTTGTAGATTGACAGGAGATTTTAATTTCTTACAAAGTACAAGTCTTGATCTTATTTAGCTATTTCTATCCTGGCATGTGGCAGTGGTGCAGTATATTAACACTCTCACAGCAGTCTTTAGTGGGCTCAATAAAATTAATGTGAGTATTAGTCAAATACTGGCTGACAATTTTCTCAGGCTGGGCTCTGACAAGAGTTTTGGGAAATTATGATTTTCTTTTGTTATTTCATTTCACTTAATATTGATGTGTGGGGCAATATATATGGTGGTTATTTTTTTTAAGTAGGCTCTTTATCCTGGCTCAGTCAGGGGCTGGAGTCTGGTATTTGTATTAGATATTGTATCAAGTGATTTGTAGTAGCTGTGGGATTTAGTAGGATGAGAGCTATTTGTTTTTACACAGAAACCTGTGGTTCCTTTTGTTAGGGCTTTGGATTGCTTTTATGTTCCATTCTCATAGGAGAAATACAAATGCTACTGAAAAATTATGTTTTGATTACAGACACAGATAGTGAAGAAGCTTTACAGAAGAACTTGGGTTTGTCTGCTATTTGCTTGATTTTGTTATTTTAAAGTATGGAAATTATATTCCACTGCCCTCCTGCAGAGGAAATAGCACAGAAAAGCTTGAATGAGAAACGCAACCTTGCAGCTGCTGTTGGCCTGGGCTTCCAGTGGTCCTGCCCTGCACAAAGTTACAGGGGAAGACACTCCAGGGACAGCAGGCCCTTATGGGTATTACAGTGATCACATGGGAAAAACAGGCTGAGAATGGGGTAAACATGGGGAAATCAGTATGTGATTTTCTGAAGCCAGACTAGCAAAGATGCTGCTGCAGCTCACTCAACAGGAGGGCTGTGTCTGAGCAGGATGAGGAGGGAAGCATCCAAAATAGTTTCTAGGGGCTGCTTTTCCCATAAGCAGAAGCCAGCAGAGACTTTTCATGCCGGCAGCCTCCAAACTGGAGCTCCCCGTGGCTTTCCCTTCATTTTGGTGATGGATCTCTCTTCCTGCCCAGCCCTACAACTGGTGCTAGGGAAAGCTCCCTATGGCCTTATTGTGTTCCCTACACGCATATTCTTCTGTTCCTCATTGATTCATTCATTTTAGCTCACTAAAGTAGATTCACAGGTTTATTGCTGTTCTCCCCTACGAGGAGGTGACCCTGTCCTTGGTCAAGGCTATGCTATCTGGTGGCATGTGACACTGTCTGGATGTGATGATAGTTACTTCATTGGCTTGCTTGGCTTGCTTTATCCATGAAGCTTCTGAAATACGCGTCTTTTGGATTTCATTGTCACTAGGTAATCTGATCAATATATTGGATGACTGCCAAAATTCATGTGGGCCCTTGAAGCTG
Source organism: Amazona ochrocephala (assembly GCA_039720435.1). Classification (NCBI taxonomy): domain Eukaryota; kingdom Metazoa; phylum Chordata; class Aves; order Psittaciformes; family Psittacidae; genus Amazona; species Amazona ochrocephala. The sequence continues at coordinate 49,643,145 of CM077881.1, read as the reverse complement.
ATACACGAGATTTACTACATTATGAGCTGACCTGTTGCACCTTAGGTTATGTCTTTGCTTATGCAGAACAGCTATTTCATTTTGTCCTTCTGCAGCTCCTGAAGAAGAGCAGGGAGGAATAATAAGAGTGTTCTGTGGAGGAAAAAGGGTGTTTCCAGCCAGTTGAAAGACCCACAAACTCCATTTCACCCTGACTTGCAAATCAGCACTAGAAAAGTGCTATAGTTCTGCTTTTCTTATTATCTAGTACATTTGGAAGAGAAAGTAGTGTGTTTAATCTTATATACTTAAATGTGTTGGCATTTATCTATTCAGTCATGTTTATTAGGGTAATTGCAAGTCAGGTCAGGTGTGATGATGCTTGCTGACTTTTGAGCAAGGGACCAAAACAAAAGGCAAAACAAGTTTTAAAAATCCCTCAACTACTTGCCACAGTCTCACTACATATACATATAAGCGAGCATACGTAAAAGGGAAAAGGCTTGATGAAGACAAAAGACATTCTGATAGGTCCCATAAAAATTTCAGATAGAAGAAACAAAGACTTTAAAAGAAATACACCCAGCACAGTTTTCTTCCATGATAGCTAAGGGGGGAAAGGTTGCAATCCTCCAATTACAATTTTTGAAAATACAGAATAATCAGTGCTAGCAGCAAAAATAGGATTCTCCTGATATTTTTCAACTGTGACTCAGCCGTTAAACCTTGATTAGCTTAAATACAGGTCTGTTATTTAAATGCGAAAATAATTTATAGTAGCACAAGATAGAAATTGGAACTCAAACAAGTAATGTTGGCTATTTACTGGTTGCCTCCCATGCTAAGCAATTCATTTGAGCACTCAGGTCTTTTCATGCATTCTGTGGAATGATTTTATGCAATTTGCATAGAGAAATTGCTTATTTACAAATTACATCTCATACACTACAGAAATTTCCCTGAAGTGGCGTTGCTGAGGTTGCCTGCTGGAGTAGCCCATGGAGAGCCTATGTTCTCATCCTGCCTGGCAGCTGCCCTGACCCCTTCCCAGCATGAACAAAAGTTCTCTTCCCATCACATGGCTCTGCAAAGCATAAGGAAAGCAGCTTGGGGCCCCTTTGGTCCCAGTTTGCAGCAGGTTGTGCTCCAAAGGCAATAGGCTTTGCCTGTGGGTGGGTGTGAAACCTGGGCAATTCCGGCAGGCAGCTGAAGAAAACCGCTGCTGCTTCTCAGTGGGGTGGCAATGCCCCTCTGAGGATGGATGTTTGCAAACTTTGGTGACTTTGGGACAGCTCTCTTTTGAAATGGAAGAATTTGCCCAGATGCCATAGTTGCCATGAGGGGTCCTCTAAGGTTTTTTTGTCAGCTGATTTGGTTATGGAGATTTGGTTTTGTCTTCTCTGAGCGTCCATATGTATGAGAGAGAGGTATTTTATTAATTTCCTACTATCAAAAGCAGAGTCCTCTCAGCACAGATCCTGTGTATGCATGACCCATTCGAATTGCTTTAGTAACAGTGACAATAGCAAAAATTTTGCCTAGGCAACAGAGCTATCATAGAGATTTCAACTTTAATATTACATTTAGAGTATTTCTCCCACACCACCTGTCATGGGCTGTAATTTCTTCTTCCCTTTTACTGAGAGCACCTGGAACTGCTGTGTCACTGATTCTGCTGATGACATTTCTCTCCCAAAGGAAAATCTAAAGCTGATTTTCTGCAAAATGACAGTTGAATTCTGTCATGCCCCTAGCTATGCAAAGCTATATAAGCTTACCCCAGGATTTTGCAGACTCTCATCTGTGACCAACTGTATTTCTGCGGCAGTATTACTTACGTTTCTACACCACTGCCTGGTTTGCTTTGCTAGGGGACAAAACAAGCACTCACCCCGTGATTGAGACGTAGTCAAGGAAGGGCAGTGTGCTGTGGGACAGCATGCTGACCGGCAGTAGCCCAATCACTATCTGTAATTGCGGGTCTTAGGGTCTTGTTTCTTTTTTGTCAAGCAGGTTCCTCTGGTTTGCCAAAAATACTTAATAATAAAGAATTACTTTGGATTGCTTGAGCAGTTTCTGAAATACCGTTTGACAAAAAAGTGGGTTCAGTGATGCCCACTGTTGGTAGCTTACAACACATTTTGAAAACTGGCTCTGTAGTACCCCTCTTGCTTGCAATTTTTAATTTGCTGCATGTTCTGGGTGTGCTGATTTGTCCAAATACCCACAGCTGAAGATTATGGGCATTGCAGGAGCAAAGCCTAGCAATGATATCTTCTCTTCTGTGTCAGCCTGGAGGCTAATCCCCATGTCCTTTTGTTTCCTGGTAGACGGAAAAATGCTTCTGGCCTGTCACCTTGGTTTTATGTTAAAAAAGTTTTGTATGTTTTCCTAAAGATGGATAGAATTTTCCGTAGGGTTCAGGCACCACACCATGTCTTGCAGGACCTATGTCCTGAGGCAGATGCCTAATTAATGTATTTCACATGAATGAGAGGCACATGCAGAGAGGGAGAGCAGATCAATGTTTAATTATGCAAATAGTCTTCTAGGCTTTAATATTAAACTGGAATAAACCTGTCATAACAGCTATGCTGGGGACAGGCATGAACCTGGGTGCTGCATTAATGGAGGGGTGCAGTGGATGCAGGTGCAGAGAGTCAGGGTCCAGCTGGCAGCTTCCGGCGTCACTGGAGAGCTGCACCTAGGGGCTGAGCTTCATCTGGCTCCTGCTCACAAAAGGAGAGATCAAGTGTGTATATATATACATATATATATATAGCTATAATATAGTTTGGTGCAATGTTATTTAAAGAGCTCTCAGTATTAACTGAGCCTCTGCTTGGGTCACCTACCATAGATGTATGAAGACGCTTGCCTCTTGTGTTCTGCCAGCTGTGGTTGCAGTGACTTGCATGGTGAGGACTATCAAGTCAGAGGTGCTGCACTCTGATAAGCCTGTGTTCAGTAGAGCTTTTGTAATGAGGAGGCTATTTAATTGTGATGGATTTGATGAGCTTGTGTAGGAATCCAGGTGATCCTGGAGAGCCCCAGGAAGAAGGAGACACAGAACACAGGCAGTGTGTGCCTCCTGGCTGGCATGAGGCCGTTTGACCATATGAGTGTGTTCAGATCCAGAGGAAAATTAAAAGCTGTGCACTACAAAGAAGTTTTGAGGGAACATGTATATATATATATCTATACATATATGTATAGAATGTATTCCCCCCCCCCCCCCCCCTTTAATCTCTCTTTTCCCTTTTTCCCAGCAGGGAGTTCTCCCGCCCCTTGGTGTTTGCACCTAGTGCAGCGGCAAAGCATATGGTTAATATGGTTGATGTGCTTCTCTTAATGAGGGTGGTGTTGAAGCCTTGTGGGTCTCCTTTTCCTCTGCTAATTTTTGGGATATATTCTGCTTTTGTCGTTTTCCCTGTTTCTTTTTTGTACCTTGATGGATCCGTGCGTGGGTGAGCCAGAGTGCTCATCTGACAGATGCTCCAGGGGACATGGTAGGGAGGGCACATTTCTTCTGATACCCTGCTTCCTGGTGGTGTTCAAGCATGACTCTTACCTTGCATAGTTAAGATAATGGAGGAGGAAGAGGAATATTGCCTGCTGTTGTGTTAGATTAGGTAATGATTTTCTAGCTCTTACAAGCTATATCAGGTTTGTTTCAGCATCCACACAGTGCCTTGATTCACTACCAAAAGAAAGTCTTGAATTATGCAAACAGGAAGGTTTAAGGAGCAGAGCTACTGCTGAGCATTATTGTACATTACCTCTGTTGAATATTCATAATAATGAGCGATCACACAACTTTGTTTTTCCATGTTAAAATTTGATTTGATAGACTCTACAATTCCAACCTGCACAATAGGTATAGATACAAATATCAAATAACTCTGTTACCTCCTCAGAAAAAAAGCAGTTTTAGGCAGTGGACAAAGGGACTGAAAATATAAGTCATGATAATATTTTGGGTATATCTGACAAAAACAAGCACTTCATAACATTAAATTTTATTCTTTGCCAAGTCTTTATTCAGACGTCTTTGCTCTAATAGAGTTCAAAGCCAGAATATGAGCAAAGGCAAACTGAAATAATGGAGTTTAATTGCCATCTACCATGTTTCTGAGTTACTTATTATGAGAAGACCTGCTATGATGTACATGGTACTGTGGGGAGGCAGAAAATGAGAGTATTTGTCACTGCAGTTTGTAGAACTGTCTCACACTTTAACACTTGCTCAGGGAGGGGGAGGCTTGTTGCGTAATGAACACACAGCAAATGCATCTGGTTGTGAAGAAGTATGGTATGAAGTGGAATTGGGCCAGTATTTGCCTGTTTGCTTTTATGATATGCTAAGGGACCTGCTTTTCCCTTTGAGGTCTGCATGTTTCATTAGGTTTTGCAGTTAGGGAGAGAAGGTAATTGAATGCTTTTTGGGCTGCAACAACCAGCACTTCCCTCTAACAGAATCATGTTTTGCTGTTTTCACTCTCAGCTTGCTGACAAGATGATAAAAGGTAGTGTGTGGTGTGTGTGCCTTGTTAAATAGGCGCTTTACTTCTGAAGGTAGGTGGATAATTTAAAAAGTGCTCTGCCTGAGAAAGGCAATGAGAGGACATGCTGTTACTGAGGAAGGAATTGATCTTTAATGAAGGAGTAGTTTAGGGGTAGGCAGGATCTGAGCTGGATTTCTGGGTGTCCCTTCTTGTTTGGCCTCAGCTGTGGGACAGCCTCAGAGGCTTTTGAGGCTTCCAGTGACTGCTCCTAACTCTGCCTGGTGTGACAACACTAGGGAACAGCTAAATAGTGATGCTCAAACAGGACTTTAAATCCTGAGGATAGGAGGGAATTACCTGTTAATTGTAGGGGCTTTTGATCTTTCCTGGTGGTTTTGTGCTAAGTAATAGTGTCCCAATGAATTATAAAGAGGGCAGTATTGGTGGCTGGTTTCCTTGGTGCTGTTGAGGGTGGGTGAGAGCTAGAGGAAGGACAAGAGATTACATTTCTTTCTGATGCTTAGTGTGGCTGAAAGCTTAGGCTGCAATTCCATTGCATCAGCAGACAGACATGTGAAGGTGAGAAGGAACAGAGATGTTAGCGGTGGAAGCATATGTAGAAAGCAGAGAGGCAAGGAAAGGGGAAGGGATGAACAGATGGGAGGTAGAAAATTAGTGAGTAAGATGGAAGGCGAAGAAAAGCCTTTCTGCCAGACACATGCCTGTTTCGGTGCCTGGGAGAGGCTGTTGCCCAGCGAGGAGCCTGGGTACCTGCAGATGGCAGCTGTGACACAGGAGATGGAATTTGCAAGGTCTCTGGCAGCAAAATAAAGACCAGTATGAATCAAATTCAAGAAAACAGCCACATTTCTCAGTCTGCAGTCTGTCTGTACTGCTGGCTCCCAGTTGCAAAAGAGCTCTGGACAGTAAACCTTGCAGGCAGAGCAGAGGCTGCGTGGCTGTGAGAACTTTGCAATGCCCCTCTGTCGGTATTTAATGGGGGCCAGGAAGGAACCATCACCACATTCTAATTATCCACTTAGTTAAAACAGCTGAGAAGGCAGAGTGGGGGAGTATCAGGCACTGCTTCACACCTGGTTGATGGCTATAGCATGGAGAATGAGACCTTGAGAATCACAGATGCTTGTAGGAAAGCTCCTGCAGGGTTTTGTTGTTCAACACTAAATCCTTCCAGCTTGCCGCTGGGTGCAGTGCAGCCCTGTTGCTGATGGTGCAATGCTGGGCCCAGGCAATAAAACATCCATGGCTGCTTGAAACAGCCAAAGATTAAAACAGGTTAAAAACTTGAATAGGAAAGTTGCAAGAGCTGAAAAATCAGTAAATGGTATGACAAGTGAAGGATGACCTGGAAAACCCTCTCTCATCCCACCTGCATCTCTCTCTCTCCATTCCTCCTTACTGCTCTGCTTTAATGTTCCCTTTGGGATCATGCAGACAATAGGCAATCAGACAAGGGGTTTCAGGGGAGATTAGGAATAAGTGTTGGGGCTTTTTTTTAATGATTATTTTTTAATTATTATTTTCTGTAGCATAGTAGAACAATGCCAATGCAGTTTTTTTCAAAAGCACTTCAATCCTTTTGCTCTTTTTGTGGATCACTGAGGGTAAAAGTAAAGTGGTCTGATTGCTGCACTCTATATATGATGAATTTGAATGTATTTAAACATATTCCGATATTGCAAAGTCATGACAAAACCAGCTAGGAAATGGTAAAAGAAAGCTGCTGAGGAAAAATATTTTGGATTTTGCAGGCTTTTTGCAGGTAAAGCAAGTTGCCTGGTTAGCTGCCCAAACCTGTCAGCAAGCCAGCCAGTATCAGGCTTGCTAAAGCTTGATGGCATGGAGAGAGGATCATCTGCTATGCTCTTCTCACATGCATGTCTATGTTGGACCCTACACTTGGGCTTGTGGTAAAGGGGCTGTTGTGTTTCCTTGATTTCTGTGATAATCTGGTGTCCGTGCTTAGGTCTAAGCAAGCCCATGTTGTGTGTGTCTACTCTTCCCCCACGTTGTGTGTGATGTGCATGCTCAGTGCTGGTATCACAGAAGGGTTTTGAGAAACAGATGAAGTACCTCCACCAACCACAAACTCCTCTTCATGGCCTAGATTGAATATCAGTGAATTGCATCTGTAACAGATGAACAGATCCTTGTGCCATCTTTACACCATAAAGCTGAGTGCTCATGAACTCTGCTGCTGTTTTGGTTGCTCACATAACAATTTTGTTTAAAGCACAAGTAAGGACAAACATTGTTCTGCAGTTGTCCCTTCCATTTCAAAGAGCAGTAAGTTAGGCAGGCTGCTGTTGCTTTTGCAAATTCTGATGGTTAGAAACACCATGTGCATTTTTGTATGATGAGGCAGTTAACAGGAAAAGTTGCTCTGCTGCTTCCTGGTTATGTTCTTGTACCTGGCAAAGTGAGTTTGGGAAGACCTGCTGTAAGCTGCCTTATATGTTCCTGTATGGCTTTTAGGGTGAATATCAGAGAAGGACAGAACTCAGCTTTGCTACTTGAAAGCTTTACGTGTCTTACAATAACCTGAATTTATAGCTATTTGGAAAGGATTCAACAGAGCAAGTTGGGGAACCCCTGATGGAGACAGAAATCTGTCTTCAAGTAGTAGGCATAGCTTTCACTGTGGTTGCTAGCAAGGAGCTTACAGCCTCTATTATTTGACGGCTAAAAGCGTCTTTACAGCTGTTTAAACTTACAGCAGTTTTGAGAAGGATGCAACAGGGTGGAACAAATTGTTTTTACGGGTGGTATGAGCCCATGCAAACCTGGGGTGTGTGTCCTGGATAAGCAGGTGTGCCCCTGTGGGGTTTGTCATCTCCAGGGCCACCCACCAGCAGCTGAGCTGCAGGATTGGGATTTGGGCAGTGAACAACATAATCGTAAAAAACCCCAGCTTTAAGCAGACAACACTAGCATTTGGAAAATGAGGAAGCAGAAACCCAGCCAAAAATGCTTTCCCCAGAGGAAAGACATGCTGAGAAATTGTTCTTGTCTGAAATATCAGCCCTGAGGAGCTCTTACCTAAGGCTGAAGATGTAGCTGTCAAGTTAAATGAGTGTGGCTCGATCTTAGGCAGTCTCCTTGCTGCAGGTGTGTGTGTGCAAGTCCCTTATGAGTCAGGACATGTCCATTGGACATGACAGGTAACAGCCAATGGCTTCCTAAGTATGCCATGGTCCCTACGATGAGCTTAGCTAGGACATCTTGGAAGTGAAAGCATGCCCTAAGAACAGATCTTAACTGAGATTTTAATTCCCTGGACTGACCATAGTGGAAGTGGTTTTAAAGACAGGACATAGGGATTGATTTTCTGTTGGGAACATAGTTCTCTGCCAGAACACCCAGAAAAATGCAGGGTCTTGGCTTTCCCTCCTGTTCTTTATACTGGTCTACTGCTTCAGAATGAAATTGCGGTGCTCTGTACAGTACTTTGGCCTTAAACCTTTACAAACATAGAGCAGTGCTTAAAAAAAACACACACCAAAAAAAGAAAAAGAAATCAAACAAGAAAAACCACAGCAACACGTATTTTTTCCAGTGTACTTCGAGAACCTGCAAGCACATATTTGCAGTGGGTTCAAGCTTTTTATGGATCAGAGGTTGCAGAGATGTATGTAGTTTTAAATGAGGCTGAGATTCTTTTATACATGTGACCTAAGAAACCTGAATTTAAAGTGAGTACAGCACTACGGCACCACAGTGAATTTGGGAGACCTAGAATTCAGGGTCTCTTCCAGGAAGCATTGTTCTCCCACCACTCCCTTTACAACATGGCTCCTGTTAATAGGAGAGAAATGTGAAAGCTTCTGCAATAACCCTGATTTATTCTCTGCACGGATGGGGAGTTCAGGATGCTGGGAAAAGGCAATTTTAGGAAGCTCCAGTGATTATCAGCTCTGCCTACTCTTATGACTTTACTGGCACCATGGCTTTTGGTGCTAATGCCACATCTCCTGGGGAAATCTGAGTGTGTCAGAGTGTTGGTATCTTTCAGACTTGTGATCTTGTGGTAAAGGGGGAAGCTAAAAATAAGACACAGCTGCAAGAAGCAACATTCCTGGGGTGGGGAGGGAATATAATTCCCTAAACATTTTTGAGGTTTAGGATCTTGGTTTGAGAAATCTGTTTCGAAGACACACTTGCTGATAAGTCCAAAAAGCGATTTATCTTTGTTTTCATTGAGATTTTTGACCTGGGTACAGTCAGTGATCTGCTGCAACCCTAAATCAATCCTGTCATCTGACCAATTATTATCTGTTTTGTCTCTACTACTGAGCTCTCTTTCTCTTCTTAAATGTGGTATAAAATTTGTATGTACTTCCTGAAAATGTAAAGGTTTAAAAGTGCTTTGTGGAGTGCTCTTCAGTAGATGTGCACATGGCCCCCAGGAATTTTGGGGTAAAAGTGCTTTTAGAGGTGTTGAGGGTTATAGTCCTGTTCAAAGATTAGTCATAAATTCAGCTACCCATTTGTCAGAACCCATAAAACTTGCCAAGGCTGCAAATAATGTGATGTCTGGGTTTTGGTTGTTGACCAAGCACAGTGCAAATACAGGCAGGTACAAGAGGTTAGTTATAAAAAACACAAAACAAAACCCAAGATGATGGAAGGGAGAAAAATGTCCTGCTAAAAATACCCCTTAAATTGTTCACTGACAGAAAAGACAATTTCCCGAAGAGATTGTCTTTCTAGATGTAATTGTGGGAAGAAACCTAATTACTGCCCCAAAATCATGCACATACTGTAGGCTGATAATAATGTATTAAGTATAAAATGAGGAAAAAGTCAGAAGAAGCATGCTGTATTTCCTTCAGATTGTGGATACCTCCCTTCCAAAGATACTGGATGTTTACCTTCCCAGTACTTACAGCACTTACATGTATCTGGTGTTTGTAAGTGAAATATTTTAATTGGAGTTGAAGGCTCAGGATTATGAAGATTTTGACTCCAACAAAATGCCCAGGTGCTGAAGGAGCTGACTGCTTGTTGGTCGGAAGGTGCAGGTGAAGCTACTTTCTGATTATCAGAGATGATTCAGACTCTCAGACATTGCCTGACTTGGCATCATGTTGGATATCAGGCAGAGAAGAGGGTTCTTGTGTCCCTGTCTGAGATGCAGAATTGTGATTTCTGCTCTCTGTCCCAGATACGTACCTGTGCAGGCATCTGCACAGGAGCTTTCCCTCTGCAGGGAATGGCACTCTGGGGTTTGCCGAGAATAACATTTTCACAACTTTGTTTTCAGCTTTAGGTAAGTTTGGCTTAACTTTTCTAGAGACGCAAGAAGGCTTTCCTGCATAGAGGGTGTTGCACTGCTGTACTGTGTCACTGATGTCCTGAGCTCAGTGAGTGTCCCTAGCTGTGAGTAAAGGATCCTCAGTAGGACTGGGCTGGAGATGTGCTGCTTTTTGCACCTTCTGCCCCTCTTCTGAACATCTGGTAGAAGAAATGCCTTTGAGAAGGGGTTTTCAATCTGTTTCAATGCAGTAATGGGTTACTGGGAGACAGCAGTACCAGGGAGTGGGAATGCAATTTTCTCTTTCATAATTTGGCTGAAGATCAGAAATGTGCTTCCATGAATAGGAATACCGTTGATTAAAATGGCATGACTGTTGATGCCATATTACTGCAGTACCCTGTAGTGTTGGTAGCTCCAATCTATTTTTTCTTCTTAACTTAAACTTTAAACTCTGAGAAGACTGTAGGATTTTAAAAATCACCCCCTGCAACCTGTGCAGACCTTGAGGTATGAACCAGACTGAGAGGTAAGCAAAGAAAATGCATATTTGCTTTTCATTCACGCTTTTTTATCCAGCTGAAAGAACTCTATATGGCTTTAAATGATGTTGCATCTCATTTTTAGTTGAATATAAGCTGATGGTAATAGATTAGGTGTCAGTTAGCTTGTGAGGGCAGCTACCTGGCAATAACGTATTATTAACAGTAGCTTAAATGATTGCACTTGTTTCAGAACAGAAAGTGGAGTTCTGTCTATTTTTAACAAGAGTGCCTGAACTATCTGATTGGAACTTAACACTGGGTAGGCCTTAAAATAAATTCAGTTTTTCTTCCTGGTGATCATTAGGGTATGATGGTTGTGGGTTATTTTTAGGTGGTATTGTCAAATCAGAGAAGTTGAAAGCTCTCCCCTCATCTAAATGCTCTGGGTGGTGGTGTGTGCTTTGTGGCTTTTTTTTTTAGCGGCAGATTAAAATCTCTGTATGTACTTATGCACCCCTTCTCTGTGGTTGATGGTGTTTACATAAATGTTTAGGACATTTTCTAAGCTGTTTCCTTCATACAAGACTGTCTGGAATCACCTTAAAATAGCCTTTTACCCAGCATCTGAGAGGGAGAACCACAGCATTTGGGGACCTTGGCAGCTCCCATCTCTGAGGATGGCATGTGCATGCACGCATTTATCTGGTGTGTTCCTGCAACTCCCCAGGACAGGGCTGAGGCCAGGGCCAGGGTTTGTGAGCCCTGTTGCCTGAAGGTTACCTGGGCATGAGCACAGGTACAGGGAGGAGAAGCATTTAGCAATATTTATCAGGGTCTCTCACCAAACCAGGCTGACCCACTCTGTTAACTTGGGGACAGCTGCTACCACAGATATTTTTGGCACTTGTCGCATCAGCTGATTGTCAGTGGGTCACACTGGGAGCACATGGTGGAAAATAAGAACCCGTAATGGTCATACTTCAATGCTATGAATTTTTTACAGTGTTGCTTGTGCTGCGCAAATCTGAAGGTCAGAGAGGAAAATTGCAATACAAACTTCAGTTAGTAACTGAGAAAGGGAATTACTGTCATTATGTGTCAGAAAATCCCTCCAAGCCCTACAAGAGCCTGCTGCCTTCTCTGGAGATAGGTAAGAGGTGCAGTAGAGATACAGCAATGGCTCCTGCCAGGCAGAAGCAGCAGGCAATGCTGTGCCATAAAATGAGATAGGAAAGCAGGCAAGCTTCGTTCATGGAGGATCTGTCATCCCATAATCCATACCCTGCCCTTATTCACTGGAGACCAAATGTGAGGATCTTTGTTCATTGCTTTTTGGTTGGTTGTTTTTGTTTTGGGTTGTTTTTAGGGTAGTTATAGGAGAACTGACTAAGGGAGACAGAGATCATCTGGTGATGTAAAGCCAGCCCTGCAAGAGCTGGGGAGCTTGGCTGGGAGGAGGCCCAGGAAGAGTGAAAACAGCTGCTGTAGAAATACAGACGAGCAGTTCAGGTACATAGGAGGGATCAGGGGTACAGTTTAAAGGATCCATAAAGGGATGGGTGTGACAGATGATTGTTCTCTCCCACCCCAGTGCTATGAAAGATATTTGTGCTCAGGACTTGTACCAAGGAATTGTCATCCCCTTGTGTATGGTGACTGTCGCACAATTAACTTTGCAGTTTTGAACCACTTCCCTGTCTTGAGGGGGATCCTGAGTAGTAAAATGTTTTAGGCTTGTTTTTCTTCCTTGCATGGCGCGGACAGCCCATGGCAGCATGTCCTTACAGTGTCTCTTGGTGGGGAGACTTGGACTTGTCCTCTACAGGACATTAGCTGTGCTGCCAAATGATTTTCTAGAGCTGGCTGCCGCAAAGAAATGTGGTGTCCATGCTAAGGAGGAAATGACAGAGCTACAGCGGGATATCTCCCTTCCAGAAGCAGAAGAGGAGAATGAGAAAAATGAGGGATAATTACAGACTGTTTTGTAGTTATGACAGGCAGCTTAATTTGCCTGGTATAAAAGGAGTCATTAGATGATGTTAATTGCTCCCAACAATGTTGTACATTAAAATCAAAATGGGGATTTTTATTTTTTCTTCAGAATTTCTCAGGAAATGTTTGGTGTTATTGGACTCTCCAGTGCAGAATGACATGACAACTGCTGCAGTGTCCTGATGACAGGACTTTTCCAAGCACTCAGCTTTAGAAATAGTCTATGGAAAGATGGCCGTGTCTTGGGTACCACGTATTAAAGAAACCGAACCAAAACAAACTTGAGGGGAAAGTTAAGTCTTCTTTCCTCAGCGCAATAATCATGCTCAGAAATGTTGACTTGCTTTCTTTTAAGCTTGAAAGATGGAAGAAAGGCTTGAAAATAAGCATGAAAGAACACCTGATTTGCAGGAAAATCTGTGGGAAAGAGTTACCAAAAGCAGCTTGGTGATCCCATTTTGTTTTGGCGTTTTGTTTGTTTTTTGTTTTGTTTTGTTGTTTGGTTGGTTTTGGTTTTTTGCCTTGCTGTTTAGATTGAGGAACAAATTGATAGGATTTTCTTAAAAGTGTTTTCATGTATAAAATTTTGACGCTTTAAATCAAGACTCAAATGAGACAATATTCAGGATGGAGATGTTTTATTTAGTAGCATAACAAGTTTGGAACAATGTCCTCCAGTTCTGGGCTCTGCAGAGAGGAGTGACACACCACTGGAGTCAGAGTGCTACTTACTTTGATTAAATATTTTGTTATAACCATGTTCATTTGAATCTTTCTTTTCTTACTGTAGTTTTATACAAGAATTCATCTGCCTCTTCCAGTGTTTAATATTCACATGCTGGAAGAGTAATTTAAATAGGTAATAGATACAGAGTGTAACCATTAAATCTTGTTCCTAACAATGCAGACTATTGGATGGCAACAATTGCAAATATATGCCTGGCTTTGCAGGATGCCAACGCGTTGGCTTGGGACACAGAGCTCACCTTAAGTGACAATAAACATTTTATATTTAGATGTTCATTGCTGAGCCAGATGAGCACAAAGAGCTGCAGCATTTCTTTCTTTTTTTTTTTTTTTTTTTTCCCCTTTTTATGTAGAGACCTTATGCTGACTGATGGCAGTCCTGGGGAGAGATCCAGCCTTACTTGAGTGGGATGGATACACATGCAGATTTTAATCAGAAACGACAGCTATAAAGCAGCACTCTGTGCAGTGCCTCTGAGACCTGTACCCTTGCTGGTGCTCACACTTGCATGGAGAAGGAGGTGAGCAGGATGCCTAGCAATATGAGAATGATAACATTTGAAATTTCTGGAAGAAATGTAGGCATTTGTTTTTGAGAAGAGTATTTCTGCCTCTGTTTTTCTTCATTCCTGTCTTTTCTGCTCCTTCTGATAAGTAGTGTGGCTATTTGGTCAGAAGGTTAAGCTATGAAGCGAGTTAAACGAGAAGGCTTTCCTCTGAGGGGGGGAAAAATAGAAGTGGCTTGGACTCATATTTTGTAGTTAAATGGATTATAGCTGTCAAAATGTGCTGTATCTAGATGATGAGTAAGGCTGGGTCACAAATTGGAGAAATTGTGGGTGACTTAGGACATCTGAAGGGTTTTTTCTTTGTGACGCATCTGTTTTTAAAGAGCTTCTGGAGTGCTAGCTGGATACCTTCAAGAGTAACATCAGGTTGTTTGGGGGTCAAAAAGAAGTGCTGAATTGCTTCAGGAGGAGTGTGTGGGGTTTGCTGTGCCTGGAATAGCTTTGTCAGCATCCCTGGAGGTGCAGTGTTGTGGGCAGTGTGTGGTGACACCCCCAGAGGTGCAGGATTTTGGGCAGGGAGTCAGAGTGTGCTCATGTGGCTGTCCCACCAGCCTGTATGTGTGTAGTTCTGTGCTTGTGTGGGAGCTGCTGGTGTCTAGGTGAACAGGACCTCAGTAACACCTTCCTTCTCATGTTGTTTTAATGTTGCCAGATTTTAGTTTGTCTCCCATTATCAATTATTGGATTGACTTCCCTTCAAAGCAAGTCACTACTTTTTCCAAGTACTGAACTGAAAATTGTGACCAAGTCTTGTATATGACGATACTTTGTGCTGGAAAGTTATTGAAATGATTCAGGCACCCACTTTTGTGCTTATCCATTAGGGGAGGACTTCATGCATGCTGTATTTTGGGAAATGAATGTGGATTTATTTATCTGTTTAATTGGATTCTTGTGTGAGAGAACTCTGTTAAAATCATTCGATTGCAAACTTTGCTGGCTTGCCATAAAATCTGCCCCAAAATAGTTAACAGATATTTCTAAACAAGATCCTCCACACATCCTGACAGACATATCCTGAGCAGTTGAGATGACCTAGGAAGTGGTAGCTTCAGATAGAGTTGCTGTTACAATAACTCAGCTGTCATATTGTCAAATTCCCCAGCTCCCTGAAATGCTGATCTTGCTCTTACGCTTTCTGTTAAATGGAACTTCTGAGTCCCTGGTGTAAGAAAAGCCTCAGCAGCTTTTAGCTATCTTTTTGGCAACTTCCATCAAAATTTCTGACTAAACTTCACAGCTTCCAGCTGCCTACTTGTTACTAGCTTTAGGGAGCTCAGCCAGTACTAATGCCAGCCTCACTGGGGTCTGTGCCTGTCTTCAGGCTGTGATGGCTGGTGTGATGCTGGTGGTGCTTCTGGTGCAGAAAAGCAGCCTTCCCTCAAACACAAAAACAAGGCACAAGTCAGCTGGCACCCTCGGTTCATGCTGCTGTACATAAGCTCAAGTTTTCTGAAGGATGGCCCCAAAGCGAAAGCCTTTTCATTGCAACAGGAACATGAAATTCAGCAGTAAAGATTGTAAAGTAACAAAAGTCCATAGTGAAGATTTCATCCTTGTGAAGCTACCAGACAGCAACCTGTGCCTGAAGTTATCAAAGAGAGTGTGTTAGTTAGCATTTAGAGGGTAACAATTTTCTGATACATGTTGATTGCATGAGCTAAAACCAAGAAGTACTGAATGCTTATCTGGGAAGTACAGCAGAAAATTAAAGGGGTTTGGAGAATGTTTGTTGGAAGAAAAATGTTCTGTTTTCTTAAAATAAACACACACTTCATATCCTCAACCTTTTATTATCTTTTTCATTTCTACTAGTTGAGAAAACTGAAAATGAAACTCATTTGTTATCCTTGTTTAGCCAAAAGCCATTCCTGGAGGAAAGAAATGTTAAGAAATGTTTTATATGCAAAACTAGCAGGATTTCTTGCAAACCAGGACAGGGCTTATCAGGCATAGCATGGGCCTAGCCATTTCAGCCTCTCAGGGTTTAACAGAGGGCTGGGATTTACCTGAACTCAAAGTTTAATCAGGAGAACCAGATTTGCCCACACCAAGAAGCAAAATACATAGTTGTCTTGCTAGATACAGTGTGATATAGCACGGGAGAAATGGAAAACAGCAATGGTTTGTGCTAATGTTATGTGTAAGGAAGAAGAAAAGCAACCTGGGAGAAAACCTATCAGATAATGGAAATATCCAGTCACAATCTTACTGTTTGCAGTAGGGTAAACTGCAGCTGCTCAGAACAAACATAAATGTCAGAAACCTATGGGAAAGATGAGATCACCCAAAGGTTAGGTACAAACCCAGAGCAACTTCAGTGTATTGAAATAAGCAAAACTCATATTGAAAGCTAAAACATTCCTCTTCTATCAGTTCAGTGCTAAACGGAAACTGTAAAACCAAGTGATAAAGTGAATCAGATAGAGCAATGTATGTTTGGCTGCTTATTGCCGACAGCCGGCCCTGGCAAAGGCTGAAATGGTTTTGTGGGTATCAACAGGCTGCTGCATTCCTGCAGTATTTGCAGTTAATGAGATTATGGGATTGTTGTATGATGTATAAAAAAAGCTAATATTGTATCTACAGTACCAAGATGTCTGGGCAAGTCAGAGATGTGGAAAGATAAGATCAGAGCGAAGGTATGGGACTTGCACATGGGGATGTATGTATGAGATTTTTCCATTTACTCTACTGCTTGCAGAGAATAGAGATGATTTATTACCAAGTCCAAAAATGCCAGTTGTATGCTACATTTGAAATGCATACCCTTATCTTATTTACTGTGCAACGAATTTTAATTATTCTCTAAGGCTTACAGGAAAAATACTGCCCAGGAAAAAAAAGAGGGAATAGTGCTGCAGTAAACTGGCTTTCTCACTTGCAAGTTTTCAGCAGTAACAAAAGAGAAAATGTGGAAATGTGTAAGCAACATACATTTTTTACTACATTACCTTGTGGAAGCAGTATACAAGAGCTATTCATATTTTATTTCAGATATCTGTAACTGTGCTTGCAATTGACTGATATGACTATGATAAGAATTAAGTTGACAAACAGGCCTTTCTCAAGCACAGTTCTGGCTTGTTTGTTTGTTTTCATGGACAACTGCTAAGCTGTATCAGCCAAGCCACTATGTTGCTAGGCAGGGTTTCCCTTTTCACACCATGTATTTTTCTGTGCACATTGCATGTGGTGAGGTGCTTGGGACAGAGAGAAACACGCAGCCAAGCACAGATGATCTTTTCTGCTCCTTCACTGGTACCCCTCTCAGAAACAATGGCAGTACTGTTACATGCAGTACTGTTGCTGAATACATAGTTACTTGATTTGTGGGGGGGTTGCTTGCTTGTTTAGTTTGTTTGGTTTTCCCCTTGTTTGTTTGCCTTTTTTATTTTTTTCCCGGTAGTACTTTGTAGGCCTGATCTAGCTGAAAACTCCCCACAGCTGAAGACCTGCTTTATATCATGATTTTATAGAAGATGAGCTGAAACAAAAAAATAGCAAGTACTTGGGTCCTGTTCAATGCTTGCTCAAGGTTGGCATGCTGCCACAGAGCACTGCAAGGCTGGGAAGTGGAGCTGGCATGGGGGCAGAGATGGGCTGCTGTTTGGGACACCCTGTGGCTCTGATCAGGCTCTATGATCTTGTAGCTGGAGGGTGGGTTTCTGTGGGGTTTTTGTTTGTTTGTTTGTTGTTCCAAAATCTTATTATCTTAGGACAGATAGATTGATAAATTCATGTGAGTGCCATGTTCAAGTCAGTGAAAGCAAGAGCAGTTTTTGGTGAGACTAGAGATGATATTTGCTAAGTGCAGCCATGGTAATATATTTTGAAATTTTATTGTTAACTGAGTGCACCACATAAACATTTTCGTTGTTATTATGTTAGTAATTTTCGCTGGTTTGAGCCATCTTCTTTGCACTTGCTTGGGTGCAAAAATTTCTCCGAACAAGCCTCTAATAATTTGCACTGCTGCCTTCTTGAATTTTTATATAGGAAGAACCATGGTAATTTCTTTTTAAAGGTTGTTTTTTTTTTTTTTTTTTTTTTTTTTTTCTTCTTAAGCATTCAGTTCCAAGCCCTTGGGATACAGTTAATTTCTCTGGCTCCGTATCTCTGTTTTTCCAAGGATGAGAGTACTGGACGGCTCATCTGAAAAACAGCAGCTGGCAACTGTGCTTAGTTTCAGACATTGTTAAACTTTTGTACCTCATTTACTTGATTCTCTCTAAGATGCATTTGATATGGAAGACCTAATTCTGGTGTAATCCTGTTCCTGTAAGGTTTAGACTGTGCTGACACAGAAACTTTGTTACATAAATAACAAGTTATCCTGATAATAATAAAAGAAAATTACTCTGAAAGAAATGGCACATGCATGTGCTTAGAAATACTTAAATTGAGTCCAATTGTTATGAATTTTAAATATCAAAATATCACAAACTTAGCAATACCAGATACATGCATATTTTCCACAGGGCTGAATAAGGCTATCATAGAAACTTTGGGATAGAGTTTTCTGTTTGGACACCTTTCTACTGTACTGCCTTCTCTGTCAATGTTGGGCCACTCTTCTCTCATAGCTGAAGTTCATTGAGATGAGAAGTTTGAGTGCATTCTGCTCTTGTATAGCTCCTTTTATGTTTTTTGTCAATATGTGTAATGATTCCCCAAAGGCATCCTAGTGGTGTGATAGTCTGGCTCTGAGCTCAGAGGTGGATTTTGATCTTAAGCTGGATTCACCTGTTTTAGAATACTCATGATGTGGAAACAAATGCCTACTAGAAGGTGAGAAGCAACATATTAAGAGACCTTGAACCTGCACTTAGTAGCCGGATAAATTCCTTCTAACTTCTACTTCACAGACGCCAGTACTTATCATTGGTTAAAATTACGGTGATATGATGTAGAACAGCCAAGTATCACTACTATACTGAGACCAAACAGAGGCAACTGCTGTTGACACACCAAGCGCATCTTGTAATTGAAATGTAATCTCATGCTGTGACACTGCTTTCCTTTAGGCTGTATTAAATGATGGGAGACAGCAGTGTTTGACTGTCCACTTTTTCACCATTACAGAAATGCTATTTTCTTTAATTTCCTCTTCACATTTTGCAATGTATGTCCCTGCCGTTTGCTGCAGAAAGTTATCAAAGGTGTGTTGAAGAGACTGTGTATCAATATCTGGGCAGGAGGTGGGTTTTTGTAAGCTTTTGGGCCTCTCTAGGAGTAACTTAGATCATCCAGAGCAGGTAAGGAGATGGGTTTATATTTTCAATGTGCGCATCTGTTTGCATAGAGAGGAAGTTCCCCAAGTACAGTTTTGGTGCTGGGCAGAGGCAGGGGGAGCCAAGGGCCTGTCCTGGGAGCTGGATTTCTCCTAGGGCCAGCCATGGGACACTTCCAGCATGGTTTTGGCACTGGAGAGATGAGCACAGACACCTAAGCTAGGCTATGGGTGCACAGGGCCTTAGCAGTGTCCCCCTTGGATTCGTGCTTATGAGGAATGGTGGCAGGAATGGTGGCACCTCCCAGTGCTGCTGCAATGGCGGCTGTACATGGCGGAGCCTGAGGGCATGCTGCCTGCCACCCCGCAGAGTGTCAGCCTGCTACTAGCAGCAGGATGGGGCATCCCTGCTCACTCACTGCACACCATCCAGGTGAACACTGTGGTCAACATGTATGACCCAGTTTACATAAGGTTAAAACCATGGTGTCTGCAGTACTCTGGCATCATTTCTTTTCTGCACATTGCAGCAGTATATTGTGCCAGTGAGTTACCAGAATATCCTGGAGCCCACCCACAACTTTCAGCAGGGAATGGATGGTTTTCATCAATTTTTCTTTTTTTTCCCCATCCCACTGATTTTACTCCCCCACAGCTCAGTGAAGCAGGGATGGACTTTGCTCCCCTGCATAACGCAGCATGGTGCAGGAATACAGAACCTATTTGTCTGTCTGACAATATGAAAAACTTGATAGAATTACAAAAATTGATATTTTTATTTTTTTTTAATGCAAGTGTGTATTGTAATCTTATCTGGATAAATCCACACAGCTCAGGGAAATGACCCTCAGCATAAAGTGCAAGTGAGAGCTGGTTCCTTTAGGCATGGAATTAGTAATTTTTAACTTGATACTGGCATATCAAATAGCATGCAATTTGAGGGGTGATAAGGTATTTTTTTCCTGTAGACTGTACATGAAACAGTTTTCAGTCACTAATAACTCCTTTAAAAAAAAATTCTTTCTGAATTCTGTGCTTTTTAAGCACGCCAGAAAATTCTTCCAAAACAGATACCACATAATGCTTGCTTGCGGGAATCAAACATATTGGGAAACAATAATAACAATTGCAATGAAGGACTTGCAAAGGCAGGACTTAAATTTGTTTGTTTGTGTTTTATTTGTCTCTCTTCACCTGCCAGTGACGATGACAACACTTTTTTTTGCCTTTGGGAGCACAGTTCATGATGACCTTGTGACCCACTATTGTCTTCCTGGGCTGCCACAGAAAAAGAAAGAGTTTCACCCGATAGAGGTGCTTCAGAACTTCTCCAAATCCAAATGCTGTCCAGGCACAGTTTTTGTCCTGTTATCTACCTTTCTCCTCAGCCACCCTCAGTCAACATTGTACTTATGCATGAATTACATCTGGTTTGCAAAAGTATTGACTGCTACAGAACAGCCCTAGTTAGTAAGCAGAACCACCAGGCCAGAGAGAACTGGGATTTTTCCTGTTCTTCTCTGTAGTGTTGATAAGTTATTGATTCCAACTCCAGCTGTTTAAGATGATTTTCTGTGGGTGTTTTTCATGCATCAGTCTGAGCTCAGGTCCTGAGGCCAATAATTTCCTGCTTTGCCATCTGTCAGTGTCTGTAAGATACATTTCTGGGGGCAGCTATTCACAGGGGCTATGGTGGCAGATGTTAGGAGCTGTGCTGCATTCCCCCAAGGTGGTTCCTTCCCTCTGCTTGAATGGTTACAGCTGTAGAAGCCATTCTTCCCCGCTGCCTGCAAATGCCATCTGACCTTGCCTGCAGGATGTCTGCAAATAGTTTGTGTTTGAGTCTTTTTAAATGGTCCTTTGGTTTGCCCAGCGTGTAATTTCCTTTATTGGCAGGCCACTGCATTCCCCTGTCCCTCTCCTAGTATGGTGACTTTTCAGAATTTGACCCAGAGCATGCGTATTTATTCTCTCAGATTCTCCTGTTCAAATCTGATGAATCAGATTAGTGCTCATGGTCAGGGCAGCACAGGGAAAGACTTGCCACAAAAAGCCTTCGTGGTGCAAAGCTACCAGACTGGAGTGTCCTTTCCTGCCACCTCTCAGCTCGCTACTGATTCTGGCATTGCAAAAGGTCAAATTCCCTTTGTGCTCCCACATTTAAGACCTATGACTTGTGCCATGGAGAGCCCCGCAAAGAAATAACCTGGGCACTGACCCACTTCCCAAAAGTAAGCTTCTCTCCAGAGAGGGGTTTCCACAGCCTTCCACTTGCCTCACTGTTGTGAGCATACATTCATTGCCAGATAAAAACTCCTTTGCCATTTTGTAGTTATGGAGTCCATCTGAAAGAACTGAATTCAGGAGGACCCCACACATGGCAGTACTGGCATGTGTAGGCAGGACAGACCTTCCTATAGCCTTGTAAAGATGCAACAACAAAATGCTCAAAACAGCAGAGATGCACTTTTGCATCTCCTCTTGGGAAAGCTCTTGCACAGGTTGTAACTCCTCACAGCCCTAATGTGTATTATATGGTGTATAGATAACACTTGGGAGGTACCACTGCAGTGAATATGAAAGTGCAGCAGTCCTTGGCCTCTCAGCTGAGCTGCTGAACTTTTAGTCCCATGTCTGGCAGCAATAGTAAAAATGGTGGGTTTGTGTCATTGACAGCAGCAGCCAAAAGGCAAGAGGCAAAAGGCACTTCTGTATACTTTGCTGTATTCTCAATCAGTTGTGTTTGTTCTCCTTGTAGTTGTGCTATGTCATTTTAGTAGAATTACTATACCTGAAGCATTTTCACTCAGCTGCAAAAGCTCTTCAAATATTCTTACGAGACAATGTTGCTTTATAGGAAAATAGAGCACAAATTATTACTGGTCTGGAGCTGACATGGAGATTTGGCACTCCATCTGGAGTGCTTCCTTTCAAGAGGTATTTCTATAAATTCTGCCCTGTTCCTGATGAACAGACAGTCTCTGTTGTCAGTCTCAAACCATACGCTTGTCAGACGTGATAAAGGCAAAGGAATATACACAGTGTGCGTTGGCTGATTGCACATTGTCTGGAGCTGTATAATTTTCCTACACTGTTATTGCTTTCAGGTGATTTATTTGTGCAATTTCTTGGGGAAAGTCATCTGCAGGTTTCAAAATGCATAGTGTTATGATCTTAGGGATTTATTCTCTCTCTGTGTAAACGAGGACTATCAGTGTCATCTGTGAAACTGCGCTAAGACTGTATAGAAAAGTAATCAAGACCACTTTTAGAACATGGACCTCAGCAGAATGACTGCAAGTTTATATTAACATGCCTGGTGTATAATAATGTGACTGGAGAGCAGTTGATAGTCGATCTAAGAAGAAGTACTACTTTTAGATAAAAATTATTAAACATTAGGGGCAATGAACAGAGGGTTTAAGAGGTGCAGTGTGTAGAATTTCCCATATCTCTTGAAAATAAATGTCTTATTTTCTTGGTAAGTACTGTCTTTTTCATCCTCTACAGGAAATACTTCAACTCTCATGGAAATAAGTAGGGAAGATAATTATAGTTTCTTACTCATTTTTGCCCCCAGAGGAAGGAGACCAACTTTTCTTTTAAGATTATTCTTACTGTGATTGAACTAGGGTAATTACTATGCAAACAATGCCTACTTTCCTCATAACTTCAGGAAATTTGTGATCTTAGTATTTGTTTGCGTGTTTGTTTTCCACTGCCTGCAAATCACTGGCTAGATAAAGTAGAGACTGCCTTGGGGAACCCTTCCATAGCTTGGACAATGCATCACATATGCAGAGCAGTGAGGTCCTGGCTGCAGGAAAGCCTGGGCTGTTCAAGATGCCAGCTTATTCCTCTCTGATAATTTGTTATTTCTTGGCTGTGAGAAATAAATACATTTCTGGCTGATGTGGTGGTACAGGTCACATGGCTTAAGCTCTTTTCTATTGGCTGGGGGAAACTATAAGGTATTTGATCCATTAATTTGTTTTTTCTTTATGCTGAAATTGTGTGCGCTAGTGTTGAAATCTTTCCATAAACAAAACTGATAATGATGACTTGTCCAGCTTTTGCATATTGGTGAAACTCCTTGAAATCAATAGACTTCTCTGTGGGCTGTGAGATGGGAAGCATTTCTAGATGTAAGAACAACAATGCTTGGTGTGGGGAAAAAAATTTCCTTCTGTTTGTAGGGCATGTGTAGAGGTGAAGGTAGTGGAATCACCGGGGTAACATGGACACGTTAGAAGAAGTTAATTCTTTTATTTTCCAGTGCTGTAATATGAGGAAGCAACTTCTTGTAGTGTCTGAAATAGCAGTTTGGATTTTTTCTCACATGTCCAGGTGCAAGCTCTGCCCTTGATCTGCCCCCAAGGCTGCTGGGAGGAACAAATCCTGTGGCTAGCTGGACCCTGGCTGTCTCAGTACTGGTTCCTTCTGAGGAACAAACTCCATATTAAACATGCTGCAGCTGTGGCAGATGACCTTCCCTCACTGCTACCTTTCTTTTAAGATGGACAGCATTGCTGGAGTGCTTTTTTCCCAGCTGACACAGCATATTTTATTTACTGCAGGAAGCGGAAATATCTACGTCACTTTTGGTCTGCCAACCTCAAATCACATTCCCCCCCCTTCTTTTGTTTTATTGGCTTGTTGGTCATGAAAGTGCAACCTTCTACTGTTTTGTCTTTGTTGCTCAATAAATTACTGAATATTGCCATATTTCATCAGTTCAGAGTGAGGCAGTTTTTGTGGTTGTAGCAAGCAGGTGTTCCGCACTCTTATATCGATTACTTTCAATGTAGTTGTGTTGTGTTTTCTGCTGATTGTAAAATATGACAGTGGCACATGGTATTCCTTGTATGCTGAATACATAACTTATGATCTAGGTAGTGAATTCAAATGGAAACATTCTATTTATAAAAGAATTAAATGCCAAAATACCAGCACTGCAGCCCAGTTTGGTGTCATAGTAAAACTGCAGAAACAGAGACCTCAGGGAACCTCTGTAATTTACTGTCAAGTACCTGAAACTAAATGAAGTCCAAATAAATAGCATTTAGGGTTACTTGATGTTTCTCTTCCTCAGGTCTGGAAGTATCTTTTTTAGTCCCACGGGCTTCTGAAATGCTGTAAATAAATTAAGCAAACAGAAGAAATAACTTTATAAAAACTGAAGGTATGAAGATCCTTTAGTTCTGCACTTATATGCACAAGATCTTTCTGCTCCTTAGTGTCTCCACAGATACTTTCTCAGCTGAAGCCCTCTCATTAACCACTTAGGAAAGGATGAAGATTTGAACTCCTACTTATTGACCAGAGTAGCCAGAAGTCTTTAAAATAATGGGGAAAATGCACTGTGTCCTCTATAAGTATGTCTTTAAAATAATGGGGAAAATGCACTGTGTCCTCTAGAAGTATGTGCTAGTGTTGAGCAAGTGCTTGTGAGTTCAGCTTGGATATGAGATGTCTTCCAGCTCCATATCTTTGTGCTCTCTGTAACTGTGTTTTCTGCACCTAATATCCCCCTCTATTTCCCCAAGGTAAGACATGTTTTCCTCAGACATTCCGAAATGGGCTGATCCCCTACTCAGCTTGTGTGTAGTGAATCAATATTTGTGAGATACAAAGCAAATGCCATCCTTTATTACGTGTGTGCTAAAAAAGGAGGCAAAGAACCAATATCTCCATATCTGTATTACTCTTTATTAATCTCTCAATCTGCAGCCTTCTTGACCAGTTCAAGTTCCATCTCAAATGAAGAAAGAATAGCTTATAAACTGTCTGCATCAAACTTATTTGCTGGTGACTTGATCGTTCCACAGGGACCTAGTTTGGTCCTTCCTGACAGCAGAGAGAGTTGCAGAGAACTCAGCATTTCCCTTGACTGAGTTGCTTATTTTAGCAACCCTAAGCTTACTTTCTGAGTGACTGAAAAACCCCTTTAGTACATTTCATATGCTCTTTAGTACCCCAGGCTTCTCAGTTAGCAATTCCTTCCATATCCTTTTTTTTAACTGGTAAAATTTTGCAGGCTCTTCCACAGAAAGTATGATCTCACCATAATCTCCTATACCTTAGAATAAACCAGCCATCCTCCAGTCCATTTCCCTCTTTCCATCCCATCTTCTTTCATCCTAAAGCTTAATTAACTGCTTTCTGGTGTCTTATTGTAGATACTTTCCAGTTTATCCTTGTTTCTAAATTGAAACACCTTCAGCAGTGACAAATCTTCAGTGTAGGTCTAACTATATTTTCCTTTTTACCTATAATGTTCTATCCCTGGAAAGGTCATAAATGGACTCAGGTTCAAGAATCTATGCACACTTAGCAAATGCAAGCAAAGGCTGTAGCATTTTGGGCAACATTTTGAGTTAACAACATTCAGTCTTTTGCCCTTTTCTTGTTAAAGGTCACTCTCTCATTTTTTTTTCTTCTTCAGTCACTGAAGACAAGACTACCCAGTGTCTTCGTCATGGCCCAGCCTGCAACGAGAGTGTCGTTTCCCTCATCTTCCCATCCTAATTCCAAGCCACCTATTTCCGGTTCCATTCTGTTCCGTGCAGCATTATCTCTGTATCTGCACGACTAAAAATCTAACTCGGATTTCATGCTTACGCTCCATTTGTATTTGTGTAAAATGCTGCTACTGAGATTGATTTCTTGCCTTGTTAATTTAAGCTTTTCATCACTTTTCTTGCATCTCTCCAGAGGCTTGCTTTCCTTCCCTCTATACACTGTCATTCTTTGCTTTTTAAGACCCTTCCAGACCTGCCCCATGAGGCTGTGAAGATGTTAACTATTGTTTCTGCCCTGAAGATGTTGCTAGTCTTTCTCACCCTCCTGCTTCGCCTTTTATGTTTCTTGCCAGGGTGGGCAAAGTTTCTTGTAACCTTAGCAAGGCATCTCTGTTGGGTGCCTCCTTGGCTAGCCTTGAAATTCCCCTTAGCAGTAATGCCTGTGTGACAGCAGACACCCCAGTGCTCTGCCTGTTCTGGCTTGTGTCTATGCCCCAGTGCTGATATCTTCTAGGAAGGTATTTGAGGGGACAGAGCCACCTTGCTTTTATCACCCAAAAATGAAACCTTTAATGCACTGCTATAATATGAACAATGCAACTTACTTCCTAGGAAGATTCTGGGTTATCTATATGCATTACTTCCTCCTATACAAATTGTTTAGCCTGAAAGTATCTACATTTTGTAAATGTAATTCTATATATCAAATTGTTTTCACAGATCACACTTCCTTTTTATTGCTCTCTGTTATTTGAGGGCATATGGTAGCTTTCTGTAAAATGTTGCCTTAATTGCCTTCTGGATATACCCTATAAATCCTGACAAATGCTTTTAAAAGCGAAAACAAAGGCATATTTTTCTTCTATCAGAACTTGCTCAACAAAACACCTGTACCTTTTCCATGGGGCCTTGCAAAATGGTGTTATGTCAAGAAGAATAATGCTATTTAATTTATGAACCATTAATATTTATTGCACATGCCATCGCTGGCATTTCTGTGAGAAAGCTGGGCAGCAGTTAATAACATTGGGAAGAGGTTATTTACTTACCAGGGCTATTCAGATAACTCATATGGGATAATTTTCGATGAATTTATTTCTTTATGTTGACAAGTTTCCAGGTAGTGAACAATGAGGTGGTGATTTTAAACTTAGTTGCTAGCTCATAATGAATTGCTTAGTAATTATTACAAATAAGTCAACTCGTTTATTATTAGGGTTTCATAAGTGTGTTGAGAAGACTTGCTTGTACCACTATGCAATTAAGCAATAGGAACTCAGACATATTTCTGAGTTGAGATTGGCTTATTTTTCACAAAGACCAGGACTGGGGAATCCTTATACCATATTTTCAATAAGGGCATTGAGAGACCCTGGTGTATAATGCTGCTGCCCAGTGTGAGGGATTGGTTTGCAAAAGTTGTATCAGGGCTTAACTTTACAGTGAGTCCCCCTGCAAAAACAGTTTGTGGAATAGTGGCCCGAGAGAGGCCACTTTTCTGTTTTGAAAATAATAGGGTTAATCGTGGGCATAAACTAAACATATCTGCAAGTCTTTGTAGAGCAGGTTGCCTGAAAATAGCTTGTAACAGGTTTTGAAGTTCAGGTTGTGTTCATTTCTACTGGTACGTGTCTGCTCTTTTCAGTTCCTCATGGGGAATAATATTTTCTTGAATCGCGTTCTGTTTGCAATGTAAGTTTCATTTCCCTAAATGTTATCCGTGGCTTACTTTAGAATTACCTACTTCTAAGAAGGTTCCAGCCAATAGATTACTGTGGGAGATGCTCAGAGAAACATGTGAGTACAGATGATAGCCATATATGTAGAACAGGTGGGAATTCCAACCAGTTTTGATTAACGTTTGGGTGGGTTTTTTTCTTTCGTTTTTTTAAAATATCGTGGTGCTTGTATCTGTAGCAGAATGGAGTCTGTGACTGTATCAGAGACCAAGAGAGGAATATTATGCCTAACGTACAGATAGAAATACAAATTTTATTCCCATACAAATTGGAAACCAGGAAAGCAGCAATATTACAGCCAATTAAAAGGCACAGTCAGAGGTGCGCTAGTGAGAACTGAAGTGCTGCAGTGATCAATTTTGGCTGATAACGATGTAAGAACACAGAGAGAATGAAAGCTTTCACTACGTTCCTGCGTTATACAAAGGGATAATTGTGATTGGATCCAGGGTATTATTTTGATGAATTATTCCCAGTAAGATATTCACAGAACAGGAGGGACTTCAAGACTGGTGAAGTACAGCAATCCTATTAACTGGTTTGAGAAGATCTAATTTAGCTTTGTCGTCTAAATTCAGTCGTTGGAGTCTGGGAGAGTGGAAATGGCTGCTAGATGACAAAGTAGGAGTCCTGTTAGGAAGAGGGTAGGCTACTCAAAGGACTACTGCCATACAGCCCCCTGGATCCTCAGTGCTGGTGTCACATTAGACTATGTTCTTCCACATTGGAAACCAGGCACAAATGTCTGAATGTGTGTAGGAGAAGCTAGTAAGTACAAGTGAGGGAGAAGAAATAAAAGACAGGTTAGAGACACCGTGGGCCCTCTCCAGAAGCTATCGGGAGAACTGGCTACCCTGGATTTGGAGAAGGCTGAGGTTCTTAATGACTTCTTTGCCTCAGTCTTTACGGGCAAATGCTCTGACCACACCACCCAAGTCTTGGAAGGCAGACGCGGGGACGGTGAGGGTGGGGACCCTGGGCCCACTGTGGTGGAGGATCTTGTTTGGGACCACCTTAGGAACCTGAATGTATACAAGTCCATGGGACCTGATGAAATCCATCCACGGGTCCTGAAGGAGCTGGCAAATGAAGTTGCTAAGCCACTGTCCATCATATTTGAAAAATCATGGCAGTCAGGTGAAGTTCCCGACGATTGGAAAAAGGGAAATATAACCCCCATTTTTAAGAAGGGAAAAATGGATGAGCCAGGGAATTACAGACCAGTCAGTCTCACCTCTGTGCCTGGCAAAATCTTGGAGCGGATTCTCCTGGAAGGCATGCTAAGGCACATGAAAACCAACAAGGTGCTTGGTGACAGCCAGCCTGGCTTCACTAAGGGGAAATCCTGCCTGACCAATCTGGTGGCCTTCTATGAAGAGGCTACGGAACTGATGGACAGGGGCAGAGCAGTTGATGTCATCTACCTGGACTTGTGTAGAGCCTTTGACACTGTCTCACATGACATCCTTCTCTCTAAGTTGGAGAGACATCAATTTAATAGGTGGACCACTCGGTGGATAAAGAAGTGGCTGGATGGCCGCACGCAAAGAGTAGTGCTCAGTGGCTCAGTGTCCAGCTGGAGACCAGTAACGAGTGGTGTCCCTCAGGGATCGGTGTTGGGACCGGTCTTGTTCAACATCTTTGTGGGTGACATGGACAGTGGGATTGAGTGCGCCCTCAGCAAGTTTGCCGATGACACCAAGCTGTGTGGTTCGGTTGATACATTGGAGGGAAGAAATGCCATCCAGAGGGACCTTGACACGCTTGTGAGGTGGGCTGATGCCAACCTGATGAAGTTTAACCATGCCAAGTGCAAGGTCCTACACCTGGGTCGGAGCAATGCCAGCCACAGCTACAGGTTGGGCGGGGGGGAGATTCAGAGCAGCCCTGCGGAGAAGGACTTGGGGGTGTTGGTGGATGAAAAAATGAACATGAGCCGGCAGTGTTTGCTTGCAGCCCAGAAGGCCAATCGTATCCTGGGCTGCATCAAAAGGAGTGTGACCAACAGGTCGAGGGAGGTGCTCCTGCCCCTTTACTCTGCTCTCATGAGACCTCACTTGGAGTATTGTGTGCAGTTCTGGTGTCCTCAACATAAAGAGGACATGGAAGTGTTAGAACAAGTGCAGAGGAGGGCCACGAGGATGATCAGGGACTGGAGCACCTCTCGTATGAAGATAGGCTGAGAAAATTGGGGCTGTTCAGGCTGGAGAAGAGAAGGCTACGTGGAGACCTCATAGCAGCCTTCCAATACCTGAAGGGGGCCTATAGGGATGCTGGGGAGGGACTCTTCATTAGGGACTGTGGTGAGAGGACAAGGGGTAACGGGTTCAAACTTAAACAGGGGAAGTTTAGATTGTATCTGAGGAAGAAATTTTTTACTGTGAGGGTGGTGGGGCCCTGGAATGGGTTGCCCAAGGAAGTTGTGAATGCTTCATCCCTGATGGCGTTCAAGGTGGGGTTGGACATAGCCTTGGATGACATGGTTTAGTGGGAGGTGTCCCTGCCCATGGCAGGGGGGTTGGAACTCGATGATCTTGAGGTCCTTTCCAACCCTTACTATTCTATGATTCTATGATTTGAACCCCTTTTTGGACTCCAGATAGGCAGCCTTGCAGAAAACTCTTCTTTAAAGTTTTGGGCATTTTGCCTGAATAAGGACATCCAGAAAGTCTCTTTGGTAGTTTTTCTTTCAGCATATCGGGTCTGGAAGAGATTCAGGGAAAACCTGGCATTGCTAGCAATTGTAAACTTCCAGCACGTATGGCAGGCCAGGTCCCTCACTCACATTTTGAAGTTGAAATGTAGTAACAGTCGTATGAACTCTTGCATAGTGTCCCTGTCCATGACAGAAGTTAGAGCTTCTAAATAGAAAATTAAGAAATATTAGAAGTATATAATCTGTTAACTCCTGGACGACGTCAGTTTTTCTGCGGAGTAATGCTATGTAGTTACTGGCAACTTCTATATTAACATTTCAATGAGCTGATTTTTCTGATGTGGACAAGCAGAAGCAGCAGCAGCCTTTTATTTGATTCCATAAGGCTGTATTAGAAGCACAAAGCAGTGCTTTGGAGTTATGAGGAAAGATGAACATTAATAAATAGGCAGGTCAAGAAACCCCACAATAGAAATGATTTGGTTATTACTTCAACATCTGTCACCAGATGCTAGCACTCCAATAAATCTTGCTTTGAGAAATAGTTTCTAAGTCTTGCTTTGATCTGACAGCAGTAAAAGTCCCTTGTGAACTCTGAAAAGGCAATCTCAATCTAGCTGCTGGTGTTTAGGGCTACACAAAATGAAAAGTGCTGTAAATGACAGAATCTATCTTCTAATAGATTTGACAAAGGCAAGGGCTGAACCTTTGAATGATGGGAGCTTTTTTATTGACTTGCCAAAAGCAATGGCTTTTGTAAGTGGCACAACTGAAATAAACAGTAAAAACATGCAGTGATGCAAGTTGCTGAGTAATCATGTATCCTTCCAGTGAGCAGTAAATACCTTTTTGCTAACTAAATGCTATGTTCAAGAACAAAATATAGAGAAGACACAATAAACTTCAGAGTAAATCTGCCACCTGGGTATTCAGCACCAGGCTGCAGTTACCATGTGACTTTGTGTAGACTGCCTAGCTCAGGCTCCTCAGTTTCTTCCTCTAGACCAGTGGTTCATAAGATTTGTCAGATCACTGGCTGAAAGATTATTACTCATAATGGAGTATTTTTAGGAACTTGTTAATTACCGCCATCTTGGTAGGGTGATGTCTCTCACTCGCTTCCAAAAAACGTTTGTCCATTTTTCCCACAAGGCCTGAATAGAAGATATGTGCTTACCATCCAACAGTAGTGGTTTCATTGTAGTATGTACGTATATATATATTTACTTTTCCAAGGTAAAGAGCACTTTTAATTAATGTTTTACGAACAGTGTTATCCAAGTAATAGGATTTACCACTATAGTCATCTCCAGGTCAGCTTCTTGGAGACTGGGTTTATCAGTGTGAGGTCTGTTGAAAACAGGGAATTCTGACATCAGCTGAGTTTCATCAGATACCAGAGAGGAATACTGCAGGGCTGTAGCACACACATTGGCTCCCAGACAGGTTGCATTGCTCAGCAGTGGTTGGATGCACATGATCTTGATGGAGACTGGGATCCTGTGCAACTGCTGGGAGCATGGGGGTACTGGCTGCACTACATGCCATGTGCTGCAAACCCCTCGGCTGACTATGGTGTGTGAACTTCAGAAGCAGTGGTGTGACAGCAAAGCCTCCAGCTGGCGAATGCAAAAGTTCCTCAGGCAAACATTAATCTTTCAAGGGCATGAGCCCTGTTGGTAGCCAAGTCGAGAAATCCACCTTTCTCTAGCAAAATAAATCCACTTCAAATAACTAAGATCTGCACTTAATAACACAATCCATGGTAATTTGTAAAAAAGCCAGTTACTTCCACACATACCTTTCTAGCTAGAATTGAAAAAATAAAATCTCATCGTTCTGCAAATCTCTAAATATGTTGATTGTCTGCAGTACAGTGACGTTAGGTCAATGTACCGAAAACAACACTGCAAACACAAACTGCAGTGTCTCTCTTCAGCAGATACCCATGGCTGCTTATCGGATAAAATGATCTGAATCACTGATTGCTGATGGGCATGTGTAACTGCAACTAAAGCCCAGACTGCCTATCGCATTCCCCCACAAACATCCCAGCAATATACAATCTTAGTAATGAGTCTTTGCCCTTGGTGCAATGCAAATTTTTGTTTGTTGGGGTCTTTTTGTTTGTTGGTTTTGGGTTGTTAGTTTTTTTTCCCACTAAAAGCTTGGGTGTAAAGCCACAGGTTTAATTCTTGTTCATTGCCCCTACACTTTTTCTTTGACTTTTCTTTGTCTTTTTAAAAAATCCCCTTTATTCTTTTTCCCTACTGGTTTAGTATTTCGCAGCAGCAAAAAGGAAATTTTGTTGGTTTTCCATGTAGGTATCACTGAACATAATGGCACTATATAAGTGGCGCTTGATTTTCTCTGTGACCTAGATGTTTTCTGGTCTTTTCACTCAGTAGTTGGTTTGGGAATCAGCAGCAGTGAGCTGGAGGAAATGGACAGCATGATAAATTCAGCAGAGGAGGTAACTTTGGGGTAAAATGATGTAGCTTCTCTGCTCTGGGGAGATGTAAGTTGTTGCCCAGTTGCAGTAGGGCACAGATGGCTCATGTCACCATCCGTCAGGCAAAAGCAGGAACCTTTCAGCACATGGCCAACCTCACATGTTCAGCTGTAGCAGTGAAGTTTGGTCCCAGGACCACTTCTGCTTGACTGGTGGAGCTGTCCCAGTTGATTGTGGGATCCTGGCACAAGGCTGAGCCTTAGAAGCAGAGCTGAAACTGATGTGCAAACCCCATGCACTGGCTTGGGCTGCAGTTTGTCATGTATTTCTTGTTTTTCCTAATCCTGAAGGAGAAGGAAAAAATTACTGCTGCTGAGCATGGAAAGAGTGTGGGGCTAAGTGTCTGAATGTTGGTCCCAACCACAGAAGCCATGCCACTCTGCAACAGTCCTGTGCTCTGCCTTCTTTTTCCCCGATTGCAATCCGCATAGCCTAGGCGTGCGTGCATGCAAAGAAAAAGGTGAGAGAGGGAGCACTGGATATGTGGTATTCTTCCCATGGTTCTTATAAGGCACTAAGTAGAAAAGTGAAAAGCATGGTTGGTTGTTAATTCTGCTGTAGTATAGGCATATGTGACCACAGACTGGCAAAAGACATAAAATTTGAAAAGTCAAGCTCTTACAATAACTTGTGCAACCTTGATGCAGCCATCTGAAATGGCCTTTAAATATAAAACTGCAAACTGAATGGAAGCATCAGAGTGGGAAGAATGAATAATGGATGTGAGTTGCAAGCTGTTTCTTGGGGCAGATAATGAAAAAAAAATTGAGGAATACAGGGGCAGTCAAAAGAATGAAGCGAGGGCGTGTTGAGTGGTCTATGCTGTATATAGCTGGAGATTGCAGGGCATAAAGCAGTACTGTCCCAATGAAGGCTCACCTGAACGGTGCATTGGAAAACTGGCTTTGCTCAGTGCCTTTGTCAGTATATTCTTATGGAACAAGTTCTGTGAACTAAGCACTTTTCTTCGATTGCCTGTGTGATCTTTTCTGTGATGCATCATTACAGTCCCTGGAGTCTGATTTGCAGAAGTGCTGACTCGCAGCTGCAGATCAAGTCAGTGGTAGATGTGCTTTGAACTGATAACCACGATGTTACATTAGCTGGTTCAAAAAGTCAGGCATGAGGTGTCTCATTTGGGCACACAGATGTCCTGTGTAATATAGGCATTAGTTTTTAGTCAGTTCTTTGCCTGGAAGTGTCTGTAGGGGAAGATTCCCATGAGCCCCTTCCCCTCCCTTCAAACTTATGGCATTTATTTCACAACATCTCTAATATTTATGAAATGCTAATATTATCAGGTGCTATAAAAAGCCCTGAGGAAATTAATAACTGTCTTCAGAGCAAGCTTTGAGTAGCGTGAAGTACATATGTCTAGGTGGGCAAGGCATAGAGGGCTAAGTGAGAATACAAATAAAAGTTGTGCTGAGGTGGACTTTGCAAAGATACTGGAACAAAAGGCTTTTAAGTTGTTTAGGTTTAGTCATACAAAGAAGTGGGCTGCTGTGGAGATAGAGGGGTGTGAGCAGTATGGTACCTGATGTGGCGGTCCCAGGCTAAATGGGTCCTTCACTTCAGTTTTTCAGTTAAGGGGGTGATTTTTGAAGGAGGAGAAAAGGCCAAGTGAGTTGTGGAAGTGAATGCATGGAAATGTGAATAGACCAGATGCAGAAGTCATAAGCAAGGGAAAATTTGGCAAGTTTTAACCACAGCACTCTGTGGGCTGGTCATGTAGCTTAAATTTCTGGTCCTAGAGCAAGTACTTACTGCAGAGTGATTGTGGCTGATCAGGTGCTGTGTGGCTGCAAAATGGTGAAGAAACTACAGGAAAGCAGGGGGAGAGATGAAGAAGAATGTAGCCAGCAATCATTGGCAGAAACACAAGTGTAGGAACATGCTGGGAGAGCAAGCCTGTGGTGGGCATAGTCAGCACTTCGGCATCAAGGGCAGTGCTGAGAGCCTGAAGTTAATCACAATAGCAATTCCCTGCGGCTGTGCTCTTGGTTTAGATTCAAAATGACAAACTGGTGCTTTGCCGATCCTCGGTAGAGGGGGTGGCATTTGCTTCGGGCTCTTATCTACAGAAATCTCTAATCCTCTCTGCTAGGCATTTTCCCTCTGTCGACTGTTGCGACACTTTACAGGAGTCTATACACTGTCCTTTTAAAAAGGAGAACGTGGGGCTTTCTATCATTTGAAAGTGTGCCTTTCAGTTTTCGTGGTGGCTTGTTTGTTTTGCATCACAGGAGGATTAACTGGAGCATTTGGCTTAACTTCTTTATGCTGTGCACTCATTTGTATCCTTCCAGCATGTCCCCTCTGATTCATGTTCTTACCAGGATAGGCAGTCCCAGTTGTTCCTGGTTTCTGGCAATTTCACTGGAGGAGCCATGGACCTTTGTGATGCTCCTGAGATTGTTCAGATAAGTAGTATTTTTCTTTACATGCAGATCTCTTTCTGGGACATTAGTTATATTTATCTTTTTTGTATAATAGGTTTTTATTAATACATTGAGTTTCACAGAATTCTCACTTGAAGGTTTCAGGTGGAAAAAAGGAGTAAAAATGGGCTAATCTTGAGAAATACAGGAGCAGTTAGCACAGCTTCTGCCCCAGGAAAGGTTCTGGGACAAATTATGAAACAGTCAATTTATCAGCTGCTGAAGATGATGAACCCTCTGGGTTTGTGAGGAATAAATCACATCAAAATAATCTGATTTCTTTCTTGGGCAGGATAATAGACACAGTACATAGCGGGATATATAATTTGACTTCTTTTAACCTTTTGACTTTTTTCTCATGATATATTAATAAATTACACAGGGAAGTATATCCAGTATAAGAACACTGCACACAATGGAGTGGAAATCACTCAAAACTAGTAGGTCACTGTCAGAGTGAGAGGGTATTTAAAGATTGCATTATGTAGAAACTAGCCCCTTTCTAGTCAGTATTCTCATGAAGGACTCAGGTGGTGAAATGGAGGTCATTGGTCAAATGCAGAGGGCATCAAGTTGTTATGCTGTTAGGACAGAGGAAGACAAAACTGGAATTCAAAAGGGCCTTGTTAATTTGAAAGAAAGTACTAAATCAGCAACACCAGGTTCAGCTTTTCAAAGGCCTATACCTAGGAAAAATAAGGGTCAAGCCAGAGTGAAAAATGGAGAATAGTAACTGCCCAGGCAGTGTGCATGGCAGGAAAAGGTCTTGGAGTAGACAATAGCTGAGGATAGGTCAGCAATATGGTGTTTTTTGGAAAAAAAAAAAACAAAAAAACAAAAAAAAACAACACAACAAAACCCAACATATTTCATTGCATAATAAAGATGTGGACAAATTGGAGGTACTTCAGGGGAGAGTTTAGAAAGTGTGGACTGTAACTTGAAAGAAGTGGTCGTGTTTAATATAAAGGAAATAGGACAACAGTATCCCAATTTGCAACAAGTTTCATAGAGGGAGTGGCATGTAATTGTTCTCTTTCTATGCTTGGGACAGGACAGTAAACCATGAGTTTAATGTTGAAGAAAGCAATTCAGATTGGAGTTTAGGAAAATGTGATGGAAAATAGAAATAGGTCCCTCAGAAGGGCTCTGGGTGCCTCTTCTGAAGGTGCTGTGAAGTCTGGCCAGACATTTGTTAGGAATGGGAGTTGAGTTATACCCAACCCCTCTATTGACAAGTAGGGTGCCAATTTGACCTACTTTTCTATGATTATTGTTCTTCCCAACCCCAAGGAAATTAGTATTTTTTAATTCTCATTTGTTGCTTTTTACCTTTTGAATAAAATCGCTTAACAGACTGAAATTCCTATCTGAGTTTGTTAGCTCCATGTTAGTGTCTTCCTTTCCAGAACTGTTATTCTTGTCGTGCTCTAATAGCTTTTTCTATATTCTGTTTGAAATCTTGCTCACACGAGGTCTTTTATCTTGGGATGGCTGTTCCAGCTAGAGCACCGAAAACATGCTCTGGGAGAAGATTTGAACTGTTTGATCCCCTATAATACCTGTTACAATTTTAAACTTATGAGGTAGGACAAACCTAAAAAAAGCTGGAGTGAGCAACTGGTGTAAAATATAGGCATGGAAGATGATTTTTAGAGTGAGTGACAGGAAGCCCCATCAGGCTTCATCCATTGGGTGAAGGTGTAAGGTTGTGCAAGGTTTTAGTTACACGGTCCAAAGGAGCTTTTGTTTTCATGTTAGCAAGTTTGAGAGGAAAGGAGGGGTTGTACTAAAAAATGTCTGAGAAAAGCAAGGTACATCACACATTACAGAACTGGAGTGTTATAGGGAGCAAAAACCAAGAGGGAGGTGTCATTGAGTTTGTGGCACTGAAGAAAAGTTTGCTTTGTCTGTGGTGAGGCTTCAAGCTGTAAAGACAGGCTCTAGTGTCTGATCCTGTGATCATGGAAGCAGAACTTTTTACATCCTAAGTAAATGTGATTTCAGTGGAAAATTATTTGGCTCCATCATGATATCCTGCTAATAAAAATAATTGTCAGGATCCTGAGTTTTGGAAAATTGTGTGAGTAAAAAATGACTGAATGTTACAAAACCTCAGTTTAAAAAAAAATACTGCTTACAGAAATAGGAAGTTAGCTGATAGGATTATTCCTCCTTTATAGTGATGACAGATGCTGCTTCTTTCTTAAACAGCATGCTCCAAACAAATAAGCAACCCACTGTCCTTTTCTCACTCTGTCCTGAGTTCA
This sequence comes from Amazona ochrocephala, assembly GCA_039720435.1. Lineage (NCBI taxonomy): Eukaryota > Metazoa > Chordata > Aves > Psittaciformes > Psittacidae > Amazona > Amazona ochrocephala. Next base: position 49,606,221 of record CM077881.1, on the reverse strand, counting down.
GCAGTAGCAGTCATTTTTCTCCGTCTTAGTAGCTGATACAGTGCTGTGTTTTTGACTTTCAGCCTGGGAACAGCGCTGATAACACTGATGGTTTTAGTTACTGCTTAGTAGTGTTTAGTCTGACCAAGGACTTTCTGAGTCTCATGCTATGCCAGGGAGGAGGGGAAGCCAGAAGGAAGCAGAGACAGGACACCTGACCCAAACTACCCAAAGAGGTATTCCATACCACTGCACATCATGCCCAGTATATAAACTGGGGGCAGTTACCTGGAAGGGTTTGATTACCGCTGGGGTCGGGCTGAGTATTGGTTGGTGGCTGGTGAGGGGTTGTATTCTCTTCCCTTGTTATTTCCCTTATCATTATTATTATTGGTAGTAGCAGCAGTGGTTTGTGTCATACCTTAGTTACTGGACTATTCTTATCTCAACCCATGGGAGTTTACATTCTTTCTATTCTCCTCCTCATTCCTCCGGGAGTGGGGGGGAAGGAAGGGAGGGGAGTGAGCGAGGGCTGCGTGGTCGATTTGCCGACTGGGTTTAAACCATGACACACTCTAATTTTCATGATCTTATACAGGTAAGGTAGAGGAGAGATGCAAACTTTTGCTTGAGGATCTAAATAATTTTATTTCACTCCTACTCCCAAAAAACAAAGAACCAAAAATCTTTATTTCTTTAGATCTTGCAAAGGACTGTAATGGAGGTGCACAAAGCTTAGGCAATGCAAGTTATTTAAATCTTGGATGTTCTTTAGAAGCCATTTGCTTTCAAGCTTTTTTTTTTCCTTTTTTTTTTTTTTTAATTTCTAATGGAAAAAAACTTGTAATGGAATTTCTCTCACTGATCAGGGTTCATATTCACTGTCTTTGGTATCACAATTAAAAACATATTTTTAGGTGTGTTTAGTTAGAGCTCAGATTCTACTGCTCAGTCTTTTACAACAGCTTTCTTGTGGGCAGATCAGTTTGTAACATGAACCCACCCCTTTTCTTCTACCATGAACTATAATGGTGTTGTTGTTCAGCGAGCAGTCAGACATTGCTGGATTTTCTAAAACTGGATATGTCTTGTTTTGTACATTGCATGACAGAATCAAAGGCAATTTTAGAACTGCTGTTGTGTTTGAAAGGCAGTGAAATCTGATGGCTGTGTCCTGGGTAATCTGAGCATTTTCTGAGAGTGCAAAATATCTTTGTTTGTAACCAAGGGTAAAGAAACAAATATGCTTTCTCTGACAGAAACACCTAAGTGTAGGGGAAGTTCTGACATTAGTAAAGTGGTTGTTCTGCTCTTTTAGAAATAGCATAGGGAATAAAAAGAAGTAAAACCTGACCTTTTGCCAATGATAATGTATTCATGGGTCTGTACAGCTCAATATGCAATGCCTGTATGAAATTCTTTCACATGAGTGACACATGTCAGATTAAGCTTTTAAGGGATATTTGGCATCATAGATACTACAATTATATGTTTGATTGCACAGAATATAGTACCAAATGATGCTGACAGCTCCTGTTAAAGTCATAAGATAAAATCAAGCCCAACTCCCAAGCATATTTTACAGACTTTTTAGAGGTGTCATTCTGTAGTATCCTGTCTTTGTCTTTGATTCCTTTTCCCTCTAACATTAATGTTTCTTCCAGCTTCAGTCCTTGGATGTGTGTTTTCATGTTGTATAATCAATGTAATATTAAGTTGTAAAGCACTGTATACGGGTTCTACATGGTCAGTAAAATCTCAGGCTGTTGTGTGTGACCTACAGTCACATTCAGAGCTGACTTTTGGGGTTCTGTTCCAGCTACCAGTCACAGGCAGGAAGTACCTGGGGTGGCATAAGGGTGCTATTGATGTGGTAGTATTTACACGCATATTCTTGTCTGTGCCGAAAGCAGGTATCAACATCTGCATTTGTGTGATCTGTCAGCAACTTCTCTCTGATGAAATGTTTTACTTTGCAGCAAAGAATCTATAAAGTTGCTTCAAAATATTGGAAAGGACAGACTGTTTTACTGCTATGTCATATCATGACAATTATTGGTATATGAGAAATGACCTTGGAACTAGAATCAAATGAAAGAACACACATGAGGCAAAGATGCGTGCATGAATTTTTTTGATCTCCAGTTTTTGCTTTTTCCAACAGTGAAGTTTCTATTCCGTCCTCATTCATGGCAAACACTGAGGCAACCAGTCTTATGTCCTTTTTGTTTTGTAGCAGTCTGACAGCAGTATCCATTTCCAGGACTTCAGTTACATTGACATTCATGAGCAGAAGGCATGCATTTCACCTTCATGATGCCCTCCCCAAAATCAGCATGATGTTGCGCCATATGCATAATTTATCACTTATCCCACGACAGTAAAACTACACAAGGATGTCTCTAACATTATCTAGGGTGATAAGAGAATGATTTTTTTTCTGTGTCACAATTTCTGTCAAACTGCTTATCAACATGTAGACTATGAATATCACCCGACCTGTTTGATAACCTTTGTCAGAACATTGACCAAACACCAAATTAAGGGATATTTTAGGGCCCACTTTTCTGCCATCCCTCATCTCAACTTGCTAACAACCTTAGCGTAACAAATGACAGACAACCATGTAGACAAAGGTGTGGAGATGGCATTGCTTACTGGTAGCACATTGATTTTTAAAAGCTGAGCAGGGGAGCTTAGTCTCTGTGCCTGTTAATTCATTCATTGGCACCTCTACTGTGATTGCTAACAGGAGTAGGTACATTCTTCATTTTTAATCCCCAGACCCTGATCATGAGAAGGAGGACATGATCCTACTTCTGAAGTCAGGGGGAAAATGTTTAATTGGCTACTTGGGAGCTGGTTTTCACCCAGAAGCAGAAATGGAGTGGCCTTGTACACTTTGAACCATTCTTCTGATACATAACATGATTTTGGTACCAGTCTCCTTTCTGCCACACCATGGCGCCTATGTAGGGCTTTGCAATTCAGTTTTTCAGACAAGGGGAAAGCAGTGATGCAAGTATGGTGGGTAAGGGTAATTTAAACGTATAAAATGTATATGTTTTATTTAAACGTATATACCAGCCCTCAGACATAGGGCTATAAACAGAAGGTCTGTCTTCTATGCTTTCTTAATCAAAGCTCCCAAACCAGTTTCTGTTTCCCAGGAAACTACTGGGTCACAATAATTACTTAATTATTTCTAGATAGAGATAGTAGATAGGAGTGTAAAACTCCCGAGCTCTGCCTCAGTCTTTTCAAAGGGCTGTCATATGAAAAGCAAAAAAAGAAAGTGTTAAGGTTTTTTTTGAAGATGAGAAACACATCTTTTAAATACAGCTTTTGAATGAGATTGTTTTTCTATACCAGGTAGCAAGTACCCTGAAAAGAGTTCATTCTGAAATAGCTTTTTTGTTTTTTCTACTAAAATGAGATTGGAAAAAATATATAATTTTTAGATAAAATGGTTTTTATTTCAGCTTTTAGTAGTTATGAAAACATAACCACATGATAAGTTTATATAAAACAAAATTTGAAATGTGTGTTTCTGAAATTAAGATTTCTGAAATTATTATTCTTTTTTTTTCTGTGTTCCCTTTTTCTTCCATTTTTTTTCCTGATGAGTGAAATAGCTTGACAAATTGTGTCTTTTTATATGACTGAAATGTGTAATTTTAATTGAAAGAAAGCATACATGTGTTTTTTCTGTATATTGCTGTACGTAATTGACTATAACATTGCTTTTCAATGGCAGTTGTTTGAAGAAAATTTTAAAGCTACTTCCTTTTGACAGTGTCTCACATTTGATACCTATTAGATTTCTTTATTATTATGTCATATTGGAAATTGCTGTGTTTCACTGTAAGAGAAAGAAAAGCTAACATATTGCTTTTATAACTGGCAAAGGTGATCATTATTAAGTAAGTTCAAGTAGAGCTGTTCAGAGGCAAGAAATTTGCACTTAACTGTGAAGTAATTGAAAAAAAAAATGATAATACAGTGATTATTGGGAGTGCTTTGCTCAGATTGAGTCAGTTATTATTCACCAATTGCCAGAGAGGGTTTTGCAAATTGAACTGCATTAGATGATTGTACTTTGATTTCATAAACCACAGTTGCTGCACGAATCACAGTGTAGCAAATTGCACCACCGGTAAAGTAAATACATGGTTATGCCTCAGTGTATGTAAAGTGTCTCCGTGCTCTGATGGAGATAGTCCCATTTAAGAGCAACAATCTTCACAGTTTTGAGCTCTCATAGTTTGCCTGTATTGTCTGTAGTGGAAATGTCCCTAGGGTCACTTTCATTTTGTTACATTAAGGTAAAGGCCTGCGAAAATGGATTAAGGGTAGTACTTAAATTGCAAAAGCATCATTGTAAAATGTGTTGGAAGTGAAAATGGCTTTTTGTTATTCTGGTTATTGTGTCCGTTAGACACTATATTGGTTAAAAAAAAATGGCACCTGTCAATGAATTGTGGTGGATACATATGGACCACTTCTTATTGTCTTTCCTATTGCATTATGTATCATTCTACTTAGAGATAACGTTAGCATCATTGCATTGAAAATAAGATTTTCTTCAATTCTGTGACATTTTAATCAAGAAATGAAAAAATATTATTTGTACTTTTGCTGAAAAATATAGGTTTATTCCTTCATATTAACTTCTTTAACCTGATTTCAGTACAAATTCTTTTTACAAAATTCACCAACAGCAATATCAAATGTGTACAGAGCCAAAATAAAGATTTATGGGGAAGATTTTCAATGGCATATGTCTGTTAGCATTTCCTTTTCCTTTTGGAAATCTCTTCTACTTTATTGTGGTAAAATGACCTATTTTGAGTTAATTCATAGTTATTGTATTAAGCAGTGCACTGTGGATATTACTAGATGAGCCCTGCCAAACTGAAGAACTGGAGCATTTCTGAGTTGTTTTTTTTTTTTTTTTAACTGATGTATCCAACACTTTTAACTACATTTCAGCTATGCTGTAAGCAAAAAATATGAGCTATTTGTTGTGGTGTACGGTGACAGACTGTGATGTGGGGTGGGGTTCGTCTTGCAGCAGTACTGGGACAGACTACAGTGCGGCTTGAACTCAGAGAGCTGCTCTGCAGGGGAGACAGCAAGTTCCCCCTTCACAGAACCAGTGTCATCTGGGGACGCAACCCAAGAGAGGTTGCTGCTAGCAGAAGAAAGGAACTTCCAGGGGCTGGTTCCTGGGGCTCAGAAAGGCTGAGGAGGGTTTGTAATTGGGGATTTCCATGGCAACAACCTCGGGGAGTTGCGAAGGTAAAAAGGGAAGGTAAAGGACAGAAAATGCTTGGGAGAGGCAGCAAGAGGAGCTGATGAGCTGTCCCAAGAGTTGGTGCAGGGTCTCGGAGGAGCACTTGGCCTTGGGGCATGACCTGATGCCCTACTGGGGGTGTGCAGAAAGCTGAGGCGGGCTTGCTGGTGATGCCTGAGGGGAGGCAGATGCCTGGAGGTGAATGCGCAGAGCTACAAAAGGTGTGGAAGTGCTAATAGTTGAAGACTTAGGAGCCAGCTATGCCACAGAACTGAGAGAGGACTGAGGGCTGCTGTGATGCCCATCTCCCTCCAGGCATTGGTCCTCGGGTGGCAAGCCTCTTGAAAGCATGCTCAGGTGGAAAGTTTCAGTTGTACCCATGGTAAAAGTATTGCCGTTTACATAAAAACTTGAATATAAAGGGTAAATCAGCACTGTACATCACTTGGTACTAAGTGGTAGACATCAGATGGAGCTGCTCTTTTAATGGTAGTGGGAATTAATGTAAAAGATATTTTGTACCTGTTATTAATTATTGAAGGAGTGATAGAATGAACAAAAAAGATTGAGTGCTGTAAGTACAGAACTTAGAGATTTCCATAGAAATACTTTAATATTTGATGCAGAGATTGTTTTTATGAGCGAACATATGGTCACAGCAGGTATTAACTAAAATGGCCTGAGAAAGGAATGCGATTTCCCCTTCCTCCCCACTTTTTCCAGCCCAGTGGATGTGCTGCTCATGGTGAGTTATATTGAGTGGCTGTAAAAATCTGCAGCACGGCTCTCCCTCCTCCTTTCAGATGTGGGTTGTGTTTCTCTGGGATCACTGTGGCAATGGGTTTAGCCTCTGGGAGCAGAATATGCCTCCACAATTTATTTCTCCATTTCTAATTTCACACTGCAATCTTCCTGAGTGCAGTTCCCAGACGAGGGTGGCTTGCTGCTTGGTCATTGGTGATAGATGCCTTAGGGCAGTCAGGAGGAAGGAGAGGAAACACACTGTGCCTCTGCAGCTGAAAATGTGATGGAAAGCCTGTGTGCAGGGCAGCCCTGTCACTCTTTTGCCCCAAATAAACCTCAGCCCACAAACCAGCTGTGGAGAGGTCATGCTAGTCCCTTGTGGATAGCATGTCTGCAGAGCAGAGGCAGGGTAGTGAGCCCAGAGATGGCCTGGTGCCAGTGGTGGCCCTATGTCAGGGGAGAGGTGGCCAGCATCTCCCTGGGTACAGCTGCTCCAGCGCAGGACTCCAAGTCCTGCTTTGGGGTGTGAAAGGTGCAAAAAGAAAACTTCTCTCTTTGGGTTGGCTGACTTCAGTGTGCCTGCAGCTCTCAGCACTCCAGGGTACATAGGCAAAGGTAGGAGTTAATGCAGCCGCCATTTGTCTGAGGTGGGCATTTGCCACTGTTGCCCCACATGTGATGGTCATTTGCCGGAGGCAGCCATTTTCTTGCAGAGCTCCATATGTGGTGGCCATTTACCTGGGGCAGATATTTGCCTGACGTTCTCCATTTGTGGTGAGCATTTGACCCAGGTGGCTATTTGTCTGAGGCTCCTTATGTATGGTGGGCACGAGGTGGCTGTTTGCCTGAGGCAGCAGCCATTTTCCTGAGGGGGCTGGTATGCTGGTTTTAATCTCTCAGGGGACAGTGTGTCCTGTGGGCTGTAACTTGGGACTACTGTGAAGGAAATGTTGCTGCTAACATCTAAGAGCAGGACTTAGTGACAGCCAAGAGATGAGTGGGCCAGGAAGGGTTTGCTCTTTGCTACCCTCTAAGCCATCGTACATGCAAGTACGGGGCAGCCCTTGGAGAATGGCCATTGGGAAGTGCAAGCCCAGAGTGACTGATCTTGTATCCTCCCAGGAAAAGCATGAAGCTTCATGAACGAGGGCTGGTTTGGCAGCTCTTCTGCTTGGACCTTGAAGTTGGTCTTTGTAAAAAGCCTAATGCTGTGGTGTTCCAGTCCTGTTCTTCTGCAGACAGGAGTCATCTGAGCTACTGACACTGCATAGAGAAGTAATGCTTTTTGCTGAGTAATACAATTAGGGATGATATTAGAAAACTCTTTTTCCCTCAGGACTTCCTGGCCAGGTTGCCTTTGCACTGGTAACAGTCTTCTCCATGTAAAAAGAGAAGCACAGTTTTGCTCAATTACTGAACAGGAATGCAGTGTGGAGACAAGGAAGTCTGGAGAGACGGCTGGTAAAGTCTGTCTGGCATAGAGAAATGATGCATCCGAGGAATGCCAGAAGAAGTATTTTCCTATAAAATGTATATTTCTTTTATTTCAGGGCATGATGTAACTAGGCACCCAAAAGGTAGAAGATTTCCCCTCTCACATTCCCCTTCCCTGTAAGGGAAAGTCATGAACTACTGTAAAGCAATTTTGTGGGGGATTGGTTTCTAACAGGCTTGTGCTTAATTTGACAAGTTAGACTTGAATCAAGATGATTCCGAAAGTGAGAAAGGAGTGAGGACTACCTCATAATAGTAAAATAATGGTAACATCTAAAAAAAAAAGGAAAGTAATTTAGAAGGAAAGACATCAAATTAAACACAACTTAAGGAAAAACACTGAATTATGCTTTGGAAGTACTGCTTTTTACAAATAAATCTTGTGGTTTTTTGGTATATGAGTATAAACAGGCATTTTATTGAATGGAGATGCTGTTACTTGTGTCTTTTCTCTGTGGTTTAATCTAGATTTCAATCACACACAGGCGAAAAGTTGTGAATAACTGTTCATCCTTATTTTTGATCTTTTTAAGAACTCAGATCAGACAGTGTGAAAACCCATTGAATGCACAAGGAGGGAAGAAATTTCTGAGGAGAGCAGAGAGAATAAAGTATGAGGCTTCAGTAAATAAGACAGCAAAGAGTGGAAGAGGAAAGGCACATGTCTGGAAGGCCCTTGCAAGTCTGGAAACTGGTGATCAAGAAGGAGATGGGAATGGATAGCAGTATAAGAAGAGGGACAATGACCAGACAAGAAATCAGTGAAGAAAAGGTCAGGTGAAATGGTGCTCAACGTTGCAGTGTCACGGGAGAGTCAAACACTCTGAGGGTGCTCTGGAGAGGTGAATGTGGGTGCACCATGCTTGTGGCTTCTTGAATACTACCAAAAAGTCAAGTGTAATGTCAGCCATAATGCCTTCACTTTGTGTGGCACCATATTTATAATTGATTTCTCATAGTGTCTGTGTCTGTTCTCAAAGACTGCTCCCTCCTGTGACTGGTCTGGATTGGACTATATGTGGGAATGCCCTTGAAGACTTTTCCCAAACAGGTGCAAAACAGAAAGGAGCCTGGCTGCTTGGTTGTCCTCCCTCACAGATATTGAGTACACCAGCTTTCCACCGCTGGCTTTGGTGCCCCTTAGCTATGTTTACTACTGTAAGCAGCATGAAAGGATAACCAATCTGTTTGGACAATGTAACATTCTTATCCTTGCCTGGCAATGAACTGCAAACATCAGTGAAATCTGAGAGCTCTTTGCAGTGCAAGAGCTGCCTTGCTGTCATTTTCCAAGAGAGAGACACCAAGACTCACACTGCAATGGGGGAACACAGTACCCTGTTTCTTGGGGATACTTTAATGCTTGCAGCTAGTAGTGCACTTTCACTTGCTCTGGGTAGGACCTGCCTCCTCCAGCTTCCAGGGAGAAGTCTGACATACAGTTACTGGGTGCAGAATCTCAGTAAGTATGAGATGAAAAACAGATGGGAAGTAAACTCTACTTTGACGCACGTGGTCTTGTCTAAAACCTGGGCAGTTTCATCTAAGTTTGGGTGAGATTTTCAGAAAACTCCTTAGCTACTGTTTCCTCTGCGTCTACATAATTTCTCTGTCTGGATTTATCTAAACTTGTGATGCCTCCAGAAGGGAAAAGAAATCTTTTGAAGTCATGATAAACACAATCACACAATTGAACTCTTTTCTTTATACAGTAGTTGTCACAAATGCTGTGTTGAAAAGAAGCATTTCTTTCACTTAAATAAGCTCTCAAGTTCTGTTATCCAAGTTCATAACAGTATTAGTTCTGTTTTATTTATGTGCATTTGTGGGGAAAAAATTGAGGCAAAGCAATAAGAATTCTGTGATGATAGACTATTTTAAGACAGTTTTGGTCTTGGCCATCATAAAATGGAATATTCAGGTAGAAATATGCAAAATTACATTTGTTTATGATTAAAGAAAATTGAGGGTAGGGAGACGCATTTGCAATATAAACCAGAGTACATTGTAATAGTATGATTAATATTTAAAAAAAAAAACAAACTCATAAACTTCGCTTTTAATTCTCATTTTGAAGGAGCTTAATGTATACTTATTGTCTCAGAATAGCAGATGAGTTGTCTGAGCAAAGCTGTGGGGAGTAGATCTTGATGGTTTGGAGAGGGCACAGAGAAACTCTGCAGCAGTAGAATTAAGGAGAAGGGCGAGAGAGAAGACTTTGGTGTAGTTCAAACTCCAATTTCAGGTGGCAGTTTTTCTAACTGCCCACAGGATCAGTTGTAGAGATGACATAAACAAGAAAGCTCACATTGCTGGCTGTGAACTGGTGAAATCACCTCTTATGTCAGGGTCTATAGTTAGATCAATTTTCCAACCTCCTGGGAATACAGGCCATATTTGACCTAGTGAGCACCATGTTTGAGAAAAGCAGCATTAATAGAAAGGCATCCAATCATTTGAAGATATTAGGAACAGGGAGCTTGCAATTTCTTCTCTTATTTCAGTTGTTTATTATTCTTACTATCAGAAGCTTTATCTAATTTCAATGTGCATAACTTTTGTTGCTGTCATTGGGTCTTGTTAGACTTATTTCGCAGGATTTAAGAGCCATGATAGCAGAATAGCAGGTATTTTCTCCTTTTTTTTTTTTTTTTTTTTTTAAAAAGTACATTTGAAGCAGTTTTTTAATATTTTATGCTTTGTCCCTCAGTTTGATTCCTAAAACCTCTTCTGTGCATCCTTCTGAATTTTTCAATGTCCTTAAAACATAAGAAGTGCATGCGCAGTATTTTGTTACAGATCTCAACAGTGCTTCAGAGATGAGCAGAATGACTTCCAGATGTCTTGTTACTTCTCTTTCATTCAACCAAAGGTCATACTGGAACTTGGCACTTATTTTAGAGTTGCTGCTGTGCAAGGCTGGGTTCCCTACTCTGTAGATGTGGATTACAGCCTTCATTCACAGCTTTATAACTATAAATTGGGGTTCATTACAACTTCACAGGGTTTTTGTGTAAATTCAGCTGAACAAGCATCTGTGTTCATGAATACCCTCTCCTCCTCATTGTTTATCAGTCTGATTTTGTCTGCTGCTGGTTGTATTTGCAGAGATGTGGTATTTACCTCCTGAGTGTAAATACTCTGTTGTCAGTGGAATTGACTTCAGCTGAGTCATGATTACCTCTAACAGTTTTTTCTTTTTTCATTTCTTTTTTTGTTTTCAACACTTATATCATTTAGTCAGTATGTAATCTGTTAACTATATACTTTAGAGCTCTAAAAACCTTACAGAATTCAGGGTATATTGTATTTCTGCTTTTGTCTTTATCAGCAAAACTTTTAATCCCATCAAAGAATGAGTCACCTTTGTGGGAACTGCTCTTAGAAAATAGGCTACAAAGATATCGGAAAAATCTGTTTTACTTGGGAATTCAAAAGTTGTGGAATAATGTAAGTAAAAAAGACTAACTTTTTCAGACCTTTAGTGTTTTCAGATATCCACGCAGGTTGACTTTGGCATCTTCTCTAAGTGTATGTGCATGTAGTTTATGGAGTTCTGCACGACATTTTTGCCAACTTTACACGTCTGAGTCTTTGGCTGAATTTTTATTCAAATCTTGGGCATAAGAGCAGTGTGTGGCACCAGCCGCACATTCAGTAATTTATTCAACTTGCAGTGTGTGACAAGTTTGAATTTTTAACAAAGTGGGCACTGTTTAAGTGCATTTCTGTTTCATTCCTCATAACACTGAAAAATTAGAATATAAATTTGGTTTTCTTTGCAAATATTCTTTTCATATGCATAAAGCACCTCAAGGCTCTAATTGACCTGATTTGCATTTTACTTTCTCTCTCTTTTCATTCTCATAAGTCTTTTCCTTACAGGTATTGAGAACATTTTTAATAAAATAAGTTAACTAGTTGCAGGTTTCTTATAAGTCCACATATATACAAAGTCCCAACCAAACAAAAATACGCAACCTACTATATTTTGCAACGATTCAAGTATGGGAGGCTGATAGCATGGTTGTAAGGTAGCTTTCCTATTGCCTGAATATTTATTTAATATTTAGTATTTATCTAATAAAGCATGAGTTATTTCTAAGTCTCCTTTCCCTTTTCTTCCCTCAGCCATCAGTGAAGACTTGATGCTTCAGAAAGAAACTGTGTAGTAAAAGTGAGTATGTACAGACAATACAAGGGCAATGTCAGAGTAGTAATGACATTACTGTTGCCTTTGCTTATCTTTGTTCATGTGATTTATCAGCTGTGCCTGGTTTATCAGTTGTGGCATTTTCCCCTGCTTGTATTTGGCTAGGATGCTACCATTGGTGGTTCTGTTTGCTACTGAATACTTTCTTTCTTCTGAGATTAAAGTGTGCTTCAGCTGTGTAGCTATCAAAGAATCATGTGATTCCATCCTCATTGTGCAGAGGAAAACATCTGTTTCAGTTTCTTTTTACATGCCTATCCAGGGCATGGGTAACTTCTATGGAAATTAGATGGTTCATGGGCACACTACAGCTTCAGCATCAGTTTAGTGCAAGCCAAAATGAAAACTGGAAAAGGAATTAGCATGCAAGTTGACTGTCTGTAATGTTTAGAAACTGAACAGTTTTTCCTCCCTTATAAAATCTTTTGTTAGAAAACTGAAATTATGCAGAGAATGTGCACTGATTCTGTCAGTGGCAAAAAGTTTTCAGCTTATAATACTAGAAATAAGGTCAAGAAATGAGTGGTTCCAAGCCTTGTAAAAGCCTCCTTCTCCTTTATCGTGAAGTCTGCAGTTGTGATACATAGGAGCATGTATTTAGTCTTCAATATAAAGTTGAGGCTGTTCAGCCTGGAGAAGAGAAGGCTGCATAGAGACCTCATAGCAGCCTTTCAGTATCTGAAGGGGGCCTATAAGAATGCTGGGGAGGGACTCTGTTAGGAACTGTAGTGATAGGACAAGAGGTAATGGATTAAAACTTAAACAGGGGAAGTTTAGATTGGATATAAGGAAGAAGTTCTTTACTGTAAGGGTGGTGAGGCACTGGAATGGGTTGCCCAGGGAAGTTGTGAATGCTTCATGACTGCCGGTGTTCAAGACCAGGTTGGACAGAGCCTTGGGTGACATGGGGTTGGAACTAGATGATCTTGAGGTCCTTTCCAACACTATTCTATGATTCTATGATACGCATTTCAAATGTATAAGAAATGGATGAAACCATAAGAAGATATTCAGGTAAGCACTAGCACAAAATCAGGCACAGAAGATTTAAATGTAATCCTTGATTCTGCAGAGCTCAAAGTGCTGTTTCTTATCCAGCACAGCACTTAAGCATATATTTATCCCTAAGCTGAGTTCCAGGAGGAATATTCATGAACTTAAAGACAGAGTAAAGACAGAAATGCTTTGTTGGTTCAAGGATAGAAGGCTTGTAACTTTGCAGGATCAAACCTTTCTCCCTTTTTGTGCCTTTTAAAAATAATAATATGATAATAATATTATTATAAATTATTATTATTATTTAGCTATTGTAATGTAGACTTTCCTGGTCTGTCACGGGACTCTATTTTTATGTGTATGTTTCATGGATTAAAACCAGAAAAGATGGTGATTTTCCTCTGTAGAAGTAATGCTTTCCCACGTGTATTGTTACACTGACTTTGCAGGCAGAGAGGAGCACCAGGGGAATTGCTAGTGTGCACACTGACTCTAAAACCTGCTTGCAACTCACGATTTTTTGAATGCATTTTAGTCTAATCCTGCAGTGCACTTTTTGACAATGCTGTAGGTACAGTTGTGTCTCAGTGACTGCCTGACATCGCAGGTTCAAGACTCTTTTGTGTACACCACCCAAACTATATTTTCCTTTCAGTAGTGGTGAGGTAGCGATTGTAGACGTATTGTACTAAATGTGATAGGATTATCATTTGCACTAATCATGGTGGGCAGCAGGCTGATGGCGTTCCAGTCGATGTATCAATATGGCAAAATATAGTATTAGCAAGAGGTATCTTAACTTCTCATGCTGTATTAATACACTTATGCTGCTTCTGGTGACCAAGCAAGCTCTCTCAGAGCCCTCTTGGCTTGGTGTGCATATACACCAAGACAAAACGGAATCCTAAGGAGTGTAATGTGTTAGCTGCATATCATTACCTCAGTGAGATACTTCTTCCTGTAGTGGGTTTTCTTCAGCTGTGCAGTGTCACAATGCAAAAAGGGAGTGGAAGTGGCAGGAAAGAAGGGCTGGTCTTCCCATTTCACAAAATGAGGTGTAGAAAAATTAGCCCAAGGCTACAAATAATGTCTGTTGTAGATCTGAGAACTGAAGACTTGACTCACAAGTTATCATCTTGGCCACAGCCTTGACTGTTGTGTTGGAGAGAATGTGCGTCTTCTGTCACACAGCTGGAAGGAGATTAACTGGAACCACTTGCATGCACAGGTCTGCATCTTCCTCAGCTCTCATGAGGCACTGCATTTAACTGCTACTTCATGGGACCCTGTTAAGTCAGTGTGAGGAAGTATTGCGTCTGATAAGTGGTGTAGAAATGACTCTTAGTTTACAGAATGGCACCGAAGGCAAGTGTTTTCCACGCAGTAGTTCAGAATTTCTACGGTAAAGTTGTAAAAGAGCGTAGCTTCCTCTAGTGTTTTTGAATAGTCAAAAGATCTGCAAAACACAGCACTTCCTTTTAATCCCTGTGGCTTTTTCCATAAAGATTTGATTTCTTAACTGCTTATGGGTATTAGTGGTAGTAATACCTATGCTACAACAGCAATCTAAAAATTGGAGACTGGGCAGACGTGAGAATATACTGTCTTAAACAGTTGGTAGCTATTGAAATCCATGGGAAAAACATCTAAGAGGAGACTATCTCAGAATGGATAGGGAAGTAAATTCACCATTTTCACTGGTTTAGAGTCCCGTGCTGACTTGAGATGGTTTGATATTCCTGCTTTCGGTCCTGTTTAGTAACAAATTGGCATGAAGAAAAGCTGCTGACATAAGTAACAAACTATGTTAATAGTGTGCCATTGAGTTTGTTAAATGTGTTCAGGAAACAAAACAAAGTTTTCAAGGTCTGAACCAAGCAATTACTTTGGGACTTGCAGCAAGGACTTTCAGAGTGGTTGTCTGTGAGTGCTATGTCCGTTTCAGAGATTCCAATGTCCGTGTTTTATAATGCTGATTCTTATCAGTGTAAGAGACCCATAAGCACAGGTGATTCTTGTATTGCTTTATGTAAGAGGTTTCAGAAGGCTTGTGAAATGTTATGGGCTGAAATTTGGAAAACATTTTGAGTCTAAAGTTCAAAGGCTTGTTTTGACCCCTGTAAATACATGTTATTTCAGGTAAGATGAATTAAGCTGGAGAAAAGGGAGCAAAAAGATCAGAACACACCGTGAGCTATCTTATACTGGTGCTTGTTCAGTGTAACTCTATTTTAGCCAATGCAGGTGTATCAGCCTAAGGTGACTGGAGCTAGCAGAGGAATACCGACCCCTGTGGATCCAGGCTTATACTTGGAAATGGGGAATTTATTCTCCAGGATCAGTTGTTTTTCCTTTCAACTTCTTTAAAATTCAGGATGTTTTAAGATTATCTGACATGAATACTTTAAAGCAATTCCAAGAAGAAATACAAAGTCATGACTAATATCCCAGCATGCACTTATCTTAGCATATGGTTTATGTTTCCTTGAGGTTTCTTTATTAGCTCATGAAGGAAGGTAGTGGTACTTCTGTGCATATATAACTCAGAGGGGTTTTTAAAGTCAAAGTATAGAATAGTGTGTTTAGTAGTCTCTTTCTGTATAGTTGTCAGGCCTGCTTTTTGGGGGTTTTGGTTGGTTTGGTTTTTCTTCAACATGTCAGTGAAAATTGAAATAGGCTGTAGTGAGCCAAACAATAAAACATACATGGACATTTATTGATAGCACTCCTTGTGCTCTACTCAGTCACAAAGATAATATAAATACTTTACAATATAACCTGAGGATTTTTTTCTGACCCTTTGCCATTTAGGAATTGTCCAGCCTCTGTGGCAGATGTTCATTTATCTTTTCCATTTGTCATTAGGTTTCATATTACTGGGTTATTTTTTTTTTTTGGTACATAACATAATACCCTTTATGTGTATAATGGACACTTTTGACAGTTTCATATATATTGAAATCTTTCCATGGGGAATGATTTAGTATAATGGGTTTTATGTTGTTGGAATCAAAACTAAGCATATACTTTTGATCTACTTTGTAGCCAGCCCCATGAAAAGAATTCTCTCCAAAATGTCAAAACCCTTTGCTGCAGGTGCTGTGTTTTCTTAGTTCCATTTTCACCACAAATTTTTCACTGGAAGGGGGAGCTAAAGAATTCGATTACTTTCAGCTACATTTAGCTTTATCTAAAGGAGTTGTGCAAGATGTACAAAAATGGGCGAGTAAATAGAGGAAGGAAACTCCAGGTGGGTGAATGTGTTGTTACTCAAAGCTGTGCTCGGGGTGGGCTGACTTTACAACTGGGGTGGTTTGGGTTGTGCAGTGATAACACCGTGAGCATAGCATTGTGTCTGTGCAGGATCAGGCTGACCTCACCGGTGCCACATGTAGCTGCTGCTCTTCAGACAAGATTAGAGCATAGTGTCAAACAAACTAACTTTTTTATGCTAACTACTATCACAAGTGCATTTGCTTTGTGCTCTTACTTTCTGCTATATTGTCTGCATTCTGACAAGGATCCAGAAGGAAAAGAAATATCTTCCCTGAGGATGCCTAGGGTAGTATGAAGTACCATTCTAGTGGAAGAAAAATGGGGGAAAAAAGGCTTGATTTTTTGCCACTGCGGTGTTACTGCTCGTTGGGTTTGAAGTCTGAAAAACACGTAGCTATTTGGCTCCTTGTGCATCACCTGAATAAATGTAAGTTCTTGCACTTCACATAGCAACCCTGAAAAGATCAAGAAAAAGAGACTAATTTAGCAAGCAAATGACAGAATAAATTGGATGAAAAATTCGTGTTCTGGGTATTTCCCCCCACACACCTCTCTGCCCCCCCCCCTATTTTTTTCCAGTGGTCTTTAGGAAGTGAAGCAGTTGCTGAGGACTGGTCTCACTGAAACAAGGGGGTTTTCTGGTTGTTGTTCCCCCCAGCTGCCTCTGCAAATGTAGCAGTTACTTCTCCACTTGAGGTCTTCTCAGATTCCTTTTAGCAAGGCGGAGTGCTCGTGCTTGTTATTTTTACCACTTAGCTGCTTTATTCCAGGTTAAAAAAAAAAATAAATTTAAGAGATTCAGTCTTTTCTAGGCAACTGTTGCTGAAGAATAATAATTTACTACTATTGCTGAGCATAGAGTAAAGGAGAATTACACCAGGATTTGTGCATAATTAGAGATTTGTGAAGGGACAGGGCCTTGAGGAAACTGGGGACAGTCATGCCACATTGACCTAATAGAGAGAGTTAGCTCTATCCTTGTACTTGAGACAGGAAAGCAGCAAGAAAGCTGAAGCGTGCTGTTAGTGGCAGCACAGAACAAATGCTGCAGTGAAATACATTTGGAACAGAGACAAATGGGCAGACAGCAATGTACAAGTCTGCTGTGACATTTAAAATGTGAATATAACACTTGAAACTAGTTGACTGTAAAATTCAGGAGTATACTTTGGGTTTTAAATTGTGATGTGCCTCCCCCTCCCAGCATGCCAGCTCTCATTCTGTAGCCATGCACCTTTGCTGAGACCTGCGCTGGAAACCATATCTCCCTCTGTCAGCTGAGGACTGAGGGCTAACAGAGGGTAGCAGGCTAATGGAACAAATATCAGAGTGGAGGAATGGGTAGCAGAGATTCGGCAAAGGGCTGTAAGTCCCTGGCAGTGGAGTTCCTGTCTGTAAGTATCAAGGTTTTTGTAACAGAGGTGAGTTTGAAACTGAGTTATCTTACCTCCATCTGACTCTCTTCTTTGTCTTTTAAACTGTATTCGCAGATTCTGACTGTGAATAGTCAAAACATAGTCATTAGCAGTGAATGTTTTTAACCGGAGAAAGAAGTGATTATTTTAGAATCATTTGAGAGCAAATTCTGCCATTTAAATTTAGCAGCCGCAAGAACTGATAAATAACTTCTTTGGAAGAGGGTTGAGTTTTGGAAATTAAATTAGCTAATCCTTATGGACTATGGCATGCAAACTCTACTATCAATGGCATTGATGCAAGCACCTTGAACACCTAGGAGGCGATCTGAGTAAACACACAGATAAAAAACTGCAAACAAACTAAAAAACCTAAATCCCAAACAAAAAGCATGAACAAACTGGGTGATGGAGGAGTATGGTACTAAGTTATTCTTGGCCCCAAGGTGTCCTGTAACTTTCCCTTGTTTTAATGCTTTGTGGTTAGCAATGTGGATATGCCAGAAAAATATTTCTAAGTAAGTCATGCTATATTGCCATATTGGATTTTTGTACTTTGCACTCGTAGTTATTTCCACCCCCCCCCAAGGTGAGATAGCTGAACTCCCCAGTCTTGTTAGTGCTCAAATATCTATGTAATTCTGTGCAAAGATATAATCACATGCCTATTTGCAGTGCCAGAGCTTTAATACCTGTCAACTTTCTCAGGCACTGACTCTACCCCCAGTGCTTCTCAGAGTTAAAGGCATCCTATGGTGAGGTAATTCCTTTCTGCTTTGGCTCTTAGTTACTAGAAGTAGACAGCAAAAGAGGCTTGTTCAACTGAGATTAAAAGAGAGAGGGAGAGCATGAGAGAGAGAAAAAAGAGAGAAAAACAAGGAAGGCATTTCCGGCAGTAGAAATACGGGACTTAGGGTCATGCTTGCCATCATAAAAAAGATCCTTGTGAAAGAGTCAGTATTTTGTGGCCACTCACAGAATTGGGAGAGGCAAGACAATGTGATAAAGGAAGAAAAGAAAGGAACATCCAGCACTGGAGCTATGGGGGAGAATTATTAATTACAAATCTGCTCATAAAGGGATGTGTGAATCTAATCTAATTTTTTGTCCTTGGGATAAAAAGTGGTTTTAGCACTGTCTATTTTGGTATGATAAAGGAGTAAGCTTGAAGGAGAGAGGGGAGATTTCTCACTCTTCCTCCTGAAATACTGATATATGAATATGATCTCACTGTGCTTTTGGGTTTCCCTTGGGGCCCTTTGCTTTATATACTATCACCTAATGAATTGTTTCCTTGCCATATGTGGTATATAGTAATGTGTGATGCTATGTAAACATTTAGATCTTGAATTTTATTGCAATACATTAACAATTTAGAAATTATACAGTGAAAACCAGTGCATGGGGTTGGGTTTAGACATATTGCCAAACAATTCCTGACCATTGTGTTGGTTGTTTCTGCTAGGGAACTTGTTTGAAGCTGAGGTATACCCTTTCTTTCTCAGTGACAAGGATTTAGGGTTTTTCCTGTAAAAGTCATCTAGATCAGGAGATTTGACCCAAAAACTTGTCAGACTTGTTGGTAATAGTAAAAGAATTTTGTGTTGACTTTTCATTACACTTTGTGTCACAAAAATTGTTCACTTCAAATCTCCCATGTTCCTGAGCTGAATTAAATTGGCTGAGTTCTGGACTGACATAGTATTTATTCTCTGTTTTCTAGATGGATGCAAACTATTGTCATCTTTTATCCTCTGAAGGAAATTAAAGCAGAATAATACGGGAATGTGCTTTTGGATAATGAGAGGGAGGAAAGCGTGCATGAGATGACAACAAAAAACAATAACAGGAAAGAGCATTTTCTCCCCATTTCAAAAAAGAAACCTCAAAAAAAATAAGAGGAATGTTTTCATTAAAGGGAGAATCATCTCTAATCATACTTTGTCATCTTCCACTGCAAAGCTTTCATTAGTGGTCTCCCACATCCTATCTGATTTTGAAAAGAAGAATTAACATATAATAAACTAATAATGTATTATTATATGTTGAAATGAATTGTTGAATTAGCCACTTGGATATAAACACTGCGTGGCTTTGAGGGAAATGTTGTTCAGTTGCTTCTCTTAAAAGATCCATGGCCAAAGAAACAATCTGTTGGTCAGCGTGTTCATACCTCAGTAGGACGTTGCTTCACTAAGGCTGACAAATTGATCTTGACATATTGAAAGATGGTGCAAATGTAACAACAGCTGGGAAATAAGAAGTTTAGTGAACATAACCTGTGAAGGAAGGCAGAAGGAATGGGGTTTGTTTCTGCTAAAGAGGACTGGCAGAGGAGGCAGGGGTTATATTTAATGATATGTAAGCAGTTGCTGGAAATAGAATAATTTCTGTCACTGTTTGGCTAAGGAGCAATGCATTGAACTGGTGATGCTATTTAATTTGTTTCAGTTATAAAACAGGCAAAATGCCCTAATTTTAATGGTAGATTTGAAAGGGTGAAAGGTATCTGTGGAAGTTGTATGAACCCTCAGGGGTTTTTAGGGGTATATCAGATGAGCATCTGCTGATGTCAACTTACTTGATCCTGCATCAGTGATGGAGTACCCAGAGAGCATTTTCAGTCCACATTTCTGATTCAGATTACATGTACAACACAAAGGGTGGAAAAGTATAAATTTCATGAAGAATAATTCAGACTCTTTGGGGAGGAGAGCTGTGTTTTAATGTCCTCCTCCTTTCCCTCCCTTATATGAAAGCCCATGCCTGTCTTTAATGAGAGCCTTTCTACTAACACTGTAGAAGGAACCCACCTGAATTAAAGTTGCAGATGAAGATGTTCTATTTCCCCCTTCCTTTAGCCCTTCATGTGCTTAGGACAACTGTGTAAATATAGCTAGATTTTGAGTTATCTAAGCCTCGCTTCTCCACTCCTCAAGGTGATACAGGAGCAAAAGAAGACCTTATGAGACAACACACCCAAAAGAAATATGATGTGCTCTGGCTGACAAGTAGATGCCAAAACTGCCTTTTTGCCCCTCAGTGTTTCAATGACTAGTTGTGAAGAGTCAGGAAAATATATATTTTTTTCTGATTAGAAAAATAGGATGCATTCACCAACCTGTCCACTGAAGGCTTGTTGAAAGCTGAAGTCTAAGGAGGCAGCTGAGACTACCAAATAAATGTGGCAAGGAATAAAAAGTTCCCTGTTTCTCTGAGAAGTTAGACTTCTCTGACTAGATGATCTTAAGGTCCTTTCCAACCCTGACTATTCTATGATTCTATGACTTTATGTATTTAAGTCCATCTTTATTCTCATGACTTTGATCTTAAATTTGTCCTTGTAGTATTTAGAAGAACATTCTCCCCTTGCTCTGAAAGACAGAACCTGTCTTATGAGATTTCCATGCGCAACTTCAAGCAATTTACATACAAATGTCAAGGTAAAGCTTGTGATTGCTTTACCTTGAGGGCTCACATATGGTAAATAAAATACAATAGGATTTGGGTAGTAAAATATGAGTGTTCATAAGCTCAAATAGAGATTTACTGTCTCACTAGTAAAAGTAAAAAACTTTGTTTAAATTAATAATTTTATTAATTATTATCTGACATGAAAAGACAGCTGTAGAATGCACTGAGAATTGAAGATAACTTAGTTGGCCTGTTGTAAAGCAATATAATATCAACAATCTGTCTATTTTTCCATGTAATTAAGCAATAATGATCAAAGCTCAATCTTTTTCTTGGAGATTAATGATAACTTGGAAAATTAATCATGTGAGGTGAAAGCAAGGACCATTAGCTGTAGCAAATTGTTAAGAACCCAGAAAAAACACTGGGCTGAGTTAATCAATTTGTTTTATGATTATTTAAATACTGCTTTTTCCTCTGTTCTTTAGAAAACAAATTAATATTCATACTCGCAAATAGTGCAAGATTCAACATTTTCATAGAAAGCAGCCAAATAAAGAGCAGACACAAGTTTCAGTTAGGAACAAACTCTTGAGAGCAACCATAATGACTATTTCTGGCAGCGTTACCTGAAGTCTCTACTTCTCAGTCTTTTCGCTGCATGGATTCCAGGATTCGTTACTGGTACTTAGTCAAGTTCCTCTCACTCATGAAATTACTCTCCTACTGGGTGATTAAAGCAAAACTAGCATGTGATGTTTGCAGGACCAAGTTCCACACGTTTACTGCCTGAGTGCCTGCTGAAGGAAACACATGAGCACTTTCACTCTGCTGTGCACAGTGGGAGAGACATTTCTGAGATAATTTTTTGCTTTTTAAGGTTGTCCTTTGATATTAGTGCTTTCAGGTCAAATAGTGGACAGAAAAAAAAAAGAAAAAAAAAAGAAAAAAAGAAGGAAAGCAGAAACTGTCTGTCGAGGTCTTCATTCCAGGGAGCTGCAATAGAATTTACTAGATTTTGTAAAATTGTGTTCCTCAGCCTCTGAGTTGAATCTGGCACTCACTGCAGTCAAGAGAATAACTGCTATTGACTTCTCTGCTACAAAATCAAGATGAAAGCTCTTCCTTTCCCTCTTTTTTCTTTCTTACTATAGCATGAATTGTAAGTAATTTAGTTGAAATCAATGAAATTACATCTCTGGGAGGTAACTCAAATCTAAGCTATTGCCAATTCGTGCTATACTCATCTTACCCTACTTCACTATGGGAATACTGTTTCAATTAGACATGTTAGGGGAGAAAGGTTTATCACTAAGGCTTCTAAAGTGGGGATAGTTATTGAGATTTGAAACTGTTTCCAAAATGTTTCATTTTAAGGTAGGAAGTAGACAAACACCCTTTGCTTCTTAGTTTGTTGTCTGGGCAGTAGTTGTACACCAGTATTTGGCAACATTTGCACAAACCTCCTCTTTTAGACATTTCGTTGTGCTGACTGCAAGAGAAAGCTCTAATAACAGTGAAAGCCAGAAAAGAATAATGTCTGCAGACAGTTGTAGTGTGAAAGATCATAGAATCATAGAACAGTTAGGGTTGGAAAGGACCTTAAGACCATCTAGTTCCAACCCCCGTGCCATGGACAGGGACACCTCCCACTAAACCATGCCACCCAAGGCTCTGTCCAACCTGGCCTTGAGCACCGCCAGCAATGGAGCATTCACAACTTCCCTGGGCAACCCATCCCAGTGCCTCACCACCCTTACAGTAAAGAATTTCTTCCTCATATCCAATCTAAACTTCCCCTGTTTAAGTTTGAACCCGTTACCCCTTGTCCTATCACTACAGTCCCTAATGAAGAATCCCTCCCCAGCATCCCTATAGGCCCCCTTCAGATACTGAAAGGCTGCTATGAAGTCTCCACGCAGCCTTCTCTTCTGCAGGCTGAACAGCCCCAACTTTCTCAGCCTATCTTCATACCTCTAATACTAAAACATCTGGTTTTCACCTAAGAAGGATGAACTCTTTTATGCCCTGCTTATTTCTCCTGTACATAGACAGATTTGTTTGCAAATGTTTGAGAAATTAAAGGGAAGCCTGCTTATCCACTTATTTCTTTAAAACTGTAATTCTATTTGAAGACAAGAATAAATCAATAAACTCATTCAGAATACTGTCCTGCATAGCACAATGAAGCATGTTACAAAGCCAGATAGGTGGACTAGAGGGTGGGGGGTTCCATTTGTTTGTTCTTCTTTCTTCCTGACTGAATTCTTGATTGTAATTTCTGTTTCTTTATATTTTGGTTGGAGATTTAAACAGAAACAGTCTGCAACTTATTGAAAACCAGCCAGCAAACCAATCCCTCCATTATTTTGGTAAATGTTACCTTTGCACTGATCTTTAAAGGTACAGAAAAGAGCACAGGTTTTGGCAATATGTAAAGCAAGATAGAACAAAAGCCATGTTTTCCTGCAGCAGATTGCATAGCATACAGTGGAACCCTGCAGACATCTATGAATAAAATAGTTGTATGTGAAATTTTTAGAAGCCTTGAAACAAAGGCCAGTCTTCTCCTTGATCACAGTGTGGATATCTAGTCTCATTAATAGTCACATAAAATTTTATGATGCGTGGTTTTGTTTTATTGTACAGCTTTCCACTATGTTAATTTTTGCATATGCTCTTTTGTGGCAGTCAATCCTGGCCATTTCCTTTTAAGATCTGATGTTATGTTCCTTGTGGCTTTTTAAGGCAGCATATAGCAATTGCTGAGAGGTTAATTGTGTGTTGGAACCTTCTGGAATCATACAAGCAAGCAGTAGCATTTTACTTCAGTTTCATAATCCATTTGTAAAAGCCTACACACTGTCATCCTGCATTTTTTGACAGGAATGAAAAGCTGAGCAAAACTGGTAGCTGCTTTGTGGTGCTGATAAGGCAAAAGTGAAAACCTCAGGGAATTCTGCATGGGTGCTGAATCAGGCACCTTCTTTGTGTGATCTGGAGTAAATTGGGTAGTGTGTGTCTTCCAGTATAGTGATGCGCAGTCTAGTTGCTTTATTTGCTGTAGGCATTGCTGAAACTGTAAAAGTACCCAGAAACAATGTGGCAAAACAAATTGTAGAAAAGTAAACCTCAGTCTCATGTCGGCGTGGAACTCCAGTGTGGCATGTTTTCTTGCAAAATGTTGATGAAAAAACAAGATTGTGTGGCAGGCAGCTATATCTGCATGGCAAGTATCCTACGTTCTGCTGTGTTGTCCTGGGGCATGAGAGTGTCTAACCAACATGCAAGCACCAGCCCAAGCATAGTACTAAGAAATAGCAGTTTGATGAGCGCAAGAAGCTTCTATCTCTCTATCCCAGAATAACACTGGGAGAGCCTGGATGGTGCTAAATTCAGAGTTCTCTGACAAGAAAATCTGTCATCCCTCTACTTTTTTTCCTTCATCTTAACTGCTGTGCTACTTAAATCCTGCCAGGTGTGGTGGCTGTGGTGACGATGCAAAGTTTTTACACAGCTTCACAAAAAGGCAGCTGGTTTATGCTCACTCTTCACTTTGGGTTACCCCACATACATTTTCTGTGTAATGTGGCTCAGAAAAGGCATAGTCTCTGAGCAAAAGAAAATTTGCGGGCTTCTCTGTTTTGTCCGTGAGCCACTGAATTCAGTCAGATTACTAAAAGGCAACGTTCATGCAACTGCTTTTGCATGCAACACACGTACAGAAATTCCAGCTGTCTACCTACAGCACCCCATGTGATGTGGAAGCAAAATGGAGCAGAATCAGAGCAGTGCCACAATCAGCTTTATAAAAATACTTATACCAATGGCTGCTCCCATATGTCCCCAGGCAAATGGGTGCCCCTGCCACTGTTTGGGTGGTGGAGAAACATGTTCAGAGAGAACACTGCAGAGACTGCAGTGACTACCTTGTAAAGAGGCATAAAATCTGTTCTTACTCTAGAGAAGCAAGCTGTGGAAGACAGGCCTTAGCAGCACTGGTGCAGTGGCCTCTTAACCTGATGGAAAAACATGAAGGTTATTAAGTGAATCCGGCACAGTCCTTCCTTCTGGGTCTTATGAGATTTAACTTGACTTTTCAAACCCCTAGACTAGTTAAATTTTAAATACAGTTAATTAGGCTGTTGTGTTACTCTCAGACAACTGCTACTTCCAAAACAACTTTACATTTTTCTGTCACTTTCTGTAGTAACAGCTCCAGAGAACGTCATGCCACAGAAATGCTTATCTGTACTTCCATTCACCACCACAACTATCATCTCTCAGCTCTCCTTGAAGTCAAATCAGAGATTCCTGCTCATCCTGTAAAACACCATAACGTGGTCCCTTCTAGTCCCTTCTAGATTCTTCTCAGCTCAGTGGAAAAGCAATACGAGTACTACTGTGTGCCTAAACTACTAGCTTACAGTTGCTGAACAGTGAAGCAAGAGAAGGAATTGGTGTTTGTCAGAAATTTTGTTATGTGTGCAGCTCATTGCTGAGAATGAATAGGATATCAGTGAAATCTGTAATTTAAATACAGCTGAGATAATGTCTTCACTGCTGTAGTTATATGATGATGGTAAGACACATTCCATTTTGAAATTTGTAATTTTCTAGTGCTGTTGGTAATGCAACTGCTCACTGAGAAACTTGATATGTTGGGAAACAGAGAGACGAATGTGCTTTGTTCCTCATTCATTATCTTGCTATGAAATACAAAGATGAATTTATGCAGCTACTTCAGACAAAATGCTTCACTCTTGCTTGGTCTCGCAGAATTCTTCTCCCACCGTTAAGTTTTACTGCAGCAGTTTCCACACCAGGAGCTTAATGTATGTTGTTAAGCAGTTTTGGTTTTCCAAATTTAAAAAAAAAAAAAAAAAAGAAAAAAAGAAAAAAAGAGAAAAAAGTGGCTAATCCTTCTCTTGTTACTCACAATAAGCGAAATGAATGTTAGATGACTGTTATGGGTGGTGTGAGGGTCTGGGCTGCTAGAAAGCTATGCTGTTATTTTAACACTTACTAAAGCTATATAAACACCTGTTAAAACTCTAAAACAGAAATATTAGAATGTGAACAGCATATCCATGCCAACTGTAGTGGTTGTTCTTCAATTGAGTCCTCTACACTTCCTGCATTGAAACACTAATTTGCCAGAAAAAAACTGCTTTTAGACCCTGTCTGAGATTACTGCTCATACTAAACTGTTGTAGAGATGTTGGCAAATACAGCACTGATTTCAGACTGCATGGATTAAGTTAGGTAAAGGACTATTTAGCATTTATTTTTATTTCTATTGATGATGAGCCTTTTAGACTTCCTCCTCAGAATTAAGGGATGAAAAAAATTGTGATTATTTTAATTACTTTTTGAATGAGGAATGGTAAAGCTCTTTCCAAAAGCTTCATTAAGTTAAAGCAAGTGCTTGAAAGTTCTGTAGATGAATGTTGTAGAAATTGGTACTTTTGGATGAATTTGAAAATTAAGGCAATTCTTTTTTCCTCTATTTTGCCCTTTGCCAGTTGTGTCTTGTTGCTGTTAAATCAATGACTATAGCAAAAACTCTTTTGACTCAGATAAAGATCAGCTTCCTGTCTAGGAACGTCAGGCTCCCAAACCTTAGGAGAACAGCCGTTCATACTAGTTGCTCCTTTGCGTTGTTATAGCAAATACTAGCACGCACTCTGATTTGTCAAATTTAGGTGTTTGGATTTGTTTTGCCTTTTTTTAAATTCATTTGATCCTTCCAAATGGTTATATTAGGAATCAACACTTTTCCTTGACACTGCATGGGAGTTGTACCCAGCCTGCACATCACTGAGTCATCTGGGGTATTATAGAGTTAATGAATCTGACCTCATCTGTCAGCATTTGAATCCAGCTTCCCTGGCTGGAACCTGAACAACTTTAAAAGGAAAATATACATGCCAGAAAAATATATGCCATTTGTGAACATTTGTTTCAGATGGCTCTGTGCTAGGGAGAGGCTGCTGCTGGTGGCCAACTCGCAGCAGATGGGGATGCAGCCTGGGGAGGAAGAGGGTGATGCCCAGAGTCCCTGAACTGGCTATCTGGGTCTGATGCCATGTGCTGGGATTTCCGTCATCTGATTATTGCAGATCATTATGGAGAGCAATTATCTGCTTTGCTATCTGGAATAGGACTTCAACCTCGCTGTTATCTTTGACTTATTTCAAAATTTTAAGCCTGACTTCTGAATGTTATTTTAGATGCTATTGTTTATGATTGAGAGATGTCTTACTGTCCATCTTGACACCTTTTTCCCCAACAGTAAAATACAATATTCCTGAGTATATTTGTCTCACTGGAGTTGTTAGCTAAGACTTGTATATTTATAAATGAGTCTGTATGCTACAGTGAAGTTAAAGCTGAATTTAATGTGAGAGGATCTGGTTCAAGACCACCTTAGGAACCTGAACATACACAAGTCCATGGGACTGATGAAATCCATCCACGGGTCCTGAAGGAGCTGGCAAATGAAGTTGCAAAGCCACTGTCCATCATATTTGAAAAATCATGGCAGTCAGGTGAAGTTCCCAATGACTGGAAAAAGGGAAATATCACCCCCATTTTCAAGAAGGGGAAAATGGATGACCCGGAGAATTACAGACCAGTCAGCCTCACCTCTGTGCCTGGCAAATCTTGGAGCGGATTCTCCTGGAAGGCATGCTAAGGTACATGAAAACCAACAAGGTGCTTGGTGACAGCCAGCATGGCTTCACTAAGGGGAAATCCTGCCTGACCAGTTTGGTGGCCTTCTATGATGGAGCTATGGAACTGATGGACAGGAATAGAGCAGTTGACATCATCTACCTGGACTTGTGCAAAGCGTTCGACACTGTCCCACACGACATCCTTCTCTCTAAGTTGGAGAGACATCAATTTGATAGGTGGACTACTTGGTGGATAAAGAACTGGCTGGCTGGCTGCACACAAGGAGTTCTGCTCAGTGGCTCAATGTCCAGCTGGAGACCAGTAACGAGTGGTGTCCCCCAGGGATCGGTGTTGGGACCGGTCTTGTTCAACATCTTTGTTGGTGACATGGACAGTGGGATCGAGTGCGTCCTCAGCAAGTTTGCCGATGACACCAAGCTGTGTGGTTTGGTTGACACATTGGAGGGAAGGAATGCCATCCAGAGGGACCTTGACAATCTTGTGAGGTGGGCTGATGCCAACCTAATGAAGTTTAACCATGCTAAATGCAAAGTCCTCCACCTGGGTCGGAGCAATACCAGGCACAGCTACAGATTGGGTGGGGAGGAGATTCAGAGCATCCCTGTGGAGAAGGACTTGGGGGTGTGGGTTGATGAAAAAATGAACATGAGCCGGCAGTGTGCGCTTGCAGCCCAGAAGGCCAACCGTATCCTGGGCTGCATCAAAAGGAGTGTGACCAGCAGGTCGAGGGAGGTGCTCCTGCCCCTTTACTCTGCTCTCGTGAGACCTCACTTGGAGTATTGTGTGCAGTTCTGGTGTCCTCAACATAAAAAGGACATGGAACTGTTAGAACAAGTGCAGAGGAGGGCCACGAGAATGATCAGGCGACTGGAGCACCTCTCGTATGAAGATAGGCTGAGAAAATTGGGGCTGTTCAGCCTGGAGAAGAGAAGGCTGCGTGGAGACCTCATAGCAGCCTTCCAATACCTGAAGGGGGCCTATAGGGATGCTGGGGAGGGACTCTTCATGAGGGACTGTGGTGAGAGGACAAGGGGTAATGGGTTTAAACTTAAACAGGGGAAGTTTAGATTGGATCTGAGGAAGAAATTCTTTACTGTGAGGGTGGTGAGGCCCTGGAATGGGTTGCCCAGGGAGGTTGTGGATGCTTCATCCCTGATGGCGTTCAAGGTGGGGTTGGACATAGCCTTGGATGGCATGGTTTAGTGGGAGGTGTCCCTGTCCATGGCAGGGGGGTTGGAACTCGATGATCTTGAGGTCCTTTCCAACCCTTACTATTCTATGATTCTATAAGTAGCGCACATTTTTGCTAGAGAAGTGGGAACAAGTAGAGAAAAAGTGTGATGTGAGTCTATGGCAGGTGAGGATAAGAGCTTTGCATGCATCAAAACCGGAAGAGGATGTCTCTAATACACAGATGACTGTTGTTTGAGGGCTTGGTTGAGGATTTTGACGATGTGATCTTGCAAGTTGCTGTCTTAGTGATGTTACACAGGAAGAATTTGCAGTGTCTAGGTGTAGTCCAAGTGTAGTGATGAAGAGCAGTATTTAACTTTTTCTGCAAGCTCTTGGTCAGAGTTCTACGTTTAAAGCCTCTTTAAATAACACCTCACAGAGCTGGCCTGGTATGGCTTTTGCAGAAAGGTGAATTACCCTCTTCTGCTGCCATGCCTGGTTCCTTTGACACTGCTGCTGGGTGTTATGGTATCATCAGAGTATGCTCTCAGGACTCTACTAGAAAGAAATAAATCAACTCTGAATGAGTTTCCCTTACACTTAAGGAGAACCAAGGTTCATAGCAGGGAACTGCAGCTAGATGAGTCATTTTTAAATGACTCATCTAAAACAGGCCAGCACATATTGGCTATCTGGTGGTAAAGGGGCATATGTGGCATTGGTATTGGTTGGAATATCCAGGGCTCTTTACAGACTTTTTTTTTGCAGACTCTTTGCTCTTCTCTGAGAGAAGAGACCACCATGCAGTATTTCTATGCTGAAATCCATCCTCTTGTTTTCATCTTAAAAAGCAGGATATGCTTCGCATATGTGTTTGTTTCCTTTTACCAGGAGAGAAGGGGAAGGAGTATGGATTGATTGATCACATGCAGACCATAATATGTTTCCTAAGTTGAAAGGCCACCAATGGTCTGCCACACACCACACTTGGATTAAACTTTTACCTCAAGATAAGTGTTTAGTCCATTATCCAGCCCTTCTGAACAGCATAGGGCAAAAGGAAGAAACTGAGGTACACATGCAGTGTTCACAGAACTACTAAAGATTTTTTCAGGGGTGATGGCCAGCTTTTAAGTTTCACTGACTGATGACAGCATATTACTGTTCATTTACTGCAGTGAGGAAGTCACATCCAGGAGGACTTAACCTTTGCTTCCCGCATGACTGTAGGGGAGAATGTCTGTCATGGTCCCAGCATCAAGAACAACTGTGATTTCTGCACTCCAGAGAGCAGAAGTCCTTCTTTCAATAATAAACTTTTGGCAAAGCCACAAGACTGCAGTGTTTTTTCTGATCCTTCATGTAAACTAACAAACTGGTTGGGGGAGAGACTTATGGGAACATGCATATTGATGCTACTTTTAATGGCCATGTTACCAGTGGAGCAGTTTAAATCAGCTGAGAATCTGGTACAGTAGGCTGGGCAGATGGAGTTTGAGGAAAATACTGCCCATTTAGATATTTTGTAGCACGGATTCTTACTACTCAAATTCTGCGTTTGCAGATCTTGTGTTCTTGCTTAAGAGCAACTGAAATAAATGACCCTTGGGTTTTTCAATGGAGGAAGAGGCTGCACATGTAACTGCTTTATTAGCTAAATTAAGCTTCTCTCCTGGCTACGTGATTGTACATGCAGTAGTTTGCTAAGTGTGTTTTCAATTGTTACTCAGTATCTGCTTTTGTGCAAAAGAATTATGCTCTATCGGAAGGAGATGAATTTATTTCTGAGGTGGTTTTAATTCTGATTTAATTTCTCTGCCAAATTTTGCTTTGGGATTTGCACAAACAAGTTCTTGATGGCAGAGAAGATGAATGGGAGGTAGTTATCCTGATGTAAGCAGTCTTTGGTAATGCCATGTTTCAGTGTCAGTTGTTGATAGTATTCCGAAGTCAGAAATGGTCAACTCTTGGCTTTTCATTGAATGGGATAGTCATGGATAAGCTACAGTTCTACAGGTAGTATCAGTACCTGGTGTTCTTTCTACTTGAACACATTCCTTTTTGTGCTATGAAGTGTGAGTGCCTGCAACTGCTGATCTTTGTTTGACCTTCTACTTTCCTTTTATTGAGTTTCCTTCTGCTTGCTTTGTTTTCAAGGTCATATGCTTTCAAAAAGTTTTCCTCAATGAATTAAATTTTGGGAGCTGCAGGAGTCATTGGCATAGAAGTCTATTAATGTGTGAAATTTGTTGTGATCTCTGATTGTGAAATTTGTCTGAGTAGTATTCATCAGGGGAGAAATCTATCTTAAGGAAACAAAGACTCTTAAGCAGAAACTTTTCATAATAATCAGGAGGTACAACCATCTTACCTAGCCTTTTCTTTGTGGCCATGAATCTAAAGTGATCGGCAGCTGAAATGAGGCCCTTGTTCCCTTATATCGAAAGCTTCAATCAAGTCTGTACATTGGGCTTTTTGCTGCACAAGCCAGCTTTGTAATTTCCCCAGTTACTTAGCTTTCTTTTCAGGTGATTCTTTTTTCTTATTTTTTTTCTTTTTTTGTCCTCTCCCCCACCATGTCCGCATCTTACAACACCAGAGGCTACAAGCTGAAGGGAGACATTGAAGAAAATATTGGTGTGCATCCAGAAGTGCAAGATGCAGTCCTGAAGCTTTTCACCCTCTTCTCGCTTGGGTAGCTCTTTCATCAATTTACTGAAGTTATTAAACTCAAGGTGTAGTCCTGAAGCATTACAGCTTGAAGTCATTAGTCATGAGCAGAATCCTGACATCCTTCTCTCATGCTGCAGATGATAAAGCTTCTTCTTGCTTAGAGACCTGAAAGTTGCACTGACACTGTCAAAAACTGACTGGTGTTTGTGCAGCAAGAGGCAATGTAACATTTCCTAATTCCTTACAAGTGCCCAAGAAAACTGGTGCTTATCACCGCTTTCTCAGGAGCAAAACCTAAGAGATTTGGTAGTTTCTGTTGCTCTGGAATGCTGCCAAAGCATATTGCTGGTGCTCATCTGGACAAAACTTATAGTAGTGTCTTAATGTTGCCTTTGAAAGGAGTGTTGCAGGGGTCACCCTAGCCCTGGTAACGTGGTGGTACAGTCCATCTTTTAGGAGCACTGTCAACCCATGTCATGGAGAAGACAGCTGCAATGAGTGCAGAGACCCCATACTGGCACTGGTGCTGTTTAAATGCTGGACTGCAGTGCACAGGCCAAGTGCTGAGGAGTGCACTCTTACTGCCTGTTGTGCGTCTGAGAGCTTTCCTTGAGTCTTCCTGCGCCTTTGTGGCCCAGGAACTTCTCTGCTATTTTTTTGCATTTTTATTTTCTTTCATTCCCTATGTGGGTCTTGGAAATGGTTCTACCACATAGGTCTATAAACCCACTTGTGGTTTGTAAGTGCTTTGACTTTCTGTCATTGCTCAGTTCCCAAGGCTGTCTTCTGCAGCCACTGGCCATTCTATGACACAAAACAGGTGTTTTTTGAGAAAGTTTGCAGAACCGAAGCTCCTTTTCCGATATAGATAAAACAGTACGTTTGCTTTTTTTTGGAAGTGGGTTACAAGTATATTACCTTTAGGTGTGCTACAGTTATTTATTTCCTGCTGAAGTACTGTAATGAGTAGAGTTGTTATCATGCTTATTTTGAGGAACTAGGAAAGTGGTGGATCTCAATTAATGATATCTGGTACTGATTCCTTTTCTCCCCAGAGCCTTTATAATGGCCTAATAGCATAGAGTAACTTTAAAGAGGGTGGAATCTGTTTGGGGCTGCTAGAGCAGCATCAAAGAGATGTGGAAAGACTGAAAAATTAGTTTACTATATGCTTTTTGTACATAATCCCATCTTGATCCTTTTTCCTTACATCATTTTAGTCCATATCCAGACAAGTTCAGTGCTTCTGAAGTGCAAGCTTCAGTTGCTAAACAACGTAAGAATCACAGAGACTGTAGGAATCCAGGCTGAAAGCCTGAAAGTATTGCTCTTATTGTGCTACTAATAAAAAACACATGACAGGGAGACTGAGAGACAGTAGGAGTTTATGTTGAACGCTGAGGTCTCACCTGAAGCTGATGCTCCCTTGGGCTAAGTTAAAGGCTACATTTTTTTAATTATTTTTTTTATGTTAAAGTTAGAAGTTGCTGCTAGTCCAACAGGTTTTCTGGTCTTTAGTGTTTGTTTCAAAGGCAAGATAAGCAGCTGAAACTATAAACTGATAATCTTCCCTTATAACAGTGTTGTATACCTCCTTTTCCAGGAGCAGCAAAATAAATGCTTAGGAAGAGGCATGGACCACATATGGGACCTTTCAAGAGTGAGAAGGTGCTGAATGGCAGAAATCACACAGCTGATGGCTTTGTCATTGCTTCGGGTCACAATCTGCAGTCATCAAATAGCCACTTGGAGCTCAATAATGGAATCATTGGTATTCGCACCCCCCCTTTTTTTTTTTTTTTTTTTTTTTAGTATGCTGAAAGTGGAAATTAAGCATCTAAAGCCTATTTGCCATAGCATGGTGGTGGTAATTCCATTGCTGGTGTCCCTGTCTTGTCTTAGTTTTGCCTAAAATTCCATGACTGAGAAGAGAAATACACAAGCATTTTCTTATGATACCTTTCCAGCTTGGCCCTGTAGGTGTGGTGCTTGGGGACATTGTTTGGTGGTGGAATTGGCAGTACCAGATTAATGGCTAGACTCGGTGATCTTAAGGGTCTTTTCCAACCTGAATAATTCTATGAGTCTATGAAAAGAAGCCTGAAATGACATAACGTGTAGTTTTTTCTTGGTCATATTTCTTGGTGTCCCATGTTCTTAGAGTCATCTGTACTCTTCCCATGCCTGCTTTTTGGGAGACACAGAGTGTGACAGAGGTACATTAATGGAGAAAGTATTCTGAAGGTGTGTGGCATTCTGAGGATCTGTAGGTGCTTTTGAATAGAAGCTGGAATTACTGTTGTCAAAAACAAGTGCTTGTTTCTTCAGGAAACTCCAGTGTCTCCTAAGCCTTCACCATACACCAGCAAAGATTATGGGGAATGACATCTTTTGCTTCTATTGTTGTTAACACACTCATTCATTATTTTGTGATGCAAAGTGGAAATGGAAAACATTTACATTACAAAACATGAGACATGAAGTCTTAAAGTCCTTCTGCATTATGCACGCACAACATCTCTCTAATACTGTTATCGCGCATAATCGTGTTTAAAAATGTTTCAGTGCTCTCTCTGAATCAGTAATATGAAAGAAAGAAGTACAAAACTGCCATTTTCTGACCACGCAGAGACAATCGCAAGCTGTGAGCTCACTTGCATTTTCTCATAGGGAGGGGTGTGACAAAGTGACATATTTCCATTTCAGTCTTACCAACCCTGAAATATAGCCCAATGGCCTTTGTGTGTTTTCCATTACAGTGCGTTTCCCTCTTACTGGACTTTGATTTCTTTGTTTAATGGCTGCACCATTTATCTCAGGGAAGGGTTACTTTACAGACTGCATTTTTAGTTTGTTTTCATTGTCTGATTTTATGCAGTGCGCAGATGTAAAACATCGATATACAAATTACGCATAATAATTTGAAGAAAACTTAGTCTTAGAACTCACACTCTTTGTCCTCTGGTCTCTTTCTCTTCTCCACCAATGTGCACCTAGGCTAGAATGCTAACCCCATTCTTTGAAAAGGAGAGAAGGAAAAAGCTGCACTGAGATGCTACTTAGAGCAGTTATGGAGTCAGCAGCATGCCGGTTCACTTTCAAAAATCCCTCCCTGGAATTTAAACGACAGTTTTCTCTTTTGCTCAAGCAGGAGTTCTGTGGCCTTTCTCTCACCCAACACTAATGGAATATGTTTTCAAACAAGGTTCAAGGAGTCCATTGACTTTCAGTTGAGAATGAAGGTGATAAATGCCTTCCTTACCTGTTTTGATTTTATTGCACAGGAAAACATTTTATGCTTGAGTTTTCTGGCACCGGTTCCTGTGGCTTTTGAGAAAAGGTAATAATTCATTCCAGAGCTTATTTAATGCTGATGAAACTGCTGGATTTTAAAGAAATTTCCCATTGTCAGGTTGTTCTGTGATCGTTTATTGTAGAGCTGTGCATTGATCTGAAGGACACTGGCTGCTCTTGGCTACAGGTGTTTGAATTAAATTCTGCATTGTTCTGGAGTAATAGTAGCTGAAATGTTGGCTATCCATTTTAGAATAATAAACTGGGGCTGAGATCTTGGATTTCCTGAAATGAATGTGTGGCTTGTCATTAATGTCACTGGGGACTTCATTTCTTCATTTTACTCAGGGTTATTTGGCATAGTCACATAGTTAAAATGAAAAGCAAAGTTTCTAATTAGAGTAGCTTACAGTGCCGAAATCTATAGAGATGGCTCCTCCTGTTGTAGGGTGATACAAGGTGGATTTCTATTGTTTCAAGCTAAGAAAGTGCTTTTTTAACTAAGTCCCGTAAGTACTCTCATGGGGCTTGCTCTCAGTTTACTGTGACTAGTGATTCTTCTTATCTTCAGTGCTAACTGGTGTAAAAATTGGTATTATTTTACTGTGCCTGTTTATATCATCTAAGGAAATAGCTGACAACATTTGACAAAGTTATGTAGATTTTTTTTCTCTTTATGAATAATTTGAATTCCTTAATTGAGGCACTGGATTTTTTTCTGGAGGCAGGCAGATCAGCTCCTTTAGGAAAAAGGGTACCACTGGTATACCATGCCATCATTAAAGTGTTCTTCAGCCCTACCATTTAAATTTGGAAGGAAAATCTTTCCCTAAAGGAATTAAAAGGGCAGGATTGGTGGCCAAAAAGTCAGCATGAATTAGTCACCATAAAAATCTTTTATTCATGGAATTAATAAATGAGGAAGAACTGCAGAAGATGTGCTGCTGGGTTTTGTCACAAAAATGAAATAAAAGGAATTGCAAATCTGGCTTCCTGACAAAACGTCATTTCCAGTTTAAACAATGCATATTTTAAAATTGAATGCAAAACCTGCTAGTAAGTTTTGTTCTCTTTTGATTTTGTTTGTATCTTCTTGTGGATATCTTTTAGATCTGAAGAATTCCTTTGTCAGAATATCCATGGAGGGCTGTGCTCTATGCAGAAAGTTTGTCCTATAGAAATTTTTCCATTTTAAGCTGGTCTTGTGCCACCTTCCCTGTAGTGGGAAGGCTCCATACTGTACCGGAGCAGCCACTGTACCTGTAGGCTCCAAACAAATAGGAATTTGAGCAGGAGTGATCCTTAGGGGCTCAGGCAACCCTGCTTCTCCCTCTCCCTTATTAAATACTACTACTAAGTGATGAAATTTGTGCCTTTTGGCTTTAGAAGCTGGACTGTCAGAAGAGAAGTCTGTGGTTTTAAACAAACCTCAGCCTTGAATGTGACAGTTTAGTTTTTGCTTGTTTTTTTTTGTCTTTGCCTAAAAGCTCCTCTCTAGATATTGCACATTTTTCATCTGTGTAGTCTGATCAAGCTTGTTCTGAGAGATAGTTGAAGGGAAAAGAACAAAACGGTCTTTTCTTTCTTTACATAAACACACAGAAAAAACACTCCTTTTTAATGTCTTTTTTTCCTGTTTAAAACCCCTCAAATTTTAACCATTAAAATCAGTGAAGGTTTTGTTTTAAGAGTGCTTTAAAAGCAGTTCACTAGGATAGGAGACTTCTAGGAGGCTGTGAAGTGTGACTTTGGGGCTGAGACGTAGAAAGGCAGGCTCAAGCAGTAAGAATGTACACTTGCACTTGCAGATAGTATGGAAATGGAGGCATTTGTTCCCCTGCCATTTCAGCAGAACTCTTATGAGAGGATCAGGAGATCTGGTAGCATTCACTCAAGTGTCCAAATTCCTGACTTCCCTTTCATGTGAGGCAGGAGTAGCTGTTATCTAATTCCTGTCACGTAAAGTCGTTTTCAGCAAGAGAAGAATAAGACCTAGAGTCTATAAAATATGAAAATTCTCTAGGTTCAAAGACTTGTAGTTGGAAGGAAGCTCTAATACTTTTTGGTAACATCCCTGACCCTATTATTTTTCGTTATGCTGCAGCAAATGGATTTTTTTCTTGGATTATTTTTTGGTTTTTAGCATAAAAAAGTTTGTTAGCATAGGGGTAGTTTTGAAATGTCATACATGGTGCATAATGATAAATTAATGTTCATTCTGTACTTTAAAGATTTGAAATGAGAAAAATTAAATTTTACAATTACAGTTTTATCCATTAGACAATGGCACCAGCATAGTGTATGACCTCCTAACTATATTACTCTGAATCAGCTTCAGTTGAATTTAAAAATATAATCTGTGCTATTGTTTTGTAAATACAGCAGGCAGTGAATCTGCTCTGGTTTGTGCTGCTGAGCATCTACCCAGGCTCCAACCCATACTCGTAGTGGTTTGATTTTCTTCTTGTATCAGTTTGACCTGATGTAATTACAGTGCCTTCAAAAGACTGTCTCCTCATTTTATGTGAACAGGATGTGAATTAGACCTAAAAATAAAATTTAGGATAGATAAAATCCAAATCCACTACCACTGTGTTATTAACGTATCTTTATATTCTGGCAGAAAGTATTCTGTTAAGAATGAATTTCTATCAATCATGTTACTGTTATCATAACAGTCAAGGTGAAATGCCGCCTGTATTATCCATTACAGTCACAGAATAGACAAGCTGTATCTTAGTGTCAAAAGCTGAATAAGTTTTGCTGTCTGAAAAGGTACCAATCTGTTATAACAAGGTTCTGTCAGTGGTATCTTGCTTGGGTAAGTACCACTGATCTGAGTAGGGACTGATCAGGTGTCCAAGCTCAGATCATGCATCTGACTGCCTTTCAGCTGTGAGATCTGGGACTATGGATTCTTTGACTATAGGACTAGCAGATTAGATTTATTCACCACTAGGCTGCAAGAGCTCTAATTGTTTTTTGCTCCATTCAACATGTGCTTCCCACTCACTTCTCCCCTAACAGAGTCCATGAAGTTTCAGGTTAGTGGGAAGGAGCATAGTCCTTCATCTTGTCGTCCTCTCTTAGACCTCTTGTGCAATGGCTTTCAAGTCAAGACCTTCCCTTACAAGGATGGAATGGCTCGATCCCACTGTCCGTGTCACCAACCAAGACGTTGAACAAGACCGGTCCCAGCACTGATCCCTGAGGGACACCACTCGTTACTGATCTCAAAGTGGACATTGAGCCATTGAGCACAACTCTTTGTGTGCGGCCATCTTGCCAGTTCTTTATCCACTGAGTGGTCCATCTATCAAATTGATGTCTCTCCAATTTAGAGACAAGGATGTCATGTAGGACAGTGTCAAACGCTTTGCACAAGTCCAGGTAGATGACATCAACAGCTGCTCTGAAAAGCCATTTTCTGTGTGCAAACCAGAATAAGAAAAACAACTCATACTGTACTTCCATGGAAAATTTGTAATTGAAAAAATGTTGTAATGTTGTGTTAGAAATGGAGTTTCAGAAGCGGATGTCTGAAACTTCTTTCTAATGCAAATGCCAAGTTATTTGAAATGTTCAGGAAAAAATCAGCCATTGCATTTTGTGTATCAGTTTAATCAAGATATAGCAATTATTTAACATTTAAGTAGCACAACAGCATATAAAATATTCAGCAGCTAAAGTAGAAGTGATAGTTCATCTGAAATTATCTCATAAGAATGTTCTCAAGTTTAATCATTCTACTAGTTTGCCAGTTCACATTGTGAGCATTTCTGGAAAGGCCATACAATTATTAGCCTGACATGGAAGTGTTCATGGACATTCAAGTTGGTCAAGAAGGCAAAAAAAAAATTCTAAGCATTGGCTTAGTAAACCATAAAACCACATGCATATTTACTTATGCAGAACTGCCCTCCTCTGCTATTACATGTCCCATTTTCAAATCCAAGTAGAATGGTAAGTGCAAGGATTAGATAAATGCAACATGTCTTGTTTTCATGTCACTGCATCTTCTGGTTCAGATCTTAAAAGTCCAGCATCATTGTTGCTTGCAAGGTGGCCTTTTCAGCAGCAAAGGAAATGTCATCAGATGACATCCACAAAACTCATGGAAGTCTAAAAACATTTTAAAGTAGGCAAATACTTTGCATGTGCCATTCCCTTTTTGCTCAAACATAAATTAAATGTGCATTTCAGATTGTTGGAACTTTATGCATCTCACATTATTATGTGGAAGTGGAAGCTAAGTTAGTCAATTACAATGATTCATATTCTGTCAGAGGAACACAAATATTTTCTGACGAGACTGGGAACTGAAGCATATTAATGCAGTTGAAATTTTCCAACTCCCAAAATAGACAGAAAAATTGTTACAAGGAATAAAACTAGAATAGCTAATATTACTATCTGTACAAGTACAGTAAAAAGGCAAGTAGTTTGCATCTATATTGCCTGGCACTGCATTCTGTCTGGTTTTTATCAGGTGAGCTGTGCGAGACACATCCAAGCAGAAGGTGCTGGCTCTTGGTGATGTGCTCTTTCAGCTGATCTGGTTCCTGGTGGGAGGAAGAGGGTATTGTGTCAATTGTGCTGTCCACTGAACACAAAGTAGAAGGGATATTTTTAATTCCTTTGGTCATTAGAAGACCTTGCATCCTTGCATCCTCTTGCATCTTTGTGAGGATTAACAGAATGATGATGGCATTTGAAGCAAGTTTCAGGAATATATTCATCTGGCAAAGAGGAGTGGGTAAGGTAAATTCTGCTCTAACAGCTTGTGAGCAAACACGTACTTTCTCATACCACACTTGGCTGCTGCAGCCACACAACCCTCCCCCATCAGATCGGGGCTCTGTCTACCCCAAGTAGTTTAATTACATTTCCACTCTAAATAGCAGTAATTATTTAAGGTTTCCTGGGAGGCTTGGAGGAACACGATCAAGCATTTTTTCTGTGCATTGTTGCTTATTTTTCCTCTGAGTCTGCTGCAGTGTGTAGATGTGCCTAGTGAAAAGGCACTTGAAATGCATCAGGGAGACAGATGTATTTGATTCGTGATTTCAGTGATTTCCATATATGAGAGGATTCTTAGAGATGTCTGTGCATGAAATGAATGCAGCTGCTCAGGTTGTTGCCTAGAAGAACAAGCATATGGAAATTAAATATGCCACTAAGATGCTCTCATTTTCTGCCTATTCTCACTGATGTGAGCCTCCATCTGTCTGCCCAACCCTGAATCTTCCCTGTCATTTACCACAAATACCTCTCCTCCACCTTATGCCAAATACTTGCTCTTGCCACATTCTGACAGATCACTACAAACTGCAGGCTTCTTTCTCTAAGGAAATCCCAAACGATTGCTCCCTCCCATGCTAGCCTGCAGCATAGTTCCCTGCTCTGCAAGACAGCTGGGCGAGGGTGAAGAACTGAATCCAAACAGAGAAAGAAAGTCACCTTTGGCAAAACTCTGGTTTCTGCTTCTCCCCACTGCCTGGGCTGTCCCAGGTCAAAGCTGAAGATTTCAAGCAGTTGTATAAATATACCCCAAGATTTTTCATATCCTTTATGGTGGCGTGTTGAAATTCTCAGACTGTCTAATATGAACCCCTGGAAAAAAACCCTCTTCTTCTTTTGCATATTCCTGCCATATCTTATAGTGCTACTGCCTGAAAGGTCTAGAAAAGCATAGAAGTGGAGCCACGCAGGAAATATAAGTATCAGGGTGGCTTGAACCATGGCCTTTTTCTGAAGTGACCTGAGAATCTGGCCTGTCATCTTTTGTACAGTAGTTCAGGGTTAAAAAGTTCGCTGTACTTTTTTGTAAAGTACTCTGCCTTGCATCCTCAAAGGGTATCTGAAACCACCCCAAAGACACCATGAGCTGAGACGATGACTTTCATCTGTGTGCTCCTGTTTCCTATGATCTGTTCTTAGGTCAGACTGTGCCTTATCCAAGCAGGTACAATATGCATCACTACGTATGTGATGAAAGGATTTAAAGATTATCTTTGTGGTGCTGTGCCTTGCATGTTGCTGTTAACATGTAGACATAACTGAATTTGATACTCTGACAGAAAGGGTGCTGTGGTGGAAGGACATAGCAAGGATCCTTTTGTTCCTCTGTCTGTCTCTCCCTCCTTCTCGCATGCTCTGTCAGATTTGCTTGGATGCAGGGTGGAAAACCCAAGGTTGCTCCGTCAAAAAGCCAGGCAAATGCTTCTCCAGTGCTGCCAGCAGCGCCAGGTGGTACTGAATGCCATTGTTATACACAGTCAATATAATAACCAGAGTCATAATACAGGTGTGTGTTGCAGCAAGTGCTGTCACTGAGACTGTGCCAGTGGTATTCAGCTGGGAATGTGTAAAATTTTTGTATCTGTGGGGAATTTCGTGCCTTCTTTTCATACATCTGGCTGCTGGAGAGTGGGTGGCAGCTCATTATTGGCTTTGGTGTGTCTCAGAAAGGCAGTTCCTGTGACCGTTTGCAGAGGCAGCTCCAGTGGTACTAAAGCATCATGTTCAGATTCCTGTGCTAGATTTTGCCAGTGGCCCTTCTCACCCAGCTAGGAATTCATTATGGTTTAACCTTGAACCTGAAAACCTTTTTCTAGCTCAAAGGCTCAAATATTGCTAACTTAAAAAAATTGTCACTTTAATTAACCTCAGAAAGTACTAAAGCAATCCCACAAGTTCACTTTTCTTTGCGAAATACTAAGTCAGTTAACACAAATGGGTTTCTCTCAACAAGGGACAGTAATGCTCTAGAGGGCAGGCTTTGCCTGTGTTGGAAAAAAGCATTTCCAGCTTAAGCCCAAATTCAGTTAGCTCAAGTAACATTTCAACTACTTAGCTTTCTTTTTATTCATAAATCAGACAAATCAATAATTGTTCAAGATGTGGAAGTTCTAATTTTCTGGCATTACATGAGAAGTAAAGGCAGTATTAAATTAAAGATGATACTGTGATGAGGTCATGATGTCTCTGTAAGTATGCAAGTCACCTTTTCAGTGGTGTGCGCTTTCCTTTTTCTCTGGTATTATGTAGGTTTTGTGTTGAAAATTAGAAAAGGTCATCAGCCAGTTATTTTAAGGTTTCTTAAATTAAGAAGGTTGCGGTTTCAGAGAATACAACATTTTAAGAGCACATGTTGCTCTTTCCTAAAAACACTTGTAAAGAATTTACTGGGGAGGTCTTTGATCATCCCCTGAGCAGTGATATTTGTTGCCTGATCTTGTCTTAATTGGTGGTGAAAAATTCTGAGGTGCAATACGTTGTCTTATCCCACAAGGTCTAGTGGTTTTATGGCTGTGAGCTTACAGATGGGTGGGAGGATTAAAAAAAGCCTTTGATTATTGATGTTTTTAAGGAAAATATCAATGCTGTTTGAAATAGTATAACTATACTGTGATCAGTGAAGTTGGTACAAGATACCTTTCCTGAGGATCTACTTAGACCTGCTGTGGGCATAAGCCTGGTGTCACAGCCTGCGTGTAAATTGCAGATGGACTCACCAAAACCAGATTAGCAGCATTTTGGCTTGATGCAGAATGGGATTTCTGCTTCTGGCTTGTGAAGCTGCTCATCCACTTTTGGTCAGCTCTGCACCCAGCTGAGATGTACCAACACGCACTCAGTTGCCAAAATGAGTACCTTGATTGAGTGTTCCTGGAGAAAGGAGTCTCAAAGAAGGTGAAAGGAAGCTGACTTTATTCAGTGTTTTATGATTCTGTGTATTTTTATTCCCTATATATAAAAGCAAAGGGAAAAAAACTAAGATAAAAAACGTAAAGAGGAGCTATAGATTGTTGAATAAAATCTCATCTTCCTTTTCTTTGGTCCTGGGCTGGTCAGTAAGGGTGGAGAAATAATCATCCTTGTTTATGGCTGTTTTAACTGAGTGAGGAGGTTGAGAACTGTAACAAGATGACGAGAGACAGTGTATAATTTAAATATCAGTTTGAAATGTCTGTCTTCTAATTATGGAGTGTTTATATCACAATTTTGCTTTCTACTTTCTCTGTGGTTTTGTGTTTTTTGTTTTTTTTTTTTTTTTCTCAGACCTTTACAGCTCACCTTTTAAGGCATTCACAGTGCTTGGACATGGGGTGAAATGATTACTAGCCTGTTTTGATTATTTTTTTTTTAAATGAGGAGATACTGTAGCATGAAGCAAGGAACAGCAGACTTAAATTTTCCATTACGTTTTCACTCCTGGAGAGAGTGTTTGGAAATGTCTATTTCTGTTGGAATGTCAGTGAGTTTCTGAATATTATCAGTCTTTTCTTGTATTTCTTTTAAGGCTGACAAATGCTTCCATTTAATTTTTTTTCTCCTGCAAAATTCTTGGTTCTCTTAGGAAGTGATTGTATTAAATGGGATTTTAAAACAAAGTGTCAGAAGAAATAGATTAATTGTCTGCCTGTCTGTAGATGATTACCAAATGAACTGTATATTAAAATGGTGGAGCAATGGGTCATGCAGATAGAAAGATCATTTTTAAGGAATCTGTGAGAATTAGGAAGCCAATTACTATTCTGGCAATGGAGAATTTTTCACTAAACATGTTGTAGTAAAAGTTTGAATGCCTATTAATTAATGTTTAACTGATTCTTAATAGCAGTGAAATCTAGTGACAGTATGACTTCCACATGAAAATTAGTCTTACATTGGCTCTGTGAAATGGGGAGATGTATCACTCTTAATATGGTAGCCCATTTATTACCCTTGTGTCTTAATTCAGCTGCATTCAAGGGCAGTGAAGTGAGAATACCAGAATCAGTTTGAGTAGGAATTTAAATTAGAGGTATGACAACGTGGTGGCTGTGCACTCATCTGAAGGTCGGGAGAAAGGCAAAGGGAACTTCAGAGAGTGGGAGCTGTGTGAAATTGCTGACCCTGGCTGCTCTCAGCCGCAAGCTGCTCTGAGCAAACCCTGGCCCTGGGCTATGGAGATGCCTCTTGCTTCATCGGGTGCCATTGTCACTGAGGGCCTAAAGATACGTGCTGTGAGGTGCCTAAAAGACCTTCCACTGAAATCTCTTTTACAGCTCTACATAGAGTAAAGCTGTATTCTAGATTTTTCTCTACCTGATCCGTCTTTGTTGCAATAAAGGTTGCCAATGATCCACTAAGTATATTTAATGGCATTTCGTCTCAGAGAGGCCTGAGTATCACCAATAGGAATAGGAGAACACAGCAGCAATGTTCTCTTCTGTCACCTGGATTCAGATAGACCATCTTGCCACAAGACTACAGGAGCCATGTGTCTTTTTAAGGTATAGGATGCTTAGTGGGCCAAGCAGTGAACTCAGATGTGCGTAAAGATGGTGTGTCCTATTAATATGAACTGACTTCTTTGGTGCTGCACTAATTTATAGGACATTTTCTGCCCTCTGTATGATTCAGGAAGGAATTTGGTCAGTACAGTGTTTTAAAAATGAACTGAGATAAGCTGAGCTATTGGTTTGTTTTTTTTGTTGTCTCAGGCATTTTAATTA
The DNA here is from genome assembly GCA_039720435.1 of Amazona ochrocephala. Lineage (NCBI taxonomy): Eukaryota > Metazoa > Chordata > Aves > Psittaciformes > Psittacidae > Amazona > Amazona ochrocephala. The sequence continues at coordinate 49,562,052 of CM077881.1, read as the reverse complement.
ATAAACTCTAGCATGCTATTTCAGAGGTACTGATGGCCTGGAATTCTGGCCTAGTCAGAATGATCTTCCACTTCTGATCTGACATCTGTAATTTCCGATTATTTTTATTTCTAATCTGCTGAGATAAAAGAAGGACCAGAAAGAAACAAACTGTTCCTCTCCTCAGGTTGGAGTAGAGGGAGAGTACTAAAACCTCCAAATAATGACCTCCTTGTAAAACCCTGTCCTGTTCTGCCACAGCCTTGAAATTCCTGCAAAGTTAAGGATCTTAAAGGGAATTGAGTTTTTATCCCACTGTCCCTGTAGCTGTCAGTGAGCCTGTTCCCGCTTGTCGATGGGGGACAAGACATCTCCACCTTCCTTTTGCAGCAGGCCACCTGCCATGGACACACATGCACAGGCTTGGGAATGGAGCAGAAGCCAGGACAGAAGAGGAGACTTGCAAATGCCCATGTTCATTTTTGCCTGGAGGGCACTGAAGATTTCAAGATAATGTAGAAATACAAATACAGCTTTTACTTTCTTGACTTGGAATTGCTCCTTTATCCGCAGCGAGTTCTGAGCTAAAGGCTCTGAAACTCCAGGAAGGATATGCAAGTTCCCGGGATGGGGGGTGGGGTGTGTCTCATTACTGTGCCTGCATGTTCCACCTGGTCTTTTTCTTTTGTGGTTCCATTGGTATATGAGTGCTATAGTTACAGTTGCCTACTAGGGTGTTAATGACTTGCAGTTTGAGGGGTAAACCCTGCGTTTCGCATGGAACTTTGCTCCTTAGCAGAAACTAGGACTTCGCATGTTTCATGTTTCCAGTCTTGATTCTAGTCTTTTCTCCATTTCTTTTAATCATCCTCTATTCCCGTGTTATGAAGAGGAAACCCCGCACCAAGACCATTGGTGCATCATCTTGCTACAATTTTTCTTGTTTAGAAATATACATGGTATCTGCATCTGTAGATCAGCTGTTTAAAAAAAGTCAACAATAAGACTTGTTTCAGTTTTCCTCTACTTTTTTCATGTGGGCTCTGATTGCATCCACATATAAGTGTAGGAATGAGTACCCCTGTATAAAATTGAATTTGTCTGCAAAAGATAAATTGTTCATTTAAATGATTGTAGAACTGTATTGAGCACCTTTGAGTCAAAGTATTATGCATGGGTGCTTGAAATATGACCAGTAATTAATCAAATGAAAGAGAAAGTTGAGGATTTCCACTAGTGTGGTGCTCTGGAAAAGATATTCAGAAGATGAAGCTTAACAGTCTGTGAAATCTTTTAACTTTTAGAAAGGTTGCCCTTAAACCTTTGTTTCTGATATAGGCAAAATGGTTTAGATTGAATTAAGATGGGCCTGATTTTTCCATCCAAACATGAAATAAACACAATCTAACTTTTCCCTTAATGTTATATTCCCCCCCCCATTATAGTATGTATGTTTAGTCTTATTCTCACGCAATATATTTCTTCAGCTTGATTAATTTACCTTTATTCAGTATTGCCAGAGAGAAAATGTTCAGAATCCAAAAGCCAGTCCTGAATAACAGTAACAGGCCCTACAAATTGAAAATTTAAGTACAATAAATAGTAGGTTTGTGTTCCCTGTCATTTTACTTGTGATATCTTAGAGTATGTTTCTTCTGGCATGTACGGGTTCTACACACGTAGATTTTATTAAAAGCTTAAATTGTCATACACTGTCTTCATTCTAGTACTGGGGCTTTACATGGACTTCATTATTCTTAATATTATTTTAAAGTTGCAAAAATTTACAATGTTGCCAATAGTCTACATAAATGCGAAAAGTGCGTTCTCATTAGAGAGCTGCAGTTTGTCTTGCTCTGGAAAATTAAATGGAGAAATTACAGGAAATGATGGAGAGAAAGTATTGGTTTTCACATGGAGGAAATGGAGAGAAGCAGTGGTAAGTGCTGGGAAAGAAACAATTTTTCAAACGTTTCTTGGCACAGATACCTCACAACTCAATAGCTGGGAAAGAGAATTAGTGGCCAGATTCTGATCCAGATGCTTTGGGCTTTTTTTGGAAGGCAAATAATGTGCTATAACTGTCCTATAACTGATTGGCCTAAACAATAAGGCATCTCCTTTGCTCTGCGTGAACTATATAATGCACTGATGTCTTCAGAGAAGGAAATAGTAACATTAAAGAGTGATTTGATCTTGTGAGAAAGGTGTAAGAAGGAATAGTGACTGGATGCTGAAGTCAAATTCAGAGAAGAAACTAGACAAACACGATACGGTATGTTTATAGCAGTGGAGCTGGACTAAGCACTGAGACAAACCAACAATTGTAGCAGTAGTTGCTCTGTCCACTGAAGCTTTGCTGCCTTTCTGCAAGCTGAAGCACAAATGGTGAGCTCAGCACAGGGTGGCTACTTGACTTCCGCACAAGTGCTGTCCGCTGAGTTTAGAGGGCAGTGGGGTGTAGGATGTGCCTGTACACTCACTGCTCAGCCAAAACCAACAGGGCTGTTCTTGTCAGTTGTCAGACACAGGCCCTCATCTTGGTCAATTGAAGAATGGGCTGTAATTATCTGCAATAAAGATGTGTGGACCAGTTTAGAAAGAAGGGCAAAATTATTAGAAATCTCATCTAATTGAACTACATCTTGCCATTTAAGACTCTTAAGATAAATTATGCTATGCCACTGAAATTAAGCTCTTTTTTAGTCCTGTCATGGACTGCATTAATGTGATACCACAGGTATGCTGGAGCTGAGCACTGGGGTATCCAATCTGACTGTACTGCAAAGCCATCACTGCAGTGCTCATAGAAATGGTAAGTCTCTGATATTTTGTTAGTTATTATTAATAAATGTGAGAATGGAAATTAATGATCAGTCTTCATAAAAGAACTGATTGTGCAGTTTACATCAAGGCAGTTTTAATAAAACACCTAATCCTTAAATGTGTGTAATTAGATTTACATATTCACATCACTGCAATTAGAAGTTGGTATTTAAAGGGCACACTTCCTGTTTCACATGGTTTTAATCTCTCTTCTCAAGATTGCTTTTCAAATTACAAAGTTAAGGTAAACACACTTGTTTCATTTTTTTCCCCCAGGCATGTAATATTTTTTCCTCTGGAAAGAATATTTAGTTTGTTTGTGCAAATCTGTAAAATATATAAATAAGTAAATGGATATTCCCATTCAGCATTGAAGAATTTCAAACCTTTAAAACAATGTGGGGTTAAACAATTTTTTTCCAAGTGCTGAAATGTTCTGTCGTACAGCTTAAGCTGCCTCTCCTCCCAGCCATGTGCTACCTAAAGCAAAGACCTTAGTACAATCCTTAACAGATAAAGTTCATGGTCTGAAAACTGCCTTGTTAGTTTCAGACCCTGCACAGACTTCTCCAGCCCGTTTGGTCAGATTTGCAATAGTTCTGTGAAAGGCATTTACAAAGTCGGTGGGGATTACTTCCAAAATCAGAGAGAAACATCCCTGTGATTTTTATGAAACTAATGTTTTGCAGTGGAAGATGCAGTTGGAATCTGTCCAGCCCAAGTCACAGAAAGCAAAGGCGAGGACTGGAAGAAAGAACTGCCTGCTGTACAAGATCAGATTTGAGACTATTCAAGGAACCTGAAGGTGCATGAATGCATGAGATCTAATGAGATGCAACTCAGGTCCTGAAGGGAACTGGCAGATGAAGTGGACACTAAGCTGTGGCAGTCCAGTGAAGTTCCCACTGACTGGAAAAAATGAAACATAACCCACATTTTTCAAAAAAGAAAAAAGGAGGATCCAGGGAACTACAGGCCAGTCAGTCTCATCTCAGTGCCTGGCAAAATTATGGAGCATATCCTCCTGGAAACTATGCTAGGATATGTGGAACAGAAAGAGGTGACTGGTGACAGCCAGCAGGGCTTCAGTAAAGGCAAATTGTGCTAAACAAATTTGGAGGCCTTTTATGACAGGCTTATTGTTGGTGAACAAGGGAAGAATAAATTGGACTTGTGCTAAACATTTGACATGGTCTCACACAAGATCCTTGTCTTTAAACTGGAGAGACGTGGATTTGATGGATGGACAACTCTGTGGATCAGGAATTGGCTGGCTAATCACACTCAGGATTGCAGTTAACAGCTCGATGTCTGAGTGGAGACAGGAGATGAGTGGTGCTCCTGAGGAGTTGATGTTGGGACTGGCACTGTTTAACATCTTTTTCAGCAACATGGACAATGGGATTGAGTGTGCCCTCAGCAAGTTTGGCAATGACACTAAGCTGTGTGGTATGGTCAACACACTGGAGAGAAAGGATGTCATCCAGAGGGACCTTGACACACTTGAGAGGTGGGCACATGCAAACCTCATGAAGTTCAACAAGGTGTCCTGGGTTCAGCAGTAGCAGTCATTTTTCTCTGTCTTAGTAGCTGGTGCAGTGCTGTGTTTTTGACTTTCAGCCTGGGAACAGCGCTGATAACACCGACGGTTTTAGTTGTTGCTCAAATGTTTACTCTGACCAAGGACTTTCAGAGTCTCACGCTCTGCCAGGGAGGAGGGGAAGCCGGGAGGAAGCAGACAGAACACCTGACCCAAACTAGCCAAAGAGGTATTCCACACCATAGCATGTCATGCCCAGTATATAAACTGGGGGCAGTTACCCCGAAGGGTTATATCACTGCTCAGGTTGGGCTGGGTATCGGTCGGTGGGTTGTATTCTCTTCCCTTGTTATTTCCCTTATCATTACCATTATTGGTGGTAGCAGTAGTGGTTTGTCTTATACCTTAGTTACTGGACTGTTCTTATCTCAACCCTTGGGAGTTGCATTCCTTCTATTCTTCTCCCTATCCCTCCGGGAGCAGGGGGAGGAAGGGGTGGAGGAGTGAGTGAGCAGCTGCGTGGTTCTGGGTTGCCAGCTGGGCTTAAACCACGGCACAAGGCCAGTGCAAGGTTCTGCACCTAGGCCAGGGAAATCCCAGGCACAGCTACAGGCTGGGCAGAGAATGGATTCAGAGCAGCTATGAGGAAAATGACTTGGGGATGTTGGCTGATGACAAGCTCAATGTGAGTCAAAGGTGTGTGCTTGCAGCCCAGAAAGCCAACCGTGTGCTGGGCTGCATCAAAAGGAGCATGACCAGCACATTGAGGGGGGGTGATTCTGCTGTCGTGAGATCAAATCTCTAGTACTGTGTTCAACTCTGAGGCCCCCAAAACAAGCGGAATATGGACCTGCTTGAGTAAGTCCAGTGAAGGGCTACAGAGAAGTTCAGAGGGCTGGAGCACCTATCCTGTGAAGACAGGCTGAGAGTTGGGCTTGTGGAGAAGAGAAGGCCTGGGGAGACCTTAGATCAGCCTTCCAATGCCTTACTTCTGTAAGTCCAAAGGGACTTACAAGAAATCTGGAGAGGGGCTTTTTACAAGGGCGTGTAGTGATTGGACAAGGGGGAATGGCTTTAAACTGAAAGAGGGTAGATTTAGATTAGAGATAAGGAAGTAATTCTTTACTGTGAGGGTGGTGAGGCACTGGCCAGGTTGCCCAGGTAGGTTGTGGAAGTCCCATCCCTGGAAGTGTTCAAGGCCAGTTTGGATGGGGCTTTTGAGCAACCTGGTCTAGTGGAAGATTTCCCTGAACATGGAAGGGGGGTGGAACTAAATGATCTTTAAGGTCCCTTGCAACCAAAACTATTTTATGAAAGTGAGCTGTGCTGTGCATGCCGTGGTGCTGTACATCCCTGGGTGGTGTGGCTCTCACAGCAGTCTTGGCCTGGCTTTGATGCTCACACCCATAGGTTTGAAGGAAGTTTCCTCTGAGCAGGCAGCTGCCTCTATCTGCATCTCAGCTGTCTGCAAGGAGATTGAATCCACCCACTGCTCTTTGTGTGCTACACTTCTCTCTGCCTCCACAGAACACTCTCTCATCCTGAAGGCACCACAGAGCCTACACTATGTGCCTTCCCGTACAAATGTATCTGCAGTTCTGCTGGTGCTGAATGGTAACTGCATTTGGTAGAAGTTTATTTTGCACTTCAAGGAGCCTATATTGACAGATATGCTTTGGAGGATTGCTGCTTCAGAGCCCTGAACTTTCTTAGATTATATAAAGACTTAACATTATATAAAGAATTAAAAAAAAAAAAAAAGCTAAATGTGACCAGGATGAGTAATTCAGAAGATTGAACTGAAAGATGAAAATAAGACAGGCAATAAGTTAATGCTTATGTTCTGCTGACCGTACATGCTTCAGTATGAAATGCTTTCTCATCAGCTGTCATAAATTCCAATGGCTGTAGTAGCCCTGTGGTGCAGCTGCCCTTCTTTTACTCAGGCAACCACTGAGGATAGTTTTATCTGTCTTTTTGGGAACAAATAGGAGATGCTGTTTGTTTTGCATATGCTGGGAGAAATAAACTGCATTTTATTTTTTTTTTAATTTCTTTTTCATTATGATCCTGCTTTTTGATCTCTTCAGTTAAACTCTGGTTTCCTGTGTTTAAAAGGATGTTGGTCATTTTTTGTTGCTATGTACCTCTCTCCCTTTTTTACTTTCTCCTTTTTTCCCTATCCATTTATTCGCCCCCCCCCCCCCCCCCGGGTTTGTTTTCCCTTTTTTTCCTATTTTTCCTTTTTTATTTTTCTTTTCTCTTTTTTTTTCTTTTTCTATTTTTATTTCTTATTTTCCCTTTTAATTTTTCCTTTCCTCCTTTTTGTATTTTTCCTCCTTTTCCCTCCTCTATTTTTCCTTTTTCTTTTCCCTTTTCCTCTTTAGTAAGTGGTGCACAGTCTTTGGCTAGGTGGGGTCCAGGTAGTCTTATGATGGAGATGCTGAAAGGTTCTGCATCTTGGCATGCATCTGGAACCAGAGCCCATGCCCAATGGATGGAGAACGGGAGGCTGCAAGGGTTCTGCTGGTGAGCAGGGTCCTCCAGAGGGCTGTAGGGTGAGCAGTCCAGTTAAAGTCAACCTACAGACCCTAGCTGAGAGCTCTGCTCTCAGGTGTTGAAAGGGATAATGATTTTCTTGTTGCCATCTTGAAGGCAGATTGGAGCAATGAAGATCCAACTTTTCCCACCCTAGACCTGAAGCAACATACATACTTTCTCTGGTTAAAATTATCCAGAACTGTTGGTTTCATCTGTGTGGTGTGTGTAATGATAAGCAGAGAGTGGTTCAGAAGACCATTTTTCCCTGTTGTCACATACTTAGCTAGGGAGTCATCTTTTCCTCTTTTGAAATCTTGTTTTGCTGCTATACACAGAGTGAGAAGCTCTTCTCACTGAAGAAAAGGTGACCGTAGGAAAGTGAGATAACAAGATTAGGAAGAACTCGTACTGATGTAGGAAAGTTATGATGTACCTTAATTGCATTTAGTTTTGGTGACAGAGAAAAGGTGGGCCTATAGCATCTCTTACAGATATCAGTGCTCCTGCAAACCCAGTCTTGCTTCAAACCAGGGTAGATATTGGGGTGACGGGCATCCTTACAAAATGGAAAGGGAGTGCTGCAAATGTGAACGTAGAGGGGACAGCTCTGATTCATTCATTCCCATATATGCTGCCTAAATGCTGCATCCTATGGGCAAAGCAGAGACCAGAATCTGGGGTGTTTTTACATCATTGACTTGGCAAAGGGGAAAGGCCAGGACTTGTTGCTTTTGGACACATTTTTGCAAAGCTCCACAGGCAAAATTGTCAGGGTGGGAGTGGTAGGGGAGAAAAGGGCAATCTGGTCTAAAATGCAGTTTACAGCAACTTCATGAAATTATAATCCTTGGGGGACAGCTTGGATGGCACTCCTTGAAGAACATGGGGATGAGTTACTTCCTACCAAACTAAGCATCCAGACTGCTTCTTTCATGGCTTCATCTCTTTTCCTCATAAGCAGTGAAAACAGATTTCATAGTTAACTAAGCACAGATTATTCTTTTGTTTGAGTATACACTGCTATAGCATACTTAGTTTTTCATACCCGCTCAGTTCTAAATATGATATTCTGAAGAACTCAATAACATCAAAGATGTATTCAAAATCAATATTTGTGTAACATATTAATGGAATTCTGCTGAAATGGCGCTGGTTATACAGGTGCTTTGGTTTTGAACAGTTTAGAATCACCAAATAGCATGTGAGGTAGAGAACTGCAATTGAAAATGAAATATGCTGGGGGAAGTGTTACATTTAATAGAAATGTGACTGTTTCAATATCTCTATTATACTTCATAAGTCTGAAGTAAATGAAAAAGAGAGAGATCAATATGTTATTGGTATCTCCAAGATAGCATTTCATAAATTGCCTTTCTTGACCTTGGCAACATATGATGAGCCTGATCAGATTAATCACAATGAACTTGATGTGCCTAATGCAAATCATAATGAACTTCATTCTACATTACAGTGATATGAAAAGATTGATACATTTGGCAGCCATCTATTTACAAAAGGTTTCCACAGTGAAACAAGCAGAGCACAGTGTCAGAAACACGAACACCCTAACAAGCAGCTGGCTCTTCCTCTGATGAGAAATAACTGCATGCTTTTGGACCAGTAAGCTAGCAAGAAGTTAACACTGGTGCCTGAACTTACTTGTAATGGCTGACATATGGCTTGTTAATTTATTCCTACTGATTTTTGTTACTTCAAAGCATCTTTTACATGTAGCTTTACCTGACTGCTTTTGCTGCTGATGGTGGAGGTCTGTATTTTTCTTATTTCCTACCGTTGCCTTGGTGTCAGACTGATCAGGACCTTTTAAGTGGTCATCACCACTTTAAAGAATGCCAAGGTGCAGGGACAGGAGATATCAGTCATCGTCACAAGTTAGTTCATTCAAGAGGAGGAACTGTTTTAAGTAGAAACTTCCATGCCAAAAGGGCAATAACAGGTGAATGTGTTCATTCAATTTATTCAAAGAATTTTGTGATAACTGTCAAGTTATTCAACAGTTTTCTCTTATTATCATTTACTTCATGTATCTTGAGTTGGCAAAGCCTTTAGGAAGACATTTAATCAGATGTATGCAAATGGTCCTGCTAGTTTCAACAGGAAATTGGCACTTAGGAATAGCAAATCTTAAATATTTTCAGAAATATTGAGACATATTGGTACTAGTTACATACGAGGAGTTATGCAATCATCATCGTCATCTTCTTTTTTTTTTCTCTGCAGTAGAGTTGGAGAAATTTTCTGCAAGTTTTCAGATATTCCCTAAGCAGGGCTGAGTAAATTATTCTAGATGCTACTGGGTGACCTGAACCAAAAATGTTTCTGGTTCCATGGAAAAGAGAAATCCTAGGGAGTGAGGAGAGAAAGACTTTTTGATCAAATAAAACATTTTATTCACCACTAAATATTTTTTTTTAATTGGATGTGCTAAATCTGATCCCAAAATAACACTTGGAATTAAAAATCCCATGTGCTTTACTTAGAAAATGTCATAATATATATTTTTTTTTTCTGACATGCCTCTTTCACAATGAAATTTTGCAAAGGTGCTGGTTTCTCCAAACTGCCTTCCACAGAGAATTAAGCATTTATAAGAAAAATTAATCTGGCTTTCTTTCTATCGTGATTTCTTCCGTAGAGTTAGTCAAGTGTTTCAAATACTTAGCGAGTGCTCCATATTGTCTTTGTTTCCTATCCATCATGATTGAAACAGGTGAGTAGGGCGTACAAGATTGATGCCCTAACTCTGGCTATATGTACTCATATGTGATTCATACTGTGTGTTTCCTTTCCATGAATTGAAGACTTTGCAAAAGAGGCTAAAGGCTTAAATTCAGGCAGCCTAATTTCTTCGTCAATTTTTGTACGTGTTTCTTACTGCCTGGCCGTAGATATTCAGAAATGTTTACCAGAAAAAATATTTTGCAAATGAATTTAGGGGAAAATTAGTCTGAATCTGGGCGTAGAGTGTCTATCTCCTTGTTGCAAACATGTTAGCTAAAGCACATGCACTGAAACAACTCTCCCAAAGTTACCCTTAAAGAGAGGTGGAGAAGTGAAGAGCAGAAGTTGGTTGTCCAGCTCCTCCCTGTTTCCCCTATGCAGGGTTATACTTGTATTTGGTGCAGCATGGTAGTGAAATACAATCAGTTCTTTATGTTTGGTTATGCTTGTTTCATTGTCTGTATCAGAGGGCAGCAAGGGGGCCTTCAGAGCTGCAAATGCTTCAGTCATTCCATTTTGGATGTTGCAGTGATTGTACTTTTGCTTGTGGAACTGTGACAATATTTTGAGATCGTATGTGTGCCTTGTCTTTCCTTACAACCACCAAAGTTCAGGATGCCTAGAGACGAATGATATGGAAAAAGGCCTCCGTGGCATAGATCCCTATCGGCACTGGCTGTACAAGTGGAAAGACACCTAGACAGAAGGTAAGAAAAGCCTCTTTAAATTTTTTAACTTCACTGATGTAAAGCCTAATGAGGTGATTTTAATTTATTTGGCTACCAGCAATGGTATTTAAATGAAGCACATAATTTGTTAAATACTAACAAATATGCTTCAGGCTGTAAAGCTAATGTAATTTTTTGCTTCACTGGTAGCCTTGGAGGTATTTGATTTCCCCTTGCCCAAACTTCAACTTCATCTGTAAACAGGCCATACCAGCAGATTTGATCAAGCTTTTTTGTTTGTCACATTATAAAATGTGGCATTTTAACTTCTTCTTTAGCCTGTTGGACCCTTCCAAAGCCATTGCTGCCTGTCCATCTGCCATTTCCAATGTGTGTCTGTGCAGAAACACCAAGTGAGCTGTGCTGTCTGCTCAGCTCTTGTTCCACTGAATGTGTTATCACGTGCACATATGTAATTCTGCTGCTTGGTTTGTTTCTTGCATTGCATTCAGCTTAAGCAGTGAAGGAGTTTCTGACAACTGAACACTGAAACCTCCTCTAATCATTTTGTCAAACAGAAGGATATAGATTTTAGGACCTTGTCACAGCTTTCATTGCAAGTACTTACATACATCCTGAATTTAAATTTTCTTCATCTTTTATTGGCCTTGACCCTGCATTTTGTGAGACAGAGCAGGCAGCACGGAGTCCTCTGGAGCCATCATAAGCTAAATGCTCACACTATGTCACGCTTACTACCTTGCTCAAGGAAGAACATGGGATATTTGAATACATAATAGGTTCCATGTATAATTTATTATTTCAGAGTATTTTATGAAGGTTATGTGGTTATTTTGGGAGAGGGAGGAAAGGGAGTATTGTTTGATTATTTTCCAGACAGAATGATGTATGAAGCTCCAGAGAGCTATTTTAACCATTTGATACGCATAAAACTGGACTAAGAGGTAGTTTGAATGATAGATTTTTTCTTTTTTTTTTTTTTTTGGGAGAATTCTTTCAAAATGAAGCCACATAAATATTGGTGCCTTTTATAATGACTGCTGTTGCAGAGAATTTGATGGACATTTTTAATACATCAAAGTAAATTACTATTAGAGGGAAAAATGAAATGCTTTCCAGTTATAGAACACTGAAATGAATGTGCATCTGTGGAGATACTGGAAGTGGTTGTAGGGGGCAAGACCTGTCTTAAAAGATCAAAGAAATGTTGATTGTAGAAACTGTGTTCAGTAAAAACAAAAAGGCAACACTGAAAATTTTCAAGTAATATGTAGAGTTAATACAATGTTCTTGCATGAACATTTTTCTGGGAAAATGGGGAAACATTCTTTTGTTCCAGATAGGGGGAGGAAAAGCATTATTTGACTCACAAATCTTCTGAAAGAACATTTACGTTCTCCATCAAATATATGCAAATGAAACCATATTTTAAATCTTTTCACTGGGTCCTGCTGGATGGAGCATGTCTCAAGGGCAATCCAAGGAAGGGGAACATTTGATAAACACACATGGCTCTGGGCAAAGCTCTGTTCATCTCTAGAGAGCCATGATGGTAGTGAGCTTTCTGCCATACCACACGTTTCTTCCTCCTCCTTCAGGCTCTGAATCAAATTTATTTGAATTCAGCGGAGCTCTCTCTGTAGACTTCAAAAAGCTCTGGATCAAGCACTGTGGAGGAAGTGCAGGTCAGGAAGTACTGATCTGAGCTTCGTTTCCTTTTGCTTTTCTTTTCCCTTACTTGCCCTAATTTCGGAATGGAACAAGGTATATTCCATCTGTTCTCCAACAGTCCTGGGCCATGAGCCACCAGAGCCTGGCACCATGTCATTGAGCTGTCAGAAAAGGAAGGAGTGCAGTTTTTCTATTCTCCTGACTCCCTTAATGGCAGGCTCCTTCCACCAGATCTTCTTTTCCTTTCTTATTATATGGTGCAGTGGGAGAAAATATCTGGCATCTTAGTACTAGTTTTTGGTAATCTGGTTTTCAGCTGTGAGATGAGCATCAGATGCTTACATGGTCTCTCCACCCACAAACAATGTGTTTGTGCGCATATAAATTTATACTATACTGTTGCTGTTATAGAACTTTTCAAAATTTAAAAATTACTATGAGTGAGTATTTGCTTGAGACAGAAATAAATGATATCCTCATCCTTCTACAGGGATAACTGCTGTTGCTTAGCTCTTTTTGAATCTAATGGAAGGATGAAAGACTGTGTGGAATCATGATGGTGAAAACAGATTCAATTTTGGAGGCAAAATAATCCACTTGAAATTCTTCCATCTGCATGCAAATAGATGTTTTTCCAGGCAGGCCCAGACAGGCTTATGGCCATTTGAAAACCAGGGTCGAAATATTCTACCCCCTTCTCTCCCTGCTTCTGTCCTTCCTGGTATTCAGCTTCATGTCCTTTCCCCTCACTTCCCTTCCCTTAAAATTTTCTGATTACTGAGCATAACAGTGCTTGCAAAGGGTCAAGACAGGACAGAGCTGCTGTGATTTAGGGGTTAGATACTCTGGTGAGCGAAAACTTGAGGCATAGCCAGCCTTTTTCAAAGGGCAATACAGCAAGGTTGGATTTCACTTGTCAAAATAAGCAAAAGTGCTATTCTGGAAACAGAGTCTTCCTCTCTTCCATCAAAACCTCTTTTGATCACAGTCAATGTGTACATTTGTGATGACCTTCCTGTAGCACAGAAATTCTGCTTCGGTCAGATTTTTGCACAACAAAATTCTTGTAATCCCCTCCTCTGGGAAAATACATTTTGTAGTGAAACATTTTCTGCAGATGGAATCTTAGACACCCTTCCCATTTCTTCTTCTTTCCTTCATACCAAAGAACGATTCCTAAGTGACAACAAGAAGATGCATTTTGCAAAGCAAGTTTATAGTTAGTAGTTAAATGTATTTGTGAGATAAGCTGTATCAATGAAAATATAACTCTCCCTCCCATTCCTTATCCCAAAGAAAATGGAACAAAAACCCAGCTTTTACAAAGTACTTAAAGCTTCTAACATAGTATACAGGGGATGTAGTCCAAAGTTTGAAAGAAGATTAGCCAGGGAAATTTCATGTTAATTGTGTCAAACACCTTTGCTTGGGGCCGTCTCCCCTGCTTGCTGCTGCTTTCTGTGCTGCTTCCTAATGTTTGAGCCCTTCCCATTTGTCAGAGGGGAACTGTGGGTTTCTGCGCAGACCAGCACTAGCACTGACAGCCCATACAGGTGCCCACACAGACACTGCATGTTGTTGGAAGGGGTTGCTGAGGTTCCTAAGAAAAAGTGTGAGCCTAGTGTTTAGCTGAACAGTGAAGGAAGCTGAATTGGAAAAAAAACCCAGCAAACTACCTGGCTTTGCTGAAAGTTTACCCAACAGTTAGCTGGTAAGTTACTTGGTAACTCTAGGGTGTTACAGGTTTCCATGGTGGCAGACTATCAAGAAAAAATGTGAACTGGCATTTTTCACCCCTACAGTTCTGTAGCACCTTGAAATACAGAGGTTTGCTCACAAATTGCATCTTGAGTAGAGGGTGAAAAAGCTGGAAAATAGACCATCCACGCAAGGAACTTGCTGTTCCTGCCCAGAAATCTGAAAGGGATAGAAAGTAATGTAGGTTTGCTGTGCTAGTTTCGTGCCAAAGGAGTTTTACTCTGAGGACAGATCTACCAGGAACATGGCATTTTTGTGACCAAATTCTTTGCAATTTACCTATATTCATTGTGTTTTCTCCCTTACATGTCTACAGAGTGAGACTCTGGAAACACTAGCAAATATAATATTTTTACAGTATAACCATTTTAACATGAAAAACGCTCATTAGGAAAGAGGACAGAACAAAAATCATAGAGACAGATGCATTAATTTTTTTTGTCTGGTATGAGCAGAGCAAAATACTATTTTCAAATATGATGTATGGAAATCTTGTGGGTGAAAACAACAAAAGGAGTCATTGATTAATCATGCAATAGTAGGGAAGAAAGCAAGTGTACAGAATCCCTAGGTATATTTGGACAAGAAGCTCAGTATAGGTGAGCAGTGGGCTGCTGCAGCAAAGAAAGCCATCAGGATTCTGGGTTACATCAACAAAGGCATCACCAGCAGAGATAAAGATGCCATTATCCCACTATTCTCTGTGCTTGTATGGCCACACCTGGAATACTGTGTTCATATTTGGTCCCCACTCTACAAAAAAGATGTGGACAAGCTGGAGAGGGTCCTGAGAAGGGCCACAAAGGTGATCAAGGGACTGGGAAGCCTGATCTATGAGAAAATGCTGAGAGAACTGGGTTTATTCAGCCTTGAGAAAAGACGGCTCAGGGTAGAACTTATCACCATGTTCCAGTATATAAAGGGGGCCAACAGCAAAGATGGAGATTCCCTTTTTACAAGGTGTTACATGGAAAAGATGAGGGGTAATGAGTACAAGTTACTCCTGGGGAGAGTCTGGTTGCATACAAAGGAAAATTTTTCAGAATGAGAACAATGAACCATTGGAATAATCCCCCCAAGAAAGTGGTGTATTCCCCAGCATTGGACACTTGTAAGATTCAGCTGGGCAGGGTGCTGGCCATCTTGTCTAGACTGTGCTTTTGCCAAGAAAGGTTGGGCCGAATGATCCTTGAGGTCCCCTCACAACCTGGTATTTGATGATTCAGTTTCACACACGGAGTTATGTTCTTCTTTGGAACTCTAATTCAATTGTTTTTTAAGCAATCATAATAGAAGACATTGGCCTAGAGTGAGGATGTAATTGTTAAGATGAAATAAAACTCAAAAACCCCTGTTATTCTCTCTTGTATGAAAAGAATCATAGACCTATAGAATGGTTAAGGTTGAAAAGGACCTTAAGATCATCTGGTTCCAACCCCTCTGCCATGGGAGTTGGAACATTACACTAGTATTCTTAGTAGGATTACAAGCCAGAAATGGGTATAAAAAGCATATGGGCCTGATTCTGCTGCCTGCGTAAGGTGTTCCTACTTGTATATGCTTGGAGCAGGTTCAAATGAGGAGCTCTCTTGCCATGACATTTTACTCCCATGCTAAGAGTTTGTCTTAATTAAAATGTGGGTAAAGCTTATAAAGCGATGGGTGATGAGGAGAAGGAAATACAGTGGGTTTATGCCTTAATGCAAATATCCTAATTCAGAAGTTCAGTGTTATAGCCACAGTGTGATTGAAGTCTACATGACAAGTGACAGGGTCCTCAGCAATTATTTGTATAAACCTGTTTGTTAAAGGCTGTGCTTTGCCATGCTTCCATAGCTGTTTCAGTGCAGCTGCATCTGTTGTCATTCCCAGAAAAGCGGGGTGACATAGACGTATCATTCAGGTCCCTGGGGAGCTCAGTCAGCTCCTTCAGAAGAAGAAAATCTTTGTAGAATTACAAAAAACTATCTCCAATCTCCATTAGGTAGTGAAGGCAGAAACACACCTGTCCCTTAGCATCCCCTCCCTTGACGTGGTTTAACATAACCTCATTGCTGCATATTGCCTCTTTGCTGTGTGCATAGACAACCCTCTCTGAATGACGACTCACACCAGATATCTGACATCTTACTGGGATGAAAACATTTCAAGAATTGTTATTAATTTGAAGGTGGAATTTCATGTTTGGATCACATGCATAGCTACATATATATTCAATTTGGCTTACATTTTTCACATCCTTTTAAACAATCTGCCAGTAGGTAGTACAGGACATCGATATGACAAAATAAAGTGTAGCATGCTGAATATAATCTTCTCCATATATGTCTAGAATTTGCCTTATGAGTTACATGTAAAATTGCATGTCATTTAGTAAAGAGAATGGTATACTTTTAATGTGGATTTTCACGGTCCACTGATGGCAAGAGGAACAGCAGTGTGAGAGTCTTTAATAATGAAAAAGGCTTACTTTTTTCCCTACCCACTGGAGTCTATTATCCTCTAAGTGCATTCTCTTATTCTGGCTTTCCCTATTCCCCTTTACATGTGTGTCACTGCTGGAACAAGACCCAAAATGCTATGGAGATTAACTGAAGAAACGCTTTTTTTTAATCTATTTTTTAAAAGAGCCATCATGTAAAAATGTTTTTACCTCTGTCAGCTGTCTTCACAAGCAGCATAATACAATTTACTTTCATTTTCTTAGCTGATTTGCACTGTCATATGTGTTAAGTCTTTCAGTAAATCAAATACTTTACCTTCCTATCTGTAAGCAAAAGGCCTTCCTTTTATTTTGATGTCAATATATTTGGCTTATACAGGCCTTTTAAATGATTCACAGTATAAATTAACAAACCTGTTGAACAGAAAATAATAATAAAACAAACCTGGTTTTCACTGATGAAAATTACCAGCTGTTTTCAATGACAACAAAACAATGAAGGGCTATGAAAGATTTAAAACAAAAGGATTACCTAATTATCTGTATGCATATGAAATTATGCCATCAAGTTTGCAGATGAAGCAAACAAAACTTCCATTTTCTGCTCATGTGGAATTATGTGGATGTTGCAGTTTACCTTCTATTATTTTAGCAGGGGCTGAATTGAAGCCATCTGCAGTTCTACTATATAACAGAGAGAGATTGTGAGAGCTCCACTTTCACATCCCTTTGATACAATAATGGATCTCTGTGATAGAAAAAATAAGAAACAAGGAATGATTCTGAGAGGAAAGAAAAGATCGATTGGGGAATTTGGTTAACACTTGGATAAGCAATTTTAAATTCTGGATTTTCAGTAATAGGGAGAACTGCTCAGAACAGCTCATCTGAGCTGAGGCTTTTGTTCAAAAGGTTTGATAAAACAAAATGAAAGCAAACTGTGAGTAGGTATCTGCAACAGAAGGAGAGGAAAGGGAAGGGCCAGTTATCTCAACTGAAAGAAAGTTTATGCATCAGCATTGGTTAGTGCTCTAAAGAAGCCTTGCCATTTTTTAACATGCACTGCGCATATAAAGTGGGTGAAGGAACATGAATGAAGTTAGGTTTTATATCTCTGTGTGTGCACATTAAATGCAGTTGTGCCATTCAGTTAAGCCTGATGGTTTGATGTACGTTACCAAATTGTGGCGCTTTATGTTTGGGAAAAAGAATACAATTCTGAGCATAAGAATGAGATGGCCCTGATGCAAATAGCTTTTTTTAAACAGTTGTCTTTGGTTTTCTTTTTTAATTATAATTTTTAATGATAAGGAATTTGTTGTACTTGTAAGTCGTAAGGAAGTAATTTCCCATAGTGGAGGTGCTAGCCCTTACAAAACATCCATGTTCAGTCCCTGCCTAATTTTTCCCTCAGACGGAGCGGAGATAAGATCCTGCAAGCAGCTCTTGCTTTGAGAGGGTGTATCAAATTCTCTATCTCTCTAGCAATGAAAATGTATTTATGAGTGTAAAACTCCATATTCCTTGGGGCAGGGAAAGGGATGCATTACACACATTTAAATCTAACAATTTTATTTGTATCTCTAAACTCCAGAAGTTAATTGGTGTGCATAAAAGTCTCAGACTTGTAGTCTGAGGGGAAGAGTGGAGATGGTATTGGTTTATGGCAGCTACAAGCCATTTCTGTATCCTTTTGTGTCTTTGACACCTGGTGAAACCAAATGGCCATAGAGGTCTTCTAAAGTTACCGCAACTCAGACATTGGACCAGCATGGCTTCCTGTTCAGGCCCTCAAATGACAGCCTAGGGGTGGTCTTCCTCACCAGCCCTGCTCGGGTGGAGAGTGGTGATGGGGGGCAACTAAGGCTACCCAGCTCAGGGACTTCAGGCTGAATTGAAACTTTCCCGAAGTTCTGATGCTGTTACATGGTGGAAAAGTGCCCTTTTGAAACAATTACTTCACTTGGGATTTAAATCTATAGGTATCCTTTTTATGTAGATGCTTTGCTCCCCCTGCCTAGAATAAATGGAAGACAGAAGGGATTAAGGTCCTATTTACCATAGCTGTTTCTCACAGCAACAGGCAGCATAGCTACAGCATGGTGACAACATTTCTCAAGGCCAAGTTGAGGGATAGAATGAAAGGCAAAATAAGAAACCTGCATAATCAGAGGTATTGATAGAAGCTAGCAAGATTCACTGGTAGGCTTCCTTCTGTGTAGGATGTGATAAAACTGCACTTTAAAATCAGCAAGATACTCTTGTAATAAATGTCCAATTTTTTTTTCTTCTCCTGTAGTTTAGCTCTGGTATTCAGGATGATCTCAAACAACATTCCTGCCAAAATTTATTTTAGAATATAGGGGTTTGTCATGACACACACCTAGTTTAACTGGGAATAATTCAGAAGAGAAGACGTTCCAGCACATTCCCATGCGTGGTGAGCTGTTTGTCATTTTCTGTTTTAATGCAGATGCTAGCAGAGTACAGACCTGGAGATAAGTGGTTTAAATAGAGCATCCGATCGGTCTGAACCAAAGAGTTTCATAAATAGTCAAGCAAATATTGCTTCCGTTGAAGCCTGTGGTAAAATCTGCCAAGCCCTGCAGCTTCAACAAAATTGCACAGTTGTGCTCAGTGTGAACCTTAAGATCTTAAACTTCAGATCATCTATTGCCATTTTTTAATATCTGCAAATTATTTAAAGGACTATTTTTATAAGACATAGTTGTCTGTGAAGAAAATATGATTGAATTTGCCATGAGCTCATATTTAATTAGGTCAAAGGAAAAAAAAAAGTGGGGGTTAATAAAGAAAAGGAGAATAGAGAAAGAATGAACAAGAAGGGCACACAAGAACTGCAAATATTTAAATGGCTACAGAAAAAGGAATTACGTGTTGTCCATTTCTGAGGTGAAGGTATAAGGTCCTTTCCAACCCTAACTATTCTATGATTCTATATTCTTAGGTCAAAGCAAAGATGCTGCTAGGAAGAATTTTTGAACTTCAGATTTCTAAAGCATCTAGAATCCACAACTGTTTAATTCCTATCCCACCCCAGAGAGGATAGTGGGGAGAAACGTCTGCCAAGAGTGATCTCTGTGTTTGTACAATCTTCTTGTGTGCTGTTCTCCTAATATGGGATCTTCCTTGGAAGTGATTCATTAAGTGAATGTTCAGTTACAATGAAGTGGTTCACCTGGTTTTTTAATTCACCTGCTATCTGTATTTATATTCTTGCTATTATTTAGTTTACTCGATCGAAGAGCTACACCATTATTTTCTGTTGTTCCCTAAATATAGATAAGAAATAGATTTATCGATACATTTAAATAAGGTAAGCAGCAGAACAAATTCAACTCAGAGTACATTGCCACATTGAATGGCTAAATTAGACTTTTGTAAGGAAATGTGATCGAACTGATGTGGCTCTTGCTGTTTTTCTGGAAATGTACAAACACAGAAGTGGGGGAGGAAGAGAGAAGAGAAACAAAATATGTGGAGTCTTCAGACTGGAAAACAGCCCCAGTATGTGGGCTCAAATTCTCTTAAGGCACAGACTATTGAGCCTACGCCTGTGGATTTTATAACTTTAGTAATATTATCTTTGGATGTGCCAGTCAAGACAAGGACTTGTAGGACTTGTAATGTAAGCATGAGCTATCATTTTGCAAATAATTGCGTGTTCTGAACTTCAATTCTATGCAAACATCACCTGCGCATTTGCAGATAGTCTGAACGGCATTTGTTTGATGCATAGCATTTGTTACAGAGTATAGCAGTTATTACTGGGGATAGGAAATGTGGAGATGATGTCCAGTCTCGATTCGCAGATTTTGTGGAAGTGTTCACCAAGCCAAGTAAAAACCTGAGTATAGTCTCTATTGAGAAAAAACAACAAAAGGCAAATCCGCAAGGCTAATGGTTTCTGTCATGAGTGTTCTATTCTCAAAGTACTGATGTAAAGGACTCTCTAGATTAGTTCGACTTAAAGAGTTTTTTAAAAATAATTTTAAAAAATGCTTTTTCATTTTGACAACATGTGAGAGCAAGTCTGTACACTGGGAATGCTTGAGTCAGTGCAAATTAAATGAGGTGACTGTCTCGAGAGGGGACTCCTGCAGCGCCTGATCGGGGGGAAGGCTCGGCGGCCAGGAGCTTCACCTCGCAGCAACAACAGGCACCGAGGGAGCCTCAAGCCCTCGACAGGACTTGCCCAGGAGCCGGCAGCTCAGCGGACGCGAGCAGCTGACTCAGAGGGGGCGGTGCCAGGAGGGGCGGCACCACCCTGACTGGGTAAAAACCTGCCCCAGAGTGCGCGGCGAGGAGGGCGCATGCGAGGGAGTTTGCACGGGCAGGCGAGCGGGATGGTGAGCGCTCGCTGTATGACCCAGGCTCGGTCTGCGAGCTCTGCTCTGGCTGCCCCGCTCTGGCTGCCCGGCGGTGCCCAGCATAGGCACCCAGACAGAGCCGATGGGAAGGGAGGCTGCAGTGTAGAGCTCGGGGTGTAGAGAGCGCCTGCACTGCCCTCCTGAGAGGAGGGTGAGCAATGGGCAGGGCTGCATTCGGTGCTCCCTGGTGGAGGTCCTCCTGCAGCAGGTGGCTGAGCTGCAGGAAGCTGTTGCTAGGCTGAAAGGTGTCAGGGAAGCTGAAGGGAAGCAGCACTGCTTGCTCCAGGACCAGACTGTCCGGGAGCTTCGAGCGTCTGCTGTTGCTCATGCAGGAAAGGAGGCTGCTAACCCAGGAAGCTGGGAAACAGTAACAGAAAAAAACAACAAAAAAAGGAGGAAGGGGACAGTTAAAAACAAGGGGCTTCCTCCTAAATCTGTTGTCCCCACCCAGAACCGCTTTGCTGTCCTGCAGGGGGCTGATGAGGAACCACACTCCCACTGGGAACAACCAGTTGATGCACTGGTAAAGAAGATCACTACTGGTGCTGCCAGGAAAAAGCAGCATGTCGTGGTAGTTGGGGACTCTACTCTGAAAGGCACAGAGGCACCCATCTGTCGGCCTGACCCAGGCTCAAGGGAGGTGTGTTGCCTACAAGGGGCTTGGATCAGATCTGTTGCAGAGAAGCTGCCTGCTCTAGTTGGTCCCACTGACTATTACCCACTTCTAGTGATCCATGTGGGTGCCACTGATACAGATAGCAGTAGCCCGGAGAGCATAAAGAGGACTACAGAGCTCTGGGGGAGGTGGTTAGGGGCTCTGGAGCTCAGATCGTCTTTTCGTCAATTCTCCAGGATACAGGGCAGGACCTTGAAAAGGCTAGGAGGATTGGCCAGGTTAATAAATGGTTAGAAGGGTGGTGCTATAGTCAGGGGTTTGGGTACCTTGAACGTGGGACTCAATTTCGTAGGCCAGGTCTACTGGGGGCTGGTGGAGCTGGTCTGACAAAGAAGGGGAAGAGTGGATTTGGTAGGAGGCTTGCCAGACTGGTCTAGGATCCTTTAAAGTAGATGTGTTGGGGGAGGGGGGCATCATTCCATCCCAACATACCCAGTCAGTTGCCAGCACCTATAGTAAACGTTCGGAGCAATGTAGAATCATAGAATCATAGAATAGTTAGGGCTGGAAAGGACCTTAAGATCATCGAGTTCCAACCCCCCTGCCATGGGCAGGGACACTTCACACTAAACCATGCCACCCGAGGCTCTGTCCAGCCTGCCTTGAACACCACCAGGGATGGAGCATTCACAACTTCCCTGGGCAACCCGTTTCGGTGCCTCACCACCCTTACAGTAAAGAACTTTCTCCTTATATCCAATCTAAATTTCCCCTGTTTGTTTTAACCCATTACCCCTTGTCCTATCACTACAGTCCCTCATGAAGAGTCCCTCCCCAACATCCTTACAGGCCCCTTTCAGATACTGGAAGGCTGCTATGAGGTCTCTACGCAGCCTTCTCTTCTCCAGACTGAACAGCCCCAACTTTCTCAGCCTGTCTTCATATGGATAAAACAAACAGAACTTAACCAGAAATTATTATTTGTCTACTAAATTGTGAATGCCAATTTCAATGTAGAGATATTCCAGCCACTAAAGACAATGAGCCGGCTTCAATTGGATCTCAGCTCAGATGCTTCTATACAAATGTCCGTGGCGTGGGGAACAAACAAGAGGAATTAGAGATGTGTGCACGTCTACGGGGATATGATATCATAGGCATCACAGAAACATGGTGGGATGGCTCCTATGGCTGGTGTGTTGGAAAGGAACGTTACAGGCTCTTTAGGAAAGACAGGCCCGGTAGGTGGGGAGGAGGAGTTGCTGTTTATGTTAGGGATAGGCTGGAGGGTATGGAGCTCTGTCTGGGGACAGGTGAGAAGTCAACAGAGAGTTTGTGGATCAGGGTTAAAGGGAGAACAGCGATGGGAGACATTATTGTGGGGATCTGTAACAGACCGCCTGACCAAGAGGACTCAGTGGATGAAGCGCTCTATAGACAGATAGGAATAACCTAATGCTTGCAGGCCCTTGTTCTCATGGGGGACTTCAACCACCCTGATATCTGTTGGAGGGACGGTACAGCCCGGCACAAGCAATCCAGGAAGTTCCTCGATTGTGTGGAAGACAGCTTCCTTCTGCAAGTAACAGAGGAGCCAACAAGGAGAGGTGCCATGCTTGACCTCATGCTCACCAACAGGGAAGGGCTGGTTGGAAATGTGACGCTCCAGGGCAGCCTTGATTGCAGTGATCATGAGATGGTTGAATTCGAGATCCTTAGGACAGTGAGAAGGGCCCCCTCTGGAAGCTATCAGGAGAACTGGCTACCCTGGATTTGGAGAAGGCTGACGTTCTTAATGACTTCTTTGCCTCAGTCTTTACCGGCAAATGCTCTGACCACACCACCCAAGTTTTGGAAGGCAGACGCAGGGACGGTGAGAATGAAGACCCTGGCCCACTGTAGGAGAGGATCTCGTTCGAGACCATCTTAGGAACCTGAACATATACAAGTCCATGGGACCTGATGAAATCCATCCAAGGGTCCTGAAGGAGCTGGCAAATGAAGTTGCTAAGCCACTGTCCATCGTATTTGAAAAATCATGGCAGTCAGGTGAAGTTCCCAATGACTGGAAAAAGGGAAATATAACCCCCATTTTTAAGAAGGGGAAAATGGATGAGCCGGGGAACTACAGCCCAGTCAGCGTCACCTCTGTGCCTGGCAAAATCTTGGAGCGGATTCTCCTGGAAGGCATGCTGAGGCACATGAAAACCAACAAGGTGCTTGGTGACAGCCAGCCTGGCTTCACTAAGGAGAAATCCTGCCTGACCAATCTGGTGACCTTCTATGAAGGGGCTACGGAACTGATGGACAGGGGCAGAGCAGTTGATGTCATCTACCTGGACTTGTGTAAAGCCTTTGACACTGTCCCACATGACATCCTTGTCTCTAAGTTGGAGAGACATCAATTTGATAGGTGGACTACTCGGTGGATAAAGAAGTGGCTGGATGGCCGCACGCAAAGAGTAGTGCTCAGTGGCTCAGTGTCCAGCTGGAGACCAGTAACGAGTGGTGTCCCCCAGGGATCGGTGTTGGGACCGGTCTTGTTCAACATCTTTGTTGGTGACAGGAACAGTGGGATCGAGTGTGCCCTCAGCAAGTTTGGCAATGACACCAAGCTGTGTGGTTTGGTTGATACGCTGGAGGGAAGGAATGACATCCAGAGGGACCCTGACACTCTTGTGAGGTGGTCTGATGCCAACCTGATGAAGTTTAACCATGCCAAGTGCAAGGTCATACACGTGGGTTGGAGCAATCGCAGGCACAGCTACAGGTTGGGCAGAGAAGAAATTCAGAGCAGCCGTGTGGAGAAAGACTTGGGGGTGCTGGTCAATGAGAAACTGAACATGAGCTTGTTTCAGTGTGCGCTTGCAGCCCAGAAGGCCAACCGTATCCTGGGCTGCATCAAATGGAGCGTGACCAGCAGGTCGAGGGAGGTGCTCCTGCCCCCCTACTCTGCTCTCGTGAGACCTCGCTTGGGGTATTGTGTGCAGTTCTGGTGTCCTCAACATAAAAAGGACATGGAACTGTTGGAACAAGTCTAAAGGAGGACCACAAGGATCATCAGGTGACTGGAGAACCTCTGTATGAAGATAGGCTGAGAAAGTTGGGGCTGTTCAGCCTGGAGAAGAGAAGGCTGCGTGGAGACCTCATAGCAGCCTTCTAGTATCTGAAGGGGGCCTACAGGGATGCTGGGGAGGGACTCTTCATGAGGGACTGTAGTGAGAGGACAAGGGGTAATGGGTTCAAACTTAAACAGGGGAGGTTTAGATTGGATATGAGGAAGAAATTATTTACTGTGAGGGTGGTGAGGCACTGGGATGGGTTGCCCAGGGAAGTTGTGAATGCTCCATCACTGGCAGTGTTCAAGGCCAGGTTGGACATAGCCTTGGATGGCATGGTTTAGTGGGAGGTGTCCCTGTCCATGGCACGGGGGTTGGAACTCGATGACCTTAAGGTCCTTTCCAACCCTATTCTGTTATTCTATGATTCTACTTCTTTGTTTGAAAAGAATATTATCTTTTTGGTAAGGGAAGCTCTTTCCTGGCTTCCTCTGTTAGCAATATCTAGGCCCTTCCCAGTAGTGTATCCATCAACAGGAGCTCTCAAAGAGACCTGTACTGGTGCCAGCAGTACAGTGTGTTCTGTGTTACTCTAATGCTGCCATCACAAATAATATGTGTCATCATGTTTTGAAATCAGTCCTGTCTACATGTAAACCCCAGTTTCCTTAATTGACTTAAGAAAATGGGACTGCTCTGTTTTCAGGTTTCCTTTTGAAGGAGGTTGAATCATAGGCTTTTAGATGTCTAGTTCATTTTAAAATTTTATTTCTTTTCTATTTTTTTTATCTCTACCTTTTAAGGTTATGCTGCAGGAATGATTTGCAACTGAACTTGCTTCCTTTATTTGAGGAGTATTATGTTTACTAATTCATAAGCATTCACAGGAATTTCTGAGAAATACTTTCATTTTTGGATGTAGTAACATTGTACAAATACTAATTGTTTTCAGAAAAGTGTAGTGTCTGACAGACATCATTGTTAAATATATTCAGTGCTGACAGATCTGTAAAACATTAATGGTTTGCAGTTACAACATCTACCTACACTGGGATTTCTTTTTCATACATTATCGTAAACCTAAACTATTGAAAGTTTAAGGCTTATTCTAGCAGGGAGACAGCACGGAAGTGGAGATTTTCACCTCTATAATAACAGATTGACTACAGTAAATAAATTTTGAAAACAGACTCTTAAGTAACTCATTAAAACTATCAACTAAGAAAAATCCAATTTGGTAAAATAACCCCTTCCAGCAGTCATAGCACAAGCATTGTTTTTATGTCCTTCTGCCATAAGTAGCATTTATTTTGTGCCATTTTACAATGCTGTCATCCCTTGCATGGGTCAAATCTCTCTGAGACTGGAAGAATAATTATGAATTACCAAATTGCTCGAATCAAACAACATAAAACAGGAAGAAAGCACGAGGCACCACAAAATAGTTAATATTTTACTACAGTAATGTGGCTAAAATTATTTTTGATGCTATAATACCACCATTGTCCATGGTGTACACTAGCAGTCAGTTCCAGTCCTTAGGCTCTGAACTCCAGGGCCTGAAGCTCTTTCTTACTGTAAGACATTCAACACAAGACTTGCTCACATATGTATTGTTTTACAGAATTTACGGTGACTAAGGGATTGGTTCAGATTGTTCTGTAAATAGCTAGGACACAAAAAGGACTCTCTGCTTTTATATAAAAGCAGATCCTCTCCTTGGTGATGAGCAACACTGAAATCTGATGAAAGGAAATTAGGGTAATTAGTACAACGCAAGCTGAAGAGTATCTCTTACCCCACAGCTTATCCACCATTTGTGTTGTGGCAGCACAGCTCCTCCAGTCTCCATCCGGTCTCCAGCTCATCCCTCCCTGAGCACCAGCAGCTCCAGTTCCCCTGTGTAGCTCCTCATTACAGGCAACCTATGGCCTCCCAGCGGATGGATTTTGCTTTGTCAAGCTCTCAGCTCCAGCGGCAGTGGAGCGATGTGGGTTAACAGCAAAGTCCTGCCTTTCTGGTAGCTGGATGTCTCTCTTTAACAAAACCGTGTGAACCAGTAGGGCTTTTCCTTCTTAAACATGTTGGCTAGTTGTGCTGCACTTCCCCTGTGTTGTCAGTTTATCCATTGGGCTAGCTAAGCACCACTTGTGGGGCTGAACTCAGGTTTTCCTCTAGCTTGTTTCTGAGGCAAAAGTAATTTTTGAAGCCAGATGATAATTTATATGTGGACAGAATACATTGATCTTGCTGGCTTTATGATTGTGTGGGTAGGAAGATTATTCCTGAGAATTTTAGAAGGAAGTGATAGTTATAACATCAATACCTAGTTGTTTTTGTCCTAGTTACATCTCTTCTAAGTGTTTTTGTGAAAGAGACAGATTGTTTGAGGGTGCTTGAGCATTTTGTCTGAGGGTGTGTGTTTGTTTTTTTGTGGAATGCCTAGATTCCAGATCCTTCAAAAAGATCCATGTGAGCCTTCTGCGGTGTGATTAGGTCATCTAAATTCTGTTAGGCCATCTAGAAGATAAACTGAAGCATTTTTAAAGATCCTTTTTAAACATGTTGACCTGAGAAATTATTGTGGTGTGTGTTGAGAGTAAATTACCAAATAGATATCTTCATATGATGTATTTTAGAATGGGCAAGGTAGCCTAAATAAGGGCACTCAATTGAATGTGAAATTGGTCTTGGGTTTGATCTGCTGAAGACTTTGAGGCTGGCTTTCAGTAACAGTTCAGACCATGGTAGCACCCTCTTACATTATATATCCATAACTCATGTTTATTTAATGAAGTGTGAAATGTACTTAGAAGGCACACCAAACTTAATTGCTTCTTATGTAATAGCAACACTTCTACAACAATTGGTTCTCTTGTCTGGGTTAATATTGTTCTAGTTTATACAATAATAGAATAAATTGTCTATTAAAAAACCAAAGCAGACTTTGAAGAAAATTCACCTTCAGATAAATAAATACACAATCTGTGAAAATTATTTAAACTGCTCAAGTAGAAGAAAAATACCTAATCCACAAGAAAACAAAAACTGTGGAAAACATTTGAAGGTAGGGAGGATATTAAAGATGCAAATGGTAATGTTGGTTTTGTATGATATAAATTCAACTATAAATGCAAAGGCAGATCAACCTAGGCTAATAGTAACAGCCATTTCCACCTAATTATTTAGGAAGTGCAACTGGAATGTAGGCACTGCTTAATGCAAAGATTGCTGGGGCTATTGTTAAATCATTTTTCTCCAGTTAAAGAACATTATTTTCTTGTGGGATGGAAAAAAAGTGTATTTTCCATTTCTGAATGACAGCATATATGCTCTTAGACGTATTCCAGCCTGCACTTTTAAACACCTTAAAGAGAAATTTGGTTATTTGGAAGGTTTTAGGAAAGCGAATGCATACACTGATATCTAGCTAAATTCTAGCTGCTTATAAAAGGAGTAAAAAATATAGCCTAAATATGATTTATTTTATAGTGACATCAGGATATTTCTGGCAGATAAAATGGCTATTTCAGATAATAAGAAAGGGTGACACAAAATGTGTTGAAACTCATACTGATAGGATAAGCTTTCAATTTGCAATATTTTTTTGAAGAACTTTTAAAAGTCTTTGTGATAGGGTAAAAGAAATATGAGAACAGATTATCTACTTCACGTCTACAACTCTATGAAAAATAATAAATATTAGCAGACACAAAGAGGTCTTTAAGCGTGAAATACCTAAATGAAACAGTCAAATGTAGGATCACTGTGTGCTTTTGCGAACCTCTGCAAGGATGATCACTAGTATAATATAGCACAAAAAGACTGAGTCAAAACAGAGCAATGAAAGTGGAGAATCTATAAACATAGTGCATAATTATTTAAGAAGTTAAGATGTTTTCAAAGTCCCTTACAGAAAATAAAACTATTTGTTTCCCTGAAGCATTTTTTATTAGATGCTTTAAAATCCAACTGGCCTTCCAAAATATGAAAGAACAATTTGGAAAAAATGAAGATCCGGTGGAAACTTTAGGGGAGTTAAGAAGTGAAGTCACAAACTTGGAGAGTGCCGTTATTATTCATGGATGATAACTCAACTGCTTGGAGATGATCATCTCCTGATAAATATCACAGTTATCCAGATGTGTAAATGAAGAAGATGATTTAAGGAGGATGACTGACCTTTCTGTTAAGTAGGTCAGTGAGCAACTGGGTTTAGACTGTGGCTTCCTTAGTTTTGTGTGTATTGAAATGCCGAGCAGTAATGTGATAGGTAGAGTACAAAGGTTCTTAATGGTACTTTGTGCATAGGTCATCTAGCCTTTCCATGTGGAGATAAGTATACACAGAATAACATATCCATTTACGATATTACTATGTTTCTATTGCGTCTGAAGATGAACTATGAAACATAATCAAATAGACTTACATTTTTTATATAGCCTGACTTTCCTATCTAGACCAGATTTAAACAACATTGAAAGGAAAACTTCCATGTATTTTAGCAATGTCAAAGCAGCAAGTTTAGCTACACCAGCTCTTTTCAGCCTTTCTCTGGAATAACTTTGGAAGAAGGGCCTCTGCTCCCACAGATTTCAAAATATCATTCGTAGTTCGGTGATTCTCAGATACAAAGTTTACTGATGTGTTTTTGTCAAGAAAAACCTTTGTGTTGTGGACTCCTGTGAGAGATTTTGCTCTAGAAGCTGTGTCCAGGCAAGTCACATAATTGTTTTCAAATGGTATCCTTATAACAGTGTATTATTTACTTATTTGTACAATGGTAGCTTGCAGGGAAGAGAGCTAAAAGGTGTACCTCCATCTAAGCCTTGGGCTCTGTCAGGCCTAACTGATTACAAATACTCTCACCTCTTGCTAAGGCAGGATTCACCTTGGCTCCCCACACAACCAACCAAAGATACACAAGAGCTTCCTATCAGGAAATCCTATTCTCCGCTATCAAGGGCTTTGAATACCTTGGGCAGAGGAACAACTTCAAAGGTTTTGGTAGTTGGATGGGGTGTTTAGTTTGAAAGGCATTGCCTGCCTTTCTGTGGATTTTCAGTGAGCTAGTGAAGATGCGTAAGTTCATTTGAACCCTCTAATCAAAAACCCATCATAATCAAATAAAACCAAATAGATCCTACTTGTGAAGTATAATGGGCATTTCCTATGGTCCTTGCAAAACCAGCTTAAAAGTACAAAGAATATTGTTTCTTTTTTATGCTACTTTCTTCTCTTTCCTTCCTGGCAGTGTACATCTTTTGATAAACCCGTAAAGCCTAGCACAAAGGCTAGCAGATTTTAATGTGCTTTCTTTTCTATCTTGATGGAAAAGTCCTGTATTGATTTAAAGATCTGGAAGGAAGGAAACAGACTCCTATCTCAAGAAAGAACCAACTAAAACATACATCATTGCCATGCATCCTGTGCTCAATCATGTCAAAAAACTGAGTTCAGGGTATTCTAGAATAAAACCAGAAAAGGAGTCACCAACAATGTTGTTATGTGTAGACACTCACTTTGCGTACTTCTGAAAGCTTATTCTAAAACTAGTTGTCTTAGCAGCAGCTTCTTAAAAATAATGTGTGTGTTTGTAAAACCAATTAGCTGAGTAAAGCTGAGGTTTTAAGCTTTTAAAAAATCCATTATCCCTTGAGTCAGATAAGCCATGAAATCGTAAATAAGTCAACAATTAAGCTCATCTGTTGTTTCTTTCTTTCTTTCTTTCTTTAATGGGTAAAAGATCAAATATATTTGAATCTTGTTCAAGCTAAGCAGTTCGTTCCAAACAAGTGAAATGGATCTGACTTTGCCCTAGGCTTTTAGCTACCAAACCCACGTCCCTTTGGTTGCTTCTCTACATCATATCAAATATATAGTGTTTCCTTGTTACTGTTAGCACATTTTCATGTGCTTTGTGCCACACAGAAAAGATTGCATAGTTCTGTGTCAATTTTTATTATCTTAATGAGAGGGTTGTAATAAGTTGGAAATATTCTGTGGAGTTGTTTGAGGTTTTAGTGTAATCATTACAGATAGAGATAATAAATAGCATAAAATTGCAAAAGGTGCCTTTTTCAGGCTGTATCTGTTTTCAAAACTGCTGGGTCTCGTTTCGTGATTGTTAAGTTGAATAGATGAAGCATTTTATAGACTGTATAAGAAGAGGTTGACATCTATGCTGATTTTTAGTGAATCAAGTTGTTACTATTGCCTGAATTGACAAAAGGACCAAAGGTATACGAGGAAGGTAGTAACCACAGAACTTCCTTCTCCCTCGCAAAGCCTGGAATTGGTTCAGTGTGATGTGACGTTTCAGTTGAATTGGCAGCAAGTATATTTCCCATTCCTCATTCAGAGAGGAATTGTAGACATTTACATTACAGAACATTACAGACTGTTAGATCTTGATTTTCAATTCTTTGTGGCTCATTGAAATCTCTCACATGCATAGTAATGCTGCCTTAACTCCAGGAGAATAGACAACTCCACAGTCATCTCTTCATAGGGAGAAGTGCGATTCTAAAATATGTTTTTTGCATAATTTAAAAAAAAATCTTTGGAGGCAGATTTTCAAATTAATCTGTCACAAATGCCATTAATTTATGAATTGTATAACTGAAAACATAGCCAGTTATGGTATTTGATATATTATTGTTGAAAGATTGCAGTGTTCTGTACTAGAAGTAGCATATTTAGTCTATTAAGTAGGGTATTCTTGATGATTATTTCAAGTTAATTAATCAGATGAACTATCAACAAATGAACTTCTGTTGTGTCCTGTCTTTTTACATGAGACAGACACATACCTTCCAGAAATAAAAACTCTGCCTACCAAGAGTATGACTTGAAGGTAGGTTGATGGAAACAATGCATAAAGCATTTGCTGATGTTAAATTTATGTATTCAAATGAAAGAAAAAAATAAAGAAAAAGAGAAAGAATGCACTATGGAATCTTGGAATATGAAAATATTTATATGAAACATGTTTAATATTTGTCCAAACAATCCAATATTTAATGCAGGGTCAAATTCTGTCCTTGTATTTTCACATTAGCAAATTTTGAAAGTTTCTTATGGACAAAGTAGGTTGATGACTAAATAAAGAAATGCAGCTGGGCAAACCCAGAAGCAACTATTCCCAGACTTGCCTGAGAGGTAGGGAAAGAAACAATAATTACAAGCTAGTCTTTTCAAAAAGCCGCTGGTCTCTACCTCAGTGTTTTACTGTACTGGAATATTTGCTTTGGATAGTTTAACACAAGCAGTATCTTCTGCTTTCTGCTGCCAAATACCAATTCATTTATTTCAGCAAGAGCTTCAGCCGCTGTATTCCATGTGTTTGTCATCTCCACAGTTCACTTTTGTAATTCATTCAGCCTGCCCAGTCTTACTTAAGCTCAGAATGCAGGCCATAATTCACATATAGTGTGGTAAACCACATCCTCAAGCAGTGACAGCATAGAAAGCCTATTATACAGGTGCTTCATCACATCTGCTATATTGGGTTCTGGGAGGAGAAAAAAATAATTCCTGTGATAGATTAAGCCTATCCCTATAAGGGCTTCATAAATCAGTGCTACCAAAAGCAAGAGTGGCTGAATGTCTGCTGAGATCCAGGAGTGGCTGTAGTCCAGGAAATAATTTACAAAGAAGGAGAAATGCCATTAATGGGAAAAGAGAAAAGGCCAATCAAGTGTAGGGCAATGCTTTAGTAACCTCTCATTGCTGTAGGTTTCACTCACTCATTCTTTCATCATACCATTCCTCCAACAGCAAAAGCAAAAGGAAACTCAAAGCATGCTCAGAGGAGGAGTTTGAGATTCAACTGGGAGAACTCACTGACTTTGGGGAGAAATCTCAAATCACTGTGAACTACTTAAAGGTGCATAGGCAGAAGGACATGATAAATTTTGTTAGAGAATTATCAGGGTATTTTTCACCTTGAGGTCAAGGTTTTGATGAAGGTTTGACAGTATTATTCCTTTATTGGAATTGTTTTGCCCAGTTTTATGAGTAAGTGTACAAGTCAACACCTGCAGCAGGGAGGATGTAGCTCCCTACTCTTTATTAGTTCAATGCAAAAAGTGTAACTGAGTGTGATAATGACAATAACTTTTCAGACAAGGTTAGTGACAGATTATCTGCCAAGATCCTGACGAGTAAGCAGTTTCCAGTAGGACAGATAAATCAATCTTCCAGAAGGTTATGATGATATATGACCTATGCATGAGTGAAAAGAGGAACATTAGAGAGCAGTGTGGGTGTGCTGAGTTCTTGTGTGTGGGATGTCACTCATATCATTCTGAGTGTCCCCTTCTCCTAGACCTGGCCCACTTTTTTGGATGCCCTGGCTGTGTTCAGAGTTAAAAGGTAAAGAGGATTCTGAGTAATACTCAGTCCTCTGGGACAGGTTGTGCAACTGGATGCTATTTTAACTCTACTGACCAATTTTATTTCAGTAGGAAATATATGCTGCATTGTCAACACGTATTTTCATCTAAGCCTTGTACATGTCAGATAATACCATAGGAATAATCGTTTGGATTTTCCCTGCATTAATCAGTAATGGATAGATGAAGTTTTCTTGGCTCTATTTAGCAAAATAGACGTAAAGCTAGCAAGTAACTTAAAGATAAGAAAATTAGACAATACTGGATTATGTGAGCTCAAATCTACTGCAAAGAAGTTTCTATGCCCTGTTGGCAGTCACAGTTCTAATCTCACATGGCTGCTGCTTTGGAGTGGCAATTTATTTCCTCTGTTTCTTTCTGGCTTGAGAGATGCCTGTGAGTTCTGATTAGCCATCGCAATCACAAGTGCTATGTTGGTGTTTTGTTCCTCAGTTACCTGTTTGTGTAGAATGAAGTTCAGTTTTACCTGATGCACCTCATTACACATTGGTAATCTGTGAAGAAGAATTGTGTAAATGGAATCATAATCATAGAATCATAGAATCATAGAATCATAGAATAGTTAGGGTTGGAAAGGACCTCAAGATCATCGAGTTCCAACCCCCCCTGCCATGGACAGGGACACCTCCCACTAAACCATGCCATCCAAGGCTATGTCCAACCCCACCTTGAACGCCGCCAGGGATGAAGCATTCACAGCTTCCTTGGGCAACCCATTCCAGGGCCTCACCACCCTCACAGGAAATAATTTCTTCCTCATATCCAATCTAAACTTCCCCTGTTTAAGTTTGAACCCATTACCCCTTGTCCTCTCACCACAGTCCCTAATGAAGAGTCCCTCCCCAGCATCCCTATAGGCCCCCTTCAGGTATTGGAAGGCTGCTATGAGGTCTCCACGCAGCCTTCTCTTCTCCAGGCTGAACAGCCCCAATTTTCTCAGCCTATCTCAGTGGCACAAAGTCCATGTGGAGGCTGGTCATGAGTGGTGTATCCCAAGGGTTGATGTTAGTGCCAATATTGTTTGAAGTCTTTATTAATAACATAGATGGCAGAATGGAGTGCACACTCAGCAAGTTTGCAGACAGTAAGTAGGGGGAGTGCCTAATGCACCAGCTGGTTGAGATGATGTTCAGAGGGACGTGGGTAGATTGGAGAAATGGGCTGAAATGAACCTCCTGAAGTGTAGAGGAGGCAAAAGTCAAGCCCTGCACCTGGGGAGGAATAATTCCAAGCCTTAGTACAACCTGCGGTTCAAATGTCAGGGAAATGGCTTTGCAGAAAAGGACCTGTGGGTCATGGTGGGCACCAGGCTGACCTTGGTCCAGGATTGGGTCCTTGCCTCCTGGGCTGCATTAGGAAGAGAGTAACCAGCATTTTGAGGAAGGTGATCTTTCCCCTCAGCCTTTGTGAGATCAAATCTGGAGTGCTGCATTTTGTGCTAGGCTCCCCTATACAAGAGGCATGCTGGAAGGAGTCCAACAAAAGGGCACAAAGATGACTAAGAAATTGGAGCATTGATCACATGTGGAGAGGCGGAGAGATCTGGGATTGTTCAGCCTGGAAAGTAGAAGGCTCAGGTGGATCTTATTAATGTGTACAAATACCTGATAGGAGGGTGAAAAGAAAATGGAGCCAGATTGTTTTCAGTGGTGCCCAGTGACGGGGCAAGAGGCAGTGGGCACAAACCAAAACTGGAAAATCCATTTAAGCATAAGAAAAATTTTCTTACTGCGAGGGTGCCCAAATGTTGTGACAGGTTGCCTAAAGAAGCTGTGGGGTCTCCAGTCTTGGAGATAGTTGAAATCCAAGTTCATAGCCCTGAACAACTTGCTAAGGCACCTTTTTTGGGGAAAGGGGCTGGGGTGGGTGTCAAACTCTATCACTACCAGAAATCTCTTCTAGCCTCAGTGATTCTGTGACCTGTATATAATCAGAAAAATCCTCAATGTATGCACCACCTCATGAAACTTGTGCTTTTATAATAAGAATAATGCCACGGCAGAGTCCTGCTTTTCTGGAATATCCCACTAGTCAGTTGCTTCCTCTCAAAAAGAATCCCTGATGAAATTTGTGGAGCATACCATTACAGAGACAGATGTTTTATCTGTGAGTAGTCTCTTGCTCTCATAATTATGCTATCAGCCAAGGTAGCTCTAACTTCGTTTCTTGAGGCATATTACTCCCACAGCTTGATAACCATGGACAGGCTATTCATAATTCATGGAATATCTTGAATACCTGTCAGATCTGCCCCCTGAGATGGTAGATATCTAACATTCTCTCTCTCTCTCCTAAAAATAAATGATTTGTAAATTTTCTTCTTTTGGAAAGGAGAGATAATGCTCCTTCACACAATTGTGAGATTTGGAGAGATACCAAAATCACTGGGGGTGATGAGTGAACTTAAATTCAGCATTTGTTTCTTGCTGCATAGTTGAACACTTAACACCATCATTATTACAGACCACGCCCCCTTGCCCCAATTCTTCACCAGGGTATTTATTGACATTTATCCAGAAGTTTTTTTGTTTTTTTTTAATGAAAATCTATTCAAGGGTGTTCCCTTCTTCCTGACTTAACGTAGTATTCGCCACCTTTCTACTCCTTGAGTGTCTCTCTGTATTCTGTGGTAATGTAGTCAAATGCACACAAATGTTCCTTCTTTTCTCCAGCATACCTGTCCATTAGGTGATCCAGTGAATTCATTTGTGAATAGCTTACAAATTTGTTTTGATACCGAGGTCTCCTTTTGTTTATCTTGAATATGATTTATATAAAGTTGCAGATGAGAACTTGGCTGGATTTTCAAAAGCAAGACTGTGAATCCTGAGGTGCAGAAAACTTCAGATGATGTTGTCCAAAATTTCTTGCTCACAGTTACGCAGGACGTGTGGCAGCATTCCAAGCTCTAGCGTGCTCTGCCTGTTTGTTTAACTACTCTTTCATTTCCAAGGCCAATTTTTGAGGAAGTTGCAATATAAAATACTGTTGGCACAAACTAATTTGCAGTCATTTGTCTTCTATTTCCAGTGAAGCGAGCAGACTATAATTAGTAGCAAGCATACATCTTTAAAAATAACTGACTTTATAGCTATGGTGGAAGGCTGGCATGGATATTATTAATATATAAAAATTATTCAGATTGTGCCTTCAAATATAAAAACATATTTGATATGACAAGTTACTGAGATCTCCCCTATTAAGAACGAGCTTTAGTTGGTGAGAAACTCTGTCTGAAACAAATGAAAGAATCCAGTGGTACAGACTGGGTGAGGACCTGCATCTTCTCATCCCCTGGCTTCTGGTCTGTACCAGGAGAGGTCGCCATCTTTTAACCAACTCCAATAATGTCTTTGCTGTGCAGGCATTTGTCTGTATTTACAGTGAATTCAGAGCATGCTTCCACTGCCAATCCAAACAAATGGCTCTTCTGAGAGCTGACACTAGGCAGAAGTACTGGATGCAACCCTGCAAGCTGGCCTCATCTTCCATCCCTAAAGCAATACAGAGGAGGGAAAAAACAACCCTACAGCTTTCAGGCCCTCTGTGCTGGGCCAGGTGGCCTTCCTGGCTCCTGTATTCTTGGGGCCTTCTGCCCATGCTGCAGGTGTGGTACAGATATGCCATGGGGCTCCCTGCTCACTGCAGTCAGGTCATGTAGTGGTTCCATGTGGTGAGAAGTGCTGGTCCTCCTGGTATGGCTGGGGCTTGGTGGGAATTCACTGTTGCTGTTTGGTTCCTCTTTGACATATGCAAACTGCAAATGACCCTGAAGCGATTACCCTTACTTTATTACACAAAATATCCACTACTGAAGTTACGTTTTTTGGTAGTGGTTTATAATAATTTGTCAAAGGCGTTTCTATTCTCTCTGCTATATGTTGAAATTGCTGATAATTCATGTGTGTAGTTGCTTTCACCATACTCAAAATGCTTAAAAAGTCGAAGAATCCAGGAAGCCTTTCAAATTGGTTTATGTCTTTTGTTTTAAAGTTGCCACTCATAAATATTTCTGTTTATTATTTCAGAGAGTAGTCCTATGGACTGTCACTGTGTTACCACTCTTCTAGATAATTACTTGCCTTAAGATATTGCTTTCAGAGGGAGGGAGATATTTCTAATATCTTATTTTTAAAGACCTACAAAATTAACTCTTAGATTTCTGCTGAGCCTCACACATATCAAATATAGAACTGTGAGAAAATGCTGCAAATTTGATCTGAGTTACTCTCACTCTCTGCACTGCAATTACTGTTGTCTGCCTGTAGGAAGAGAGCTAGCTCTGTTGGAGCAAGATCTGTATTGCTAGTGCTCTGTAACACCCATCTTGTATGCTGGTGGCATGCTAGAATAAATTGATCTGGTTCATGCACAGATTTACTTCTTAATGAAAAAAGTTTAATTAAGAAGATCAGTGTTAATTTAAAGTCATTAAAAAACCCTTAACATATTGTTGTAAATTTATTAGTGCTAAAAAGCTAGTTATGTGTTCAAGCTTGCTAACATGAATAGTGATATATGAACCTATGTTTCTTTGTTTATAGTATTCTTTGCTGACATCAAAAATGTGCAATAGGTATGAAACCTTACCAATTTTTATTTTGATGGAGTTGGTCTCTATCTTTATAATTTCTGTGCTGTTACACTGAGTGCAAGTTTTAGCCAAAATGGAGAGAGGATGAAAGTCTGAGAAAGTCAGCATTTTTAGAGCCCAGTGGGACCATATTCACTTTGAATGCAAAAGCAAGGAAAGCCATGCCTCTCATATTGCCTAGTTTCTCCTCTATTTACAGGTACAACACAGCTTCAGTCTTAATTTCAGTTCATATTATTTCTGGTGGCTGCCTTCCACTTTTTTACCTCTTAAACAGGACACCGACACATTATGAGTTGGGGATTTCTTTGTTATGTGTAGTACTTTCAGGCTCTGATACATCATATATAGAGAAAAAAAATTATAAAGTAGATATTTGGAAAAATCTGTGGGAACTGGTTAGGCAAGCATCTAAATTGGGTACATTTCCATGCCATCACTCCTGAGCAGGGTGGTTTCGGGTACTGGATGCCCTAATGCTCCCTCTCAGCCTTTCTTTCCTCTCATTCTCATTCTACATGCTAAAAAGCAATGCATTTCATCTAGAATTTCATCTTGCTGGCAGTGGAGATTTGTGGTTTGTTTCTTTAACAATGTGGCTGTTACTTCTCTTGAGATTAAAATGTTATTCATGTTTTCAGTGGAGGTGGATAACTAAACAAAAAATTAACCAGATTCATAATTGCTGTAAATTTGCTTTGTTCCACTTAATTCTAAGCAGTAATGCCAATTTCACACCATGTAAGGATGTGAACCAGTGTTTCATGTGCACAAAAGCATTCATTAAAGACAGGGCTTTCAAGTGAGTAGGTAATGGAGGTGGGCATTTCTGGAGGCTGACAGTGCTATACACACAAAACCATTTGCTTATAGTTTTTAATATGCTATCAGATGCGATATGCATATATATTTGAACTTTTTTAAGTGACAAATTATCACATCCTTAGAAATTAAATGTGATGCTTAAGAAAGTTACTGAGTGTTAATGGATTTCTTCATTTGTTTTTTATATAGTGGGTTTCATTCTAAAGCAATTCAGAAAAACAACAGAAGAAGCTACAAATGTTTTGCGAATATTAAGATGAAGTTGCGTAAGAACTAATGAGTATGTAATTGGAAACACAAATTTGCATACAAATTTGAACATGATATTTCAAAGCTTGCAAACATCAAAGTGTATTAAAATGACAAGCTACCCCTGCCAATGTACAGTTTTTATTTTAAATGGATGAAAGAATAAAATATGAAGGTTTTACTTGTGAGATGGCTAATTATATCAAATCGCTTTAGGCAAACGGCAACGTCAAGTCATCGTGACAGCATTTACTTCACTTTTTTTCCTGTTATTGTATGCAATTTCTGTGTACCTTGGGGGTCAGAGACGTGAAATGTGTCAGGCATATTAAGGTAATAGACAGTCGCAGCTTTCAGTTTAGCAAATATTAGAGGCATGCTTTACTCCTACTTTGAACTCCAGGCAAATGCACATCATCTTAATCATTCATGGAATCATCTTAATTTCATTCATGGGGCATAGTAGAAGCTATCTCATCTCTGCTTTGGTAACCTAAATCTCCAAGAAGTTACCCTGGCTGTGAGTGATAAAGGCTGCAAGTTACTGAGTAGAGAAGTGCTATGCTGAATGGAAACCAGGGTTAGGTATCACCTCTCTAACCACCACACGGTGGGCATTGATGCTGCTGCCCCACATGGCTTCACTGTGACCAATACTTCACCCCCTGACCTCTCTGACTCTTACATTTGCCTACTCAAGTGGAGAAATAGGAAGCCAGAATGGATTCAGGGTTATACTGTTCCATTCGTATGTTCTCCGGCTGAGCTCATGCTGCTGCAATTGGCTGTGAGCATCCTGGCTCATGTCACACTAACTTGGGGTTTACTGCACCATATTTCATTACTACCTGCCACTTTCTTGGTATGTTCTGCGTTGCATCAGGACTATTACTTCCACTTGGGAGCTAGAAAGGCTGTTACATCTGGCTAAGTAAAAC
This sequence comes from Amazona ochrocephala, assembly GCA_039720435.1. Classification (NCBI taxonomy): domain Eukaryota; kingdom Metazoa; phylum Chordata; class Aves; order Psittaciformes; family Psittacidae; genus Amazona; species Amazona ochrocephala. Next base: position 49,522,774 of record CM077881.1, on the reverse strand, counting down.
ATGAAAGTGATATATGAAATGAGTAAGTGGTAATATCTAGTTTTTAACTGTCACTTTGTGTGCAAAGTGTGCAAAGTCATTGTCTGTGTACTTGGGGAGAAGTTAAAAAAAATTGCTTGTGCAGGAAAGTAAAAAATAAGTAGTGATGGGCTTTTAAAGTCAGTCAGGAATGTCAGTCAGATTCCTCACATCTGCAGAGGACACCAGGTCAGGACAAGGATTCTTATTAATGGGTGAATTTTCTGTAGTTTTCAAATGCAACTGCACGTGAGAGTTCAGCAGGTCTAGTGGTATAATGCATCCAGCAAATTAGCAGCTCTGTAAGAAAAGCGTGAATCAGTGCTCCTGTCTTGTATTCCAAACAGAAGTATATCAGAGAAATTCAATATTAATACAGAAGGGCTCTTACATATTGACTTTGCCTATTTAGTGACCTTTGGCTATGAGTCTTTGTGAGACAGTCTGTATAAATATATATATATCTACATGAGATGGCACTTAGTGCTGACAAAAAGCCTGACAGTCAAGGCTACACAAGACCAGCTCTTTTCTGCGCCTGTCTTGTAAGAGGCAACAGGATGAAAGTGAAGCTATTAGCATGAAGACTTGCCACAAAAAAGTCTGTTTCAGCAAAATTGTGGCAATAGGACAAGGGGTAATGGGTTTAAACTAAAACAGGGGAAGTTCAGGTTAGATATAAGGAAAAATTCTTTACTGTGAGGGGAGTGAGACACTGGAACAGATTGCCCAAAGAAGTGCTAAATGCTTCATCCATGGCAGTGTTCAAAGCCAAGCTGGACAGAGCCTTGGGCAACATGGTCTAGTGTGAGGTGTCCCTGCCCATGGCAGGGGGATTGGAACTAGACGATCTTAAGGTGCTTTCCAACCCTAACTATTCTATGATTCTAAAATGCACTAAGTGTACATCAGATAAAGTGAGTGCTAGCTCTAACTATATGAGACTTTGCCTGCATAGAAAGGTTGTTGGTTTAGAACTGCCCCCATTCCTATCAGTGACATATGGGGTTTAGCTAGAGTACATTCCTATTTTTTTGCTCTGGCAGTCTTGTATAGGGCTTTAAAACCTTGTACGATTTCAGGAAGCAAAATGCTAAGCATAGGATTAGTTAAGCTAGTATGTTATAAGATAATATGTCTGATTTCATTGCAGAACTAGAGTGAATCTAAGTATGTGTTTAAAGTTCAGGCCAGGTGAGAATGGCTACTCAAGGCAAATCGTGTTGCTTGTCCTTGAATTATATGAAACCAGTAGCAGGAATTATGTAAAGCAGCGCTTGCAGGGTAGGACTTTATATCCTTCAAAGCTCTTCACAGCGTTATGCATAAACTAACAATTTTGTATTCTTTATATTAATGCTTAATTTTCCAAGAAAAAAAAACATTAAAAAAATCAAAATTAATATATGATTTATTGAGGTAAAAAAAAGGAGATGCCATTAGGTATAAGAAGGCAACAACGAAGGAACTGGTGTCTTCTAATCTTCATGGAACTATGTCCATCAGGGCTCTCCAGCACAGCACTGGAGTAGTCTATAGAGAGAAGAAGTAACTACATGAGGCTAAATCCTCTGTTACTGTTAAAAAAAAAAAAAGAAAAAGAAGCCATTTAGCATGCAGAGCAGGAAGCTCTGCCAGATTTATCTCCCCACGTTTCCTTATCATACTGGTCTCAGTAACAAGAAGTCACTGGAGGAGTCAGAGGTTCCTTCAGGATGATACCTCCTTCATGGAAGAGCAGTTCCCCCTATAATGGTGGGTAGTTTCCACATGACTACAAAGGTCTTCAAGATGACGTAATCCATGTCCCGCACCAATGCAAACATCCCCATACAGCTGAAATAAATGTTTTTCTGCCATGAGCTGTAGCTCAAAATGGCTGAGAAGGAGCAAAGTATAGATTTGTTTGAGCTGAACATCACCAAGCAATCTCTGCCAATGAAATACGCTGACGAAATTATTTGAAGGGCATAGAACTCCCAGTCTTCAGGAATTTTAAAAAGACTAGATAAAATACTGCAGAATATATGGGGGAGAGAAATGTTGCCCTGTCAAGGTGACATGGATAACCAAATGTGTTTCTTTCATCTCTAAACTTATGAGACATACCCTGGCAAAATCTTGGAGCAGATTCTCCTGGAAGGCATGCTGAGGCACATGAAAACCAACAAGGTGCTTGGTGACAGCCAGCATGGCTTCACTAAGGGGAAATCCTGCCTGACCAATCTGGTGACCTTCTATGAAGGGGCTACGGAACTGATGGACAGAGGCAGAGCAGTTGATGTCATCTACCTGGACTTGTGCAAAAAATTTGACACTGTCTCACATGACATCCTTGTCTCTAAGTTGGAGAGACATCAATTTGATAGGTGGACCACTGGTGGATAAAGAACTGGCTGGATGGCCACACGCAAAGAACTGTGGTCAATGGCTCAATGTCCAGCTGGAGACCAGTAATGAGTGGTGTCTCTCAGGGATCGGTGTTGGGACCGGTCTTGTTCAACATCTTTGTCAGTGACATGGACGGTGGGATTGAGTGTGTTCTCAGCAAGTTTGCCAATGCCACCAAGCTGTGTGGTTTGGTTGATATGCTGGAGGGAAGGAATGACATCCAGAGGGACCTTGACATGCTTGTGAGGTGGTCTGATGCCAACCTGATGAAGTTTAACCATGCTAAGTGCAAGGTCCTACACCTGGGTCGGAGCAATCGCAGGCACAGCTACAGGTTGGGCAGAGAAGAGATTCAGAGCAGCCCTGCGGAGAAGGACCTGGGGGTGCTGGTCGATGAGAAAATGAACATGAGCCGGCAGTGTGCACTTGCAGCCCAGAAAGCCAACCGTATCCTGGGCTGCATCAAAAGGAGTGTGACCAGCAGGTCGAGGGAGGTGATCCTGCCCCTCTACTCTGCTCTCGTGAGACCTCACTTGGAGTATTGTGTGCAGTTCTGGTGTCCTCAACATAAAAAGGACATGGAACTGTTGGAACAAGTCTAAAGGAGGGCCACAAGGACGATCAGGGGACTGGAGCACCTCCCGTATGAAGATAGGCTGAGAAAGTTGGGGCTGTTCAGCCTGGAGAAGAGAAGGCTGTGTGGAGATCTCATAGCAGCCTTCTAGTATCTGAAGGGGGCCTATAGGGATGCTGGGGAGGGACTCTTCATGAGGGACTGCAGTGAGAGGACAAGGGGTAATGGGTTCAAACTTAAACAGGGGAGGTTTAGATTGGATCTGAGGAAGAAATTCTTTACTGTAAGGGTGGTGAGGCACTGGAATGGGTTGCCCAGGGAAGTTGTGAACGCTCCATTGCTGATGGTGTTCAAGGCCGGGTTGGACATAACCTTGGGTGGCATGGTTCAGTGGGAGGTGTCCCTGTCCATGGCAGGGGGGTTGGAACTAGATGATCTTAAGGTCCTTTCCAACCATAACTATTCTATGATTCTATGATTTTCCATATTTAGTATACTGTAGGCTATCAAAGCCACACAGAATCAGTGTAATCAGAATGAGGGCTTCTCAGAGCTTGCCCCGAACCTAAAATAGGTGTGGTAGGGGGTAATTTTTGTAGCTGCTGCTGAACATCTTGACTGAATTGTTTCACGGGATCTATGTGGATGTCTTCTTTTGTTTGTATTGTGCACATAAATTGAGCACTGTTTTCCTTTATCTTTTAGCAAAGGTCCTCCTGGAACTTTTAAGCAGAAGGAAAATGGGAGTTTGAAGGTAGTTTTGTTGATTTCTGTGCATTCTTTTTTTCCTCCAAAGTAGGAAGCATGGTCCTTGTAACCTAGGTGTGATTTGGGGAATGGCCAGTTGGCTGGAACACATCTGATCTACTGCTTTTCCCTGGGGCCTCTTTCACAGTACTGAATCCACGTGTGAAGGCGGAGGGTCTGGCGGGTGGATGCTGTACCCAGATGTGGCCAGACCTAGGAGCTGCTAACTTGCCTTTGTATGACTGGGGGAGGCATCCTGGTATTCTGTGCCCACCTAGAAAAATACTGGACTATGCTGGCCTAGCCCTGCTGGAAGGCAGAAGACAGAAAATGGATTCTTTACTCAAATTTTGTTTCCTAATATAAAGTAAAAAGGGTAGTACTTAGTATCCTAATATTTATTATCAACTATTAGTATCATAAATCTAGTCTTCCACAAGAGAAATACCAAAAATGGGTTTGATGATGAATATTTTGATAACTGCCTGAGCTGAAAGGTTGGACTGCTGTATTGCTTCTCATTGCTTCGTACAACAGTCAGCAACAAGTGCATTAGTCACCTGCAATCATTACAGTGCCAGTGACCCTGCATCCTACTCCCAGAGCAGGGAGCCTATCAGGGTTTGTATCATAAGAAATTTTACCTCTCTTCAGTGACACAAAGCAGATCTTCCTAGCAAGAAACTTGCATATTTAGCAAGGTGCTGCAGCCAAACTAGATATGCTTTCCTTCCAATTTTACAGGTTTCTTTTCCTGTAATCTCCCAACTTTAGAATGATGCAGGTGTGAGTGCCCCATGCACATGCTAAGTCTAAGGTACTCCCTGCCGTTGTTAATGAGTGCTCAAAACTCCAACTCCTCTCACAAGGAGTCACAAAATATGTGTGCTGCTTGGACTGTATCTCCCCATCATTTTGTGGATTTCTTTGGCAGCTTTTTATAAACAAAAAAAGCTATCTGAGCCCTACCAGTCTCTATACCTGGGTCTCAGTGCATCACAAATCACAAGGATGTTGGAAATTTCTCTCACGTCTAGGTTAATATTGATGCTAAACATTATCTACAACCTATTTTTAATTCTTGTTATAAAACTGTTGATAGGATGGCTGATTAAAATTATTAGCCTCCTTTTCTGTGGATAACTACTGTTACGTACTTTAAAGAAAAGTAAGATAAGACCTTCTAAAGTATAAGACCTATTACAAAATGCAAGAGATGTCTGTCAGTAAGCCAGCCACCTGTGAGGATCATTATAAAACAGATGGTGAAGAAACAAATTATCCAAAAAGTCAAAATCATGGCATAATCCTGGAAAATATCACCTGATGTTTATTATTACAGTAGTGATGACCCCCAATCATTTGTGCGTTCATAGTTATTTGTGCTTACTCTTTTGAATGAAATATTCATTATGGAAAGGCACTTTCTGGCATGTGCAAGTGTGAAAGAAAGTTGCTGCAGTGTGAATTAGTCCATTTTGATCCAAATAAACCACTGACTTTCCCTGTTACTGTGTTTCTCATCTTGTATATTCTGCATATAGTGTGATCTGTTATAGGGGAGCAGATGTTGTCTGTTGCAAATTAATATGCAGAAAGGTATAATTTCTTCGTGGTACAGCTTCAAGTGTTGAATTGGAGATACTTGTATATACAAATCAATCAATTTGCAGTGTTTGCTTTAAAATCTGCTCAGTCTGTTTTGCCTAGGTCAATTGAGAGGACTGATGTGAGAAGTCTCAGTTTTCTCTCAGTATTTGCCCTGGGAAATCTAGTGATGGGTAAGTAGTGATACTGTTTCCTAGTCTAAAGCTAATGGTAACCATCTTGGTTTGGGTTTTATTGTTCCTTATACTTGGTACTTACACATCTTAGCACAATTCTTGCTCACCAGGCTGAACAAGTGTTATGGGGAATGATGGGCAACATGTTCAGCATGAACAAGGTCCTTGTTGGATTTGGTCTTTATTTCCATGCAGAGCTTGATTTTTAACAGGTTTCCCCTACTACCACCTCATCTCCAGGAAAAAGTTTGTTTTATTTTAATAAGTTATTTTCCAGTCTTGTAAAAAAATGCTTCAGAAAGTCAATTCTTGATCATTTTGCCAGTGATCTTCACAATGAATATGAGTCAAAGGGATTTGGCACCTTGATGAAATAACCCTCGTAAGCCTTTTCCTGTTTATGGATTATCACATTAACATAATTCATATACTATCTCATTAACATAATTTTGAAATTTCAGAAGAGAAGTGGATATCCCATTAATTTTTATGTAATATTAGATCAAATGATGGTAGATAAAAAAATAATTGTTTGCAAGAGGTGCTGCTTTTCAGGCTATTTTTGGCACACCTAATAAAATACTGTGAGGTTCAAGACATTTAACTGACGTTATTTATCCCTGTTCTGAAGCTTTTGTCCAGAGCAAGAGAACTACTGTTCTCATGAATCTGAAACTTGTGAGCTAACTTGTGAATTTTGAAAAATCTATTAGAAGATTTTTTCTTTCTTGTATTTGCTGTATTTACCTCATCTATCAATCTGGAAACAGTGATAAGCATGGATATACATTAGTAGTATTAAAATATATGGTAGAATTAAAATTTATTTTGAATTCTACCAAATAGGGTTTTTTTGGCAATATCTTGCTTTCTAACAGTCAATTTATTTTGCATGACAGAAAGCCATTCTAGTGATTATTATACTTCAAAGGACTTTCTGGGCTGTATTTTAGAAAGCTGTACAGGATTCATTTTTAGCTGTGTATGTGAGTTTTTACAGTTCCATGTAAGGGTAGGATTTTTTTGATACATGAAATATACAAAATGGAAACAGCCCTTAAGGGTTAAATTAAATCCCACTGGCTTTTAAAGCAGAGCTCCTAATTACTGTCAACCCCTGACTGCAGATATTAGAATAGAATCATAGAATCATAGAATAGTTAGGGTTAGAAAGGACCTTAAGTTCATCTAGTTCCAACCCCCCTGCCATGGACAGGGACGCCTCACACTAAACGATGCCACCCACGGCTCTGTCCAACCCAGCCTTGAACGCCACCAGCGATGGAATTCCAGGACCTCACCACCCTTACAGTAAAGAATTTCTTCCTCATATCCAATCTAAACTTCCCCTGTTTAAGTTTGAACCCATTACCCCTTGTCCTCTCACTGCAGTCCCTCATGAAGAGTCCCTCCCCAGCATCCCTATAGGCCCCCTTCAGATACTGGAAGGCTGCTATGAGGTCTCCACGCAGCCTTCTCTTCTCCAGGCTGAACAGCCCCAACTTTCTCATCCTATCTTCATACGGGAGGTGCTCCAGTCCCCTGATCATCCTCGTGGCCCTCCTTTGAATTTGTTCCAACAATTCCATGTTGTTTTTATGCTGAGGACACCAGAACTGCACACAATACTCCAAGTGAGGTCTCAGAATAGACCGTTTCAGTTGCAATGATCATCTAGTCCAACTGCCTGACCAATTCAGGGCTGACCAAGTTAAAACATGTTCTTAATGGCATTGCCCAATTGCATCTTAAACACTGACAGGCTTGAGGCATTGACTGCCTCTCTAGGAAGCCTGTTGCAGTGTTTGACTACTTTCTTGGTAAAGAAATGCTTCCTAAGATCCAGTTTAAGCCTCCCCTGGCACAGTTTTGAACCATTCACACATGTCCTATCGCTGGATACCAGGGAGAAGAGATCAGCACCTCCCTCTCCACATCCCCTCCTCAGAAAGCTGCAGAGAGCAAAGAGATCACCCCTCAGCCTCCTTTTCTCCAAACTAGATGAGCCCAAAGTCCTTAGCCACTCCTATCAAATAAAACAAAATTTGAACTTGTATTTCCATTGGACTATTAATTGACTATTAAGGAAATAACTATGAAAATAAAAGTGAACATGAGGAAGATATAACTCTGGATGAGAAAATAATAATGTTTAATGAGTAGTGAATTACATACACAGTTAAGTCCTTAGCTATACTGGGGCCAGAATGCCTAGGCCTAAAGAAGAAACTCATTGGGATAAAAAGATTGAGAGGGGGAGGAAAGAAGGAAACAATGGTGAAATGGCTTTTGTGCTAACAACCATGTTTGTTTTCCTCTTTCCAGTTTTAGAACTAGTGTCTAGAACCATCAGACAACTAGCTGAGCAATGTCTCTCTTTCAACAAAGCTCAAACCAGCTCTTTGTGAGATGGTATCAATCATACATTTGCCAGGTCATAGTGCTGAAATAGGAATGATAAAATCTCCATTGAAAAATTGACAGACAACAAATGTTACCTACTAGCTAATCAGGTAATGTTGTTCACATTAAAATAGCACTAAGTCATTTCAGTACTATCATTCCTTCAGTCCAAGCATTGCGACCAAAATAGAGGATGCAGCTCAGACCTACAATCTGGAGATAGTAACGTGTAGCTGATTTGGCTGTTACAAGTGGAAATAAATGCTCCATTACGTATTGAGAGTACAGAATTTGGGAAGAATAAATATGCCAAAAGGTTATTTATAGATAGTAGGACAAAAGTTGCAATAGTAAAACTTAATACCAAAGTTATCCCTCCTAGCCATCATTTCAGCTCCTGCTTAGTGGTTTCAACAGCACTTAGACTCTTGTATTTCATAGAAAGAGCTATTTATTTTCAGAGGAAGTGGTCTCACCCACCTTTTTTGTTTTTCCGTTCTGTCAAGCAGCTAAGAGGTCTAGACTATTGACCCACATGGGTAACTGGTGTCTTTCAGTATGGGAATTTACAGTGATGAATGCATTTAGGTGCCCATGGCTCCCTATGTCAGGCACTGAAACATGATTAGAGATCAGAAAATATCTGCAGTACCTTTCAGCTACTGTTTTCACACATGCATTTTTTTTTAAGGCAACATAAGAACAACTTTGAGGCCTGTGAATCCACTGGAGAAAAGCAACTTCCTCATTTGGATGTCAATTACTTGCCTCCTGGACTCCACATGATTTGAAACAAAGAGGTCTGAGTTCATGCCTGGCTTGTGTGATGCCCAAATCCTTAGAGGAGCAATCTAGATCTTTCTCACTTTACCATTTTTAAATACATACTGTGACAAGTCTCCATTCATTTTCCAGGAACATACTTGTCTGTGGAGAATGAAACTGGGAATTTAATTTTCAGTTGCAACCCTGGAAGGTGAAAATGAATAAGTGTTTCAAAAATGACATCTTCCAAATTGACAGCCCTTTCTAAGCCCATGACTGTGTGCCAACATGAATATTTGTTACTAGGAAAGTGAAAGCTATACCCTGTTTTTTTGTTTTGAAAAGTTGAAAAGCTATGAATTCATCACTCGCAGTTCAGGAGGGAACAGAAATCTGTTTATAGGCCTATTAAAATATTCTTTTTCCTCAATTGCCATTTATTCCCAAAAACATTATTTTGAAAAGCATCTCGAAATAATTTCTGTTAATCCTGGGCTCATCCTGGTTATTTGAGCCTTCTTCATGTGCTATTTACAATATCTGGTTTAAAAAAGTTTCAGCCCAAATCAATATGCTTGTTTTCCCAGGGAGACATTGCTTCTTGGGTGTAAAATCTGAGTGTTTTGCCTCTGTGAGGACTGCTGATTTAGCCCTAGCTCTGATTATTAAACACAGTCCTGTTTTAGTGTACCATGGTTTTTACTTTGCAGTGAAAACTTAGTGCTGTAAAAGTAATATTTTTTTAATTAATTAAAAAAGTAAAACATCACCTAGTTTAAATGACTCACAGTAGCTTACTTAGGGAGGATTATTATCTCACATTTCACCTTTGTATCATCTTAATGTTGTTTCTGTCCTAGGCAGTGTAATAAGCTACTCAATTTAAATAAGCTCATTGCTTGAATGCTGGAAAGAAAATTGAGTAAAAAGTCATTTAAAAAGTCAAGTTCAGAGCAGCTCACACTTCCCCTTATATGTATCTGTCCTGACGTAATGAAACTGGAATCTCAGAAATTACATGCTAGTAAGAAAAGGCAAAGCCACTTGTTTCCAAAAGATTTTTACAAATACTGTAGGTATGGTATTCATATTCCATGAGCTGTAGACTAACAGCCCCAAGCAGTTATTAAGCCCTGCATGGAAATTTTCATCCAGATTGGAAAATGGTCATTTGACTAAATTGAACTGTGTGAATTCTATTGACACTTTTGATTCAGCACAAATGAAATCCAGGTTTGCCTAACAGGGTACTTGCCACACAGCAGCCTGGAAGCAGGCTGTCTGGGACCTCTGTTAGCAGCTCTGTGCCTTTCCAGTGTCCTTGGGGGTATTTTAAGCTAGCCGCAGTCTGTAGGTAAATAAGCAAATCCCAGCCTGGCTGATTTGCTTTCTGGTTCCTTTCTTGCCTGGCCTCTTTCAGTTCCCCTTTTCCTGTAGAGTGAAGATGATTTCCGTTCTGCACAAAATTTTATGTTCACATCTTTAGTATTAAAAATAGTTTTCATAATGAGAACTCTCCTGTAGAATGGAAATTCCAGTTCCTACCAGTGAAAGATAGGAGAATTGATCCAGGGACCTTGTGGCCTTTTTGGTGCTGTGCAATATGTTTATAGTATTGTTGTGCTTGTGAAGGACAAAAATCTAAATGAAGGAGGAAAAAGCCCAGATCATGGTGAAGCACACTCCACTGGGATCTCCTCATGCACTGTCCCTGCAGATGCTCAGTAGGAAGTGTGGCTTGCCTCCACTCTGCACTTGCATGAGTGCCACATTCAAATGCTGAACTAGCTTACCAGCTCTAAACTGCCACAGCTCTCCCACAGGAGAGAATCAGTGGTCATGCCATGACAGCTTCTGCTAGCCACCCTCAATCAAATGCTTTAATAAATGAAGTTTCAGCTCTTAAAGAAATTCTGCACCGTGTGTCTTCAGCTTACTTGCAATCACAGAATCAGAATCATAGCATAGTCAGGGTTGGAAAGGACCTTAAGATCATCTAGTTCCACTCCCCCTGCCATGGGCAGGGACACCTCCCACTAAACCATGCCATCCAAGGCTCTGTCCAACCTGGCCTTGAACACTGCCAGGGACGGAGCATTCACAGCTTCCCTGGGCAACCCATTCCAGTGCCTCACCACCCTTACAGTAAAGAACTTCTTCCTTATATCAAATCTAAACTTCCCCTGTTTAAGTTTTAACCCATTAACCCTTGTCCTATCACTACAATCCCTAATGAATAGTCCCTCCCCAGCATCCTTATAAGCCCCCTTCAAATCATGCTTAATTCTCAGCCTGTAAGTAGACTACCCAAAGGGATCATGTTGCTCCTGTGTATATATGATTGGAGTTGTTCAGGTTCCAGGACACAACAGTGGTGAACTCCAGGACAGTCCTTTCCAGATAAGGCTCAGCTATGCCTACCCAGACAAGCGCACTCATGCCCTTTCTCTTCATGCAAATATAGGTGATAAAAATGCTACACATATAGCATGAAATGCTGCTTCTCTTCTTCTCTTCCTGCATATCTCAATCCTCATCCAATGAACTTGTGTCATGCATACCTTGCCTATTGGTTTGTGTTATACACAGACTGGTATGTCTCAAGAGTAGACAAGTAGTTCGCCTAGCAATTCATGCTCTGGAATCTGGTGTGATTTGGTGACCAACAAGTTTAAAAATATTTTCCTTCTTAATGAACCATTGGAGTTATTGCTGGTTTTCTTCATTGCTGAAACAAATACAAGAAAATGCATTAGTTCTAGAAATTGTGGGGAGTAGAGTTGATGATTGACTGATATTTTTACAGCACGTTCTAGAATAATTGGTTTTGGAAGATGATAACACAACAAGGTAGCACAAGTTTTGTTGTTACAGTACTGTGTTCAGCTCTGGGTTCCCCAGCATAAGAAGAACATGGACCTTCTCAAGCAAGTCCAGAGGAGGGCAAGGGAGCCTCTCCTATGGAGACAGGCTGGGAGAGTTGGGCTTCTTCAGCCTAGAGAAGACTCTGGGGACACCTTATAGCAGCCATCCAGTGCCTAAAGAGGCTGACAAGAAAGCCAGACTGGTGCCTCAGCTTTTGAGGTTGATCTCTGCTCTGCAGTGTAGTTTGATATGCCAGAGGCTCTAATCTGAATCTCCTGCCTCTAATTCACACTAATTCATACAAGAAGTGAGGTTGAAAATTAAGTGCTTTGTCCCATTTAAACTGTTCCTTGTAAAAAGGATTTAGAAGAAATACGACTCAGATTGACTATTTTCCATTCTACCAGGAAGAAGAATGGGAGCAAGGAAGTGTGACTCAGAGAACATTTTGCTCATCAGCATGATCTCAGCTCTTTGGTCCAAAAACCTTCCCAGTTTGACATAAACATAAATGTGACCTGCTAGAAATTGTACTGCCAGACAAGGGTATAATAGTGGCTGTAAGGGAAATGAGAAAAGCAGGAAGAGAAAGAAGAGGAGCAGTGAGATGTAGCTATAGCTACTGCTATTTTTATAGGAAAATGAAGAATGGGATTGTGATGATGAGGTTATAAAAGACATTAACAGCATTCAAGCACGTACCATCAGTGTAAGGAGAAAATAAGCCACCCAGGAAAATATATCTGTTAAAGTTATAGAATAATTTTTGTTGAAAGTGACATCATCTGGTCCAACCATCTGATCAAAGCAGGGCCAACTTCAAAGGAAAGTCCATCTGTCTTGTACTTGGGTTTCCAAACTGGATGGGGTACAGCAGCTATAGTCTCACAGGTATCAAATGGGGGGAATAGCCACCTCCCTTGATCTGCTAAATATGCTCCAAATAATGCAGCCCAGGATTTTAACTTGGTTTCTGCAGCTCCCAGTGTTTTCAAAGACCCAGGAGGACCTGGAGCAGTGTCACAGCCTCTGGAAAAAGAGGTTTGTTGTAACTCAGGTTCTGCTCATGATGAGAGCTTGCATGGAATGGCAGGTCTCCTAAGTCACCCAGAGTTGTGGATGCCCCATCCGTGTCAGTGTTCAAGGCCAGGCTGGATGGGGCTTTAAGCAATCTGGTCTAGTGGAAGTTGTCCTTCCACATGGCAGAGGGGTTGGAAGTAGATGAGCTTTAAGGTCTCTACAAACTTTACTGTTCCATGATTCTATGCCATCATTAGGATCTACAAGCTACCTTCTTGCTCTAACTTATGCCTTAAGCTCCTACTGACATGATTTCTCTCCCTTTTCTTTCTTTGCTTCTTTCCTTTTATTTTTTTTTCTTTTTTTTTAACCTTATCAGAAATGATGGGGGACTGTTGTGGTGCACCTCTTTGGTCTCTTCACAGCGCAGATAGGGACACATTGACCAATATGCATTGTGGTTCCTGACTATAGCCTTGGCAACGCAAAGCTACCGTAAGCCATCCTAACTTGTAAGTTACGATAGGTTCATGACTGTTTTAGTCAATGATGTGCTGCAGAGGGCATAGAGCATGGCAGCGACTCTTGTTCTTAATCTTTCAGCAGCTGAGAGTTCAGAATCTCTGAGGCTGAGAGATTCATTCTGATCTTGGTTACACCTTGGTAAGTAACTTTGAGGCAGTAAATTCAATTATGTTCTGGGAGGGGGCATGAGGCCAGAACAGACTATATTCCACTTTTTTTTTCTTTTTAGGCATTTATTTTTTCAAATTACTTAATTTAGAAGGGGATTAGAATTCTACTTTGAGCTGCTTTTTTACCCGTCTATTATTTGCTTTTCATTTGTTTGCGCTGATACATGATGTTTTCTTTCATAATCACTTGCTAGCATGGTAATTTTTCTTCACATGTATTCAGATTGCAACAATTTTCTGGCAAAGAAAAGAGTGAAATTCACTACCCTTGAAATTCTCATCTGTATGGAGGAAAATATACCCTTTCATATTTCACTGTCAGAAAAGAATAGTAGCCATGGAGTTATACATAGGTATTGAACCTTGCAATATTCAAAAGAGGAGTCAAATAATCTATAAAGGATGATGATTTTTCTCTCATGCAGCATGTATATGATTTAGCTGACAATGTTCAGATAATAATTATAAAAAGCTGCATGTGTTTCAGAATAATATAGGAGGATGACACTGAACAGACTGTCATTACTGTCCATATGGCTGTGGTCTCAGACTCCCTAACAGAGTCTCCTAGCCAGTTAGAAGGCTGGAGAAAAAGCTGGTCAGATTTCCAAGTCCGCCTCACTTTCTTTGCCCTGAATGCTAATCCTGGTTTAAGGTGGAAAACTTAAATTTGAAATACTTCTTGAAATACTGCATAAATGTAAATGCTTAGTACATATTTTATACTTCTGTTCTTTGAGCTGTTCTTCTATAATTTTCATACAATACACACAGAGTGGCTGAAATTCGGAAATCATGTGGCATCAGACTTGTGAAGGGAATCTATAGGTCTTGTGAGCAATACAATTATTTAATTTACCTATCTGGGAACAGCAGGATAGAGCTCAGAACTTGTTGATTTGTATGAAAAGGACCTACAGGTCTTCTCAGTTGTCTCTTGATTTTGGGAATGTGAACTGCAGATGAGGTGGGGAACAACTGTTCCTGAACAGAAAACTGACTGGAAAATCTGCTGATTTCTATAAATGAGCTTACTGAATATTGAATCTTTCTCATCTTATTTAGTGTTATGAAATTGGGTATACTAGTGTATTATTTATTAGCAGACTTATAAAGTCAAGAAGAAACATTACAGCCAATTTCCTCATTTATAAATGAGAGAATTTGGGAAACTACCTTGTATGTTTTGTAACCAATGGAATTTTTCAGTGCCTTCCAAAAATTAAAATTGCACCAATCACTGTTTTTATTTCTCTTTACCTAGCAAGGCTACTTGCATACAGTAACATCCTTATTTCTTTTTTTAACTAGGTTTTAGTTTGCCATCACATTCTTTATGGTAAGATTCTAACTGAGCTGTTTCACTTCCATACTTTCTTATGCAAAAGCGGTTCTCCAGGAGGTGTACCAGTGTATACTGAGGCTCACTGGGTCCAGTGAATATGTGGAGGACAGGGGAAAGACAAGACTATATCAGACATTTGCTATTTCTCTTTTACCATAGTGGCACACAAATTCCTTCTGTGTCCTTTTTCAGAATTCAGCATTACCAAACTAGCCTCTTAGGTACCTCTGAAAACCAACATATTCCAAGTTCTTCTCCTTCCTCCAAGTGTGAGGGATCTAGAGGAAAATCCCTTCAGCCTAAGTAGTTCATGCAATGCAAGAACTGAATTGAACGCAGATAGAGTCCAGCAGCACAGTGTAGCTCCTTGAGCTGAAAGGTGTACAGACTTTTCCTTGCATAAAATTAAAAATATACATTGTCCAGTTAAACAAGATATGGAAACCTTATAATCCACTGTTGGACAACTACTATTAAGTATGTATTTTCCTCTCTTGTTTTCCTTAAATATTTAACTAGATAATTGCCTGATTTGTATTAACCTGTCATAGGGCAGCTCTTCTCATTGTATTACCTTACTGCAGATACCTTTGACGAAACTGAACATTCTTAGAGAGCATGTGTGTGATGTCTGTCTTCTCTACTAACTCTGTTTTGTTCCATTTCAGGTGAACTTCTGTTCTTTTTCCAAATACACAGCATTTCTTTCCTCTGTAAGAACCCAGACCTGATTAGTACCAGTGATAGAAGGGATGGTGGCACCAGCCTTCTTTTGCTCTTCATTTCACAGGGATTATGTAGACCCTAGGGTGACTGTACTGCTGTATTATGTCTCTGAAGCCAAAAAATGTGTTTCTATTGGCACTGCCAGTGCTGTGCCTGTTTTCATGTCACCTATCACTGGTTGGTATCTATCCTTCTATAATATCCTGCTATCACAGTGAAGATGTAGGCCTGCTTCCTGGTAGAGAGAGCCAGTCCTAGGTAGCTTGTTAGGCTACTTTTTACTTTGTGTCTACATTTTAGCACCCACCTTTAGTAAGAGCCCTCAGGCATGCCTGTTTGGCTCTTCCCTTGCTTTGCCATTACATCTGAGCACCTGATTGATGTAAGTAGCGTGTTAATGGATGACAGATATTCTTTTCCTGTCAAATAGATAACCTGAAAAAATTGTCAGCTTCTGTGAAAAAGGGCTGGAAGCCCCATTCCTTGGCTGTAATTTATCAAAGCATATCTCAGTTCTGTTTACACCAGGTACTCACATGGGCCTCAATCTTTAATGGCTGTGCTCTACACATTCACTATGTTATTTCAAAGTAAAGTGACAAGACAACAGTTTCTTGTGCTTTCTTATTTTTCTTTGAAGAAAAGGATAATCACCATTTATCCGAAGAAAGTCTGGGAGTCAGTGATGTGTCCGCTGAATGTGTAAACAGCTGCCCAGATAGCCTGCTTTTTGCTCACTCTGACGTGAAGCAGTCTGAGTATGATAGGGGAAAAGAACTGAGAAGCATAAGAAAAGTCAATACAGATTTTGCTTTGGATGTGGTATTTGTTCTATTGTACTTGGACATTGCACACTGGGGAAATGCTTAGAAGATAAGTAGAAAGAGCTTGATTAGTTATGGTGTTTCAGACAGACAAGTAAATCGTCCTTTAGATAAGCAGCAAATCTAATTGGCTGCATTCACTGAAACTGGAGCTGTATTACAGAAATATAACATGTACGTTTGATTTTTTTCTTTTTTTTTTTTAAGAGGTTTCAATATGTCACTCGCAAATGCGTAGATTTCAATAGTGTTCTTTTGATTTTTGTTAGTTTAGATAAATGTGCCTGGAAAGTACAGTAAATACAGCATTTTGCCCATGGCAGTGGGGTTGGAACTAGATGATCTTAAGGTCCTTTCCAACCCTAACTATGCTACGATTCTATGATTCTATGATTTTACTTGAGGTATTTGTACAGGGATTTCCATTAAATGTGTACAGCCAAAGGGTACAATTAATCTGAAATTAATAATGTAGAACACTGCAAGAGGACTAGCAAGTGTGCTACAAAAATGGGATCTAAAAATCTCACCCAACTAAATTTTTAACATTGTACTCAGAGGAGTAAGAAAACATTACATATTCAAGAAATGTTTGCCAAGTCTGCCACAAGAAGTGTAAACAGCTAAAAGATGTCAATCGGGAATATTGTCATAACACTAAGAATAATATGTTGTCTAGTGCTTAACGCTGAACACCATGTAAACAATTAATCACAGAATAGACACTACTGAAAACAAGCAGTAACATGAAACTTGTATTCACAGCCTTGCACTAATCAAGGAAGTTTATTTATTACTTCTAATGGATAAATCTTCTCAACCTTTTTTGACACGATGCACCAGCATCTTAAACACCTGCATTATTGTGATGTTTCTGAGATCCTGTTTCTGCAGGGCGAGTGAATACAAATGTTTATTTTTCTGCAGTGGAATGAACCTTGTAAAAAGACAAGACCAATGAGAAATATGATTGCTAGACCTCAGGGTGCAGTGCTGCTGTTCATACTATATGGTCTCATATACACACATGTATAAAATAGCCATGATGCAAAGGCACCCGTTTTGCTCAATGAGTTTACCACTATCTACCAAACTCAGTCACTGAGTGACATGCACTGAAGTTTCAGGTATTTCATAAAATGCTAAGGCCGTATTGGTTTAGTTATGGTGCAAGAAGTGGTAGTGGGGGGTTGCAGTGCCCCGGTCTTGTGAAAAGAACTCTTTGTGCATGGAACAGGTTTCACTGTATTTAATCTTACAAAACTTGTAAGACTACAAGGTTTGTAACATACCTATACTTTGCAAGTTAGGGAAGAATAGTCTTTGATGGGAAAGGACAGTATTTTGTTGCAGGAAGCTGGTCTTGAATTAACTGGAGAGAGACTCTGGCCTGAGATCTCACAAAAGGTGGACAGCTGGTGTCTCTGGAGCTAAAGGACTATGAGCAATACAGGCAAAGCCCTTGCCAGGGCTGGGCTATTCACCATCAGCAGGGCTGTGCCCCACAGGGTCTGACAAGTCACCAGCACCTGAGCTGCTGAGATGCAGTGAGTTATTGGAGCTCTTCAGAGGTGAGGTTACCAGTTATCACTCCTGGTTTTCACCCTATGCCCAAGCTGTCAGCCTTCTAAAAAGCGGCCTCTTTCTCTACCCACGGAAATGAAGTATTTCATTATCTAATTTAATAAAAGCAGGACTCTCTCATTGCCATAAGTGAATCAAAAGTGGCCTGTTTTGCTTGCAAAGAATTTTGCTCTGAATTTCTGTGACCAAAGGAGGTTTCAGACTGAGCAAAAGGTCTGAGTGTTCTCTGAAAGTTCCACCTGAAGAAAAAATTGTTACATGCTTTGTTTCTGAACATTTCTCTTGCTACTGGTGTTAAATGGCTTAACAATAAGGTATTATCTTTTTGCACTCAGAAAAGTTGTTTCCATTTGAAATGATGTCTCATCACAAAAGTTAGTATATAAACTAGTTGATCTCATTCACATTTGGAACTCAAGGGAAAGTTGAATGTATCTTCATTTTGTCTAAAGGATTCTCAAAGGCATGAAAGATTAATCTCTTATTAACATTTGCCTGCAGCTATTTCTAAAATGCATTAGTTGGTTTCTGGGAAATTAATTAATCCTCAAGGAATGATCAAGTGTTCTTAGCTTTGTGGGTTTAATGCAGGACTAGGACTTTATCAAAAGAAATACTATTTCAACAGCAAAGCATTAAAGGTGCAAGTTCAGAGCACTGCAACTTGACCTTTTCAGCTTCCCAGCTCTTGTAGAACTCCTGTAAGGCTCATTTTCATAAGTCACAAAGTGACTATTGCACCATAAAGAGCAGCAGAAAATGCGTTAACATTTCTGGTAGGTAAACTGGTTTTTCATATTAAAAAGATTGTCTTAGAAAGGCACTGAAGTTCATACAATAATTGAGTATCAAGGGACAGTCTGGCCAATCTGCAGGGCCCTTTTGTGCCTATTCTATTTCCATGTTCTGTAGCCAGGCATGTCTATCACTGACTTCACTGGCAAAGGCAAGGGGCTGAGTTTCTAATGCATTTCTGTTGAGACCTCACCCTTCAGATCTCTTTAGGATTGCAAACTGCTGCTTTAGGGAAGTCACTGAACTCTCTAACCCAATTTGTATTGTAAATTCCTTCTTATGGTGTTAAAGTCATTATAAATCGCTCTGTAGCATTCATATTATGTTTGATAAGACAACTTCACTAATGCTGCTGCTGCTCCAGAATAGGTATCATCAGCAAAGCCTGCAGGGAAACCAGGGGTGGAGCATTACTGGCTGTGCTGTGATGCCCTTCATAGACACTAGACTCTCTCTGGTAAGTGTGAATTCAAGACCTATAATAATGGACTTAAGTGCTAACATTAAGGGGATGAATGTCATCACTCCCTACATAGGGATGTGACATGAAGTATGAAACATAAGGGAGGAATTGAGGAAGCTTGTGAATTAAAACTGAGAACTCACAAAATAGGTGTGAAAGATAGGATATGCTATAATAGGGTGCACACAAACAAGTGTCAATACTTAAACAGGAGTAATTAATTGCACAACTACCATTACTGCAACAATCTGAAGATGCTAATGGCTCACAAACTGAATGTGAGTCAGCAATGTCGTGTTGTGAAGAAAAAGGCAAGCATCCCAGTGGGGATGTCATAAGCAAGACGAGAATCTGCAAAACAAGATAAGGCAGTCTTCTGCTTTAGTTCACACTGCCAAGGCCTCAGCCATAGTACAGTGTCCAGCTGCGGGCATGCATGTTAAGAAAGATGTGGGATAGTCTTCAGAGATCCTAACAGCAGCAAGAACTATTAAGGGTATCAAAAAACATGGACTATGAGGACAAAGCTGAGGACTAGGGCTTTAGCTAAAGAAGGGGAAAATGGAGAGAGACGTTATTTAATTTTTCAGCTCTCTATGAGATAGCTGCAAAAAGAAAGTGAATCTTCTCCATCTCTGCTTACTGTTGGGATAAAACTTAACAGATTTAGCAGGTGAGATGTGGGATTAGAAGACAGGAAAACCTGCTAATGACTGGAGTGATTGAATGCTGGAATAGATCAAGGGATTTGGGGGATGTTACGGAGTTGCCGCTGGTTGTCTTTGAGACAGTAGGACAGATCATCAGAAATTGCTTCAGGAGTAGCTGATCCTTAGTGGAAAAGATGGATTTGGGTTTTCTCAGTCACTAGAGCTGCACAAGGGTGGATTAATTCAGCTTCCCCATTGATTGCTGCCCAGAGAGATCTCTTGGTCACACACGGAAAGCTGTATCAGGATTTCTGTAGAGTTAGCCTCTGACCTGGGTTTTACATTAAAAAACATGGACTTCAGCTGACACGGAGCCAATCCTGAGTAGCAAGACAGGCTTTACAGCTTTCTCCCACATCCGCTAATTTATTTCCTGTGCTCCCGAGGATCTGTGGTGTGAAGTTAATTTTATGGTTGATGCTGTATAGGCTCTGTAGCAGAACAAACTTTTGTTCTGAGTTTGCACAGCATCCAGTAGAATGGAGCTTCACAGTAACACAACAAGAAACAACAGTAATAATGGCATGGAGGGAGTTGTTCCATCACTAAAGAGTATTTTTCTTTAGCTTTCTTGTGGCTCTGTCCATCTTACATACAATGACAGCACAGAGAAAGAGCAATCTGTAAGCAAGCCTATTAAACTGACAGCTTCTTACTGCTATTCACTGCAGGGCAGTCACATGCCAGATATTAAAAAGAGTGCTCTAAAAATACCAAAATGAACAATAACATCTACATGATACCAACAGGAAAGGCACTGAACAAAACAAAATGAAGTAGAATGCACCAAGGGTGGTAGTTCTTTTGTGTTTGCTCCCCTTAAGGTATAAATAATTTCTTAGATGACTGACACATAGGATTGAATTAATCTGAAAAAGTTTGCTAATTTGAATCTTTGACAACTGTTGGCCATACAAAAGCCTGGGAGAAGTTACATAACTGTCATCCAGAGTTGTGCATTCAATTATGTGTCAAATAAGTTGAGCAAAGTTATATTTCTTAATGCTTCTGTAAGAAGGACTTCATAATTCTACAAGAAGATAACAAGTCTGTTATTTCTCTGCACAGTTTGGGAACATAGATGTTTACCTTTACAAACAGCAACCTAACTACCCAAAGAACAACAGTCACAATTAATTTTCTTACAGTTCATTTGTGCTTTCATTTTTGAAGTCTTGTCTTTTTTTTTCCTCTAATGCCTTTTATATCATTTTTAATACCAGCTTGATTCAATTTCTTCATGCATCTGTTTCTTAATTTCAGTTCGTCTGAACTTCCTCACCTGATGTAAGTTACTCATCTATGTAGATAATAGGCATTTAAGACTGAATTCTCTTAACGAGTGTTTGGCTTCTCTTTGATAGAACATTGGGACTTCTGTGTCCATGTAACTCATGTCTACCTTAGTGTCCACCTCAGTGACGCAGAACGTGTAGGCCCTAAGAGGCCAAGACCATGTCCAGCCATGTCTAGGGTTTCAGAAATCTATCACCCCTTCACCTGCTCCCTCTGGAATCTCATGACTTTTTTTGCTCTTTTTGGTTTAGCAAATTCAGTATATAATCCTTTAATTGAAAAAAATAACAGATTTGACACATCACACTTGCTTTACACATGTATTCTTCTTCACAAAGTATGCTATGATCTTCTAAGAAGACAGGGTGACATCGGACCCCCTGGGGCAATCCTGGGACCCCTGGAGATAGTGGAGAGCCACTGAGCATGGCTGGGGGAGCAGGCTTGTGGAACAGCAAGGTTTGGCAAACAGTTGAGTTATAGCAGGAAGCCAAGAGCCTGCATCTCCTATATAAAGACTGCAGGACTACCAGAAGAGGCAGTGAACATATAGGCAGACCTCCTTGTGGCTGAAGGGGTCTGGTGACAGGGCATGCTGCTACTTAGAAAGATTCTGAGTTGATTAAAAGCAAAGACACATAGTGCTTTGAGCTCTCTCTGTTTTCAAGGAAACATTTCAGGCTTTATTCAGACTAAATGAGGCTTTTTTGCATTTAAAAGTCTTTCAGTCTTTTTGATAGAGTATCCTCTAGAGGAGGTCTAGATATATATCTACCTCAGAACACTGGCCAGCTTTTACTCTTTCTTTCTGTCAACTCTCAAGCTAATTGTGATATACAAGCAGATGTTTGTTCAGATGTGTCACACAGGCCTCTGTGGTTTTCCCCACAGATGAAGTCCTTCAGAATTTTATCGCCTGTGTGAATTTCCGCACTATGCTATGCTAGCACTCTGTGAGCCATCTTCTGTTTCCTCCTGTACGTTTCTATAGGAGATGAACTGTTGGGTTTTGATGTGGGTCTCTGCAGTCCTTAATCTCTTTATGTCTTGATAAAGCCTTCATAACTGATATATATTTTCATTGCTTCTAGATATACCATATCCATATACATATATATACCATGGGTTTGTTAAAAAACCCATGTTGTCAACATATGTTGTGTCTTCCACGTAAAAACATGTAGCAGAACTCCTTCCACACTGCAAACACTATGGGTAGTTAAGAGCATAATGAGGTGTTACAGATGCTTCTCCTAAGACAACATACACATATATGTGTTTTGCATCAATAGAAAGTCCTAAATCATAGAATCATAGAATAGTTAGGGTTGGAAAGGAGCTTAAGATCATGTAGTTCCAACCCCCCTGCCATGGGCAGGGACACCTTCCACCAAACCACATCACCCAAGGTGCTGTCCAACCCGGCCCTGAACACTGCCAGGGACGGAGCACTCACAACTTCCTTGGGCAACCCATTCCAGTGCCTCACCTCTCTTACAGTAAATTCAACTAGCTGATAGAATGGATTCAGTGCTCTCCCTCCTGCAAGAAGAAAGGAAAAGCAAAACTTAATAGCATGCTTTATAAGCAGCAGGCTCTTCTGTCTTTGTCTGTAGCTTGCCTGGCAAGAAAGGAGATTTTCAGGAATTTTGTTCTTGTTGTAGTACAGAACATCCTGATAGACTGATCCTTTCCCTCCAGTCATTGATTTTTTTCATTATTGTGTAAAGGCAGGGAGATTATAAAAGGCTGATATGTATCCTCTCCTAGTCCATGAGTAGGCCAAAAGGATCTCACATTCATGTGGCAGGAGCAGAGATTTGGCAGAAAAGCACTGTTCTGCATCATCTGTTCTTGGTCCCAGCCCCACCCCTGGTGCCATACAGTTTGAGAAAGAGAATTTGGCAAACAGTTCTAGGTGTGTCATTGAGAATCATGTTGCCAAGACAGGGCAGGTGCAGCTCCCCTGGAATCACGCTCATGGCTTAGGCTTATGGCTGTGAAATAGGTAGGTTCTTGGCATCAGCGCTAGAGTAGGATGTCATGGGGCTCCAAAGATTTCCCAAGATCAAGGAAATACCCTGGTAATCTTTTTTCAGGGACAGTGGTTACTTGCATATAAGCAGAGGGAGACACGTCTCATGCTCCAGGATTACACTAAGCAACAGGTTGCTAATATTTATTATAGTTGCTTTCACTGGTTTAGGTGGTTTGGAAAGGAAATTAAATACTGATAATACTAGAGTGTGGCTGAAGATTGAGAATTTACGTATTTAAGTCTGGATGTTGGTTTGGGCATTGTTTGTTTTATTTTCAGGAATTGTTTACATCTACAAGATGAATGATGGATTAATTTTCTGGTGGGAAAAACTACTGTTTCAAGTAAGCAAAAAAAGAGAAGAAACATACCTTCAAGATAGCTCATCCAGTTTTAGCTGATCAGTTTTTTGGATCTAACAACTTTACATTGTATAAGCAGTGTTCCTGAAGAGCAAAGACAGGCGATTTAGTAAATCTATTGTCTGCAAAATACAACTTGTGTGACTAAGGCAAGCAATATTCTTTAATATAATAATGAATTTATTTCTATATAAAGACCATTCTCAGACTTTCATTTTCAAAACTTTGAGGTTATTTATGTAAAAATACAGAAAAACTTTTATTTAAACTTCATCTGTTTTCTCATCTTGTGTCTATTCTGGTATAATTAAAATGAAATAAGTTTTAAGTGCAGGGAGTAATTTTAATAGAAGTTGAGTTTAAAAAGTAGTGGAAAGAAACTAAGTTGTATGTCAAATCTCTTAGATCTCAAGTTAATAATACTGAAAATCCTGTAGGCCACTTTCATAAAATTAACACGCAAAAACACCAGCAGGCAAAATACAATATGCATAATTGAAGCAAGTTAAATGATATGAAGAATGTCTTGAACAAATAGCTGTGAGGGACATGTACTTATACATAACCATTAGTGTAACTCCATAAGTTTACTTAATTAGACTTAATTACAGTTCTGTAGAAGTCAACACAGAAGCTGTGAGATGTGAAAAGAGACATTTTACATATTGCTGTAGGGATCATTGTATTTATGCAAGACATTCACATGGCTTTACTCTGAAGGGCTAATTGAAGCAATTGATTTTGACTACACTAGCAATATGGAAACGGAGCAACTAAAACAACGGCAAGTGCCGCAGGACTGCTCAGGAGTCAGAGCAGTCATCTGTTCTGATTTGCACATGTCATATCAAAAGCATTCTAATGTTTTGCTCCAAACTTTTTACTCAAAGAAATGCACATACACCGAAGCCCAAATCTCATCAGAATATTTTAATTTCACCACAAATAAAACATTGCACAGTCCTGACAACATGCCTGGAAAAAAGCAATGATAAACTGTTGCTCCCCTGAGTCATCTAGCTTGGAGAGAGTTCGAGTTTGACATTGATAACACATTGATTTTGTGACTGCTAGTAGTGGTACTCCAGTGAAGACCTGGTCTGATACCAAAATTAGGTCTACAGTTTATCAAAACTACTAAAGGCAGGGCAGGACACTGGAGTTTGAAGAACATTTTGTAAAGTTAACTGTGAAACATAAAAAGTTCTCTCCATGCTGTATTTTTCCAGATGCAATAATTGCTCAATACAATCATTTTCTAAAGACAGTAGCGAGGCTTGCAACACTCTTCTATGGTATTACTCTATCCAGGTCAGAATGTTGCAGTCAGAGTGAGTGGAGAACTGATTGGATGGACAGAAGGCTCACGGGAAGTCTTCTACTCAGAGACCCATGACAAGTCCACCACAGGGGTACCTACTGAACCTATCCTTTTCAGCATCTCTGTCAATGGCCTGGAGGAGCTGATAGACTGTAGGCTCATCAAGTTTCCAAATGAGAAGTACAAAGGCATGTGAGAATAAGAAATGCAAAGTCCTGCGGCTGGGAAGGAAGAACCTGGGTGTCCTGGCAGGAGCAATCTGGGCATGAACCTGCAGCGTGCCCTGGCAGCAAAGGCAGCCGACAGCATCCTGGGCTACACAAACCATGGCAGAGTCAGCAGACTGAATGGAGAGTGAGAGCAAATCTGGATGCTCTGTCAGTTTTTGGGCTATCAATACAGAAAAGACACTGGTGAACCAAAGCAATTCAGCAGAGGGCTGCTGACATGCTTGGGGGACTAGAGCATTTGTTCAGTAAGGTGAGGCTAAGGAAATGGGGCTTGTTGACTAGAGTTGGGAAGGTTTTCAAGGCACCTAACAGCAGCCCGCTGGAACCCAGGAAGATGTTATGAAGACAGAGCCTCTTTCACAGTGGTGCATAGTGGGAGGGCAAGAGGCAATGGGCATAAATTGGAACAAGAGAGTTTCAGCCTGGCTAAAAGAAAAAAGAGTCTAATCGTGAAGGTCACCCAGGGACATTGCCATCCTTGAAAGTTTCTGTGATGCAACTAGATAAAGCTCTGAGCAACCTGGTCTGACCCCACAGCTGACCCTCTTTGAGCAGGAGGTTGGACTAAAGCTCTTCTGAGGTCCCTTCCAAACTCATTTTGTGGTTCTAGGATTTCATGATCATTCTAAAAATCACTTCGTTTTCAGAGTGTTTCCATAGTTCTCACTTTCAGGAGTTTATTCAGGGAATTAATGCAGAGGATAACAGTGGAGCACATAAAAATTTTAAGTAAAATTTTGAGAATAACTTTTCTGAGAAGCAACCAGACCTCCTGGAACACTGATTTTTTGTGCTGATTTTTGTTTGTTTGTTTGGGCTGTTTGTTGTCGTCCGTCCCCCCCGTCCCCCCCCCCCCTTTTTTTAATCATTGCAAAATTTGGTGAGGCACAAGACAGAGATCATAGAATCATATAATGACAGAATCATATAATGACGTAATCAGATAATGACCTAGCAAAGCCATGCAGAGATGCAGAAAAAACCAGTGCTGGCTCTGTAACTGTAAAATCACTCTATTTTTCCCTTCTTCTGTTTACACCATTCTTCACAGCCCAGGACATGAACCTTCTTCATGGGAAGAGTTACGAGGTATGATGAATCTGAGGGAAGGATAGGATTAGGGGGATCCTGATTTAATAAGACAAAGTATACTTTACACTGCATACTGCTAATTAATGCAGTTAAGGGGCTAGAAGACATAAATTTTACTGTAATTGCTCTTCTCAGGAAGGATGACATTTAACACCTCCAACTCCCCCCCCCCCCCCCCCAAAAAAAAAAGGATGTTTTTTCTGTGCCAAAAGCTTTGAGTGAACCATTTTAAAAGCATCTTCAATTTAAAGTAACCACAGATTTAAGACCTTGGGCCACTTCCTCGGGTTTTGTGAAGTAGCGTGTTTCTACTGACTTCTGTGGGATAAATGTGACTCATACTGGTGGAGCATAAAGACCTAAACCCCCTTCTAGGCAGAAGCAGGCAAATGTTCCTATATGTGAAAAAAGCTTAAAAAGATGCTATCTGAGAGTAGACAATTACCAAAGACCTTTCTCCAAAAAAAAGGCAATAGACTAAGAAGTCACTTTCAGGGCTAAGGAAAAGAAAAGGAATACTTTTTTTCTCAGATCAGAAAGAAACACATCAATGAGATAGAGTCCATCTGGCTCCTGGACTCCCAAAATATGAGAGCCCCTGAGGCTGAATTGTCTTCTTTAGGAAACAGTGTTCAACCTACCTGTCACTCAGTGACAGAGAAATAAGTTCAAAATAAAATTTCTTCGGGAAGAAGAAGAAGCTGGAGTTGTGAAGTCTAGAGGGGTGAAATAAATTCACTTTGCACAAAATGATAAAGCACCTCAAGAAGATGAAGAGCATATTTCATGGAAAGAAAAAATACCTGCCAACAATTGTCACTACACTGAGCTGAAAATTTACATCAGAGCAGATACCTGTTCTGATGGAGAGAGGGGAAGTAAAGTTCAGAATCTTTTTCTTCTTCTTTTTTTTTTTTTTTTTTTTTTTCCCCAGTGCCCTACTGTACTGATTCTGATTTATCAGTCTGAAAGAGCGTTAGTGATTTGGAAGGAAACCATTTCGGGAGAGCACAAGGAATGCGCTGGTGTGTTTAAAAGCTAAAATCAAGTTTCTTAATCTCAAAAGAATTCACAAACAGGCAAAGAAGAAAATAAAGCCCATTGTAATGGACAACTACATCTGAAATATTTTAAAAGACATCTTAAACCAGTGTTCTCCACTGCCTGCTATAAATCCTCTGTCTGGGTGGACTGTAAAATCTTCCCGCGACTGTTAGACTGGAAAATAATATGAATAATGCTAAGGCATTGAATGATGTTAAATTTTAATCATAAAACAATATCAGTACTCTAAAAAATTTTAGGATGGTATTAGTTTTCTGTATCTTATTTCACTGTACTAATATAAGAAATTATGTTTTTGAGGATAACTTTATGAAAAGATGAATTCAATTCAGCTATGTAAGTCCTGTAGTACTAGTATTGGATTAGTGTTCATCACAAAATCAGATAGATGTTCTTTCTGTAGTCAAGGCCATTTTTGTGGAGGGCTTCTCCTGAGCATAGTGAGAGAGAGTCCATGCCCCAGTGAACTCTGTGTAAGACAGTAAAGCTGAGGTAGTGAAGTGTATGCTAACAAATGATAGTGTCAAGTACAATTTTACATGTGCACAGTTTACTAATATTGTGGTGTTTCTGACCAGAGAATTTTAAATGCTCCTGATTTTTGGCAGTACTTGTGTTCTCAAGGTGGAATGCTTAATCTTTTCAAGCATTTTTAACACCTTCGGAGTATTAATTCATGTTGTTATTGCACCAGAGGAATTTTTGGGAAGTGTGTATGGTGACTGCCTATTTTTTTAAAAAGTTTTCCACAGATTCTTTATGCAATGAAATGCAGGTTTCATAGGCTCCTCAATTAGATCTCCTACATATGTTTGCAATTTGGGAGGCTGCAAGGGGCTAGTGGAAAGTCTTGGCTGCTGTTTCTTTCTGGCTAGAAGACCCATACTCTAGTTCCATGGATTTAAGGAGTCTTAGAAAAGCAATTAATGTGGTCTGGTTTATTTATTATACTTATCAGGCACTTACACAATGTGAAATCAGGTCAGTGTGGCATGTGCCAGATCTGGTTTGCATACTGTAGTTGCACAATTTATTTGCTCCACACATGTACCTGAAGCATACAGAATGCACTGCACTGCAATGGAAGGCAAAATTAAGCAGTCTTGATTTTATGTGTGGATGTATTAAAAAAAGTATTTTCAAGTTGAATCTCTGCAAATAAAATCATGCTTCAAGTTAAGATATGCATCCAGCTTTTTACATTAAATTTTGCGCCTCCACTCTGGTCATTGCACCAGTCTGTAGAGGCTTACCCAGTGGTACTCAGTGTATCAGACTCTGCTCATCAAAACTGACTGGAACTGGAAACATGCTGTCTTAGAGAGCTGTTTCACCCCAATAAGGGTTTTGTTTGAAGCAACTGAGCCTTTCCCATTGTTCAGAGTGAAGTAATTTATGGGTATATGGAATGAGGGAAAAATAGGGCTCTTTTTCAATTTATCTTACATGATTCTGACCAGAACAAGTCGTTTTCTGAAATGCTAAAAGTCAAGTTATTCTATTATAAATGGAATAATTCATGTATATATTTATGCTTGTTCTTCAGAAAGTTTTGATTTATTTCTCCAAATACAGCTTAATAGAGATTCTAATCAGAATGTTGTCTGTACAGACTCAAACCATTTAGCTATAAATCACTCCTTCCGAAAATATGTAATTGGTCTTCTCTATGAAGACAAAATTTGTTATTTGCTCAGACCTATGCTAAAGATCATCAGTAACTGATGCTATAGAGGTTCAATTAAGATGTAAGTGTAAATTGTCCACAGTAAACTTCAGAAATTAGTCTTCAATGGGACACATCAACATTTCAAAGTTTGAAAGCAATACTTGGGAGCATGAGTCACTGAGCTTATCCTGAAGCTTCATCCTGCTTAGTAAACTAAGATATTTAAAAACCTGACTGGTCATGGCCCTGAGCAACCTGCTCAGGGTTGACCCTGTTTTGAGCAATCTCCTGAGGTGCTTTCCAATGTCAACTATTCTTAGATTTGGAAAATTCTCGAAACTCTCCCTTCTGGTGTTATTCTCTCCTTATAAGGAAGTTCTTGTGGCAAGTTATTATATAAACTTGATTTACAGGAAAGCCTCTACTTAAACTGTTTTCAGCAAATGACTTTGACTGAATTTTAAGCTTGTCTTTTAGGATATGCTGTAGCTACCCATGTAGTGTTTCTGTTAATTAAAGCAAATAATCTTCATGAAGGTTCTTGAACTGTCGTCATCTTAAAGTGAATATTATATATGCAGTAGCATCTGAGTGTTCTTGCCAAAGCTAGGCAGCAATTTCTCTTGCTGATTGAGCACTCCATCATGAGAACAAGGAGACAACTTCTGCACTGTTTTGTACCTGGCAGAACTCCATTGACTTCATTAGGTAGATTTATCCTGAGCATTGTAGATTTCTGAATGTTATAGGAATAGAACATAAAAAGACACCTAGATTTGAAAAATTAAAACATAAAAAGTTACTAGCTCTGGGCCCCTAAAAACAAAGTGGTAATGCTGGGGATGTATGTTCCAAATGCAGGAGGCTGAATTTACTGAATTAACGTCAAGCTTGGATTGGGATGTGTTGGACTGACAATAGTTTTGAAATGACTTGCAAGACAGAATTTTAAATGGCATTTTGAGCAAAATGGGATTTTGATCAAAACAAAAACTAATTGATTGTAGTTTTGTTCAATTTCCCAATAAAGACAAAAATGAGCCTAAGAAAAGACAGGACAGAAAGTCCTTTTTTAACTTTTTCAGAATGGTACTCTGGACTGGCAAAATCTGTATTGCCTCAGTGTATGTTGGTGAGCACTCTGCTTGACAGGTTGTCACCATCTTCAGCAGGAAAATGTTTTGGAAATCCCAGCACTTGTCTGCTAGGCTCCAGTGCCAGCAGTCAGTCCTGGGGATTAGCTGAAGTGTTCGGGTTTTTGTGATGTCTCTCACAATGGGATACATGCCTGGAGGTCCACCAACTAATGACGCTCAAATATTCTTCCTTCCACTTCAATCCAGTGAAAAGAGACAAAGAGTGGAAATGAAAAGAGGGAAGAACAGACAGAGAGGAAAAATATAGCAGATACAGAAAAAAAAAGTCAAATGGTCACCCAAAGAGTGAAAGAGAAAGTTATGAAGAGCCTGGGGAAAAGGGATTGGTGAAGTTTTTCTTCAAGCTACTTTTACAGGTTTATTGTTAGTCTGGTTTTCCCATGGAGAAGCAGCACACCTTTTCACGCTTTGTGTATGCATCCTCTGTTCCCATAAAAGTTGTTGAACTACTTGACCCCTGTAAGTTTCATTAGCATGAATGCTGGTGCAGGAGAAGAGAAAAATCTCTTCCTCTCTGGGAATGGAGGGGAAGATGTAGCACAAACACATACTATGTAACCTGGAGAATCCACAATGGAAAGAAAGGTCATGAGTACCTAAACTCTGGAAAAGCTTCAGGAAGAGCTTATACTCCAGCCTATCAACCATGAAACCCAAGTAAGTAGGAAACAATGTTTTGTAAGTTATGAAACTTTTGGATTTCCCTTTAGAGAAAAATTTACCAGAAAATGAGAAAGATGAGTGACTCTCACTAGCTCCCACTGTTTTCTAGAAAGATTTTCTTCCATTTAACATAATTTTAATTGCCATATTTCTTCTAATGTCAAAACTCATAAAATCATGTGTTCCTTATATTTGAATGAAAGTGGGCACACACAGACAACATCCAGACTAAACACAATTTCTAACATATTTTTGTTATAGGGTCTAATTTTCCTCAATTTGTTTATATTGGCATAACCACACTGACTTCAGGGGAACAGAGTATATTCAGGCAAAGTGAAAATCTAGTCCATGAAGTCAAGTCCTCTCTTTCTCTCTCTCTGTGACTGAGCAAACTATGCTTTTATTACAGCACACTTGTTTTTCTTATGTGGAATTCAAAAGGCTTTATCACTCCGTTGTCAAGCATCCCATTCTAAGATTTTTAACATCAAACTGACTTTTTAGAATAATACATTCAACACTAAAACCTTTCATCTTATTTGATAAAGCTAAGGAATAGATATCATTATCCAACTGCCCCCTTTATTCTTGTATCAAACACATCCTACTTTTCTAGGCTATTTAAACCACTTGACAAAGCGCAGTTAACCAGCACGGATGGCCACCATAATTTTATGTACTGTATTGAGTGAAAAATACATTCTTGTTTAGACTTGATTATGTGATGGCAAACATGACTGCTGTGGAATTTACAATATATAACATAGCTATTTCAAATATAAAACCAGTGGAAAATATTTTCTTCCCTGTTATGTGGGGGTTTGTGTAGAAAGCTTGACTATACAAAAATATTTTGGAATTCAGTATTAAAACAAATTGTTTTTTTTCAGAGTAGTCAGCATTCCAAAACCAAATATATTGTAGTTATAGAAAATTACAGTATATTTTATTCTACTTCATGCATCATTAGCAAAATTGCCTGTTCACTTCTTCTACTAAAATCCACATTGTGGGTGCTAACAATAATAATAATAAAAGAAGCACAGAGAGAGTTTTAGCCATTATGTGGTGAGTGCAAGCCCAAAGGTTAGAAAAACTGTGTTTTGACTGGTATGCAGAGTATCGTTGATATCTAGCCCATAAAAAAAATAATTGGATTAATTTTTATTTTTTTTTTTTTTGCTGAGGTATTTTGCCAAGGCAGCAACAACTTAAAAAGAGATTTATTTAAATGGTCATAGACCCCTGACTGTGTTTCTCCCTCAGCAATCTTAAATTCTGACCCTGTGCATGATTTAAGCCAAATGGTGTCAAAGAGGATGATGCAGGGTAGGGACTGTAAACTTTATTTTATAACTATTGCAGTGGAAGCAAGTAGATATAATCACTGTGCTCTACAGCAGATCCTCAGACCATCATAGTACCTTGACACTCTGCTTTAAGATAATGCCTATAAAAGAAGACCAATTACAAAGCAGAACATTTCATAAGTCATAAAAAACAGTCAAAAGAATATTTTTTCACTTAATATGAGTATGTCTGGCATTTCAAGTGACTGGAAAAATTGCCTGAGTGTAATTTTTATCTTTACATACTTGCTTTAAACCACAGTTATAAGCGCTTTATTTTGGAAACTGAGAATA
Organism: Amazona ochrocephala; assembly: GCA_039720435.1. Lineage (NCBI taxonomy): Eukaryota > Metazoa > Chordata > Aves > Psittaciformes > Psittacidae > Amazona > Amazona ochrocephala. The sequence continues at coordinate 49,490,526 of CM077881.1, read as the reverse complement.
ATACCAGCACTAAAGGCATGCTCTGGCTTTGATTAAACTATATTTTTATTAATGCAAACTTTAGATATATGATAGTTAAGGGTGAACTGATTTCAATTTACTTATACAGTTTATGCTTCTGTTCATTGTTGCAACTTGTTAGTCTAGTACTGGGACTTTCAAATGGACCTAAAGGAGCTAAATGTCTAAATCTGACTGAAATTTAGTGGCAAATGGATATTTAGTTACCTTGGACCTCTTAGAAATTCCTACCAAGAAACTTCTCAGCTTCATCAGTTTTTATAACACATAAATACAGGTGATATTTGCCGATTTTTAAGGCAGAGAAAGGATGGTTCATTGCTTTCCCCACATACAGAAGCATAAAACAGCTGGGTCAAACCAGGCATAGACTGGCTGTAACTATCAATGGGGAACATGCAGGCAGAGGGCTGTAACTGTGCTGAGCCCACCTGTTTAATTGCCCTCCCTGGTGTAACAAAGGTCAGTACATACTCTCGAGATATTCTGACCATACGTAATCATTCTTGCAAGCTAATGCAAACCAGTTTGTTGCAGGCTCCCTCTGGTAAAGCCTTGGCTAAGCAGAGCAGCTGAAGCAAAGCATCTGCTGGATGTTGGATGCTGCAGTGAGTTACATGGTGGCAGTGAGTGCAGCAGATGCATGGGACATGGGATAAGTGTCTGGAAGGCATGCTGAGGTTGCCATAAGTGTCTGGGGGATGCTATCATTCCCAAAGGTGTTACCAGCTGCCTGCAGTCAAGGGGGTCCCATTACTAAAGAACAAAGCTGTGAATGCCTGTCCTCTGGAGCTGTCTGTGCTTGAGGCAATTGAGGACCAAGCCCTCAGAAGAATGTGCTGACATCATTATTTGTGGGCTTTTGTAGTGGTGTTTTCTCATGTTTATGATGTGTTTGTATTGGTCTTCTCTCCAAGGGTGCTTGTTTGTTAGTTTTCAAATGAGAATCATATAAAAATTACAATCATAAATGTCAGAGGCTGAGCCTAGAGAAACAAAGCAACCAGAAGATCATTCACCCTGATTTGTCTTTGAAATAAATTTGAACATATGAATGGTTTATAGGCTCTGTTTCGTTTTCAGAGTGTTCTATAGACTGAACTTGTTAATGTTTAAGAGTACCTTGTTAAATCTGGAGTCTCAGGTTGCATGCTGGTAAATTAATTCTTTATGAAACCTGAAGTATTGTTATAGCTTTAAAGTGATAACCTAGATGTTTTCATGTGGTTTTCCTGACTACATGAGAGCCTTTTTCTACCCCAGGTATCCCACTGTCCCAGTCCTCGGTACACCAGCAGATTAGCTAGTTTATCTTCTTGGTATTTTCTTGAAGGTATGTGTTATGTGAGGATTTATTTTCTTATTCTGCTAGTTTTTCATGGTCTGTGTTGGAGGTTTGGAGTCATCAGACTAGAAGACGGTGGCTTCCATGCTGCTGTCCAACTTTGTAATTATTGGCTCATAAGTTAAAAAAATAAAGTCCTTTTGAATCTTAGAATTTTGGTTTTCCCAAAATATCATGGCATTTCAAAATAACATGAGTTTGACACATCTTTAGTGAGAAAAAAACTCCAGTGTTTCAATTTTTTTGGCATTTTGATATGTTCTGTCAGGATATATCAGTCACGTCCTGACCACACACAGCAGTGTGATTGACAGGGTTGTAGGAGCAGGCAGCAGTCCCAGCCTTTCTCTTTCTCAGTGAGATGTATTCAAAGAGATTACAGACCCTCCTGCTTCTCATATTTTTAAATGAGGTTTACCACCCCAAGCATACCCCACACATCTTCCTCAGCTCTTTAGCTGTCACTAAAGCCGCTCAGTCACGTCCGTTCCCCGGTCATAATATGGCCAGTGCCTGCCTGAGGTATAGGAGCTAAAGATTTGGAATCTCATTGTCCTTGGGTGGAGTTCTTTCCACTAACCAAAGAGCACAGCTTCCTCCTGCTTCAGAAAGAATGCCTGATGCTGAAAACACTAGCACTGGTGTGGGAGTATCAGGTTGAAATATCCCAGACCAGTGAGCAATGAAGGCTGGAGTGAAGAACAATCGCTGCTTCAGTGTTACAAACAATATGGTTTTGCTTTCCACTTCAGTGGCACTTGCAACTTTCATTGTCAGTGACACTTTCAAAATCAGTTGTGCTGCACTGTGTTGTGATGTGCCTGGAGAAGTGCTCCCCTCGCTTACTTGCTGGTGTTGGCTGCTCCTTGCTCTTCCTTGAACTGCGAACTGGAGAGGAGGAGCCCTGTAAAATATGAAAGAGCAGCCTCATGGGACTTCTTCAAGCTCAAAAGGCATCTAGACTCCCCTCACTGTGTTGCCCTTTTCTTCTCATAGCCACAAAAATGTGTCTCTGGCAGTTGCCGTTTCAGCTGTTGCTACAGTTGTTGGTTTTGTTTTTTAAGAGCAAATTCACCCCACTTTGTGCCTCACTTAACAACGCTCAAGCTGCCTGTCAGCAGAGACCGATCTCCTGCTGTGGGCTGTAAGCGTACTACCGTAGCCCGGCCGCCTGCCTGGGGCCATCGCACCCGCGGAGTTCTGCTTAGGTGAATGTCAGAGAGAAAGGAGTTCAGCTTTCGGTGTGAGGGGTGCCCTCGTGGGTTTCTCCATGTGGCAGGATGGTGGCTGCCGGCGGGTGGAGCTGGGATTTACTTTGGTTTGCTTTGCTACCGGGTTCCTCATGCAGCTCTGCCTCTGGTAATGCCCCAAAACCAGACAAAGAAATGGTGGGAGATTGTGGTGTTTTTTTTTTTTTTTTTTTTTTTTTTGGGTAGGGGGTGTGTGTGTGTTTTTTATTGTTTGCTTGTTTTTCTTTAGCAAGAAATAGGAGAGTTTGGAAAGGCTGAATGTGGTGCTATTATTCGAAGAGGGGGAACGACTCCGTGCCTCAGTGCTGCCCGTCACCCCAGGGTGAGCGATGTGAGGGAAGGAGAGATGGGGGTAGCCCTGAGCTGCTGAAGGGTTTTCCTGAGGCTTCATCATCTAAACCCTGCATCTCTAAAATACCGTATTAATAGCTGCCAAGTGCAGAAGCAATAGTGAGCGAAAGATAAGTGCAGCTGTGCTTGGCTTCAGTGCCTGCAGAACCTGCGTTGGGCTAGTCAGTGTTGAAGAAAATACTGGGTTGTACGTCTGGTTTCTGTTTAAAAAAGGGTATTTGGTATACTTGAAAGCAGGTTGTTTGGAAAACTGTTATTACGTGTCGAGATTTTGTGCTTATTTCTTTGACTTCGATGTTTTTATAAAAGGAGCTGGGGTTTTTGCCTTTTTTAGCCTTCTCCCCTCCCCCAACCTCATGACAAGCACCTTTAAAGGTTGCAAGCAAATGCAAATCCGCTAAAATACCCCAAGTCTGAGCTGTATTCAAATGGATTCTCTGAGCTTTTTCTGAAGGCTGAATTTGAAGAAGAGGATCTGAAAAAAACCAAACATTATGTACCGAGGGTTTTGGCAGGGTGTGGAAAGAGAGAAAAAGGCGGATTTCTCAACTGGCTTTGTTGACTGAAATTGAGCTCCAGTGATTTGTATTCACTAAGGACTTGGCCTGGTATGGTGAAAGGTTAAACACAGGCTTAACCTCTTGAAATTCTTCAGAAATATTTTGCATTCCCCAGTCAAATTGCTTGTGAGCAGCTTTATCCCATGAGAATCTACTAAGTTGTGAAAAGCTCTCTTCTTCTAACACACCCTGCTCTATGTCATAATGTTAAGTAATATCTTGACAATTTCATTTTGTATAGTATATTGAAGACCAAATGAACAGCAGCCAAGAAGAAAAAATGTGAATGAATGTATTACTTGCAACTAATTAACTTCTTTGGAGTGCCTGATCAGTGGCAATATTAGCAGAAGTCACTGAGAGAGCAGAAGTGGGATTCAGATTTTGTGCTTCACTGGAATGGGAAGGAAAACCACTTTAAATTCCATTTTGCTTTACTATCTTGTCATCTGTTTAACAGTGTGGAAGTTATTTGGTTGGGATGAATGGCACTTGCCAGTTGAGTTTTTCATCTAAACACCTTAAATTAAGTTGGTGTTCAGGGGTTTTAGTCAAAATTTGCACATTTTATGAAACACTGTTACTCATACCTGCAGTGAAAAAAATCTCACATTCAGTGGTATACTTGTTCTCTGCTTAATCTATTAACCTTTTATGCTCTTTATAAAAAGATGTTGAAATGCTAGTGTTTCTTCTTGATTATAGGTGAGAACAAGTGAGTGCTGTGCATCCATCATGTAAGGTACTCAGATTTGGATTATATTGGCATCCCCACAATAGTGACTTCCCAGGTCCTGTCCTAGATTCTTCCACTAAAACCCTGGGATGCATATAAAATATAAGTCCAGGGCTAGTCTAGAGAGCTGTCAACTAAATGTGCTGGTTTATGCACTCTGTAAGGCCCAATTAGAGAGTCATAAGACCCACTTCATCAAATCGCTTTGGCATTTGGTTAAATTGAGTTCTATCTGGAATGACTCAGAACTAGGTTAAAGCCGGTAGTGCTTTGAAGTGCTGATTCAAGGGAACTTCAAAATATCCTTAAACTTGTGTAGATGTCATTGTGAACACAGCAGCTTTTTTAAATTCTAAGTGAATTAAGATGCAACAGGTAAAAACATCTGTTACGAGTGATGACCCAAAATTCAGGGTCTGGCAATCATAGCATAGTTAGGGTTGGAAAGGACCTTAAAATCATCTAATTCCAACAAACCAAGCATTTCCTTTGTGAAATCTTCCTTGTTTGCGAAGGAGTGTGTACAGAATAAAATCAACAGTAAGAAATCTAGATTCTTAAATCGTGGCCATTGTCTCTGCAGTGTGACTGTGACCTTAGTGGCCTACATTCCTTTTCTTCCCACTAGGGTAACAGCATGACTGACTTTCACTGTCCTTCAAGTGGTTTTTTATCTCTGGTGTAAGCATGACTGTACTTAGTCCCCTTGCTCAGGAAATGCTGGTTACATGACTTTATTCTGCTCACAGTTTACTTACTTTTCAGGTGACGAGAAATGTCTGTTCTCCGTGCACTTCCATGATGAGCCCTGTCCTGTGATCTGCAGAGGTGTGATGAGCGTGGCTACCAGCTTCTAAAGGTACTTCACAATTAGCTGTATAAGTAACCTACTTAATGGCAAGTGCTAAGAAACTAGGAAATCTGCCTATGCATGTTGATGTGTAACAGAGAGCCATTTTGTCTTTAAATGGTCAGCAAATATCAGCTGATTTATCTTTTAGGCAAAGAACAGCAGGGGTCAGATCACCATGCCCTGTCTGGCTAGGTATAGGCTCTAGATTACCAGAGCTTGAGGAAGATCAGTGAAGTAAATCACTGATATAAAACAGTGAGGGAAGTCTATATGTACTGTATGGGGCTAGAATCTCACGCATTAACAAATCTGACACATACAATTCTTCTGTAGAGGTCAGGAGCCATTTATTTTTGTGAAGAATAATGGTTTCCTTTTCTCAAATTCAATCTGTGTATGAGCTTTCACAGCAAAGATGAGTGAGTTTTCTTTTTTTCTTTCTAAAAAAAAAAACCAAACCCCACCAAAAAAAACAACAAAATAAACCCTGTGAAATATGTAGCCTGTGTATAGAACCCCAGTGGAGGTGAAGCATGAGCTCTTAACTTCACGAGGGTAAATCCCATGTAGGAAATATAAGCAATGATCTGACAATATATAGGCAAGTCTCTGACAAAACTTTCACTGGGAATTAGCTTTATCCTCACAGGATCGACTGGTGAATGTGAAAGCTGTACTTCTGAGACTAGGTTCTTGTCCAAGCCTTGTAGAGATGTGACTGCTTGTGCAGTGGTACTCAGGGAGCGCTAACAAAAACCCAGTCCCAGAAGCAGAGCAGCTTCCACGTTCAGAATCCATATCTGCATTACTATTGACACCATTGTGCTTTAGGTGTTCTCCAAGTTGTCTGTATCTGCTTAAAACTCCCACTGCATCACAAGGGTATAATGTGTTATGAACAGGGATGTTGGATTTCTGTCGTCAAAAGCAAAAATGAAATGAGATAATGTAGGTGGACATTGTCATGATTTCCTTGTTGTACATGATACAAAAACATCAACATGCTTGAAAAAACAGCAAATGGAGTAATTTCTTTTTCTGACATCCGCAGTGAATTTCTAAAGGATGCTTTGTGTCTATAATTTTTTGTTGTTGTTGGGTTTTTTTTGGTTGGGTGGGTGGTTGGTTTTTAGTTTAGGGCTTGACCCTGCAAGTATTTTTGCGTGTTGAATAACTGCTTATACAGGCAATTCCAATGGAAAAAATACCCTGAGTATTCTTTTAGAAAGCAATCTCTTGTGTACTTCACAGTTTAAGGCTTTGTGATGCAAAAAAAGACCACTTAGTATTGTAATCATTATTTCAGAAATTACTAACTATAGATAATTCAGTTCTGTATTTGTCCCTAAAGTAAATGATCATTTTCAGTATGAAAAGAAAGCAACCCTTCCAACTTAACTTTTACCTCAGGAAATGGAGAAGTTTTGAAATAATAGTTTAAAATTTTCTGGACTTGTTTCCCCCCTTGCTTCTACCCTAAGTTTTGCTGGCCTCCAAGATATTTTTTTTTATTGGTTTGTTTGAAAAATGGAATATCTGTATCTAGGAAGAACAAGGTGATGTTATTTGAAAGAAAGAAAGGAAATAGAAATATGGATTATTTTGATGTTTCTCTGCCTGCGGGATTTAAGATAAAAAAAAAAACAGTTGAAGAGATTTCATAGTTGGATACTTAAGATCAGAAATTATTGAACAAAAATTAAGTAGACTGAGAAGATAGCTTAGCTAGCAAGGGGTTCCTTAGCTCTTGCTACTTGAAGACTTTGAAATTGAGGAAGTAAGAATTTCATAAGAGAATAAGTTTTGGTGGTGTTTTTTTTTTTTTTTTTTTTTTTTTTTTTTTTTTTTTTCTGGACTGTGATTGCATATCTAATCTCTTGTCAGGTTTGTTTGTTTGTTTGTTTGTTTTTTAAGTACTTTTTCTCGCTTTTCTTTTAAAAGTTTTGAAGGCCAGAGCCTTCACTGGACAATCCTTGCACAACTTTCATTAGAGCATTTTCTAGGTCTGCCTGTAGAATAGGCTGATTAAAGTGTCAGTGGTATATGAAAAATTCTTGACTGCTTGCAACTCTAACTTATATCCTTCCCTTTCACACTGGGACTAATTGTAGATGAGGGCAAGAAAAAAACTTAAGTTACTGAGGAATTTTTTACAGTCTGTCCTCAGTCACTGCTACTTAAGTTGACAAACTGTTTTCTCTTTCACCTGGTTGGCTTTGTCTGTGTCTCTGCAAGTTAACTTAATCCACACTTGGCTGTCAAAATACAGTTTCATGTGTCCAGTACCCGCTTACACCAGAATGTAAGTCACCTAGAAACTGGACAGTTGAGGTTGAATTCTCCTTAGGAGCTTAGGGTAATAAGACAAGAATCATAGTGCTGTTTTTTACGTCCATGCAGCAGAGAGTATGACCAGGACTGAACAGAAATGTCTCTCATTCCACATTCATATTTCAAGTGTAACTCTGGTGATGAACAACATCTTGTTGTTTGTTTGTAATAAAGTGTATAAACATACTTGGTGTCACTGCGGAAACATAAAGTTCACTGTCCTTATAAACTTTGAAGGGTGCTCAAATAATGCCTCAGCTGTTGGCCAGGTGCCAGTTGTCTGTAAGAATGCAGTAGAAACCTGTTGCACATAACAAGGCATGGGAAAGCAACATGCTTTATATGGATTTATTAATTGTAAATCCTGAAAATCAGATTCTTGAAGAGGTTGGGGAAGCTGATATCGCAGAGGAGTTGCAAGAACCTTTTCATGCTGCTGGTTGCAGGCAACACTAGTTTAAGCTGGGCTCAGGCCAGCCATGTTTGTGCTAGTAAGATTTAAACTTGTTGCTATTCGAAAATCGCCTACTGTATCAGTGTATCAGGCTTTGTACCTGGCAAATTGTTTGCAGATCTGCCATACTTGGGGAACAAAAGCAAGCTCCTGAGCTGGGGGAGAGGGAAGGATGTGAGAGAGGATTGTCAGGCTGTATGGCTACAGATTGTCTAGAACAAAAGGATGCTATCACATACTGCTCTCATCTGTTTGAATAGACAGAGAAAACAGCAGTCCAGGCATACCCTTTGCCATCTACTAGTCTAACATTACTTGATGCATCAGAGACATGGTTTATTTACAGCTTAATTCTTATAATGTTCCAGTATTGGAACATTTTCTTCCAGTATTGGAAGGCTTATCTACTCTATTTTGTTCATTAAAACCGCACCTCAGGCAGGTTCTGAATGTCAAAGGAATGATGCATATTACCTTTATATTACTTAGTAACTTCATTGAAGGGCTCTAGCTGCCAAACAGCTGCCTGAGCTGGCAAACTGAAGGGAGCTTGGCTTGTGCCGGAGGGCTGACTGGCTACTTTCAGCTAAGGAGGCTGTTCGCGCCTCCCGCTCAGACAGTGATCTTTGGAGGGAAGTCAGGACATCTGCATGTCTGTAGGTATTTGTGTGTATGCACATCCTCTGCAGCTGTCCCTGTACTAGATTTGCAGAAGCAACCTGCTTAAAATGTGTGTTCTGTCTTGCTAGAGGAAAGGTAAACAGGAAGATCACACCCTGCCCAAGAGGTAGACAGATGTGAATTAGGGTCTGGTTTTGAGTGGTAGGGACAGGTGGCTGCCTGCAGAAAAGTGAGTCATAGTCCAGAACCTCTGTATCTGGAGAAAAAGGGAAAAATCTCGTGCCTCAGATGAGAGGGGAAGAAGCTATGGAAGAAATGGAAGGAGGTAGTGTTGCCACCTGCATCAAAATCACCATTGGTTTCTCGTAGAGTTGCTTTCTCATCAAACTTATGGGTTTGCTCTTGCAAACCTGATGAAGTGGTGCAGGTTTCTTTTCTTCCTTTCAGCCTTCTTCCTCACTCCCAAAAGTTACTCTCCCGTCACCTCTGTCTACATTTCTGAATGGTGTTGCTCAGGCTCTATCATCTCTTTTCCAAATAGTCCAGGAATATGAGGACAACAGCAAGAATTCCCAGTAAATAAAAAAATTATGACTGTGATTATTACGAATATATTCTCCTATTAAATGGTGCAGATTAACTCACATGATCACAATGTGCATTGGCAAAGCGTGTGGGAGATTAAACCTGGAAAAGCTATTAAAAAGCTCACTGTCTTTTCCAGTCCCTTTATATTTGAGAAAACAAAAAGTAAACAAGCTCAAGTAAATTGAAAAATTTGTTTTTAATGGTTCTAAAAAGCTAGTCAGCTATTTTTAAGCTCATTAATTCTATCTGCAGTGTATGTTCTAAGACAAACATAAGTTTCACAAAACCTTCAGAATGAGTTTTTCTTATAATTTCAAATGTGATTTCTTTCTTAGTGACTAGAGAGAGGACCATGACTCAGAGTGGTCTCAAAGAGCTTACCAGAGACAGCAGCTGTGTTGCTCCTGACTTGACCTTGCTTAGGGTAGAGTCCTGGTCACTGAACTCTACAGACAGTCCTTCTATGACTGTGACAGGAAAGATCACTTTGACAGGTCCAATCCCAGCTGTCAGTGGTATGCTTATGTAAAGCCTTTCTGACTAGTCAAACTAGCACTGTGCAATATGAAAACAGTTTCTTCCAAAGGTAGCATCTGCCCCTCAGTATCTTGGAAGTAGCTCTTACCCAAAATCTCAGAAGACATGTATGGTCATCTCTATTGGGTTTGCATAGCAAGGTTTTGGTAATGGGAGGGCTACAGGGGTGGCTTCTGTGAGAAGCTGCTGGAAGCTTCCCTCATGTCTATTAGAGCCAATGCCAGCCGGCTCCAGGGCAGACCGACTGCTGACCAAGGCCAGGCCCATCGGTGATGGTGGCAGGACCTCTGGCATAAAATGCTTAAGGGAAAAAGTTACTGTACAGGAACAGTTGCAGCCAGAGAGAGGAGGGAGAATATGTGAGGGAAACAGCTCTGCAGGTGCCGGGGTCAGTGCAGGAGAGCAGGAGGTGCTACAGGTGCTGGAGCAGTTTCCTCAGCAGCCCATGGTGAGGCAGGCTCTGACCCTGCAGTCCGTGGAGATTAAAGGGGCAGCAGGTACCCACCTGCAGCCTGTGGTGGAAGGACGAGCCTGTGCTGTGGCAGGTTTGCTGGCAGGACTTGTGACCCTGTGGGGAGTGATCCACACTGGAGCAGTCTGTTCCCAAAGGACTGCACCCTGTAGAAGGGACCCTTGCTGGAGCAGTTTGTGAAGAACTGCAGCCCGTGGGAAGGACTTGGGTTCTAGAATTTCATGGAGGACTGTGTGTCGTGGGTGGGACCCAACACAGGAGCAGGGGAAGAGTTTGAGGAGTCCTCCCCGGAGGAGGAAGGAGCATAAGAAACAACACGTGATGAACTGACCACAAGCCCCATTCTATGTCCCCCTGCGCTGCTGCAAGGGAGAAAATAGAGAATGTGGGAGGAAAGTTGAGCCTGGGGAGAAGAGAGAAGTGGGAGGGAGGTGTTTTTAAGGTTTGGTTTTATTTCTCATTATTCTACTCTAATTTGACTAGTAATAAATTAAACTAATTTCCCTAACTCAAGTCTGTTTTGCCTGTGACTGCAATTGGTGAGTGATCTCTCCTTGTCCTTATCTCAACCCATGAGCCATTTACATTTTCCCTTCCTGTACAGTGGAGAAGAGCAGTCATAGAGTGGCATTGGTGGGCACCTAGTGTGCCAGCCCGGGCCAACCCACCACATCATCCTAGGTCTGCTAACCCGTAGGAGGTCAGGGGATGCTTTTTGAACAGCACCTACAGATATGGGGGAGAATGTAGTTGGTATGAAGCATAGAAATAACTGCTGTGGGATTTCTTTGTGAGCACTATCAAAACCTGCCAAGAAATATTTTGTGTTCAGCATGCTCTTAAATGGTAGACCTGAGTTAATGAGTGGGGTTAGTAAATGTCTTGTTATGCTGCTTTTGCTACTAAAGGGAAAGATTACAGCTAATACAGTGTCGTGGTTTAAGCCTTTCAGCCACGCAGTTTTCTCGCTCACTCACTTCCCCCTCTTTCTTCCCCCCACTCCTGGAGGGATGGGAAGGAGAATTGAAAGAATGCAACTCCCACAGGTTGAGATAACAACAGTTTAGTAACTAAGGTATAACACAAACCACTACTGCTACCACCAATAATAATAATGACAAGAGAAATGCAAGGGAAAAGAATACAATTGCTCACCGCCTGATATCAAGCCCGACCACTCAGTGCACCCTCCACCCTTCCGGGTCTCTTCCCTCCGTTTTTACATCCTGGACATGATGTTCTGTGGTATGGAATACCTCTTCGGTCAGGTTGGGTCAGGTGTCCAGTCTCTGCTTCCTTCCGGCTTCCCCTCCTCCCTGGCAGAGCATGAGACTCAGTCCTTGGTCAGACCAAAACATTACCAAGCAGTAACTGAAAACACTGGTGTTATCAGCGCTGTGTCTGGGCTGAAAGTCAAAAACACAGTGCTGCACCAGCTACCGAGAAGGAGAAAAATGACTGCTACTGCTGAACCCAGGACATATGGTCATCAGCCTTCCCTGTGCCCAGAGAAGAAGCAGCAGCACTAGGAAGACTGAGGGGATTTAATATTTCTAGAATGTGATATTTGTTCAAGTTCTTCAGAATGCTGTAACAGAAGAAAGTCTGAGGTCAGGAATACGTTAAGGTATACAATGGCAATGTTAGTCAAGGAGGGTGGGGAGAAGGAAAACCGAAGGCTTTATTGCCTCCAGTCACAGGAAACAAGGGAGTGAAGCCTACCTAAACAAGGGCAGTCTCACTTGAGAAGGTATTAAAAGGGGTCATATCCTTTGCTTTTTGTCTCTTTTGCTTTTGGGAAGGGGATGACAGCATGAATGGGCAGATGGTGGCAAGAATGGCCATCATCTTGGATAACAGAAGCACAGGAGGTTTCTTTAATGTAATCCGACTGCTCAGCTTTAAAGCAATTGAAATAAACACAGTTTCAAAAGGAATATAGCAGATCTGTGTTGACCCCTACTGTGCAGTAATGCTGACTGTGGGGGATCTGACCAGCAGCAGTGAATTCTGCACTGATGCATCTGGCAGACTTTAAAGCCCAGCAACTGGGAGGACTTAGCAAGCATCCAGGTATCTAACCTGTCAGTCCCACAATGCCAAGAAGTAACAGGGTTTCACTGGGCTATTTACATGTGCTGTTTTCAAAGCCAGTATCACTGAGATTCAGCAGAGACAGAAGAATATTGCAGTCATGTGCAATAATCCAAGTAGTTAGTTGCCACATATCAATGAATGGGAGGGTCAATGGAAATAAAAAATACTTTATTTCATTGTTTAATCCCCAGCTCCACCTTCTTAACCAGTACTGGAGGCAATTGGCAAAGCTGCTCTGATAGTAGAACTCCTTTTGTCAGAGCCAAAATGATTTGTCATAGATTGCTGTTCTTCACCCTCAGTGGAAATTATTTGGTCTTAAATACTTCTGTGTGAAACATTTAAGTAATGCTTAGAGCACTTTTATTCAATAATTCTTCATTTTGAGAAGTCATTTGAAGTAATATGTTCAAACATAATTGTCCAGTACTCACTTTTGTATTTTTTTTTTGCCCTAGGACGAGTTGATACAGTATTTCATTTTGAATTTTGAAAAAAATTGTTATTTCATTTAAAATTTCAACTTGTTCTACCCCTGCTCACTTCCCTGCAATTTCCCTATGTGCATCTGCTAGCACTAAGTGAATCTCATTATTTCTGATTTTAAACAAGATTTGTTTTCTGCTTTAGGTATCACTAGATACCAAGCTCTTTCTGCTCATCTAGAGGAAAAAGCAGAATGTAATGATGGAGAAGCTGTTAACTGCTTTGCTCCAAACAGAGTTTCCCCCTCCCAGTAATACTACTCAATTTGCAAGCATATTTTTCACTAGCTTCTGTATCAATTAGACCTCATATTGCTGGGATCAGTTTGGTTCCCCTTAATTTGATTTACTCTCTGAATTAGAGACAGATTGAAGTAGTGACAACATAGTGGTTAAGGAGCATGGGAAAGGCTATGGCTGAAGTGGAGAACTCTGTTATTCTAGTAGGGTTGCTATTATTTGAACTATACTTTGCCCTTTAAAATAAACCAGTTTAGTTAGACAGACGCTCTTATTAAGACTTCTGATAAGCATAGTCATGAAGATACAAGAAATCGCCTCTGCCACTCAATTAAATTTTAGTAAAATTTATTACGTTTGAAGGTTCTTTAGTGTTAGAAACCATTTTCTTGTGCTATGCTCTCTCAAATGGTAAACAGCCCCCTTTTGGCTGTTGCTGATTTATGAAGTTTTATATGATGATTTCATTGACACTGAAATTGGTGTGTTCTATTAATTTTGGCAGGATCTGAGCTGATGAATATTTGCAATTCATGGTGTAGGCTAGGGCAGCACTGTTCAATATAGCTGAGGACTTACTGTGGTGGTACTTCAGAAAAGTACATATGAGTGCTCAGCAGGTAGTTTGTTTGGGGGTTTTTGGGTGGTTGTTTTTTTTTTTTTGTTGTTTTGTTTTGTTTTGTTTTGTTTTCCCCAAAGAATTTTCATTGCTCCATGTCTATGAATAGAAAACTTTTCTTTTACCTTGATTCCAAGGGTAAGTGCTTAAAACAAAAAGGGGGGGGGGGGGGGGGAAGAAGGGAAGTGATGCTTGAAAGACTATATCTGAAGTTCAGAAAGGTCCTCTATTGTTAAAACCTCTTGAAAAGCATTGATGGTAGCAAGTGGCAAAATATTTCTTGTTTTCTTTAAATATTTAGAGGGTGTTACGCTCATGCCTTTCTGCTGCCCAGTATTTGTTTAGATTAAAATTAGAATTGCTAAAATACCATGAAGAATCTTACAGTGAGAATATTTTTAACTGGACAAAATGTGTATTCCAGTCACAGTTGCAGAAATGTTTTCCAGACTTGGACGATAAAATCCTGGTCTTGCTCTGGATGTTCAGAGAGTTCAGCCATGCTTCAAATCTTTTGTTCCACAGAATCATCACCTACTATATTTCTGATTTTGAGGAATTCTATTATTGTGCTGCTTCTGTACATTGCACTATCTTCTACACAACAGAAAAATGGCTTGTTTTTTGAACAGAAATGCGCTTATCTTTTTGTGCACACAATAATCACCAAAGTATTCATTCTGCTCATGGTAAAATAACGTCAAGCCCTAAAAATGGGGTTTAGTTCATTCAGAGAGAGCTGCTGAAAACTTAAACATTCTCTGTCCCAGTAGTTTTGTTAGCATTGTTTCTAAAGTTCTTAATGGGCCACCACAGACAATTGGTGATGGTGTTATTAAATAAACTGTCAAAGTTGTTGGCTAGTGATTTTGCTCATTAAATATGGATTAGATTGTGAATAAGCTGATAGAAAGTTATTTTATTTTCTGACATGCTTAAGTTTATGAAGACGTTATGTCACATTGTATCTTATCACATTATGTTAATTTAGCACTGTGTGGGCTTTTGATGTGATGTGCTTTAGCTCATTATAATATTTTCCAACTTTAGAAAAGTTTGTTAGCAAGAGGCACAAGGTTTGGCTCATTTGACAAGCTATTACAGCCTAATGGAGTAGCAAGATACCAAGATAAAATGGGAAGTGTGTGTGTGTATACACATGTAGGCGTGCCTTAGTTTTAAAACTAGTTCCAGGAATGGGCTTTTCGCTTACCCGTAGGAATGGTCAATAACTATTTCGCTTTCCAGACTGGGCCTTAGAAAGGCAGATCAGTCTTGCCAGGCTTCCACAGAGGTCAGGTAAGGTGTCTGAAGCGGAAAAGTCAATTGATTCTGTTTTCAATTCTAAGGTAATTTTTTCTTTTCTCATGTCCTCAATGTGCATATTTTTTGTTTTCATCACTGGCAACTGGAATTGTTTGACATAAAATTGACAGACATCTTGCAGGAATGGCCTTTGGAGCCAGTCCTTATTTATTTACATTTAAATAATATCCATGTATATGCAAAATTAAAAAAAAAATAACAAAAACTTAAGTGACAAGGGGAATTAATTCACAGCCTGAAGCAAGAACAGTCCTTTCTTTTGACTGCAATTTTAGTGCCTAAATCTGAATCCAGCATGGCCTGGATCTTTGTCTTTTAGTGTGCTGTCAGGCATATCAAGGTGAAATTCATCTCACTTCTTGTTACAGTACTGGCAAAAAGCAGAGATAGGAGAAAAGTATTGCATAAAATATGAATCATTCTGTCTTGCGTCTTCCTCTGTTGTATAAACCCACCCCTCCCCACCCCTTGTTCCTCCAAAAAATACCCCCTCTCCTCCTGTGTTTTCTGTTATGTTCTTCCTACCTGTAATCTCTCCTGAGTCATGACCAGGTCCTTTGCAGTTGTGTTACCACACACACCAGTCAGTTTAGAGGTGCATGGATTAGATACATACTGCAAAAAGAAGAAAATCTTGCAATAAAAGAGCTCATTTGGGGAGGTAGTACTCAGAAGCAAGCTTACTTGGTCTTGTGCTGGTGGGATTGGGCAACAGTGCTGCATGAACCAAAATAAGTCTAAGTCCTGCTCTAAGGGGCAGATGCTCTGAAGCTGCAGTGCTGTAGCACAGAGCCTGTGTGCTGCCTTCTGAGTGCGCTCTCATCCATGCAGGAATACCCTGCTTTATGTTTCTTTTCAGGACCCTGAAAAGGCATTTCATAGCACTTACCTAAAAAGTAGAGTTTATTTTAAATCAGTGTTTTCCACTATTACCATAGGCACAGATCATTTGAACACTAAGAATGGAATCAATCCTAGACATCTTCCCTCCCTTTCCCCTCCATGTTTGCTTCATGTCCATCCTATTGCTAATCCCAGGTATTTTCCTTCACCTCAGAGAAAATGACACTGGAGACTATTTTGCTGGCTTTTTTATTCTGTTCTGCTGTCCTTTTCAGTATGTTCATGTCATTAAATTCTTAACCTGATCTCTGCGAGACAGCTGAACTCAGAGAATACTCAAGGTACATGATTAATGGCAAATTATCTGTTAACAGAAGTGAGGCTGGAGTCAGTAGTATGCAGGGAGAAAAGAAACTGAAAATTTACAGGTAAAGAGAAGTTATTTAGCACTCAATAGCTGGTGAATCCCAAGAGCAGCCACTAAAAAGTGACATGAAAATAGTTGACATAAAAAAGGACTAAAATAAAATCTCCTAAATTAATTCATAGCATTTATAGGGGAAAATAAGGAAGACAACAATAGTTTCAGTGTGAATTAGTAATTATTCTTTCTCTCAGTATATATAGGGTTGAACTTTGAAAACTTTGTGCATATGTTTTGGAACAGCAATAAGTGATAAAAATAAAATTTGAGACAGATTTATCGTTCCTCATGAAAGATACCATTTGAAGAACATAACTCTAATGGTGTAAGTTTGGCTTCTTGTTTTATGACCTTGCCTTCTACCATGATCCTTATAATATCTTACACTTGATGCCTTCAATGAGAGCCAGGAATCTGCCACAGAGAAAGGAATGCTGAGACTGTGAGAAATTTATTTTCTTTTATAGGATGCTTTATATGGTTTCTTTCTCTGCGTTTGTCACGATACACTAACTCCTATGAGTTTTATGCCAAATAGTATGACTAAGTCATTTCACCTACATTGTAACTAATTGCTGTCTTGTCAGGTTTTGCTTGTAAGTGCTTCGCATTTTTTGTCTTTTTAAGTGAATATATTTTCAGCCTTTTTGAACAGGTCAGGGCTGGTCTTCTAGTTTGGGACTGACCTCTAAGGAAACTCTGTCCTGTATAGCTGTCCTTTCTACTCTCCATACTTCGAAGTCTTTTATGCCTGAGGAGCTAATTTCTGAGACGTTTTGAAGCCAGAAACGAGGCCACCAATTAAAGACAGAAATTGAGCCTACCCAGCGTTCTATAGGAAGCCAAAGTAGGGAGCAGGAATATTGTTCCTTCTGGACTTCTCAGAGGGCTGAAAGATACATGCCGGAAGTGTTTGATTCCTGAATAAAATAAACCAAAAGGTCATTGCTGAGGCCAGATTATTGTTCATCAAGAAGATGTTGCCTGTTAGTGCAGACAGCACTGTCAATATTGTTTTGAATGTGTTACTGTTTTGCAAGAGCTTCATTTCAACAGGAAGTCCAAGAGCTCCTTTTCTAACGAATTTGTGTAGTTTAAACAAAATGTATTATTGATGTGATTTTTTTTTTTTTCCCCTGTTCTCCAACGCAACATTCTTTTTTCACTTGTATTCAGCTTCTGTTAGGTAATCTTGCCCAGGCTGTTAAGTGTCTTGTTAATGTTGGATCATATAGGGCATTTCTCACTGATGGACTTACAGCCATTCTAGCAAATCACCCCTGACTCTTGTGAACCTTTTAGATTGGGCAACTGCATTGCTTGATTAACAGCATCAGAAGGTTTAGAGAGGTCTGGAAGGGTGAAAGCTGTGCTTGCTTATCATCTGTTGACATTAGGAGACCATCTGCTAATACTATGGCTGCTCAGAGCCTGGCCTGAATCCAGGCTACAATGAGTACAGTATGCTGGATTCAGCTGTGAGCCCAGCCCTTCATTAGTTTTTACCTGGTTCTCCTATGACCTTTAATCAAAATGATATTAAGTAACAGTTTGGCTGTGATCCATGTATTCTGTTTCCCTTTTATAAAAGAAAAAAACGCCTCACTTTTTGGAAATGCATTTTGAAGGATGAAAGGAAAATTTTTTCTCCAAGTCAGACTCGGGCAGTTGTGACTAGCTGGAAGTAGAGAGGCAGATGGTACCCTTCTTAGGCACACGCTCTTGAGTGCCCAGGGCTGTGAGCTTAGGACCTTTCTGAGATGAAGGTGCCATCTTTGAATTTTTTCCACTGTGCGTTTTTCCAGTTCCTTTTTGAGCCACACTACATCCACAAACACTTCCACAGTAGAACTATGTATTTTGGAAGTAACTTTGTTCATGCTAATTTTACATGGTTCTCTGTTTGTATTTTGAAACCGTGTGTACAATCATTTCCTTTCATGTTCTGCACGTTACTCAACCTTTTGGTCTCTGAACTGAAGATTTGTTTACTGTTGTGTCTGAAGTTTTCTATTGTTAGAGAAGAATTAACATCTCACATAAGGCACACTATTTACACTTAATATTTTAAAAGAAAGTCAGTATTTCATCTTAATTTTGGTGTCTTTAGGCCCGTGATGGGTGAAAAAATCCACTGGCAGAATAAAGCAGTTTAGCAGAAGTTTTTGATGTCAGATCTTAAACATGTGTTTGACTGCTGTTTCTGGCTTTGTTAGATACCATACACTGCATGTTTTAGCCATTGGGAGCTGTTTTTCCTGAGTTCTGAAACTGCATAGCCCCGCATGCATAGCTGTTTACCCAGCTGCCTAACAGTGGGAACAGCTCTAGCAAAATTTCCACATAGAACTGGGAAGACATCTGAACTTCTGCATGGCCAAATCTCAGAAATGTGGAAGGTTTGAATGTTCTTTTTCAGAAATGAGAGGGGGAGCACTGGAATTTTCTAAAGAGAGAAAATGAAAAAGAAAAGAACTGCTGATATTTAAACTGCGCAGTCTTTAACCCAACTTCTTCGTTATGCCCCACTTGCTGACTTCTTTTCAAGTGTACACTGTGTAGGCAATGAATTTTCCTGAAGACACCTCCCCCCACCAAAAGCAAACCCTAAACCCAGACTCTTGTTGCGGTTTTTTGTTTGTTTTGTACAGACTGGAGGTTGCTACAGTTCTGAGAGTAACTCATCTTTTTATAGGACTTGAAGAATTCTGTCCTGATAAGAAACACCCATCCCTTGCTCAATAGCTATCCTGTGAACTTAGGTCAAGAGCCCAGCTTTTGTAGTTGGAGTGGGTCATAAAATAAAAACTCTTGGACAAGAAACCTAGAGGCTCAGAACTCTTCAGTGCTGTTACTCCTGTTAAACAGGGTTGAGTGGGTAGATGAGAATTGCAATGTGAGAGAAAATAATGAAATAAGAACCTTACCTTTACTTCCCTTAAGTACGTGGCTGTGAGGGGGTGGAATTGAGCTTACTGTGAGCAATAGTGGAGTTCTTAAAGTCTGCTTATTTTAATTTTTTAAGTGACTATTCCAATACCTTTCAAATGCCTTTTATCTTACCGCAAAAATGATTTGCTATGCTGTTTCAGTACACTGCAGTTAAAGTGGCAGAACTGTACCTCAGAAGCTGTTTTGGAAAGTGTTCTTCTGTTCAATGCTTGTAGCACCATTAAGAGGTTGGAACTGTCATTCTGAGCTGTGGCAAATGAGATACATATCAACTGTCAGCCAAATCAGATTGTACGCAAATGCAGAGTGACAGCAGGGTAGAGTTTAGTAAACAATCATGACAAGTAATTTATGATTTATAGATATATGAAATCCCACTAAATTTCTTACTTTGGTTTCAGGTAATAGAGATGTTCCTTTATAATCATAGAACAGTTAGGGTTGGAAAGGATCTGAAGATCATCTAGTTCCAACTCCCCTGCCATGGGCAGGTACACTTCCCACTAAAACAGGTCGAGGGAGGTGCTCCTGCCCCTTTACTCTGCTCTCGTGAGACCTCACTTGGAGTATTGTGTGCAGTTCTGGTGTCCTCAACATGAAAAGGACATGGAACTGTTAGAACAAGTGCAGAGGAGGGCCACGAGGATGATCAGGGGACTGGAGCACCTCTCGTATGAAGATAGGCTGAGAAAATTGGGGCTGTTCAGCCTGGAGAAGAGAAGGCTGCGTGGAGACCTCATAGCAGCCTTCCAATACCTGAAGGGGGCCTATAGGGATGCTGGGGAGGACTCTTCATTAGGGACTGTGGTGAGAGGACAAGGGGTAATGGGTTTAAACTTAAACAGGGGAAGTTTAGATTGGATCTGAGGAAGAAATTCTTTACTGTGAGGGTGGTGAGGCCCTGGAATGGGTTGCCCAGGGAGGTTGTGAATGCTTCATCCCTGGCAGTGTTCAAGGTGGGGTTGGACATAGCCTTGGATGGCATGGTTTAGTGGGAGGTGTCCCTGCCCATGGCAGGGGGTTTGGAACTCGATGATCTTGAGGTCCTTTCCAACCCTTACTATTCTATGATTCTATGATTCTATGTCACGCAAGGCTCTGTCCAGCCTGGCCTTGAGCACCGCCAGTGATGGAGCATTCACAACTTCCCTGGGCAACCCATTCCAGTGCCTCACCACCCTTCCAATAAAGAACTTCTTCCTTATATCCAATCTAAACTTCCCGTGTTTAAGTTTGAACCGGTTATCCCTTGTTCTATCACTACAGTCCCTAATGCTTAGTCCCTCCCCAGCATCACTATAGCTGCCCTTCAGATACTGGAAGGCTGCTATGAGGTCTCCACGCAGCCTTCTCTTCTCCAGGCTGAACAGCCCCAATTTTCTCAGCCTATCTTCATACGGGAGGTGCTCCAGTCCCCTGATCATCCTCGTGGCCCTCCTCTGCACTTGTTCTAACAGTTCTATGTCCTTTTTATGTTGAGGACACCAGAACTGCACACAATACTCCAAGTGAGGTCTCACGAGAGCAGAGTAAAGGGGCAGGATCACCTCCCTCGACCTGCTGGTCACACTCCTTTTGTTGCAGCCCAGGATACGGTTGGCTTTATGGGCTGCAAGCGCACACTGCCGGCTCATGTTCATTTTTTCATTGACCAAGTCCTCCACAGGGCTGCTCTGAATCTCTCCCCTGCCCAGCCTGTAGCTGTGCCTGTGATTGCTCCGACCCAGGTGTAGGACCTTGCACTTGACATAGTTAAACTTCATAATATTCAAATCCATTCATAAAGAGTGGGTGGGTGAAACTAATTGTGGTATATAGAGCAGTTATTTATTTAGCTCAAGATATCAGGGGCTTCCTCTGTAAAAGAACTATTGTTTTACATGTTATCATAGAGCACCCTGTATTATTTTTATCAAGGATCTTGTAATACAAGAAGAAATCCCAGAAATCTGAAAGGGAGAAACGTAGTTCACTTATTCCCCTTTGAGCTGTAGTTACTGAACTCCTTTGCATTTTATAAACAGTTAATTGTGACAAGTCCTTGTATTTTGCATTCTTCTCCCTCTTCCCTCCCCCTTTCTCTCCCCTGTGGAAACATCAAGGGAGGAATTGAAGTAAAATTGAAGTAAAACAATTGAGGATGACCACTTTTAACTTTTTGCAGGGTTCAAATTGTGAAAAAGTCAGTTTGCACGACAAAATATGATTTTTCCTTTCACTTCCTCCACACACTGAGAAAAAAAAGTTGAGTAGAAAAAAGGAGGAGTATCAGGGAGAGACTATTTTTTTTCTTTTCCAAAGCTTCAGAAGGAGGAGGAAATTTAGTACGCAGGAAACATTTTGCAAGTTGTATTTTCACTTCAAATTCTTCATTGGGAATAAAGTTGGTAATGGAAATGAGTATTTTTTTATTTTTTTTTCATTATTTTTCTGGTATTTGTTGGAGTTGTATTTATTACAATTTCTGAAAGTTTTAAATGAATATACTATGATGAAAACCCTTATTTAAGAGAGTCAGAGTTTGTCAAGCAAGTTTTTATTTCAAACTATTAATGTCTGTCTTCAAGTTTGGTTTAGATGGAATGAAAATTGGATGTAGCAAAAGCATATCAGATTTCTAAAACCTGTTGGAAATCTGAGTGCTCAAGCCCCCTCTGAATTGGTTAAATCACTTCATTATGGATTTTGAATTTAAATTCACTCTCTATGTTCTTACTAACTCCATTTAACAGTACCTTTAAAAAATTATTTTTTATATAAATGTAGCAAAAAGAATATAAAATACAGTATGTGATTCTTTATCTCTATCACCATTTTTGCAATGAAGAAAACCTAAACCAACCTGATTGGTCCAGGACTGCTTTCTGTAGGACTGAAATCTCCCATAATAAGAAGGTAGTGTCTCACAACTGGGAATAGACTGGAGCGACTGCATATACTCCAAGTATGCACATTGCCTGTGTGGCCTTGTTCCCTTCAACATGTAATTAACATCTGGCTGGCATCTGTCTCAGAGAGCCTGGTACAAGTTGGGTATGGTAGGTCTGAGACCTGAGTACAGCCTCCCAGAGAGGGAAAGAAGAGCTTTGTTTCAGCAGGCAGAGAAAAGTATGCTGGCTCTTGCATTGATCCTGTCGGGGGGGGGGTGTTGGAATGGTGAGAGTTTGGGAACTTGTTGTAGGTTGTATGAACCATGTCCCTGTGGTCCAAAGCACTTCCTCTCTGTGAAGGCTTATTGCCTTTGGCACAAGTATGCGCAAGCAGCCCAGATCCAGCTCTGTGCCCTTCACATGTGTAGTATGCTGGGACACAGAGATAGGCAATAGCTCTGTATGAGTCTGTCTGTCTCTGGGAGGTTTGATGAGTTGTGGCTCAGGGCTGTGCCTGCCAAATCCAGGTTGGTGATCCATCTGCCCTGCTGATCCTGGGATATATACCATCTGCCTTTTCCTATATCCACAGTGTTTCAGCTCCCATCATCTTGGGTAATGGCTTAATGATTGTGCTGGAGAGTATTGGCTATTATAGACACAAGGATATAGGTTATGCTTTTGTATATCTGATAATTTTTACTGATAATAGCACTACTTTGTACAAAGGAAATGAAACGCTAGGGAAGTAGATGATGCTTTATGTCTTTCTTTTCTTTGGTGGTTGTTGGGTTTTGTTTTTGTTTTGTTTCTTTTTTTTTTTTTTTTTTTTTTTTTTCTTAGCTTTACTAGCTGAGATGCCAGAAATGCATGGAAATGATGAGCATATGAGAATATGTGATGTATATATTCCAGACTTCAGATTTCAGCTGGAACAAAATTAAATGTGAAAAGGAGAATTTGTTTTGCAGTATGAAATCAAATGATCGCTGTGGTGTCAGGTACAAGAGTGCTGTACGCTGCACAAAGTGCGGGATCATTTCAGTCTGTGCTTCATGTACTCAAAGTGTTGCCAACAAGACTATAGGGATGATGGGAAATCTTGTTTGAAATCTCATGGACTCATCTGCTTTCCAGCTCTCATGTTATGTGGGCTGGGTTGTTTTTTTCTTCCCTTTTTAGCTGCTGCCTCCCTCCCCCTCCCACTCTCTTCCTGTAATATTTCGTACTTTTAAAAATTTGGTTATTCACATAAGGCCTTAGGAAAAAAGGAAAAAAGAAAAAAAAAAAAGGAAAGCCAAATACAGTTTGAAAAGCCAGTGGAGATGAGCTCGTGTTGTTGTGGTTTAAGCCCAGCCAGAACCACTCAGCTGCTTGCTCTCTCCCCACCTTTCTTCCCTTCCCCTGGCTCCAGGAAGGGTGAGGAGGAGAATCAAAAGAATGTAAATCCCATGGATTGAGGTAACACTCCAGTAACTAAGGTATAGCACAAAACCACTACTGCTACCACCAATAATAATATGGGAAAAAACAAAGGCAGAGAATATGAATCTAAAAGGAGAAAAGGAAAAGAAAATAAACACAAGTGATGTATAATGCAATTGCTCACCACCCACCGACTAATACCCAGCCCAACCTGACCAGTGATCTGTGCCTTCTGGGTAACTCCTCAGTTTATATACTGGGCGTGACATGCTGTGGTATGGAATACCCCTTTGGCTAGTTTGGGTCAGGTGTCCTGTCTCTTCTCCCTCCCAGCTTCTTGTGCCCCTCCTCACTGGCAGGACATGAGAGACTGAAAAGTCCTTGATCGGAGTAAGCATTACTTATCAACAACTAAAAGCATTGGTGTGTTATCAGCACTGTTCTCAGACTGAAGTTGAAAACACAGCGCTGCACCAGCTACTCAGAAGGAGAAAAATAAGTGCTACGGCTGACCCCAGGATACATGTTTTAATTCATTTTAAACAATAGACCAAAGAAGAAAAAGTCCCCTTTTACTACATGGGAGTTATTCTGTGTCCCTGTGGATTCTACCTCGTTACACAAGTTACCATCATTTTTGGTGGTTTGATTTGTTTTGTTTGGTTTTATTTCTGTTGGGTTTTTTTTGTTTGTTTGTTTGTTTTTTAATGGGAAAAAAATGTTCTTTCTGTATGACAGTGGTGTCTAGACACAAAAAAGCAAGCATAAAGCTTTTTGTCAGGGCAAACTGCTTTTAATACTAGCTGAAGTTCTGTTTGTTGCACTCAAGAGAGATTTATAAATTACTACTTCTTCATATGGACAGGTGGTTTTAGGAAGATGACATTACATTTCAGTCAAAGAAAACAGTCATTTTACACCGTGTTACCAGCAACTGTGCTGTGTTTTGCCGAAGCCTCAGTGTACCCAGCGTCACAGCCCTCCCTATTAATGTTTAATAGGAAAAGCAGAAGGCTTCCCACATTAGTGCTCCAGCATGGAGAAATAAGTTCGGAAACTGCACTATAGGTGCTAGCATTTTTTTTTCCAAATACCTGGCTAACTAGTTTTAATACATCAGTACTGAGAAGGCACCTGATATTTGAATCAAACAAGCACGTGGCAGTGATAGTGTCACAAAGTATTATTTTATTATAGATGTTTATGTAAGGAACAATTGTGCTGTAACTTTAAATTCTGTTCTCTGTCCCTGATCATCCAAACCTAACAGTAATGATGAGAATGATGTAGTATGGGCAAAGCCATTGAAGTAGGGAGAGCTGCTTTTCCAAGGTTTGTCTCCAGCAACTGCAGACACGTGCTGTTTGGAGTAGTCAGTGAGCTGGTAAGTTAGCTACTCTTACTCAAGGCAGTAAAACTTGAGTCAGGCTATTCTATCAGTATAGTATAGTAATGACTTTTAATATATAACAGTCTTTCCACGGGATGGGTTTTTCCCAAGGTGGTCACTGAAGTATATCTCCAATGCCATTATTTCAGTTTGCTTGTTTTTCTGCTATCACTGTTTTTAATGATGTGAGGAGGGGATTGTTGTGCAGTTTACAATACTGAATTTATTTTTTTGGTAGGGTGAGCCTGTTTTATTGGCTTAAATTCTCTCCCTTCTCAAGTGCTGCTATTTTGCCTTTTTAAGTATAATACTTTCCAAATGTGTTGACATTTTTTGTTCCTGGTGTGTTGTGGGGTTTTTTTGCCCTTTTTTTTTTTTGGGGGGGGGTGGGGGTTTGTTTGTTTTTCTTCTTTCTTTTCTCTTGTGTGGTCAGTGAATCATTTTCAATGAAATTGAATTGGTGGTACTGTATTCAACTTCTTGACAGCATGTGAAAGTGCAATAGAACTGCAGAACTGGGCAACTCTTAATGTTGTAACCCATTGATTTTGTGTCCTGAAGCGAGACTAGGTTTGTGCCTGAATCTTCTGAAGCTTGAATTATTCATGTTTCTAGGCTTGTTTAGGGGGCTTCATAGGTCACATATTGTCCTCTGGCAATAATAAAATGTAAGCAGGATCTCTCTAGGTAGAGCAAATATGGGCACAGACTTAGCACCACTGAAACCATCTCAAAACCTATCTGTGGTGCAAATTAAATGAATCTTGTGCAGAAATTCATGTCAGCAAAACGTTTGAAGGGTTCATGAAGTGAATGTGGTCTTCAGTGCTACGTGAAGATTCAGAAGTCTCTAGAATTGATGGTGCAATTGAATTTGCCAGAACTCAGCAAAACACACTGAGATGCAATGGGTATATCCAACAAAAGCATTCACTTAAAAAATACACCACTTCCAACAGGTATAGGGGATCATGTCTGGCAACAAATCAGGCCTCATCAATTCTTAGCCCAGGTAGAGAGAGAAAAAGAGAAAGCAAGTTAATAAGCTGCATGATTGAATTTCTATACAATTTTTGATGCATTTTTGTGGACCACTATAGGGAAGTACTGTATGTCAAATTATCTTGCAGAGAAGCAGATGTGTTGTTCTGGATCTACCGTATGCATCAAATAGTAGTGTAAACTGCTAGCAATTGCTGCTAAAGGTATGGGTATTGTACTTTGACTTGAGCTTAATAATTTTGGGTTATGTCTAGTCTGTTAAATGGGAGCTGACACCTATACAAGGACTGTTATATCAATAAAATAAAAGTTTCTACAAGCTTAGGAACTCCATACAATTTCTAAAATTTAGTGTCTTTTCAGATTGTAGAAAACCAAGGGCTGTCTTTACACCCCTGACTGTACTACAGTTGAAGGTGACAAATGTCATCAGCTTCTCTGCTAGAATTGGTAGCATTGACTCAGCCAGTTTCCATCATCCAATATATATTCAGCATGTGCCATGTGCGGATAATCAAACATGAGCTGGGGGTCTGTCCCCACAAAGTATACCTTGGAGCTTGTAAAAGGCAACTGGTGGTTTTTACTAAATCAGAGATTCTGTGTGTTTTAATGATGACTACAAGTGCACAGATATGTATATGTAAACTGCCGTCTTATACCAGTCAAGAGATTCTCCAGATGAAGTAGGCTGGTTTTCAGGATCGTTGCAAGGAAATCCTGAGGGAGAGGAACTGTACATTTTAAATGTCATTACCTTTTAGTGCTTTACCATTATTCTACAACACAACTAACTAATTATTCTCAGAAGATACTGTTTATTTAAACAATAATTCTTTGGTTCCCTATGTTCAGAATATTCTCAATGGGACCAAATAAGTCTTTACTATATTAATCGGTAAGTAGAAAGAAATCATTTATTGGTACTGCAACTATCATGCAGCAGAATTTATTGTAAAGTCTACAGATACAGGCAGATATGAATGTCTTCAAAAGGCATCATTGAAACCCACCATTTCAGCATATGAAATTGAAATTTGTGGTCTTAGTGTAGTGACTTCAAACTGAAGGCAGTGAAGTCACTGAGCAACTTGCATATCATCCATGAATTTATGAATCATAGCTCTCTAGCTCACGAAAGTCTAATTGCATGGAAAAGCCTCAAATATCGTCTGTTTTTCTGATCAGCTGAAAAAGCAACTCGCTAATCAGGTCTCATCCAGAGAGAAATTCTTTTGGTTTCAGTCAGTTCTGTCCTGTACATGAGAGATGAAGGTTTGGAGGGAGGGAAACTCCTGCTCAGGCCCTCTGTATGAGCAGGAAAGACAAATGTTTTCTGCTTTCGTTACCTTAAGTGCTAATAATTTTGCTTTTCAGACCAGTAACTAGAGCAGTTTCTTCCCTTTCTATTTTAGTAAACCGAGTAAATCATGTGCAGCATAATCTTTAGTGGAAAGTTTCACAATTTGTACCTGTACTTACAAGCCCAGTGAGCTCTGGGGTGTCTGCTCTCTAATTATAGCATGAGTGGAGCTTTTCTTGTATGAAGTATAAAAAGTGGTCCAGACAAAATAACAGCTGTGTTTTGCTTTTGTAACACCTTGGCATGTATCACTTCACAGTGACAAAAATGAATCCCAGTTCTAATTTTGGATTCCTACCCAAAAGCTGAAGTTTTGTTCCCTTACATAGTTTGGTATGTCTCTTTTGATATACATTTTCCGTTAAGAAGCCAGATGCCTTGTGTATGAGACAAGCTCTAGAAGCACTTCTGCTCTAGCAGCCTTCCAATATCTGAAGGGGGCCTATAGGGATGCTGGGGAGGGACTCTTCATTAGGGACTGTAGTGAGAGGACAAGGGGTAACAGGTTCAAACTTAAACAGGACAAGTTTAGATTTGATATGAGGAAGAAATTCTTTACTGTAAGGGTGGTGAGGCCCTGGAATGGGTTGCCCAGGGAGGTTGTGAATGCTCCATCCCTGGCAGTGTTCAAGGTGGGGTTGGACATAGCCTTGGATGGCATGGTTTAGTGTGAGGTGTCCCTGCCCATGGCAGGGGGGTTGAAACTAGATGATCTTGAGGTCCTTTCCAACCCTAACTATTCTATGATTCTATGGGCACTTCAGCACTGCACTAAAAGCTCTGACAGCTGATGTGCCCTTATTTGCAGTTCATCTTCTATTTTCACTGTGGCATTGTGCTCTCCAGCACTTTGATTATTGCTTTTTCCTTCTTAGCCATCATGGAAAGGGTGTTTTTTTTATTGGTTGCCTTTGATGCTAGAACTTGGGAAAGGACCTTGCTTCCTCTGATGAAAAGCATTTATGTTGAGCTTCCATAGTTGTTTGCTAAGAAGTACGGTTATTTTGTCAAGTTTGCTCATCAACCTTAATCTTCAAGACTGTATATAAAGACAGTACTTTCTGAACTGTTTTGATGGTGCTAATCCATTGGTTGGGTGCTGAAACAACTGAAATTTTCGTGTCCTGGGGTATGAGTTTTACCAGTTAAGGCAGAAAGCAATTTTTAAGGGTGCGTTGAATTGTTCTTTGCTCTGTATAATCCTGTTAATAGGCAGACAAGGCTCTAGCTGCACCAAGCTTGATGTAGAAATTATTGTATGGTTTTATTACCTGTATTATTCAGCAAGCCAGACAAGATGATACTAATACTCTCTTCTGGTCGTAAATTCTGTAAGAAGCTTAGATACCACATGGTTACAGTGTTGGCATAAATATGCAGATGAATACAGATGTAATTAATTTTTAGATGTTTCTTGTAATTATTTCAGTGACAGATGTCTTAATTTGTCCATAACATATTACAGAAAATGTCCTGCTGTATTACTGCTACTTGTAAAATTCAACGGCTGCAGGGCCCGAGGTTGTGGTTCTGCTGTTGCCTTTTTGTTCTACAAGTGTACTTGTGGTTCCACTAAAATTATGACCCGAACTGCACACTAAAGCGTGTAGTTAGGTCCTGGTAATCACAGTGCATAAGTGCTCGAGAAAGACTCTGGCTAAGAGGAAGAGCAGACTAGTGAAGTGGATAGAAATGTGAAACATGGGTCTGAAGCAGTCCAGTTGGTAACAGTGGTAGAGTGCAGATGCTGACCTCAGTTTTGAGGCTGAGCAGTATTACCTGAAAGACAGTTTCTGAATTTTGGGGTGGTACAGAACTCCTCTTTTACTCACAGAGAAGTTTTTTGTGCTACAGTTCTACAGTAGGTTTTAACTTCTAGGGTGTCACAGTGGTTTGTAATGGAAGGAAAGGTGACATGACAAGTGTTAGCCTTTTTTTTCAGTTACAAGAAAATATGACATCTATCTTTATTAAAATTCCTGTGTTGTCAAAAAATGTCCCTGGAGATGCAAGAAATAAACTGGTATATGGTCAACTTATTTATACATTTTTGTTTTGCTGTAGCTTGTGACAAAAGCAGGGATACCATCAGGGCAACACCACTGCACTTTGATATACTTTGTTGGTGCCAACAGCTTTTAAAAAGTAGTACTGTTTCAGCTAGGGTGTTTGAAGAGAGCAGACCTGTATGTGTAGCCTATGGATTATTATCAGGTACTGCTGTGGTACCTGAGTGACTTTGGCCTGCTAGACTAAATGGATGAAGTTCAGAGAATGAATGAGAACACTGTCCTGTTGCTTATTTTCCCTGTTAAGAGAATAACAGGAAAGATGGCTATGAAAAGGGATCAGCCTTCTGTCATCCTTTGACCCATGGTGGGCTTTTTATCTTGTATACTTTGGCAGTCTGATGCTCATTCAGGCTATCTGATTGCTGCATGGTAAAGATGAATTAAGTATTTCCATTTTTTAAAGTGTGGGAAAGATCTGAATGTTCTATGAAGGAGCTTTGTGTAATTATTAATGTCTCTTTAGCAACGAATGCATCAGTCACATTTATGGTCATAAAGAGTAACTATATTTGAAGTAAATAATGTTATTTCAAATAATTTTTTTAAAGTCTAATATTTCAGATTATTAGTCCAGTTAAAATATACACTCATTGTCCAAGTTAACATACCAATAATCATATTTATTTTCCTGCAGCTGGTAGGGATCTCTAAACTGAGAGTGATTTGGAGTTTGGAGGCTGAGTACTAGCACATACTAAAACGCCTTAGCTGGGATATGTGCAAGTGCTCCTCAGTTATGCTGTTTATCAGCAATGCCCTGTGAAATGGTGAGGCCTCGCTACAATCATAAAGCTTTTTGAGCTTCAAAGGCGGGTGAGTATTCACTGCACAGTACAAATGAGTGGGGCTACCTTAGACATGAAAGAGGCTGCACAAGAAAACCAAGAGTGATGCAGGCCGATTCACGCAGTCTTGAGTTTTGCAAAGCCAGCAGGTATGTGCTTTTAGGGAGGATGCAAGGCCGCTAGACCCCCTCCACTTTGGCCAGTGAAAAGGTCATGTCTCATTCCCAAGTACCTTCTCTGCTGAAGACCAGTGCCTTGGGACCAGGCTGGGGAGGCATTGGATTAATCCTCTCCATTAGCCTGTGGGCTGCTGCTGGGGAACAGACAGCAATTAGTGGCTAGGCTAAAGCCCCACTTGCCTTCCTCAAAAATGCATGCAGATATATTTTCCTTTTTTATTTTTTTTTTTTTTAATTTTTTTTTAGTAGCTGCAAAAGCAGGTTCTATTTCCCTCTTCCCCTTATCCCCCAGTCCCAAATGCTTCCTTCTCCTGGAGAAGGGACAGGAAAACTTCAGGCTTTCCCTTTAATGTTAATGTGGTAACCTGGTTTTGTGTCAATAGGAGCCTCAAACTATGTACTCTTGTACATGTTGTTTTAAGACATTGACTTGAGTCACTTTAAGTGGTCTTGCTGTGAGCAGCTTCTCATGAAAAAAACATGTTAATTTGCAAGGAGTTTTTCCTTAGGGTGATGATAACCCCTGAGAAAGTCTTCAGTTAGTAAAAGAAGGAAACAGTCTGTGTAAACTCAACAGTCTAAATCATGTAGGCGAGAGATTTTAATTATGGTGGCTCTGTGACGATGCAGGTGGTGAGCAGCTGTCTGCAGTATGGAGCCTTGCTCTGTGATTTCTTAGTGCACCTTACTGGTGTTTCATGGCAAGTGCCTTTGGTTTGCTGCTGAAAAAAACACTGATGATATATAGTTAATGTGACTTGGGATCTGTTTGCTTTCTGTTCTTACTTGCTGCCAGAAGGACTAGAAAGCTTCCACTTTTAATGGAAAATTGAATACTGAAGCATCAAGTAGCTGGTGATTAGCAAAACAGTGGTAGGAAATTATGTACTCTTCAGTGTACAGTCTTTTTGTCAAAGCTTTCTCTTTGTCAGTAAAGTGCTATGTCCAAAGATGTACTTGCTTTGGAATTTCAAAAGGAAATACTCATTTGTGTGATTAAACAAATGGTAAGCCTTAGAAAAAAAACACTTGTCCATCTTTCTTGCTGATACTTACCTTCCTAGAATGTATATTTATAGCCTTACTGTTCTAATAATCTTGAACAAGTAGCTCTCAAGATAACTGAAGCGTGACTTTGGTTGGAATTTATCTTTCTTGCTGAAAGGGATTAAATAATATGAATAGAGGGTTAGTGGAAGCATTGCCTTGAATTTTGGATGTTTTTCAGTGCATCTTTTAGAAGGCTCTTTTTAAATTGCTTTGTTCAAAATGCTTCTGCAGGAGGAAAAACATCACTTGGGATCTGTGTGTGATTCAGTGAATGTTGTGCTGATTGCCATAGGATACAATGGGTGTCAAAAGACCCAGGCACAAGAATTGGTTTCTAGAAGCATAGCAGTACTCTTCACAAGCTCTGGTCCACGTGCTATGTAGTATGTAGTAAGACTGGTGGCAGCCAAAGTTTTATATGGCTTTAGGACTGGAGGTGAAGCCTGTGCTCATTTACAATCAAAAACTGTTTTTAACTGCTTTGGACAGGAGAATGTTCAGCAAATTGTAGGTTTTCTTGGAAAACACCATAATTTATAGCCTGCTCTGTTTTGTTATCTGTTGACCCCACTGGGGCTGGCTGTGCTGTCTGTTCGGTACAGCTGTGCTGAAGGTGATCCAGAGTGTTGATTGAGAAAGGCTACTACATTGTTTCTCCAATGTTTTGATGGGCACCAAACTTTGTTCTGTCTGGGCTGTCCATGCTGCTGTCTCCTGGAACTGCAGCTGGTACTCCTCCCTTTTAAACCATCCCTAAAGCTGATAACAACCCCTTTGGTATAGATCAGGTCAGGAATCTGATCAACTCCAGAGCCATGCTTCATTCATAGATGGAAGGCATAACAAACTTAGTAGGGCTTGCTATACTTAATTATTTGTAACAAGTAAATAAAATTTAACCAAAGTTGGTTTTTTTGTGTTTTGTTTTATTGCTTGTTTTGTTGATTTTTTTTTCTTAGTTGCTGATGCTGAAACAGATACCAGAGTACTAATGGAGATGATATTGAATGTAAACCATCTTACAAAGACATACATTTGGAACCTTAAAATCTGTCTTAATCAAATTCTGTTTTCATCATCTATTTGAAGGATTCTTTATTACTGCAGAATAAACTGCAAAGGGTATTCATAGATCTGCTGATAAAGATAAATGCAATAGTACTGTTGGAGACCTTGATCCATAGCACAGATTGGTGGTGCCCGATCTTTCTGGCTGGCTGACCACTTAGTTTCTTTGTGTGCCGGAAGAGCACCATTCCTGCCTCCCCCTTAGGTGAGGTGGCAGTGTGATGAAGAGCCCCCCATGGATGTGATGCTGTGGAGGTGACTGCTGCTGCTGCTGTTTATTTGGCTGCTGCCTGCTCCCTCCTTGATCACCTGAAGAAGACACACCAGGAGTGGCTACTGGTGCAGCATGTTGAGCTCTGGGGTGAGGGTCTGACAGCAGCTCACCATCCCTGGTTGCAGGACCCTCATCACAAATGCTGTTTCTACCACCAGGACAGATGGGTCTTACCAGAGCTCAGGGTTTACCTGTGCCTTTGGCCTTTTCAGGCTTACCCTGCCCCTCTCAATCCCCGGTAGACAAGCATTTACCTATTGCATTTTATTTGCCCAACCCACCACATTTTTCTCAAATCAAGATCTTGAGGATATAGCTCTTGTCGCTTGCTATAATTATACTACAGAGGCCTGACTCAAGGCCAGAACCTAGAGTTCTCGTTAGGTACAATGGCAGACATGCTGCAGCAAGGTCTGGCATCACAGTCCTACTTGTTTTAAAACAGAACACAGGAGCAGAGAAGATGATATAAACCAGTAATTCTGGTGTGGCCTGGATATACCCCATACAGGCAGAAGGAAAGAGTTTCAGGCTTCTGCCCTGTAAGTTGTGCTCTCATATTTCATGGTCATGTTTGTATAAGGGAAGCAGTAGTTTAAAGGAAGGGAGATGGCCTGGCAAAGACACAATCAGTTGCTATGTGTCGTGGTTCAAGATCAGTCAGCCACGCAGCCTCTCTCTCACTCCCCCCTTTCTTCCCCCCTGCTGTTGGAGGGATGGGGAGGAGAATCTTGGTTATGGTTTAAACCCAGTCATGGTTTAAACCCAGTCGGCAAATCGACCACGCAGCCCTTGCTCACTTCCCTCCCTTCCTTCCCCCCCGCTCCCGGAGGAATGGGGAGGAGAATAGAAAGAATGTAACTCCCATGGGTTGAGATAAGAACAGTCCAGTAACTAAGGTATGACACAAACCACTGCTGCTACCACCAATAATAATAATGATACGGGAAATAACAAGGGGAGAGAATACAACTGCACACCACCCACCGACCGATACCCAGCCTGCCCCGATCTATCCCTTCTGGGTAACTGCCCCCAGTTTATATACTGGGCATGATGTGCAGTGGTATGGAATACCTCTTTGGGTAGTTTGGGTCAGGTGTCTTGTCTCTGCTTCCTCCCAGCTTCCCTTCCTCCCCGGCAGAGCATGAGGCTCAGAAAGTCCTTGGTCAGAGTAAACATTACTGAGCAGCAACAAAAAACATCTGTGTTATCAGCGCTGTTCCCAGGCCGAAAGACAAAACCACAGCACTGCACCAGCTACTAAGAAGGGGAAAAAATGACTGCTACTGCTGAACCCCGGACAAAATGTAGAGAAGATTTGGGATTTTTTTGTCATGATTTGACCAGAGTAAAGACGGAAGATCATAGAAGACCCATAGAATCAGAATAGTTAAGGTTGGAAAGGAACTTAAGATCACCTCGTTCCAACCCCCCTGCCATGGGCAGGGACACCTCACACTAAACCATGCCATCCAAGGCCCTGTCCATCCCAGCCTTGAACACTGCCAGGTATGCAGCATTCACAACTTCCTGGGCAACCCATTCCAGTGCCTCACCACCCTTACAGTAAAGAATTTCTTCCTTGTATCGAACCTGAGCTTCCCCTTTTTATGTCTGAACCTGTTACCCCTTATCCTACAATTACAGTCCCTCATGAAGAGTCCCTCCACAGCATCCTCGTAGGCCCCCTTCAGATATTGGAAGGCTGCTATGAGGTCTCCACGCAGCCTTCTCTTCTCCAGGCTGAACAGCCCCAATTTTCTCAGCCTATCTTCATACGAGAGGTGCTCCAGTCCCCTGATCATCCTCGTGGCCCTCCTCTGCACTTGTTCCAGCAGTTCTATGTCCTTTTTATCTTGAGGACACCAGAACTGCACACAGTGCTCCAAGTGAGGTCTCAGAAGAGCAGAGTAGAGGGGCAGGATCACCTCCCTCAACCTGCTGGTCATGCTTCTTTTGATGCAGCCCAGGATACGGTTGGCTTTCTGGGCTGCAAGTGCACACTGCCAGCTCATGTTCATTTTTTCATCGACGAACACCCCCAAGTCCTTCTCTGCAGGGCTGCTCTGAATCTCCTCCCCGCCCAACCTGTAGCTGTGCCTGTGATTGCTCCAACCCAGCTGTAGGACCTTGCACTTAGCATGCTTAAACTTCATCAGATTGGCATCAGCCCACCTCACAAGCGTGTCAAGGTCCCTCTGGATGGCATTCCTTCCCTCCAGCATATTAACCGCACCACACAGCTTGGCTTCTTTGGCATCTTGCTGAGGACGCACTCAATCCCACTGTCCATGTCACCCACAAAGATGTTGAACAAGACTGGTCCCAACACCAATCCCTGAGGGACACCACTTGTTACTGGTCTCAAAGTGGACATTGAGCCATTGACCACCACTCTTTGCGTGCGGCCATCCAGCCAGTTCTTTTTATCTACCGAGTGGTCCACCTATCAAATTGATGTCTCTCCAACTTAGAGACAAGGATGTCGTGCGGGACAGTGTTGAATGCTTTACACAAGTCCAGGCAGATGACATCAACTGCTCTACCCCTGTCCATCAGCTCCTTAGCCCCATCATAGATGGCCACCAGATTGGTCAGGCAGGATTTCCCCTTAGTGAAGCCATGCTGGCTGGCACCAAGCACCTTGTTGGTTTTCATGTGCCTCAACATGCTTTCCAGGAGAATCTGCTCCAAGATTTTGCCAGGCACAGGGGTGAGGCTGACTGGTCTGTAGTTCCATGGGTCTTCCATTTTCCCCTTCTTGAAAATGGGGGTTATATTTCCCTTTTTCCAGTCATTGGGAACTTCACCTGATTGCCATGATTTTTCAAATATGATGGACAACTTGCTTTTCATGAAACAATCTCCTCGCTTGAGCTGTAGGCGTTAAAGCTGTAGCTCTTCAACTTGGGAAGGAAAGAAAAGGGATGTTAAGTAGTCAGTTTGCCAATCCTGGGTGTATTTGTGAAGTCTCACAAACTACAGGGCTTGAAAAAAAAAAAAAACCAAGCAAAGCCTTTTAGTGCTGTACGTCAAATTCTTATGCGCACAGTCGTGGATAGACTTTCCTGTTTTTTATAAAAAAAGTTTTCAAACTAAGATGTTATGAATACTGAGTAAAAAAAAAACAACAAACAAACTGATGTAAATGCTTATAGAGTAACTCTTTCTACCAGAAGCAATTTTTAGTGCTCTGTCAGAAAAGTTAATTCTGTTTTTCCCATTTCATTTTTGTTTATTCTATATGTTCTCCCTTAAGCTTGCTCAGATCCTGCACAGGTTGATGGATCACGTGCTGGCAAAGCCCTCATCATCACTGTGGTGGTTGAGGGGCTGGCACTGGTGGAGCTGTTCCCAGGCTCTGTCAGAGAACTGTGTGCTGCAGCCACTACCTGCTCATCTGTGGTTGCGGGTATCTGGTACTGGCTCTGTGCTTCCAAGTCAGGATATCTGTGCATGTAATATATCAGATTAACCCCATATGATCTCACTGCCATATTTTTAAAGTTTGCAATGATTATATACAGCAGAAAGTGAGTGAGGATGTCTGCAACTAGAGCTTTAGAAAATAGTCTGTGGTCATTTATCACCTTAGTCTCTAAACAAGAAACAGAAAAATTCTCAAGAGTCTTTTCAAAACTATTTTCAAACAAAATTTTCTTTCATATGATGTTAGAGTGCTCTTAGTTCATACGCTCCGAGTTGACTACAGAAGTAGTCAACGTGGAAACCAAACTTGTATGAAAATAGCAGCATGTGGAGCTGAGAAGCTTGATATTTTCTTAGGCAACTAAAGTGCTGTTAAGACTATTCATTTGGAACATTTAGCTATGGTAAAGATTAAATGTAGATCAACTGGATGTACAATGCCTTTTCAGTTTGTTACAAAACACAAATTTTTTCTGGCTTCTTTGGGCTATGGCCATTGTTACACTAATTCACGTACAACAGTAATTTCAGTCTGCTAGTAAAGAATGAATTCTGTTTGTCTGAAAGCAAAAGAAGGAGATTTTTCATTATGGAGCATAAAGTTGTAATAGTGTATTTTCTAATTTTTTGCAAAGAAAAACTCTGGAAGACTATTTGTTCATTTCATATAATTATGAAATTGATCAGCAAGTATTTTTGGAAAACATACTCTGTATGCACAGCTATGCACATGCACAGCTGTTCTTAAATATGGAACAAGTGGGAGCTTACAAGCTGTGGGCTTACACTGTTCCAAAAATTACTTCAATGCTTCCAGTGCCTGAATCTCATCAATTCACTATTGGTTTGGGATTTCTTTTGTTTAGAAGCTGTGACTTGGGAAGCAATTACATGGTTCTTTCCTTCCATGCCTACTCTGCATTGGCCAGTGAATAATTCCCTACATTTGTAAATTAGCGACGTAGCTTTTCCTGACTTTAAGCTTAAAAATTTCATTTGCATATGCAGATGGTGTTTTGAAAAAGATAATATGCATAATGCTAGATTAAAGAACAAAATACTTAATAGGTTGTCAAGTGGTAATTTTTCAGATAATATGCTAAAATCAGTGATTTTGTCTAGTCCTTAGGTATCAGTACGATAGGCTCCTAAACCGTTTTAACTAAATGATCCGTATTTTGATAGTGTTTATATTTACGTATTTTCTTCATGTACTTTCTGTGATTTTATTTGCTTTTTGAAGAGGCAGAAAACAAATCTGCCATGTATATCCATACTAATTATGCATTACTTAAAATGTAGACTCAATAATCTAGTTCTTGCTAATGTCTTTTTAACTCTTTAATACTTTTCTGTAACTTAAAAAATTGTGTTTCCATTAAAAAATAAATCTGTTATTTTTCAGTAAAAAATAAATGAAGTGCGCATCCTGACTTGTAAGGAAGGAGGTAGGGAAGAAATGTCCAAAGCAGTAAAATCTGTTCCTTATTAAGACCATTATCTGCTTTAATGTAATCATGTTCAAGTCCAGACATCCCTTAATCAATGCAGTCTGGACAGATGATATCACAACAGCTCTTCCAAAAGTACAGATAGCACCGGTGTCAGTAGGCTAACTTAGGGACCGGCTTAAGTGTGCATTCAGAAAGCAATGAAACCAGGAGGAGACAAGAGAGAGAGCTGTGACCTGTGTCTCTGGTGACACAGGTAGTATACTTTGGGTAGTAATTTTTTGATACTTGACTGTACATTTGTCATCAGTAAAGGCAGAATAACCAGAATAAAAAGTATTTACTGCAAGGGCAAAAGCTGAAATAATTTTTTTGGGACTTAACGTTTAGTGATTGAATGTTTAGTATTTCTAAGTAGCTACAATTAGAAGCAAACACTTCAAACCTTCCAGCAAAAGAAAGTTAATGCTCTTTATTCTTTTTCTTTTCCTCTCTTCTTTTTTCATTTATTTTCTTTATTTATTTTCCCCTCCGGCTTTCTTTAAATATTTATTTATCGTGGTTTACTTGGGGACCCAAGCTTCTGGCCAGCCAGGTTGCTTTCTGGTCTGAAGTATGATCCCTGGCCTCAGTAAACCAAGGAAAGCAGTGATGGTGGGAACTGAAAGGTGTGATGAGGGAGTCAAGATTTGCTGAGGCAGAATTAAGTTTTCTTTGTGTCCCTGGTCATTACACAATCTTCTTGTAGAAGGCAAACAATCAAGAGCATTTAGATACTGGTAAGTACCTTCCACCTTTGTACAGCTACTTAAAGGAACTGAAGGAGTTCTGTTGACAATACTGAGGGATCAAGAGGCTGGGGTTTAAGTGTTTATGTATTTTAAAATAAATGAAAGAGCTTACAAAGGACCAAAAAATGTTGAGTATTATAAATGGTGTTGTAACCAACAAATGGTTCGTAACTTCAGCATTGCTCACCTAACTTGTACCCCCTTCTTATGCAACACGTAAGGAAAATGAAAGAGCTTGCCCAGTGTATGGCTAAATGACTGCCTCCCAGGGTATGCTGCAATGGTTGGGTTTAGGTGTTAAATTGCTGGATTTTTTGAAGTCAGGAATTAGGCTGGTTGCACTCAAGAGACAAGTAGGCTTCTGCAAGCATAAGAAATCTCATTTGTGTGCAACTCTGAGGTTAATGACCTGCAAGGGGAATCCTTAAAGGACAGGACAGACCCCTGAGAGAGCTGCAGGTGTTCAGGAAAGGATCTCATTAACACGGTCCCAAAATTAAATAGTTTAATTGGAGGAAGTAGAACTAAAATGATGCAGAGAGGGGTTAGAATGGGAGAGTCTCTTTTAGTGTGCAGAACAGCTAGACAGCTGTTGGCTTGTGACTCCTCCCTGCCAGGTCCCAAAGGGAAGCATGGGACTCCCATCCTTTCACTACTCATGTTGGACATGCTCTGAAAAGCCAGATGAAGCTGTTATTCCCATTTCTCTTGGGGGATGTCAGGAGCTTTCAAAATAATGGATATGAAATTAAAATTGTTGATACAGGCACCGTCTTGTGTGTCCAGCTGTCTTAATACTAATCCTGCAAATTTCTATTCCTGTGGAGTAGGATCAGTACATAGGCATGCATTTCTAATCACAGTAATGAGACTAGTCACATGCAAAAACCTGCAGGGTTACAATCGAAGCTCTGAGTATGTTGCATCTGAAATGCTGGAGAGACTGCCTTCTGCAGTTACTTATGCTTGGTTTTTCCAAGGCTCGCCTAGCCATAGAGCAGCTATTACTTCAGATTTTCCCTTTCTTCTTACTGTCCCTTGTGTTAGATCTCTTTCTGTATCAGCAGGATTGATTGAGAGCCTTTTGTGGTATAGAGGATATTTCCAGAAGGCTCGCTGTGATCCTTACTGCAGTTAGTTTGTGCTTCTGGAGCCTTCCAGAAGGTTAAGTTATTGAATCAGAATTCTTAGAATAAAAGAAGATTTTAGGTTTATTGAAAGGAAGGATGAGTTTCATGTGTTCTGAGAGACTCAAGGGAGTAGACAAATACTTTCGTCCTTTATGGCTGAAAAATATGAAACCTCCTATGCAATAGATGTGCTTAATGTTTGTACAAGACTTGCCTCTTGTCCTAACATCAGTGGTGAAAAGAGAAAAAACTTTTTGACTTGAATCTTATTTTATTCTTTACATTGATAATAATTCTACTGGAATGATAATCTCTCTTGCCACACTCTATGAAAGTGTGGCAAGTGAGAACAACTTGTCATTTCACTCTACTGAGTTTTTCCGCCTTGCTCTCTGAATCTGTTTTTTTCCCATCCATTTCACTGATATGATTCCTGATAACAGTTTCATTCTCTCATTTGAACTAAAGAAAGCATTGAATATGACCATGGTAGTAGCTGCAGGAGAAAGACACTTTTAACTACGCCTTGTGCTCTGATATTTGAATGATCTCTCAGTGCTGTTGCTGCTGTGCAGGTTTAATGCCCACCTTGCATGGTTCTTCCCTGATTTGCAACTCCAGTAGGATTGCAACTTTAGGGCTTGGTCCTTTGGATCCATTTTCTTTCCTGACATGATGTGTGCAGGAAAGAAACTGACTTCATGAAGTAGGAGTTGCACTGTGAATTTCAATAGCTTATCTTCTGGCACTTTCTGACTGCAAAAGAATGATAAAAACACTGCCCTAAGAAGTCTCCACCAATAACTCCTATGGGTGTCTTCTGGAAGAAGTTCAGGCTTTTCACCCTTTTTCTCTGGCAAAAGGCAGTAGGCTTGACCAAGGTTAAAAGTACAGTGCTGCTAGATCGGCAAGGGCAAAAAGATTAATGTAGGTTTTCTGTTATTACCATTTCCAGCCACTGCTTAATCGGAAGAATGTAGGTAGTGCACTGTATTTTACAAATTTACTGAAGTGCACAGGGGTGATGTTTAATTAATCCTTTGTGATTATAGGCACTGGCCTCCAGCACAAACAAAGCTGCAGCTGTTTGGTATGATGCAGGTTGTGTAATCTCTACTGCATAGACCATACTCACTGCCAGAGGGGAATGAAAGGGAGAAAGCAAATCACTGCCAGAGCATGCTGCACCTTGCATGGACCTAGAGAGGGAAGCGGTTCACTTGTGTACCTTTCATTTTAGTGCTTTGTAACATCCAAATTTGGAAGGTTGCATATAGGAAATTGAGATGTAGTCAGTGAAGCAAGCTATTTACTTTTTGCTATTTGGATGTTATTTTGTATATTCTTCTGCTTTTGTAATTGGTGCTGCTTCTTGTGTGCTAAATTATTTAGGAAACAGCCTACTTGTTAGGTGTATCCCAGAAAAGGATTAAATTGTGTTTAGCCCTCTCTCTAGACAGATCAGTGTGAGTATGTGGCTGGATAGCCTAGACTACTAATGGATTTCAAGAGATTAAGATTTGAGGAAATAGAAGAGATCAATGACATTTTGTGACAGAGGTGAAGCAGACTGGACAAAGTAATACAAAATACGAACCCAGTGCGAGTATTAAAAACTGGGGGTAACAAATGGAATTTGATAAGGATTTCATAAGAAAAGTAGATTAATAGGGTAAGCTGATCTAGCTATTATAATGATAACAGTATGAAGGCACTGATGTATTTGTATACAGCAATCTCTTTGTAAGCAGTACTTTTTGTCTTTACTTGAAATAAATGTTGTCTGTTACTATGTAAATACAAGACGTACATGGCAAGTTGGAAAAGAAAATTATCTTGATCAAGTTCTCCATCTTCTGAATTTGAAAGAGCCTTGATATCACTGGTATACACCAGTCAAAATAAATCTGGTAAGTAGGCTGGAGGAAGGCTAGGGTTTGGATTCTTGGTTAGGGTGTGTGGCTAAGAACTGGGACTTCGGTGCTTTTTCTGTTGTTTTGTTTACTTTGCTGTAAGATTGGTAACTTGTTTAGCTTCCCTGTGACTTTGTTAACCCACTTTTACTTGGTGAAAGGAAGAGTCATGCTTTTAAACAACCAAACAAAAGTGAAATTCATGGGTGTGTATTTTAACTTCTAATGTGTTAATTGGAGATGTATCTCATTAAGATATATTTTCATTAAGAAAATGGATTTATTACCTATAAAGATTCTTAAAACTGCAACACTTGAAATCTTAGGATTTATGAACATGAGCCGGCAGTGTGCGCTTGCAGCCCAGAAGGCCAGCCGTATCCTGGGCTGCATCAAAAGGAGTGTGACCAGCAGGTCGAGGGAGGTGCTCCTGCCCCTTTACTCTGCTCTCATGAGACCTCACTTGGAATATTGTGTGCAGTTCTGGTGTCCTCAACATAAAAATGACATGGAACTGTTAGAACAAGTGCAGAGGAGGGCCACGAGAATGATCAGGCGACTGGAGCACCTCTCGTATGAAGATAGGCTGAGAAAATTGGGGCTGTTCAGCCTGGAGAAGAGAAGGCTGCGTGGAGACCTCATAGCAGCCTTCCAATACCTGAAGGGGGCCTATAGGGATGCTGGGGAGGGACTCTTCATTAGGGACTGTGGTGAGAGGACAAGGGGTAATGGGTTTAAACTTAAACAGGGGAGGTTTAGATTGGATCTGAGGAAGAAATTCTTTACTGTGAGGGTGGTGGGGCCCTGGAATGGGTTGCCCAGGGAGGTTGTGAATGCTTCATCCCTGGCAGCGTTCAAGGTGGGGTTGGACATAGCCTTGGATGGCATGGTTTAGTGTGAGGTGTCCCTGCCCATGGCAGGGGGGTTGGAACTCGATGATCTTGAGGTCCTTTCCAACCCTTACTATTCTATGATTCTATTCTATGTCTCACGATGTTTCAGGATTGCCTACTTTCATCTTAAATCTCTAAGTAAGCAGTGGTATACTTCTGCGCATTAGTTATAAAATAGTGCTCCAGAGTTCAGCATTCTCTTACTGCTTTGTCAGTGAGATTGTGTTTACTTCCAGCAAGTTACTCCTGCCTCTGTCTTCCCTCTGCAATATGGGTTGAATTATTTTACTTCAGGGTATTTCTCTCTTCAAACCTTCTGTCCTATTGAGAGATGTTCAAGTATTACAAAAATAGAAGATGGAAAGACTGATAGGTAATGCCATGTGTTAATGTTTTGGTTCCCATTTCCCATAGACAGCCAGCCAATAATTATGCATGAGAAAGTAAGACGATATTGGAGACTTCTTTAAAGACCTGTTCAGATATGCTTTGCTTGAAATTTTGTTCAGGTACATGTTGGCTGAAGTAACAGCAGCTGAATGGGAATTGACTGAGGACTCATGAATGTGGAAGTCTCTGGAAAGGGCTAGCAAGAGGTAGACCATAGGATTCAAGAACTAGTTCTGAGGAGAGCAGTAACTATTCAGATCAAAACTTGAAATGATCACAAAATAATCTTTTTCCATTCTCTTACTTTGTCCTTCTTCCCCAGGTTTTTGGTTAAAGGGAGGGATCATCAAAGCTTGTGGCAATATATTTTTGAAAGTGTTAATTTGCTTTGGATGCTTTTTCAAGCAATGACCTTTCCCCATATATGTGCAAGGAAGATTGTCCTCCTCTCTTCTTTGCTTGTTTCACAAGTGGGAGAACTGAACAAGCGTGGAGATAGCCTCTCTTGAGGACAGTGTAACAGCAGAAATAAGGAAAATGCTTTTCCCAAACATCTGATCTTTTCCTAGAGAGTAATAGAAAATGAAATTTTGAGAGGTAAGTTGAGAAAAAAGTAACAAGGAAAGCCTTTACTTCCATGCTGATTCATCTTTGACGGTCAAAAATTGTGGGGAAATAAACATATTAGGTGAGGGATGACCTTAGGAAACTCAGAAAGGATGCACGGAATGCAAGGAATACATCGTGTGTATGAGTTTTTTTGCTTGTGGTGGGTTTTTGTTTTTGTGGGGATTTTTTTGTTGTTGTTTTTTATTTTTGTTTGTTTGGTTTTTTTTTTTTTTTTGTTTTTGTTTTTGTTTTTGTTTTTCAAATTTTCAAACAAACTGAAGTATCTGAAACTCTCTGTGGTGAAGCACCGGGTAAATGCTTTTAAATGAGCAAGTCAATACCACATGCTGCTACAACTTAACAAGCAACTGAGAATATACTAAGTCTGCATTTGTTTGTGCCTAAATACGAGAGCTTATATTATTTTAGTAGTGCATCTTTTAGTTCTTGTATACATTATGCAGCACTCAGATCATGCCTTTTATTACTATAAAACATTAAAACATGACTTGTAACTATGCTTAAGCAGTAAATCTCCACATAAACAAAAACCCAATGCATCTTTAGGGTGGTTTCATCATTCCTTATTAATACTGTAAACGGGGACTATAAATTTCCCTCTTCTACAATACATGTAATAAAATACTCAATGGATTGTGAATGGCATATTATAAAGCTTAGCATTAGGTACTGCAATTTATATCGAAATGCATCTCAGACATAA
Source organism: Amazona ochrocephala (assembly GCA_039720435.1). NCBI lineage: Eukaryota > Metazoa > Chordata > Aves > Psittaciformes > Psittacidae > Amazona > Amazona ochrocephala. The sequence goes on along the minus strand of CM077881.1, from coordinate 49,446,610 downwards.
ATAAATGATCTATAAATAGAAATCTGTCTGAATTCAGAATACATATAATCACTTATTTAGGTGTAACAGTTTGGATGATTAATTCATTAGATAATAATTTATTTCTGCAGAAACATGCTTTTGTTGTATTCTGAAGGGAACTCCCCCAACCAAGCTGAATAAACACTCTTAAACAGAGGAGAACTTTTACAAAAAACTTGAGGTGGTGTGTATATTCCTGGCAGGATTTTGGTAACCTCTAAACAGAAGCCATAATTTCAAAAGCATCAAAGTAGAGTAACTGCTGCAAGTTAAAAAAATATATATGGGGAACAGGACTGGGGGCCTGAGGCAGACGAATGTGACATGCTCACCTAAACCACCAATTATATTCAGATTCCAACCCCTCAGTGCATTTCTCTTTGTGGAAACAATTTTAGATTAAAACTGATATAGCACCAGTTGCCTGAACTGCCAGTTAGCCTTGACACTTCCTTATTACAGAAAGCAGGTATTGTTCAGTGATGGAGCAAGAGGGAAGTATGAGACTTTAATGAAGAGGTTAAAAAAAAGAAAAAGGTCTTCCAGAAGGAACAAGAAGAATCAGAGTAAAAGCAGTTTCACAAATCTTAGTGGGGGCTGATGATCAATATGTTAAACTGTACATTCAGTCATGATGCAAGAGCCAAAGGATCTCAAGGACAAGTTTGGATGAAAGTGTTTCATTTCCAACATGCAGAGGAATGAGGCAGACTTGGAGAAAGGCCACTGAGTCCATTCCAGATTGTTCCCTTCAGAATGTTCAAGTGAAGACAGCTTAGGTATTTGGATGGGTTCAGGGCTGAGCACTTATTTCTTCCTCTTGTGAGAGAGGTTAGTAGACATGCCCCCAAGGCAAACCATGCAGAGTATCTGCAGCACAGCTTAGACCTGAAAAAATGAAATAATTTACCTGCCTTTCTGCCCTCACTCTGTCTGCCTGTCTATACCAGCTATGGTTTGGGGCTGCATCATACTAACTTTTCCACAAAGGGTAGAAACCAGGGCTTTTTAAAATTGATGTTGCTTTGGGCCAACAATCAGAAAACAAATACAGAACAGGTCTGCATCAATTCTTCTAATTTTTGCATGCCTACTCTCTTGCTGCTGCTAAAGATATGTAATTTAGGAAGTAGCTCTTTCAGTAGCTTGGGGTATAGAGTCTACTAAACAATAATTTTCATTTTCCTGTGTATTTTGGTGATGTTTTCTCTGGGTGTGTGCACATGTGCTGTTCTGCATAATACAGAACAGGGAGAACAGCTGGGTCACAAAAAGGTTCCTAATGTTTAAAGCTTCTGTGGCATGTTTTGTGGTGGGCTGAACTTGCTCTTTGGGCAGACAAAATTGGGCAGACAAGATTTAGTAAAGAAAATATAGACTCAAAAAAAGGGGTAAGGAGGCAGGGGAGACAGAAAGGCTGATTTTAGTTATGATTGGCTTTTTCTGCCCTGCAGAGTGAAGGGGAGGCTGCAGTATGCAGGGATACAGTGTAAGCTCTTGGGCATCTGGAAGACTGCTTTTGTGAAATCAATGTAAGGGGGTTTCTCCATTGCTTGACTTGTCTTCTTCAGTGAAACTGGGCAGAGATTAACATGTTTCCACTGGAGATGGATTTAGGTATAATCACCCAGATACTCCTTCTACCAGCAGCAGCAGCATAAAGGAACATGAGGAAACTATTGGGTGATTTCCTGGAGGGGAAAAAAATCCCAAGCCAAACCAGGAAAAAACCCAAATCCAACAAAACCCAGATGGTGCTGGGGGTTAATCCATGTAAACTTCTACCTTTATCTCAGATTTGATTGAAATTGATTGAAATTGTAGTGGGGAAGGGGCAGAGATATGATGGAGTGATTGCATAGTTTTATTTCCTTAGGAAAGATGTTTGAAAATTGTCATTAAGGTTAGGAATTGATAGTTGCTAGGTTTGGCTCTAAAATGGGTTATTCTCCAACAGAAATCACAAAGTAAATTATAGCCTGGTGCTGCTGTCAATCCGTGAAGTTGTACTACGCAGAATTAAGTTGAGAGAAAGCAAGGACCAGGCTGTTACGAGTATGTACAGAAGGGTTTTATTATTTTTTTTCATCCTGTTTATTTTTCACTCTTTCATTTTCTTGTAATTCTGGTGGAAAGTGGAGAATCACCAAGGAGCTGCCATGGAATCTGGGGATGAAACTGAACTATTGCCTCTGCATGTAACAGGGCATCACTGTTTCATAACATCCCCTCGTGATTCTGTCTGTGTATCAATGCAGCATGCTCGCTGAGTTGGCAAAGCCAAAAAGGCAATTTTGTTTCTGTCTCTATAGTGGGAGAGAAAGTTAGAGGAGGTGTAATTTATCTGGGCTGTGGCTCTAACTCTTTGTTATATAAACCTGCTATATAATTTTAGCCAGCAGTGCTGCTAAACACTGAGTTTATGGATATTGACACTTACTGCAAAGATGTTGAAAGAAGGTGTGAAGGGTTTGAATACTTTTGTTTCCATCAGATTACAAGTACTTCTCAAGTGTCAGTAATAACTAGAAAAGTGCTCTCAAAAGGGAGAAAGTTAGTCTTCTTGAATTTTCACTTTACTGTATTATAGAGTTCTTTTTCCTTGTTACAATTACTTCAACTTGAATAAATTGAAGATTTCTTTTTGAGATGAAGGTCTCTCTTGAGCATAGAGATTCATTTTAAGGCTTTGGTCATGTGAGTCACCTGATGTCTGAGGCATTCCCAATAAAAGTTACGTCCATTTACATTACTAGATAGAAACCTCTGTATTTCTACACCAAAGGTAGAACCTATATGGCACCTTGTACTCTAAATTCTTGTGGTACCACTGTGGTAACACCTCTTTGGTATACCCCATAATCCTTCATTTTTCAGACCTTCATTATCAGGAGTATCATGAGATGTCATTCAGTACTCAGTAATGCCTAGGGTGCATCAGTACCCCCATACTAAGATGGAAGACCACAGCCCAGACCATGAGTAGTTTGATGTAAGTCTATTAATGTTTCATATGTTTCTTAATAGGACTCGGGGAAAACTCAATCTGTGCTTATAGAAAGACTTCAGGTGGTTTGACTTGGTCCAAAGCTGTCATGCTGCCTCCCTCTGAGAGGGCAAGGGTAAAACTAGCTGTGTGGTTTCGGTAGAAAGTTAGATCTTGGTAGCACCTTGAGAGAGTTTCTGGAACATTTGCTTCACTGGAGAAAGCTGTGATAGAGCAGATGCTATTTAACTGGTGTAGGTATACTTGAAGAGGAATGGTTGCCATCCTTTCTGTTTGCTTCTTTTCTCAGATGCTCTTTTGTGTTCTCCCTGATTGTTAGTCTGTAGGGCTAATGCTTTGAGTTATTTATTAAATAGTCTTACTGGCTGTAAGGTAACTGAATTGGTTGGTTTCCCTTTTCTGTAGGGGAAAGGAGTGCAACCAAGTAGGCGCTCTTTGTAGCACCATTCCACAGCTCAAGAGGCATGCAACCACTAGAACTGAATTAACTTGAAACAACTCATCTTAAGGCCGAAACAAAAACTTGCTAAAACAAAACAAAAAGCAAGTAGATTTCATTTCTTTAATGCTGCATTTCCTCTGCTTGGAGTTGGTTCATTAAACTGAAAATTGTTCAAAACAAGCATCTCTGTAAAGAATGCTTCGAGCAAAATTAATCAGTTTTGCAAGGTTAGTAATGCATCTTGCTTGGACTGAAGTTGAAATTATTTTTTGCAATAAAGCCACACCACTTTTTATCCGAATTGTCAGTAATTGGAGAAAATAAGAAAGGGATGGAAGAATTTGTGAAGTCTAATTTATTCACACAGTGACCCTTAAAAGTTATTGATTTGCCTCATGAAAAGTAGGATTTAAGGTTGCATCTGAACATCACCTAACCGGTGCTGGTGTCTGTGTCTAGTTTGAGGACTTTCCAAGCCATCTTTTCATATTGTTGAGCAATAGATGGGTAAATGATGCCTAAGGGTATTTGTAAGGTGTTGAAAAAGATTTACTTAATCTGAACATGTTCGTATTTGCTGTTCCTTTTTTTCAGTCACTCATGGTCATTTTAAGTTGTGGTACAGGTTGGAGAAGAGCTTTGTTTTGCATTAACAATGTTTGGGTGTGGTGATCCACTGAAAAATTAGCATGGGCTTGTAAAGCTTTGCCTAATTTTAATTCTGCAGCTGTTTCTTTGATACTTTGGCTGATTTTGAAAGTTTTCAGTGGCTAAGACAAAACACAACTGAGAAGTCAGATGAATAAATCTTGTTAACAGTGTATTTGTTGTTGTTTCTACAATGAACATCCTCAGAAAACTGTGACTGCCACAAAGGTGCTCATCACTGAAACCGGGTTAAAGGCGAGCTCATGGAGACAACATCCCCCTGCTAGGTATTTAAAGCAGCTCAGGAGCTTCCAACTGATGCACAGAGAATTTTGGCTGGAAATTCCAAATAGATTCATTTAATCATCAGCAGGGCTCCCTTCTGGTAGCTTCTGTAAGTATTTTTTCAAATGAAGAATGAGGATATATCATATGTATGGTAACATCACTTTAATCTCTCCCCACGAGAATGTTGTCATACTTCTAAGGCTGACTACAGTTTGGCCTTATCCTGATATTCTGCTTCCCTCTGAGAATAATTGAAATCTTGCTGTTGCAGTTTCAACAGAAACAGCATGGTTTGTTTTCTGTGGGGAGGGCTTATTTTTGTTTTTCCCAAATACAACTTTGAAAGATTTCTTGTCTTCAGCAGTTCTTTTGTCTCTCACAGCATCCTTACTGTGTCTTTTTGGTTTGCTGTTCCCCCCCTTCCCCCCCCCCCTTCCCCCCCCCCCCCTTATATGTGTATATTGGTGCTTAATATGCTTTTCTTCCATGGCATTCTGCCAAAAACATAAATACGGGAATAATAGGGACAATAAGTATCAGAAATATTAATCGCTTTGGACATTTTAATTCCTGCTGGAGACCCTAATTTCCTTCCCTCCTCCTTCTTCCCCCCACTAATCTCTTCTGTATTGACTGATACATGCATTCATTATGCTGCAGTGAGGTTTTACCCTCCTTTTTTCCTCTCGTGTAGAGAACATTGCTGCTGCAGTATTGTATTTTTATGCCACTGATAAGCTCATTATCTTTCTCTCAGTAACTAGTGTATTGTTAACATATTTAACTTTCTTTCATGATACCAAATCCATGGAATGAATAGACACCACTTCCCCACATCCATTTTATTATCATACCTTTGAAATGATTCAGCAAAACCTTTTGCAAGTATCAAATTCCTTAACTTAAAAATCATGTTCTGTACGTATCTTTGACGTGGTTTAAGCCGTAAATCACGCAGTTTGCTCACTCACTCCCCCCTCTTTCTTCCCCCCAGCTCCCGGAGGGATGGGGAGAAAAATCAAAAGAATGCAACTCCCACAAGTTGAGATAAGAACAGTTCAGTAACTAAGGTATAACACAAATCACTAGTGCTACCACCAATAATAATAATGACAAGAGAAATACAAGGAAAGAGAATACAACTGCTCACTACCCGATATCAAGCCTGACCCAGCTGCGAACTGAACTCTTCCAGGTCCCTGCCCCCAGATTTTACATCCTGGGTATGGCATGCTGTGGTGTGGAATACCTCTTTGGTCAGTTTGGGTCAGGTATCCTGTTTCTCCTTCCTCCCGGCTTCCCCTCCTCACTGGCAGAGCATGAGACTCAGAAAGTCCTTGGTCAAACTAAAACATTCTGAGCTGTAACGATAAACATTGGTGTTATCAGCGCTGTTCCCAGGCTGAAAGTCGAAAACATAGCGCTGAACCAGCTACTAAGAAGGAGAAAAAATGACTGCTACTGCTGAACTCAGGACAATCTTTTCCTTAGGGACTGTAGTGATAGGACAAGGGGTAACGGGTTCAAACTTAAACGGGGGAAGTTTAGATTGGATATAAGGAAGAAATTCTTTACTGTAAGGGTGGTGAGATGCTGCAACAGGTTGCCCAAAGGAGTGATAAATGCTACATCCCTGGCAGTGTTCAAGGCCAGGTTGGACAGAATCTTGGGTGACATGGTTTAGTGTGTGGTATCCCTGCCCACGGCAGGGGGTTGGAACTAGATGATCCTAAGGCCCTTTCGAACCAAACTATTCTATGATTCTACTTAGGTTTAGATGTAACATCAGTCTGACAGGATCTTTCATTTTGTGGGCTACTTAATGAGACCAAAGACAGCCTGAGCCATATCTGCACAGCATGAACTTTGTGGGGAAAGTGTTGTCCCCGTTTCCCTTCCACAGAGGTGGAAGCATTAGCATCCAGAATTCTCTGTGTACCTTTCTAATTGCACAGTAACTAATGTGGCTACAAGTGGTGTGATAACAGTCAATATGGAAATATTCAAAGGGGTTTTGATGCTGATTGCTGTTCCCTTCTCCGCTGGTTTGCCAGAACTGTAAGCATGAAATTCAACACTTGTTTTTGCATGATAGGAGACCTGTCACAGGGTTTTATTTTCTACATTTAAAGCAAATGTGTCAAGCCTGCCGCCTGAGGTTAGGATGTGACTAATCAAAATAAGTGAACAGTTTGTTCTGGGTTAGAGGCCTGGCTTTGGGGGAACAGGCGGAACTGTTGATTTGGGAAGGGGCATACTTTGGAATGAGCTGAGTAATTTCTGATTTATAGATTTTGAAATGTCTGTTTTCTCATTTAAATGAAAATGAACAAAGTAATAGGATGCAACAGTTTTGCTCTTTTTGTTTTTACTGGAAGAAGCATTTGCTACTTCTGAGATTAATTTTGAATATTGTTTTTGCTGAAATGAAAGGTAATTCAGTAGTTGTGAGGGTAAGACTCTGCTCCATCCCTCTCAAGTTACTTCTAATTTTCTCTAAACATTTTATAAGTGTATTCTCACCCAATCTGTCCTGTTGCTGTAGTGCCAGTCTCTTGCCTCATGGTGTTTCATAAGACAGCAGTGGTTTCAACTTGCTCCCAGTTCACACTACGGAATATGTCAGCCCTACTACTCCTTTGTCACAGCAGCCACCCTTCTTGTCTCCATATTGATTTACCCATTTAATTAGTTTGGAGTTTAGAGATACGATAGGAAATGGGAGTTCAAGGGGGAGATACTATGTGAGCACTCCTCTGTTCTTGTCCCGCTTGCTTTTTGTTGCTTAGCAATTGTAACTGATACTTACTTAAGGCATTCGGCACAGGATTTGGAAAGAGAGTATGTCCACTTGGCAAATGCTAGTTCTTGGAAATCTTGTTGCAGTGTAATACAAACTGAGACCTTTAAAATGGATTTTTGCACTGGGAGTTTTACATGGATAATTCACACTTCTAATAAATTGTAATTAATGTGTAATGTAAAGCATGTGTTCCAAATAGCACACAAGGATAATAGCAAAAGAAAAATTATCCCAACTAACTAGCCAAGATCTGCATTTAGGAGAGGTGTGGTAAAAAGATTAACAAACAGCTGTAGAGCAATTTTGCTTTCATAGTGGGAACTGAGCAGCATTACTTGGATACTGGTGAGACTCCAGGTGCTCCTATTGGGAAAAGATGTGTACGTAAACTAGCAGAAAATTTCCTAGCTATCAAAAGGTGATGCTGAATTTCTGGTCTGACTTGCACCACTGCCAATTACTGTAGCCAGGGTATATCATTCGTTCAGCATTCATTGCTCACAAGTTGTATTTAGGCCCCTCAAAGTGATAATGACACTGAGTGGCATATTAAAATGTATTCAAGAACATGGAAAAGGGGGGGGGGTGGTGGTGATACAGAAGTATAAATCATGAATGAAGTAAATACAGGAGACTGGCAGTTCCATTGCATCCAAAAGAGCACATATGTGTGATCTACCAATGCATTGCTGAATATGACTAACTTTGAGATTCTGTTGGGGAGTTTGTCTAGAAAATCAAGTATGTCTGTGTTATATTTAACCTTGACAGGTATTGTTTTAATCATGCACTACCTTATTATATACTGCTTGTCAGATATCATCTTAGAAGCTCATTTCTCAGGAAGGGAAGTGGAAAGTACAGAGTAACATCTGAGCTGTAGTGGGTGTCACTAGCTCTTTGTTCTAGGCATCCTTCTCACAAAAGCTCCTCTGCATTGTGTTTTCATTATGTTTCCCATGCAGAGAGGTTTCTGTGTAGCAGCACACACAGGACTAGTAAGTATTTTTTTCTTACAATACTGAGCAAATGTGCCAGGTACTGTCAAATCACAGTGAACTGACTAGCTTGTTTTTTCACTCTGTTTTGGCATAAAGAGGACTCCATTACACCAGTGTTCTTTGTATAGATTGTTGTTGCTGCTGAAGTACTGTGGAAAATGACTATTTACACTGTTGTCTGTCAAGTAGCAGGTAGGAAAAAGAAAATACAGACCAATGATACTATGCTATTCAGCATTCCTCTGTACTCTCATTTCCCTGTAATCTCTGAAGAGACAGAGGTAGGGATGTTTCTATGATTCTGTGTCATTTTACTGTGTGAGTTGATGGTGATTAAAGTCAAGAATCAGGTATTTAATAAGGCTTTAATTACCATAGTTAGTTATTTAAACATTTCTGGGAAGCAATATTATAATTAATTACAGTTATTAATTGCAGGTTTCAGTGCTTGTCTTCGAAAGCTCTGTGCTGCTCAGGTCTCCAGACCTTTTCTATCAGCCTGTGAATCAGGTTTCGGAGATGACAGACTCTCTTGAGGAAAGCATCATCTCTGTACTGTCCTTGATGATAACTTTCTGCATGTCTTGCAGTCCCCAGGGTGGTGTGTGCAACTTGTGGGGAAAGGAGAGTGAGCAGGGCAGGAAGCTTGCCCTTGAAGGAGAGTTAAATGCCCAGGGTAAGTCAGAAGTATTGACTTGCCCTGTCAATATTTCTCAAGTATTCTGAAGACCTGAAGTCTGTCAAATTTAGATGACTTTTCCAGCATTAGGAAGCTCCTGGGAGGCTTCAATGAGAAGTATTATGACCAGCAAGCAAACTGTTTTTCACTCCCTTCTTACTGTGCACAAGGCTTCTTGACATTCCCTTTGGAGCACAGCTGTAATGTAACTGTAAGCTGTAATGTAGAGTATTAAATATCCCAGAATTTATTTTTAAAATATCTTGGTTTCTGTATTTCACCATTTAGATCTATTACACTCTTGATAAATCTTTACAGAATCCATGTGTGGGTTGTGAGGATATTCTGCATCCTACTATATATTTTAAAGTGTTTGTTAGCTTACAATCAAGTACTTGTTTCTGTGCAGTAAAATCAACTCTTTGAAACTTCATCATAACCCTGGTAGCATTTCTTGAAATAAGAAAGTTTTCAAGATCTGTGTTCGGAACTGTTTTTTGTCTTTTGTAACTTCTTTATAATCCTTCTAAAAAAGGATTGCGTTACTTTGACAGAGTATGGTTATTACTTCATCCGATCCCTACAGCTTTTGATAAAGAATTTCTTTTATGAATAATTTTTTCTAGACAAGAATTTCAAGTTTTCAGACAGGCATGCTGTACAGGTCCTTCAGTTCTTGTTTCCCAAGGTTTTAAACTTCTTTAAACAGAGTGTCAATATGTCTTCTTGCACAATCAATATTTTTAAGACCAGTCAAAGCTATAAATATGAATATATGAGTGAGTTTGAGCAGGAGATCAGAGTATGTCTGTGTCTGTGGAGCTGGAATCTGTGGCTCAGATTGAGGATTTCTCCCACTCTCTGAAGGACACTGCACATAAATAGCACACTCAAATAAAACCAGCAGGGGTGAGCCAGCTGTTACATGGAGATGGTTTTAATGCACACATCTGTACCCCCATACAGCAGCTTTCTGTGTAGACACTGGCACAGGAGCCACCTGCATGGAAAACTGACTATGAATAACTGTGTAGGAAGAAGTGACACATTCCTCGCCTAAAAGCTTGTTGTGAGGCAGGTGTTTCAACCGGACACTTTTGCAGAGATGTGCAAAGAATGAAGGAGGTAACTTCTCTAAAGCAGTCCTGTGCTTCAGGCAAGGTTTTTGTGCTTGAAAGTCCTGTTTCTACCGAGAAGGTAGAAGTTAATCTTGTGTTTTGTATCTGTAACACAGGAAGGGGTTTCTGACAATGTCTCCCTTTAAGCCGCATTGCTAGTGCTGTATCTGAGGAAAGTATCCCTACTGTGGGACTGAAAGGTACCCAAGAGTCTTCTGGAACTTCAGGAGCCTCACTGTTGCAAGGGCAGCCTCCACTGGAAAGACTCAGTTGTCCTCATGTTGGGCACGAATGAAGTAATACCTTATGGAAGCCTGATGCTGTTGTCCTGTTATGGTTTTGTAGCTGTTTTCTAAAAGCAAGTGACTGCTTTTGTCATGTCACAAACTTGGGATTTATTTATTTACTATCAGAGGTCCACACTGCTGTGCTGTGATCCCTACAAACACATAGGCACCAGTGAAATTTCAAAAAAGACATTTCTGTTGTGTTTAATAAGAAATCGGTTTTGACTGACAGCTTTAAGAAGGTCACATTCATTTAATTAGGAATTATATTCAGGCCTTCTTACCATTGTTTGGTAAAGATTATTCACACTTTTTGTGCAGTTTAAATCTGTTTTCTCTAGTCAGGAAACTTAAGATGCGGCAAAAAGACAGAACCAATTATCTATCAAGCACTTGCATAATCCTAAAATATACCTCTGTGTAAGTATATAATGACAGTGTGCACTTTTAAATCAATTCTTCTAGCAGTAACAAAGCTGGGGATTTGAGAAGTCTCACGGGCCAATTTCAAGTGAGCAGAAAGACAATTTGTCACAGTCAAGCGATCTTAGGACCTGCTGTCTTTACTTCTTTTTTTTAAAATACGAAGTATAAAACCTTAATGCTGTAATTTTATGGAGATGTTCCTAACTCAATTCATAGGGATTTGAATACAATAAGGAAGCAGTATGTAATAGTTTTTGTGAAAAAAAGTTCTTGGTGTCAACCCACTTAAATCGAAATAACCACCAGTTGTTAGAAGTTAGGGGGAAAGGCAGAGATAACTGCATGAAAATATCTTCAGTTATTATATACTTCTGAGCTCAAAATTCTAATATTTTTTCTCCTCTGGAAAGTAGACTCTAGATTGCAACTGATTTACTTGTATTAAGCACACAAGAATTTGGGTTGTAGAGGTTGGTTTTATTTCACTGTAACACCTTTCTTTAAGTTGTTTGTTTCACTGTAACACCTTTTCTTCAGCGCTTTACTTTCTCCTTTTTACTCCCTTCGGTTTTTCTAGTCTAATAGCCTTATTTGTGTGCTTTATACAGGGACACCAAGCATACTCTGAGTGGGTTTTTTGACAGAGTTAATGAACATGGTTATACCGCTCTTTGTGCCTCTTAGGCAGTGGAAACTCTCTGCAAGTGCTAAACTAGTGTGACGAAAGCAGTAAGTAAATGGAAAACAAAGATTTTGAAGTAAATATTGTAGTATGAGTAATCTTTTATTTTTGCTGATACAGAGTGTGAAAGTGGGCAAATTGAATTTGGAACAAGCCTGTGCTCCCCTGTCAGATCCCTGAGCCTACCTTCCCAAGGCTGTGATGTGGAGACACACCTGCCCCACTCTTACCTCCTGGCACCTGCAGAAATCCCTTGGCTCTACAACCTACACAAGCCTTTGTGACAGTCATATATTTCTGTAGCTCTTCTCAGTGGCCCCGGCATGAGTCACAGGATGTAAAACCCAAGTGGTGTTGAGGAAAAGAGGCTGTGTGTGGAACCCTCTATATGTCTGTTCATTTTCACAGATAAAGGGAAAGAGTATCCTGGAGAAGCGATTTGACCTGAGTAGGAAACCACAAAGTTTCTACTTAGATGTGATTTACTTTTCCTGCTATTGATGTACTGAAGATGGTATTTTGTTCTGAACTTTTAAGTCTAGTTTATAGTAAGAAAAGTAACACCTCACATTCCTGTAGGTACTCAAGTCCATCTTACATTCTGGCAAGTGAGCCATGACACCCATATATTATAATCAATTAGGTTTCATTTTTCAGTGTTGAATTTCTAGTAAATGGCCTCTACAAGAACTGGATGATGGTCATAATATCGAATACTTTACAGTACTCTTTATTTTCTGTGTCTAAGTAAATATTCAAATGTTGTCTTACTACATGTTTGTTTAATTGTAGCAGTTGGTGTAGGAAACACTGTTAGAACCTATCTGTGTTGCTCTGCCTGTTGCTTGTTATCACCTGTCTTAGTAGGAATATACAGAGAAGTAAGCATGGGTGGGCAAATTCGTGGGGTTTTTTTTGAATGATTCTAAATTACGGTATAATACGGTGCAAGATCTTTATTTTCTTTGAGTAAGTGAATAGTAGCTTGAGTGAAGCTTCTGGATTTAATATTGTAGAAAAATGTCAACAACTATAGTGTAGTGTGGACAGATGTCATTTGTTTGCCATAATGGTACCAAACCGATGACTTGCATATTACCTGCAGTTACAGCTGAAAGGACTCATAATGTCTTTTCACTATAATGAGAGAAAAAGTGAGTCTTACATCAGACTGTTAACTTCCCTCAAAGAAATTAGGAGAGCTGAAAACCAGCACAAACTGATGAAGGACGTTATAGTCTGTAGGAGAAAAAAAGTTTAAAGTAATCTGACAGAAATACTTAACTGTCCTTAAATTGGGTAAAATTGAAGAAAGTAGTTTCATATGGATTTATTTACCTTTTGTTAAAAAACCACAAACCTTTCCCTCTAATCCCTATAACAGCACAGCAGTAATGTTGCAGTGTGTAGTCTGCTATTTACAGCTTTTTTGGTGGTAAATTGTATGCATATTCTACTACTTTTCAGTAGTCTCTGCTACTGCAGTTTATGAAGAAAATGAATCAGAAAGGGATAATTCATATCAGCAATCAAATGGAGTTATACTTGCAAAAATAACCTATTTGATAAAGGTTGTTTTCTTTAAGTGATGCAATAATTTCAACCAAATGAGGGCTACAAAATGTGGACGCCAAACTCATGTTAGTAATCCTTTTCCATACTTCCCGGAACAATTGATGCTAGCTGCAAATTTAGATAGACTTTGAATTCTTGCCAAGCTGAGCCAGATCTGCATCTAGAAATTGAGACTCCATTTCTGTGTTAAAATATTGACTAAACATGGAAACAAATTTCTTTAATTAATTCATGACAAGCCTTTGGTTTAGTTCTTCTTATCTGTTTTCCAATTTTATTATTCTCAAAATATTTTTCTATCCTTTATATTACTATGTTGGTTTTAGATACAAAAAGATTTCTAGTCGTATATTGCACTTTCAAGAGGAAATAGGAATTTGAGTGGGAAAACAATCCAGATCATCTTTACATGTTTTTGAGAAACTGCCGTAATATCTCAATCCTGTATACTGCTGGAGGTGCTGAATGTTTGGGTTTTTTTTTCCTGCTTTGCTCTGGGATGTCCCACAGAGCAGTGTAACACTGTCCAAGAGCCGGAGTCAATTCAACTTCTTTTGAGTGCAGCATTATTGATAAAGATGTGACTTAACCTGTCCAGTTGGTTGCGCAGCTGTGTTCTCATGGTGACACTGATAATGCCCTTGTTTATGAGAATATCATGTTGGAATAGCATTAAGGAGCAGGGGAATGGTGATGTTCTGCAGGCTGGTTACCACAAAACTGAAAGCTCCTCCCTAGAAAGAAATTATTGATTTGATGTTATTTGTAGTCACCTAAAAGCAGTGTGCAAATGCCTGCAACTTCTTAGTCAAGACTTGGAAATATTCTGGAATAAACTTCAGCTAACTTACTTTATTTTATTTTATTTTATTTTACTTAGGGGGTAGAGTTAGGACATTAAAGGTGCAGAGCTTCATCTAACATTTTATGTAATGAACAGTGGTTTATATCAGGACCGTCAGGTGACTTGGACAAAACTAACTTACCTAAATATTCTTCTGTTGGTTCTCCCTGTGCAGGTGAGTAAAGCAGAATAATCAGGCCCTGTCCTTCCATGACTGTCTTTATCCATGATCCAGCATTGCATTTGGACTGTCCCTGCTGAATATTGACAGAGCCTTGGGTGGCGTGGTTTAGTGTGAGGTGTCTCTGCCCATGGCAGGGGAGTTGGAACTAGATGATCTGAAGGTCCTTTCCAAACCTAACTGTGATTCTGTGATTCTAATATTGCTCTGAAGTTAGAGAAGTTTGAGGAGCTGTGTGTATTAGAGGAGCTAGAGGTAACCATATGGCTGAATACAATTCTTGCACACCACTGCCAGAGTTGTAGGATTGTGGAAAGTCTTATGTTTTAAACAAAAATCCTTGCTTTAGGTATTGTAGAGCTGGCTGTTCCCCAAGGGTGAATAGCTCATTCTTTTGGAAGGCCAGGCAATGTTTATTCTGTGATTTTCTCAGGAGTTACCTGGGAGTGTCCCTTCAGTCTGGACCAGTGGTTTCAGAGGAGCTCTCTTACTAGATGCTGCCTGGGAATGTGCCCTTCAGGCTGATATGGATGCTGCTGCTTGGGAAAGCTGCCAGATTCTTTTAAATATTTACAGCAGAAATAATGAAACTCTTTGGAATGTCTCATGTATTTTAAATATCATTAAATAATTTGAGTTGCAAAACTGGAAGAGGAAAACAGGTTGGGGGGTTTGAACTCGGTTGGATAATTTGTTGAAAACGTTGAGACCTAAAAGGAATAGTCCTATATGAAATGATCATTCAGCTTATATAGAAGCCTGTTGCCTAGCAACTATACGAGTAAACTTTCACTTTTGGACTGTGTTTTCCAGATCTCATTAGATTCAACAAATAAAATGAACTTCATCTTCAAAATATAGAACAAAAACTTGCAGTGTAGGAAATGTTGTCTTCTGGTCATGTTACATGTTTAAACTTGCATCTTGGAAGCAATATGTGTAGCAGAAATTAATTTATAATCTTCCTGCAGTTTGCTAGGATAATAGCTTTAGATGATTTTGCTTACCTTCTGATAGCTGTAACTTTACAGGTGTTTGAATACAGCCATTTTGCCAGTGGGTGAAAGTCAATTGTATGTTTCTGAGATGTTAAAAATAGTTTATCTGTAGACCACCTTTACCCTTCTAACTGAGTGTGTACTGTTCGGCAGTGCTGAAGATACTTCCCATTTCATGTTACAGCTTGCTGAAAATGGAAAGCACACATGTGCTCTGCTGCTTTTTATTTTTTTTCTTTAATTGTGTGTTAAAGAAAGGTTGTAAGAAACCCTCTGTAGCTGAATGTTAAATTAGATAACAGTGATGTGGAAGTCCAAGTGAAGGATTGTTTTTAATCATACAATCATAGAATCATAGAATAGTTAGGGTTGGAAAGGACCTTAAGGTCATCTAGTTCTAACCCCCCTGCCATGGACAGGGGCACCTCCCACTAAACCATGTCACCCAAGGCTCTGTCTAGCCTGGCCTTGAGCACCGCCAGGGATGGAGCATTCACAACTTCCTGGGCAACCCATTCCAGTGCCTCACCACCCTTACAGTAAAGAATTTCTTTCTTATATCCAATCTAAACTTCCCCTGTTAAAGTTTGAACCCATTACCCCTTGTCCTATCACTACAGTCCCTCATGAAGAGTCCCTCCACAGCATCCTTATAAGCCCCCTTCAGATATTGGAAGGCTACTACGAGGTCTCCATGCAGCCTTCTCTTCTCCAGGCTGAACAGCCCCAATTTTCTCAGCCTATCTTCATACGGGAGGTGCTCCAGTCCCCTGATTATCCTCGTGACCCTCCTCTGGACTTGCTCCAACAGTTCTATGTCCTTTTATGTTGAGGACACCAGAACTGCACCAATGCTCCAAGTGAGGTCTCACAAGAGCAGAGTAGAGGGGCAGGATCACCTCCCTCGACCTGCTGGTCACGCTCCTTTTGATGCAGCCCAGGATACGGTTGGCTTTCTGGGCTGCAAGCGCACACTGCCGGCTCATGTTCATTTTCTCATTGACCAACACCCCGAAATCCTTCTCCGCAGGGCTGTTCTGAATCTCTTTTCCATCCAACCTGTAGCTGTGCCTGTGATTGCTCTGACCCAGCTGTAGGACCTTGCACTTGGCATGGTTAACTTCATCACGTTGGCATCAGCCCACCTCACAAGCGTGTCAAGGTCCCTCTGGATGGCATTCCTTCCCTCCAGCATATCAACCAAACCACACAGCTTGGTGTCATCGGCAAACTTGCTGAGGGCCCACTCAATCCCACAGTCCATGTCACCCACAAAGATGTTGAACAAGACTGGTCCCAACACCGATCCTTGAGGGACACCACTCGTTATTGGTCTCCAGCTGGACACTGAGCCATTGAGCACTACTCTTTGTGTGCGGCCATCCAGCCAGTTCTTTATCCACCAAGTGGTCCACCTATCAAATTGATGTCTCTCCAACTTAGAGACATGGATGTCATGTGAGACAGTGTCGAACGCTTTGCACAAGTCCAGGTAGATGACATCAACTGCTCTACCCCTGTCCATCAGCTCCTTAGCCCCATCATAGAAGGCCACCAAACTGGTCTGGCAGGATTTCCCCTTAGTGAAGCCATGCTGGCTGTCACCAAGCACCTCGTTGGTTTTCATGTGCCTTAGCATGCCTTCTAGGAGAACCTGCTCCAAGATTTGCCAGGCACGGAGGTGAGGCTGACTGGTCTGTAATTCTCCGGGTCATCCATTTTCCCCTTCTTGAAATTGGGGGTTATATTCCCCTTTTTCCAGTCATTGGGAACTTCACCTGACTGCCATGATTTTTCAAATATGATGGACAGTGGCTTAGCAACTTCATTTGCCAGCTCCTTCAGGCCCGCGGATGGATTTCATCAGATCCCATGGACTTGTAGAAGTTCAGGCTCCTAAGATGGTCTCAAACCAGATCCTCTCCTACAGTGGGCCCAGGGTCTTCATTCTCACTGTCCCTGCGTCTGCTTTCCAAGGCTTGGGTGGTGTGGTCAGAGCATTTGCCCGTAAAGACTGAGGCAAAGAAGTCATTAAGAACCTCAGCCTTCTCCAATCCAGGGTAGCCAGTTCTCCTGATAGCTTCCGGACGGGGTTTACATTGTCCCTGGTCAGTCTTTTATGAGGCAAAGAAGCCATTAAGAACCTCAGCCTTCTTCAAATCCAGAGTAGCCAGTTCTCCCGATAGCTTCCGGATGGGGTTTGCATTGTCCCTGGTCAGTCTTTTATTCACTACGTACCTATAGAATCCCTTCCTGTCATCTTTCACATCCCTAGCCACGTTTAATTCTAACTGGGCCTTCGCTTTCCTAACCTGATCCCTAGCTTCCTGGACAACATCCCTGTATTCTTCCCAGGCCGCCTGTCCTTGCTTCCACCTTTTATAAGCCTCTTTTTTCCTTCGAATTTTGCTCAGCAGCTCCTTATCCATCCAAGGAAGTCTCCTGGCCCTCCTGCAGCACTTCCTTCTGGTTGGGATTCAACCCTCCTGAGCTTGAAGCAGGTGGTCCTTGAATATCAACCAACAGTCTTGGGCCCCCCTGCCCTCTAGGGCTGTATCCCATGGAACCTTACTGAGCAGGTTCCTGAAGAGGCCAAAGTCTGCTCTCTTGAAGTCCAGGGCAGTGAGCTTACTGCACACCCTTCTCACTGTCCTGAGGATCTCAAACTCGACCATCTCATGATCGCTGCAACTAAGGCTGCCCTGGAGCATCACATTTCCAACCAGCCCTTCCCTGTTGGTGAGCACGAGGTTAAGCATGGCACCTCTCCTCGTCGGCTCCTCTATTACTTGCAGAAAGAAGCTGTCTTCCACACAACCGAGGAACTTCCTGGATTGCTTGTGCCAGGCTGTACCATCCCTCCAACAGATATCAGAGTGGTTGAAGTCCCCAGTGAGAACAAGGGCCTGTGAGCGTGAGGCTGTTCCTGTTTGTCTATAGAGCGCTTCATTCACAGAGTCCTCTTGATCAGGCGGTCTGTAACAGATCGCCACAATAATGTCTCCCATTGCTGTTCTCCCTTTAACCCTGACACACAGACTCTCTGTCGACTGCTCACCTGTCCCCAGACAGAATTCCATACTCTCCAGCCTATCCCTAACATAAATATGAACTCCTCCTCCCCGCCTACAGGGCCTGTCTCTTCTAAAGAGCCTGTAACCTTCCATACCAACATGCCAGCCGTAGGAGCCATCCCACCATGTTTCTGTGATGCCTGTGATATCATATCCCCGTAGACGTGCACACATCTCTAATTCCTCCTGTTTGTTCCCCATGCCACGGGCATTTGTATAGAGACATCTGAGCCGAGCTCCAAGTGAAGCCGGCTCATTGGCTGGAGCAGCTGGAATATCTCTACATTGCTCCGAACGTTTACTATAGGTGCTGGCAACTGATTGGGTATGTTGGGATGGAATGATGTCCCCCTCCCCCAACACATCTAGTTAAAGCATCCTTGACCAGTCTGGCAAGCCTCCTACCAAATCCATTCTTCCCTTCCATTGCCAGACCATCTCCACCAGCCCCCAGTAGACCTGGCCTGCTAAACTGTGGCCCATGTTTAAGGTACCCAAACCCCTAACTATAGCACCACCCTTCTAACCATTTATTAACCTGACCAATCCTCCTAGCCTTTTCAAGGTCCTGCCCTGTATCCTGGAGAATTGACAAAAAGATGATCTGAGCTCCAGAGCCCCTAACCACCTCTCCCAGAGCTCTGTAGTCCTCTTTATGTTCTCTGGGCTACTGCTATCTATATCAGTGGCACCCACATGGATCACTAGAAGTGGGTAATAGTCAGTGGGACCAACTAGAGCAGGCAGCTTCTCTGCAACAGACCTGATCCGAGCCCCTGGTAGGAAACACACCTCCCTTGAGCCTGGGTCAGGCCAACAGATGGGTGCCTCTGTTCCTTTCAGATTAGAGTCCCCGACTACTACGGCCCGCCGCTTTTTCCTGGCAGCACCAGTAGTGATCTTCTTTAGCAGTGCATCAGCCGGTTGTTCCTGGTTCAAATGTGTTTCCTCATCAGCCCCCTGCAGGACAGCAAAGCGGTTCTGGGGGAAACAACAGATTTAGGTGGAAGCCCCTTGCTTTTAATTGTCCCCTTCCTCCTTTTTTTGTTGTTTTTTTTCTGTTACTGTTTCCCAGCTTCCTGGGTTAGCGGCCTCCTTCTTTCCTCCATGAGCTACAGTAGATGCTTGAGGTCCCTGCGCAGTTTGGGCCTGGAGCAAGCAGCGTTGCTTCCCCTCAGCTTCCCTGACATCTTTCAGCCTATTGACAGTGTCCCACAGCTCAGCCACCTGCTGCAGGAGGGCCTCCACCAGGGAGCACCAGGAGGTGCAGCAGGAGTGCACCAGGAGTGCAGCCTTGCCCATTGTGCACCTTCCCCTCAAGAGAGTAGTGCAGGTGCTCTCTACACCCCGAGCTCTGCACTGCAGCCTCCTCTCTCATTGCCAGAATGAAAGGAGAAGCACAGATTTTCTCCAGTAAGAGTTTCCCATGGAGCACTTAACTCTTGGGCACACTGAAGTGCTTAAAATCATCTCTGGCTGCTCCATTTCTTGCATTAGTGAAAACAGATGATGCTGACTTAGTTCTGTGATCAAATACCTGTTAATAAGCACTCAGCCTGACAAGCGTGTCTATAATTATAAAGTGACAAAAAAAGACACTGAGTGGGAACTCTCAGCTTTAAAAGGCTGGTAATAGTATTGCCCGGCAGTACAATCAGGGTCTGAATCTCTGCACATTGTGTTGATGTGTATTTATGAAAACAGTGTCTGTGATGTAACGGCTGACATGTGAGTTCTTGTCCAAGAGTCAAAAAACTTCTCACCAAAGAAAGTGCAAGACCCGACACACTGTAGGGGATGATGTCCAAAATGAAACAGGTTTTGCAGACCAGCAACACTGATTTCAGTTAACGTTAATATTATGTTTCTGTGGAGACAGCTATTAAATTGGTTGAATTTAACTGGTCAAAGTTGATTTGTTTCAGTTAAGAATTACATCAGGGACAAATATGGTACATGTTTGGAAAGCTTAGGCTGTAAAATCAGAGATCTTCCCTGAATAAAGGTCCGTTGATGTATAACTCCTAGTACGACTAGAGAAATTTAAGGTATGTTTACTAGGTTTTTGGTCTGTTGCAGAGAGAGTCTGGTGCCCCTGAGAGGTCCTCAGTGGTACCCTTGATGAATTGTTTTTTTTTTTTTTCCTTCTTAATAGGGCTATTCCATTTCTCCTCTTTGGGAAGGTGATGCCACTATGCGTTTTTGTGCATCTCTTCCATGGTAAAGGTGCTATGAAGCTATGGTATTTAAGCTAGATTTACAATTCCTGCAATTCACACTTCAGTGACTTGAATTTAATCTTAAAATTCAGCAGCTCTTTAAAGAACAATTAAAATTTTCGTCATACTCATTTGCTAAAACATTTACCAACATTTGCACAGGGTACAGTTTACAAACAGTTCCTTGAGGAATTGTTTTTAGATTGACTATTTTTCAAGTCAATTTCATGTTGTTGTTCTGGGTTCAGCAGTAGCGGTCATTTTTCTCCTTCTTAGTAGCTGGTGCAGTGCTGTGGTTTTGACTTTTGGTCTGGGGACAGTGCTGATAACACCGATGTTTTTAGTTGTTGCTCAGTAATGTTTACTCTGACCAAGGACTTTCTCAGTCTCATGCTCTGCCAGGGAGGAGAGGAAGCTGGGAGGAAGCAGAGATAGGATACCTGATCCAAACTGACCAAAGAGGTATTCCATACCATAGCTTGTCATGCCCAGGATGTAAAAACTGGGGGCAGTTACCCGGAAGGGTTAGATCATTGCTGGGTTGGGCTGGGTGTCCGTTGGCGGGTGGTGAGCAGTTGTATTCTCTTCCCTTGTTATTTCCCTTATCATTATTATTATTGGTGGTAGCAGCAGTGGTTTGTGTTATACCTTAGTTACTGGACTGTTCTTATCTCAGCCTGTGGGAGTTACATTCTTTTGATTCTCCTCCTCATCCCCTCGGGAGCTGGGGGGAATAAAGGGGAGGTGAGAAAGCAAACTGTGTGGCTGATTTACGGCTGGGCTTAAACCACGGCAGTTAAACCAGGCACTTAAAGGGAATGATTTCTTCATTCATTTTCCTTTATTTATTTATTTTCTTTTTAATGATCTTGAGATGCTGCAATGCAACTTCACAAGGGAAAGTGGCTTGAATTGCTTAGACTTGCAAGTCTCAGATAATGCTGCACTAACTTGATAGCTTTTCCACCTTTTCTTTCACCGTTGTTACCATTATCCCAGACAGATGGAATTCTGTTGTGGCTGGAAGCAGCTGGTGAGTTTCTCTGTTGCGTAATGTGACTGGGCAATGTGCTGCATCTGCTATCAGGGGTGGGAGTCATGTATCTGCACATAAGGAACTTAGCAGAGCTGAGCCTGAAACTTGGTGTGTATTTGAATATATGCATGGAGAAACGTGCTGTGCTTGTCTATCCGCTGACATCTGGGACTCCGAGACAGCAGACATGGGTTCAGTCAACAAGGGATATGGGTGATGTGGTTGGCTGCTACCCACTATCAACCAGCAGTGGTTTAGTGATTCTGTCTTGACTGACTGTGGTTTGAGCCACTTTCTAAGTATTCTCTATCCTGTGTGGATGTGTTTCGTGAGTCTTCAGTGAATCTAGTGGTGACGTGTGATGGAAAAGCTGTTCCTCTTTGTCCAAAACTAATCACACACACAATAGAGATGTCCATTTTGTTCACATGGAATGTTTTCGTGGTTATTACTTCTCAGGTTATTCACATCTTTTACAGTTAATATAGGAAAACACAATAGTTGTTTCTTTGAGGCAGACATGATAGGGTTTTAGTATTTATACTGAGACTTGGTCTGTGAGTGGGAGTACTGAGAAGACTCAAGAAATCCAAAATGATCACCTCCTAATAACAGCTCTGACCCATAGGAACAGAGTCCTAAAAGGTCATCCTTGCTTTGCAGTTTCTGCATCTTCCTCTTGTTAGTAATAAAATCAGAATATCAATATTTGGTGCTCTTATGTTTCTACAGATAATCACATTTAACAGCTTTAATTTATCTTCTTGAGGAAGAACTACATTGTATCTCAGTAATTTTTTTCTCCTGTTTGACTGAGACCAATCAGGCAGACAGAACTGTGCATTTGTTCTTTGCCTTTTTAATTTAACTTCTCTATTCTTATACTTCCCTCCAGTTTAAATTAATTTCTTTCTTGGCTACAGAGGACTGTGATGAGCTTTTAGTGAAAAATATAAAAACAAAGACAGCGTTTAATCAAAACAACTGTATATTGAACTTAATTTCCCTGAGTTTATTTATTTCTTCAGATACCTGGTATACTAGTTGACGTGATGTGGCTTAATGGTAAAAGCAAGTGCTCACACGGGGAGTCTGCTGGTTCCCATAGCTCTTGTCTTGAGTTAATACTATTTCATTAATTTAATTTGAGATCCTATGTGACAGCATAATTATGATATAATAAGACTTAGCTAGGTGGCATAAAATTATCTGCCAGTAAAACCTCAAAGACAAGGTTGCATAGAGTACAAGTAGACTTCAAAATTATGTTTGTAGAACTAAATGTTGCAGCTACAGAAAAAATAAAAGTAATCTTTTAATTTTTGACACTACTTCTAGTGGCTGCAGAGCAGTTCACCAAAATGATTTTGCTAAAGGACTTTAAAAAACCATTGAAGTTAATTTCTAATTCATTTTTTGTTTATGCAGGGCTATATTAAAAATCAGTTTTGTGGATATGAAGCTGGAAGGTAAGAAAGCAGTAAACAGGTCCTCAATCGTCTACTCCATTTGGCAAGGCAGCTTTAAATTTGCTATTTCTGATGAGCAAAACAATGCTTTAATCCTTTTTATGGGATTGATACACAAAACTGAGTAGCACAGGTGCCTTTAGATAATAACATACCTTATGTAGTCTTTGCCATTTCTAGATTGTTCCTCAAATTATTTTCTTAAGTTACTTAGTCCTGTTAGCAACCATTTTTCATAGCTTCTTCTGTGTAGGGCCACCCCGTCACTCCCTGTATTAAGAGAACTTCTAATATGAAGATGAGGTTTTTATTCATCCCCATTATACAGGAAAAAAAAAAGTTCCCCTTAGGACTTAATGCCCATGAACTCATTTGGCAAGACAGCCAGTAAAACCATTAGGATATTTGATATGTATTTCATTTATATTCCAAGTAGTGTAGCAAGATGTGTCTGGTGACTAAAGCAGACCTGTAAGCCAGATTTATTTAACCTTGAAGAGGTCACCTAAGCCATAGCCTCCCTTGTGAATGCACTAGGACCAGCCTTGGTGTACATGGGCTCCACAGAGCTTCTGCACAGCCATTGCTGGCAGTGATGCAAGTCACTGGGGTTAATGACATATGAAGTCACTTAGGTATTCAAACATAAAGTCTGCCCAGTGCCTTCCTTTGTATCAATTTCCTTGCCTATTAAACAAGAGCCTGCTTTACTGCCTGTATTGAGGGGTTAATCAACCAGGCATTTTTATGAAGTGCCTGGAGATCCCAGGATGTATCCTGCGGCATTGCAAGGCATTTGGTGTTGATGCTTCTAGAAAAGAAAATCAATTTAAAAAAAAATATTTTTATAATTGCAACTTCAAGAGTTTTTGGATTAAAAGGAGTATTCGTGCCCATTTTCTGACACTGAGATGTGTGTTATTGGGTCTGCTACCTTCCTGCAGGAGACAATATATTCTTATTTTGATCCAGAATAATTCTGATAAGCTTTTCCTAGATTGTCTTGTATATATGTTTGTGGTTATATCTCTGTATGTGCACATACAGGTTTATTTTATAGTTTATACCATCAACCAAGCTAACTCTGGAGCTAGGTGATTTCTGAGTTTTTTGTTTGTTACTGCTTTAAAATCCGTCCTAGTCACTGTTATATAGCAATAATGTATTCTGCTTTCCTTTGCTGTTTTACCTCTTTTTTCAAAATTTGACTCACTTTAAATTCTTCATAACTTCCTCCTCATTTGGATGCAATATTTTCTTTAGTCTTTGCACTTTGCTACTTGCCATGTGAAACTACACTTAACTGTTTCTGTTGCTGCCTTATTTGAATTGAAAGGTAAAGAAATGTAGCAGAGGTAACTAAAAATACTTTGCTGATGGGGAAAAGTAACTTTGACAATTATTTTTTGATTAAAAACTTTAAATTACTCTATAGCATTAATTTGTTCACCACAATCAACAGTGAATTTTTCTCGGCTGTGATACAGCCATTTGTCTTTACTATCCAGTCTGTTTTCACGTGATCATGTACATGGCCTGGGAGAAAGCTATTGGAGCAGAAGTGGAATATGTGAAATTTTACTAACTAAAAGGAAGTAATTGTTTCTCCTTTTGAGTTTTCTGTTTTTCATATTATTTTTTGGCCTTTATCTTGAGTCTGCACTTTACCTAGAAACTTTTATAAGATAATTATTTGTAATTCATAATGTAAATCATTGCATAATATTTGATCAGTTAATAATATCTTTGAAATGGAGAAAGCTTGTCTCTGTAAATAGTTAAGAATTCAAGACAAGGAGGCAGCTTTCTTTTTGTTGTGCACCAGAGCAATGAATAATGCTTATGCCTTGCCTTGTAATTTCTCTTTCCTGATCCTGACCTGTCAGTAATTTAGTCTAGGAATGGACAATGCTAGATGGTGGGGAAAATTCAGTACAATCATAGTTAGAAATGTCACCTTGAAAATGGCAAAGGCACTCCATAGTATGAGACCTGCATTACCTTGATTCTTTTATTCTTACTATGATTTAGTTCTACTAATAGTCTTTTCAGCAATTTAAAAATATGCTGATTGCCTAGAGTAGACATAGAAAAGTGGAACAATTCAGTAACACACCCCCCCCCTTTTGTGCCCCCACAAACCCTCTAAAACAAACACTCCCCTCACAAACCACCTCCCTCAGCTGTCTAGGCAGTGCAAGACCTGGTATGTTGAAAGAGAGAGGGCACAATTTCTTATTAACATCTGAGCTGATTTCTTCATCTAAGTTTGTTTCCACACTTTATGGCCAACTCTATGTCCAATTATTGTTTGCTTTTGTTTTTATTAATACAAACTTCCTAAATAACTGGGAAAGACTAGTAATATACAGAAATGGTTTATTTGTGCTCGAAATCTTTGTATTTTAATTGGAATTATGCTGCCTTTCCTAACTCAAATTGTGAATATTAGTTTAAGTATCTTGTATCTCTTTTCCTTATTTGCATACAAATTGCATTCTAACAAGTAGCCAGGTTTCCACACTCTGCATTTTTGAATGAAAGTCCATTTTTAAAATGTAATGCCAGTCAATGCATTTTGTTTTTCCTCCCTCTCAAGATTTGGTTCAATATGCTAAGGTTATGGGGTTTGCTCTCTGAGGGACTCCAAAACATTTTTACAGGTCATCTTTCAAAAGGAGGAAAGCAAGAAACAAACTTGGAGCTTCATTTACATGCAGATGTCAGGGCTGTAATATTTTTATGCCTTCTCAGGCTAAACTTAGACTGGTGTGATTGAGGGCGAATGAAGTTTAGGGCCAATGCTGGAAAGACAGCTAGCTGTTAATTCAGTCATACTACTGAAGCATGAGGGCTTAGCACAGCATTGAGAACTCAGGAGTTAAGTATTACCAAAGGAAGCTCTGAGTGTCTGGTGTGCTTCCTGGGTATGACTTGTGCATCTTATTGCCAGCTCAGTTATTTTAATGCAGAAGAAAAGCTTGACCCTAATGGGTCAAAAAAAAAGATTTGTTTTGCCCAGTGTGCCATCTGCAGCAGTGGCAGTATGCAAAATGGTTAAAGCAAGTGGGCCACCTACTCAGCAAACAGATTTTTCTGCTTCACCTGAATCCCAGTGAATACCTTTTGGTGCCTAGCGGTTTTGTTGTTTCTTTTTGTCCACTTAACTCTACATCTGATCCTGCAATTGCTTCTATTCCAGACTGATCTCTTCGACTTCTTCCACAGTGAACATTTATACAAAGCTTCCCTGTGACAGCCCTGTCCTTTGAGTGCTCTTTGTGTCCTGGACACTGATTGCCCTTATTGAGACTTTGGTGCCTCTGCATAAGAAGGATTAATGTGCTAGTTTTGTCTGGGATAGAGATTATTTTCTTCATCGTAGCTAGTATGGGCCTGTGTCGTGGGTTTGTGCTGGAAACTGTTGATAATGCAGAGATGTTTTTGCTGTTGCTGAGCAGCGCTTACACAGACCCAAGGCCTTTTCTGCCTCTCGCACCACCTCACCAGCAAGTAGACTGGGGGTGTACAAGGACTTGGGAGAGACACAGTCAGGATAACTGATTCCAGCTGACCAAAGGGATATCCTATAATGTGTGGCGTAGTGGTCAGCAATAAAAGCTGGGGAAGAAGAAGGAAGGATGATGTTTGTCTTCCCCAGTAACTGTTACATGTGATGGAGCCCTGCTTTCCTGAAGGCAGCTGAACATCTGCCTGCTGATGGGCAGTAGTGAATGAATTCCTCTTCTGCTTTGCTTGTGTGCACAGCTTTTGCTTTACCTATTAAACTGTCTTGATCGCAACCTATAAATTTTCTCGCTTTTGCTCTAATGATTCTCTTCCCCATCAGACCAGGGAGGGAGTAAGCAGTGAGTGGTGCTTGGTTGCAAACTGGGGTTAACCCAGGACAGTTCTTTTGGTGCCCAGTGTGGGGCTCAAAGGGTTTAAGATGACAGGTTTGATTGCTATGTGCTAGATCAAATTTATAGTCGTTATTGATGTTTAGCTATTAATTGGCAGGCTCCTGTGCTTGCCATGGGGCCTGTTAGTTTTGATTTCTTTGTGCCTGTATGAGTTTTGCCTGTCTTACTGTGGTTTTGCATTTATGTACCGTTTAATATTTTCTTCATTTCAACACAATTGCAGCTTTTTAAGTCTGTGTTCTTGCTTCTGATAACCCCTCACTGTACTGTTCAGCTACTCCAGCTTCCTTTTGCTTGTTCTCCAGCTCCTCTCAATGGCCCTGTGACTCCAGCATGCTGCCCTTCAGCAGTCTTCGCCACTGTTAGCATTCAAATCTCTAAAACATCATTTTTAGCTGCTTCTGAATAAGTTTCCTGATTTTTTTTTCATTTGTTTGCATCTGCTGTCCTGAAGTTAAGTGTCACTAAAGGATTATCTTTTTAATCCATTTTTTATTACTCCTGCAGGAGATTGCCTCTAACTACTTTGTGGTCACTCCTGTAGAGATCACTTCTAGTTGCATAATTCTGATTGACCTGTACCTACTTAGGACCAAGTAGGCTTTTGCTGCTTACTTGTGAGCTTGCAGCAAGCTTCTTCTCACAGTTACTAGCAGCATCTGAGTAAATGTCCTCTCTGCTTCCTGTTGCAGTGTGATGCCTAAGCTGTGACAGTAACTGAAGCCTCCCTATTGCTAATTTATTACCCTTTTTTAGCTATCCTGACATACTGTGATTAGTGTAGTCACCATGTTCAGCTGAGAGGTAATATAGACCCCATCCTGTATTGCTCTGTTTTAGGCAAGACATTTCAAAGTGCGTGAGTTCTGGGTTACTGGGATGACTAGTGTGTTACTTTGATTCGACCTTTATCTCTCCCTATCATACAATACTTCAGTACAGGTAGCTCATTTGCTTGTCTTTTCTGGTTTTGGGCATTTGGTGGGGATTTTTGCTCCACTTCCCTCCCCCCCCCCTTTTTTTTTAATCCTGCTATTAAATTGTCTCTCTTACTGTCTTCCTCCCGCAGGTTTTTCGTATGCATTGTATGTCAGTGCATTCAATTAGTAGTAGGTATTGCAATTCCTCAGTCATGTGTTGTTGGAGTTTAGGATAGGAGAAACTATGAAACTGGACGCCCTGTTAAGCAACTGGAAGCAAGTGTATTTGCTATTAATTGATTCCATTGTGCATTGAAAAAATTTGTGCTGCTTCTGAACAGACTTCGAAGCTGATCTACACCTTCTGTAACTTCAAAGCGCTCCACAGCACTGTGTTCAGTCTTTCTGATGCTTGGCCTCAATCTCCCCCTCTCCCCTACCTTTGCACGCAGGCTTTCAAATGTATGCAGAGATTATTTTTTTTATGATTATTTTTTTTATTATTATTTTTTTTCTTTTTGGCCTCCTATAAATTTTCAGAATACTGCATTTGATTCTAATTGATCCATGAAAATTTAAAACTTTTGACCAGACCCAAGGTATTTCAAGCATGGCTCTAAAATCTATAGACAATGTTGAAAATATTGGCAGTTGCCTGTTAATGACTAGCTGTCAGCAGTCAGTGCACTGCTTCTGAGAAGAAAGGCCAGACAAATAATGATACAACTGCTCTCTGCATAGTTTCTTCCCATACCCTGCCCTCTTTTTTCCCCGAGAAGTATGTTTATTTCTAATGTCAAAAGGTGCAAAAGGTGTAGATTAATGGTGGTGGTTATTCAGTGAAATCTCAAGCACACACTTTCATATGTTGTATCTGCTACCTTTTAATTCTAGTAAAGGATGTATATGGAGAAAATCTCTTATGCTAATCTGGTTTCTGCAGTGCTCCATTTCTTGGTGCAAATATATTTTAAATTACAAAATGTAACAGTATTTGCCATTAGTAAAATTCCAAAGACCATCTACATAGGTACCACTGGTTGTCTGCAGAAAGGTTTGTCAAACTGACTCCTTTCAGCACTTTCAATGCTACTATTTTAATAGGATATCTTCCAAATATATTCCCATTTTAAAGCTTAACTGTTTTCTTTCAATTCTTTATAACTGAATGGGAAGCAATTTTGTATCAAGAGATTTAGGTTATGGGCTGCAGTAATGGAACTGTCTTTTTTTCAATTTAGCAAAATACCATTAAGAATTAATTTATGGCCCAGTTACATTACTGAGTCATAAAGGTATGTAGGAACGTTACAATCCAGGTATCCTTTCCAACAAAGTTCTAAAGATAATTTTTAAAGTACAGACACTTTACTCCTTCATTGCACTGTAAGTCATATATATAAATATGATTTAGAGAACATGTTTTTACAGGAGATGCTGAGGTAGCAAAATGTACAATTGCAGGTAACACTCAACAGTGTGACATTCTGTGTATTGGATATGATTTTGCATTGCATAAGCAGCAAATGGAACAAAGGATGATTACTTTAAAGTGAAATAAGATCCCATCATCCATTAGTACAAATGTCAAATCCTGGGAGGTAGTTCTGCTTGACTAAAGATGAAAAGTAGGGAAAAGGAGCCCAAAAAATATATAAGAGCCGCATCGTACATTGATGGACTATGATGAAAAGGTTTCATTTGAGAAGGTTTCTGTCAGGTCTAGGCGATGTGGCAACATAAGCCCCAACAATAAAAGCTCCACCCAGACAACCTACCAGCAAAATAACATAAAACACAAAAGAACCCTTTCCACCCCCTGCCCTCAAACCACGCAACCACTCCAGAAAACACCTCAGAATGGGGAGAATAAGGAATGCCTTGATGTCACAGTATATGTGACATCATTTCAGTGATGTAATGTGCTAACCTAACTGCACTAGCATGAAGTGACAGCATGGATAGTTGAGGAGAGTGAAAACTGTATCACCTTCCACCATTCAGCAATAAAGGATTTCAGTCACCTTATTCATATTAGCTGATACCATGCTGTAGATGCTTTTATGTAGGATGTTATCTAAGGGACGTGATCATAATGGGTTGGACTAGGAGGGTGGTGTATGTTAGGACCAGCTGTCGTCCGGTTCAGTCATAATGTTTTGATTGGAGAAATACATTATGACCTAAAAAAAACTACAAAATTAAACACATGATAGGGATGTGTGGAATGCAAAATGGACAGAATCATAAAGGTAGAAACATTGGAAGTGACCTGAAAATGAAAGAATGAAAAATACATGCTCTTACTAAGCTTTCTTCCAAGCTGAAGTTTTGGGGTTAAAGGAGGATGAAATTACTGCAGAACTTCTGTGTTCAGCTCCTTCCACTTAACTCATTTTATGTTATAAATGTGAAATCGAAGCTCCCTGCTTCCATGCATTCCATGGCAGGGGGGTTGGAACTAGATGATCTTAAGGTCCTTTCCAACCCTAACTATTCTATGATTCAGGAGTTCCAGCAAATATCTCGGAAGCCAAGGCTGCCGAGAGGCAAAAGCAGTGACTCTCTCTGCACTGCACTGCTATGCTACTTTGAAGAAGGAAGGGTTCGGAGCCATTGTATCTTCACATTCTCTGTAATGCTTGAAATTACCTTGCCGTTGTACCAGGAAGGAAGTATTCCCTGGAGTGTTTTGTCCATACTGGAAGATAATTCCATAATTTGTAAATCTCTGTTTTCTTCTTAATCTGTCCTGCAACTTCTGTAATTTCATGCATGCAAGGTGTCTGTAAAATGCTGCATAGTGGAAATAGTAGTGCTTTACCTAAGCAGGTGAGCAGCTCTTTGGTTTTCAGGCAATGATATATGCTATATTTAACTCGAGTAATTTCCTAATGGCAGGATTTCTGCCTAGTACATATTGGCTCCTGGAGCCCAAGAAACTGGGCTGATTTATATTTACGACGTGGCCCCTTGCTGCTGTTTCAAATCCTTTTTGCTGTGGATTGTGATCTCGGTGTTAATCTGTCAAAGTTGGGATTCACAGGTCGCAGTCTTACAGCCAAGCTAAAAGAGTCTCATAAAGAAGGGTACATTCATCTTGTGACTGCATGTAAATATTCCAAGCTACTATAGCTTTAGCTAGATGACTGTATTATCTCATTAATCATTTTGTGAGGATTTCTGTGGTGGTGTTCTCTCTTCTCAAGGATAGACAGACATTTAACACTTCTGTGATCAATAACTGAGTTATTGGAAGGTGTAGTGCTTATAAACTGAAGGATAAGCATTGCTGTCTGTTGCTTTTGTTGGCTGGCTTCTGTAAGATAGTCTACAGGTGAAAGAAAAGGCCAGGGTGTAAGAGCTGGCAAAAATGCAGACTTGCTGGATTAGAGAAATCTAATTTCAAGAAGAAATTGAGTTTGGACCTAATGTTTTACTGGCTCTAAGCAGTGATTTTTCTATCCTTTCTTTTAACCTCTCAGGGTAATTGATTCTTTGCAGTAACTGGTGTATAGGAACATCCAGCTCCTTCAGCTGCGGAGAGCTGCCCAAGCAAACCTGCCAGGGTGTGCAGGAGCAAGGCTGCAGGATGCGAAGAGTGGATGCTCCCTGCAATGCCTTTTCTCGTGGTTTTACTGTGCTGCTCCTGCCTTTTCTTGCATTGGCTATTAGGGAAAAATATTAGATTGGATATTAGGAAAAATTTCTTCACCAAGAGGGTGGTCAGGAATTGGAAGAGGCTTCCCAAGGAGTGGTGAAATTACTGTCCCTGGAAGTGTTCAAAAACTGTGTAGATGAGGCCATCAGTGATATGTTTAGTGGTAGACTTGACAGTCCTAGGGTAACAGTTGGACCTGATGATCTTAAAGGTCTTTTCCAACCTAGCTGATTCTATGGCTGGGAGCTTGTTGAGAGAGCTGGTGGGGGTCAGAGGCTGGGTACTCTGGTATTATCCATATGGAAAGAGCTGAGCAAAATATTTCTCCACTGACTAGTGGGCAGTTTTACTAGAGCTAGTAACTTATAGTACTCTTAAACCACAGGTTATCTGCTTTTTCCCTGCATGCAAGGAGGCTGTCCAAATAGATTAAACCAAGACTGTTGCAGCTGTGTGAATAGCGCAAGCTGGCAGTATATATTCTGTGTCTCTCTCTCTCTATATGTTTTATATATTTTTTTTATTTTAAATAAAGCTGGTTGTGCTCCTGAGAGCTAGCAAAATGTGAACAGGACAGCTACCATCATGCCTACTTTCTCACGCGGCCACAACACTCCTGAGTTTAATCTTTTCTTATAGCCTCTCTGCATGCTGGGAAGAAGGACTGCAACTGTTTTTTCCCCAAAGTAATTTGTTTCTTATTCTTAATTTTGGTTTTTAATTCCTAAAGGAAGCCCTGTTTTGCAACCTTACCCATGCTTTATAATTAACCAAGTTAACTGAAAGTTTATATATGGCAATTTGATTTTCCTCAGGCGAAATCTTCTTTTCCTTACACTGCCTCGTGGTTGATTTTAACCAGATGTCTTTCACATATCTCATCTCTCCTTACAATTGTTACAGAAAACACAGACAATCAAAATGACCTTATACTTCTCAGAAAATTCTAATTAAATTTTTCTCATAAAAACAACAGAGGAAATTATGGTTCTAAAATAAATGACCAGCCAGAGATCATCAATGACCTCAAAAGAAAAAGAACACTTACACTGACAAATGAAAAATGCTACAGTCAAGTTTAAGAGAACTGATATATAATGAATATGGACAAAAACCTTGGTAAATGTCTGAGAAATAACTGACATGTAGTAGCTTCTGTTCTCTAATGTAGGTTTAAAATGTTTCTGATACAGATGTTTTTTCTACTGAAAATTTAGTGTTCTGGGATGATAATTTTGGTAATGCTAGTTTGGTTCACTGTAGCATTTCAAACTGTACAGTATTTGCTTAATTTGTTGAGCTGAAGATGTATGCTTTGGTTTTTATGTTGTCTTTTTTTTTTTTTTTTTTTTAAAGTATTAAGCAAAACCTGTATTATATGTTGAATTTAACAAAATTAGTAGTCTATATTCTTTATGCTGAGGGATTTTGGTGGTTTTGGGGATTATATTTTTGTTGTGGGCTGTTTTTTTTTTTTTGTTTGTTTTTCTTCACAGCAGTTTATATAAACCAGTTCAGAAGAGTAAGATGCTGGAGAAGATGCTCAACTTGGCTATCCCAGCAAGAGGTTAATTATGTCCACACAAAATAAAGCTTGAAGGATACCTTTATTATGTTTGTAGGGCACACATTTATGGCCAGTCAGGTATTTTTATGCTGAAATCAGGTCACTGGACTATAACCAAAGCTGAATAAGAAGGAGAGTATTTATCTCATCAATCATTTCTGGCCACTGAGACAGCATCTGCTCAGGTGCAAGTGGTGTAACAAGCAGCTTTTTACCTGAACAGCTGTGATAATCAAGGGCCTGTGTTACACCGTGCATGTTGATGGACATACTCTGCCTTTTCTCATCCAGCTCACTAC
Organism: Amazona ochrocephala; assembly: GCA_039720435.1. NCBI lineage: Eukaryota > Metazoa > Chordata > Aves > Psittaciformes > Psittacidae > Amazona > Amazona ochrocephala. Next base: position 49,413,442 of record CM077881.1, on the reverse strand, counting down.
TGCTGAACAGTGTGAACTTTGCTTATAATCCCTAGGTACAAGAGCATGTGCAACATCTTAATTAAATTTGCAGAACAGCAGTAAAGAATACAGCCAGCTCTTGCATGTAGCCTTACTACAGGGCAAGCTCTCACTTGGCCCAATTCATCATCCAAGTGATTAATCCTAATCATTATGCATATCAGAGCTCAGAAAACTTGATTATGTTCATGAAAACTATTAATTTAAAAGAAATCATTATAAAATTTAAGGTGCATTGTCACTAGGTGGCTGTCTGCCCTTTCCAAGTAGGAAGGAGCCACCCCATCATCAGTTGATGTATTCCTGAATTAGGAGAGGGGTGCACACCTCTGGGGCCAGCACCTGCTGTGCCAGGAAATCCCATGTAGCTGTAGAGGTAGAGGGATAAAGCTCTGATGAAACCCCCAAAAAGGGCTGCAGTTCCTTTTCTTTGTTTTGGAAGCCCCTTTTGATGTATCTTTCATGGGCCATTTTATCTTGAAAAATGTGTATCTAGAATGTGAGTGGTTATGGCTTGTTGCCTGTAGTGAAGGGGAGGAGGGTAATTTGGTGGGTCGGTCATTTTCTGCTGAGTGTTTTTTATGGATAACTTTCACATTTAGCAAATGCTTTTTTTTCCCCATGTACTTGTGATTTGACATTTAGAGGCCATATTGTGTGAATTAGAGAAATCACTGGGTGCTAGAATGAGAAATGGGCTGAAAGAAAAATTGATCAGTAATTAGGAAAGTTAATCCACTCGTGGCAGTGAGCCTGAGATTTATCCTGACGTACTGCCAGTCAGCTAGCACAGATATAAATAAAGCAAGCTGGAAAAAAGTCTCAGAAATCCTAGAAACAGTGACATGGGTTAGGATTATTAGTTTTCTCAACAGAGAGGAGATTTTGCAGAGTACAGGTTTATTAATTATATAAATTCTCTAATTTTCTTTCATTCATATGTTTCAGCTGTTGAATATCTGCCATTTGAATTGTACTCACATCTTTCCAACCATAACCCCACAAGGTAACATTTTAAAAAGCTAAAAATAGAAGAGCAGAGGGTATCGAAGACATCCACCTTCCCTTTGCCTTGTCAAGGAACTATTTCCATTGCAGAAATAGGGTTTCAAGCAAAAATGCAGGCTTAACATTTTTTCTGTAATTATTTTCTGCAGGTTGTTGTGTTAAATATAATCATAGAGATGCTTTATGACAAGAATACTTCTCATAAATATGGCAGAAATGTATGGTTCTGTTTTTGAAATTAAGGCAGCCTGTGGCAAACTGTCTGCACAGTTGTGATAAGGAAACATGTTGAAATCTCTGGGTTGACATACAGTATGGTCAGCTGTACAAAAAGACTACTGTCTACAGATTGTTATCTTACTGTATTTTCTTACTGTCTTATGGTTGGTCATTCATTGTAAAGTTAAAACCAAAATCAAACATGTAATTTGAACATGAAAAATGGATAATAAAGCCACTGCAGATAGTTGATTTTATAACGTTAGGTGAGCATGTCATTAGAAGGATACATACACCACAAATCCAAGCTGCAGGTGCTGCCTCTGGCCATTCCCCTGGTCACCACCATCCCCCCTGTCCAATTAGGGTTCACTCTCTGGCATGAGCTTGCTGATGGTGCTTGGGGCATGTTGTGGGCTACAGGCTGCTGCCATAGATGTTTGTCATTTGATGCTTCATAGAGTGAGATGGGAGACTAGTGTTCTTCTTCATTCCCTGCCACCTGCTTTGCCAAGGAATAGAAGATTTCTTTAGGTCCTCTGTTATTCCCATCCAGAAATAGCTTCTTTGTTCTGGATCAGCAACTGTTACGAGGTTTCTGTCCTGTTTTCCCCTCTTTCTCTGTTGCACATTTTATCCCCAGCTACATTTGAGCAAAATTTAGGTTTAGTTGGTAAGTGAGCAGTAAATGTAAGTTGGAAAATGCTGATAAACTTAAGTTGAAAATTATTATAAGCTTCGGTATTAATTCGAGGAAAATGGTATCTTGGCATTGCCAAACCTTGTAGATGGAGGGAAGCTAAAAAGGGAGAAGAAAAAAAAAGTCTTAAACAAATCCTTGGCCTGAAAATTTCTAAGTTGAGAGGAGTTTTACTGCCTCAGCCATGCTGCACTAAGTAACTATAATTCCTGTTTTCAGGAATTACTTTAAAAATATTTTTGTTTTTTCTTTCTCTAATGATCATCTTGATTTTTGTTGCATTGGATAGTTAGACGTTAGCGATGATTTAATATATATAATTTTGTAATAGTGATACTTTCACAACTCCTAAAGGATGTAATAGAAAGAAATACCCTGATTGGAAGCCAGAATAACATATCCATAGCAATTTAATTTTACTTGTGTGTAAAGTAAACTGTAACACACAGTCAGAACAGTGGGATGTGGAAGAGAATCAGAAGAGTAAAAGTGAGAAAACTCAGGGGTTGAGGTCAAGGCAGCTTAATATGTAAAGGAAAACAGGCATTCTACTACTGCCCATCAGCAGACAGGTGTTCAGACACCCCCAGGAAAGCGAGACTCCACTGCACATAACGGTTACTGGGGAAGGCAAACACCATAAGTCCAAATGCCCTCCCTTCCTTCTTCTTCCCCCAACTTTACATTCTGAGCATGACATCCTATGGTATGGGGATATCCCTTTGGTCAGTTGAGGTCAGCTATCCCAGCTGTGTTCCCTCTCAGCTTGTGCACCCCCAGTCTACTTGCTGATGCGGTGATGTGAGAGGCAGAATAGACTTTGGCTCTGTGTTAGCACGGCTCAGTGATAACAGAAACATCTCTGCATTATCAACACTGTTTCTGGCACAAACCTACAACATAGCTAGATACGAGCTACTATGAAGAAAATAAACTCTTATCCCAGCCAAAACCAGTACAGATGCTTATGTACAGAGTGCTTTTTCTGTAGTGATCTAGACAGGGAAGAGAGCTAGGAGTAACAAGAAAGTCCATGTAGACACAATGATTAGCAGACCAGCAAGTGAGGAGTAAAGGAGGTAGAAAGAGATATATCTGTACTTGGGAAAAAAACCCCAAACCACTGCAGAAACAGTAGATATTCTTAAAGTTGGTAGATCAGCACCTACAGGGAATAACATGTCTGCCAAATAATATGGAGGGGTGGAGAGATGGAGGGCTCACCAGGGATCAGCTTAATAAAGTAAACTGTGACTATGTAAAGTGACAAATGTACACTGTCAGTCACGTCTGTAGATGATTCCAGGGATGTGAGTAACCATGATCCTGGTCCCTTTGAAGGGGAGTCTTCAGTACTGCAGACTGAATTACTCCTCTCAGCCACATCTCCATGCTCCTGAACTTGGCTGAAGTTAAAATAGAATGACTACTTGCAGAAGGATGTACAGATCTCACATGGAGACAGAGCAAAGGACAGACTTTGCGTGAAGTTGACCGCATGGAAAATGCTAGGAGCATCAAAGGGGAGGCTGCCGCAGCTCCACAGGCTTCGGGAGGCAGGAGGATGTTCAATAAAAGAACAGTGCTGGCAAAGCATTGTGATATGCATCAAACCTTGTGAGTAAAATAAAAGAAAACCAAGAAAACAATCCTCAGTGGTGTCATTTTAATGATTCTGCACACTTAAGGTAAGCCTGGAATGCCTTCTCTCATCTTTGTCAGAAGCCCTTAAACTTTAATGGGATGGCATTGTTGCTCTCTATTAGAAGTGATATTTGTGCCCTGCACAATCTACAAGTGATATCACCTTGATGGAAGAAACAGGCTAAAACTGGAGTAAAGAGGGACAAGCCCACAATTTTCAATCACTTAGGAATCCTCAAAGGAGGAAGAGAGAAAGCAAGACAACAGCAATGAGAAATCTTCAGACAAGAAGCTTACACCAAAGTGAAGAAAACTGCATGAATGATTCTATTCATTTACCCTACAGATACCAAAAGAAGACAGAAAATAAGAGACTGAAGAACTGTCCTAGCAGCAAAGTTTGACCATTTGTTGAAACCTTAGACCTGTCATCAAGATCTCTTTATAGACATGAAACCTGCAGTAGAAGCCATGGAGTGAGAATGAATTCAAGCCCTTAATTTCAAAATGTCTTCAAATGACTTTACATAAACTGTTCTGATAGCCGAAAACTAATAATTGCATTAGAAAGAAGTGTAATCATTTGGTCTGGTGGACATGTGCTGGTAGAGCTAAGAAGGTGGAAACTGAACCAGTTTTGCCATAGGATTAGAGTAACATGCCATGCAGACACTCATCTACAGGGAACAAAGCCAAAAGGATTTCTCAAAGTCAGAAATAAATAAATGCATCAATCAGTCATTGAGTATAAGGGGAAATTGCAAGCTAAATATCAGTGAGTACTTTAAAAAGTCACTACCTGTGCTTCTAAATGATAGAATCATAGAATAGTTAGGGTTGGAAAGGACCTTAAGATCATCTAGTTCCAACCCCCCTGCCATGGGCAGGGACACCTCCCACTAACCCATGCCACCCAAGGCTCTGTCCAACCTGGCCTTGAACACTGCCATCAGTGGAGCATTCACAACTTCCCTGGGCAACCCATTCCAGTGCCTCACCACCCTAACAGTAGGGAACTTCTTCCTTATATCCCGTCTAAAGTTCCCCTGTTTAAGTTTGAATCCGTTACCCCTTGTCCTACAACTACAGTCCCTCATGAAGAGTCCCTCCACAGCATCCCTATAGGCCCCCTTCAGATACCAGAAGGCTGCTATGAGGTCTCCACGCAGCCTTCTCTCTTCTGCAGGCTGAACAACCCCAACTTTCTCATCCTATCTTCATGTGGGAGGTGCTCCAGTCCCCTGATTGTCCTCGTGGCCCTCCTCTGGACTTGCTCCAACATTTCCATGTCCTTTTTATGTTGAGGACACCAGAACTGTACACAATACCCACCATACCACCTTAAAACTGAGTCAAGAGCAGGAAGATGAAGAAAGGTCTCAAAAATTTCTCTCCTCAATTAGCTCAAAAGACTTCTGTTTACAGGGCATGCATTAATCTTGTGCAGTAGATAAGCTGATTTGATTTGCATTAAAGTCTGGTGTACATACAGCATAAGACAAATGTGAATTCCAAATGAAGTGGAGAAAAGGGAGAGAAGCTCATGGCACTTGAAACGCTAGAGGAATATTACGGGAGACTAATTCTTTTTTTGAAGCTTAAGGAAAAAGAAAACTCTGATTGGTCTCGAGGCTTTCTTAACTTCACCCTCACCTTCTGCTGAAGTTTGTGGTGTAGGAATTGATTCAGCTCAGGCAAGTCCTGTGCAAGGGTGCATGAACAGCATGGCTTTGATCTCAATCTCTGTCCATAACCTAGGGGTGGGGAGGGAGTGTGTACGGGCACACTGGCAGCTTCTTCAAAATTCAGTGCCTAGGGTAAACTGACAGGTTGCCTAGTTGCCTAGCAGAGGAAACTACTGCTTGTGGAGCAGACATCATATAAAAACTGGTGAAACATAGGGAATTTAGTTGGGATGGATATATGAATATATATGCATTAAAATATGGTTTGCTACTTTGTAGCTAGACCATTGCCAGAAAGTTTCTCTGCTTTTTGAGGGTAGGGGTAGTAAAAAGCATTTTAGAAATTATAGTGGAAATGATGCTGTCTGGCTTTTGGGAACACGAGTTTGCGAAACACAGGAAGATTCAGGATAAATCCGTCAGCCTTTTGGACCTGCTCAGTTTTGCCTGTCTCCCTATGAGAGTGGGAAGTACCTGCTGCACCCTCTGGGAAGTACCACTTCACCCCTATGCTGGGAATTTGTTTCGCTTGCCACTACCTGGCCGTCATGTTGCAAAGGTAAATGCAGGTTATTTATAATCAATTCTGCATATTTGAATGATAATGAACTTGGTTACTGAATAATTGGCATTTTTGGTGCCGTATACAGTGGAAAACAGTGGGAAGAGCTGGAGCTGCAGTGAGATGCCACTGCCACAGAACTGGGTTATAACAGTAGCTGGCTATAACTGAAAATGGGATTTTTCTTCAACTGCTCCCTTTCAAAGAAATTCTAATTATTTTTTTCTGTCAGAAATGCTAGCGTGCTATAATGTTGAGTGCAAGAATGACTGAAGCAGTTATGACAAATGCAGTTTACTTAATAATAGCCCCAATGGTTAAGAGTCACAAAGGACACCATTGGCTTAGAAAACTGCCATTATGATATCATTAATCCTGCACTTGTACACAGTACAGCCTAACAGAAAACACACTTGAGAAATCTGGTCTCCATTTTTGGCTCTGCCCATGGCCTACTGATTATCTCTGTCTCATTTCTGCCTCCTTTAGTCAAATAATGATTCCCATTTGCTTTGACATACACAGAATTAAAGTGCCATGTCTTAAAAAAAACAGAGGTCTGCAATACAATATAGATGTTATTAGAGTATGCTTATTTTAATCACTCTGATGCAATAATATTTAGCTTATCTAAACTAAAACCCCTGGCCTCAGCCCGCAAGGAATGGTTGGATGCTTACACTGGAAAAGATTTTGGGCACTATTAGCAATCGCATGGTCTTGTCTTTCTGTGGTGGAAAGTTAGTGAATTTTGGACAGAAAAGGAGTAACCCCTGATGTTTCTCTTGCAGCTTAGCAGCATTGCTGGCTCATGTTGCAGATACTGTTCTGGCCTGGCCACTAGCAATCTTCCTAGAAATGATGTGTCTCCTTAACACTGGCTTGTTTTGGATTTAGTTTGCATCTTCAAGAAGTGTCATGCAAAGTAAGGAAAGCATATACCCTGAGGTATTTGGAGAATAACTGCACCAGTTTAAGGACTGACTACAAGAAGCTGGTATTTTCAGATGTTGTTTCAGCCAACTTAGGAGCACTGCAGATCAGCCTTCAGAGATTGTGTTAGCATGTCTCTGTGACTCCACAGACTGGGGATAATGTCCTGACCTTGTTCTAGGGCAGCCAGTCTGAAGCAGTATTTTGCAGTCCTGCACGGGGAGTGGTAGGCTGGCAGTGGTCTGACGACGAGCTGCTGTCTGTGGCTGCTAGCCTAGAGTGCCTCTGCCTGAAGTGAGTCTTTACTGTGATGGCCCAGCAGCTGCATTGTAATCTTTGGAGGGAAGAGCAGTGAAACTGGTCAACTTCCGTAGCCTTTCGGGAGTTGGTGTTAGACCCATCTTAGACCCATCTTAGCACATTTAGAAATATGGTTGATATCCTCTTATGGGCATGCTGTTTCTGTTACGTATGTTTTAAGGTAATTTTAATCCGTTCAGACTTTCTGCATGAGAGAAATTCTGGAGAAGTTTTTTGTTCATTAGTTTCAAGCATTTGTAACTAAGCCAGAATCTCCTGCATCTTATCTCGTTTGAGATTTATTTCAACTTTGAAGAAGTTTTGTCTTTAATTTAATCTCAGCATGTGTGCAAGGCTGTCCCTGAAATAACTGTTATCCAACGATTTTAGCTTCTGCATTAGTTGACTGTAGCACAGTATACTTGATACTTCATCATCTATTGCTAATAATACACCATGAGCAAAGAGTTATGTTTCATAGGTCTGTTTTACAAAAAAATAGGTGATGGGAAACTCCTGAGAAGTCTTAAGTTAAAAAAGGTGAATGAAAAAAAAAGTAGTTCTTAGTGCAACTTTTATCTACTAACCATATGGATAGGATTGCATCAGAAATTGCAGCAGTGCTGTTCTCTCCATTACATTTGTGATTGGGTCAGCTTTTGTGCAATAAACCCATATTTTCTGGGCATGCTATAGAAATTCACATGGGGCTGGAAATTGCTGTGCATGTACTACATCTCGGCATACGAAAAGTTGTATTAAAACTGAAGGAAAATTTTCCATTAATGTCTTTTAAAAATATTAGAGAAGAATGAAGACTTGATGCATGTTGTCATGCTTACTGCCAGACAAAATCGACTGAGTTATCCATTGCAGGCTTATCTTTGTTCACTAGCTAAGAGCCACATCTGTGTGCTTGCTGTGAGCTATGCATCAGAGCATCCATGTAGTAGCTCTTACTTACTGCAATCTTCATGAAAGGAAATTATTAAAAGGGGAAAAAATTGATTCATATTCACCCTCTCCCTCATCCATTCCTTTTAATTGGAATCGGTTTTGTTTTCTGTTGTCTATTTATAAGAATCTCATTGTGGCCTTACATATAGGCAGACAGCTGCAGTAAAAGTCTGATGCAGTGCTTGTGGGAGTGGCGTAGTCTCTGCGTTGGCTTTCATGACCTCAGCACTGGGCCCAGTAAATGGTCACTTAGAATCATAGAATAGTTAGGGTTGGAAAGGACCTTAAGATCATCTAGTTCCAACCCCCCTGCCATGGACTTACTGGAGGTGTAAGGCATTCTGGGGAATGGGGTTTAAGTATATAGGTATTTGTTGTTATCCTGGCCTCATAATAAGATCCCTGCAAAGCTGAATGATAAGAAGTGTTGCAGGCTAAAGCTCTTATGAAAGAATTTAGTTGACCTAGCCTTCATGACAATAGTTTGAAAAGATTTGTCTTTCTAATTACTCAAAATATATGGGAAAAGGGAAGAAATACTTTTTTTTTTTTTAACCATTCAGCACACATATACAGATAAGTACTTTGGAAGACTCTAGATTGCAACAAGTAACACTAACAATATTAAAAGTAGCCGATTAATATATCAGATCAAGTGTGTTCTGATTGCTTTGGATGAAGATAATGACCATGTCCTGTTCTGTAATTCAAACCACACAGGGAAGTGCAGAGCTGTGCAAAAGCTAAAATGTTCATTCTGTGGAAAACTGAGATATTTCAGCTTTTTTTTTCTTCCTAAATCTTACCAAATAGTTGAAAGATTTAAAAGCTTGGTTTGGGAAAAATCACAATGTTTACTTCTTTGCCTGTGCCTATGGCCTAATTAGAGCTGCTTCAACTAAGCTGCTATCTCTGGTAGCAGCAGTGTGGGTGAACTCGATCACTGCCTGACAACAGATCCTATCTCCCACAAAATCATAGAGTCAACTAGGCTGGAAAAGACCCTTAAGATCATTAAGTCCTACTGTCATCCCAGGACTGCCAAGTCCACTGCTAAACCATGTCACTGAGGGCCTCATCTACATGATTTTTGAGCACTTCATAACTTTGGGACAGTGATTCAACTAGTTCCCTGGGCAGCCTATTCCAATGCCTGATTACCCTGTCTATGAAGAAATTTGTCCTAATAGCCAACCTAAACCTCCCCTGGTGCAGCTTGAGGCAGTTACCACGTCCTGTTACTTTGGGAGAAGTGACCAGCCACATCTCTTCATCCTCCTTTCAGGCAGTTGTAGAAAGTGGCAATGTCTTCCGAGTCTTTTCTTCTCCAGGCTAAACAACCTGAGCTCCCTCAGCTGCTCCTCATAAGACTTATTCTCCAGGCCCTTCACCAGCTTTGCTGCCCTTTCCTGACCTGCTCCAGCAACTGAGTGCCTGTGTTGTAGTGAAGGACCGATGGTAGCTAGGCAAGGAAAAAAAGAAGTGTGAAGTTTTTGGTCTATTCTAGGAATATCTTGGCCATGAGGAAACTTACTAGAGGGGTAAAGAAGGGGAGAGAGAAAAAGCACTGAAGTTTACTCAGGAGGTCATCTTTCGTGTGCAATAAGAGAATGTTTTCCTGAAAACGTATTTTACATGTAGGAAGAGATTCTGTAGTTGCAGAAAAATTTTGCATAACACAGTCTTGGTACAGGCTTGCTATTTTTGTCTACTCTTGTGTTTTAGTTCTTCAAATGTTTCAGACTTCTTAATGTTTGAAGATAATTTAATTAGCAGCAAGGGCTTCTCCTGTCTAGGACAATCCCATGCAATTTTATTAAGAGGAAAAATGGAAAAAGATAAAGATCAGGGCCATCATTTTTAATTCAGTATCAGTGTCTCCAGTGTCTCATTATTCTCGTAAATGATTCATGGCCAGTAATTGTCTGTGAAGAACAAACAACTCCCCTATTCCCAAATCACCCACGCTCATCCTTGAGCTACCTTATTTTGGAGTAAGACTTTCCCCTACAAAGGCTGCATAAATGTCTCTTTCTGCATGGCGGTTACCAGTCATAAGAGGAGGGCTGGCTTGGAAATTGTTAGCAGGCAGGGATGTCTGCAATGTCTGGGATGGCTGCACTCATCTGGCTCTGTCAGCAGGTTGCTTTGTGGTCCTGGGTAAATCCTCTTGCTCCTCAGACCTTATTGGCAAGGTGTCATACCAGGAGCTTGTTACCCAGAAAATGCCCTGCCTGGGAGGCTGTCATTGATGGGGTTGCAAACAGCAAAGGTTGCCCTTGCTCCAGAAACAGTATTTGTAAGTTGAAGCAGCTGAGGATGTTACCTCTGCTCTTTTCCTCAGTCTGGTGTGTCAAGGTTCATGCTCAGCAAGACCTTACTAAGCCATAGAGATCAACCTGGGAGCAGATGCCAAAGGTCAGGGACCATCAAGGCTAGTTGTAATCCATCCAACTCTCTTGGAGAGAGACACACTGTACCATGACACTGCAATGTAACCCAGCCACTTTGAGGTCTGCTATGTGAATGAAATTTGGCAATGGTTGCACTGCTGCCCTTTAAATCTGTGGCAAAGCCAATAGTTATCATTTTGTGATGGCTGTGATACAAAAAACCCACACCTCTTTCTTTTCTTACTAGAGGATAGGAGAAGGATGTATAAAGGATCTGTATATCGATGTAGACCACGAATGGGTTTGACTTGATCTCTGTAAGCGAGAAGGAAACTGCTGCGATAAGAAAGCTGCTTTGGTGTCTCAACAGTCTGCCGGACACCAAAACAATCATCTTCAGGGTGATCCGTGTATTGTCTTGGCTGTTTCTAATCTTCTGATAGTAGTTAGTCTTTGCCTGGATCACATACTGTCCCCTGGACAGTATTGCCTGTTGACTAAATAGCTCATCAGTACTCTTCATTTAGCCCTGTTAACACACCACTCAAAACATTCAGTGAAGATGGTGTCCAGGAGCAGAATTACCTTAATTACCAGATGAAAGATGCAGCAGTGCTAAGGCCATGGCAAGTGAAATGATCTTAAAGGCAAAAATTCACAGAATCACAGACTAATTTGGGTTGGAATGGTCCTTCAAAGGTCACCTAGTCCAACCCCTCTGTGATGAGCAGGGACATCTTCAACTACATCAGGTTGCCCAAAACCACATCCAGCCTGGACTTGAATGTTTCCAGAGATGGTGCATCTACTATCAATTTGGGCAACCTGTTCCAGTATGTTACCACCCTCATTGTAATTTTTTTCCTCACGTCCAGCTCGAATCTCCCCTCTTTTAGTTTAAGACCATCACCCCTTGTCCTGTCGCAGCAGGCATCGCTAAAACATCTTTCCCCATCTTTCTTATAGGCCCTTTTTAAGAACTAGAAGGCCACAATAAGGTCTCCCTGGAGCCTTCTCCAGGCTGAACAACACCGGCTCTCTCAGCCTGTCCTCACAGGAGAGGTGTTCCATTCCTCTGATCATTTTTGTGGCCCTTCTCTGGGCCCTCTCCAGCAGGTCCATATCTTTCCTGTACTGAGGACTCCAGAGATGAACGCAGTACTTCAGACGTGGTCTCAGCAGAGTAGAGCGGCAAATTCACATCTCATAATTACTCACTCAAAATGTAATCCTGTAATTAGAGATGCAGCTCACCATTCAAAAGTATTTCTGCCAGCTGCCTCTCTCTGAGTGCTCATTCATGTCACCTCCTGGCCTCCTGCACCAGCTTTGGTATGCCAGGAGCTCTTGCAACATGTCCCTGCAGCTGTAGGACACTCATTTCAAAAGCAGCTCGAAAAAAGCAGTGTCACAGTAGCCTTGGGGTTTGTGTTCACTGACAACACCTTTTGTTTCTGCACAGTGTCTGGTTTCTAATTTCAGATGTATTAGATCCATTTCAAAATTAAGTAGTAACCTTCCTGGTTTAAAAAGACACGCTAACTTTTCTAGACAACAATAAAAAGCTGTTGCAAACTGATTTATTAGAAAGCATTAAAAATATCAGATCTCAATTTCGTATGTCAGTATTTCTGTATTTCTATAGAATCAGGGTGTGATTACAGAGCAATCACATTTGCCAAATGTGGTGAGTTTTAATTGTGCCTCACAAAAGATTATTTTGTTTTCTTATGAGAGTTGGCCTGAAAATATGAGTTGTAATTTGTAGACATTTGGAGATAGATAGATGTATTATTAGCAACATCCTAACAGGAATGTTTTATGTGTGTCGTTGTAAGTGGACATAACATAAAAAACATGTGTATTTAAAGAATCACCTTTGACATTGTGAAGTCAAGCGACTAAAAATATGAAAATGCTGCAGCTAAACCATTTGTATAAACTACCTTTTCCCCTTTTAGGCAGGTGGGAGGGAGCGGGTAAATGGCAGGATACTATCTTGAGACGATTTTTAAGGTTGTAGCAGTTTCCATAGTTGCCAAGCACTGTATGGCTTATTTGGTGTATATTCACTGACCAGTTAACAGTGGAAAGAAGAATGTTTGTTAAATAAGGCAGTCATTTAGTTTTGAAATAAAGTGTTTGCCTTGTTTACTGCAGAAAGTGAACAGCGGACACTGAGCAAGATGGGGCAGGAAGAGGCAGGTGTAAGCTATCAGCCACTTGGGTGCTGCACGACTAAATGGCCTTCTTGCCTGGCCTGGGCCACTGGGTTCCTTAGTGATGGTGAGTTTGGTCATTTAACCCATATTTCTTATAAACCTCTTGCTAAACCAGTCTCATGTTCAGGACTCTTGTAGTTGTGGCATAAATCAGACCATGTTTGCTTTAAAATTATGAAGTTTTTAATGATAGGTACTCTAGGGAGAGATGGGGGAATGATTGTAGGAACCCCAGTTTATCCCCATTCTTGAGACTGCTGCTGTGAAGGCAGAATAAATTTAAGGAGTAACTGGAATAGAAAGCTTGAGTGTAATTGGCATGGAATATATTTGTCCAGTTTAGGAATAGCTGCACTACTTAAGATACTGCCTTCTTTGCCTTCATTTCCTTATCAGCTTCTTATTTTCCACATGCTGAAAGCTGTATCATCTCATCCTAGTGGGATGGATCATGCAGTGACCTTTCCTGCTTCATTGCAAAGTCAGCCAAGTCAAATTAAAAAACCTCCAGGTTAAACAGCCACAGTTTAACCCAGGTGACTTTGTAATGAAGCTGGTGAAAAGTACTTTCTGCAAAAAATTATATTGGATGGTTGTGTAAAGCACCAGAAGAAGCTAGGACTTCTAGAGCAGGATTTAAATAGTTCAGAATTAATAAACAAACAGGAAATTGGCTAGGTGCTCATTAGTTGACTCCAGTTTAGCTTATGTAAAGGGTGAAATAGACTTTCATGAACATCAGTATGGCAAAACTGTGTCTGTGAAGACTATATCATAAATCACCTGTTAGAGGACCAAACTAGTATTACATTGTGTAATCTTGATCCTGGTTCTTTTGTAAAATGTTTTGCTTTGCACCTTTGTGTTCTTTTAAAACAGATGATCGCCTGCATCAAAAAGTTGCTAGTTTTTGTGAAAGGGGCATTAGCATTTCAGGCTTTCGGTCTTCAAAAAATCTCACCTGTAACTGGTGTGGAGAGCAGGTTGTCCCTTACCTCCATGGTTAATACATGGTATCCAAATGTGTCTGGTACCAAGTATTGCCAGGGATGTGATTTTAGGCTTGGTCTAGCTGAGGCTGGAAAACTGTTTAAGCTCTCTTTCTTGTGGGGCTCTGAGGATAAAGCCTATTCTTTTCCAGTGGAAACACTGGGGTGCCTTGGCTTCCACCAGCTGGGTGCATTTGGAAATCTTTCTTGTTCCTTAAGTTGCACAAACTAGCAGGGTTCACAGATACCCATAAAAGCAATGAGGCCGTAGTCAACTCTCTTGTTATCAAAACTGGGAGGAGGATCAAAGCTTAAACTGGTATAGGCATTCCCTGCTTCTACAGAATACTGGTGTCTAGACTCGGCTTGAACTGTGTTGGAAGCTTGCAAAACTGCTGGAAGCCCTGTACATAAAGCCAGATTTTAATGCTGCTATTCTCTGTTTCAAACAGCCATTTCTTACACTGCACCACAGGAAAGAGACCTCTGTGCAAGAATCATTTGAATACATTGGAAAACAGATCAAAGCACATTTCTGTTGCAATGAAAAATCAAAACACACGTTTTACAAGCTCTTTTTGTTGGGCAGCACTGTCCACAGTTCCCCAGTACAATATTAGAGGGACAGTTCTGTTTACAGTTCCTAAACTGGGTTTTGGCAACTTGCAAACAGTGGTACTTCAACGGCAAGTTTTTAGTCATGTCCTGGAGCTTAAAGCTTGTTTTGTTTGCCTGTCCTCTTTTTTCTCCCCTTCCTGTCCTTTGCTCAACCCCCTACTGTCAATTTTTGTTGTTATTTTTAAATTTAAATCTCAGCTGTCCTGTGGGTGTTAAAGTACAAATACATATTCTGTTCGTGTTTTTTAGCAAGTACATCTCCCTCAAACTCAGCTAAATTTAAGCCAAATTCAAGTACAAATAGGCATAATGCACAGATTTCAATCATTTTGTGGTGAGTGTATAAAGGCACGGCACAGTGGCTGACAGCTTGGTTCATTTTTACTTCCTGTCACACAGGGAACTACATATTCACTCAGTAAAAAGCATTTGTTGCCCCAGTAAACAATAGTAATGTACTCAAGTATGAAAATCCCTTTTAAGCCAGTAACAAGAAAACCCTTTTAGCCTTTCAGATGCTTTTGCATATTGAAAAATATTTATTCTGATAAAGCATTGTGAAACTGTGTTTTGGAGGTTTTTTATATCCTTTTCAAATGGGTATACATTAAATACATCAAACTGGGGAAAGAAAAAAAAAGGATGTATGATTTCTTGTCTGTTAGAATTTTCAGTCATTTAGCTCTTTCTCTTTTCACCAGGATGTTGCATGTGAAGTATGCAGCCATTTTATATTTTAGGTTTGGTAACGTTTTATTGTGGAGATGAGATTCCTGCTGTGGTTACTGCTATATGCACAAAGATGTGTGAATTTATAGTTGCCTCTATTCCTGTGGCTACAATAAATTGAAATGGGAGGGGGAACTCTCACTGTGCCAGTCAAGCAACAGAAAGATGTGAGGAGGGAAAATGAAGTTTAAACAGGTTATAGAGCCTAAGGCAAAAGAAGTTCCCTCTGCTTTTTGCAGAGGACAAAGAGCTTTCCTTGGATCTCTGCTTAACTGTGGTGTTCTTGTGCAATAGTGCTGTGCTTATCCTAATCAAATGGCATTCACACACAGCCCCCCTCTGTCACTACGCATTTTTAAAGACTGCCTGATCAAAGAAACGCTTGTGGATAAGTTAGATGTGTTAGAAATTTATTTACATCTTCTTGGTTCAGTTCAGTTCAGTGTGCTGGAAAAAGAACACCCTACTTTATGTTTTCAGATGCCAAGGTTTTTTTAAAGTATTTCTTTTCAACCTCAGCTGTGAGTGTTGTTTAATTTATGTTAATGACTCTCTGACCTGACAGGATTTGTGCTGAAGTAAGCCTATTGAAATCAAAGCTCTCCATACTCTAACTGGAGCTGGGTCCTTTGTGGGCTATGTTGGGGGTTCTGACACCATGGGTTGTGTCTGGGATTGGGTGAGAGGTTTGGAGAGCATTGGCATGAGCTGAAGTAGAACAACTCAGAAGACTGTACCTTATCCAATTGTAACAGCCCCCAGTAGAAATGCAATACATGCTCACTCCCTTGTGATCTTTTTCTTTAGTGTCACGACAGGTAAGCTTAACCAACATCAAAAGCTCATTCCAGTTGAGCTCTTATGTGTATTTCTCCTTAACCACGTTTTAGGAATATTACTCCTCCTACAAAGGTTTCTTTTATGTATGAAATAATTGGGTCAGAAAAGAAAGGTTTTTTTAAATAGTATTTTTTCTATTCAAGATAACTAAGTGAAATGAAAGGTAGCTAATTGAACTTGAGGCTTTTCATAGCTTTTCCGTTCAAAGAGAGTAACCCTAGCTAACTTTGGAATAGCCAGCAATGCAGTGCAGAGTGACCTGTGGGAAGATAAGACACTGGTGGATCAAATTCCTGCTGCTTCTTGGTGTGTGGACTTGAATCTGCTTTCCTCTATTGCATAAAACAGACCCAGCCTCCAGGCTACTTCTCTCTTTCTCTGCAGAAGGTGTGTGTATAAACAAATACGTGGGTGTTTTTACATAATGGAACAGTTCCAGTGGAAAAGATGGATGAATCAGTACATATGAATTTTTGCAAATCAATGTCCTGACAGAGGTTTGTTGGAGGTAGTAAATCTGCCTGTAAAAACCAGTCTCTGTTATACATACCTCCTCCTTTGATGTTGGAAGATGAAGTATCCTTCCCCTGCCCCCTCAGTAAGACCTGCCCTCACGCTTCATGGCTCGTTTATCCAGGAAAAGGGCAGTTTGCTCATTCATGGCTAGATGAGGATTGTTCCAAAATTTTGCCTGGGTGATATGTGGCATGCTAGAAATAACTAATGGTCACTATGCTCTAATATTCTGTGTGTGTCACCCAAATACCACTTCTTCCAGGGGAGGAAGTAATTTGTGGCATGTATGCCACTTTTCAGGGCTACGCATTTAATGAAGATGGCTGAAATGTTCAGAAGTACCTCAGCTCCTAGGCTTAGGTGGTCGGGAGTGGTTTATTTTTCCAATTGTTTGCTTTCCAGCTGGATCTAAAATAACTAAGGTGGACACCGGTATGTGAAGGATCAGTGGTGGCATAGTGTGTATAGGGCTGGGGGATTGCAAGTGTTTCACTTGTAAGACTTGTGACAGCAGGTATCTAGAGAGGCTATGGAAGGCTTTACTTCTGGTGCCAAGCAGTGACCTCAGCATGCAGTGATTTCTGGGGTGAGGGGTTAATTCAGGTTGTTAATTTGCAAAGAAAAGCTCCTGAAGCTTGGGTTCTCCTAAACCATTCAGCATGTTTTTCTACCTCATTTAAATAATAATAATAATAATAATAATAATAATAATAAAGATTGCTCGCAGCAGTGAGCACAGCTTACAGTAAACAGCTTTTGTTTAAAATCTTTGTTGAACAAGAAATGATGTAATTATTTTCTTACAGA
Source organism: Amazona ochrocephala (assembly GCA_039720435.1). Lineage (NCBI taxonomy): Eukaryota > Metazoa > Chordata > Aves > Psittaciformes > Psittacidae > Amazona > Amazona ochrocephala. The sequence continues at coordinate 49,396,299 of CM077881.1, read as the reverse complement.
GAAACATGCACATGTCCTCTATTGAATCAGTCCTTGTGCTGGTGATGTGTTCATGCCCTTAGTTGTTCCTCTGAATTCTGGTAACATAAGAAAGTATGTACCAGAAACAAAATACCTGCCTGGTTTTTGGAACTCTGTTTTATAAAGGGAGGACAGGAAAAGAATTAAGGTAAAAGGCCTTTTAAGAAATACTGCTTTATCCTTTTTATGGAAAGATGGATTAAAGTATTCAAATTAAAAATCATGAAAGATTAATAAAGAAGAGAGGCAACAGGGATAATCTTAATTTTCTTCGTTACCATATATAATGATAGCCTTGGGGTAGCATGAGAAAAATGTAGAATGTATGAATAGAAATATATCTATTAGAACTATACTATTTTTGTTTCCCTCAACATGAACACATAGCTAACAAAAATACTGTTACAGTGCAAATGCTCACTCTGTAAAAAAGTTAACTATTAGCTATGATAACGTACAAACCATAAAATGGCTGCAGGAGAAGTTCTCTTTCCTCAACATGTAGAAAAGTTCTAGCTACTTGAACATCATATTAATTTTGATCTTAAACCCCAGCACCAAATTCATCCCTGTAACGATATCAGGAATAGGTCTGGCTCCTTGACCTCATGCTAACATAGCACAACGCTTCTGTATCTGCAGAAGCAAAGGTGAAAGTGACTGGAGTTTTGGGTGCGGGAGTAGGCTCTGCAGCAGAGAAGCTCCTGTTTAGAGGATCCTGTACCGAGGCAGAGTAAGAGCATGCTTTGCAATACCTTTGTACTGCTACATTTTGCTGCACAGAGAAAAGTGCATTTAGACCTGATGAAGGAAGGAGAAGCAGTACCAAATAACTTGTATCTCTATTTTTAATGAAATCCACTGGATGAGTGGAAAGTAATGCTATGGTGGCAGTAGTGATGAATAGTTACTATGCTGAGCTCTCTTCACTGACAGTCCTCTGTTTTGGAAGACGAAAGTCCCTTTGCTTTTGTGCATATTTATGGTGGAATTTTTTTTTTCTTGCTGTACATCTTGTATTCTGATTGCTCTAGAGGTGCTTACTTCTAGTTCGCTAATTGTATGATTCAAAGTTCCTAGTGTTTATGATGCTGAGTAGCTGTTATGCTCCCAGGTCTGTGTTCTTTTTCGTGCATTTCCTAGCCTGTGTCATAATATATCCAGGTTTATGATTGCTAATGAACAGAGAAGGCCAGTTGGCAAATCAGAGCAGATGGACACATCATCAGTCTAATGACTTAATGTCACAAATGAGATGACTTTGCAACTAACTGTTCTTCATTTCTGCCAAGACTGTTTTTGAAACCTTAATACAGACTCTTAAGGCTGCTGCTTCCCTACTTACAGCAAATACTACAGCCTTACCACTCTGGTCATGTCAGTGCATGTTGAAGTCCCTTGCTGTACCAACAGGATGATGAGTTTTACCTAAGAAAGCTACTGCTGCATTATGCCTGCCTGCTTCTTTGTATTACTAGAATGCCACACAGATGATCACTTTTTTCTTGAAATTTAAAAATCTTTCCTGAACACCTTGCTCTCATGTAGTCTCTTTGACCTATATGCTGTGTGCTCTTGTGCGTGTTCTTTAGTTCAGTATCTGTGCTGCTCCTTTTCCTCTGCGAATACTTGTCACACCCTGTTGTGTGGCCTTATTCACAAAAATCATCCTTGTCTTTTCCTATGCCTTTTAATATAGAAAAACACTTAGACCTGTGACTGAGTCCTCATTAAATCAGGGAGGCGTGGAGAGATGTTTAGTTTTTATGTTGTGCTGGGGTAATTTGAAGAGTTGGGGGCCAGAAATCGCCATGACATTGCTCATTCCTTCTGAGCTACACAATTTCTTGCATTTTTGTCCCCAGAGCATCTCATTAAAAAAAAACAAACAACATAACAAAAACAGAACCAAAAGGTGGTGGTGGTGTAGTGTGTAGTGTAGCATCCCCCATACTTAATGTTGTATAACATTTCAAAAATAGCATACTCAGATGTACCTCTTGGTTTGCGGAGAGGAGACAGATCTCAGTTCCTACTGTGCTTTCCATTCGACTTGTAAGCATGCACTGAAGTGCCTCTCTTATTCTGGCCTGAATAGTTTGTTGATGTTTTAAAAATGAATAGGTTTTTCAGGTGATAATCTCAGCCCTATGAGCTTCTGCCTTTTCTGTACTGCAAAAATTTTCTTGTTTTCCCTGTTGAAAAGAGTCAATCATCACAAGAAGTAATTGCTCATTACTGAGGAAGGGAAGAGGGTAATAAGGTGGCATCAATTATTTAATGCGCTGCTGATCTATTAATGTTGTCCTTAGTAGGTGCATTACTGAAAGAAGACATGAGGCACTTAAATTCCTTTCTAGGTCTCTATTTTATCTTTGCTGTTTTTCAGAAAGTTATAAATTAGGTTGTTAACTAATTGATTTATGGGATATACTTATTGTGCCTGTAATTTTCTGTGTCAGTTGTAAATTACCTTCTTTTATTTTGCCATCTGCATAATTATATTTTACCATTTTGCCTGTGTACATAATTTGTTACCCTGACAACCTTTATCATTCTAACCTTTTTGGGGGTTCTGGCATTTTTTCTCATGTGAATGTCATACTGAAAATATAGATATATACCTCAGTGATATGGAATTTTAAGTGACAGCACTATCTAAGGCTTAAATTAACTAATATGCCTGAATAAAATAAATGGAAAAAATGTTTTTAATCTGCACAAAACGACATGTAATGTAGCCTGTTTATAAACTGGAGATATGGAAAAATCAGCACTTGTTGTTTTTATTTGTTTATTTGTTTCAGAGATTTATCTAGTTGAATTAGTTTGACTTACAGTAGTGTGAAATGTGGGCAACTTTAGTCATTTTTGCATTGGCTAGTTGAGTAATAATATCCTCGTTGTTCATCTCTTTTGAATATAAAAATATCCATGGGAATCCCTGTGGTACAGGTTTGTTTTTCATTATAATTTAAAGAACATTAATTCACATTTACTTTTAAAAAAACTATTTCCTGTACGACTACTCTATGGTCTACGATAGGGATGGAAAAATAGAAATTTGTATCTTGTATATCTACAGATAATCTCTCTCTCTTTACATATTTATATATAGTAAGATAATAATCCAAAACAAAAGCAAAACCAAAAGTGTGTCCATTTTTCTGTATCAAAATAGACCATATAACTTTACTGGTATTAACCTTGAATTATATGTAAGTGGCTTTATTTGTATTTTTTACCTGATAATGGTGTTCCACATCAGGTTTTGCCACATAGAAACTCCATTGATATCACGTAAAGAAATAGGCAACAATAATATTGTAGGACACAAATGAAAAGATGCTGTCTAAAACCTGATCTATTATGTAGAATTACTTTTTTTTTTTTAGCATCCAAAGAAAGATAGCATGCAAAAGAAGGGAGACCTTAAATTCTCCTTATGATTTTTATTTCTTATATTTGCTACATCTAGAGGAATTATATTAAAATAACTTATCCTTAATTTCATCTTGTCAGAAAGAATTATTTGTAACTCAGTTCCTAAATAGAAATACAGTCTGTCCTTTTGTAGAGGTTGTGCTGGCATGTAGTCATAAGGTGATTGGTTTTGTGGGATGTTTTTCATTTTTTCTGATGGATGGTTATTGAATGGCTGGATATTGCTAGTTATTTCTCAGTTATTTTAATAGGATTTTGTCTCAAACTTCCCATAAATGGGAGACAATGTCATTTAATGATCTTTCACAGAGACAAAGTTATACCAGCACCTTCAGAATCAATCACATGATATCGCCTTTCTGGTATACTGAAGAGCCTGCAAGCTTACAGCCTCTGAGCTTTACAAAATGCTGGACTTGAGTTGATTTCTTAATTTGAAAGCTCAGATATCTTTTTCCGAGTTGACACTTGCTAAGGGTGAGCTCACTTACTCAGTCTGGTTTGAGTCAAATTCTGGTACCTCCTGATGAGCTTTGCCATGCCAGTGTGATTGTGGCACCAAGGAATTACCGGGACATAGCTGTTCCTTACTTTCCCCTGTCTCCTGGGGGTCTGCTGTGCCTGGGGTGGCAGCCTATTCCCATTAGGTACTCAACAGACATGGATGCTGGAGAACTGAGAAGGGTGGAGACCACCAGCCCCTGCTTGTTCCCTCCTGTGATCTGTTAGCTGAGGAAGAATCAAGTCCTCCTTGGTTTGTATTAGCAGGTATAGATATTCCTGTCCTTGTATGTGCATATGAAGCAGCTGCTGGCGAATGAGGACCTAGTCAAGTTTACAAAGCTCTAAATATGATCTCATAAAAGAGAAGCATTAACATGTGTTTTGAAGTATGGTAGGAGGCACATTTGTATATGTAACAGACATATTTAATGCTTCTGCTACTCTGGCTAAATTTGCTGCATATTATCTTTTCCTGCACTTAAAAAGAAAGTCTTACACACAGTCTATGATAAGAATGTGTAAAGGCATATTTGACTCCAGAGTTGTTATTCATTGTTATATGGGTGATAACTTATTTTATAAATATCTAGCTGTTGTCACAGTAAAGATTAAATTTGTTGAATTTTTTTAATTAGGATTTATAACTAAACACATCGAAATTTCTCAAGATTCAGTCTTGTAAATGCAGTAGATCAGTGATTTTGTTCTGTTAATTCCAGTGATTTAATTTGTTTTGAGAACAAACTTCAGCTTAGACTAACTTCTAGATTTCACTTAGATAATATTTTGGTTCAGCAGGTGTCTGGTGCTCTTCTATTAAGTAGTGGTTTGTGTTTAAGGGCACATCTCTGTTTTGTTGCTTGTTTGAGTTTGGTTTTACTTGTGTAGCAACTGTAATAACAAGTCACCTTATGGCAGCTTATTTCTTTTCATCATCAGCTTGGATCCCAAATGTCTAATCTGAATGGAAACCAACTAGTCCAGCTAAAATATTGGCTAGTTACCTGTAATTATCTTCACAGCAAGTTGTTCTTTATTACTCTAAACCTTGCTTGGCCTTGGGCTATTTATCACCTTAAAATACTAAACCTGCTGTTGTCTCACTCTCTCTTCTCTGAATGTGTCTCATGAAGTTTTAAAATGTTGCAATTCCCAGTTTAACATCATTTTAAGCAAGTGTCAACCATGCATTTTAGAACCAACTTAATGCATTATCCATTTGAAAAGTTGTCAGGAAGTACTGGCTTTGGAAATACACAGGTTGAGGGTGTTTACTTCGCTGGAAAGAAGGACAGGATGGATTTTACTAATGTTCCATAAACAATGTATAGCAGATCAGTTTGTTTTTTCTTTGAGACCAGAACTCTGTGAGCCTGGAGTTTGCAATCTATTAATTGGATGTAAGAAAAAAACCTTTTAGCCTCTTAGTTTTAATCTTCATATTGATTTAATAATGAAATATAAACCCATATTTTAAAGAGTACAGTATTAGGTTTTTAGATCTTATTTAATAATGCTTCAGAGATGGTATAGGAAATGAAGAAGTGAAGTTCACTTGGGAAAATAACCTTTAGAAGGCAGAACCTTAGAAATCTTGTCTGCTAGTGATTTTGGCAGGTAGTTGCAGTAATGTTGCCATGACATGAGAATTCACTTGCTAGAGCTGAAGATGAAACAGTTGTGAAATACCAAGAAAAAAAGGCGAGCAAAATTAACATGAAACACCCTCATGCATTTCTTTTGCCTCCTGAAAGATTACTTTGAGTTGTCTTTCCTTGAATTCGTCTGGTTGAGTTTTATTTAATAATTCCACTGATCTGTCAGCTTGACTGTTGTAGTGTTTGTCTTATTAAATAGTAGTATACATGTGGGTGAAATGAACAGCAAATACGAAGATTCAAAAGCCCTATAATTTAATTTATCTGCCCAAGAAGAAGAAATAAACCCCTTCAGTTTAGAAAGTATTTGAATACATTAGGATTACTGTTTGGGGTAAATCTGATATATTTTTGTAATGTTGAGTTCTAGAAAAGATTTTTCCTAGAAAGATGGTAACTTCATTTCTGAGGAAATGAAAAATGTGGTCTCCCTTATAGTGACCATGAGATTTCAACTTTAATTTCTTTGTTCTGTAGAAACCTGCATAGTGTTTCTTACAGGGATTTTACTTATCCCACTGAACAATCTCTTTAAAGAACATACACTATATACAGAAAGTAGTGCAGCTCTCCCAGAAATAAGATACTGTTGTATCTGTAATTATAAAACATAACAGAATGTGGATGATCCTAAAAGCTTAGCTATACAAAATTATTTTATCACAAAGCTATGAGAAATGCCTGTTGCTGAATGGAAAGATGATGTGTGACTCCTGGATTTTCAAAATAAGCATCAAAGTGGTAGGAACTGGCAGACTTATACAGTGGAAAGATTTAAATCTATCTTGGCTTTAAACATTGTGGTAAATATTACTAATGTGGATAAATGTTAGATGAATATGTGTGGGGTGTGGTTTGAGGTGTACTTGCATTTGCAAGGCACAAAACCAAGTGGAACTGACTGAGTTTATAAGTGCATCTGGGGTAGAACACATAAAGTAAAGCAAATAATTCCTCAGAGAGCTGTTTATCAAATTATCATATTTTTTGTCATCATGGTAGTTTCATGAGCTTCCTTTGGTCTGTACAGTTTAATATAATCTCAATATGGGTAACAGGGTCTTGTGAGTGAAGGTTTTAATGCTCTTCACAGAGCTTTTACATACACTGCTTAACACTTCCATTTAATGCCATGGCTTGTAAATTTCCAGACCCGTAAATAGTTTTAGAAGAATACATGCTGCTTCACCACAAAATAATTACTAATGATGATAGATAATAGATTAAAGAACCAGACCTTCAATAAAAAAAGTACTGATGACACACTAACTGGATGTAATTTCAGAAGATGGTGAAGTTCTGATGCGAATGGGCACCCCTTGGGCACCTCTTGGACAAACATGCTTGTTTTCTTGTAGATAATATGTAAAGGACTCCTGCACCAAGTTGTTCTCCAGCATTAGAGTAAAACCTTCCTTTAAATGTTTGCAATTTCAATACAGACAAATTAAGTTGGAGGTTTATGCAAATAAGTAGAATCTGCTATAAGTTGAGTGTGCTGTAGCACAGGACAAAGGAGAAATAGCAGCTACCAGAGACTTGGCATTTGGATAATGCTGCCAGTTGGCAGCTACCAAACCCAAAACATTATAAAGAAGCAATCCTCCTCTTCCTAAATGAATCTATTGGCTTTCAATTAGCACGTGTGGTTTGATGACTACAGCATAACACTTCTTGCTTATGTTAGGCAAATTTGTTATTTGCATCTCTGTTCTTTATGCAACAAAATAATGTAAAGCAGTTCATTTACAGCACTTGGATGAGGTGCTTGCCCTAGCTCCAAGGAGAGAATGTCAGATATATTATGGTAATTTGGTGAGCATACCTATACTGCCCAGATCTTCTCTGGCACGACGTGTCAATGTCTTTATGGCATCGTGCTTTGTGCCGCTAAGTTTTAGCATGTTTTCTTGCTTGCACATTACACAGCTTACTGAGAAGTTACCTATAAAAGTGCTGACAGTATGGTCATCCCTGCTGACAATTTTTAGGGATGGCCAAAGGGAATTTGTTGAGCGTGTTTACATGAACTTTTCAAGAGCTGTCTGATGAGAGCTAAAGTTGCTTCCCGATTTATTTGAGCTGATGGCCCTTAAGCAAAGTCCGTTAGTCTCCTGAAAGACTCCCATTTAACCTAAGTGGGCTCTAGATCAGGCTTCACATCATTAAACAGCTATATTTCCTGGTTCTTGGAGATGAATGCACTGGATTCTTGCAATGATGTCTGAATTAAGCTTTATAAACCTGATGTACAGTGATATTCTGTAATGTAAATTAAAAAGGAAATTGGAATAGAACATGATAATGGTTCCAGAGGGCCACAGTGGTTATTAGTCTTGTTATCCCTCTTCCATCTGTCACCTCCCAGGGTCAGAAAGTGTTGTGGAGGCAGAGACCACAATACTGGGGACAAATATCAATATCTTTGCAACCAGCTTGGTGAATTGAAGCCTGCTGTGGCTTTATGAAAGGTAGCTAGCTGTTCCTGTCAGCAACATGCAGTTAAAAATACATTTATGGGGAAAACCAGCTATAGCTGTACAAATATAAGAGTTTCCTCATAAAACTGAGATGATAGCGAAGAAGTCTTTATATATAAAAATTTCTCCTCAGAGGTTGAGGCAGATTGTGTGAATTTCACAGTTCTAAATACTAAATTTGAAGAAAACAAAAAATAATTTCAGGTTAACGCTTGAACTGCATAGAATTACTTGGAAAGGTGCCTGATTTTACTTCTTATTTCTCAAAAAAGCCCAAACATCTGATAGCCGAAGTGACTAAAGTCTAGAATTGTGGTGATACTGTGATAGGTTCTCAGTGACTGTTTTCTGCCCACCTGAAGGTTGAAGCTGCTCAGTTTGCATGTCGGATTTATGAATGGCAGCAAAGTGAATTGCCAGGAGATCTCAGCTCTCCACAGTTACGGATGGGTGCACTATATAATTCCTCCTTAACGTTTATAAAGTGTGTAGGGTATGTAAAATTATGTTTCCTTAACATATGTATGTCTCCTGAGCATTCTTGGGAGCATTTGCACTGTCGTTCCTACCTAAGCAGTGACATGGCTGCACTGTCACTTTCTAGATGACTTTCCCTGAGGTTTGGGGGTTTTGTGTTTTTTGTTTCTTGAAGAGAGGAAGAAGAGAATTGAGGATAGAGTGTATTAAATCCAAGTAGTTGCATTTTCTCTTCCATGTTGTGTCTCATTCAATTTTTTCATCTGCATATTTATGGTGTGCAGTCTCTTCAGTAGCAGAGAACAGGCAGAAGCCAGAGAGAAATCTGACTGATTTGCAAAACAGGAATGCAGGCAATGTATTGTTCAGATCTGGGTTATATTTTATGTCCTTTCTTGTTTTTCACAGTCTTAGCTTTAAAACAAGTACATCTCAAAAAAGGTTAATCTTGTCAGTTGACTTGATGGTACAAATTCTAATCTTGCATTCGAAGCATGAATAACAAAGGCTGTAGTACAGAGAAAATCAGAGGTGAACTCATTTTTCTTTATCCTTGATTATAGAGTTCAGTGCTTGCACTGCTCCCTTCGATGAAAAAGCACTGTAATCACCTTCTGCACTTCCTTTTTATGCTCTCCCACTACTCAATTAAGAACTCATTAAACTGCACACCTGCAGTGTCTTTCCCTGAACTGTAGTTTTTAACCCACTACTTCTACATAATTATAATACAGCCTGTGGATTGCTTGGCTTCAGCCAACTAAAAATCACAGTAAAACTTATGAAAATAAAACTATTGGATTGTTTACACCCAGTTCATAAACAAGAAGTGAAACGGTTTTTGGTGAGCACTGAGGACTAGAAATTATATTTACCATGGCTTTCTGAGTAGCTGGTGCAGGGTACAGTGCTAATTGGTGAATTACTGTAGTGAGTAACTATAGTGCGGTGATGCTCTCATTTGAGTGGATTTGATGGAGCAGAGGCTTGGGGATTTGCTGTAATATTTATGTTGGATGTAACTAGCGAGATGGTACTGTTTCATGATTTTTTTTTTTTTTAGTGTCCCCTCTTGGCATATGAGCTTTAAGTCTTGGAGGAAATGTTTTGACTCTGGTTTGTTTTGGAGGATCTGTTGAAAGTACCATGAGTTTAGGGGTTTTTCGTGGTGTTTAGCACAGGTTCCCTAACGAGGGCACTGCCTGTATGCTGCTAGTGGCCAGCTGTGTTGAAGAAGTAGTGAAAATATATAGGATTCATTGGGAAACACAGGAACTTTGTGTCCTGTTTTTTTCTCCAGCCATAAGGTTCCATAATTTGCAATAATCATTGATGATTTGCTAGTACTACAAGAGAGGCAGCAAAATAGTTAATATATATATGAACAATATATATATAAAAGTATAAGTATAATATGAACAATACGATTTGAACAATATAACCCTCAGTATATGCTGAGTGATGTTTGCATATGAGCTCTGGGACTTCAGGTATTTTTTTTTACATTCTTTCCTGAATTAATTTCCTTCCAAGTCTGCCATTTAATGCCACCATAGCAATGTTTTATAATGCTGCTTTTTTAAAACTCTGTACTTACTGTCGCTGTATGATGCCAATGGTAACGAAGCTGCGAGAAATACCTGCTTTGCTTTAATGATGGTTTAGCATTCTAAGAGTGATTTTTACTGTATGCATCTCTATGGTGTCCTTTATGCACTTTTTCTGCCTACACTGAATAAATTTTATGTGCCACTGGCAGAGAGTCATTTGAGTGCTTCCTCCTCTAAAGTTTTAAATGACGGCAAAATGAGTGATGGCAGGGGGGCAGACAGGAAGAGGAGGTGATTGCAAGTTCTCATTATTTAGAAGAGACAACACAGACCTAGGTCAGAAGCAGGGGAAAGATGAGAAGTTCTAGGAGGGAAGGCATAGGTGCTTTAGAAACATTGAGAAAATGAAGGATAAAGGAAGAGACGGTAGCAGCAGAAAAGTGGGGAAGTTCAATCTCATGAGACACAGTTTTCTTATGGGATACTTAGCTACAAACAGGCTGACACTCCAGTAGCAAATGAGATGTGAAAACTTGTGAGGATGCCAAATGTCTGCCAAACGTCCCAGTAGCACTCCTTCAAAAATAATGTGCATGTTCGAAAAAGCAAAGGGACAAGTGTCTTTCCTGGCCAGTTCTGGTGGGGCATTTTGCTGCATGCGGGAGGAGCCTGCGGGAAGCATGCTGGAGCTGTGTTTGCTCGGGGATAGCTGCTGTTTCTGGGGAGGCTGCAAAGCCAGGCACAGGCAGTGGTCCTGTGAATGTGCATGTACTGTCAGCGCTGTGCCTGCTGATGGGTAAATACTGCCTGCTGTTGAAGGGCGGTGATGCCTGATTCTATGCCTTAGGTGGTTCCCCTACAGGTGATATCTATACTGCAGATATATGCAGTGTAGAATAATAATCACCTCTCCCATTGCATAACCCTATCCCGACTCTATAACCTTCAGTATAGAGGATAACAAGTAGATCCCGGGTAAGAACTGGTGTTTCACAAATGTATCAAACTTAACCGGGAGCTCTGAAACATGGTTCTTTCAGGTATTTTGTTGGGTGGGGAAGCCTTAATGTGTTAACTTAAAACTACATGTAAGAAGGCAGCAGGAAAACAAAACAAAACAAAACAAAACAATCAGCCTAAAGCTGCAGCTAAATGAGCTTTTATCAAGGACATGAGCAAACACGGAACAGTTTGATTGCAGTTCACAGCCAGAAAAATTGTATGCTTGATGGGCTCCATCAGGAGCACCTGTTAGCAGGAGGGATTCCTCTCTGAAGAAGCGTGAAAACCCCTTCCCAAAAGGTTGGGTTTTTTTTCAAATGCTACTGTTTCTCCAGGCTATTGCTGGAGCTTGCAAACTCTGAAGCACCAAAGGGAATCCTAACGGATCAGAGCAATGACGTGAAATGTGGCACTTCAGCGCAGCACTGAGCAGCAAGGGAATGCAGACAGACAGCAGGAGACCATGCAGCCCTATACACGAGATGGGAAAAAGGATATTGTACTGGACCAAAATGGAATAGAAATCTAGTCTTCTCCATTGTATACCCCAGGTAGTGATTTGGGGTCTTGATCACAGTGTAAAAGCAGATGTAGCTGACGTGTGTTCTCTATGTATTTATAGTGTGTTTACACATGTGTGTTATTGTTACACGTATTGCAGGGTAGGCATTATTAAAGGCATGAATTTGGAAAGGGCCACAGGGCATGAGGCTGTTACGCATATTCTCTCAAGTGAAGGGCCATAAATCTGGTTGAATTTTCCAACCATGTAAAATTTGCCAACAGTTGATACAACTGCTTGAATATTACTTTTCTCCTGTTAACAATTTATGTGAAATTGTTCTCTCTCGTCCCTTTGGCTGTTCATTCCACTGGCTCAATCAAATATTTGTCAAAATACAGCTCTACTGGGATAGCAGAGTTGCTTTGTAGCATGGACAACATGGAGCAAAATGGATGTAACTTACACAAATGGCAGTTGCAGACTTTAAAAGGTGACTTACACAGAAACTTGAAAGCGTTTGGATGTTGCCTAAGCCAGTTTACCTTCTCAAAATGCCAAAGCTTTTAATGATGCTATCTTTGGATCATTTTAATGCTAAATCTGTATCTGCAGTTTCTTTGGCTTTGTGGAGAAGTTGCTAATGCTAGCTCAGGCTCTGGGCTATAGAGTAAGAGAGAGAAGAAAGATGAAGAATTTCAAGTGGCATGACTAAACCATGTGATTGCTCAGCAGTTTAGCAGACAGGAGTTTATGGACACTTCCTCAGTTTCATAATGCTTTTTCTTTGCACATTAAGAAATTATACAAGCTCATTGAAGATTTTATTGAGAACGTGTCCTACTTGTTTTTCTTTCACAGTCAATAATGAAGAGACTGTCTTCTCTTGGAAACCTTAGAGTAGTTTTTTTATACCAATATTTAAGATGTTTTTATTTGTTAGAACATTTATGATGCTGTAAACCTAGGCTCACTTGAAACATGCAGAGTTTTGTCAGAAGCGCTAAGCCAGGTAGCCAAGATGCTGGCATCCAGAAGGGATTTTTATTGTGCAACAAAAATAACAATTAAAATACATTTTCTTAATAGTGTCTGAGTTATGACTCATCAGATCTACATCTTTATGTAAGTATTTTGGTCAAATCAAGCAGTATTTATGCCATGGTACAACAACTGTGTTCATTGGCATTCTCTGACTGTAGGCTTTGGTGATTCATTCTTCTTTGCTCAGTTTTCTTCCTAGTGGATAATGCTATTTATCCTCATCCTAAAAATCCAAGTTGGCTTTGTATTAGTGTCATGGGTTCAGCAGCAGCAGTCATTTTTTTTTTCTCCTTCTTGGTAGCTGGTGCAGTGCTGTGTTTTTGATTTTGGGCCTGGGAACAGTGCTGATAACACCAGTGTTTTCAGTTACTGCTTGGTGATGTTTAGGCCGGCCAAGGACTTTGTGAGTCTCATGCTCTGCCACGGAGGAGGGGAAGGCGGGAGGAAGGAGAGACAGGACACCTGACCCAGACTGACCAAAGAGGTTATTCCATACCACAGCACATCATGTCCAGGATGTATAAATGGAGGGCAGAGACCCGGAAGGGTGGTGGGGTGTGCACGGTGGGGGGTGCATGGTGAGGGGTGCGCTGCTTGCACGGGCTTGATATTGGATGGTGAGAAATTGTATTCTTTTCCCTTGTATTTTCTCTTGTCATTATTATTATTGGTGGTAGCAGTAGTGGTTTGTGTTATACCTTAGTTACTAAACTGTTCTTATCTCAACCTGTGAGAGTTGCATTCTTTCGATTCTCCTTCTCATTCCTCCAGGAGCGGAGGGAAGAAAGAGGGGGAAGTGAGTGAGAGAGCAGCTGTATGGGTTTATAGAAGCTTAAACCACGACAATTAGTCAGTGTGACATTTTGATTATTTTCTCCTGGGAAAATGAAATTATTCAGGAAAAGTGAAATCCAGGATTTTGCTTGGTGTACAGGATGCACTTGGAAATGCTAACTGAAGGCTGCCCATGATTTCTTTATTGGACCCCTCCTGTGTATTGTTTCTGCAAAACTGGTACCCTGTTCACTGCTCATACTAAGCAGCAGTTAGAGTAATTCTTCAGCATTTTTATTCAGTCAGAAAGGAGTTCGTGCCATATTTGCATTATATCTGTGCTGAGAAATTAAGCAGGTATTGTCCTCCATAAATTACTGCCAACTTTAATTGTCTGATGACAGACAAATTCAGCAGGCACAGATGTTTACACTGGTTTCAGCTGAACCTGTTCAGAATTGGTTCATTGCATAAGTCTGTAATCAATGCAAGAAATAAAAAAGTGAAACTGTTTTCTGAAGACTGAATGCATATTCAATTTATGCATAGTATGCAATTATAACACATAAGTCTTACAGTGTAAAAAAGAAATATCAATGTTACAGTTCTAAATTCTGTGTTGAAAGTACTTTGTCCTTGAAGAGCTTGCCAATGGCTGTATCCCACAGAGACTGGGTAATAACTAGCTTTAAAAAAGGATTAGCACATGTGGTGTTTCATGGAATGGGGCCTAATCCTGACTATGACTTTTAAGTTCCGCCAAAGTACAAATGCTAAATAAGATGGGAAGTAAATACAAAATCTCCTGAGGTAACATCAAAATTTCTGTAGTAACTGCAATATTTTGAAAAGACCAATAAAGCTGGCAAATACTGAAATAGCTTTTCATAGGAAACTGACATAACTTTGTAATTGTGCTCCTAAAAGGTGCAGCATAACAAATTAGTTATTAAGCCTCAGAAGCAGCTGTTGTCTGTGAACAATCAGTTTGTATCTGCTAGTTATGGTATTGTTTTCAGGACTAACTTGTGGCTTTTGCAACCTGAGGCAACACGAAACTGCGTGCTCCTGTGTTTTTCAGTTCCTGTATGTAGTTTCTCCATGTGAGATGTACATTCTTCAGCTTAAGTTAAGATGGACCCCACAATTTTTTTCTCATCTCCATCAGGCAGAGCTGGAGATAAACTCCCACTGTAGAACACGTGCCCTTGAAATGGGGACCCCTGAAGTCAGTGCAGCCATCAGCCATGCGCATGTGAGCTCCTGCAGAGGGCTGATCAGTGTTTTGCCAGTGGCTGCTGTTTCAAGGTCTGTAGGGAAGTTGAGTGTACCCACTGCTTACTTTGGCATCTCTGCCTTGCATGAATGTTGTATTGATAGCTTCAGCTAGGACTCATCAATGTCACTTTTGTGATTTGCTGGTGATGTCAATACAGCTATAATTTCCCAGTGTAATTTAAAAAGTAGTGTGCTAATGCTGCTACTCTTAGGCTCGCATGGAATGTAGTTATTTCTACTGAGCCATATCATCTATAATGCAACTAAGCTGAGATATGTTCACTGTTCCTCACCCCACTGTGCTTTTAGGTTGTCCAGGTGTTCAACTTAATGGGGCTAATACCCATCTTTTTCCTATTTTTCTGTGAAATTCATGAATCGAATCAGGTGCTTCATGGGAGCACTGCAGGAATGCATTCAAGAAAGAAAATGTTAGTATTAAAAGAAGTTTTTTTTTTATTATTATTTTTATTTTTTATATTTATTTATTTATTATTTCTATTATCCTGGATAGGGTTCCACACTCAAGCATGCCTTTACTCCAAGTTGTTGGAGTTTACCTGTCACTGTTACAGCATTTTCTGATGTTATTCTCATGTCCTTTGTGTAGCAATTGTCTCTCTGCTACCTTTTTAGAAAGATCACAAAAATTTGCAAGGCCAGCATATAATCCCAGCAAGTTCTGCTGGATGAACCATTCTTGCAGCTTTTATATGGAGCTCTGGAGGGACTGGATCAAAGAAAAGCCAACTGAATGATCCAACTTCTTTAAAAGCAAAAATTCTCCCGCTGACAAAATTTGGAAAAATAATGGACCAACCCCAAATTCACCACTGGTGTAACCAGCAGGACGAGTAAAGGCTGGGGGGGAATTTAATTCCATGCATTTGTACACACAGAACATACACTGTAACAGGAAACACGTATGTAATAGAGCAGGATTTGTGGTTATATTCGTTTGCACTGGCAGAGAAGTTACAGGATCGGTGTGTACTGTATTTGATCATCTAAGTCATTGATTTTATTTCTCACTCTTAACTGCTCTTTGTGTTGAATGCAGAGTACTTCGCATGAATTCCATCATTATCTTTTGTATTTCAAAATATGGTAGAAATCTCTGAACAATGAGATCAAAGGTAAAATTCAGCTGATTTGCATCTGTGCAGTCTTCAGAAAGGCAGCACATGTATAGTCAAGAGCCAAACTTAATCCCCATATTTTTACAGTTTAATCTAATATCTATATGGAAAATATTTTTCTGTAGTGCAATAGATTATTATTGCATTTCACCTCAGAAAATTATCATAATACTGCAAAAATGATTGACACTTTTGAGTTTCAGCCCTTGCTTATGAAAAGCTTTTGCAGCTTAGTTCAAATCAAAGTTCAAATGCAACTTTGAGCTGAATGCCTATTTTTATATTTGTATAAACATAAGTAAATAGAGAACCTTTTTCCTTAAATCAAAATGTGGTGTTTCATCTGAGAACATTCTTCTTTCAAGGAAGCCTTTAGAAAACTTGCGTCAACATTCGTGTTTTGATTGTATGTTTTTCTGAGACCATTACAATGGAATTAAATGAAGTTAAATTCGGTGTCTAGTGAGTATTTTTCTCCCCCTCTTGTGGATTTCCCGTGATTTTCTGTATGATTAATTGCTTAATCTTTAAGAAACCAGATCCATATGCTTTTATATTCCCTAAAAAACTTAATCTTGCCTCAAGCAAGGAGGGATGGCCAAGCAGAAATGCTTGTGCATAGGTAGTATGCCGTCCTTAACCTTACAGCACAGACCTGCCTCTGAAAGGAGAGCATATCTCATTTCATTCCTAAACTTTAAGATTCTTGTGTTTGTCTTTATTCAGTTGTTTCCCAACACTTACTAGCCAGCTCACTTTTATTCTAAATAATGATTGCTCAGCTATACCCCCTCAGTGTGGAGAAGGTATGACTATGCCGGGCTCTTTGATGAGCCGTATTTAGCAGTGATGTAATTCTCCCTCTTTTGAACTCGGATTCATGACCATATCTCTTCTGCCTACCCATAGCTACTCGGCCAAGTTATAAAATCAGCACCTATTCAGGGCCAGTCTCTTAAGCAAGAGGCCTAGTGCTTGACTAGAGTGCAGCTTGCCTGCATGATACCTGTTACTAAGTCTGTGAGCCTCATGATGCTGACAGATATTTGGGATGTAACCCAGTAGCTGTAGTGTTTTCTCTGAACAAGCTAAGTAACAGGCCCTGTAGACATCTTGTCAGACGCCTAAGATGATGATTGCAGAGTTGGCTGTGAATGAAAATTAGCAGTCTCACGCATATTGTGCTCTCTGCACATACTGTAATAACTAGGTAGGATGCTGAGCAAATGGGAGGCACTGCCAGGAAGAAGGGCAACATCACAGAAATTGAAGATGCTGTTAAGCTGCTTTCCAACAGTCTCTTCAATAAGGAACAGTCCAGTAATCAAGGGGTTGTTGGGATTGTTGGTCATGAATGCCCAACCTGGTTTGTCTCATCAGCAAGTTCTGGGCAGTCATACAGGTGCCTCTGGCATGGTTTTTATGTGCTTATTAAGAAATCAGTTCCTCCCCTGTGTCCTGGCTGATACAAGCCAGAGAGCTGAGCTAACAGTGGGACAGAAGGACCAAGTCTCTCCTTCAAGCTGTAAGTGAACAGCTGCTTTGTGCATGAGCTCATCTACCCCAGCAGAGCGTGAGGGGCTCATTTATAAAAAAAATGAAATGTGTTGTTGGGTTTCACAGACAATAAACTCCCAAGCACGTCCTTCAGTTCACACTGGAAGTTACGGGGAAAGCCACTACATACATTCAACATTTTATTTGAATGCTGTTATCACAGGTATGCCTTATTGTGTATTTCTGTGTGTGTGTGTTACCTGACTGTGACCTAAGCTGACTCTTCCACTTTCCACATAATTAATGAAGTTGAAATGACTTAAGTAAAAAGTCAAGTCATATTACTGAAATGGTATATGTTGTTATTAACATGTTATCTCATTTGCATAATGAAATCAGATGGCTTTAGAATGTTTAAGCTTTTTCATTTTAGATGTAATTGTCATTGTGTCTTTCATTATTAACTAAAAAAAGTTACGAGAATAATGTGTATGAACTTTTGGAATGATTGATTTAAAACTAAAAGCCAGAACAAATTATTTGCCTTGTACTGATGTGATCTGGCACCAGTGAAGGACAGTAATGGTTTGAAGACTCATCTGTTTAGCCTTAAGCATATTTCTAGATCTGATCTAAAGTAAGACTAACAGCTTAAGCTATAAGGCGGACATACCTTATGGAAGTCTCACAGAAGTTTCCTTCATACAGACATCTGAGTTATCCTGGAAACAGTATAGAAAGCAGATAAGCTTTGCTTAAACTTACCTTAACAATGCAGTTGAGGGTAAGAATTGTACTTAATCTGAAAATCTGTATATTCAAAACCTGACTTTTAAAGTTAAAATCAGGGAGCACTCAGCTGTTTGTGTAAATGTGATAACTGAAGAAGCAGGTAGGTGACAATGTATAGCTATTTGTATTCAATCTCCAGGTCATGCGCATGCATATATTTGGACATGTAACTCCTCAGGTCTGCTACATAGTGTCATTTCCTGAGTGTTCCATCTTTCAAAAATGTCTCCTAGTGTTAAATGGGCTGCAGCAGATCTATGCTGGCCCCTTGGTAAGTTGCTTATAATTTAGAATTAAAATTGTCCTGCCTTTTTCTGAGGCCTTTTCTGAAATGCACTGAAAGAACACAGTTAAAAACCTACTCATTCCGCAGTGCAGCTGGAGAAAAGGATCTTCTTACTTAGCCTTTTGTAGGGTCAGCTTCTCAGGCAGCAGTGGCCACTAAAATGAAAAAGTTTGACCAAGCTTCTTATGATACTGTGAAAGCTGCTTTAAGTAAACCTGGAGGACAAGGACTTTCCAGGAAATTATTTGAAACAAATAGCACTGACATGGAAGGAACATGGCACCAAACCTATTCTCAAAATTCCCTTGAAGAAGTCCAGTGAGTTGGCTGTCGTTACGATTTTGCAGTGTGTATATCTGGGGTTGTTAAGGGCCTGACATAATATGGTAACTAAATGAAATAAAAAGTATAGAACAAAAAGAAAATGTACTAAGTGTTGAGCTGAAGAATGCCTGCAGGCATGTGAAAAGCTTCATGGGGTTGAGGTGGAGTCTCAGATCCAGCTTCCCCAGGGAGAGTAGCAGAGGTCAAAGACTTTCTTGTCATCATTCTTATCTGAAGACTAAACAGGGCTATAATAAGGAGATATTAATTAGCACTTATTTACTATTTTTCTCAGAATAAATTGATAGCTTGTAAGGAAATTATTGTGTTAGAGTTTAGCACCCCATTTGCCTTTTTGCAGCCTGTGATTCTGCTTTCCTTTCCTGATGGAAGTTACATTTTTTACAATTAATCTCAAAGTTTGCAAGTTACAGATGAAAGAAATTGCTTGCATATCTCCAGTCTAGTCTATGGGCTGAAGAAAGCAGCAATACAAATTCAGTAAAGAGACTTTAAAATTAGCTTATACGTAAAAAGATGTTACCAACCAATTCAAACTCACCTGTCCGAGTGTACCTTATATTTGATGGACAAAGGCTTTAGTTCTGATGAGGTATTATAATTCCATTTTCAAGATCAGACAGGTTTTCAAGTTAGAATGAAAGGTGTTTAAGCAGATATTGCTATCATGAAGATAAGGAAAATACTACAGTATCAGACAGAAGTAACTTTTCTTCAACTGATAATTTCTATAAAATTTTGAAAAGCTGCACAAGTGTATTGACATGCAGACAGTGCTGAACAAACATCCCAGTTGCACAAATTCTCCATGACTTTGAAGTTCAGACTGTAATCCAAAACACTGATTGTACCATTAAAGAGGAAAACTTAAGATCTCAGACAGCTCCTGAACTCTAGGAGAAACTAAATCTCTAAAAAAAGAATGAAATATCCTTGATGAACAAGTAATACCTTGTTGAATAGCAAGTTCTGTATTTTTCTGCTCAGGGGCATTGTAACCAGGGATGGTTTAAATCTGCTGATGTAAAGCTGATTTGGCATATCATAGTACTTTAAGCTGTTGTGATCTTACGTCAGTGTGACTCTAATAGGTGTGTAATAGACATTGCATGGGAAATGCTGCCAGATTTTATTTCCCTTGCTTTGCTAGGTAGTGTCACAGTTCTTCTTACGTGCTCCAGTGCTTAAAATTGCATAGAACCTCATGTTCCTTTTTTCCTTCATGTGAATACTGGACTGCCCCTAGAGAAAGATGCAGCCTCTGATTAATAATAATTAGCCTTTTCCTAATGGACAGAAGCTTTCAGGGTGCATTGAGCAGCAGGTAGACAAGGTTCAGGAAGGAAGGACTTGCAGCAACTTTCTGAGATTTGCAGCTTGTGCAGAGAAACTGAGAAGCTGCAGAAGTGAGAAGGGAGCAGGCCCAGCCAAACCTCAGAGGTACTAAAGAGAAAAACTTCTTAAAGACCACAGGAAAAAAATGTATAGTTTGGTGCAAGCCAGAAAGCCAGAGCTCATTAAACATCCACCTGGAACCATAAGCCCGTCCTGCAAAAAACCTAAAACTCTGTTCTGGTCAGCTCACCATCACACCCAGCGTGAGGTGTAGCTCTCACTTCCCTGGTCCAGATACATAATGGTGAGTCAGCATGTGCTCTGAATTGGTGCAGCCAAATTTTTTATCTGGTTTGGACTGAAAACTCGATCTGGAGCCGAGAAATCTTTGTCACTGGAAGTTTTTTTATTAACTTTCCTAAAAGGTCAGGCCTCAGCAGAAAAGTGCTTAGATAAATCAGTGAATTTGCGAAGAAAAATGTTTAAAGAAAATTTCTCATTCAGCTGTACTTCTGTTCATATTGTGTGGGAGGATGTTTCTTTAAGAGAAGCTGGTGAATTTAATAGTCCTTTTACTATTCTACCTTAAGGTTTCTTCTATTTTTACAGGTAAGTATTTTAAAAGCTTGAAATCCATTAAATATGGAAGGAACAGCTGCTATAGCAAATGTACCCTTTGATGCAAGCAGCATAAAACAAGAGGAGGTCTGGAAACTGAAAAGTTACTTTACTTTGAGGTGTCACAGACCCAGTAGGAAAATCCCAAACACATCCCATTAACAACCTGTTCAGAAAAAAACAGGTTGTAAAGAATATGTTTTTAAAGAGGTTCTGGCATATGTTTTCCAATAAATTAGAAAGAGACATTGAATGTTGAGTTTACTTTTGGTGGAGGAGAGAAAGAAAATCTATTATTAGCAAAGGTCTGGGCTGGAACTGGAACTTAATCCTCTCAGATGTGTTTTCCTACTCGGCTGAATTTTGAAAGCCAGTAGTCACGGTGTATAAAATGCACAGCGTCAGGAATGGGCCCTTTCTCCATTCAAAATCTATTACTGGAATTGAAGAAAAGTACGTACAAACACTGTGCAGAAACAATTGGGACACAAACTGCTGATCTTTATTATTTATTTACATGAATTGAACATTACTGTTAAATCTAGTAGCTCTTGCAATAAAGTCTAACTGCAAGTTTATTTGTTATCTTTTGGCCTCAGAAAATATTGCATGTCTGGACTTCATTTGTGTTTTGCTTAAAGGAAGAACATAAACCCTTACCCCTCTGTATGAGCTTATAAACTACAACAGCTCCTAAACAGACTTCACTTTGACTTCATTGGGAATCTCAGATGGCTGAAAGGTCTATTTTCATGTCTTCTGAGAGCAGGTGCACAAACTTGATATGGTTTTTCCATTATATATTAAAGGAGAGATTTCGTTTTTTTTTTGATGCACTTCCGACAGTTATAGCATGTAGACATCTAAGAGTATATGCATGTAGTATAAAGTAATTTTTAGTGCATTTTGTAAAATATACTGGAAGCAAAAACAAGGAAAAGAAAGAAGTGGATGGCAGTAACAGCACAAAGTGACCCAGCACATCGCTTTAGTCTTCTTTTTTTTTTTTCCTTTGGTATAGTGTCTCACAACCTGGATGTGGGTGAGCTATCTTTATGTGGATTACCATCAAAACTTTCAACTATGATGCCTCAGTGTTTCTCCCTCAGTGAGAACTGGGTTGTATTAATCACTGGAGGCTGCTATTAGCTCTATTTAGCATTTATGAAAAACTTTTAAAGGGAATGGATGCCTTGCTTCACTACTGTTGACTGATGCTCCCATATGAAGTATTTAAAAAGGTTCCAGAGAAGATTCCTTCCCCACCTTGGACTGCAGTATGCTTGTGATATGATGTTGTGGAACTTGGTGAAGGAAGAGACTAACACAACTGCTGATCGAAATGAAATTCTGCAGAATCATCTAAGTACTGCAAGAGAGATGGTGATGACCATTGTCCCAGAATCCTTGTTTTGTTTTAAAAGATGTATGTGTAATTATCTCTACATTTCTTAAAAATAAATAAAATCCAAAGATCTCCCTGTCAAACACACAACAAGAGCAACAAAAGAAAACACACACACAAGTCACTATTTCCTTATAGATTTACAAGAAAACAGGAAAGAGCTTAATGAGAGTCATGGAAAGGTTGCTGTGGAAACAAGAAAAGGGACAATGAAAAATATCTTTGAGGATGTAAGTCAAGAAATTTAGGTCAAAAATGAGATACGTTTAATTATAACCAAAGAAATCTTAGGGGAGAATTTTTATCTTAATTTTCTGTGGAAAAGTTCAAGAACCAATTAAGTATTTGCTGTATTAAATGCATAAATTTGTAGATGAGTTTTTCCCATAGAAGCAAAATTGATAAACAGAGTAATTCTGTAATAGGGAAAAATTAATGGAATAAAGTTGCAGTTGCAAGGATGTGCTGGATTGAAGAAAGTGATCTGTTTTCTTACTGCCCACAGCATGTGCTCTGTAAAGAGATACTGATTTGCATGGTCAAATACACTGATGAATGTGTTAGGAGCACCTCATGAAAAAATGCTTTCCGTGCCAGTAAATCTGCTCTTTGCAGTTTGTTGGATGGGATGTCAGGTAGCAGAAAATGGCATTGTGGCTCCCAAAGTTGAGATGCTGTACAGCAAAGTTATGCATTAGGAAAGCTGAAATTCATATCAGGATTTTCATCAAGATATAGCATGTGCTCATTTTTTTTGTACCCTGGTTGATGTGCCATAACAAGAACACCAATAAGAGTGGTAGAAGAAACAAATCAGGCCATTTATAATGCCATTGCTCAAGGAGTGCCATCCGAGAGCTGCAAGCACAAGTGCTATCTTGATGGGATTTATGAACTCTTACATACACTGTTATTGTTTTGTGCCTTTTTTCTCCTTGCGAAGCACAGTGGCCATAAATTGGCTCAAAGCATCCAGAGCTTATTGCTGAATCTGCTGTCAAGTTTTAATTTTGGATCTTGGTCATGTTGTATTGTTGTGGTTTAAGCTGTAAATCACGCAGTTTGCTCACTCACTCTCCCCTCTTTCTTCCCCCCCACTCTGAGGTGGGGGGGAATGGGGAGAAGAATCAAAAGAATGTAACTCCCACGGGTTGAGATAAGAACAGTCCAGTAACTAAGGTATAACACAAACCACTGCTGCTACCACCAATAATAATAATGATAAGGGAAATAACAAGGGAAGAGAATACACTGCTCACCACCCGATGACCGAGCTGTGAACTGAACTCTTCCAAGTTCCTGCCCCCAGTTTTTCCATCCTGGGCATGACGTACTGTGGTATGGAATACCTCTTTGGTCAGATGGGTCTCGGTAAAGGGCAGCATGGTGACATAAAGGAAGAAGGCCACTTATTTTACCTACAGACCATCTCACAGGTGATCTTTGTTATTCAATCGTATTGTTACTATGTCTGTGGACAGAGACACCTGACATTTAATTAACATGTTTTGAGGTGCCCTGGAAAAAAAAAAAAGGATGGGGGACGGGACAAAATGTGAAGTAGAATAGTTGATCCGGTTCTTTGAAACGTCAGTGCTCTTTCTGCTGCTCTCAGCGGCATGTTCCTAACCAACTAAGAATAACTGATGGCATCAGGCAGCTTTCCTCAAATCTAAAGGGCAAAATACAAGAGAAACTCAGAAGAATTTAACTTTATTTCACAAGATTTCACTTCCTATTTCACAATTAGGAAGAATTATGCATAGGAAGAAGTGTTAAATAGCATTCAGTTTTGATGTGGGCCTTCCCTAAGCAGTTGTTAAATGTCTGCACCCAAAATCCTCTGCCAGCAGTACTTTGCACAAGGCTCTGTTGCAGAACAGACATTGTTTTGGTAATGAGATGAGACTTATTGTGAGACTGAAATTAATTTCTTTGTAAAATTTATCTGTGTAGAGCAGTTATGAAATTGCTTACAGCAATCAAGATCCTGGTAGGCTGCCAGCTTTTTAACAGATAAGCAGTTTTGAAATAATTATTTTCCAGTAGTGTCATTGAAGCTGAGAACATTTTTATTCCTGCTACTCTTTCAGCTTTCTTTTTAATTGGTGGGGTGGGGGTGGGGTGGGGGGACACATTTCTAGAAATGTGTAATGAACAGGCTGTGAATACCAAGTGTGAATATTGTACTTCTTTCTTCTTTCAAGTGTTCTCAGGGGATAGTTGAAACACATGAGCAGTACAACTTATGTACTGTTGCATTCTATTTTTAGTAACATTTAAGGTATGTCATTGTCCTGGGTTCAGCAGTAGCAGTCATTTTTCTCCTTCTTGGTAGCTGGTGCGGGGCTGTGTTTTTGATTTTGGGCCTGGGAACAGTGCTGGTAACACCAGTGTTTTCAGTTACTGCTTGGTAATGTTTAGGCTGGCCAAGGACTTGTTGAGGCTCATGCTCTGCCAGGGATGAGGGGAAGCCGGGAGGAAGGAGAGACAGGACACCTGACCCAAACTGACCAAAGAGGTTATTCCATACCACAGCACATCATGTCCAGGATGTAGAAAGTGAGAGCAGAGACCTGGAAGGGTGGTGGGGGTTCGCTGCTGGTGGGGGGTGCACTGCGTTGTTGGGCTTGATACTGGTGGTGAGCTATTGTATTCTTTCCTTGTATTTCCCTTGTCATTATTATTATTGGTGGTAGCAGTAGTGGTTTGTGTTATACCTTAGTTACTAAACTGTTCTTATCTCAACCTGTGGGAGTTGCATTCTTTCGATTCTCCTTCCCATCCCTCCAGGAGCGGAGGGAAGAAAGAGGGGGAGTTAGTGAGTGAGCAAAACTGTGTGGCTGAGAGACTTAAACCACGACAGTCATAATTCATATCTGTAGTGCTATTAAGTAAATCTATCTGTGTTGTATGAAAATACTTATATGTGTCTTTGTATTTAGCTGGGAGAGAACATCTGTGCTCTAAAGTAATATAAAAATTAAAATTACAGAAAACTGATTAATACGCATGTAGAAATACATTTCATACTCCAAATCGAGGTGGTTGCACCTAAATGCAAATGTGGAACGAGAAGGGAATGTAAGGAACAGATTTACCTGTTTGTGAGGTTATCCTGTGTTTTGTAAATCAACATCCTATCCCAGCAGCTGTGTGGGGCATATGGTCACTTCGTGAAGCTCAAAGGGCAGCTGGGTGTGCTTTTGTTAGAGACTTGCCATGGGTGCTAGGGAGGAGAAAGAGGACTTGCTTTCCTTTTGGCAGGCTTTCTCAAGTCCAGAAATTGTCACATACCATCTCCCTGCAGGTGAGATAATGTGGACAGGGGAAAGAGGGAGAGAAGAGATACTTTCAAAAGCAAAGACACAAGCATTTCTCCAGTGGAGGAAGCAGTTCCTCAAAGATGGGCAGAGCATGGCTATGTGCAGGAAGGAGGGCAGAGCTCGCTGCTGCTTTTGGCTGGGCAGAGAGCACCTGTTACTCTGTGGGGAAGCAAGAGGGAGTGGGGTGGGTGGGAAGACTGATTATGATGAGGACATTTAAGACACTGTATGCCAGAATATCTGCAGTACATGTTGTCCAGGCCTGCAGGGGGTGTGATTGGACTGCAAATTACTTGTTTAGAATGATGAGTATAGTCACTGCAAATTAAAATGTTGCTCAACCTTCAGCCTATTACTTTTCAAGTTCAGTTACACACCTGCTGTATTTTTTTACTTCTTTTCCTCTGTGTGAACAACAGAGAATTACTGATAAGTTAGAAAATTATATGGACAGTCTGCCGTTTTCTAAACTTATTTTCTAAAATATATCCCCAAGTAATGAAGAAAAGGTTTTTAGGACAGCAGAAGAATTGCAGGAAATATATAGTATTGATTGATGAAACTAGGTGGGAAACAAAGCAAATTAAATGAATTTGCTATCTGTCTCTCTCTCTCTCTTATTTAGTTAATAACCAGATAAGAATGGTTTGGATTATTTGTGATGCAGTAGCTTTCAGAAGCAATGACAATATGTGGTAGCTGACAACATATTAATAGAAAGAAAAATAATTTAGAAAATTCATTATTGATGCAAGGGCATGGAAGTACCTATTTGTTGGGTTTGCATTTCATTGGCAGAAACAGCAAGGACAGGCTTCTTTACCTAATGGCCCTAGACTTGTTTTGGGCTTGCTTCAGAAAAAGTTTTCCAGGACAAAGATTTCTGTGTGAATCTTTTACCATACAATAGAAAAATCAGCCTTACTTTTCCAATTAGAAATCTGTGAAGACATAGATGGGCCAAAAATATGAAATGAAGCAGAGAAGTCGGAGCAGGCATCAGCCAATGTGATGTGGTTTTGACCACCCTAAATAGGTTGGTAAATTTCTTGGTAATTTCCATTTCTGGACTAAATCCAGAAGCACCCACAGGTGCCTAAGATACATGAGTGTGCATCTTCTGTCTCAATCCTCCCTTAACTACGGAATCACATCTACACAGTGTCCTTCTAAAAACACCTGACCCAAATTAGAAGCACCAGAGCACTGGATTAGAAGCTTTGAAGTAATCCCACTTTTTTTTTTGTCTGCATTCTGGTGTGCCTTTGGAGTTTAGTTGTCATTTCCCCCGTGCATACCTGTCATTCCAAAACTAGGATATATCCTTCCTTTCCAGAGGAATTACCTGTACTAAAATGATCTTGCCAGTTCCTAACAGCTATGTGGCCAGATGACAGATACATGGTTTAGAGAAATGCATTTTTTGTTGCAGAACATGAAGTTGCAGACTCCTTGATATGGCAAAGGATAAGAAAGAGAACAGAGGAGATACAGCCAAGAGATGAGAAGAAAGTAAGTAAACTGTTCAGAGGATAGCCACCGGCTTTGTGTTCTGCAGGGCTGCTCAAATATTGAGAGGATTCTCACTCACAGCAAGAGTGCAGTGGTGGAGTCTGATAGGATGCCTTTCTCCTGAAAGGGAGACAGGAAAGAAAAGCAGCACTGGGAAGATGCAGAGCCTGAATGACAGGTAGAGGAGTGTCATGAAGTGGCTTTGGGGGAAAGCTGGCAGACGTTAACAACCGTTCAGGAGAGGTGAGTGCTGGTGAAAAGTGTGCTGTGTGCTCAGTCGGGCTTGAGGCTTCATGATAGAAAATGTGGCCTGAAAAAGGGCAGTTCGGGAAAACAGAGCAGGCTCAGGCAGATCTGAGCAGATAACTGCAATGATGATACTGCATTTCCTGAGTAAATTAGGCTGCAGAAATTGGCTATTGAAAGACAAATTTGCAGGAATGTGAGAGAGCTTCTAAGGTAAAAATTACAACAGAGTAGGGCGACATCCAAAAATTCCTTTTGGCTCCAGTACTGTTTGTGAACTAGAGATGTACAATATGAGAGAAACTGCATATGGGTCACCCTGGGGGCTTGCAAGTGCACCTGGTCCCTGTGTATGCTCCTTGTGGCCTTGGCTTGGGCAGTCAGCAGGAGTGCTAAGACTACAGCCATCCTGTTTCTGGCAGGCTACATCTGCTTTTTAATCACTCCCTTATCCAGAGCAATAAAAACAAGCAGGAACTCAGATGTAGGCAGTTGGGCTTTGGCCTGACCATAAGACTTTTTCAGCTGTAAGAATAATTTCAGAAGAGCGGACTAAGGGAAATTTTTTTTTGCTCAACGAGTTACAGCGTCTCATCAGTCACATACCACACAACACAATTTTATAAACTGTTGCAGTTTGCCTGGATATAAATGGATTGTAACTGATAACCCATAAAAATTAATAGTTGTAAAAGTTTTAATGGAATAAAAAACATCACAGTAATGAAAAAGCTGATGTTTTAAGGGCTGATAAAGCAACAGATTCGTCAGAAGAATGTGTTAGCAGAAAAGCTGTGAGTATTCTTGGCTATGTGTAAAAGACCTATTATCACAAGATAGCAAAAGTTACAGGATCAGGATAACCAAAAATTGGGGGTAACTAAAAATCCAGGAAATTGAAATTGGGGTATGTGAATTTGTGAGAGTTGAGATTAGAGGATAAAAGTATCTTAAAAATGCTTGAAAGCTAGTACTTTGTTAGAGTTGCATTCCAGGAACTCTTGATTTGGTCATTATCTTGTATGATACTATGCAAAATCGCACCACAGGGTTGCATGGTCAGCGCAAAGATCTGAGCTTGTGCTGTTTTATTGGATTTTACTCTTTAATGTATTTAATTGGCCATTTTCCATTCAAGTTAAATAGGATTTTTATAAGCCTCAGTCATTTTGTTTTCATGAATTCCATTTTCTTCTGTCCTAAAGGAGGTGTGTAACATTTGATTCCTCATGACAGAAGGAATCAAATGGGAAATCAAACAACACATGACTTAATCAATATTGGTAAATGAATGTCATTGAGTAATTAGTCTGTGTTTTCTATGGGTTTTATAATAGTGGCTTGTTATTGTAATGAGTGGTCAGCAGAGCAGAACTGGTCCAGATGGAGGATAAAGGCCTTTGGTGAAAATCAGCTTTTTTCAAATGGAAATTAAGAAAATACTGGAACACAGGGCACTTTATTTATTTATTTTTATTACATACAACTTTCTTTCTAAATCAGCACCTGTACTTCCCTAAATTAAGAAATGCAGTAAACACTGGAATTATTAATGACATTGTGTGACGGTACTTTGGGTTACCTCTATCCACCTTTTGTTATTTTTAAGGACCTGTTTACTGAATTCAACAGTAAAATCTCATTAATTATTTAATACTTAATTTTCTTTAGAGAGAAAAAATAAGATAAACACTATTTTCTTAGGTAATTCATGATTATGAATTGAAAGACTTGTTTAAAATCAATGTTAATAAATAATGTGCAGCACTCTTTTTCAGCCACCCCATAAATACTAAGCTGATTGAATATAACAGAGAATGCACAAATGGAAATATATCTTTAGGCAGTGATAAGATTTTTGTGTGTTTGTTCCAATTTACATGAAATTGATTTCACACTTCCACTGGCAAATGAAGCTTTGTATCAACCAACCAAACACACACACGAGCAGGTGAGCACTTAAACATAACTTTCATCTTGCTTAG
Organism: Amazona ochrocephala; assembly: GCA_039720435.1. NCBI lineage: Eukaryota > Metazoa > Chordata > Aves > Psittaciformes > Psittacidae > Amazona > Amazona ochrocephala. The sequence goes on along the minus strand of CM077881.1, from coordinate 49,367,079 downwards.
TTGCAATCTTGTGCTGAATCTGGTCTACACGTGTGCTCCACATAAGGATGGCACCTTGCCTAACTGAGGCAGAAAAGGCACTACCAAGTTACTTTGGCAGGCAATGGCAGAGTTGGAAGCAAATAAGGGCAAGACAAAGGAGGAGAGCTTCTGTGTTTCGGGTGCAGTGATCCTGAAGCTCCAAGAATGTAAAGTGTTAAAATGAGCCCTGAAACCAGCAATAGCACTGAGGACTGCTAGACAATGCAGTATGCAAAGAAGGCAGTAAATTGTGTAAAGTAATGAACAGATTCACAGGCTTGTAAAATGGTGAAGAAGAAAAATGCCTTTAGGTTTAAAGCAAGCAATGAGTTTCTGGACAGGTGTGGACATACATCATGAGCAAGAGAGAATGAGGTTGGGAACAGTGCGTGAGTGCCTGCTATGAAACCAATCTCTCTGACTTTGAAACCTCATGGAAGTGACATCAGGATTAATAATGTGAATACTCTTACTTTTGTTTTAAGAAGTTTCATCACAATTCATGAAACACTCCAGAAATCACTTCAAGCAAAAAATGTCCCACTCTCACCAGCTTGTGACTTTTCAGTGTGCCCAGGCAGAGCTGAGTGTGTCACTTGGGTGAGCACATGGGCCTTGGCCTGCAGAGTGTGTTAACTGAAAAGAGGGCTACACAAACAAAAACTTTGTAGAGAAAGTGCACCAAAAAACAGTGAGCTTGATAGCCTGTGCTTTCACATATACTTGTAAAATAAAATAGGGTGGATTCACACCCCTGTCTGTGCTAATGACGCGTTTTTTGCTCTGCTCTAGTTTTTGCCTTATAGTTTTGTATTAAAAGGCATCTTGAGAAGGTGGGCATATGATGATGGACAGCCTTATGCCTTTATTAGCTGCTCAGAAGATATTTTTGTAAGGAGTAACAGCATATGGTATAAAGCCATAAAAGAGCAGTTCCAGAAAGGCTTGAGATTCACTGAAGTTAAGTAGTGCCACAGAGAAATTGCAGATAAGTCAATAAGTCAAGCTATAAGAAGTCAGTATAAGGACCAGAAGAAAGAGATTAGAGTTATGAAAAACAGATTAAGATCACTGTTGGAGATTGTGTTTACTGATCCAGAGTCATAGCAGTGCCAGCGAGTGCAGGAGTCAAACAAGTAAGTGATGCTATTGGGTATGAGGATTCTCATGGGAAAATTGCCTGTTTTCAGCTGCAATCATAATAATAAGATGTATCATAAGAATAAGATGATAATCTCACTTGAATAACCTTGCAGTGGCAAGTTTTATTATAATTAACAGTATATTATGCCTTGTTTCCAAGCACTATATGTGTGTTTCCTCCTCAAAAAGTTGCGTATCAATTGATACTTGCTCATGTATTTTTTGGCTTGGGATATTCTCTAGTGTTACTCTCATCTTTTACTCTTGTCTTTTCCAGCAGTAGAATTACAGTTAAAGCCTAACACATGCCTGACTCTTTCCATATGTAAAGCAGATCCTATTTCTGTTCCAAAGTGTCATATTACTGATTTGGATCATTTATACTCTAATTTCTTTCTAGTCTTTAACTGAAAGCTCTCAAGGACAAGTGGTTTTCTTAAGTACTAATTATTGTAAGATTCTTAATCATAATTACTAGTTACGTCCTTTTCTAGTATGGAATTTCTCAGCACCTCCATGCAGAGGTCAGTAGGAGGGTTACAGCATGATTGCTCTCTCAGTTGGAGCACTTCTGTGGCTTCCATTTTCAAAGCATAAATTGAAGCTAAAACCAAAGTGAGGTCTTTATTTTCTGGCATTGCACTTTCTTTCACTTCAGTGTTTCCTTTTGCATGTGACAGCTATGGCCCTAAACTTTGAGAACTGTGAGCACGTCTTCATGACTCAGCTTTTTATTTTATTTGCCTCTCTCACGTCGTTTTGATGACCTGCATTTCTTTCAAGGGAGGAAAAAATATACTGATACCAAACACAGCAGAGACAGAAAATCACAGAGGAATGACATTTTCAGAGAAGCAGAGGGCAGGCATCCCCATCCTTTAGATCACTGAAAGATAAATTTTATTACTCTGTAAAGGAGTATCAGCAGCTACCTCTTGATAACAAGGTTATTCCGATGAGATAATGTTGTGCTATGAGTCACCTCCTCCCAAGAAGAGAAATGGGGAAGGACGTTTTCACAACAGCTCTCTTATAGATAAACTAGAAAACAAACTGTCATGAAATTTGTCTCCTATTGGAATAGGAGGCAGAATACATACAAGCGTATTATATCCTGACAGTGGCTCATTGCAGAACAGTATGGAGTACTTGTGTACACACAGTTTTGTGTATGGGGTAATGCAGTTCTGTGGGACTACTTGAGTATAGGTAACAAATCACTGAGGGTATAAATATCTCTTCTTTAAGGATGCTCTAGAGGAAAGCCATTTTTCCGGGGAGAATGAGGCTTCAGCTTTGTCGTGTTTTAAGCCCAGCTGGCAACCCAGAACCACACAGCCTCTTGCTCACTCGCCCCACCCCTTTCCTCCCCCCACTCCTGGAGGGATGGGAAGGAGAATTGAAAGAATGTGACTCCCACAGGTTGAGATAAGAACAGTTTAGTAACTGAGGTATAACACAAATCACTACTGCTACCACCAATAATAATAATGATAAGGGAAATAACAAGGGAAGAGAATACAACTGCTCACCACCTGCTGACCAATACCCAGCCCAACCCAAGAAGTGATCTAGCCCTTCCGGGTAACTGCCCCCAGTTTATATACGGGGCATGACATGCTGTGGTATGGAATACCTCTTTGGCTAGTTTGGGTCAGGTGTCCTGTCCCTGCTTCCTCCTGGCTTCCCCTCCTCCCTGGGTTGAGCATGAGACTCAGAAAGTCCTTGGTCAGAGTAAATATTACTGAGCAGCAACTGAAAACATCGGTGTTATCAACGATGTTCCCAGGCTGAAAGTCAAAAACTCTAAGCTACTAAGACTGAGAAAAATGACTGCTACTGCTGAACCCAGGACAAGCCTTTATCTCCTTGTGCATGCTTTTACTAACATTTTTATTTTCCTCTGGTTTCAAACAAGGCTTTGTGTGCCCATGTAAGGGAACCATCAGAAGATTCCAACCATGTCTCGTTAACCGCGCTGTACATTGTATTTTCCAAATGGTCTGCAGTAGCATAATGTCATAGCAGGCCAACAGAGGGGAAGGATGAATAAGAGCCTAGTGTGATCTCTGCAACATGGTCAGCCCCGTATCTGATCTGAGCTAGGACCAGAGTTCTTCTGACATCTCTTTCCAGTCATTTGTATGCCATAATTTAAATTGGTTTTGTTTTCTTTTGTCTTAATACCAGAGTCAGTGTTTAGGTGCTTGTGTTAATCAGCAAGGAATACATTCAAGTAAAAATTCCTTAAGTTACAGTGGTTTTGCCCACCACAGTAGTGTCAGTCCAAGGCTCTGTATCAGGACCGGCATGTGGAGGAATTCTCCGCTGGTATCTACCTTTGAAATGCTCACTGAGCCTTTCATTTTGAGATCTAAAAAGTTTGCGCATTTGAAACAAAGGTAACGTAACAGATAATGCATTAATATAGGATTCCTTTTGTAGTATCTTCTATTAGATGATGTTAAAATCCCACAGGAAATAACCTTATCTGAAAATTTTAGTAGAACCTATTCCTGAATTTCAGTTAATAGTACTTCCATAACTTTGGTTATTGGTATTTAAGTGAGTTCACTGAGTGTGCCATCCTTACTTTAAATTAATATCTGATAGAAGTCTTGAGAAGTGGTTCTTAAATTGGACTTGCATTGTGTATTAATGACGATATGCTCTCAACTGTTCTCATAATGCTTGTGATGAAACAAATCATTCCTCCAGGCCAGATGGTGCCTTTTGTCAGGTTAACTAAAATACTGTGCCTACTATATGGGAATAGTTATGCAAATAAGTAGTCACTTCTTTGGCCAAGCTAAGAAAAGCAAATGAAAAATCCATCTACCAAAGCTCTGCCCAAAACTTTGAAAATGGTTTGTGGAGCTGCTGGATTAGATTAAAATCCTTTTGACCTGTTGAGTCTTACCTTATTGTCGGGTCTTCTCTGGCTTCAGTGGCATCATTTGTGGAGCAGAATGACATTCCAAAGTCCAGGAAGAGTGAGAGTAAAATGTAATCACAGGTGGAACTTTGGTTTTGGCCAGCCTTACGGCAGCCAGCAGTGTTTTCAGCTTTTGTTTGTTTGGAGAGCAATGTAGTAACAGTGTGCCTTCCTTCTCCCTTGCTAGTAAACACCTCAGCAGCGCACAGCGTGAGAGCCTTTGACTGGAAGCATTTTTAAAAGCAAATACAAGGAGACAAATTTGCTTTCCAAGAATGATATGCATAGTGCTGGCACAGAGCAACAGATTCTTCTGCATGGTGGGACTTCACTGAAGTTTATTTGATCCTGCAGATGTATTGCTATGTCTCTGTAAGATGATGCTCCCGAAAAGGCAAATGATGCATTACAATTTACTTTCCATCTCATCCTTCTGGAAGCCTTGAGTACTGTAATTTATTATCAGCATTTTAAGGAAGAAGCTGGGAGGCTAGTGCGGAAAAAATATGATAGAAGTTTGAAATTCTTCCATCTCTGCAAAGACTTAAAAAAACTCTAACTCTCCTTCTACCGAGATAATTAGCTTGTGATTGCCTAAGTTCTTGTTTTAATCTTTGAAATGCTGAAGAACATTGTTCTATTAATCACTAATCTATTAGATTATTAATCATTAATCTCTTAATCAGTTGTCTTTCAGGGTATGGCTTTTGTAACTCTTCAGGAAATAGGTCAATTTTTATAATCATAGGTTTTTGTCAATGTTATGGTGGCATTAGAACATGAGCCAAACTTGTTTGGGATGGTTGTTCTAGTACATTTCCCTTGCATTTATGTTCAAACCACCTCGTTCACTTTCATTTGCTGTGCAAATACTGTACCCATGGTGCTAAACATAATGGAGGAAAGGTGTTTCATTTCACTGCTGCAACAGAAAACTTTCTTAGGAGTTTGAGGGGGTGAACTTTTGAGGGACTTACTTTCTTCATTAAACTGCAAGTTAATCATGCAGTGCTTTGTTAGAGGCATTACCTTGCCATTTTGTTTCCTACACATTATTTCTGGTAAGACTTCCTAGAGAGGTACCTCTCACCTAATTTCCACTCCTAAAGGGTAAGAATAAGATCTTTACACACTCTGGGTCCTCAGTACAAAGAATAAAAGCAGTGCTTTGGGGCTAGCACCTGCATAACAAAGTTGAGTTGTGTTAACTCTCTCATGTTTTCTGGGTAAAATACAGCATAGGTGTGGCATGGGAGAGGGGTGGACAAGTGATATCAACCATTGTAAGAAGAGTCTTTTAACCTTTTGAATAAATTTCTATCTATCCCCAAGACTGAGAAGAAAGTAGCATAAAACAATCAAGTTCTGAATTTAAGGAAGCTTGAAATACTGCTTATGGAAAATAGGGCTCTCATCCAAGATGTTCGTGTACATTCTGGAATGACATTTTGTTGTGATTTAATCCCAGCCGGCACCTACGTACCACACAGCTGCTCACTCACCTCTACCCCGTGGTAGGATAGAGAGGAGAATCTGAAAAAAGGTAAATCCCATGGGCTGAGATAAGAACAGTTTAATAATTGAAATAAAATATCATATAATAATAATACAATTTTATTGAAAATGGAGACAAGAAAAAGGGAGGAATAAACCCAAGTAAAAAAGAAGTGATGCACAATACAATTGCTTACCACCTGCTGACTGATACCCAGCCTATCCCCAGATGGTGATCAGTGGCGCCTGGCCATCTCCCCCTAGTTTATATGCTGAGCGTGTCTTGCTGTGGGTGGAACACCCCTTTGGCTAGTTTGGGTCAGGTGTCCTGTCTGTGCTCCCTCCTGGCTTCTTCACTGGCAGAGCATGAGACTAAAATGTCCTTGATCAGGGTATGTGCTACTTAGCAACAAGCAAAACATTGGTGTGTTATCAGCATTGTTCTCAGACTAAAGCCAAAACAAAGCACCATACCAGCTACTAGGAAGAAAATTAATTCTATCCCAGATGAAACCAGTACACATTTGTTACCTGAAGGTCTGATATACAACCACCTGTTAGTGGAAAATCCTGCTTAACTGAGAGTAGCTTGATAACTCCCTGTACCAGAGATTAGCACAAGATGGTATGTTTCATGAGCTCCACTCCTCTTTTTACATCTAATGAATAATTTAAGCAGTGTGTTTTATTACTGCTTACTTTTCAATGAATGGCAGAATGATGTGTGACCTGAATGAATATTTAAGTACATTAATGTCTGTGAAATTTTCCCTATGCTGTAAAATGCATCTAAGAATATGTTAGGCAATTCAGAAAGGTAAAAGCAGTGAACTGGAATTGTCCCAGATTATATGATAGAGAACAGATATGTAGTTTACTCAGCCTCTTCTTTAATGTAAAGGGTAATAAAAAAGTTTCTGATGAATAACGACATCATATGTTTTAAATTGCAGCTGACTTTGTTAAATGTCAGCTAGGCCACATAAAACAATACTGAAACTGGTAAAATATCATATGCAATTATGTATCGTGAACGCTTGACCTCGTCCTCACCAACAGGGAAGGGCTGGTTGGGAATGTGACGCTCCAGGGCAGCCTTGATTGCAGCGATCATGAGATGGTCGAGTTTGAGATCCTCAGGACAGTGAGAAGAGCGTGCAGCAAGCTCACTGCCCTGGACTTCAAGAGAGCAGACTTTGGCCTCTTCAGGAACCTGCTCAGTAAGGTTCCATGGGATACAGCCCTAGAGGGCAGGGGGGCCCAAGACTGTTGGTTGATATTCAAGGCTCACCTGCTGCAAGCTCAGGAGCGATGCATCCCAACTAGAAGGAAGTTCAGCAGGAGGGCCAGGAGACCTCCTTGGATGGATAAGGAGCTGCTGAGCAAAATTCGAAGGAAAAAAGAGGCTTATAAAAAGTGGAAGCAAGGTCAGGCGGCCTGGGAAGAATACAGGGATGTTGTCCGGGAAGCTAGGGACCAGGTTAGGAAAGCTAAGGCCCACTTAGAATTAAACTTGGCTAGGGATGTTAAGGATAACAGGAAGGGATTTTATAGGTGCACTGCCAATAAAAGACAGGTTAGGGACACCATGGGCCCTCTCCAGAAGCTATCAGGAGAACTGGCTACCCTGGATTTGGAGAAGGCTGAGGTTCTTAATGACTTCTTTGCCTCAGTCTTCACCGGCAAATGCTCTGACCACACCACCCAAGTCTTGGAAGGCAGACGCGGGGACGGTGAGGGTGGGGACCCTGGGCCCACTGTGGGGGAGGATCTTGTTCAGGACCACCTTAGGAACCTGAATGTATACAAGTCCATGGGACCGGATGAAATCCATCCAAGGGTCCTGAAGGAGCTGGCAAATGAAGTTGCTAAGCCACTGTCCATCATATTTGAAAAATCATGGCAGTCAGGTGAAGTTCCCAATGACTGGAAAAAGGGAAATATAACCCCCATTTTTAAGAAGGGGAAAATGGATGAGCCAGGGAATTACAGACCAGTCAGTGTCACCTCTGTGCCTGGCAAAATCTTGGAGCGGATTCTCCTGGAAGGCATGCTAAGGCACATGAAAACCAACAAGGTGCTTGGTGACAGCCAGCATGGCTTCACTAAGGGGAAATCCTGCCTGACCAATCTGGTGACCTTCTATGAAGGGGCTACGGAACTGATGGACAGGGGCAGAGCAGCTGATGTCATCTACCTGGACTTGTGTAAAGCCTTTGACACTGTCTCCCATGACATCCTTCTCTCTAAGTTGGAGAGACATCAATTTGATAGGTGGACCACTCGGTGGATAAAGAAGTGGCTGGATGGCCGCACGCAAAGAGTAGTGCTCAGTGGCTCAATGTCCAGCTGGAGACCAGTAACTAGTGGTGTCCCCCAGGGATCGGTGTTGGGACCGGTCTTGTTCAACATCTTTGTCGGTGACATGTGCTCCTGCCCCTTTACTCTGCTCTCATGAGACCTCACTTGGAGTATTGTGTGCAGTTCTGGTGTCCTCAACATAAAAAGGACATGGAACTGTTAGAACAAGTGCAGAGGAGGGCCACGAGGATGATCAGGGGACTGGAGCACCTCCCGGATGAAGATAGGCTGAGAAAATTGGGGCTGTTCAGCCTGGAGAAGAGAAGGCTGCGTGGAGACCTCATAGCAGCCTTCCACTACTTGAAGGGGGCCTATAGGGATGCTGGGGAGGGACTCTTCAGGAGGGACTGTGGTGAGAGGACAAAGGGTAATGGGTTTAAACTTAAACAGGGGAAGTTTAGATTGGATCTGAGGAAGAAATTCTTTACTGTGAGGGTGGTGAGGCACTGGAATGGGTTGCCCAGGGAGGTTATGAATGCTTCATCCCTGGCGGCGTTCAGGGTGGGGTTGGACATAGCCTTGGATGGCATGGTTTAGTGGGAGGTGTCCCTGCCCATGGCAGGGGGGTTGGAACTCGATCATCTTGAGGTCCTTTCCAACCCTTACTATTCTATGATTCTATGATTCTATGATTAAAGGAAGCTGCAATGGGAATAGGTTTAACATGGCAGACCATGAATTTTCTTATTTAATGCCAAGAGAAGGATGGGGAATGGGCACTTTTTGAAATGGGAAACTAGGGGTAAAACTATATCACCTAATTGTGGAAGCAGAGTAATGGCATCTCTCTTACCAATTCAAACCCTTAACTGTGAATTTTGTTCGAGATGGGATATTTCTCACAGTGATTCAATCGCTGCTAAGCCTAAAGCCTCATTTGTCTTAGACTCAGTGAGCTTTGGTGCTGGTACTTTTTTGGCTTTGACAATTCCACCGGAAGAATTGTTTGCCTCTGTGTTTTATAGGTTGTGCAAGACACTTCTGATCAATTGACCTAAAGGTTGTTGCTGTGGGTCTCTTTTCTCTCCAAATGGGTGATGCATCATCTTCCAGAGCCCTCTTTCCCCATTCCAATTCTTCATACAGGAAGGCAGAAAGTGAAAGATGACTATACTAAGCATTTTTCCTATATTGCTTTACCTGATTATTTTTCCAGTGCATCACATTCAGTTTGTTGAAACCTCTGCTTTTCTGAATACTACTCAAAATAGCACAACTGCTTTGGTCTAAAGGAATTCTTTGCCTCCTTCTTTGCAATTCTTAATATTGTTTTTACTCGTCATCTTAGTGCCCATTTTTGGATAGATTTTATGGGTTTGAGATGCACAGTGAAAGCACAGCTGCTGATTCGTTCTGGCAATTTGGGTGGAAATTGCCAGGTACTGAACACTCCCAGACGTTTTAATGGAAAGTTTCAGCTGGACCGTCTCAAGGGTGTGCTTATTTTGTTTAAAGTGGTTCAGTAATTTCTCATAATTCCAGAAGCTGTTGCCCTGGTACCTTTTCATGTGTCGATTCAAAACCTTGTCTATCTCATGTTAGTATTTCTAGTAATAAATACTAAATACATTGACCATTTCTAGAGTACATTAAGATTATTTACAATTGATGGTATCTTTTAGAGGCAGGAAAATCAAGTTGAGATTTGTTTTGTTATTGTGCTAAATTTCAGTTTGTGGTTTTGTTTCCTAGTTCATTAGAAGGAAAAAACAGTAGCTTGTTAGTAACTATAAGGAAGAGGTACGGTGATCTCAACACTGGTCTCAGTGCGAAACTGAGAATCATCAGATTGTCTGTCTAGAACACCAATAGGCAGTGTGTGAAACCCTGTCTGGTCAGGGTGGCCAGAAATCATCCTGTCACTAGAGAGGCTGGAAGCCTGAATTATCCCACAGCAAACTGCATTTCAGTTTCTGTTTTTTGAAGGAGCACTTGTGCTATGAAGTGTGTTGGCCAGCCTGTTTATACTGGGTGTCCAAGTCTGACCACATTATATCATTATGGATGCAGGGGGTAATTCGGAGTCCATATGTGGATTATCATCTCTTCTAACCAAGGCTTTAAGGCAGAAAGTATCTGCCATTTTAGGGATGTAGAGCAAATATACAGTGTGCCTGATATTCAAGAACATCTCCTAGTGACCAGCAGTCATAGTCACTCCGAGTCATTGAGGATGCATGTGCAGCAGAGCGCACAGCACTTCTTACTCTAGCATGGATGTGTATTAGTGATGGCAGCATGTTTTAAGCATTTAGCAACCAAATAAACAGGGTTTTGCCAAAAGTTTTGCAGTTCAGAGTTTGTCACAATAAACTGCGTAATTCTAAGGCTCTATAAAGCATAATGAGTTATTTTAACATTTGCAGTGTTTTCTGTATTTCCTATCTCTTAAAAGTATATGCATGAAGATATGTATGCAATTATTTGCAAATTTTGGTGCCTTTTGCTTATTTATGGAAGAAGGCACCTGATTCTGGAGTGGGATCCAGAATGCTGTGTATGCATGCCATAGGTTGCACAGGACAGGGGAAATCTGCAAAGGGGTTTCAGAACAAGCAACACTGAAAACAGTCATCTGGGGTTAAGTAATGGGCACACTGGACAGTGTATTAGTCCATTTCCAAAACTGTGGAAAGTATCTCTGTCTGCGTGACATGCTTAATTCAGAACCCTGTCTGGAAAGCAAGATCGTCTTGAGCATAGCATAAACACTCAGACAACAAGGGCAGCTGTCACAGTACAACTCAAAGAGCAGCCCCCTGAAAAAGACATTACTGCCTGGAGTGGCTTGTGCCTCTGTAGAAAATGCTGCACCACAGTTAGAAACCTGTGGTCAAAGTCATCCCGCCTTTCGTTAAACTCATCTGTTGAATTTCTTGAGTGAAATCTTGATGCCACTGAAATCAGTAGCAAAACTTCCACTGACTTTTTACTCAAAGCAAGATTTTCTCTCATTTGTGGTTAAGTACAGAGAAACTGTAACTACAAAGGCCAAGGTTTTCAAAGCTACCAGAAGGATTTAAAGTGCCCTGAAAACATGAATTGTGGGTGTTTGTTTCCCTTGGGCAGCTCTTGCAGCCTGAATTCTATGCTAATGGAAAACTATGATGAAATATTAAAGACCCTCAGAGTCAGGACACCAGAAGCTCACTGTACGTGGATTGCTGAACTGACCATTCATCAAGGGCCAGCCCTTGTCCGTCAGTGCACGTAGATACAATTCCAGGGCATGAGGTTTGCAGCATGCCTGGGATTTTCATTGCGAAAAGAAAATTTGAGTTCCTTAATTACCAGACATAGACAAAAAGCATGTAAAGGAGAAATACACACAGATATACTTGGGGCTGCTGACACTGAGTCAGGCTGCCAAGGAACAGAGCTGAATAAGAGTACAAATAAACTATAGAATAATGAAGTTCTTTTTTTCACAAATCAGTGTTTTTTGATCTTTCCAATAGAAAACCAGGTAACATTCTTAGTTAATGAAGTGTCAGATTAGGACCATGACACAACCTAATTAAACACTGGTCATATTAACATGCTGGTAGTAACTGCTGAAAATAGCTTTTTTTTTTCCCCTCTCCCTTCATGAAGATAGGCTGAGAAAATTGGGGCTGTTCAGCCTGGAGAAGAGAAGGCTGCGTGGAGACCTCATAGCAGCCTTCCAATACCTGAAGGGGGCCTATAGGGATGCTGGGGAGGGACTCTTCATTAGGGACTGTGGTGAGAGGACAAGGGGTAATGGGTTTAAACTTAAACAGAGGAGGTTTAGATTGGATCTGAGGAAGAAATTCTTTACTGTGAGGGTGGTGAGGCCCTGGAATGGGTTGCCCAGGGAAGTTGTAAATGCTCCATCCCTGGTGGCGTTCAAGGTGGGGTTGGACATAGCCTTGGATGGCATGGTTTAGTGGGAGGTGTCCCTGCCCATGGCAGGGGGGTTGGAACTCGATCATCTTGAGGTCCTTTCCAACCCTAACTATTCTATGATTCTATGATTCTATGATATATTGGTGTTACAGGGCAACACTTCTTGTGAAGCAACTTTTGTTTAAACATTTGGTGGGTATTTAGTTCTTTAGGACTGAGTTCACCTTCAAACTGTAAGAAGTATATCTATTTGCTTGAGATTATGGAGTACCTTAATGCCCCTTTGTTCTTTAGATTGATAGGGCAGTATCTTGATTTCACCATTTCACAAAAAATTACTTCCATCGTAACAGAAAGCAGCAAGGGACCCCAAGAGAAGAGTGTGGCATCTGTGTCTGTTCCCTCATTAGAAGGTTCATAAAAATGTTCTTGTCTTGTTACAACAGAGAAAAGCCAAGATTTGAATGTTTTGTAAATGATCTAAATCAGTCTTTGTTCTGAGCTGCTCTCAGGGATGTCAGTGCTGTTTAATAAGGTTTTTTTTGCACAGAGATGTTTCTTGTTAAGGAAAGAGAAGTGGAATATTCCTACAGTCCCTGAGGGGGTTAGCCTTTTTGCACAAATGTTTCATGCTTGGGTATTTGAAATGAGTGTTACTGAAACTCTAAGATACTTCCAACTTTTTTTTCTTGAACAGCAGTGAACATCACGATCAGTATGGTCCAGTATCATTCTTTGTCCCAGTCTTGAGCAATGTCTTCCAGCTTGAGTTTAACTAGGACATCATTTTCCTATTGTGGTCCGGTTACATCATCTATCACAAGGGTACAGTATTTTGTTATTCATTCATTTGCTGAATTACATGCTGATTTTGTGTTTCTTCCTCTTCCCTCTCCACTCCCAGTTTCAAAAACTGAACAAGGCTAATAATTTCAGCTCTCAAACTTCCAAGAGAATAAAATGAAGAGAGTTCTGTAACTGGGAAAATTTATTAAAAAGCCACTTCTCCCATTTATGCCAGAGGATCTCTGTGGTCTCTGAGTTTCAGACCCCAAGGCATACATTTCAGAAAGACTGCCTGTCTTTTACATATTGCTCTGCAATGCAGTAAAGTACTGCTAATTGTACAGTCTTGCATTCCTCAGCTGGTTCATTCAGATCAAGAAGTTAAGCACTATGTGTCTGTAAATCTCATCCATGTCTTCATATAAGGGGACACTTTTCTGTTCCCTGCTTACATACCTAGAAATAAAATGAGAAATAATCCTATTTGAAGCACCTAAATGAAAGAAAATGGTTTATATTTTTGTGTGCTTGAATTGAATTTTGTGGGTTTTATATATGATTGTGCTAATAATACAGTTCTTTTCATTAAGGAATATGCATTACCAAGAAACAGAAGCTCTCTTAGAGGTCATGTTGTTCTCTGGCTAACTGAAGTAGATACTCCTGCAGACACTAAACAAGGCTAAACTTAAACATTTGTGTCAATATTCCCCATATGCAGCAAATTCACAGGCCAGATCCAGTGAAAATAAGTATGAGTTAGGCCTTTAAATACTGATGGTTCTGTATTTACAAAACGAATGTGATAACAATCTAAACAAAGACATCTCCTAGAAGATTTTTGATGGAATCTGGATATTGTATTAAATAGAATTAGTTAGAATTGCAAAAGCTGATAAAACTGTGAAATCTGAAATGTTCTTGCTAACAGACCTTGCACTTACTGACTTCTTTCACATCTTAAATTTTGCCAGCCTAGCAGAGTGTGGTGAATCAACTTTAATCACTGAAATATCCCACAGTTTTTATCCTTTCAATCTGTAATACAAAGAGAGAATAACTGCAATCTGTGTATCTTGAAAATAGGTTAAAAAAACCCCAAACCAAGCCCAATTAACACGGAGGCCAGCTGCTGAACAGGGACACAGAAGCACTGCCAATGCTTCCCCTGATTTTTGGGCTTGTTATTGTTTTCCTCTTTGTTTTCAGGTATTGATAACCTAAGACCCGCAATTAAGAGAGCAAAGGGAAGGAGAGTGGTTAGATTAACATAACCAGAGTCACTGAATGGAGCCACCTGAAAATCCACAACTGCCAGAAAACTTCCTGCTACCAGAGGGAAACAGTCTCGACAGTTAGTTTCTGGCTGATGTTCTGGGGTTTGGGTAAGTGAATATTTTATTGAGTCATGGTTGTGAGGTTGGGTCACTGAACTTGGTGAAAGCTATGTGCCCTGTGCAGGTGGGAGAACTCAACAGATGCAGCAAAAGGTAAATGCTCCTGTTCAATTAACAAAAGTCATGATGGTTTTAAAATATCAAGGCCTATCCCCACTTTGGCAATTCTTAACGGTGGCATTTTAGATAATAAACTTATTTTGGTAGCAAAATGATGATGTGATCAGGAGAAGGGAATTTCTGTCATGCAGGTTTCCTAACAGTGAGGAGTGGGGGATGTCTAGAACTTTTACTGGAAGACTAATATTACACTTAAAGGTGCGATATCAGGTCTGTACGTTGTTAATATGCAATCCATAGAGGTTTTATGTTAACTTTCCAAATTAGACCGTTTTGTTGCAGAGTGAATGCAACACAATGCAGGATGGCATGTCACAATCTCAGAAGATTCATGAGAGAGACACTCTGACAGCAGTTGTCCTTCTCTACCAGAAAAACTCTCTGCTTTTCTTAGATACATCCAACAAACCGCATGGCATTTATCTTTCTGCCAAGTTAATTATGCAGCTTCTCTTTTCACCCTGTCATCACTAACATTATGTTATCCAGGGGTGAACCTCAAGCTGGCCCAGCTGGGCTGGGTGAGCCCAGGCAAGCCATGCCAGGAGTCAGGCTGTCCTTCTGCTTTCTTCCCCAAGCCAGGGCAATTCTGCTCCACATCACAGTTCCAGCTCTTCTGGTTTCTGAGGTGTTTTCTGGGGTGTGTGACATGTCTGTTAAACTTACATGGCAGATCTGTTTGTGTGGAGATGGCAGAACAGTCCTCTTTATAGATTAGGGAATGTCCTGTTTCACATCACAGAATGCCACCAAAACCACAGCTGTACTTCATTTGGTATCCAGTGTGTCCTCTCAAGAAGTACCAAGTCAGCATTCCAAAACCAAGGAAACAATGCTGTACCCTTATTACCTGTATCTTGTTCAAGTTTTTGGTAATACATTATTGGATCTAGAAGCAGGTCATAGGTAATATACTCTCATATCCATGCTTGCATAGAAGACCTACCTGTGATTCTATATATGTAATGTTAATCACAGCTTGATGTAAATTCTTTAATGTGCTTGCAACACTCTAGAGAGAGTCAATTATTATGATTTTGTAATTACAAGGTTTTTTTCTGCCTAACTTCCTGTCCAATACTCTTCAACTTTTTGCTAGTCTGTCAAAGAAACATTCCCAAGGGAAGGTGGCACATTTTTTGAAACCAGCTGTATTCTAAAAACAAAACAAAAAAAACCCACTCTGAGTTTTTAAACTGATTTAAAGGTGAGTTTGGGAGGAATTTGGGTCTTTGTTTCTTTTGTAACTCTAATGAACTTACGTTGAACGCATATTCCATTATTTTCGTCAACAGCATTTGCTACGGTACAATAACTCAAAAGAATATTTGGACCTGCATGATTAAGTGTTTTCTTGATCATTATATTGTCTCTCTAATGCATTTTTTAAAGTAGCCTATGGTTCGATCTCTTTCTGCCTATTAATTATCTCCGGTGATGTTTATTATTGGATAAACTGCTCCTAATGGAGATAGGTGTTCAAGGAAAGTTTGGTGATTTTCCCACCAAAACCCATTTCCTACATACTGAATTTGGATAGCCTGAACAGAAAGACTGGGTTTATATTTTGTTATAATGTTTTAATTACAAGTGACTCTATAAAATATTTTGGATATTTAGAAGAAATAATGCTTTGAAAATTATTTATAACTTTGCAGAACCACTTCAGTAAGCAGACAGGTTGTTTTGTTTGACCATCCAGCAGAGGCATTAGATTACTTATCATCAGCTTTTATTCAGCTAGGTTTTTGACTTTGAGGGGTGAAGCTGCTGTCAACAAGGGCATTCTTCTGCAAAGCACAGTGGAGAGTTCACTTCCTATGCACAACATTTTAACGTAATGTTACCTGATATTGCCAAGACTCCAGATATCAACAACACATTGCACATTTCTCACTGTCTTTTGTAACAAGTAATAATTTTTGAAAGGCCTTCTCAAGTAATGAGTTAGGTCCCTTCAAACTGTATAACTAGGTGGTCATCCTGGCTATGCCAGATGTGGCCTTAGATCTGTGAGAAACCCATTTGTTTATGAAATGTACTATCCCTGCAGGGCTTTGCACTTGAGCATATCACCATAATCTATTTTTTTAAACTTGTCTGCAGATTTGCTGGAGATGGAATTGACTGGAGTCTCACTTCTGTCTTTAAGTCCAGCAATTCTGCTTTGTCATTACATACTGCATTCCAGCAAATAATTAGTTAATTAGTTTTGCTAGTCAGCAGTCTTGAATTGCATCAGTGAGGTTTTATGGAACACTTCTTTCACTCTTTTGAAGATTTCTGGAGGTACATAGTCTGAATGAAAAATAAATAAAATAGCCCAACTTTGTTCAGCATGATATCTGAAACGCTATTAAGGAATCAAAGCCCTGTCTACCTTCGCTCTTTAAGATCTTTTTATTCTTTTAAGATCAAATGTTCTCAAGTACTTGTGCTAGTAAAAGCTTGCTACTGAGGCTGAAGTTTTGTATTAATTACAGTACAAGTGGTATTGAGAAACGTGAACTTAAGTAATTGGAAAACTTTTGAAACAACTTTAACATTGTTTGAAAATTAAGTTCTAAACAAATGCTGTTTCTGACAGTTTATTTTACACATATAGAGAAATAATAATAAAAATGTGTATAGGGAGAAATTCTGTATAGGAAAAACATTGTTTGCTTCATGGATGTAGAATTAATGGAGGATTGTATTAAATCTGTGATTTATTTTTTATCTTTTTTACAAATATATTTGAGATTTGGAATAGGTTTCAGAAATACTATTTCTTCATAAACTATTAGTCCCTTTTCTTAAGAATGAGGATTTTATTCCTCATTTTCTTTGCTTTTTTATCTCTTCCCCAAATATACTCCCATTTATTATTGCTTCATCAATCAGTGAATGGGAAATTGCCTGAATAAATAGTTCAGGATTTTGCTTTAAGATCAAAACAGAAAATAAAAAGCCCCATTGGAAAAATTAATGAAAGAAAACCCCATCAATGGCTGTTGAAGCACAGACATCTCCTCCCAGCCAGGAGGGCCCTGAGCTTAATAGTTTTTGAAGTCCAGCAGAGGTTTGTGTAGGGTAGGTTTGTGTCTCCATCTTTTAGTCTTTTCTGGGCAATTGCTGTTGGTTACTGTTAGAGAGAAGATGCTTGACTGAACTTGGTTCTGCTTGGTGCAGGTGAGTCATGTATCTGTCTTAATGTCAGTTGGTTCATCAGATTTCTGAGATACCAGATCTGGAACAACACTGTTAATCTAATAAAGATGTTAATCTTTTTCTGTGGACAGTATTATGCTTCCTCCTCACCTGCTTCTTTCTGCTCTGTCTTTCCATTGCCATCTGCACTATTGCTCGTTGCTGAATAAGGAAGTAGGAAAGTAAAGGTAAAATCACTTAATCAGTGTTGTATTTACTGTTTCCTTGCATGTCAGAGTGTGTTAACAAGATCCTTTGGTTTGCAGAATTGATACACAGGGGTAAGAAAACAGTAAAACTGGGAAAATTCTGTTGAGCAGAATCTTTTTGATGAGTTTTCAGTTTCTCTGGGGTTTTTGTGTGTGTGTGTATATGAGTTTGGATTTTTGTTACTTTCGAGTTTTGTTTTTTTTTTTTTCCCTTTTTTTTTTTTTTTTTTTTCTTAATATACTGCCTAGTGAATTTGGACAGCAGCTGCAGTGACAACAGGGATATGAGCAGGGAGCAGGGCCAGTTAACCAGGATCTACAGGCAGCTGTAGGACAGAAAACGTTCTTTTCATTATTTCTGCTGTCTCTCTTCTCGGCTTTTACTCACTGTAGTTAATGGGAGATACATCTGAAACACACAAGGGAAATAAAAAGGACTATGATAGAAATATCAGACAATTCTTGTAATAATAGGACACTGAAGATACAGCAGTGTGTTTGATTCATTGTGGTGTCTTGTAGTAAACAAAGAAACAAAATACTGCTCTCGAGGTTTTTGTTCTATCTTAATTTAAAACTTGAATGAAAGGTAATGGGTAGCAAGAAAATTCTGCTATCTGCAATGTTATCCCAGTATTTTAACATCCTGGATGATGAAATTAGGAACCTGACTGCATAATTCTTTGCTTGTGGTACCACTTTGGCCTTTATAAACATTTTCATTTTGTAAAGGAATAGTTCTCTATTACTTCTGTTATTTTCAGTGATAGAAGTGGGTTTTTTTTTGTGTTTTTTTTTTTTGTGTGTTTTTTTTTTTTTTTTTTTAAACACTGTAAAATGCTCCTAGGTGTGCTCTCCCCTATCACTGCACCCCAAATCTCTTATTAACAACTACTGATGTTTAGTATATGCAAGGAATTCAGACAGAGACGTGATTTACATGCCAGCTCATTGGGTCATATAAATGACCGCACTTGAAAGTGGTTAAAGCAGCAATGAGTGGGAGTGTTTGTGTCAGCAAGATCGTGATTATGGATATGGCAACTGAGGCAGAAAAAGGTTGAAAGAGGCAAGATGACCAATAGGGTAACAGTCAACAAGTACTTTACTGTCTGGTTTTATTTGACTGTTATCTGGTAATACCACCATTTATTTTTAAGCATATAACACAGGACTTTTCCTACCTTCACTTTAGCACCTCGTTAAGTTTGCCTGTTGTCCTTATTACTGGCAAGCTAAGGAAACATCCATCGCCTCCTTTGTGTCAATTGATGAGGTAATACACAATCAAAGCAGAACTCAGTACATTTGAATTATGTATTTTAAGATTTCCAATAGAATATTTTCTGTAAATTAAGTTCTGCTATCTCTAAACTGTTTTAATTTGTCCTTGCATCTGAAATCAATGTTTACATGCATTGGCTATCTGCTGAGAGTTTCAAGTCCAGTTTTCTAATTTGTTTTGGGATATATCATAGTACTGCTTACCATCATTATGTGTTGACTTGTGACTATTTTAAAATATATAAGGGGCTAACTTTAGAAGATGCTGAGGGGCCCCGTGCACTACCTCCAAATGGTACTATGGCATAACAACGTAGATTTGGATCAGTAATTTGACCTGTACTTCCCCCCCCAGCCCGGGCTTCTCTCCAAAACAACTTGAAGGTAACCAGATAAGAGCCACTCTGTGGATGCAAGTCTACATTAATATAGTGGTGGTATGCTTATAGTTTGTGTTTAGACACAGTAGAAGAATGTGTTATCATTATCAAAAGCCAGTGATCTTTTACACTTGTATTTTTAGAGTTGATTACTATTGCCTATAACTCTTCAGAGTAATTAAAAAACATATGAATGAACATAGTTTGGGCATTCAAACTGCAGTAGCAATACCCTGCAGTGACTCCATACACTAGCCATATGGCTCTAATTAAGGCATCTTAGTTTTAGTGTTTGCAGACTAGAGAAAAAGAAACAGATATGTCTTGGACCATAATTTAATCTTCCTCTTCATTGTGCCACTTTATTCCATAATTAAGGATATATGCACATCCTAGCTGTGCTTTTCCACTTTTAATATCTCCCATTTTATTTTAGTATGAGAAATATTTGAATTTGATGTAATTGCAACAGTTAGGCAAGGAGCTTTGTGGCACACTAACAATGCAATTCCAAACCAGACCCCTGTCGTCAGCCAGCTTCTGCCAGGAAACTTCCATGATCTGACTTTGTTTAGAGCCAGATAAGGATATTTTAATGAAAAATAAGCAAGCGCTAGCACATAGTATTATCAAATAACAGTTGTTTTTTCTTTTGACTTTTCTGGTCTTCAGTCAATTCTGGCTCCTCTGTTTATTTGGGAGAAGTATAAAACCTCTTGATCATATTTCAAATGGCTTAAATAATGTTTGAAGTATCCAGAACTGTAAAAGGAACTTGAGAGCTTTTTCTCTCCATTTCCCTACCTACTGTCTTTACATTTCCAATCTTTCCATGTTTCCCTATTCCTTCATCCCTTGTGTTTGCCTCACACAAATACAAACGATATTCTGCATGTCTTCCTTGCAGCTCATATTCCTTCCATCAACAAATTCCTTAGAACAGCCGTGCTACTTTCACTCTCAGGCTTGTTTTCAGAGCCCTGCTTTTTACTTACTGTCTTTACTACTGAGACGTAAAGGAATAAGTAAGTTTTGAAAAATAATATGTTCGACTAATATGCATAGTTTTGTCCTTCTGTGGTGAAATTGCAGTGTTGTCTTTTTGCAGGAGTCAATGCATTATAGATGTCAGCTTTACAGAATTCTGTACGTTCTCCTTGTTCAAAATGGCTACCGGTTTCCATTGTATAACTGCCTGTGTTGAATTTAAAGTTCTTCCTGCTCTTTATTAACTGAATAATTATCATAGAATCATAGAATGATTTGGGTTGGAAAGGACCTTAAGATCATCTAGTTCCAACCCGCCTGCCATGGGCAGGGACACCTCCCACTAAACCATGCCATCCAAGGCTATGTCCAACCCCACCTTGAACAACAACAGGGATGAAGCATTCACAGCTTCCCTGGGCAACCCATTCCAGTGCCTCACCACCCTTACAGTAAAGAACTTCCTCCTCATATCCAATCTAAACTTCTCCTGTTTAAGTTTGAACCCGTTACCCCTTGTCCTATCACTACAGTCCCTCATGAAGAGTCCCTCCCCAGCATCCTTATAAGCCCCCTTCAGGTATTGGAAGGCTGCTATGAGGTCTCCACGCAGCCTTCTCTTCTCCAGGCTGAACAGCCCCAATTTTCTCAGCCTATCTTCATATGGGAGGTGCTCCAGTCCCCTGATCATCTTTGTGGCCCTCCTCTGCACTTGTTCTAACAGTTCCATGTCCTTTTTATGTTGAGGACACCAGAACTGCACACAGTACTCCAGGCGAGGTCTCACGAGAGCAGAGTAGAGGGGCAAGATCACCTCCGTCGACTTGCTGGTCACGCTGCTTTTGATGCAGCCCAGGATACAGTTGGCTTTCTGGGCTGCGAGCGCACACTGCCGGCTCATGTTCAAGTTTCTCATTGACCAACGCCCCCAAGTCCTTCACAAGTTCCTCATGATCCTTAGATTTTCTATGTATTAGATTTTAATATAAATGGTAAGTTTACTATTATGCTAATGAAGGCATCTTCTCTTTATATGGAGTTCGGTGTTAAAGTTTCTTCCCTAGAGCTTCATAGACTTGTCTTAATATTCAGTAATCCCATGTACCAGAGCTTGGTGCACACATCTCTGACATGAATATACTTCATGAGATTATATACTAATTGTTGGTGCATACTTGAAAGTAATATTTGAGGACAGGAATTAAGGAATTTTTATGTACTTGAAACGGCTGGGGAAACTTTAAAAAGAAAAACCAATTTTTATTTTACATTAAATATTTGAATTGAATTTTTGTTAGGACTAAAACATAAACCTGTATTCTAAAGCTATAATAGGCACCTATTAAAGATAATGACCAAAACTTATTTTCCACAGCCCTGACATTTTCTTCAGTGCTTTTGATTAGAAGTTCTGAGACAATGCCCAGCTTTGTACTGGGAGGAAACATTGGGATCCAAGTCCCAGGACTGTAATGTACTTCTGCATGTCTCACTGCCAAGTTGCACAGTGGCTCAGATGCTGTTAAGGTATTGTTCTCACCAACATTCAGCTGCAAGTGCTTGAAATCAAGCAGAACCAGTGAAATTTGCAGGGTGTTTGCTGTCTTCTGCAGTAGAGCCAAGTCCAGACATGAACTCCAGCCCTGATCCTGCCTCGTGCTTGAAACTATGCCAGATCAACCTTTTGTTTTCTTATGCTATCTTGGTGGAGGTATTTGAAGAAAGCAGGCTGTGTTGTGAAGCTCACACAAGCTGTGTTCTCACGTAAGCCATGGCCTCATACACTGAATTAGAAGAGTTTGCTTTCCTCATAGCTTTTTGTTGATTTTTGTTCAAATTTGGATTTTCCCTTCTGTATCTGGAAGAGCAACTTCTGAATTGAAGTGCCAGCATAGTATCCTTTCTACTAAACCTAAATTAGACCAATCTTCTATTTAAGCAGGTAAATGTACGGCTGTGGCTTCTGTATTTTTAATTGCCCAAAATGTCCCAAAACTTTAAAATGCCATTGTGGAACCAGCTTTCAAAGCGTTGTTGTTGCTGCTTCTGATGAATTATTACTACTAAGAAAATCAATACTGACATATGATTTTCCAGCATGTAGGTGTCTGGCTGATCCACTGCTTAAATAAAGACATAGGTCTAAACTAAAGTCAGTAATAGCAAGAAACGTCAGCCGATGTATTTCAGGACAACAACAACAAAAAATTAGATTCCTTTGAAGTTTGGGGGCAACATGCCACATGCATAACTACTTACGAGGATTCAGGGGGTTTTCTTCCTTTTCTCCCATTCCCAGAATGCTGCTATGAGTGAATAAATGCCTTGCTCTGTTTATATGTTATATAACTCCTTGCCTTAAAGAACTTGCCTCCTGTTGCACTCACTGAAATCCCCAAACCCTAACTGATAGATGAGGATCGCTAAGGGAAGCAATAATGCAGTGTGAAGATATTTGTCCTAGGTCTCAAGACTGTTGTTTATGTTAGAGGGGACATCAGATAAGGTATTTGTAGGCAGGACTCAGAGCACCTTGTTTCCTCCTTTCTTTTTTTCTTTGAGATGGTTTTCCTGGTGCAGCCTCTGCAACAGGAGAAGGGATTGTCTCCTTGCCCTGGAATCCTGCCCCTCATTTTAAAGACAGAAATGTGGGAGTGTTTTGGGGGCTTATCCAAACTCCTTCAGTTTTAGTCCACTTCAGGACTCTATATAAGTGAGCCTCTAGTTTGAGCAGGAAAAGTGCTGGGGACAGAAATGAACTCTGTCAAATGGCAGGGGCTGAAGGCAGCAGGGGAAACTGGAAAGGGACTGGGAGAGAAGGGAAAAATCTAGACTGAAACTGAACCTACCAGTCAAGCCTGCCTCAAGCATATTGCTGAAACAAGCAATAAGGAGGTCACTATTAGCATTATTGTTAGACAGGGGCTGGTTCCCAGGCTTCTGGGGTTGGTGAAGCCATTTGGGGATATTTCATAGCAGTGGGACTGGATGTGAAGGGATGTTAAGCTGTTGTCAGATACTTTTTCTGTCTGCTAGCTCTTTCTGGTGCAAAAGTATTGCTATGGAGATAAGCAAGGGAGTACCCTAGAGCAAAAGTGACAGGAACTCCTCTTTCTATTAGGCTTTCTGTAGCCCCAAAAGAATAAAAAGAGCTTTATGAATTGAGAAGAATCTGTTCAGTTAGTGTATTCCTCTTACTGTGACTGGAGTCACCCAGAATGAAAGTAAAAATTATCAAAGGTTTTAAAGGTGGTTATAATTTCAGTGATGCATCCTGCTCAATACTGTAAATAATGCTAGTACAGTTATTTTGCTACTATGACAGTTAGTAATTTTTACTCTTAACATGCTGGGTGAAAAGAGGAGAGTACTGCAATGCAGTCTTGCAGCTGATCTTTTTGCTCAGATTATTCTGTGTAAAGAAGAGCTCTTTTTGTGAAATTACGATGGTAAGAATGTTGATGAGAAGTTGATTAAACTATGGCACATGATAGCTCCTAGTTAGATAACTCAGGAAGAAACTGAAAACCCAAGATTTTCTACTGTAGCAATAAATGCTTGTCATTCAACCAACAGCAACCAGCAGAAACTCCCAAACTGGAGAAGAAAAGATTAGTTTGCACTTTAAAGGATTCAGAATGTGGCAGTCAACATAAAAAAAGGTAAATACATGGTAGCAGAAATCTGAATACTTGCTAAGAAAGCAGTGTAAGTGGGCACATTCTGCAAATATGTGTTAATGGTGCAGGCTCCATGTACCATTAAGTGGCCTGTAGACTATGAAAATATTTAATTTCTAATTTAATGTATTATAATTTGGTGGTGGTGAGCTATATTTGATGTCCATGAGGCTCCTCGTGATAAGCCTTCTTGTTATCCAATGACTCTTGAACAGCTTTTAAAACATATTTCAACTTATTTGCAGAGTGCATATGCAAAGTTTGCAATCATGGCTTTCAGCTGGAGAATTAGAATGAGTTGGGAAAAACACAACTTAGAAGTGGTCAGAAGAATAAGTCCGAATAATGAATTAATTTTTTTAATATGTTAAAAATAACAGTCTGTAAATAGAGCAAGATATTAATTTTGTCCTAGAAACCATATTACTTCTCATTGATCGGGCCTCTGAGAGGAGATTTTGGCAGTACCAGCCAAATGATGCTCTGCTGGTACATTTCTAACAGCAGAATCCAATGTTAGCTGAAAAGAAAATCCTGGAAGCTCCTGGTTGGACCCTGGTTGGACCCTGGTTGCACTTAATTGCCCTGATGAGCCTCACCTGGGCCCCTACCTGCCCCTGCCCCAGGGGTCAGGAGACTCATGTAAATGTGGGCAGGGCACTCTGTCCTATTCAACCTAAACTGCCTGGCAGTTCAAATAGTCTCATACTGTCACATGTCCTAGGATATAAGGTAATGGAAAGGCTTAAAAGGGGACTTTGTTTTTTCTCTTTATATTTTTGGGGTATTTTTCTTTCTCATGCCGGTAGGATCGTTGTGGAATGGCAATAGACAGATATTCTTGTTGGGAGAGAAAAGCTGGTATAGAAATAAAACAAAATCTTGTCTCTGTTTAAGCAAGTGAATTGTATAAATCCTGACTAAGGTATCCAGGCTGCTGCTTCTAGCCTTATTACCATTGGGTAATTGCAGGGGTTTCTGTTTGTTCTGCTCCAGGGTGCAGTACAATTCTGTTGAGGCCCTCTGGTTCCTTGCACCCACTGTGGGGGGTCAGGTGGGGAAACCATTTCTCCTGGGATGTTTGGCACCATGTGCCATCTGCTGAAATAGTATGCTGAAATAGTCTTATAGCTAAGTTAACTTGGAGCTCCTGGTGGTGTGCTTTGAGGACTCTCTGCCCCCAGGGGCTGGGAGCAAGAGCTTGAATTGTTCACTGCCAGGTCAGCTGGGGTTATCTCTAATATGCTGCCACTTTTAGTGGGGGAAGGAGAAATTTGGGTATTGTCTTGTGAGACAGAAATTCTGTATGCTACTTGACTCCAGTGACTTACTTAAACTGGCTGAGGACTTGCAAAAGCAAACAGGCTGGCATGGAAGCCTGTAGTGGAAAGCCTCTCTTTTATGTGACTTTTATCTGCTCCTTTGTCCATTGGCTTTTTTTTTCTTTTTCCTCTGAGACTGGTTAAATAATATTAGACTACTTTTTATTCTATGACTGAGATTTTGCATGCATTTCAGCTGATTATTTCTGTACAATTTATTCATAAAATTGCACTATGTGCATGCCTGGGTTTCTGAAATATCATTGTCCAAACCAGTAATTTATTTAGGATGTGAATGCTGTGCTTGTATACCTAAGAACTATGCCACTGTAAATAATGAGAACTAAACCTGGTTGTTTTTATCTTTTTATGCAGAGCAGTGAATAAACATTAAAGAAATAAGTGGCAGCAGGATAAGAAAGAGGGAAGGACTGAATGTAGAGGAGATTGCTTTAATTAAAATCTGTGAGAGCCTGCGATTTCTTTGATGTTTTAAATTGCATTGAGCTGCAATGTAATTTAATTTTGAGGACATTTAAGTAGTCCATTCTTGAGTATTGACTGATTATCTTTTGCTTCATATACAAAATTGGAATAACCATTTACCTTACTGTTGGAAAACTGAGTTCTGTGGCATAGCTTCTGCTTTAAAAAAATATTTTCAATCAGTAATCAAGACAACATCAGTTACTGTGAATTAATGGAATAAAACTCTAATGGCTGCAGAAGGTTAATAGAAGTGCAGTTAAATCTTGTGCCAGAAATAAGTCTTTCATGAGCTATTACTGTCCATCAGGAAAGTGTTCAGCAGCCCCAAATTAACTCTAAATTTCCTTGCTCAGTTGACTTGGATTTTTCTTGCTGCTTTGCCCCTAGATAAGTATGTGTAGTACTTCTGAAATCCGGTTGTGTTGGCATAGTTTTGACCCCCCTTGACTGATTTCAGGGAATCTTGTTTTGCTTGATTGTTTTCATTATCACCTCTGATGTCTCATCCTATCAGAAAACTCACTGATCATCCTTCTGTAAGTGGGTTATAACAGCTTGGCCTGAATTTGCAAATGATGTTTGGACTTCTGCTTTTGTCAGCTATAAACATGAGCTGTCACATGTTTGTCATCACTGAGTCCCCACGATCTTCTGCTGAGGAGTCTTAGGCTGGGCTATGCCAAATAGCTGGTGGTGATGGAGATATCCTTTAGGATGAAGGGGGGATCACCCAAGTCACAACAAGGAGCATTGAAGAGCATGCTCAGGCTGCCTGATGTCAGCCCTTCTGCCCACTGTATGGTCTCACCATAGATGGATGCAACTGCTTCCTACTGCGGTGGGAGTTTCCTGGGACATGTGGCTTGTCAAACCATGCTGGGAACGCGAACCACACTTCTGGGGCATAGATTAAAATATTACATTAGTGTGCAATTTTACATATACACACGTATAAGGGAGCAAACTAGGTCAGTTAAACGTAGGAGTATAGCACTAGCTTTTGAGAATAATTATTTCAACATAGCTAATTTGCTATCTTTATAACTGAAATTTGGAGCTCTGAAACATTTTTATGTAGAAAATAATGACTATTCTTTCACTTTCAAGACTTATCTATTGGAATTAATAATTGTCCTGGGAAATTCTCTGTTTCTTGAATATGAAAAAATGTTGTAAAAGCAAGCTTGTTTTCAGGCTGTTAATCATTCAGATCAGGTACTGCAGCATTACAGCTACTGGTTCTTGTTATTTGTGGGCTAGCTGCATGTTTTCCTGTCTGAATTAGACTTACCTTCTTCAAAGTTAATCATAGAATGGTTTGCGTCGGAAGAGACCTTTAAAGGTCACCTAGTCCAAGCCTGCTGCAATGGAATCTTCAACTAGATCATATTGCTCAGAGCCTCATTCAGCCTTGCCCTGAATGTTTCTAGGGATGTGGGGCATCTGGCACCTCTCTGGGCAACGTGTTCCAGTGTTTCCTCACCTTCTTTGAAATAAAGTTCTTCCTTATATCTAGTCCAAATCTATACCGTTTGGTTTAAACCCATTCCCCCTTGTCCTATCACAATATGCCCTTGTTAAAAGCCCCTCTCCAGATTTCTTGTAGTCCCCTCTAGCTACTGGAAGCTGCTCTAAGGTCTCCCCAGAGCCTTCTCTTCTTCAGGCTGAACAACCCCAACTCTCTCAGCCTTTCCTCATAGAAGAGGTGCTCCAGGCCTCTGATCATTTTGCGGCCCTCCTCTAGACCTGCTCCAACATGTCCATGTCTTTACCCTGCTGAGGGCTCAAGAGCTGGATGCAGTCCTCCAAGTGGGCTCTCACCAGAGAAGAGTTAGAGGGGAAGAATCTTCTCCCTTGATCTGCTGGTTGCACTCATTTTCATGCAGCCCATCAAGCCCATCAAACACTTGGCCTTCTGGGCTGCGAGCATACATTGCCAGGTCATGTCCAGCTTTTCATCACTAGCATCCCCAAGTGTGGGGGTAGCAACAGGGCTGCTCTCAATCTCTTTGTCCCGCAGCCTGTATTAGTACCATGGGTTGCCCTGACCTGGGTTCAGGACCTTGTATTTGGCCTTGTTGAACCTCATGAGATCCACATGGACCTACTTCTTGAGTTTGTCCAGGGCCCTTTGGATTGCATCCTGTCCTGCAGGCGTTGTCAACTGTGCTACTCAGTTTGGTTGTCTGTAAACTTGCTGAGAGTGAGTATGATCTCACCATTGATACTGCTGATGAAGATACTATACAGTACTTGTCCCAGCAAGGCCCTTGAGAGAAACCGCTTTTCACTGATCTCCGTCTGGAATCAATAAATTGTGACTTCTGATTTGTACCTCTTGTAAATATTCGCCTTCCTATTTTTTTTTTTTGTCCCCTTTCACACTATTTAATTTTCTTTGATGCTAAGATTTCCCATTATTTAAATGTTTGCTCAGCTGCATTATGGCTGTTAGCCCTTTACTGCATGTTTTGTAGATTATCTACCACAGCTATTTTATTCAGATAAAATTGTTTTATAGCTGGAGCTGTTGCTCAATAAATATGGTTCTCATGTTTTTTCATGGGATTCCAAATTAATTGGATCTGCAATCTAACTTCTCCAATGTTTAAAATTCTTATTTGGCTATGTCTTAGGGACTTTCCTGCTTATTTGGAGCTAATTAGGCCTGTGAATTAATTGCAAGTGTGAATTCCTGCATATTCAGAATATTGTTGTATACTCTAGAAATGAAAATGCCAGAAAAACACTTAGTATTTTGAACATATTGATCTTAATGGATGATTCCCAATCTATGAAGGTGTAAGAGGGAATTATTTTAAGCCTTAAAAAAGCCATGCTGTATCCAGCTGTGGTAATAATTTTGGAAGCTTTCAACATTGATCATTTTACTATACACAACAGCTTGAGCTGATGCAAAGTGTGTTTAGTTTCATGAAGCTACTGTACTTGGAAAGTCTTAGAAATTTTTTGTTCTGCTTGCAAGAAAAAAATAGATCCAATGCATACGTTTTCTCCTAAGTTGTTTTTACAAGATTCGATAATAAGAAAGGATCTTGAAGGTGCTTATAGAAGGATTAATCTGTAGCAGTCCTGTAAAAACTGAAGCACCTTAATGTTCTTGTCGTTTGCTTTTTGATAGAGACAGTTGCTATATATTGTGGGATTTTTGCAAGGAGCATCTGTAATGTTATTCCATCAGATGAATCCTGACCTTTGATCCATGAGAGTGAATGTTGAAGTGCAATGCTCATGTGGAAAAGGATCCCGGAAAGATCTTTAAATCTATTCCTAACCTTCAAATTGATTTTTTAGTTGAAATAGGTTAAAAAAAAAAACAAAACAAAACATGGCAATAGATTGCTTGGGTGTTGTGGTTCATGCAACTGTTTTTCTTGTTACTCCAAGTAAGTAGCCCAAGGAACTTTGACATAAAAAGGGCTGGTTCCTGGCTTCTGTAGAAAGGGTACTGGGTCCAGCATGAGGAGATGGTTTTTTCTGACAGATGTACTTTATGTTGATGTAGAAATTGTATTCTGAAGAAACTCAGAACTCATTACTGTGCTGTGTTAATGTGAATTAGGGTAAGATGAGCATCAGAGGAAAATAAATCCATGGACACTCTGACCTCTGAAGGAAGTCTTTGGATTAGTTTTTGACATAAGTGTATGCTGGGGAGAGAAAAGGGGTGAGTAAGAAGTATTATGCAAGGCCAAGATGACAATCTGGGCAGTGGCTGCCACATGCATGATGTAGGTCAAGAAAACAGCATGTGTGACCTTTCAGAAGGTGCAGCAGGTCTGGGCCTTCCATGCCAAGGAGGAGGAGTGAAGGACTTGGGGGTGTTGGTTGATGAAAAAATGAACATGGGCCGGCAGTGTGCACTTGCAGCCCAGAAAGCCAACCGTATCCTGGGCTGCATCAACAGGAGTGTGACCAGCAGGTCGAGGGAGGTGATCCTGCCCCTTTACTCTGCTCTCGTGAGACCTCACTTTGAGTATTGTGTGCAGTTCTGGTGTCCTCAACATAAAAAGGACATGGAACTATTGGAACAAGTCCGGAGGAGGGCCATGAGGACGATCAGGGGACTGGAGCACCTCCCATATGAAGATAGGCTGAGAAAGTTGGGGCTGTTCAGCCTGAAGAAGAGAAGGCTGCGTAGAGACCTCATAGCAGCCTTCCAGTATCTGAAGGGGGCTAAGGATGCTGGGGAGGGTCTCTTCATGAGGGACTGTAGTGATAGGACAAGGGGTAATGGGTTTAAACTTAACCATGGAAAGTTTGGATTGGATATGAGGAAGAAATTCTTTACTGTAAGGGTGGTGAGGCCCTAGAATGGGTTGCCCAAGGAAGTTGTGAATGCTCCATCGCTGGCGGTGTTCAAGGCCAAGTTGGACATAGCCTTGGGTGTCATGGTTTAGTGGGACGTGTCCCTGCCCATGGCAGGGGGGTTGGAACTCGATGATCTTAAGGTTCTTTCCAACCCTAACTATTCTGTGATTCTGTATGGCAGGCTAATAACCATTGTCACTTGGGCACATGAGCAGCCCCATCTTCACCTTTTGGGAGCCTTAGTTTCTAGCTGAGTTTCCAGAATTGCAGTGGCTTGTGCCACACTTGTGTCTTTCCTGGCACTTCTCACAGGTTTATTTTTCAAAGTGATAATAGAGCTTGTTCAGGTGATACCTTGCTGTACCGCCATCAGTCACTGTCTTAACTACCTTGTAGTTACTGATCTGTCCATCCAGTTTCTCTCTGTCAGCTTCGTGACTCTCCCACACTTTCTGTTTGCACGATAAAATCTCTCTGGAAGAAAAAATCATGTACCCTGTATTTATGATCCTGCCACTGTCCTTTAACAGCTCTTCACCATCACCAGCAGAAACTACAGGTAGTCAAGCTTGCATCAGTTGTTTCTCCTACATTTCCCTGCCTTGAAGCATTGCCCATCTGCCCTTTCGAGTGGTGAGCAAAGGCATCCTTCAGCTTGTTTCTGCTAGTACCTTTGTGATTCCCAGTGTTCAGGGCCTCTGGTTTTCTCTTTAACAGGCTCCCCAAGTACCTTCTCACTGCTCTCCAGTACTGACGTTTTATGACTGTGTACTTTTGCTTCCTAGGGCAGCATTGTGGTATTGGCAACTTTGCTTTTTCTCAGGCTTTTAAGGCACCCAGGCAGACTCTGCATGTGGTCCTCTCAAGCTGTGTAGCTACACTCCATGGTGTTCAGCCTTGCTACCTGCCTACTCCTTTACTCTGTTCCTGAGCTTATTCCTCTCCCCTCCACTACTTTGGTTCCTAATAACAACGAGTTGTTACTAAAACTGCTGTGGTTACAGCTGTTAACTTAAATTTTGCAGGTAGATGGAGCTATTACGTTCATGCATCCAGAAATCTTGAGTTGTGCCTTCAGAGCTCTCTTTATGTTTGTTCTTTATTGATTCATGCTTTTGGGGGTTTTTTTGCTCTCCCTTATTTTAACATAGAATTGACATAATTGTCTATAGATGAGAACAGACCTAATCCAATACTGAATTGCTTCAAACTCAGAGAAACAAACGGATTGAAGCTTCTCCATGTCTTTTTAATCTCTATTTAAAGTTTTGTTGATGGCAGAAAGAGGCATTTTTGGGGAGGGGAGAGCCTTAATTTTTTTTTTTTTTTTTTTTTCGTCTCCTATGGTTCCAATTCCACCAGGTTAAAATTAGTTTTTATCACCTAAGACTTCTAGTACAGAGATGCTTTAATAAACCCTAGGGCTTTAGATTCTTAAAGAAGCCTTTAATTGTTTGATGTTTGCTTTTTTTCTCTAACTGTGGCTGTTCAATAAGAACATATGCTTGCACTCTAGATGCTTTTAAATTTGGCAGTTTTCCTTTATCTGAGCTACTTCAACTTTATTTGTGTATTTTCTGTTTTGCTTTTATGAGTCACAGTATCCAGTTCTCTAAAGCATTATCTTGGTCTTTTATCTCTCTGTAAAGTGCTAGGTGATACCTTGTATGCAGGATGTTTTATTAAATTGAATTTATTTGCTTTGCATTATACCACAGATACTTTAGTCTCTGTAAATCTTATCCTAGACAGGTCTGTTCTTCCCTCCTTCCTTCTTATCCCCTTGCTCCCATATCTTTTTAATCCAGATATCTCTCGGGTGAGGATGAAAGGCATTGCTCTTACACAGCTATTCTAAGTGGAGATCAGACGTCCATGACCTTGTGGTATTTCCCCAGTGAACACACTTGTGCCTTTTTGTAGCTTTCATCAGAGATACTTCACAGAGTGGAAAGTTCTTGAGCTTAGGTTAGAGATAGTGATGGAAGGAGCAGCAGCTAAGAGCAAAGTTGTATACATGAAAAGAAATGAAATCTTCCTAAGAAGAATGGAGGGGCCAGAAAAGATCAGCAATTGTTAACATCTGTCTTGGAAGAGGCCTTGGAAGAAATGGCTACTGCAGCCTTCCTGTGGTAGGCAGAATCTGAAGACAGGTGGTTTATTTACCTTCTTAACTAAACTTCTTCTTCAGAAGTTAACTTTTAAACTTTTTTTCTTATTATTCTTCCAGAGTGGAACAAGATAGGCCAAATCCTTTTCCACTCTTCCATTTTTTAAGCCTTTTCATTCTCAGCAGCATTAAATGTAAGATGCTTTAAAATTTCTTCAGCATTTTCAGGAGCTACTTGAGATAGAAAATAAAAGAAACCCAGCTTGATTCTTGTGCTGAATTTGTGGGTCTAAAATCTTCTTTATTTGGAAACAGAGTGATTGTGCTCTGGTTTCCTCTTTAATAGACTTCCTGAGTACCTGTCGCTGCTCTCTAGTACTGATGTTTTATGACTGTATACTTTTGCTTCCTAGGGCAGCAAATTTATGTGAGTATAAATCATTAAAAGGGAGACTGCCCTGCCTAATGACAACAGCCTTCAAAGGGGAAACAATGTCTTCCATCATTTTGGAGAAACATTATTTCTCAATCTCTTGATTATTTACAATATGTCGCAATTGCAAAACCCCACCTAATGATCTTTATTTTACAAGTTTTTACGATAGAACTTGAGGTTATAAAATAAGAAGTATCAGAGCTAAATAAAAAAGCAGAAAATCAAACTCTATCCAGTCAAACTCCAGTTTACAATAGCCAAAGAAATAAGAAGTGGACATTAGAATTATCACTTGAAGAAAAATGACCTGGGGTCTTATTCCGGTACCCTGCAGAAAAGCACTTAGTAAAGTTCTGCAGAAAAGTTCTTAGTAAAATGAGTACTTTGGTTTGGTTTGCTGGTTTGGTGGTTTTTCTTACAGACCAGTTTCCCTTTTGTGGAATCGGGTCTGAGGCATTCATATAGCAGAGCTGTTTAAAATGTCCATCTACTCTTTTCTCTTAAATTAAGCAGGCAATAAGAGAGTGAAAAATTTTTTCATATATGTAATTCTGATAAATATCAACTACCTGATCAAACACTTTGCTTTCCCATCTTCTGTCCTTTTTTGAAAACAGCTCTTTATTTCACTTGTTAAATTTTAAAACCACTTTTGAAATGGAAATCAATCCCTAACTTAATTTAAATCTAAAATTGCTTGCATATCTGATCAGTCTGCTCCCCTTCAGGCATTTTATTATGGAGTATCAATTAGGGACATAATTAACTTGTGAATTCTGTGTGATTTTTTTTAGATTTCACATGTGCTGTATACAGAAAAACATGTATGAATATCATGATTTATGTATTTCAGAAGTCAAATGGCTTGTCATCATACTCCAGCCCCCCTGTGCACTTGCCTCATTCTCATTGGCTTGTTAAGAATGCAAAAAGGAATTAATAATGTAGACATCATTTGTATTTAAAAGGGAAAATGAATCTATTGGGCATTTGTTCATGTTATACCTAGCAGATAAATAGGTGCAGATTTTCAAAGTAAAATGTAGCCTATTGGGTTACAGATCAAATTTAAGCTGTTATTAAGGCCTGATGCCCCAAAACAAGACATGCAGGAAATTTCAGGTCATGATAATCTTGCTGGGATTTCTATTCTCCCTCCCTGAACCCATCTCTTTTGTTTATCAAACTTGTTTGTGTGTCACAGTGAGGTAAAAAGAAGCTAAAGAATTTTCTCTGCCTTCATGTGATAGGCATCACCTCTGGGATTTAGGCAGGGAGATGAGTGCTCAAAGCTTCAGTTCGAGTCGAAAAACTGACATTTCTGAATGAGTCTTTAACAGACTTGTATTTCCATAGAGACTTTTGTAATTATGTAAGCATCATGTAGTACCTCAATGGGTACTAAAATCTGAATAACGCATACGGGTTCTTTTTGCTAACAACTAACCCCTGTACAGGTGAGATAGTCCATCTGTTAATTCCATACAAGTTACTACGTATTATTTCAGCTCTACCGTCTAATTCATATCTTTAAAAACACAGATTTAATTATAACAATTTTACTCTCTAGATTAAATGTGTACTTGCCCAGAGAACAAAAGATAATAGAATAAAAATCAGTTAAGCAAATTCTAAATTAAATTCGAGCTATATTGAAACTGAATGTGGCTCAAAAAAAGATCACAAAGAAAGGAGAATAGGTACCTTGCTTATTGGGTTGGAGAAGAAATAAATACAATTAGTGACAGTCAAACAGCTTTTGTATGTACAGTAAGATTTTAAGCTAGATGAACATTTTAGTTGTTCTGTGAAGAAAAAAAATACATCCAAAGAAGTTGCCTGCCTGAAGCAAAACCGAGTCATGCAGAATAGCAGAAAGGAGGGTTCCTGCAGCACCTTGTAGGGTGCTGGCAGCTCCTGCCCTCATGCAGGGAAGTAATGCAGGTTGGCTGTGTCAGACCTGGGATAGGAGTGACTGGGCTTGAGCGTGGCAAATTCATGAAGGTGACAGTTTTGCATCAAAGACCTGAGAACAAACAGGAGCCCATTGAAGGCTTCGCCTGAAGAAACTGGGTGCACTGTAGTTTTATGACAGACCCTGTGTGTGTGCTTGAAGGAAAAAAATGCCCAACTTTGATAGTTAAGTAAGTTGGTAAATAAGAACACTGGCTGTGCCCTTGGAAGCTGCTTGTCGGGTGGTTGTGGTTTCCCCTTGCTAGCAGCAGGATGGTGTGGGGCGGCTGCGTCTGGTGGGAGGGCATCTACTGCCACTGAGACATCTCACCTTGTTGCGGCCCTTACCTAGGAGAAGACACATGGAGATCCTCGTACGTTGGAGTGTAATGCAGATGACTAAGTGTAAATGAGAAACCCCTTTGTGTTTCAAGGCCTTAAGGAAAAGGGGGGTCTTGGCACTGTGGTATAGGAAAATGGAAGTGGGGAAATAATTCCCATTTTAGTGTGGAAAGAAAATACCCTAACACAAAGGAGGAGTCTTTCTGGTATATGGATTGCACAAGGCCTATGGACATCAATGCCATTGTATCAGCTCACTCTTCAGGTTTGGTTACATACTGTTGTAAGAACATCAGTCTGAGGACTGAAAAGTGGTTGTGTCTGCCAGTGGCTGCTAGCAGGTGCCTGGGAAAACATAGAAAATGAGTAGGAATGATGCTTCTGAAAGCTACCAGTTTCCTGGAGTAGACCAGAGATGTCTTCAGGCAGATGGCTTTGCACTTAGGGCTAAATGGATGTGTTGGTTTTTTGTGTTTTTTTTTTTTTTTTTTTTTTTTTTTGTTTGTTTTTTTTTTTTTTTTTTTTTTTTTTTGTTTTTTGTTTTTTGTTTGTTTGTTTGTTTTTAATTCTATTATCTGATTGCTTTACTGGCTCTGTATAAATGTAGCATCTGCAGAAACCAGGGCAATTAAGCCAGTCCAGTCACTTTGTGACATCTTTCAGTTTCTTTGGTTCGACTCTATATCAGATGACCAGCAGGTCGAGGGAGGTGATCCTGCCCCTCTACTCTGCTCTTGTGAAACCTCACTTGGAGTACTGTGTGCAGTTCTGGTGTCCTCAACATAAAAAGGACATGGAGCTGTTGGAGCAAGTCCAGAGGAGGACCACGAGGACGATCAGGGGACTGAAGCACCTCCATTATGATGATAGGCTGAGAAAGTTGGGGCTGTTCAGCCTGGAGAAGAGAAGGCTGCGTGGAGACCTCATCGCAGCCTTCCAGTCCCTGAAGGGGGCCTATAGGGATGCTGGGGAGGGACTCTTCATTAGGGACTGTAGTGAGAGGACAGGGGGTAATGGGCTCAAACTTAAACAGGGGAAGTTTAGATTGGATACGAGGAAGAAATTCTTTACTGTGAGGGTGGTGAGGCCCTGGAATGGGTTGCCCAGGGAAGTTGTGAATGCTCCATCACTGGTGGTGTTCAAGGCTGGGTTGGACATGGCCTTGGATGGTATGGGTTAGTGGGGGGAGGTGTCCCTGCCCATGGAAGGGGTTTGGAACTAGATGATCTTAAGGTCCTTTCCAACCCTAACTATTCTATGATTCTATAACTTCACTTAGTGTCCCCTATTTCTTATATGTGCGACAGTTAATACTCATTCCTTATTCATTTTCCCATGTCACTGCTGAGTTGGCAGACCTTGTTACAGTGCAGCTTTGTCCTGATTCTTCCAGATGGCAGGTTTAACCTGCCTGTTCCTTGCACTGAAGTACTTCAAATCACCCACTCTATCTTTCTACTTTCCTAAACACACAGTACAGAAAGAGAGGCTGCATCTACGTACGGTATTTGAGAGGAGGGTTGACCTGACTGATGACTTGCTGATTTGTTTTCTATTTCTCTTCTCACCCACAGGCTTCACCTCTTTCTTTTTTTCTTCTTTTTTTTTTTTTTTTCCCTTTTAATTGCTCTTTTGACCAAAAGTGAGAGCTGAACTGATGTTGGCAGCCATTGAGCATGCATGGTATTGACTCAGTGGATTATATACCTAGTTAGCATGACTTCTTTCATCAGAGCATGGAACGTGGGATAGGATATTGCAAATCAGTGATAGTTCCATAACAGAAGCAAGGTATAATGGAATTGTGTTTGTTTATGTTAGAAACACCAAATTTGCTGAAGGTCACCATAGCTCTCAAAATTCAAAGGGTAAGGGTTCACATCTCAAACTTTCTTTCCTTCAGGATAAAGGTTTGTGGGTAATGGGGTATTACAAAGAGATTCATATTACATAACACCTAACCTGGAGTGCACCAAAACTGATTTCATTAATTCAAAACAAAACAAAACAAAATCCAAAAAAACTTTGTCTTCCAGTAGTACTTTTCTGCTATTAATTTTCACCCTTTGCAAAGATACCAGTAGGATACACGGTTAATTCAGTCCTGCCCATCTGCTGGTTGTTTTGGCTAATGCATTAAAAATTTACTTCTGTATGATTCCTTCTAGGATGCTATTTATTAATGGATTAAGAATGGTCTTTTGAAGTGGACAGCATGTGTGCAGCAAACCATTTTGTTCAATTTAAATGAACAGAATGAAAGAAGTGCTGTTAGCCTAGTTCTTTGAAGATGTTTGGATTCAAACATTCAGTCTGAGGTATTGCTGTACTTTTTTTTCTTTTTTCCTTTCTTTTCTTTTTTTTTTTTTTTTTTTTTTTTTAATAACATGCCCCTAAACAAAACAAATTTTAAGGGTTTACTTTTACCTTTTTATATGAAGGTTCTCTTCTTCAAAGACAAAACTACCTGAGGGGCAGGTAATGCTTGTTGTGCACAGTCGCATGGTCCTGCTACATCAGCACAGTCTCTGCTGCTCTAGCAGCAATACTGCCATGGGAGCCTGTTCTGCTCCTTTGCCCAGAGGGCAGAGGTGGCTCTGCCTGTACCCACGCTATGCCCACCAGGATGGATGTGCAGGTGTGGTAGCTGCCTCTCTGGTCTGTGCTGGTAGGGAGGTTTCTGTGCAAGTTTTGAGGTAGGTGTTCCTGGAAGGAGACCCCATGGTTTCCTGCTGCTGAAAATCCTCTGAAGACAGGAGAGATGTATCCTGGGCTCCCATCTGCCTCTGTGGCAGAGAAGATGGTGCTAGAGCTTAACTGGAAGTGTTGGCACAGACCTGGGAGGTCTCTGTTGCTGCAGCATGTGAAAGTTGTCAGCATCTGTAGGTCTGTAGGTAGCTCTTATTTGCCTTCAGCGTATCGTGGGAATTTTCACGGGTCATTGTGAGAGGACAAGTAATGTGTCAGAGCACCAGTAGTGTCCCAGGCTTATTTGGCTGGCAGACTTCTTGTATAAATCCAGTTGGTCCAAATAAATAATTAGAATAGAAGTAGTAAATCCTGATGTATGCACTGAGGCCAAGAACTACTTTCTGATCTTCTGTAACGGTCCCCACTCTCAAATGGTATTTTGTGCTCCTCTTAGTTCCCACTAGGTGATCGTGATGACTGGAACCATGACAAAGGAATGAGAATAGAAACAGCAACAGCATGAGGAAAAACAGTTCAGCGGAGCTTTGTTTAGCCTCAAGTTTTCTATTAACAAGCTATATTGTGTACTTGGCAGAGGCATTCAGAATGCAATGAAAAGCATCAAAAAACAAGTTGGTGTAAGTAGAACAATAACAATGGATTTCATATGAGTGGAAGCTTCCTTTTCATAATGAAATGTGGGATTTGTGTGCACTGGCTTGAAAAAGGCATGAGAAATCTAAGGGAAAGGACTGAGGGGAGGTTGTCCTCCCCCCTAGACTTGTATTTGCTTCAGTGCCTGACTCAATCCTTTTGGGAAGAGCATGGAGGCTAGGGATGACTTCTGTAATGTGCTTTACTTTCTGCATGTATCTCCCAGCTACATGGCATAGTGATTGTTCAAAAGCATAACTGTTATTACAGCTATGCATTATTCACAAAGAGAAAAAAGTGTTAATTATTTCTGCTTGATACATTCAGTGTCAACCTGCTGTTGTAATAATTCCCTCCCCTTCTCCTCCTCCTGAATTTCTGGAAGGATTTTATTTCTTTTTGCCAGGAAATAGATCATTTCTAGTGACGAAATTGCAGTTCTTTACTGCACTCCTTTTCAAAAAGGGTGGGTCCAAATGCTACAGCTGAAAAAGTTTTGTGGCAAAGAACTATTAATTTGTTTTAGCTGTACAAAATTAGAGATGAAAACAGTATGCTTAGCCTGCCATGTAAAAAAATAATTGATAGAATAGATTTAATCACTAAAGAAAAAGGCAGTGCTATGAGTGTAACCCCCAACCCTAAAAAAGATAATTCAGAGTGAAAATACAGGACAATTTGATGGATACTCAATACTATTTTCACTGTGATACTCCATCAATATAAATAAGCTAAAAATCAAGATTTAAGATGGAAATTTTCATCAGTCCTTAGAAATACAAGGCAAAGGGTGTAGAGCCAACATCTAACAATGAAGAAGTGGAAAGAATAGAAATGAACTAGTTCTGAATGGACTGTCTACTTAACAGTATTTTCTTGATTCCTATTTTGCCTTGCTGTACCAGAAAATATTTTGATTTATCTACATGGAAAGCTTCATTAAAAATGTTTGATTTTTCTTTACCAAAACTGCTTTCTGTATCATCTGCTCCCAAGTGGAAAATTCATTTCATGTTCATCAAAAGATGGTTATGAATGGAATGGCATTGCTGAGCATAGTCAACTTTAGGGGGGTGCAGTGTTGATGACCATGTGAGGGATGAGCTGTGGTCCGCTGGAGCAGCTGTGGCTTGAGTAGACCCTCTATGTTTGCATCTCCTCGCTTTCTGTGAGCAAAGAAGTCTGCACATGTCTTTGTGCGACTTCCCCTGCTGGTTGTAGCTGAAGCATTCACACAGCAAGTGAAGCTTTTGCATAGGTGGTAGTTTGCCATTAGCTGTCAAAACAGATACTAGACCATTTACACCAGCATTTCAAAGCTACAATGAAAGAGCTCTGTTTCCAATTCAGACATGAGGCGCACGGGCTTCTTATATTTGCTCAGTATTCCCAGTTCACCATTAGACTGTGGCTGCTCTGTGCAATCTGTTTTGATCTGCTCCCATCTGCTCCAATCTGATGTTTTTTTCTGAAAAATGAAGCTGGCGGTGTTTGATTGTTGCAAAGACAATCAATTACTGAAGCTGTAAAAGTGTTCTCCCTTGTAGAGATGGAGTGTGCTCCTACCAGTCTGCTGCATTTCTTCCACGCCTTAACATTGTGCAGGTAAACTACACCACGGGCTATTGCCACAGACTCAGACTGGTACTAATAAAGCAGGTCCAGCAGATCTGCCGCTGTACGTAAGGACAAAATCCCTACTGTATTTCTTATTTTGTGAGGGGACTTTGTTAGTAAGAATGGGTGATGCATGAGTGGCTGGAAAATGGCATTGGGTAAATAGCTGTAAGTGGCCAAGTGTGAAAGAGGACAGATACTGATTTGGAGTTCCTCTGCAGTCTGTCCTGGTCTGGTACTGCTCAGTGCTTTGGGTTTTTTTGTTTTGTTTTTTTCTTGGTTTTTTTTTTTTTTTTTTTTTTTTGGGGGGGGTATGTGTATGACCTGAATGAAGGAATAGAGAATATACTTAAAATAGCATGTAATACCAAACTCGAGGAAATAGAATTCCAAAGAAACATTATGAATTGCAGAAAGCGTCCCCCCGTGCCGCTCCCAAACACCCAGTTTTACTGGTACAGCAGATTTAACAGCTAGAAGTGTAAAAACAGAATCTATGCAGACATGGAGTACAGAATAGCTCTTCAGAAGAAAATGCTGGGAGTTACCGTGCTCTGTTCACTGGAACCTCAGTGCTAGCCACATCAAGCTTTTGTGAAAAATATTAGCTCTGCTAGGATATAAGAGGAAGATTTATTTGTTTGCAAGACAGGAGGAGTCATCCCCACACTGTGCTTATTATGCTGCCAGGCGCAGCTTGGCGTATTGCAGCTAGTTGAGGCTTCAGTCTTACAGCAGGTTGCAAACCAGGCAAAAGTAGCCTGGAGAAAAGCAAAGAGTGATCAGAGGTAGATGAAATACAGTCTTGGAGAGCCTGAAAGAACTGTGTTCGCATAGGCCTACAAATATAAAATTAAAGAGGCAGATTTGGAGGTGACATCAACTTTCAGATGCAAGAGAGACCTGTGGAGCAGCAGGTAATGATCTGCTCTGTCTCCCTTCTCTAAGAACAAGAGGCAATGCAATAGAGTTACTGCAGGAAAGATGTGGCCAGAGGACACATCCTAGTGATAAAATAGTTGATTTTTAATACAGGCTTTTGGTTCATGCTGTGGGCACTGGGCCAGAAATAACAGAATCATCCCAGAACAGCCCAGGTTGGAAGGGAGCTTGAAAGGTAATCTGCTCCAAGCTTTTATGGGAAAGGAAGCCTAGATGAGATTTTCTAGCTCCCTGTCTGGGGAGGTTGTTTCAGTGATTGGTTGTTCTGAATATTTAAAAAAAAAAAAAAAAAAAAAAAAAAGATGAAAATCATGGTGCACGTCTATAATATTATGAACCTGTGACTTGCTGGTTTAGAGAAAGGGTTGAAAAAACCTCAACATCTTCATTTATTAAAAGGAGATGGTATTTTCTGGGTTGGGGGGAGGTAGGATCATCTTGTGTAGTAGAGACTTAGAAGTGTTTGCCTTTTGCTGCTGTCTTAAGGAACAAAGTTTTCTGCCAGCTAATACATGGCATTGGGAGTGAAAATGCCCTTACATGGCATTGGGAGGGAAAGCATACACATGTTGCTGCATTAGGCTTCAGATCTAACTATGGTAGACCCTGAATGCTTCCATGTACTTTAGCAGTAGTTTAGACTTTCAGCAGGTGTATTTTGAGAATACCAGTACCTGCTACCAGATGTAAATAAATACTACTTACTTCTACCTTTTAAATCTCCATATTAATAAATACTGTATTCCCCTGGATTACAATTATACTTTGTTCCTCTGACAT
Source organism: Amazona ochrocephala (assembly GCA_039720435.1). Lineage (NCBI taxonomy): Eukaryota > Metazoa > Chordata > Aves > Psittaciformes > Psittacidae > Amazona > Amazona ochrocephala. The sequence goes on along the minus strand of CM077881.1, from coordinate 49,325,558 downwards.
AGCAATTACAGCATGTACATGTGAATCTTCATTTATTATTGTCCAACTTTAGGCTTTGTAAATAATGAATGTTTTGGAAAACTGCTTACACAAACTATTCTTTTAATAAAGCTGTCCCAATGAGAAGTTAGTGGTGAAAAGCAGTTAAATGATACTGTTAGGCAGAGATGACAAAGACATATCAAACTGTTCTAAGAAAAATACTGATTAATGCTATTTAGCTGTAAACTTACTGAAGTTTAGAGGCTGCTCTTGTGATCTTTATGGGACCCGTGCCTTAACTTTCAAGGAGTGATTAAGTGCCACAGCATGCTGGCTGCTAGGTGAATTATCTTCAGACTAACATTTACCTAAATAAGCAATTTCCCAAGTTACTAATATGCCTTTTAGTTTCCCATTTGTCACAAACTGCATTTTTCCCCTATGTATGGGTAGGTCACAGAGTGTTCTTAGTGTGTTCGTATCAGGAGAGCTCCCTCACAGAGGTGTATAGTGGAGAATTTTCTGCCAGTGCTGGGCTGTTGTGCACTTTTACTGCCAATGCCATTAAGAATGCTAACCTGACCCTCATAAAAGCACATAAATTAAGTACCTCCCATTTTGAGAATCCCCTCATAGTGAGGGAGGAAATACTAATGAATGTTGCTGCCATATTTACTGGCCTCAGGAACGGTACAGCTGAGATTGTTCCAGAGGGTTCCTACACATCCCTAAAAACAAGGTAAAATCAATTAAAAGACATATAAATAGGTTTTTAAGTCAAGATGCTTATCTGAGTCTTAGGAATAATTCTAAAATTGAGTTGGTACTAGGAGCAAGCTTTCTTAGTGTAATAACTGAAGAAAAATAATAAATTTTGAATTGTGATCCCCTCCACTCCCACCTTCCCTGCGTGAAGCCTGTAGAAATAGTTAATGTTTTGCTTGGATAATTCCCAACCTCCTTGTGAGCAATATATTAAAAATACTTTTAAACATTCATAACTCACAAGGGCTGCATTGACAGGTGTGACTTGAATTGGTCTGAGTTTTTGCTAAGACTTACCCTTTTTTTTCCTTTGAGAAGTTTTTGCTTATTTTACTTAATACCTCTCAGCTTCTGATATTTGTGTTTTGCTAGGTCTAACATATTGGACTCCTTTTGCAACAGCTGCATTGAGGGGTTTTTTTAAGCTTTCTGCTCTACTGTTCAGAACTGCTTCTCTTCCTCTCCCCCTTTTTTATGTATTGAATTAGACAAACTATGAATTCCTTTCTGACTAAAAGAAAGATCCAAGAGTTAGGAAATACCAGATGGTGGCACTGGTCTGTTTACATCTGACAAGTCTGGATCATGCAGTGAAACTAAGTAGTTTATGCAGGGTGTGCTGCATACCATCCTAATTTTTTCTGGTTTAAGCTGCACAGCTGGAATGAGGAGGGTGGCATACTTTTATGCTTATCTTTAGAGAGAGCTTAAAGAAGGTGAGATGTGTATCTAAGGGAGCAGGAAAGATAAGCCATGGCAGTCTCTGACTATTAGTAAGACTATTATTTTCTGTGTTTGTACCATGCCATTACATTTCTTTTCATTTGAAATGTAGTTTGTATGCCAGCTGAGCTGTGCCAGCTTATACTAGAAGAAGCTGTAGTTGTGAGTCTTAAAATCAGACAGGTACCTTTGATTCTGAGTCTCAAAATAACACCTGTTACAGCCCTGAGGCTCACACAGCATTGTCCTGTGCTACATGCAAACAGTACAACAGAAAATTTGCTGACCATCTGTGCTCCTCTATAATCTGCAGAGCAAACCTTCACACAGGGACATGTCCCAACACTGCAAAAGGGGCAGGAGATGGGACCTGCACCTTGGGTTTCATCCACAACAGGAAGTCAACTCTGAACCCGTAAGGTGTGTTTCTTAATGATGCTGTCAACACATTAGTCTCGAGGCAGTTAAAATTCTGGTGACCTTACTAAAAGCAAGGTGAATTGGAAAGGTTCAGACATAGTGCCTTATTTGATTTGATGAGAAGTTAACTGCCTTCCAAAGCCACCTGTGACCATTGTTTCAGGGTGCTTCTTTATTTTATGTCTTGAATAAAGTGGTGGTGAATGTTTTCAAGTCGCCATAGCCTCTGTATGTAGTGCATTCCGTGGTTACTGAAAGAAAAAAAAAGAAGTTGAAAGGCTGTTGACTTCACATAGCATGCACTCTGTCTTCACATATCTTCAGGAAATTTAGGGTTCCTACCTACGCAAGGTTTTGTCCACATCTGTTCTGTCATAGCTCTAGTGCATAGTTCAGATTTATAATAAAGCTTTGACCCTCACTCTGAAATCAGAATTTTTTTCTTTGAATTACTGGACTGAGATTTTGCCTTTTCTTTGGTATTAAGTCAAGCTACATTTTCTATTCTTGAAAAAGTGAGAAAAGCTCCCACTTGTCCCATAAGGCATAGTTGTTACTTATGTATTGATGACTGCAAGAGAAACCAGCAAAAAGTAAATTGATGTAATGACCAATGAGTATGTTGTTATTCAGTGGGAAAGTTGGATGTTGAGTGTGTGCTAAGAAAGGTTGGTGGCTTTTTAATTAAATATGTTTCAAAGTTTCAGTCTGAAGGAAGTATAGACCATGGATCAAAATAGAGCCTGAAAGTTACAGTGTGAAATTGTAGGATGTCTGTGTAAATAGTGTGTGCTTTTCAAGTGACAGAATTTAGTAGCAGCTATTACACATTTTCTGCTTTCTTAGCAGCACCTGGCATTCTGTAGACTCAAGCCTTTATCAAACACTTGAAAAATACTTTTTCCACTTTTACCATTTTTTTACAATTTACTTTCCTTTTGTCCCTTAACATGACCTCAGCTGTGAGCAGTTAGGAGAAGGAACATTATATGGCTTCTTGCAAGCTGGCATCCTGACAAATGGCACTAGTTTGCAATGTAAGTTGTATCAGTAGCAAATTGAGCTCTTTGGCCTGAAGTAATATTTAATGGCATATAATTTTTAAGTTGTTTGGTTTCGTTTTTTCTTGCAGGGAAATGCAGCGTGCGTTTCATGTCAGCTCTTGAGCTGATCATGTGCTAAAAGCTGCCCTTCTGATTTCAGTTAAAGCGCTTTTATAACCAGAAACTTGTAAAAGTAAGACCTATGGTTACTGTTTTTCATCTTATTTGAGGTATTTAAACTGTTTCGTCAGTGCACAGGTATTGCATCATCTTATTGCTCTTGTGTTAAGTAGGATACATAAGGATCAAAATGAGTATGAATAAAACCAAGGAACTTAGGTCATGGCTTACTACTTGAATAAAATTAGAGTTACTGCTTTCATTCTCCATTGTTGGTTCAGACTGTTAGGGGTTACTTTGGAGACACAGGTGGTCAGGTGTGGTGCAAGGAAAAGCAAGCATAACATCATTCTTCCAAAATGGAGGGGAGAACCCTGGAATGTTTAATGGTATATGCTTAAACTGGAAGAGTTTCTCTTTGTCAGTATTGATCAAATGAGGAGATAAGTTATAGTCCACGCTGACACAATTTGTGGTTGGTAAACTCGTCTGACTTCCTTCTAAGCAGTAAAAATAGGACTTCATTACAGGAGAAGCAGGGGCAGTAAGTTTAGTGAAGCTTTTGACATCCTATGTAAGATTCCCTAAAACCAGCAGTGGTAAATTAGAAATACTCATGAAGTAACTGCAGCTAGATGCAGCTTTGGCTGAAGATTGCTAAATGTTTTGGTATATGACCTAGCTGGCAAGTCTATAGAGTAGTAGAACAGATGGATTAGGAGTGTGACTGATGAGAAAAACTGTCCAGAGAAATAAAGACAGAAGGTGGTAGAGTGATTGGGTGGGGAGAGGATGCCCAAAATGGATTTTGAAAGCAGAACAGTCTTATTTGTTCCAGCTATCTGTAGTGGTTAGAACAAAAAGCTAAAAAGCCAGATTTCAGCAAGAAAGGTGCAAGGTAGGAGTTGAGAACTTCCTTAGCAGTAAGACAGCACAAGGAACAGTGCCTGTGGTTTAGGCTCCCCACTGTCAGAAATCATCAAGGCTAAATAAAAACTGTCAGGACACAGAGGCTGCAATACTGGCTTCTAGGGAAATCACTGGTGCAGCAAAAACCAGAGATTTAGGAGGCCTTCTCTCGCTTTTTTTTTTTTTTCCTTCTTTCTTTTTTTCTTAAGGAAAATTCTGTAGTTATTTAAGTAATATGGAGTAAGATACCTGTGAAAGAGGTATCAAAACAGCCCACAAATTGGTCTGTAAACCTGCTCTGCTTTAAACAAATCCCTGAAGCAAATTAATGTTTCAAAGTGGTCTTTGCTAGAATACAGATCACAAAATAGTTCTGGCACAGTATTCTGTCATTACATATGTGGGCTTTGTTTTTTTTTCTTTTTTACAAGAACAAAATAATTTGCAGATAAAAGGATTCCTCAAATAAGATATTTTTCTACTTTTTATTCATGCAGGCATGACAGTAATTATATTCCCTTCAAGGTGCTTGTGGTTCCATTTGCTCTCTTAGCTACACTTAATATTACCAGTACGTTGCCCTTATTCAAAATTTAGTCCAAGGAAAGGCATGTAATACTTGAGCTAATGATGTGTCTTGTTTTTTTAGATGCTTGCATATATGGTAACTCAGTTGTGTGAATTCCAGACATGATCAGTTTTGCATCAGGTTGTAAGTAAGTAGACCAGAAAGCCAGCGTTTCTTACAATTACTGATGCTTGGTTGCCCAGTTTCTGCAATGAGTTAGTCAAGTGAGAGAGCAATAGTAAAAATAGAAGTTTTAATGCCTACAGTCTGAAGAACCTCAGCTCTTGCATTTTCACTGGTGAATGCTTGTTTATCCTGCACAGATATGCTTCATTACTTTAGTTATAGTTTAAAAAGCACAAGCAAGTCAGTGTGTCATTGTGATTCAATTCAGACTGACAGAAAATACTGGAAGGCTGATAGGGAGGGGAGAGTGCTTCTATCTCTTCTAATACGGACAAATATAATTTCTAATATTACCACTGTGGGCTCTGTGACCTGAAACTTCTTGGGAGAAGATGTCAGGCTGTGCTTTGACCTGCAGACCATCCAGAAGAGTCTGGGTATAACCAGTTGTTGTGTAAGCTTTTAAGCAGAGGCAGCGTGGCATTTCTATTTTCTCTGGTGCTTGTGCTCTAACTTCTCTTTTGACTCAAATGTTGAATTGTACCTCAACCATTTCATGAGTTGCTGCCTAAAGGTATTGCAGTTGGGGCCTGTTGTCAATACCAGGAGGTGATCAAGGAGGTGAGCAGTCTTGCAGGCACCCTAGGGGACAAGGGCTCAGGTCTGTGGGAACCATTTCTCTGCAGGGACAGTGGATATGTCCAGTGAGATTCAGTCTCATTTATTATCGCAAGAAGCGTCAACTGGGACCATTTTGATTGACAGTTACTTAATTCGGAGTAAAAAGCTGTTGCTCTGTCATGTGACAAGAAGGAAAGTAGACGTAGGATGATGTGTTTTAGTTTCTAGGGGGAAGCTTGAGTTTGCATTAAGTTGAACCAATCTACCTGGTTTACCTCCCACTTGGCAAATGGGTTGTGCTGTCTGCTAGACATGACCACATTAAGTCTGTATGTTTTATGAACACTTGATGTAATTTTAAGATTCTAAGAAAATGTCTCTGAAAAGATAACGTATGAAAATCAATAGTTCTTTTCGATGTCATCTTGTTTATGAGCTAGAAGCAGAAAGAGGGTTTGCTGGAGCAGGGCTAAGATCAATAGCTCTGAGAATTTTAATTGGACCTTCTTTTACTACTAGCTGAGTGCCGTCTGCTTTTAACTCTGTAAGAGTAAAATATAAGACCATTTGGTGACTGGTGACTTCTCCATCCTTCAGTCCTATTGGAGCCACTTGTGGACTATCTCAGATGGAAAGTGGAAAGAAGGGAACTGAGAAGTGATGTGATTCTTACTACTGTCATATAATTTCATTTAAAATAAACAGGAAGCCAAAATAATGGGAAGTTAAGCTTGGTTAATATATTCCTTTTTTTACTGTCATTTTATCTTTTCACATTGTCCTTGTTTCCAGTCCAAGTGAGTTTTCCTGCACCCCCCCTACCTTTTACACATGCATACATGTGTCACCTTACTTTGCAGTGTATGCATGCAGTGTGTTAATAAAATCACAATCTGCATGGACCCTATGGAATGTGGAGATGATGATAAAAAAAGTTACATCCATATTTCCTTATAAAGAAACAGTCTTTTCTCAGTTTGATTAACCCTTCTCTTACCCTGTGATTGCAAATGATGGTGGCCAAAATGAGTTTACGCTTCCTTTTTCAGCCACCTATATAAAAAACTCTTTTGAAATGCTCTTAGTAACATTCATGTGTCGTTTTGGTTTCATCCTCTGTAAATGTGCAGGGCCAGGTAAGTCTCTTTTTCCTCCAGAAGTCTCACTGGGATCACTGCTACTGTGGTTTCTTCTTCACAATCCCTCTGTGTCAAGTTCAGTATAACATAATTTATATACTGCCCTACGCTTTTCCGAAATCCTCTTGGTGAGGCAGCTCTGTCTTCTGGCAGTGTGTGAGTGTTAAGGGGAGGAAGACTTTTCACAGCATATAAAACTCCAAGAGGACCACTTACTCCCTCCTGCCAAAGGTCCCAACCTGCCCTTTAACTGCTCTTAGTTTCTTATCAACTGTGAACTGGTGGTGAGGGATATGTTTATTCTTTCTTCTGCCTGCACCCATGGAACTAGATCTCATCTGAGATGACCACTCCCCAAAAGTTTACTGCAAGAAGGACAATGTGGTGTTACTGCTCTGTCTATACCCTGCAGGTTTCCATTGAGGAGGAACTTTTACCTGCTGACATGATTTTTATAAACAAGACCAATACCAGGTTGCATTTTTACAGTGTCTGCTAAATAACAGACAGGTCGCTACTTCTTCCAGGATGTCTGTCTGTGAAGTGGTGATGGGATTTGTCAGAATGTGACTTTTCATTTTGTGTTTTGCAGTAGGTTGGGAGGTAGGGTTCTTTCTGCTGTTTGTGGTGACTTTTAAGTAGAAATGTTGAATGCTGTGGTGGTCTCTAATTTTTAAAATTCCACAATAGCGTAATTTTACTGACTCAAGTGGTATTTTTCCCAATGTATAAGAGACTTCTCTGGAAAGGAGAGGATCTGTTTTGTACCAGCGAGGACAGATTGTAGTTGAAGACTGTATTTTATGAATATATGGATTTCCTCTCATTTTATTTGAAAATACAGCTGCTGGCATTTTATACTGTTCTTGTAAAAGGCACAATACGAAAATTACAGCCTGGGAGGGAGGAGAGGTTATCATGGTTCCTGTTTCTGGTCCTGTTCCAGAGGGTGCTGTAGAATTAGTAGAGGCTTGATGGTAAAACAGAAGGATTTGGGGAGTTCAAAAATGTAGTGCAGCCCATTGTGGCAGCTTTGTAAGTCATGATCAGAAATGTCTGTGATTCCTTTGTTGAGACTTTTTATTGCTCATGTAGTCTCTTTTTTCCATAGCAAAGTCCTGACCAGTGCCAGCCATTGCACTTCCCTTTCTTTAATAGAAGCTGGAGCACATCAGCATCTTTACACTGGTTAAGCTGCTTAAGCAGCTGAGTTGCAGCATGGCAAAGTTCTGATTCAGGATGTTTACGTTCAGCTACTTGGGCTTGTTTATGGGAATCCTTTGACTCAGGCAACTGCAGGAAACTATGACCTCACACCAATTGTGGTATTTTTCTTTCCCCTCTGAGGTTTTTCACTTGTGAGACGCCGCCTCGTCATCCAACTGATGTGTCTGTAGGACTCCTGAACTACAGCTGGCTTGGGGCTAGTACTGCATACAGGGCCAGAGGGGTTTCAGTCTGTATTCATGTAGCCTGTACCTAACTGTACAGACATGCTTTGAGTGTGATCTGTAAAGTGCAGTTGTGATTTCAGGGTGTATGTACAGATTTTTTTTCATGGAAAAATTAGAGTTGTAAAATTATAAAACACTTGGATGGGGGAAGCACAGTAGCGCACGCAGTTGCAGAGCTACCCTAAGGAAGGGACATGTTTTGTTGGTTTTGGTAGATACTGCTCAGCAGTTGCGGAGTTCTGGAACATGTGTTCAGTCATACTTTTCATTTATAATTTTAATTTTACCAAGAAACTTGCTGCTTATATTCTAAAAACTTTGTCCATTGTCACTTCTTCAAAATATGCAAGTAGAAAAGTGATTTATTTTTTATATTTGTTTCCATCAAATCTTTTCGCAACTGATATCTAATCTTCCATTCGCTGTCACTCCAAGACTACTTTTGGCATTACTGCTTTTCAATTCAAGGCATCTCATTGACTCCATATTTCAGATTCATTCCAGATTATTTTTCACTGAATGATTTTATCAAGTTTCAGGCCAGAAGCTCTCATAGAGTTGTAAGCTTCTAAAGGAGGGAAAGTGCTGACATAGCCTTAAATTTGTTGTATGGCAAATGTTACACTGTAATTACCTTTATCTATCACCAAACTCCCTTTCAGAGGTCTGGCTGTGTGCCATGTGACTCCTGATGGAATGCTCTATTACACTGAGATTTTTCATAGGGGAAAAAAACTCTAAAGCAAGGTGGGGTTGGACATAGCCTTGGATGGCATGGTTTAGTGGGAGGTGTCCCTGCCCATGGCAGGGGGGTTGGAACTGGATGATCTTGAGATCCTTTCCAACCCTTACTATTCTATGATTCTATGATTCTATGATTCTATGATAAAGTACTTCTATATGAGTAGTCTTAGTGTTGGTGACAGGCTGTTGAGAAGAAGAGAGATGGTGGCGAATTGCAGGAGGAAATACTCTGTGGCATTAGTGGTAGATCTGTACAAATTATTTTTTCATACCACTCTGTCTCAACCACGCTACTATGTGTCTTCCAGATGCTTTGACAAGTCAACATCTGGCATAAACTGTGAAATTTAAGCAAATAGTATGTGTATTTTTATTATGCACAGGAGTATTGGACAAAGACATTGAAGTTGGCAGACACCAGGCAATCTGCGAAGTGGAAAGCAATATAATAATGTTAGTGTGCTATTGCACTTAAGCTAATGCACCTGGCAAAGTACAGCTCTGTAGTTCTGGCACGAGTCTGCATAGAAGATGTTCTGCTGATTTCATGAGTGATATGGAGTGCATGGACTGTTTCATATCCTTGGGTACGTGCTCATTTGGTTGCTCTGTCATCTGGCCAACACTGTGAATTGTGTGGGTTTGGTTTGTCAGCTTCATGTCCTTAAAACAAAGGTAAAAGAAAGGAGCCCTGAACTGAAAAAGATTGGGGAAGGGTGAAATTCACACCAAGTATGAAGGGGTAGGTGCTCCCATAATGCAAAGATTTCAGGTGCAGGAGGAGAGGCACAGTACTAAAGCAGTTTTTCTATGGCAACGCAGTCTTATTTTCATATTGCAATATCACAACACCTCATCCTTTGTCTGTTTTTTATATTAATCATAGAATCATAGAATAGTTAGGGTTGGAAAGGACCTTAAGATCATCTAGTTCCAACCCCCCTGCCATGGGCAGGGACACCTCCCACTAAACCATGCCATCCAAGGCTATGTCCAACCCCACCTTGAACGCCGCCAGGGATGAAGCATTCACAACTTCCCTGGGCAACCCATTCCAGGGCCTCACCACCCTTACAGTAAAGAATTTCTTCCTCATATCCAATCTAAACTTCCCCTGTTTAAGTTTGAACCCATTACTCCTTGTCCTCTCACTGCAGTCCCTCATGAAGAGTCCTTCCCCAGCATCTCTGTAGGCCCCCTTCAGATACTGGAAGGCCGCTATGAGGTCTCCACGCAGCCTTCTCTTCTCCAGGCTGAACAGCCCCAACTTTCTCAGCCTGTCTTCATACGGGAGGTGCTCCAGTCCCCTGATCGTCCTCGTGGCCCTCCTCTGCACTTGTTCCAACAGTTCCATGTCCTTTTTATGGTGAAGATACCAGAACTGCACACAATACTCCAAGTGAGGTCTCACGAGAGCAGAGTAGAGGGGCAGGATCACCTCCCTCGACCTGCTGGTCACACTCCTTTTGATGCAGTCCAGGATATGGTTGGCTTTCTGGCCTTCAAGCATGTAAAGCACAGATAAAAGGAACACTTAAGGACAACATTGAAAACCTGTTTGGGAGCTCTGTGTGTGTATTACATATGCACAGAAACGCTTTTTTGGATTAAGTAAAATAAGCATATTTACATGTTCCTTGTCTTCATTGTCTTAAGTGACTCTTGTATGGTTGCTGTCTGCTGTTAAACTGGTAAGGACATGGTGCATCCATTACTGAAATGTAGCCATGATTAATGCTGTCTAACGTGTATGGGAGCATTTCATGTGCAGGTGCTATGTAAATAGATGAAGAAGGAAAAGAAGAGAAAATATATTGGAGAATATTAATATTTTGGGCGCAGGTGGCTACTGAGGTAAATTAAATTTCCACAGGAAGCTAAAGGGAAATTGTTTTTTATATTTGGGTCACCAGAGCTAGTTTAGAGTATGAGATTGCTTTTTGAGTATCTTTACATTCCTGCTCAGTACTTTGTTTTGGTGGCTAACGCAGTTCTGATTTCTGCCTAGCATATGCCATAGGAGGTACACTTTTAAAAAAAAAAAGGGAAAAGTGAACTAAGCATGTTATAATTGCATTTCTTGCTCTGCATGTTTAGTTGTTTGTCTTACTACAATGTGAAATATTCCAATCATGTTGTGTTTGGTTGATTCTTCAGTAGAAATGAATAAAGACTAGTGTGTTGAGAATTGAGGAAATGGTTTCTAGCCCATTACGCCTTTATGAAATAGTGAAGGTACTAAATACTGTTAAAGACACACAAGATAAAATAACATTAAGCAGGAGTGAAACAAATTCAACTACTTTGTAATGGACTAATAGAGTCAACTGAGGGGAATAGCTGATGTGTTGAAGTGGGGGCCCTATTTCAGTGCAGAGCTGCTGTATGTAAGAGAAGCTGTGCAGTCCCACAGCTTTGATGACTGAAATGTGCCCACCAAAGTATGAAGAGATGCATCTAGGGGGAGAGGGTAGGCAGGGGAGATTTTGCCATTGAATTTTTTGCCAGAAAAGAGTCAAAATGACTTGAAATATGACATGAAGCATCTCTTCTGGCTTAGGATATTCTTCTGTGAGTTCCAACAGGTCACCTTGAGGAGAGGTGGTAGGGAGTTTTGGCACTGAGTGGGTAGGTTTGCCCTTATGTGCCCCCTAACTTTCTGCCTCCTGAAAAAATAAGCAGTTTGTCTACAGTAGGACACAGTATGTTTAAAAAAAAATAAAACAAAAAAAAAAAGGGAAAAAGCTCGAACTCTTTAATTTTAACATGCAAAATGAGCTGCAGCTGGGATTTGAAATGGTGTTGTCTTCTTGAACTGCCTTCATCTGTATTGAACATGAGCACTCTGGCCTTTCTCCTGGAGGAAGGGGGAACTAAAGGTAATAGCTGGTGATTAGCTCATCCTGTAGTGTGGTTGGTTTGAAAGATAAGAGCCTTATCAAATTTCTGCAGCAATCAGGTGGTAGTTATGTGCTGAAAATTGCAAAATATAATTCTATTGGTTTAACCTTCAATCATCTATAGCAATTCTAAAAGAACTTAACTGTTGCAGCTCAAACTAAGTCAAGTGTGACAGTCTACATACCTAGGCTTGAACATGTGTATTGTGAACTGTATTTCAGTTCTGTGAATATAATAGAGTGGTTTGTTTTTTTTTTGTTGTTGTTGTTTTTTTACCTCATGTGCTTTAAGTCACTTTTTAGTGTACAGCTGCTATTCTACAGGGTGGGATTGCTGGGAAAGTTGGCTTTTGCTATCATGTCATTAATGGGTGGGTGCATGGCCCTTTGCTATGCAGCCTTCCAATACCTGAAGGGGGCCTATAGGGATGCTGGGGAGGGACTCTTCATGAGGGACTGTGGTGAGAGGATAAAGGGTAATGGGTTTAAACTTAAACAGGGGAAGTTTAGATTGGATCTGAGGAAGAAATTCTTTACTGTGAGGGTGGTGAGGCCCTGGAATGGGTTGCCCAGGGAGGTTGTGAATGCTTCATCCCTGGGGGCGTTCAAGGTGGGGTTGGACATAGCCTTGGATGGCATGGTTTAGTGGGAGGTGTCCCTGCCCATGGCAGGGGGGTTGGAACTAGATGATCTTGAGGTCCTTTCCAACCCTAACTATTCTATGATTCTATGATTCTATGATTATGGCTGGAAGCCATCTATTCGGGCTGAACCTGGGTTATTAGTGCTGGGTTGCCCAGAGGATCTTGTCTACATACTGTTTTAAAAACTATTTTCAAAGACACCTTCACATAGGCATTGATTTGACCATAGTTCTTGCCTTCTGCTCTTCAGGTTGAATCTAGAATAGTATTTTCCCTGACATGACAAAGAAATGTCAATATGAGCAGGTATAATTCACAGTTTATTATACTTTTAAAGTCTTTAGAAGAAATAGTAGGATCCAGTGGGCTCTTGATTGTTTATATAAGACCTACTTGGGAGTTACAGTAGACCTTACTCTGTTGGTTTTGGTTCTTGTTCTTCTGTTGTTAAAATGAGAAGTTAACTTCCATTTCAGGACATCAAATGATGTCTGCAAGACTTTCTCATCTCTAAGTCTTGTTTAAACTTAGACTTCTTTCCTCAAAGCACTTAGCTCTGTTTTAATATACCTTTATTGGTCATTTGAAACCCTGTATATTTCTAAACATGAACCCACTGTGCATACAGAAGAAACATTCAGTGTGTTTAAGTGCAAGAATTTTCTTCTCACTGATATTTATCTAATGTGAAATACAAAAGCAACTGAGACCTGCTGTTTGCATCTGTCACTTTTAGAAATGGAAGTCCAGATTGAACGGCATCTGTGGTGTTTGAGTACTCTGGAAAATGTTGTTGTGCTTGAGCATAATATGTTTGAATGCATTAAGAATGTTTGTCTTGGAGTAGCTAGTTCAAATGTATGGAGACTGACATGATGTTTTCCTGCAGTAGAGGACACACTACGCTGCAGGCTGTGACTGAGGGCGGCAGAAGACTCAGAGCTAAACTACTATTCTTCCATTGAAGAATCAGTCAGAAAAGCCAAATGTTTCTCACATTTCTTACCTAATATGATAACAGAGATGTTCCAATATGATTCTCTCTGCTCTTTCCAGGATGTAGACTTGTATATTTTTAATTTCAGATCACTTTCTAAAAAAGATGGGATAATATGATGCAGTGAGGATATCATTTTCCCTTTTTATGTGGGAGAAAATGCAAGGAATCCATTTGGTTTGCATCTTCTTGCCTTAAACAGTTACTTCTGTGGAGCTCTGGGATTCGACGTGATGATTAGGGCTTGCAAGGAATTAACCAAGTAACTATTTGTTGAGGGAATATAGTTGTTTTCCTTTGCACTCAAACTCCACATCCATTTATAATTAGGGTGAGTATATATTAGCTTTGTTTACATGTACTAGCTGTTCCACCCTCAATAGGCATTAAAAAAAAGCAGCTTCACTGTCATCATTCTAAACAGGTTTTAATGTCTCAAAAGGGTGAACTTGAAACAAAAGACATGATAATATGGGCTAAATTTTGGGAACCTTCCATGAACATTTATATTTAACATATTTGTGGCAAGATGGAGACATCTGGAGTGATCAAATATGGTGCTTTTTACTTTGAACCTCAAATAGGTTCTTGTGGATCTGTATATCCATTGCCTGCTTTCATATGAATTTTTGATGAATTTTATTACTGGCATTTTAGTTTTGTGCTCATTCATGGTGACATGAGGAGAATAGAGCCCCAAAGGATTAGTCAGATGACATTGCAGCTTTTCAAAATACATGATGCCATCTCTGCGTAGCAGTACAGTTTCCACAGCTGGACTTACTGGTGTGAAAGCTGACTGATGAGTGTTGCTGCGTTTATGGAACTGAATGTGTAGGAAATAAAGCAGCCAGAAAGCAAATAGCCAGAAAGCATTGTTACCAGCAAATATGAACAACATGGGATAAGATGGGCTCTCTTGACCTTCCTAGCTGCTAGTGCAAAGGTGGAGAGAAGGGGAAAACATCACCTACATCTTGCCTGTCCCTAACAGCAGTATGACATATACAGCAAAAGTACCTTAGGTGTGGTATAGATGCTCAGCAATGGTTCCTCCTTATGCACACAGCAGCATCAGAAAGACAAGGTGTGTGCTTCTTGTATAGCTGTATGATCTGCTGAGACAGTGTGAGCAACGAAAGAAGAGCTGCAGGTCTTTGCCAGGGAAATGGCCTTTGTATTCTCGGGGGGGGGGGGGGGGGGGCGGGGGAGGGGGAGCATTCTGTGCTCACTGCAGTTGGACTAGCTGTGTTTTCCAGTTTGGCTTTGGCAAATCATCAGCCACTAATTCTGCGACTTTCTGCAACATAATTATACTAACATGGGTTCCTTCTAGAAGCCTGGGGTAGCTTAAACTGAAATGTTTATGTAGTTAATAAATTGCTCTTGTATTACTCTAGTGTTGCACATCCTTGGTTTACAGGCAAAGATTACAACACTTACTGTGCTGGGTGCAGGTTGGTTTGTTTGGGGAGTTTGTTTTCTTTTAAGGTGCGCAGTCAAAAAAGGCAGTGACTTTCTGGGAAATAGGTGGCGGCAGTACAGCTAAAATAAGTGAATCCAAAAGTGTTTATCAGTAAAGCTAGAGGGGAGAAGGCAGAACAGCAACTGTGAAATGCTCAGGTCACTGAGGGCTAAATAAGTGAACTTCAGCAGACAGGGTTTTGAATGCCATATCTGAAATTCAGCTGTTGGGGTCAGAGGGGGACTGCTCTGCACGCAGAGCTGGTGGGGAATGTGGCAGGGTTTGGGCAGGGTGTTAGCTTCTATATCTGCAAGTGGTAGTGTAGGACTTCAGTCCTCCCACCCTTGGAATCCCACCTTTATGGCAGTTTCACCTCTGGGGCTCATTAAAGAGAGGGTTCACTGGTCTGCTAGCAATGTTACTGTCTTGGGACTTGACATAAAACTATGGGGTTTTATGCTTTGAGGTTGGTTTCTTTCACAATTCTGTTGGGTATCTATGAGTTATTTTAGTTTTAGGGTTTTTTTTCTCTTGTTAATTTGGAGTCTACTGGGATGGAGTAGGGGATGTGTTTCATTTTAGCTGCTGGCAAGTGCCTGGTGCAGCTCCTTGCTTCACAGGGACGTCCAGGTTTCCGTTAAACTTGAAGTGGGCTCCTGTAGTGGTTTTGCCTAAAGAAACAGTAGGGGAGAGAGAGAACAGGTTCAGGGCTTCTGCTCTCTGCTGCCGCCAAGAGCCTATATGGTGTGGATGGGACCGACAGATGCTGGAGTCCCAGGAGGTAGGTGACTGCAATAGCAGTGACTGGCACTAGCCTAAAGGAAATGATAACCAAGGAGTCCTGGCATGTTCAGTTAACTCCTCCTGCACTGCTTCACAGGGATTATTTATTATGCTGCAGTAGTGAAATATGTATCAAAATATCCACTGAAACTTGCTCTATCTGTGGATGAAATCTGGAATAAAAAAACTGCACTTTGAAGGTTGACATAAACTACAGAATAAGAATTTGAAAAGCCCGAAGTAAGGTTGTTTATTGTGGGCTTTGCAGGTGTGGGGTTTGGTGTGTTTTGATTTTTGTTTTATTTTGTTTTTCAAGTGTTAATTTGAAATTGTGTCTTGCATGAGATCTACAAGAAAGGCAGACGCATGAAGCTCTATACTTCTCAGGTTCTTGGTATTCTTAGGCTGTATGCAGTTCAAATCCTGCCTTACAGGAGAGGTATTAAGATTCAGACAAAGAAAAAGTGAACTTGGAATGTATCGTTGAGTGCAATAACATTATGAGGACACTTTAAATAGTGAGTAAATGTGCTCTTACAAAATCAGTCATAGCTTTTAGAGCGTTTGATGTCAATCATCTTAGCAGCACAGCAAATGCTAAAGAAGTTTCATATTATAGGTCTAAGTAAAATGGAGACAGTCAGTGGCACAGAATGGTCCTTAGATCCAGCAGGCAGTAACACGTTGTAGAATTGGGTTTAGACAAAAGGAAGCATGGGCTGTATCGTGTTAATGCCTTTCATGCATGTAAATTGTCTTCTGCCTTTAAAAAAATAATAAAAAGAAATGGAAGCAGTGGATGGACACCACCTGTACTGCTAAATGAAGTGCAGTTCATAGTGTTCGGTTTTCTCTGTTGATGGGAGTCTTCCTTTGATTTACTGCCCTAAGAAAACCACCTGCAGAATAATCCCTATATTCTTTTAAGCTTCGTTACCCATTTACCCTGGCTGTTCTGGTTTGTTTTACTGACATGTTGAGCAGCTGTTGTTCCAAACATACAGAAACATAAATAAAATGAGAAAGAGAGGCTACCATCAAAAAAAAAAAAAAAAAAAAAAAAAAATAAATGCCCAGCTGCAAAGCTAAAACTAGCTCTTGAGGCTGCATCAGCTGTAGAGCTGTAGGAATGGCTGTTACATGCTAACATTCAGAAACTAGAGGGAGGGAGAGGAAGCACGAGAAAGGGATGGGAAGAAATAGAACAATTTAGCACAGTACTGAATTTCTTCCCTTGCCAAGGCATCACCCTGTGTTCTTCCGTGACATCAAGCTGATTGTATAGGATGCATCTTATACTTAGCATGGCAACTTGTGCTGGCTTTGGCTGGGATAGAGTTATTTTTCTTCCTAGTAGCTGGTACGGTGCTGTGCTTTGGCATTAGTCTTGAGAGTAATGCTGATAACACACTGGTGTTTTAGTTGTTGCTAAACCTTCAGTGCTTACCCTGATCAAGGACTTCTCAGTCTCTAATCCTCTGCCAGTGAGGAAGGGCACAAGGAGATGGGAGGGAGCAGAGGCAGAACACCTGATCCAAACTAGCCAAAGGGACATTCCACACCACAGCATGTCATGCCTGGTGTACAAACGGTGGAGGAGTTACCAGGAAGCGACTGATCACTGTTCAGGGACCAGCTGGCTATTGGTCAGTGGGTGGTAATTGTATTGTGTATCACTTGTCTGTCTTAGGTTTTATTCTTTGCTCTCTTTGTATTTCCCATTATTATATTTATATTCAGTTATGAAGCTCTTCTTATTTCAGCCCACTGGTTTTGCTTTTCTTTTATTCTTCTCCCCATCTTGGCAAGGTGGGGGGAGCGGGTAAGCGGCTGCGTGATACTTAGTTGCGGGCTACCTTAAACCACAGCACAACTGTACAGCCTTCCTTGTGTATCGTCTCATTTGCACGTTTGTATTATTAAAAAGAGCAAATTCTGAAATAGCTTTTAATTTTGTCAGCAAATAGGCAAGCATAGAAGTCCTGTATGTGTGAAATTTCATGCCTCGAATTAGTCTTCAGGTTGGAGAGCTTTGAGGAGAGATGAAGGAAAGCAGCAGAGAAACAGATGGATTACCAGAATTCAGGAAGACAGAAAATAAAAGCAGGATCAGAGGTGTTTACAGGGAGGAAAAGAACTTCAAAGATTGCAATATAGAAATGTTAATTGTGCTCTCTGGAAGGCCTAGGGAATGCAGCTGATAGTTTTGTAATGTAGTCTGTAATGGAGAAGCAGGGCTATGCTTAATAAGACTGACTTGCCATTCCAAATGCTAAGGAAGGATCTTCTTGAATCTGGTCTCAACCCTATACAAAGCCATTGGGAATTCCTTCTGTTGGCCTCTGACTTTAGCTGTAGACTTATATGTGTACTTGCTGACAGGGACTCTCCTACTTGGAGGAGAGGATTTTATAAAGCCTTGCACAAATACATTTCAAAGTACAGATATTCTTGCTGTCATTTAACAAAATGGTTTATCAGCAAATAAACTTTAAAGTGAAAATTGTACAAACAGGCCTGTAGATGAACATGGAAGTTCAAATTTTGCTTGTTCCTGTGCACTTTAATACGAGTAGTAATTGTAATGTGTTGGCTTAGATTTTTTAAAAAGTAAACCAGCTTGACTAATATTAATCTGGTACCTCAGGTCAGTTGTGCAGTAATATTTAGAACATTAATAACTTTTCCAGAGCTTTTTAGTTTTGTGGTCTAAACGTTTTTTTTGCTCTCCTATGCTCCCCACAACATGGGCAGCTGTCAAATGCTCGGTCAGCTACCGCTCACTGCTATGCCACTGACAGCAAAGCAGTGTCAACAGGGAGAACTAATTGCTTTTCTTATTCACTCAGATCTAGGGTTTAGTATTCTGAGTATATTTTTAGTATTCTTTTGTCTTCACATGCGTTTAAAATACCTGGCTGTCTCTAGATCTATTCTGTGGTCTCAGTGTTGTCTTCTAACATCACTTTTTTTTTTCTTTTTTTTTTTTTTTTTTTTTTTTTTTTCCCTTGTGTATGCACCTGGAAATTTAATTTGGAGCCCAACAATTGCAAGTGCATCTCGTACCCAGGGGGTTCCTCTTACGGGACATGTTTTTCTCACACCTTTTTTGTAGGTGCAACTATTTGCTGAAACATTAAGCAACAAAAAACAATTAGGTTAACAAGGCTTCTGTGTTTCATAGCATATTTAGCAGAGTTACAGTAAATATTTAATAAATTGCTTCAAAATTAGGAGTTTCCTGGGTTCATTGGATCTTTGTTCCTGTTTTCATTCCTGCATTGCTGTTTAGAGGAGGCTTCTAAGGCACAGAGGGCAGTTAGTTCTCAATTACAATACCTTTTTTTTTTGTAAGAGAAGTTTTTATTATCTTTCCTTTTTTAGTAACTGCAGTGGAGAGATAAGTTATTAACATTGTATGTATTTTGTATTTAATATTGTTAAAGAGATTTATTTAAAAGTAAGAATAAGCATTCTGCTGAACTGTGAAGAAGCTTACAGAAGTGATTTTGTTTATATACTGTCTCCAGCTGGAACTGCAAACATAAGCAATACTTTAATATCTCACAGACCATCTGGGAATGGGGTTTGCTCAAGGGGAAAGCGTAGCACCATAGATGACACATTATGTATTTCTCTCCATATTGAACATCTTTGCCAAATACTCTTCTGATATCTTGTCTGTGCCTCCTGCCGAGAGAAGCATCTGCAGTCCTAAGGTGACCGTTTGCTCACCATTTTAGAGGCTACATCTCTTATTTCTGTCTCTTTTTCTCTTATTTTCCTCCTGAGAAGCTGAAGCCTAATGGAGGCTTTTAGGAAAGCTGTCAGCTTCTTGCAGTCCTTTCTATCGGTAATTTTGTCAGTCTCTCTCCCCACCCCCAGCAGAAAAATTCTGCAGCTTGGTTGTGAAGTATCATAACATTACTGGTATAGATATTGCGTATTTTCACATATGCTTAAGAATACACAATATAGTTCATTATTCTGTTCTTGATCTATTACAGAGTTATAAGTGCTGAGTAAATGCAATTGCTACCTCTCAAATGCTCTAATATGGCTGGATTTTACTTGGTTGTCTTGATGTTGTGCTTTACAGTGAGCTGACATTTGCAAAACTGATTTAAAAATTCTTCTTCCTGGATGTTAAACCAACTGATGAAATATACTGTGAAATGGGTTAACTTGCTGTTTCAGTATGTATCTGCTGAGGGCAAAAAAGGTAATTTCTGTGATCTGGATTGGTTTAGGATTAAAAACTTTAAAAAAAAGCTGAACTTTTGACTTAAAGTAGTACAAAATTACCGGAATTGGATTCAGTAAAATAGTGCACTGGGGGGTGAATATGGGTGGAAAAGAGAGATCAAAAATAATACTGATGGACAGTAGATAATTGCTTCCCATCCTCCAATGCAGGTCATACTTTCTGACAGATTGAAAAACTGAAATTAAATCTACTTGTCTGCACAAGTTGCAGACCTGTACATCTACCTGTTGCTTGATCTTTTTAGCAGGTATTAGATGGGATAGAGCCCACAAGCTGACTCTTATGTGGAGCTTCTCAACAAATGACTTAACGTGTCCTGCAGAGCAAGCCAAAGCTGTAACTGGATTTATCAGTGCAGTAACTGAGTCACAGTCAGTGATGTGACTGTGAACGTTTGACAAGCTATGGCATGGGTGTGTGTATCAACCATTCTGAACCTGCCCTGCTGTATTCAGTTGTGACATTAGAAAAGCTGTATATGCAAAAAAGGATGCTTTGTTAAGAAACCTTGGGTGGGGGAGGCCAGGGGGAGAGGGAGTAAAATCCAAGTGCAATGGTAAACCTTGGAATTACACTAGAAATTTGTATTGAAATCCATTCCCATTCTACTTTCTCCAAACTAAAGAAATTTGTGCTAATGCATTTCATATTCTATTTTTAAGAGCAACAATTGTTTTGCATTGATCAGGTGCTGTCTCTGTGAAATTGTTGGGAGTTTTGTTCTTGTTGTGGTTTCTTTCTTTTTTTTTTTTTTCTTCTTCAGCATTTATGGAGAAATAATGCTCTGTATTTGAAATGGTTTGCAGCACACAGCATCCTGCGGTGCTGGTGAAATTCTGCCCTGTCTTGAGTAAAGTAAAATACGTATCTTCTTAGTTTTTATTTTACCCTTTGAAGGTAGGCAGTTTCATTCTAATTAGCTTCCAGACAGCTCTAGTTTATTTAAACTCAGAAACCAAATTTTTATGGGGCTTTTTGGTTTGGGTCTGCCCCCCTTCCCCAAGAAGTATTTCGTATGTATAAATAGACTACAGTACTTGCTGTATAGTCTAATGATGCTGGTTTGATTCAACTAACTTTATGTTAAGCTTCGTTTCTGAAAATAGTATCCTAGCTCAAACAGAATCCACTTGTAATAGCAGTTGTTTTGGTTTATGTTGTCAAGTACAAAAATGAAAATGTGGGCTTGCTTTACAAAGGGATTTTTCCAAAAACACGTTCCTTGTGGGAAACATATTACGTATCTCTGACAGAGGGGTGCACTGAGCCTTCTCTGAGGGAATGAATGGTTTTCCTGCCTCACTGAAGTTTGTTTATGAATGTCTTTTTCATTAGTATATAGATGATTTACTCGTAGGAGTGGATTCATAAATCACTGTGTCTCCTCTCAGCATTACAGCAGATGAGTATATTTTGGGACTCAAGTTTGTTAAATAGTTAATTTAGCCAGCTACAAAGAACATGGAACTGTGTGTTGCAAGCTGTTCCTTTTGGTGCATGTTCAAAATCTCTTCTTGTTTGATCTCAAAGATATAAGAATTGGTGACCTCAAAATATCCTTCACAAACAGGGTTTAGAAACAGTCATAGACAAATGAGGAAAGGCAAAATCAAATAACAGGTAATTTTGATACAGTAAAAGTAGAATCTAAGACCGCTATAGCTTTTACATTGCTGTAGGACCTAATTAATTTTCCAAAAATATGGTCATTATCACTTTCATAGTTTGCGGTCTTTTAAAATAATATCATTATATATCACTGAGTAAAATTAACGCTTGATTAAAAAGCTCTCCAAGCTGAAACCATAAGCAGTTTGTTGTAACTGCAATGATCCAATCTCTGGATTGCTACCACCTTTTTTATATTGTGTGGAGAGAATGCTTCTATTTTAAAATGATGAAACTGGGCAAAAAGAAATTTATGATCTGAACTTGCTGCAAATCATTTGTATTGATCTGTTTTGTTTCCATTCTGTAGAAGCTAATGGAAATCATTTGTCACCTGACTTTTCCCAGTTGATTTGGAAAACCACCATACCATTTATCAGGCCAGTTGAAGGTCTGAGCAAGTGTGCTTATGTCTGCAATCACAAAGATCTCTTTAACTTCTGGCACAGTATTAAGCATCAAGCCAGAGTGTTCTTATTCTAATATTGGCTTGAATACACTGTCCGTATATTCATGTGGGTATCTTACTGAAATTGAGTAATTACAAACCCAACAAGGGGATCATAGAGCGTTCTGTCTTGTTTGTGTTTTTTTCTGTTACAAGGTCAATAAGAGGTTGTTGGTTCCTGTAAATCAACATCTTGCTACCCAATTTAAACAAGTAGGTAACCATTAGAACAGGACCGATGGTAGCCCTATGTTATCATGTAAATGATATCCTGGTCTACATTAAGTACATCATTTCTCCTGAAGAGATAACTGTAGTCTCTTAGTAATCCTTGCACATATATTTTCACCATGTGTCCTCTCTCTTCTGGCAGAGGGTGGGTGTGGGAGAGCATTGTGTCACTGCACGGTGTGGGTGCAGGCACTGGCTGTAGCTTTGTGTCTGCACCAGTCTGTGCTCCTGCTTATTATTCATACGGATGTGATGCGGTTGGGAGGAAGAGACTTTAACTTCACTACAGAAATAAATTAAGCCTACTCTTTACATCTGTAGGAGATTTATTTTTTTTTTCTTTTTTTCTAATTCCTTCCAGCTGGCTGCTCTTCCAGCTGTAGCAATCCCTTGCTATTCCCTCAGACTCTTAAAACTGATTTTTTAACTTTCGTCTGAACAAATGGTTGTAAAAACTGTGCCTTTCTCCACTCAACTTACAAATGTGGACTTTTGATGACACAGCATGTATCCTAGAGGATACACATCACTGTACACCAGTAGTGCCTTATAGCTGAACAAGATTCCACATGTACCCAAGATTCTGTTTGCATGGATAAGTTTGAGGGCGCAGGCCCTAAAACCTGGTTTGTTTGGGGTTTTTGCATCTGCCAAGGCTTCATGACTGGGGAGACACTCTTCGTTAGTGACTGTAGTGGTGGGACAAGGGGTAATGGGTTCAAACTTCCACAGGGGAAGTTTAGATTAGATATAAGGAAGAAGTTCTTTACTGTGAGGGTGATGAGACACTGGAATGGGTTGCCCAGGGAAGTTGTGAATGCTCCATTCCTGGTGGTGTTCGAGGCCAGGTTGGACAGAGCCTTGGGTGGCATGGTTTAGTGCGAAGTGTCCCTGCCCATGGCAGGGGGGTTGGAACTAGATGATCTTAAGGTTCTTTCCAACACTAACTGTTCTATGATTCTACAAATCAATGTCACTTTGAAATTGGGAAGCTAGGTTTTGCCATTCTTTCCACCATAACAGCCCTAAATCCTACTTCTGCTGTATTCTCCATTGCAGAGTCATTAAGATGTGGCAGCAAGAAGGAACATTATCTAGCTTTCATAAAGCTGTTGATTAGAACAGTCTGAACATACTGTGATTAAAGAGTATTGAAACAAACTGTGAACCCTACAAAATAATTAGATTCACATTTTATAACACAAGTTAAACCATAGTTCAGTTACTTTTAAGGCAAGGTCTGAAACATTTTGTTTTTAAATCTGTCTCCTGCAGTTCATTACAGGCAAAAACCTTAGACATCCCGCTGTCTGATCTGTGAGGTCAGGAACTGACAGCTTTTCATGATGTATGAAATACGACTATAAGCAGTGTGTTAAGAGAAACTGTTCTATAGGTGCTAATTGCTCTCTTTGAAAATAAGAAAAATATTTGAAATACCTGATGTTCAGTTTGAAGCTCCTACACATCTTCCAAGTTTTAAAATGTCCTAAACTTTTATTATTTTTAAAATTATGAAACAGTTTTAAAATGTGATGTTATTTCCTAAAGCCACATAAACTGACTCCTCCTGAGTCTTAGTGTTTGTAGCTGTGGTATGTTTTTATAAACAATCCAAGTTTTAGATTCTCATCTGCTGTACAAATATTCAGCATAGTTTACGTTCTGTGGCAAAGTTGGTGTATGGGAGTGAGAATTTAATTTTGGTGTCTAACTACAGAAGCTGGCTTACCAGCCGAATCTCACCTCTTCCTGAGGTTTGATCTCATGTTTTGCTCATTTTTAGAATTCTTCAAGAAATCACCAATTAGTCGTAGCAAAGCTGTATTAGCAAAAGGTGTGCTGCCAAAGATGAAGTATCTTACACAACTAAAGAAAAAGTATAAGATAACTTTAAAGGTATTTGTTTTGTTTTCTCGGTTTCAGTAACCAGAGCTCTCTTTAGTATGTTCCAGTTACAGTTTAGGGATGTATATAATTTCCTTTTCAACCCAGTCTTTTGTGGCCTCTGTCCGTACATAGTTTCTCATGATTGTCTCCAGGATAGTTATAAGTTACAGTGTAGGCTTTTAGTATTCATTAATACATGACACACACATTGCATGAATTGTTTTTAATGTGTACTTGTAGCACAGTTGGGGCTTTCTGATCAGCTGTCAGCTATGTGGAGCCACTCTTCCTAAAGAGCAGCAAAATTGAGTAAATTCTCTTTTGCTTCCCATGTGAGAGATGCTCTTTCCTATCAGCAAATGCATCCAACAACTGAAGATTGGTTTTGGGTTTTGTTGTTGTTTCCCACCCCCCCAACCCCCCCACTGATGTAGTTGTAGTCTCTCTGCTGTGATTCATCAGCTAGGTCAGAACTAATGGTTCGTACTGCTTAATTAAGGATAACTACTGCCTATGGGATTTGATGTGCCTTCTTACTAGAATTTCAATACCAAACAGTACAATCTTTTTATTCTTGTGTGGGAAAAGTTCTCCAAAATGTGGTGTTTGACTGGCAACTGATGCAGTGTAACTCTACATTTCCTACCCTGAATCTTAATTTATTTTTTTTTAAATATATGGGAGAGTGTGACTGACAGCATAGGTCTGATGTAAGAGGCATTTTTAAATAAATGAGCTCTGCTCCTAAATTGTGTTCTTCATTTGAATCTGGACCCAGTATTTATCATTGAGAAGCTTCCCCCAGAGTCTCTTTCAGGATAAACATTTTTCAAACCAGGTGACTAAATCTATATTTGGGTACTCTAAGAAGCTGTCTCTGACTTTCTTGGAAGTTGAAAATCACTCTGAAGTTGGTATGAGCTGCAGTTTATAGAAAACTTGAACTAATCAAGTGAGGTTAAAGAGACAATGTTTAATTAGCATTGTGATGTGTATAATTTTCACAGTTCGCTTTGTCTCTCCATCAGCCTTTGTAAAACCAAATAAGGCAGTCTAGTACTCATTTGCTCTATCTATATTTACTTCAGTATTTTACATTCTCTGCTTCACTGACTTCAAAACAGTATCAGTCTGCAAGCAGTGAAGGGAAAACTCAGATACGGAAAGACTCATTATGGAGGGCTGAGAGAAAATGCCTCTTTAAGGGGTTATGTGGAGCTCTGAGCAAGGAGATGAAGGCAAGCAGATCTCTGAACTCTTGCTAACATCAGCACTGCCTGTGTACAGTCACGAGAGTCAGACTTAACAACATTCATGGCTGTGTTTTGAGATGTACGGTATGTTCACCAAGTACGTTGGCCCTAGCTGTTAGATTTTTTTTTTTTTTTTTTTGAGGAATATGGACTATTTCTTAGTTTTTCAGATCCACTCATCCGCACTCTGCCTATTCAGCTTGCATTGGGAGGTACCTGCACAAGCTGGATCAGCTACGGTTTAGACAGATGGAGCTATACAAATTATCATTCTGATTAATATTGGCTAAATATCTGCCCTGGAAAAGACAAAACCAGTTAGAAATGCAAATACTTGCTTCCAAGAGGAAGCTGCTGTCAAAAAACCGAGGTAGGCATGTAATTCAGTGGCAGTAAGCTAAAATGAGAGGAGGTTTGATTTTGTTGTTGGTTTTTTGGTTGGTTAGTTTTTTGTTGTTGTTTTTTTTTTTTTGTTGTTTGTTTGTTTGTTTTTTAAGGGAATTTGTAGAATGAGAATTGGAATTTCACATGTGCTGCAGTAAGACCTAAGATACAACTGCTTCCTATTTTTAAATTTTCACAGTGAATGCATTGTGCTTTTCCCTGAGTTGGTACGCTGCATCGTTCCAACAACAGCTATTCCTCGTAACACTATTTCTGAGTGGTATAGCCAGGTTCCTTGTATTTGGTCAACAGCCTCCATTAATGTGGTAGTTAGTTCTTCATATACATTATATACTTGGAATCTCCATAGCTCTGGTATTTAACTTGCCCTCTCATCAACTTATCGGTGTATATGTCTTGAAGTAATATTTCTACTGTCTTTACGAAAGCTAGGCAAATCCTATGTCTTCTTTGTGTCAGGGTTTTTTAGCAGAAGACTTAGCCAAAAATTCACTTAGTAGGAAAAGAAACTGTTTGGTTGAAAATATGATTATCAGAGAGATGAGTTATTTAAAAACTTGTGGATCTTCCTGCATTCTACTGGGTATGCTTATCTGGGGGCAGCTTAATGGTTTGAAAATATCAAGAAGAATAAAGGAAAAACGGCATATAGCTGAAGAATGAAAAGATTCTTGTCGTGTGAATCAGGAATGAGCTCAAGAGGGAGCAGAGGTATCCCATGGTTACTTCTGTTCTTAGACATGAGAAGCTTTTACCTCTGTGTTTGTAAAAACTACTGTTTATAGAGAAATATTCAGGAATATTGTATAAAAAGAGAAGTTGCGAGTACAGTGGGTATGTGAGTGTATTGCTACCTTCCCCTTCTAAATTACTATTTCACAGAATGATCTAGAGAACATTGATTAAAATACATTAATAATTAATAGTACAATGCTCACTCCTTGTCAAGTTTATCTTTGTTAGATGTTTGAGCTGGCTTTGGGAACAATACAACTGGTTCCCGCTCTCATACCCTCCAGGTTACTGTTTATAATTATCTTATAGTACATAAATATCTCTGCTGGTATTTCATTAAACAGAAGACCTTCAAAAACTGTGATAAAAGCCTATGGCTATGCATTTTTTAAAAGCTTTGTTACATTTGTACCTTACAGTAAGCAAGAGTCGATCATTCCACCTATGAAAGGGTGCCTTCAGTTTGGTCTTTGCTTGTGTGCTGTGTTTGTGAGGTTTAGTTTGTTCACAAAATAATGTGTAAATGTTAATGTGCGAGAGAGCAGACTGCCAGCCTGGGAAGTGTAACAGTGACTCAAACACTGGCAGTAGGTACTTCTTTCTGCTACTCTCCTAATGAGCCGCCTTCAAAGTGCTTCAGCCCTAAATATGGGATAGGAGCAGAATCTCTTAATTTACTTTGTAGAGTAAGTAAAGTGCTGCTTGCAAGAAGGGCTATGTTTCAGTGATGTTTTTGTTTGTTTTACTTTAACACAAACAAATGAAACATCACAACAAACCAACCAACAAAACAAAGCTCCATGTGTGCCCAGTTCTCTGTAACTATTTATGTTGGGTTAAAAACATATTCACCATTAAGTCAAGATTATGTATGTAGCTACATTTTAAATATCAAACACACTTAAACATATACATACACCTGATATTTTAAGTTTCTATGTTGATACTTACCCAGTTTCTGTTACATGTGATAAGTTACTCTTCGTCTAGTTCAGTCGATGTGATATTTTACACCCATTTGCAGGAAGATTTAAGCCCCAGTACAGATTGATAATTACTTGTAATTATCATATGTAAATTCAAATAATCCCCTTATAGCATTTAGTTTAATTTAAAGGAAATACAGGATTTCAGTAAGATGAAAGTAAATGTATTTCTATATTTTTCAGTCATACGTGGGCATACTGCAGTGCTGTGGGTTTTAGTGTTTTTCTTTTCTTGTTAGTGCTTTAGCTGGTAGACCAAATAGATGCTTTGACTGACACTGCGTGAACATTTCAGTTTTATTATCAGTTTATGTTGTCTGTGTATTTTTTTGTACAATGCTGCCTTTTGATCTGATTCCCTGCTTGTATTGTCTACTGTAAAATAGGAGTTAAGGGCATATAAGGAGTTTTTCAGTACCTTGTTAGCTATGGGCTAGAGCTCGTAGTATTTTATTGAAGGCACCACGGCTTTCTTTTTACCTCCTTGCTAGAGTGATGCACTGTTGATTTTGTAATTCCTGTTGGCTTCCCTGCTAGCTTCTCCAGTTCTGTCTCTATGGAGTATGGTATCTTTTGGTAGGTGTACATGCCTGACTTGGGAGAGAATCAAAATTATGGTTTGGGGTTGGCTTTCATTCCCACCACCCTTTTCCCCTTCCCACTATAGCATTCCCTGCCTCTTTTGTGGATGTGCTGGAACTCCTCACATTGTCCAGTCTATGGAGCTAGACTGGCAGACTGTAAAATAGTAAACTAGAAAAACATAACAGTGTAGTCTTGGAGAATTCTTATCATCTTGAAGAGCAAGGTATTTAAAAAGTTGTGGCAATAAATGTCGATTCCTGTTACGTCTTTATAGTGTGGGTCTTTTGCATTTTAATCTCTGCTGTATCTCAGTAGACAGTGCAAACATACGTAGCCTCTACAAAAGAGGCAGCAGTCTCCTTCCTTTCCCTGTACTCCTTGCCACAGGTCACTGCGAATTCCATTGCCTTAGTGCTCATGTTCCTGTGCAATAAATTGATTTCTTGAAAAACTAATTCTTTGAAGAAGGAAAAGGGAACTAAGCCACTTTCAATGGGCATAGTTCCTGGACAATACAGTCATGTGAAAGCAAAAAAAATCTGTAGGTGTGTTAAGTTTAACAGTTTCACGATCTGATTCTTGAAATTGCTAGATTTTTAGCAGTTGCAGAAACTGCTAAAGGGGAGGGTGAATTATTTTGAGCCTGGTAGGCCCATGATGCTTCAGGCCATCAGGGCAGAGATGCAGCATACAGATGGACTCATGACTGAGGGGTGGATTTAGCAATGGACACTATTGCCCAGGTTATTCGCGAGCGTGAACACTGCACACAGCCTCTCCTGCTCTGAAAGACTGTTGCAAGAGATGGAGCCCGACATCATGGACCAGATAAACTCAGCAGCTTTATAGGGATTGGTCCATGCACTAAAGAATGATATCTCTCTCTCTGTGTGGATGTATATGAGATAATAGTGATGGTATACTGAAAATCTGGGATCTGAGCATGATGTGAACGGTACGGAATAAGGGGTGGATACTGTCCTGGGTTCAGCAGTAGCAGTCATTTTTCTCCTTCTTAGTAACTGGCACAGTGCTGTGTTTTTGACTTTCAGCCTGGGAACAGTGCTGATAACACTGATGGTTTTAGTTGTTGCTCAGTGATGTTTAGTCTGACCAAAGACTTTCTGAGCCTCATGCTCTGCCAGGGAGGAGGGGAAGCGGGAGGAAGCAGAAACAGGACACCTGACCCAAACTAGCCAAAGAGGTATTCCATACCGCAGCACATCATGCCCAGTATATAAACTGGGGGCAGTTACCCAGAAGGGTTAGATCGCTGCTTGGGTCGGGCTGGGTATCTGTCAGTGGGTGGTGAGCAGTTGTATTCTCTTCCCTTGTTATTTCCCTTATCATTATTATTATTGGTTGTAGCAGTAGTGATTTGTGTTATACCTCAGTTACTGGACTGTTCTACATCTCAACCCGTGAGAGTTACATAGTTGCATTCTTTCTATTCTCCTCCCCATCCCTCTGGGAGAGGAGGGGGAAAAGGGGGTGGGGGGGGGTGGGAATAAGAGAGTGACTGTGTGTGTTACGGCTGGGCTTAAAGCACGTCCAAAATAAATTCACTTACAGACTGTGAATATCTAACTGAAAATCCTGATTGTATCACCCAATGGATGGCTTAGTGCTTGCTTAAGTTTTTAACTGTTTTAATTTACTGGAGGGTTTATGGTTTACTATGTTAGAGAATAAATGAAATAATCCAATGAAATCAGGCATTGTTAATGCATTAAAATGAAGAGAATGGTTAGAGAGCACCTATTTGCAAGGTTAGATTTTAAGACTGGGTTATATTGCTCAACTATTTTTGAGTGCTAAAAAAGCACATTTGTCTTTCAAACAAATCAGACTTTACTGATGCTTTGATCATGTCTGATGTTGCCATTGCAAACACCTGCTGTTTTCAGTGCTCTTTCTTGCTGTTTCTTGCACTGCTGTGGAGCGCTTATGATGTCTAAGGGAAGAATGATGACAGTAGCCATTGAATGCTGGGTGATTTATTTTTTTTGTCAGGCATAGGAGTCCTCTGGAGAGATCAGCAGTGTACACACAGAACATGTTGATTCTCTAGATTTTTGAGAATCCACCACAATTGCTGTTTCATAGCATGCCTAAGATAAGAGACTAAAGCATTTAAAACTATGTATGGCTAAAGGGCACTTCATCTTGGTGTCAGACAAGTGCTTATTCAGTCCTCATTTCCTTAGATATGGGTGATTTTTCATAAAGTGTTTCTGGTAATGAGTTCTCCTGCTCATGCTTCTTCTGGTCCCAGTGAAAATCTGGTTTTGCAAGTTGACAGTGAGATGAGCAAGGCTTGGCTGGTCTTGGATATGATGCTGTATTCACAAAGGGTTTGTCTTTGGTTCCCTTCTGCCAGGGTACTTCACTAAGGGATCTGATAGCTGTGCAGAAACTTGTTTATAGTAAGTGTGAGCAGCCGTGTGAGGCAACATAGTCCCTAGCTAGGCTGATTTGGGCCAAATGAAATTTGCAGGTTTGTGCGGCAATTGATACTATAGTTCACTCTCAGCTGCCAAACTGCTAATAGGCCAAAATGATAACAGGCTTTAAGGGAGTCAGTTTTCCAAATTCTTCTGGGACCAACTTCAGGCACTCAGATGGTAGCCAGAAGGAGAATAGAAATGTGTCAGCAGCAAGAGGTGCTCTTCAGTTTCTGTGTGAACTCTTAGGATATAAGCAGTGTGGTTATTCTCCCCAGATAGCATGATTTTCAAAGTGTTTTGAATACACTAATCCATTGTTATTTGAACAGCTTAATCTTCCACTGTTGCAGCTTATTGTACAGTGATGTTGAAGTTGACAGGAGATTGTTGCGATGACACTGACAGATGTACTTGTGGAAGCATGGTGATGCATTTGTTAGGTATACAGCAAAGTGTCTTTGCTTGCAAGCTGAAGGTGTCCAAATCCATCTACTTATCTCTGTCATTGCTGTGCCTTGCAGAGCAGCATAAGGATATGGGTAAAAACATTGTTAGTCACCATAGGAAGTTGCTGATTTACAGCAGGAGATACAGTTGCAATCAGACAGTCCAAATCGATGAGAGTAAGCAAGTTAATGGATGTTACATGTTTATGTATATTAATCTTGCTGTATTAGGTGTATGAAGAAAGGTGTGGATGTGTTTTGTGTTCTGTTACGCACTTTTACTAACACTTCAATGTAATAAGAATTTTGAACTCATGGGTACCTGAGATTTTTAGAGAAGAAGTGCAGAACTCTAGGAGGAAGTAAAAAAAAAAGTGTTTTTTTTTTTTGTTTTTTTTTTTTTTTTTTTTTTTTAAATATCATGCTGGTGAGCAGGGCACAGACCAGCTGCCTGTTCCATGTTTTATGTTTTAGCTTGACTTTGGATCCTATCCAAGTGATCTTATGGCATCAAAAGGAGCGTGATCAGCAGGTCGAGGGAGGTGATCCTGCCCCTCTACTCTGCTCTCCTGAGACCTCACTTGGAGTACTGTGTGCAGTTCTGGTGTCCTCAACATAAAAAGGACATGGAACTGTTAGAACAAGTACAGAAGAGGGCCACGAGGATGATCAGGGGACTGGAACACCTCCCACATGAAGATAGGCTGAGAAAATTGGGGCTGTTCAGCCTGGAGAAGAGAAGGCTGCGTGGAGACCTCATAGCAGCCTTCCAGTATCTGAAGGGGGGCTATAGGGATGCTGGGGAGGGACTCTTCATGAGGGACTGTAGTGAGAGGACAAGGGGTAACAGGTTCAAACTTAAACAGAGGAAGTTTAGATTGGATATGAGGAAGAAATTATTTACTGTGAGGGTGGTGAGGCCCTGGAATGGGTTGCCCAAGGAAGTTGTGAATGCTTCATCCCTGGGGGCGTTCAAGGTGGGGTTGGACATAGCCTTGGATGGCATGGTTTAGTGGGAGGTGTCCCTGCCCATGGCAGGGGTGTTGGAACTAGATGATCTTGAGGTCCTTTCCAACCCTAGCTATTCTATGATTCTAACGGTAACTGAGGCGTAATACAAAGATACCCCAGGTGAAATCTCTCTACAGCAAGATGAAGCACAGCATGAGCTGACATGCCAGAAGTGTCATACACCATGACATAAGCATCTCTTCTTGAAGAATGTATCCAGGTATTGATGATGATAGGGGCGTAGAGTCAGCTGCTTGGAAGAGCTCTTTTGGCTCCATACGTATGAAGGAGTTGCTGAGGAAGGAAAATAGATTTTCCCCTTAGGGAGCAGGCTAAAAAGATGTTCCTGGTGTTTGAAGGAGCTAATGTCAGGGAGTTAATGTTAAGGTTCAGGGGGAACCAGGTAAGGTGAGGACTTATCAACCATAATATGTAGAGATAGAATTGGTCAGAAACAACTAGAAAGAAGAAATGTCTCAGCCGGTAATCTGAGTCTCATCACCTTTGTGCAACTACTCCTCAAGCCTGGAATGCCATTCCAGAACTGTGAATGTAAATTGGCTCCTGTTTTGATAGTATATCTGAGGATTCTGCTGTGAATTATTCCCTGTGATATCATCTTGTAATATGTGTATTGGTGTGAGCATGTGAATGTTTTGAAGCAGGTGTATGAATTTGCACAGTAATCTGATTAGTCCTGAATGTTTGTATTTAACAAAATGTCTTAGATATGCAGCAATATTACCTCTTTCTGCAAGTAATTCTAATGTTGTTAATGGGCACTTCTACATAGTATTATTAAAAATATATATTTTCAGAAGAAAATTAATGGCGACAAAACAAGAGTGTGACATGAAGAAACATTTTGCTGTCTAGACCACCAATGTGTAGACTTTGCTAGACCACCAATGCTAGAATTCTCATGAAGCAGCTTGTACATAGTGAAGTTGGTACTTTGTACTCGGAGTTTGTACTTGGAGAATTATTCATATGATGTGCTTAGAGAAGGTAGGCAGGAAAAGAGAAAGGCAAACATGCCAGCACCTTGGTATAACTCTGTAGGGGCTCCTTCATCATATTTTTCAAATGGATGTTAAGCTAGCTTTCGTATAAAACATACTGTGTGGAGCCTTCTGTATGTACAGTTGATATGGTTGTCCTGGGTTCAGCTGTAACAGTTATTTTTTCCTGCTTAGTATCTGGTGCAGTGCTGTATTTTGGCTTTAGTCTGAGAACAATGCTGATAACACACCGATGTTTTAGGTGTTGCTAAGTAATGCTTACCCTGATCAAGGACTTCTCAGTCTCTCATGTTCTGCCAGTGAGGAGGGGCGCAAGAAGCCAGGAGGAAGCAGAAACAGGACACTTGACCCAAACTACCCAAAGGGGCATTCTACACCACAGCACATCATGCCCAGTATATAAACTGGGGAGAGTTACTTGGAAGGGATCCATTGCTGCTCGGGTCAGGCTGAGTATTAATCAGCAGATAGTGAGCAACTGTATTGTGCATCACTGCTATTTATTGTTGTTTGTTTTTTTTTTTCCTTCCAAGTTTTATATTCTCTACCCTTGTTATTTCCCTTAGTAGTAGTAGTAGTAGTAGTAGCAGGTTTGTATTGTACCTTAGTTACTGGACTGTTCTTATCTCAGCCCGGGGGGGGTTTTGCATTCTTTTAATTCTCCTCCCCATCCCACCTGGAGTGTGAGGAAAGGGAGGTGTGTGTGAGTGAACGGCTGTGTGGTTCTTCATTGCCAGCTGGGCTTAATCCACAACAGTTCTCTAAGCCAAAGACTTGCTTGTTTTGTTTTGTTTTGTTTTGTTTTGTTTTGTTTTGTTTTGTTTTGTTTTGTTTTGTTTTGTTTTGTTTTGTTTTGTTTTGTTTTGTTTTGTTTTGTTTTGTTTTGTTTTGTTTTTTAATATAATACCCAAAATAATTGGCAATATTAGAGGTGTACTTTTGACAGAGGTTTGAATAAAATGCCAGTGCCTTTTTCACTTGTTAAAAACGTCATGCATTTTACTTTCCATTTTTCCCATGTTATCTAGAGGCAATTCCTTGTATGATCTTGTATCTTTGGTAAAATGTATGAAATTGTTGGTTATGCCAAGGACTAGAAATGTTTTATATTTCATCTCATCTAGTTTGCAAATGTAAACAGACATATTGCAGCTTACTTTTTTCATATTTCATCGTGTTCTTGTTATGGCATCTTAGTTTGAAATTCAAGTGAAATACCTTCATGAAAATGTCTATGAGCTCCTACTGCTAGCTGTAAGAAAACTACTTCCAAAAGCAGCTCCGCTGGATTTAAACTTGATGGGAGCACTATTAAAACAAAATGATTTAACAGAGAAGATTTGTTAAAGTACTTGCGTCTGAGTGGCATTTAAATCTTTATGCATTATAACCTTTTCACACATTGGTTAATATAGCCAAGAGATGTGTTATGGTTTATGGTCTGTGTGGTGGCAGGGAGAACTGGCTGACAGGCTGCACCCTGAGGGTGAATATGGTAAATATTATAAGTTATATGGTAGATATAATAAGCTATGGTAAATAGCTCCTTTTCAAACTGGCGACCTGCCACTAGTTGGTACTCCAGGGATCCATACTGGGTTCAAAGCTGTTTAATATTTTCATAAGTGAGATGGAAGATATGACCAGCTGTACCCTGATGAAGTTTATCAGTGACACCAAACTTAGTCGGGATGTAGACATTTTGGAAAGGAGAGCTACCCTGAAGGAAGACCTGGAGAGGCTGAAAGAGTGGGCTAACAATAACCTTAGGAATTTCAACAAGGACAAGTGCAAGGTCTTGCATCTGGGTAAGCACGATCCAGGAGCGCAGCACAGGCTAGGATCTACCTGGCTGTGGAGCAGCTCTGTGCAAAGGTTACCCGGAGGTCCTGGTGATTAGCAAGCTCAGTATGTGTGAACAGTGTGCTACTGCAGCAAAGAAAGCGAATGGGATGCTGGGTTACATCAGCAAGAGCATCACCAGCAGAGATAAAGATGTCATTATCCCACTATACTTGGTGCTTGTCAGGCCACACTTGGAATACTGCGTTCAGGTTTGGTTCCCACTATATAAAAAAAATGTAGACAGGCTGGAGAAGGCCTGAGAAGCATATGTATGTGTGGAGCTCTTGTGGGTATGAAAGCCCAACTTCTTGTGAGCTCAGTCCCAGAGCCCTGGAGAGGGAATGACGTCCAGGCACTTAGATGACCAGTGAGTGTCCTGCAAGCAGCCCAGACAAGCTAGTGCAATTTTGACTTCCATTGCTCATGGAAGTCTAAATATGAATTTCATATTTCTTAAGGGGTGTTCAAGGGTGACTAAATGACTCTTCTGGCATCTGTCTGCATGTCCTATACTGTCATTAACCCTACATTTGTTGAAATAGCCGTGAAAATAGTTAAAGCTTTATAAGATCAGAAATGCAGACTTCCCCGTATCATGAAAAGTGAAGTCATAGAATCACAGAATAGTTAGGGTTGGAAAGGACCTTGAGATCATCTAGTTCCAACCCCCCAGCCATGGGCAGGGACACCTCCCACTAAACCATGCCATGCAAGGCTCTGTCCACCCCAGCCTTTAACACCGCCAGTGTCCTTTGTGTAATGTAAAGGATTTTGGAATTGGGTATAACAAATGTTGCTTACCAGGAGAAAACACTGAAGAATTCCATAGGATTGGTTTCTGAGAGAAGGCCATGCAAGAACTGTATTATTTTGACAGTGAGAGCTGACAGATATGCAGTAAGCAGACATTTTTCATCAGTAAGAGTAAGCATAATTTAAAAATTAAATTTCATAGTTTCGATTTTACAGACTGCCTGTCAAAATGTGTAGCACAGTTAATTATAAGGAAATCACTGTAGTACAAATTACAGTTTCTGTTATTAAATTCCGAAATAATTTTGGATTGCATCCAGGAAAATGAGAATGAAACTAGATTATTAAAAGAAATAGTTTATGAAGACAAAATATGTCAAAGGCTGACATTAAGTACTTTCAAGTGAATATAAGAGAAAATGATGCAGCATAAAGTAACATAGTCAGTGACACTGTGTATATATCATGCTATAAAGTTATCTTCAGTTTTGTCTGAAGTTAATTCTTTCCCATTGTTCTTTCAGTCATTTGTAAGAACAGATTTTTTCATTGTCATAGTAATAAGAGTGAGCCTGTCTTCATTTGTAGTATTTTCTGAGACATACAGAAGGTATCTGTCATGGTTCAAGCTGAGCCAGTAACTCAGAACCATGCAGCCGCTTGTTCACTCCCCCCGCCTTTTCTCCCTCCTCTCCCAGAGGGATGGGGAGGAGAATAGAAAGAATGTAACTCACATGGGTTGAGATAAGAACAGTCCAGTAACTAAGGTATAACACAAACCACTGCTGCTACCACCAATAATAATAATGATAAGGGAAATAACAAGGGAAGAGAATACAACTGCTCACCACCTGCTAACCGATACGTAGCCTGACCCAAGCAACAATCTAGCCATTCTGGGTAACTGCCCCCAGTTTATATACTGGGCATGATGTGCTGTGGTACGGAACACCTCTTTGGGTAGTTTGGGTCACGTGTCCTGTCTCTGCTTCCTCCTGCCTTCCCCTCCTCCCTGGCAGAGCATGAGACTCAGAAAGTCCTTGGTCAGACTAAACATTACTTATCAACAACTAAAAACATAGGTGTTATCAGCACTGTTCCCAGGCTGAAAGTCAAAAAAGGAAGCACCGCACCATCTACTAAGGAGAAAAAATGACTGCTACTGCTGAACCCAGGACAGTATCATAGCAGCATTGTAAAACTGAGCTTTCAGCAGTGACTATGGACTCATTGGTAAATTCTGAATGAATTTATTGATATTTCTGTAACAGTAGTTCATCTGTAGTAAATCTCATGAAATACTGAGAGGGGAAAGAAGCATATTATCCTGATCTTCACTGTGTCAAAGAGTAAATATCTGATTTTTGGTAAAATTCAGAGGATCTTCAGGCACTGCTAAGTAGAATACTATTAAATTGTTCCTGGTAGTAGAAGTTAAGGATGTAAATCAGTGTGTTGAATGGTAGTTTTGAAAATTATAATCCAGAGTTCCTGTCTCAAAACCAACAATCAGTTTCGAGCTAAGTTTTGTTTGAAGCAGTAGGGGCATGGTTATTAAACGCTTATTGCTTTTTTTGAAACAGAAACGTTGGCTCTGGAATTGCTTTCTGTAATTTTGTTCTCTCAGAATTAAAAGCTTTTTATTCTTAGTTCAGAAATATAATATTTTACTTCTTTAATTTTGAAGCTCTTCATACATTAAGTTCTTTAATATACTTCAAAAATAACTTAGAAAAATATATATTTAGAAAAATAACAATATTCTGAGGTATTGTAAAACCTTAGGTGTGTAATGACACTTGCAGAATGCTATATGACACCAGTAAAATACTTATAGTCACATTTTTAGTCCCTGTGTTAGTGGTATATTGATTATATGCAACTACAAAGCAGTAAGAAAGGATCAAGATATTGTGAAGTACTTTGTTTACACTGCCTTCATAGAATACTCCCGTCACTCAAGAGCCCTATTCAGTCAGTTATATGGCTTTCCTGTACATGTAATTTCCTGTACGATATGTAAGCTGGCTTAATACCATGCCAGCCTATTCAGGGAAAACTTGATCAGTGCTGCTGTGCTGGAGGGGAAAGAAAAACAATCCTACCTGACAGCTGATTTTTTTTTTTTTTTCCAGTTTTTTTTTTTGATTGTTATTTTATTCTTTGCTTGGAGCTGAGTAGTGTGTGGCTGACAGAACTTGGGCCAGAGGACCAGGAAGTTTGGTGTGTTTTGTGCAGAGGACTTCACCTTCAGAGAAACCAACACAGAATCATAGAATAATTAGGGTTGGAAAGAACCTCAAGATCATCTAGTTCCAACCCCCCTGCCATGGGTAGGGATGCCTCACACTAAATCATGTCACCCAAGGCTTTGTCCAGCCTGGCCTTGAACACCGCCAGGGATGGAGCATTCACAACTTCCCTGGGCAATCCATTCCAGTGCTTCACCACCCTTACAGTAAAGAACTTCCTCCTTGTATCCAGTCTGAACTTCCCTTGTTTATGTTTGAACCCATTACCCCTTGTCCTCTCACTACAGTCCCTA
The DNA here is from genome assembly GCA_039720435.1 of Amazona ochrocephala. NCBI lineage: Eukaryota > Metazoa > Chordata > Aves > Psittaciformes > Psittacidae > Amazona > Amazona ochrocephala. The sequence goes on along the minus strand of CM077881.1, from coordinate 49,287,618 downwards.
ATGAAGAGTCCCTCCCCAGCATCCTTGTGAGCCTCCTTCAGATACAAGAAGGCTGCTATGAGGTCATCAGCTATTAAGAATCTGCAATGAAATATAGCCTTGAAGTAGCAAGTAAATGTTCAGTTATTGATTTGTTAGGTAATTATCACAGTCCTCAACACTTCCAATAGATAGCAAGGGGTCTTTTTTTCCCCTTCCCTCCTCGTCCTCTTTCCTTCTCTGATTTTTGACAGACTTCACTTGTCTGCTCCACTAATATTAAACATCATTAAATGGAGAATTATGGAAAACCTTTGCAAAGGAGAGCTTTCATTCTGACTTGTTAAACTAAGGCTGCCTTAAAACCTAGAATGTTTGAAATTGTATCTTTTCCACAGTAGATGATTTAAAAGTTATTTCCTGTTGTAACTGGATGTTTTTCTCTGCCTTATGAAAGAACTCTTCTTTTGTGGAACCTCACAAGGGTCTGACAGCTTGAGTTACCAAGCTGAATTTTTGGCTGGACTGATGAGCACCTTTAAGGTGATATGCTGGTGTCTGAACTAAAAGGTTAATAAAGGAAATAGCCATAACAGAAGTAACATCTAATGTTTCTCACTCTGTTTGTTCTAGTGAATTTTAAAAGAAAAAGAGTATGTACTAAAATAAGAGACAATAAGTGGTAGCTATAAGTTCAGAGTTTGAGAAGGCATTTAAAAGAAACTCAGAGTGTAATGAATACACCTTGACACTTACCAAGGAGATGAAAAACATGGAAATTGTGTATTTTTGTATTACAAATTTGGTAATGGCAATTGTACTGCTTTGAAGAGGTTCTTGGAGAACTGAATTCCCAGCCAGATTGAGGAAATACAGTTTTGGGAGACAACAGCATGTGCATAGGGCATCCACTGATTTCAGAAGCCTTTAGCATTGCTAAAAAATTTGCCTTGTCATTTCAGCTTTCCCACAAACCCTTAATTTCGTTGGCAAACTCATGCAAATGGATGACTTTGCCAGGAAAAAAAGATGGCATGCACAGACTCATTGAGTAGAATTACCTGGTGGTTTCTGGGGAGACTACTGACACAATTCTTCTGTTTCCCTGCTGCCTGCTGGGCTCCAAACAAGACCTGATAAGTGCCGCCAATTTCCATTCAGCAAATCTTTAAAGGGCTGCAGAAACACAAGCCGTTGTGTTAGTATGTACTGGATGTTTGTTTTCACAGGGATTCTGTACTGAATTTTGGGGAGATTTTATTCAGAGCTAGAAAGAATGGCAATGAGCTTTAAGAAAAATCTGGAATTTGTGCTGCAGAAGTTGCTGTCTTCTGCTTCCCATCTCCTGGTGGAAAGCAGGAGGATGGGTTCCCCCCTGCCCCCTGCTTTCCTGCAGTTTGAAAATACAAACTTACAAACAAGGAAAATATCTTTACTCAGTTTAATGTTTTATGTTTTTAGGTAACATATGTGCATGGTATTCCTACAATATAATGGGTTAACTGAGTTTCCTTAGTGAAGCTGGAGAGGTAATATTCCAGTGTCGAGTGTTGGATTTCAAGTTAAGAAGTGCTAGATATTTTATAGGAGGCATTCCTGAGGATGGAGGTGGAGTGGGGGATATTAGGAACACAAAAATTTAGGAAGAACTAAACATCTGTTACAAAAAACCAGATCAGAACAAAACTACAGCAGTGAATATACTTAAGTGTTAATTTTCCTAGGTGTCCTGGGTTCAGCAGTAGCAGTCATTTTTCTCCTTCTTGGTAGCTGGTGCAGCGCTCTGTTTTTGATTTTTCGGCCTGGGAACAGTGCTGATAACACCAGTGTTTTCAGTTACTGCTTGGTAATGTTTAGGCTGGCCAAGGACTTTCTGACCCTCATGCTCTGACAGGGAGGAAGGGAAGCCGGGAGGAAGCAGAGACAGGACACCTGACCCAAACTGACCGAAGAGGTTATTCCATACCACAGCACGTCATGCCCAGGATGTAAAAACAGAGGGCAGAGACCCAGAAGGGTGGGGGTGCATGGTGGGGGGTGCACTGTGGGGGCTGCACGGCTTGGTCGGGTTGGGATTGATGGTGAGCTATTGTATTCTTTCCTTGTATTTGCCTTGTCATCATTATTATTAGTAGTAGTGGTAGCAGTAGTGGTTTGTGTTATACCTTAGTTACTGGACTGTTCTTATCTCAACCTGTGGGAGTTGCATTCTTTTGATTCCCCTCCCCATTCCCCCGGGACTGGGGAAAGAAAGAGTGGGGAGTGAGTGAGAGAGCGACTGCATGAGTTTATAGAGGCTTAAACCACGACACTAGGAAAAAAATTGCTTCATTCTTTGGTTTATACAATATTCTTTGAAACTTTCTTCACACTGAAGAATTGCATTGATTTCAAAATAGCTATTCATTTGTGTAGATCTATGCATGTGTTTGAGTTGTTACAGCCAGGGGTTCTCACCTAGTTTGGGTTGCACTGAAATTTATACAGAACTTTGAAAGAATCATAGTGACTATTGATTTTTAGCCATTACATTTACAGACAACTGTAACTAGAAGAATTAGGATGCTTGCAAATAGACATGTAGAAAGACATGTTTGCTCAAACAAGTAAAAGGTGGATAAAAGGGATGGTGACGCAGTGTACACTTGCAGCCCAGAAAGCCAACCGTATTCTGGGCTGCATCAAAAGGAGTGTGACCAGCAGGTCGAGGGAGGTGATCCTGCCCCTCTACTCTGCTCTCCTGAGACCTCACTTGGAATATTGTGTGCAGTTCTGGTGTCCTCAACATAAAAAGGACATGGAACTGTTAGAACAAGTGCAGAGGAGGGCCACGAGGATGATCAGGGGACTGGAGCACCTCTCGTATGAAGATAGGCTGAGAAAATTGGGGCTGTTCAGCCTGGAGAAGAGAAGGCTGCGTGGAGACCTCATAGCAGCCTTCCAATGTCTGAAGGGGGGCTATAGGGATGCTGGGGAGGGACTCTTCATGAGGGACTGTAGTGAGAGGACAAGGGGTAACGGGTTCAAACTTAAACAGGGGAAGTTTAGATTGGATCTGAGGAAGAAATTATTTACTGTGAGGGTGGTGAGGCACTGGTATGGGTTGCCCAGGGAGGTTGTGAATGCTTCATCCCTGGCGGCGTTCAAGGTGGGGTTGGACGTAGCCTTGGATGGCATGGTTTAGTGGGAGGTGTCCCTGCCCATGGCAGGGGGGTGGAACTCGATGATCTTGAGGTCCTTTCCAACCCTAACTATTCTATGATTCTATGATTCTATGATTCTATGACCTGTAACTTACTAAGATAAAGCATAAAGTAGTTCCAAAAGATCTAATTAGTAGGTGAGCTCTCAGTTTTATCTTGTGGTCTGCCCAATTCTTGCTGTTATTGCATTAAATATGATCAGTAGGGGAAGAAATACGACAGAGCTCACTGTTTTGGGCGTTTCAGGGGTTATTCAGATCACGCTTGAAATCAGATCCCATTGTAATAGTATAAATGTAGTAAGCCATGCCTTACATTGTATACTCTGTATATTCATCTTCAAAACATTAATCTTTCACATGCTTCCAAAGATACAAGATAACAAAGTGATATTTAACCATAGGTTTCAGGTATCTTTTGCCAGGTGGGGCAAATTGCTGCTTTTCACTTCACTTCCTCCCTTTTTCACATACCAGACAAATGTTTTTGCTTAGTTTCTGAAAAATGGCATATTTAATTCTATAGGGCAGGAAAATTGGAAGAAGCTTTTTTTGCCGTGATAATTATATCAGTAATGGAATATAGATACACTGCCATATGTGTATTGATTTTACTAGCATGCGATTAACCATTTCAAATAATTAGGGTGAAAAAGTTCACTGAACTATTTTCTTGTATATATTTTTGGCTGATATTACTGGTAATATATGCCTTAGGGGGGGAAATCTTAAAGGAGAAAAATCTATTTTCAAAGGGTCCTGCAGTTTTGTTTCATGACTGATATTTCTTATATAACAGAGCAACCATTTTGTAAACACCCAAAGAAATAGAATATATTCCAGCAATATATCTGGTTCATTGCAATCAGCTTCTCCATGGTAATTAAAGAAAAGAAATCAAGAAAGGTGTGAAAGTTTATTTTGACTCTGTCCAATAGTCCTTCCTCCTGTACTGGAAAGCTGACCTGATAGTTTTTACAAATACGAATGCTTATTCTTTTGGAGGTTCTTGTGTCTTGGTCCTGCTGTGAGCAAGGTATGAGGTAAAAGTCTCAAGTAGAACATGTGATTCAGTTTAATGTTAAGTGTCCAAATTGCATTGCTATGCTCAAAATCCTCTTGTCAGCAGAAAGGAAATCCACCTTATATAAAGCCAAGAATTTATTGCTAGTATAATAGAAACCTTCACAGTCTAATTGGAGAATCATTATTTGTCCACATCCATTTACTACAGGAAAAATAAAACAAATCAATGCTCCATACAGAAGTATATTCCAGTAATAAATAATACACGTTAAAAGTGTTATACTCACTAACTAGTTTCAATCCCTTTTCCTGGTGTTACATTCACCATTCCTTGCTCTTCTGAATAATTAAGAGTTTCAGTCAGGTGTTTGGGGTTAGGGGTGATGCAGTTGTGGCTGGGCTTAGTGGCTGGCTTTCTGTTTTTGCTGTTGCAAGCAGAATCTTGTGAAAATATCCATGTCTGGGAAGGTGATCTCTAAAGGAAAAAAGTTTCAGGAAAGGCTGGAGAGGCCCTGTTTAAAAAAATAGCTGCCAGCAAAGGGAAAACCTGAAAAAAAGAGAACTTATATTAAGAAGCAAACCACTTTTCTTTAGTGTACTGTACATTCTATATTTAATAGGTCCTTTTTGTTAGGCATGGTGAGTCTTCAGGGCCAAGTCAAAATGAAGCTCCCTTTCCTGTGAAAATTGGGATTATCAAGTGAGGATTTTCCCGATGTGCATGTGGTACAGGTGGGTTTTGCAGCTTCCTGTGGTACTGGCAGGTTATTTGTAGCAGTCCACCTGGCCCATGCACAGCCTTGTTTGGTTGTCTTTGCCCTGTTACCCCCATGCATCTGTGTCCTATCTGTCCAATACCCCCCTCAGACTTCAAAGATGACCTTGTGTGAACGTTGTGGATTTTTGTAAATGTAGAGCTGCTATCTGGGGTTGCAGTGTGCCAAAGGGTTTGTGTAGTGTGTGCGGAGGAAGGGGAAGGCTTGCATGGTGGTTTGCAAAAATACCATTTTTGGAATAAGCTAGTCCCTTTGATTTGATGTGCCTTTATCATCATTCCCCAGACTTCTGCCTGCACACACCTTGTACCTTGCCTGTTACCTGAGCCCAGAGGGTGCTGGGGCCTGGAAGGTTCTGGGGGCGGGGCTCCCTGTGGGGAAGGGTTGCTCCGGAGGGACACCTCAGGGCAGGGTGTGCCTTGGTGAGGGGCTGAGAGTGGCTCTGGCCCTCTCTGTCCTCAGGGGTTTTATTTATTAATTTATTTTTGGTGTTTGGTTGTTTATGGTTTGGGCATATTTGGCCAGGGCATCCAGTTTACCTCGGGTACTGAACTGACCAGTACTGAAGCAGAGAGCAGGATGCTGTTACAACACGCTCTGTGGAAAGGCACTCTGGCACGGCCAAAACAGGAGGTGAGAGGAAGTGTGAGTGGGCTGTGCTGAGGCAGTGAGGAGAGCAGCATTTTTGGCAGGAAGCACTAGAGCAGGAGGAGGAAGGGTCATGGCAGAGGAAAGGTTGGTCTGTGCAGGGTGGAGGCTGTGGGAGTGATGGTATATGGAGGGTGAACAAGAGCCTGAGACAGCAGGCTCTCCCTGAGCTCGCAGTGGTCTCAGACCTGACTCTCTTGTTAGCAAAATTGATTTTGATGAAAATTAAAATTCTTCCCTTTTTTTCACCAAACAAGGTGGATGTCCTGTGGAAAACATGTGGGATGGGTAGTTTACACGTGACCATACATCATGCAACAGAAAGGAATTTTTCCGAAGTCAGTGCCCATATTAAACACTTTTTTTTCTAGAATACATTAACATGTACTAGAAGCTGCCTGTAGAAATGTAATGTAGTAACATAAAACATCAAGATGCATTGCAGACTGTGCACAGAACAAACAAACAAATAATCATAAAATCATAGACTTATTTGGGTTGAAAGTGACCTTAAAGATCATTCAGTTCCAACCCCCCTGCCATGGATTGTGACACATACCACTAGACCAGGTTGCTTGAAGCTCCGTCTAGCCTGGCCTTGAACGCTTTTTTGATTCTAACTGCAAGTTGTCTTCTTTCAGATTGAATATATTCTTAAATGTATAAAATGTATAATAGCATTATAAACAGCCCTAATCTATGTATAAATTAGTTGATTCAGAAAAACTGTGTAAGAGCATCATGATACATATAACTAATATGTGCTTTAATTACAAGTAGCTGCCAACTGTTCTGCTATAGAATTAGATGATGTAGCAATTTTTTTTTTTTTTTTTTTCCCCGAGGGGGGAAAATTTGTACCAAAAATCACTGATTTATCTTTGCACTTAATTTTAGCAAATATAAACCAACAATAAGGACTGTAATACAGATAAGGAACTACATATGCCTTACTGCTTTTTAATTATGTAGCAATTTCAATTGGCAACGGTCAGTGTGTGTATCTTCTCATTTATAGTTCACCAAGCTCATCCTAGTAGGAATGGAGATTCCCAACAAGAAAGCAAGCCAAAATAAAGTTCAGAATTAGTGACAGTTCTGACATCAATTGTTTTTGAAATTACCTGATTGAGATGAATTAAATGTGCACTCTGGTAACAAAGGGATTGTATGTCATGTAGCTAATATGCTGAACAGTTGCTGCAGTTTTCTGTCAACTTCCATAGGTTTCTGTGTATTTGAGTTTCTGAAACATAATTCAAACTAGGAGTGTGCACAGATCTAGGTAGTAGATCTGATGACTGAACTGCAGTGCTGCTGTCCTGGTATGCTTCCCACACTGCTAGCTAGCAAAAAACAATTGTTTAAGCATGATGCCCTGGTAAGCAATTCTCTCTGCTTGTTCATCTTTACAATGTAGCAGCACGTACAGCACCCTATAGCTTTAGATCTGCTTCAATAATTAATTACTTACTGCATGTATATTTTGAATATTTTTCTACATGTTAGTTGTTGGTGCACTGAAAACATCCCTCAAAAGCATGTGAAAGCTACTAGACTAACTTAAAGTTCAAAATCTGAAACTGGATAAGCAATTGTGGGTTATTAGAATAAATATGGAAAGCAGTAACTGTGTCTCAGTAAATAAATTCTTTAAAACTTCAGAACTAGAATCTAATATTGTTGTCTTGCATTGCTAAGGTTGTCTTCTGTCAATGAAAAGACCGGCTGTGATACACACAAAACTGACATGTTGGGTAGCATTAGTTTGCGGCAGACAACGCAGAAATCAGCTCAGTGGAGTGGAAACAAAATCATCTAGTCAGCTTCCTTGAAAACAATTATCAGAGTTTTTCTTTACTTTTCTAAAATTTTTTCATTCCAGTAACTGAGGAATTTACATTGAACAGTTGTGTGCAGTTATGCTGTGGCACTATCCAATTAACCACCCAAGGTAGCACAGTTTAAAAAGATAGCTAAATGATATCTCTCAGCAGTAGTACACATTTGTAAACCAGGGGGCTGTAGCAATGTTTTTTTTGAGTGGTGAATCCATTTTATGGTGCTTGCATGCTGTTTTAAGGAGTACAGTTTTTGTGTTCATGTGTTCATTCTAATGATGAATATATTTGTGCCTAATTACTCTCCCCCTTCCCCTTTTTGTGTGGGTGTGTTGTGTCCCATCCTTTCCTGCGCCAGTATGTCTTTGTTCCCTTTTTTTCTGCCTAGTGCATATTCATGTAAGGTGTGGAGGATATGATTTCAGTTTCTTTCTGATACCCATCTGAAATGGAGTGCGTTGCTTCTGAAACAGCTTTCCAGTACAGCAGCAAATGTTTTGTGCTGTTTGCCATATACCTACCTTGACCTAGGCTTCCTCTTGATTGGCTACTGCTTGCAGTGGTTCTGCTTGGTCATATGCATTCCCCCAGTCTGTAATACCTTGTCCATAAGGAAAATGCTATGTGAGCAAGCCATCCAGGTCTCAGATAAAGTGTGTATAGAGCTCAGTCTCCACAACTGCCCCTTCAGGAATGTGACGTTTCCAGTTTTGACCATTCAGCCTCATCTCTGGCAGCCCCAGAAACTTCTAGTGCAAATCTTTTGAGTCAGGCAAGGAGACCACTGTCCTTTTTTGTCATCTTGCAAGTGTGTTGAACTTAAGCTTCCTTATGACTGTGATGAAGCTCTCATAGTGACTGGAGTTACTAGGGGGTTTTGTCAGGTAAGTGACATTCTTCTTGCCAAAGCAGTCATCTATGGCTGTGAGCTGCTGTTGGCAAATACTGCAAGTTTGGTTTTCTGTGGGACTGAGCAGCATCAGCTGGCTTTTGTCATTATTCCTGGAACCATGTGCAGGATTCAGGGATGGTAGTGGATGCATTCCAGTGCTGGCAGTTGAACAAGTCCCTGCTGTTACACTTTTTCGGTGATTTATCCTCACAAATGTGCTTTTCCAGTACAGACGTTTCAGCAGCAAAAGCATGAAGCAATATTCCCTCCCAACACTGCAGTTTCTCGTGAGCAGCCCTGTCATACCTATTGCAGAAGGAGATCTTGCTGCAGAAACATAAAGGACATGCCATCCTTTCAGCTGGTGCACTTCTACATGGTCAAAGGGAACAGCAGGTTACTGAGGCCTATTTTTAATCTTTTCTAGCTTGTGGCTGTCACTGGAGCTTATACCTTAAACCCTGGATCCTTTCCCTTGGCCTGGAGGAACATGGAACTGATTTTCTAATAAAACCAGGGGCCTTTATTCAGGTTCTGTGAAGCATACAAGAACACATGCGTGTTTCCCTCTGAAGCTGAGTCCTACTGTGTATCTCACACTATCTTATTCTGTCCCTTGGATTTTGCCACATACCATGCTGGAGCTTGTTCAGATAGTAGGCACATGTTTAGTTTCGTGCTATTTTGTGTCCAGTAGACTTGGTCTCAGTTTTCAAGGAGCAGAATGCCGGCATCTTTGCAGCATATTTTTCTGTAATGGTGGCAAGCGCACTAGGGAAGGCTACAACTGCCTAAGAGATGTGGTTGTGAAGAGAGCGGGTGATCTTGAGAAACTGGCTTACCACTCGTATTCACTTCAGGTTTGCCTGGAAAACTGTTGCAACTTGTTTGCCTAGCAAGGCTTCAGATTACTGGGCAAACTGACTTCTTTTGTGGTCTTTATTCCATATTTATTGTGACAGATATACAGATGACTTCCCACACTATCTTCCAGGTTTTCTTTAAATTGGAGGACGTACTTCGTGACTTAGTACTGTTAAGAGTAGTGGACCTTAAAAAGTTAGTATAGTTAACATTAAAAAAAAAAAAAAAAAGGATTGCTATAAGTACATTGGAGAAAATAATTTTGATCAATTGATTTGGGTTGCCCAGGGAGGTTGTGAATGCTTCATCCCTGGCGGCGTTCAAGGTGGGGTTGGACATAGCCTTGGATGGCATGGTTTAGTGGGAGGTGTCCCTGCCCATGGCAGGGGGGTTGGAACTCGATGATCTTGAGGTCCTTTCCAACCCTTACTATTCTATGATTCTATGATTCTATGATTTCCCTTCCCATTTCTCTTATTTACTGACATGATCTTAGAAGTGATCTATTTCAGCTTTATAATTTTGCAGCCAGTGTCTATAAAAATATTTTGGAGCAAGCATTATGGTTGGGTATCAGTTTGTTACACCTGAAATATTGACATTTTAGGGGTCAGTGCCAAAAAGGCTGATTTTTAGGTGGTTTGGGTACTCTTCGAGTTATGGTTTGTTTTGCCAGCAAAAGGTCTTTCTTATTTATTCATTTTAGTGAGCCATTGTAAAACGTTGCATGAGATACAATCCAGCAAATCTCATTAGCCCCAAATCTGCAGAATCCTCTTCAGGTTTTTGGCACCCTTTTGGAAGAGCTCTAAACTCTTTCTCTTATTCTCTGTGATCTTCAAGTAATAAGGCATATTCAGTACACACAGCACCACCAAAAGCAACCAGAAAATCCTAAAACAAACCCAAAAGCAAAAGAAAACCCCAAAACAAACCCAAAAGCCTAAACCCAAACTTGAAAGCCTAAACTAAATGTGGGACAGAGTCAGAATATGACTGTGTCTAATGTGAATACTCTCTCTGCATTGACATGAACCTCAACTTAAGGTAGTAAATAAATATGACTCCTCATGATATGCAGTTGAGGATTAGGCTGTGTGGTGAGAATGGTGGAAAGTAAGGAAGAGGGCTTGGAGTCTTTTTGTGCATGTGTTCACCAGTTCCTCATTTTGACCTAGGTTTGAAATGGAATAGCCCCCATCTTCCAGCATTTGGTGCCAAGATATTCTACTTCTGTGTAGGTGGAGATGAAATCTTTTCTTGAAGTAGTTTTCCCATGTGCTCCTGAAGCTGTTTAGTTCATCATATTTTTGTTGTCTTTTGCATCAGATTTCTTGGGTTCCTGTGTTTTTGTCATTTGTTTGGTTTTTTTTTTTAAACTGAGTTATCTATGCAGAAAGCAATATAATTAGGTTAAATGAGAATGAAAGAAATCAGTAGGAAACTACTTGGTCAGCTGTAGATTATAACCACCACCCTCTCTAGTATTAGTCAAGAAGAGCGAGTATTCCCTTTCGCATGATTTTATTGGCTAGTTAGGAGCTTTGACTAATGCAAGAGTTGCATAACAGTCAAATTTGAATATCAATTTTCAAAAGTATTCTGTTCACATACCTACACTTTAATGAATTTCAGAAAGTAATATTTGATCTCACAGGTTGGCATGCAATAGCAATATTTTTATTATAAGCTAAGGTATGTTATAATGAAAAATACCTTAATTATTTTTTTTTGCTTTATTTTGACATTTAACAGATGTAGTCTTAAAAACAATAATTGATGTGATACATGTCATAGAAAGCCAGCAATAGGGAAAGAAAGTACTGAATAAAATGGCATGGTTAATTTATTAAAACTCAGGAAACTACCAATTGCATTTCTCAAGAGTGTCATAGCAAATCTTTGATTAGCTTGGAAATAGCTATAGTACTGAGTCAGGCAGTCAGACTTTGTACGAGTTGTAACTGGTAAAATACTTCTGTTATGATGATGATCATGTTTCCTTGCAAAAGCAAAATAAGCTGGGATTTTAAACTCACTTCACTGTGTATGCAAAGCATTTATTTACAAACACATTTAAGTAGGCTGAGATGAGACCCTGTACTAAATGCTTTTGAAAGGGGGTCGATGTGATGTCAGCCATACAAAATCATTGCTTGCTCTTTCTTTCCATTTCAGGTATTCTTGGATACATGATCAGTCTCTTAAAAGAATTCAAAGTGTGAATCAGCATGCTGTTATTTCACATTAATGATCTCATTCACAAAGTACTTTCTTTAGCAAAATACTGCTTATCAAACCGCGTCTGTAAATACAGATTGCAATCCTATGTGGTTTTGCCAACAATATTTTGTTTTTTAACACAGTAAACTTAAGTGCTGCTTTTGACTTCAAAACCTGCATTATTTTATATGGAAAGGGGAAGATGTACTGGTTTCTAGCTATGTGCTCAGGATGACAACCCTCTTAAAAACTATTCCAGGGACTGAAGAGCCCATCTTTATTACAAAGCATTTCTTGTATCACAATGTATCACATTCAGTTACATGCTGATCAGAGCGTAATTCTGCTTTTGCCCATCAATCGTCATACTGTCACCTGCTTGTAGTTCAAACTTTGGGATGTTGGTGTTAGTTTTAAATTCAGTAAGTCCTTCTCTTAGAATCACTTTCTGCCATGAATACTGTATTTTGTCCCTCTTCATTGCATTCAGTCAGCAGCTTCCTTCATTAATAAAATGAATTCAGAGATACTTCATATTGGATCTTGTGAAAGGCCTTAACAATCACAGTCTGGAGGGATGGTGCACAATTCCAGCAGTCAACCAAATGCTGTTTTTCTGAAGTTCACTAGATACCATATACAAAACCTGATAAGTTTTGAGCATCAGTCAGACTAGACTAAAACCAGACTGCCAAATTTTCTTTCCCTTTTGCTGATTTTTCTTCTGACGTCACCATAAAATTGTTAGAGAAATCCAGAAGTTCACTTCAGCAGAAGCTTATCACTTGCTGGTTGTAACAGAAGATTGTCACAGGCAGCAGGGAGGCAGGGACGAACAAGGGAATCTCTCATTTGTGTAAACATTCTTGAGGCACTGTATTTTATATACTATATCTGTGTAGATACATGTACCCATATATATATATATATACACACAGTGCTGATGTAGCAACAGAAAAGCTTTTTTGCTTGGAATGCTTTTGTTAAATATTGCCTAAATATGTTCTACTCAAACTTTCATTGGTTAGCTCTTTGTATCTGAAATACACTTCAGCAGTCCAGGTGGTCTGTCTTACAGAAAAGCATATATTGATTTTTAACCAAAAAGGCTACTGTAACCTTTTGGGGGCAATAGATTCAACATGTCAACAGACTTGGAAGGCAACTTGTTTTTTAGGCTTAGCTTTTTTTCTTTGAAGAGATGAAAAACATCAGTGGGGTCAACCGTATCCTGGGCTGCATCAAAAGGAGCGTGACCAGCAGGTCGAGGGAGGTGATCCTGCCACTCTACTCTGCTCTCGTGAGACCTCGCTTGGATTACTGTGTGCAGTTCTGGTGTCCTCAACATAAAAAGGACATGGAACTGTTGGAACAAGTCCGGAGGAGGGCCATGAGGAGGATCAGGGGACTGGAGCAGCTCCCATATGAAGATAGGCTGAGAAAGTTGGGGCTGTTCAGCCTGGAGAAGAGAAGGCTGCGTGGAGACCTCATAGCAGCCTTCCAATATCTGAAGGGGTCTTATAAGGATGCTGGGGAGGGACTCTTCATGAGGGACTATAGTGATAGGGCAAGGGGTAATGGGTTCAAACTTGAACAGGAGAAGTTTAGATTGGATATGAGGAAGAAACCCTTTACTGTAAGGGTGGTGAGGCACTGGTATGGGTTGCCCAGGGAAGTTGTGAATGCTCCATCGCTGGCAGTGTTCTAGGCCAGGTTGGACATAGCCTTGGGTGGCATGGTTTAGTGGGAGGTGTCCCTGCCCATGGAAGGGGGGTTGGAACTAGATGATCTTGAGGTCCTTTCCAACCCTTACTATTCTATGTTTCTATGATTCTGTAATGTCTTCCTTATTAAGGTGTGTGTAATAAACAGAAATTGGGAAGATGGGCAATATAGAGATTAATAACTAATCTTTCATTTTAGGGTACCTTTTCTTTAATTGCTTGAATTTAGTTGGGTTTTTTTAATAGTAAAAATGCTAAGTATAAACTCTTCTTATAAGTACTGTATCTTATTTAATAGATTAGTTAAAATGCTGCTGTATCTGGAAATATTTTACTGAGCTTCCAGATGAGATTTATGATTGTTTTTCTGTATCTATGTGAGGTGATCATAGCTTCTACTGACCTTTTGTCAATTACAGAGTAATTTCTAAATTATTTAAACTGTGGCAATTTAAAACGACGCATTAAAACTTGTTGATTTTTGATCACAAACTTTAAAAATGCACTTCTTAAATACACAAAAAGTGTAAAAAGTGTAACTGTGTTCTACAGGCATTGAAAACATATTTGTAGGTATGCATCGTATCTACTTAGAGCAATCTGCTGATATTATTCATGTATTAAAATTATAGTTTCAAATCATTACATATTTATCTGGAAGGCACTGGGGAGTGGGGAGGAGAGCACTCCTATAAGCCTGAGGTTTTTATAGCATTTGTAGTCCATCAGTTAGAAGATGCGTTACTCACATTTTTAGTAGTGGAAGATTTATATCCTGCAGGTAATTGCTTGTATTTATGATTTTAAAGGCATATATTCACTTGAGATAGTATTGTTTTATATATGTGAGAATAAATAAATGTGAAGCATAGAACTGTTAGAACAAGTGCAGAGGAGGGCCACGAGGATGATCAGGGGACTGGAGCACCTCCCGTATGAAGATAGGCTGAGAAAATTGGGGCTGTTCAGCCTGGAGAAGAGAAGGCTGCATGGAGACCTCATAGCAGCCTTCCAATATCTGAAGGGGGCCTATAGGGATGCTGGGGAGGGACTTTTCATTAGGAACTGTAGTGAGAGGACAAGGGGTAACGGGTTAAAACTTAAACAGGGGAAATTTAGATTGGATCTGAGGAAGAAATTCTTTACTGTAAGGGTGGTGAGGCCCTGGAATGGGCTGCCCAGGGAAGTTGTGAATGCTTCATCCCTGGCGATGTTCAAGGCCGGGTTGGACGTAGCTTTGGATGGCATGGTTTAGTGGGAGGTGTCCCTGCCCATGGCAGGGGGGTTGGAACTTGATGATCTTAAGGTCCTTTCCAACCCTAACTATTCTATGATTCTGTACAGAAACTCCAGTGTGTGTACTATGAGGTACAACTAACATGCACACGTTAGTTGGAGTGGAGAGTTCAGCAGAAGGCTCTTAGTTGTGTGATGGTATACTATCAACCCCCCACAAAATCTATACAATTTGTATCTTGAGCAGTAAGCCTTTAGGCCAAAAAGAGCTGATATCTGTGGGTTTGTTTTCTTTTTTTTTTTTTCTGCTAGAAGAGTTATAGGGGGCTGCAAAACACAGGTCCTGTGTCTGTACTGTGGCTGCAAGCATTATTATAAATCTGCTAATTAGTAAGAAGACAGGAGTTAAAAGTAGTCTTAAACCATGCAGGATTCAATTTCAAAATAGGAAGGAAATAAAATGCAGTGGTAGTACTTACTAAATCAAAGAGAGAACAAAGAAAGAACTTCTAAATAACTTCTGCCTTTGTAGGGACAGATACAGTCAGTCGTCGCTTTTTTTTTGGAAGGTATACTGAATTTAGAGTTTTAAAATACATTAAAAATACGAAATCTGAGGAGAAAAAAAAAAAACACCCATATTTTGAAGAGTGATTAAGGCTGGAGTAATTCCTGTTTGTGCTTTTGGAAATTATTCTTCAAAGACAAACTACAAAAATTATAAACAGTTACTTTGGAATTAATAATGACAGTATGAGAAGGCATGTATTTCCTCTGGTTTGCACTGCATGTTTCTTCATACTGATCTGAGCAGCTTCTTAATTGTCAATTGAGTGAAAATTCCTTTGAATTTACAATGAAGCTCTATTATAATAGTATAAATAGTTGTGGGGCACCTTCCCACTGGGGCTTACACAGAGGAATGCATGTACAAAGAAAAGCAGGAAAATAGAAACAGTGGAAATTAACAACTTCTACAGTGTGGTGGTAACTTCCCTTGTGCCTTCACCTATGGAGGCATCTGGAAAACAGTATTTGGTCAATATGCCTTTGGTCATCATCTGGCCTCCTTTTCTCTAAAGGAGACAAGTCTGAAGTCTTATAAGTTCCTCATAAGGCATTCCTTCCAGCCCTTTCACTGGCTTTGTTGATCGCCTGTGGATGTGTTCAAGGCCTCCACACCCTTCTTAAATTGTGGGGCCCAGAACTGTACACAGTATTCAAGGTGGGGCCACATCAAGTCTGAATGTAGTGGGATAAATGACCCTTTTGACTGACTGGTTATGCTGTGTGTGATGCACTACAGGATGTGGTTTGCATGTTAGCAGGATTCATGCACACACGAGGGGGGCAAGGAGATAGAGGCTAATAGAAAGTGGATAAAACCTTTTCCTGAAACGATTATCAACTGTTTTCTTGCTCAGAAACTTCTGGGCCTGTCAGCTGTGTGCTATAAAAATCTATTGCTAGTTTCCTGTCAAGACCATATTCTTAACACTGGCAGCATTCTTCTTCCAACAAATACTCCTTGCATTGTATTTGCAGAGATTCATTTCTGCCCTAGCTGTCTGTGCTGCACTGAGGGACTTTGTTATTCTCCATGAAATAAAGCACTGGCTTTATTGAAGCCTTAGGATTGCCTTTGGATGCTGGCCTCCTTTGATGGCAGCCATTAACACCTTCCAATATAGTATCATTAGGCTACTAATAATGGTTGTAATCCCTTGTTGAGCTTTACAGAGCCTGTTTTACTTAAAATGTAATGGGAAATCAGTGTGAGCTGTAGATTAGAGTTTCTCCTGCCACTATTGTTGTTTGCTGAAGCATTTGTTAGATGTATTAGGGATTGCTTAGTATGAGGCATGCATTCCAACACAATTTTGTATATATATTTACATTATATATATAATGAATTGATGAAAGGCCCATTAGCACATACTAGAGAGTTAGGCTGGAGTCTGGTCAAGAGTGTTTATTGCCAGTTAAGCCTGAATTTAGCACAGGAATAAGGAAATGTAGTCAGCAGAGTGAGTAATTCTATCTGATAATAATCCTCTTTCAGTTTCTCCATACATCCTCTTTGAAATGATGGATCTACAGTATCCACAGTATTTTACAGCGGTCATTAGCATTATGTGTGGAAATGGAAAGGGTACATGTATGTGAATGTGGTGTGAAAAACTTGCAAAGTGATGGGATTGTATAACTAAGAATTACTTAATCATGCTGGTGAAAGTTAATTGCATTACTCTCCATGGAATAAATAACTGTATTCCCAAAAGACATTAATTAAGTTTAAAGTAGTAAGAAAATGACAGCAGTAGCGCAATAATCTGTAATTTTGATTATTTATTTATTTATTTATTTATAGCCTGGTTAGCTAACCATAGAACTGATTTTTTGACTAACAGACAACTGATTAAAACAGAGGGAGGACGTATCTCTAATGATAACTGGTTAGTTTCAAATCTTGGCCTTTGTAAGTCAAAACTACAGTTTCACTGAATTCAGTTGTTTGTTACTTAAGCGGGGTTAGGGGGGATAATTCCTGTGAATATGACAGAGTTTAGGATGAATGTATTTGTTCAACTGAGTTTCAAAGGTTGAAATATTATTTTAGTGTTCTAGGAAGGAGAAAGAAATTAAGAAATTTTTATAATTTTATAAGATGGGTCTTGGGTAGATTTTGTATTAAAGTAGCAACTTTAGCAACTTTGAATAAATGCAGCAACAATACTAGATGTTTAGGGCTCTCATTTTCAAAATGTTACTCTTAAGCTATTTCAGAATGACAGCTTCTTGAAGATAAGGATGACGTACTAACTCTACCTAGCTTAATAGGTTTGGATGGGAGGTGTGCTAAAATAAGGTTAGTGATATACTTGCATTTTCTTTTGTCTGTTTTTTCTGAACTTTCAGGTAGATTCAGAAAAATCTCCAGAGAGAAATGAATGGGAAAAAATAATTGTGCTAAAATGCGTACGTTGAACAATCAGAAAAAAGTTAGAAAGTGGATTAATTGGGCTGTTACTTCCCCAGGAAGAAAATACCAGGCAAAGAAAAGAAGAAAATAATTTGGGTTTGGTCCAAGTGTAGAAAGCATACAAAGCAAAACTGCAGGATAGGAAACACATTTTGTACTTTGAGAGAAATATGATACAGTTTGGGGTAGATGAAGCGTGGCTACGTAAAAAAGCGGAGTAGGGTCTTGAAACACCAAGACAAGGCATTGTAAAAGTAAGTTTTCAGAGGATGGGTGGCAAAATGTCTGCCCTCGGTCTCATATTGCTGCTGAGCCAAAAAGTGACTCTGCAGATACTTTGTGGCTTCTGTGATATCTTCAGCAGCACAGGAGGGCAGTATGCTAAGCTGAACTGCAACTTTAATTACATTATAGAAGTGGCAGGAGGTCAATAATATTTGTAATATGAGCATTTGTGACAAATCAATTGTATAACGAAAGTGATTATAATATCATTAGAAGTCTGATAACCCAATAACTTTGTGGTAATTACTTCTCAGTTACAGGGAAGAATTTACCACAGGAGATGCTGGAATATTAGATACAAATGCTAATAGTTGTAGTCATATATGAGGCATATGTGCCATTTAATAGCAAGTTTGAATCTCATAATTCATTTGAACATTGTAGATTCTTGACAAGCAAGAGGTGGGTTTGGAAAGGTAGTTAGTTGCACACAGTCTTTGGGTCCCAAAACTTCAGAAATATCACTTTAAACTTTGAATAGGAAGATGATACGGGTTGTTTTGATATTTGATTTTCCTTGCATCCTCACTAGGCCCAAGGCAAGGGGGGAGGGCTGTAAACAAGTGGTAGATGGCAGAAGTTGAGAATGAGAGTCCACTTTTGGATAGCAATTAGCAAAGGCAGTGGTTTATATCCCACATAAAATTGTACCACACTTCTGAAAATTAATTTGTACTCCTGATTAAGTTCTAAGACATTGCCCCTGCCCCCATGCCTATTTATTTAACCTATATAGAGGATTAAACTAATTGCTGGGAACTGTGCTTGTGAAGCAAATAGTAAGTTGTGCTCTAAGACTAATATGATAATATGATTTATTATTTATGAAACTATCCTGTTTGAAGAAAGGACAGTCATTCCCTTTCAGAAAAGTTCTTATGCCAGACCATTGACTAACAAGCAAAAGTTAATTTTTAATTCTATATATTTAGTACTTCCTCTGCGAACAAGTGTTTTCTATTCTGTATATCATATGACATGAATGAAACAAAAAAAAAAATAGGTATGATGCTGAAAATAAAGTATGTGAAGAACAATTTGCTTGTGTTATTCCTGAACCTCATGAAGGAAATTGGTGTGCATTCACATGACTTCTTATTCAGTTGCACATAGGTTGTCTTTTTGCTTGGTAGTTGTTAGCTGGTTTTGTAGATGGTTGTTTTTTGAGATACTTAAAATGCTGACTCTTCAAGCTAGATATTCTAAAGAAAAGTATCATAGTAAGGAAGAAGAAATAATACTGGAATTACAGTAGTAGCTTGGGAATTAAGTAACAGAATTTTGACTCATGGGGGATTTTAGTTATCTTCAACTGACTTTATGTTGTATATTTTTGTAAATATAATTTCCATCCCTCTGGAACATACCTGTTGAAGAGAACGAATTGCTGGTTGTCACTGATTCTAGCACATTGATTGGATTGTCACCGCACAGGGGTGTTACATTTCATTCCTCACTAAGGTGAGGAACTCTGGTCCGTAAAAAAAATAAAAATAATAAAATCTCCATGGCAATGTGTTAATCCTTTTGTGTAAACAGCATGCTTTCTCCTTTCATATTTGTTACTCTGAGGAAGAACATCCTTTTCTATATATGCGTGTGTGCATTTAGATGAGTATAACAGTAACTGTTTAAAATTAAATGTTATAGAACTGAAGCTGATTTTCTGTAAGAAGACAAAATACAGCAAACACACAATATGTAAACTTGATAGAGTTCCCACTGCTGTCCTGTGATGCCCTAATTCAAAAAGAATCCTTCTCTTTGCATTTTGTGTGCCAAAGTGTTTGCCTGTGTTTACATTTGATGCTGTTAAAGTGCGTGTTAAGCTGGATGCCCCTGGTATTTGTCCTTGTGCATCCATGGCGCACCCTGTTTCTTGCTTACTGTTTTCCTGGTCTCATCTTCATATTTTACTAGTCGTTTCTTCCCATCAGGTGGTTAATTGCAAAAAACTAATTATTAAAAGCCTGTAGAGCCTTCAGGAACCCATTAAAAACTCTGCTCTCCTGATGAGTATTTTCTGCTTAGATTTTCAACTGAGATTTGTCAGTTAATCAGCTTTTAATCTGATTAGCACATGACGTATATTAACTTTGTTTCATTTGGGGTTTTCAGTCAACAACTCAGGAAATAACAGGTCTAATTTATCCATAAAAAGTTCTGACTACATCAAGCAATTTTCTTCTTAATACAAACTTTTAATCTCATCAAGTTAGTTGAGATGCGTTTTCTGTAAACATATCCTGGTTGGCATTAATTAGATTACCATCCTTTAATTCTTTGTTTATGAAGATATAACTGGATTGTAGTTTGTGTAAATTATTATAGACTGGATAAATATTAAAAAATATGAGGTTTCTGAAAATAAGTCCATTTCACTCTGTTTTCAAAGTGAATCAGATTTGGGGTATGTTTGGTGGTTTTTCTAGCATCTTTGTCCTGATGATAAATGCTACTAGTGCTGTTGCACTCGGAAGGAAGGATTTAGTTTCTACTGGGATTGGTGACAGGCAGGAATGTGAGAGGTTTTTTTTTTTTTTTTTTTTTTTTTTTTTTTTTTTTTTTTTTTTTTTTGGTGTATGCCCTTTGTAAACAGTGTAAAATTAGTCTCTTGCTACCTCAGTAAATATTTTTGTTATATTTACAGGTGGCGGAAATATGTTCACAGGAGTTGAAGGCTACTGTCAGAACTTCCAGCACCTAAGCTGAGGTAAGAGGCTTTCTTTCCATCTGTTTTATCTTTCTAGATGTGAAACGTTTGTTTAGACAAAAATTAATGTGTGGTTTCCTTATGGCAGTACTAAACTGAGAGATGTTTACGTTTTTTTCCAAGTTCTGTGACAGGAGGTTTGAAACGGATAAAATTGCATTCCTCAATATTTATCCTTGTCTATAGCACTGAATAAATTAAAAGAACTTGCAAATAGCCTCTGGTTATCCAAAATTTGTCATGTGTCTCTTGTCATGTTGTGTGCCACTTGTCTTCTCCCTTGTAAGAAAGAAATTGTTTTATGTACGTCTCTGGTATAACGATTTTTTACATTAATCAGTGTGTTAAGGCTGTACTGAGGTTTTTATTAGTGTAACCACTACTTGGATCAAAAAGTAATTAGAGAATCATAGAGAAAAGTGATTGACTACTTAAAGAAGTAAGCAGCTTTTGAAGGTACTTACTTAGGCAAACAGAAGTCTGAAGTCTTGACGGGCATCAAATAAGTTAGTGGAAAGAGACTGGCTGCTTTTTAATACACTTTCAGGAAACACTGCATTTTAGAGGCTCTTGGATCTGTTTCATGTTAGATCATTTTCACATTAGTTTCTTGCTAAAACTTTTAACATAAAGATGTCATGTTACTGTGCATTTGTGTGCATTAAAATGGAAGGCAAATCCTATACATTTTAGATACATGATTAAGTACTTTGCCAACAAAGTGATGTGAACATTTTGCTTTCAATGAGAAATTTAGTATATGTACTTAATTTTGTACTGTACTTTTATATGTCCTTAATATTGTATTTAAATAGTCCTTCCTGTGTGTAATGGTTGTTTCTCTTCTCCTCTGTGGAGTTAATTAGCGGGAAGTGTTGCTTATAACTTTGACCACTCAGGCTAATGTCCAGTAGCGGTAGGGGGCATTCTGAGATCTCTCCTCCCCATCTCCAACTGGAGAGGATCTGTTTCACTTAGGATACATTTGTTAAACCTCACTTAAAACTAAGGAACATCTCACAGCAAAGGGGTGTTGCATATCCTACCATGTATTACAGCACAGTGCTGAAATTGGTGAGGGACTAGTTGTAGTACAGTGCGTAACATGCAGTTTCTACCTGTGGAGAGGTTTTTGCACAACCTCTGTCTCCAAGAGGTTAAAAGTCACATGTAGGACCTATTCTTTATTGTCAAACTCCTGATGTTTCTTGTTTTATAGTGTTAGCACTAGGCACACAAGATTCTATAAGCTTAAACTGTCATTAGCAGTTCAGTTGTATATAGTATCAGACAGCTCAAATACTTCTCTTATAGTAATATATTTCGATTTTATTGCTAGTCCATCTTTCAGCTTCTTTTTAATGACTACAGACTAATTTACTCCCTGCTTGCACTGCTGTTTGATTTCAAAAGACAATGAAACAAGGAAAATTATTACAAAAATAAAGTATTTATGTTTTTACTTAAAAGAAAATAGTAGAAAATATGAGGGTTTTAGATCAAGGGTAAGTAATTGAGGTTGCATAGATTTGTTTTGTTTTGTTTTTTATTTTCAATTCCAAATCCAATATCTGTGAACAGTGATTAAGTTAACCACATGCCTTCCTCTCCTCATCTCCCTGTAGGAGCACCTTCTTTTTAGTGCTTTTACCTGTATTTGCTTGGAACTGAAACAGCCATTATGAATTTCCAGTTGTTTTCAAAAAAGATGTCAGGAACTTTTCTACAAATAGACTTTTTTAAAGTCTGTTGCATTCTACTTCTACTTCCTGTTCTAAAATTCACTTAGTTTAAACATGAGAAAACACTGAGAGTGTTCTGCCTTTAAAATCTTTTTGGTATTGCGAGCCTGAATGAGGGCATGGAAGCTTTGAAATGAGAGACCAAATGTGCAACTTATATAGAACTACAGAATGATATAGACTAAAGTATCTCTAGAAGTCATTGTGTCCAATTCTGCACTCATGTGCAAGCCAATTTGAAATGTGTTGCTCAGTAAAGTCACTTTTCAGCTTGAAGATTCATGATTCTTTGGTTTTATGGCCTTGTTGTTTCTGTATTTCTCTTTACTTTTTGTCATGGGATTTGTTGTAACCAAAATTGTTTGGGAGAAAGAATTATGCTTAGTCAAAGAAATCTGCTGGTTTTTTGAAACCCATGGATTCATTCATCACTCAGCTAGTCACAATGCTTAACAGCAACTTAACAGAGCTGTGCCATCTCATCTGCCATATTGACCAAGGTACAGCCACCCTTTTGTTTCGTCTTTGTCTCCTCTTTCATCAGCCGTAGAGTCCTAAGGTTGATGAGCAATTTTGAAGTTGGTGCACTGCAATCGGACATCAGCATCGAAAGTTCTCACTCAGAGACATCCCTGATGCCTTTTCCCCTCCTGCCCACCTCCCCACCTTGCACCCCCAATTAAGCTCACTTGGAGGTGTTTCATACAATTGCTCTAGCAGTCCACTTATTTGTTCCTCACTGGTCTGCAACCTTATGCTGCACTGAAATTTTGTATAATAAACTATACTATTAACAAATACTTGGTATGGTATATTGCAGCATCTGAAGTTAGGTCATGTACTTTACAGGAGTGTTACAGAGTAGCTGTATATTATCTTTACTCTGACTATCCTCTATTCAAACAATACATCAGGATGTTTAAGCAAAGGAGTCCCAAAATCCTGCAGTTTTCACCAGAAGCTGATGGCTAGGTAAGCAGCACCATTCTGTCCATAAATTCCAAGGGATACAATTATGCTGTGTGAGATGTGTGCCATCAGTTTGGACAATTGAAAGAAATATGCTGTTGCTGTTTAGCCCTCCTCACTGTATAATGCGCCCTTCTCATTTCTCATTCCATAGGCTTAATTCTTTTTTTTTAAATGGGTGATTTAAAATTCTATAGCAGTTTGCTGTGCAGTGTATTGTACTCCTCAAGCTATGAAAATGTAACCAGAAAATTACAGAATCTAGGTGTGGATTTTATTGAAATAATGGCAGAAGATGTGATCAGCATCTCTAATAAAGGCGTAAGGCATGTTATTTACAACTACTTTGGATGTTATACTGTAATTAATAGAAGGTAGCCAATGGGCACTCTCTTTGACAAACCGAGTTAGGGTAATTGAGCAGTGGTCAACCTCCATTTAAAAAATGTCAATTTATTAACACAGTTATGGTCAATTGGAGCTGTATCTGGCACTTTCAGAAATCAGGTCAGTGAACTTTATTCAATGAGGTCGCTTACTCTAGTTAGTATCAAGACAACAATCTAGTTTATCTAGAGCAAGTCAATAGTTAGAATTTCTTTCAGGCTCCAAGTCATTTTGATGGGTGATCAGTCTTATGTGTAAAAGTAATGAACTTTTATTAGTAACACAGTTCACAGTTCTATACACTACTGAATTTTGTCACCACATTTGCAGTAATCTCTACAAAATCAAAATACTAATGGGGCAAAGTAAATGTTGCAGCTAATCTGAATCATGGAATCATAGAATGATTTGCTCTAGAAGGGACCTTAAAGATCATCTAGTTCCAGCCTCCCTGCCATAGGCAGGGACACCTTCCACTAAACCAGGTTGTTCAAAACTCCATCCAACCTAGCCTTAATCAGCCCCTGTGATGGGGCATCAATAACTTCTCTGGACACCTCACCCACACAAGCCAGTGCCTCGCTACCTTCGCAATGAACTATTCCTAATATCTAATCTAACCCTAACTTTAAAAAAGGTTAAAATGAGTTTAAAGCCATTCCCACTTACCCTGTCACTACATGCACTTGCAAAAGTTTCTCTCCATCTTTCTTGTAGGCTTTCTTTAGGTACTGGAAGGCTGCTGTAATGTCCCCCTGGAGCCCTCTTTTCATGTTTCAAACTATAAGTTGTAGAAATTTAGTCATCGCCATGGGCGGCAGGCAGAGACAGAATTAATTATACCAGTATCAGTAAAAAAGAAACAATTCCAAATGCACATGGGTAAGGAAACCAGATTCTTGGACAAAAAGTGTTCATTTTACCACACTTAGTATTTTTAACATGGTAGCATAAGACTTAATATCAGTTTAATGTTATGATCTGTGAACAGCACTCTTAACTTGGGAGCTGGAGAATGAATTATTCATAATTGAGGAGAAAAGGCAGAGGATAAAGTTCAGCCAAAGGTGAGATGAAATGTGATTTATTAGGAAGGGAAGGGGAAATAAGGGTTCTGTTACTGGACTGCTCTGTGACCTTGGGCAAGTAACTACCTCCAGCTTTCTCCAGTATTTCTCCTGTCATTTTCCTGTCTTGGCTGTTTAACTTGTGAACTCTGAGGCAAGGACTGTGTCTTGCTACTGATGCACAACACATGGGGGCCCTAATCTTAGTTGAGGCTTGTGCATATGGCTGCATATGCATATGGCTTGTGTGTATGACATGAGCAGCTTACTCGCAGGGAGTGGCACCAGGAGGAGCGGCACCAGCCCTTACTGGTTAAAAACCTGCCCCAGGGAGCACGAGCGACCAGGGCGGGTTCAAGTCAGTTTGCGCGGCAGTTCGCATGGGCAGGCGAGCGGGGTGGTGAGCACCCGCCATATGACCAGGGCCTGGTCTGGGAGCTCTGCTCTGTCTGCCCCAGTGGTGCCCAACGTAGGCACCCAGACAGAGCCGATGAGAGAGGAGTCTGCAGTGCAGAGCTTGGGGTGTAGAGAGTGCCTGCACTGCTCTCCTGAGGGGAGGGTGCACAATGGGCAAGGCTGCACTCAGTGCTCCCTGGTGGAGGCCCTCCTGCAGCAAGTGGCTGATCTGCAGGAAGCTGTTACTAGGCTGAAAGGTGTCAGGGAAGCTGAGGGGAAGCAGCACTGCTTGCTCCGGGACCAGACTGTGCAGGGGCCTCAAGTGTCTACTGTCGGTCATGCAGGAAAGGAGGCTGCTAACCCAGGAAGCTGGGAAACAGTAACAGAAAAAAACAACAAAAAAAAAGACGAAGAGGACAGTTAAAAGCAAGGGGCTTCCTCCTACATCTGTTGTCCGCACCCAGAACTGCTTTGCTGTCCTGCAGGGGGGTTATGAGGAAACAACCTCGCACCAGAAACAGGCTGATGCACTGGTAAAGAAGATCACTACTGATGCTGCCAGGAAAAAGCGGTGGGCCGTAGTAGTAGGGGACTTTACTCTGAAAGGATCAGAGGCACCCATCTGTCGGCCTGATCCAGGCTTGAGGGAGGTGTGTTGCCTACCAGGGGCTCGGATCAGGGATGTTGCAGAGAGGCTACCTACTCTAGTCAGTCCCACTGACTATTACCCACTTCTAGTGATCCATGTGGATGCTACTGATATAGATAGCAGTAGCCCGAAGAACATAAAGAGGACTACAGAGCCCTGGGAGAGGTGGTTAGGGGCTCTGGAGCTCAGATTGTCTTTTCATCAATTCTCCAGGATGCAGGGCAGGACCTTCAAGAAAGGCTAGGAGGATTGGGCAGGTTAATAAATGGTTAGAAGGGTGGTGCCATAGTCAGGGGTTTGGGTACCTTGAACATGGGACTCAATTTAGTAGGCCAGGTCTACTGGGGGCTGGTGGAGCTGGTCTGACAAAGAAGGGGAAATGCGGTTTTGGTAGGATGTGGAGAGCTATTTGGCTGTGAACGGGCATGTGAGCAATCCAGACAACTGCTTGACAATTGTAAGGTAGTGACTCGCAGGCATTGAGGCCTCGCCTGAGGGTTACTAAAGTTCGTGTATGTGCAGAAGCCTTGGGAAAAGTTAGCATGGAAAACTACTGAGAGAGATAGGCAGAGAAAGAATGTTAACTGTAACCTTGAAACATATGCTGTAATAGTTAACCAATCATTAAACTGTTGCTAGCACTCGGCTAAGTGAAGTTAACCAATCAAGTGTTATCGAATGTTCTAGTGTTCTGAAATCTGTTCCTATAAAAGGCATGATTGCGCACATTAAATTGTTCAGCGTGGATCACATTGATCTGTGTTTCGTTGTTCCTAAACCCCCGCGAAGGTAGGAGGCGTGCCAGACTGCTAAAGGATGCTTTAAAGTAGATGTGCTGGGGGAGGGGGGCATCATTCCATCCCAACACACCCAGTCAATTGCCAGCACCTATAATAAATGCTTGGACCAATGTAGAGATATTCCAGCTGCTCCAGCCAATGAGCCGGCTTCATTTGGAGCTTGGCTCAGATACCTCTATATAAAAGCCCATATAGCATGGGGAACAAACAAGAGGAATTAGAGATGTGTGCACATCTAAGGGGGTATAATAAAATAGGCATCACAGAAACATGGTGGGATGGCTCCAATGACTGGTGTGTTGGAATGGAAGGCTACAGGCTCTTTAGGAAAGACAGGCCCGGTAGGCGGGGAGGGGGAGTTGCTATTTATGTTAGGGATAGGCTGGAGAGTATAGAACTCTGTATGGGGACAGGTGAGCAGTCAACAGAGAGTTTCTGGGTCAGGGTTAAAGGGAGAACAGCACTGCGAGACAGCTACATCAAAAGGAGTGTGACCAGCAGGTCGACGAAGGTGATCCTGCCCCTCTACTCTGCTCTTGTGAGACCTCACTTGGACTACTGTGTGCAGTTCTGGTGTCTTCAACATAAAAAGGACATGGAACTGTTGCAACAAGTTCAGAGAAGGGCCACGAGGCTGATAAGGGGACTGGAGCAGCTCCCGTAGGAAGATAGGCTGAGAAAGTTGGGGCTGTTCAGCCTGGAGAAGAGAAGGCTGCGTGGAGACCTCATAGCAGCCTTCCAATACCTGAAAGGGGCCTATAGGGATGCTGGGGAGGATCTCTTCATGAGGGACTGTAGTGATAGGACAAGGGGGAATGGGTTCAAATTTAAACAGGGGAAGTTCAGATTGGATATGAGGAAGAAATTCTTTACTGTAAGGGTGGTGAGGCAGTGGAATGGGTTGCCCAGGGAAGTTGTGAATGCTCCATCGCTGGCGGTGAACACCAAGGCCGGGTTGGACATAGCCTTGGGTGGCATGGTTTAGTGGGAGGTGTCCCTGCCCATGGCAGGGGGGCTGGGACTAGATGATCTTAAGGTCCTTTCCAACTCTAAGTATTCTGTGATTCTCTGTTTCTATGAAAACAGGAAATAACTAGCACAGTTTGTGTGGATATCATTGGAGGAAGTCTGGGTGGTGAAAGAAGTAAAGTAGAATGGTTGCAGCAGTGACTTATCCTTCATCCCTGAAGTATGTTTGCATTACACAACAGTGACACAGGAAAATGAATGCCCATTTTACTTGCTTTAGACTGTGACATTAATGGACTTGCTAAAGTTGTAGTAATATATTTCTTTTAAAGAGTCATTCTGGCAGTCTGACAAACCATCTTTTAGCTCTAACTAAACAGTTTGATTTTCATCCTGAGCAATGGACTTGTTGATTACATTGAGAAGACTGAAGTTGCAAATGTGTCAGACTAGAATAAATTAAGGAATTTAACTTGCAGAGAGACAGAACAGGGCAGTGCGAGTTTACTGTTTCCAAGCTTGTTGCTGTCTTTGACAGTTCATACCATTTTCTTTTTGCTATCTAGGTTTTGTGGGCTATTTTTGCACATCCTCTCTTTTGTCCTGTTCAAACTTGAAGCTTCGCCTTCCTGCTTGCCCTGCTCCCACACAGAGATACGTTGTTATTCTTCTCCACGGACTCCTTTGCTTAGGACAGCTCTTCCAAATTAATTTCTACCAGGTTTCTCCATGTTTCTGTGTTTCATAGGCATGCAGCTGTTGGGCGCTTGTTGGGAATAAGCTTTTATACATACACACTTAGACTTCCAGTCAAGAAAACAGCTAAAACTGTTACGTATGTTACATTCTTGAAGAATAGGGACTTTTTTCCAGCAAGAGCCCTTTAGAAGTAATTACAATCTGTGTCAGATAATAAAAACCCCAACTAAACAAAAAACTAACCAAAGTACTCTAGCCACCTCTGTCTTCTGTGTGGAGAATTGCTTTTTAACAGATACTGTACCCTTTACTTTTTGTCTATAAAATATAAGCAATTTGGGTGTAGACCTTTTCTCACATTCTGTTAGAAGGGTTACAAAGCACAGCAAGCATGTGTTTGTCCTATACTCCTTTACTCTTACTGTGTTTCTATTATTACTTTTATTTGTGCAAACTTTAATATACAGGAACTCGTAAGAATTGCTTATTCCAAACTTTCTTCAAGGGAAAAGATGGAATGAATATTTATCACTTCAGGGTAGAGATACTGTGTGTGAAAACGTACTTTTCTTAGAGCTGAAGTCAGTAACAAAACCAGCAAACCGGAAATCTAGTTTGTATGTTTTTGCGAAGAATCTCTGCAATTTTGCAAAATAAATAAATAAATCTTCACTTTCAGTCAAGCCAGTTAGCTTAAGTCGTTTAATGGAGTAACTATATGTGTGTGGAGGCAGGAACATACTGGGGAGAAGATTAACTTTTTATCTACAGATATATTTGAATATGTAGCATTCAAATTGGATACAGGGATAAATGCAAGAGTCTACAGTACACTAGTCCACTTTTTTCCATATCTTCCAGAGAAACTAATTTCTTCTAGAGCCACTTTCTGCCATTTCTACAGAACCTACTAGGTTGCTGTATCTCTTGAGTGAAGAAAATTCACTGATGCAATTCCTTCATATACAGTTCATACTAATTCCTACTGCAGAATGAACTCTTACTACATTCTTTTCTTACATTGCTCCTTGCCACCTGTGCCAGAAGATAGACTTATCTTGACTGTCTGTCCATGCAGCTAATATTATTTTTAATGTTTGGAAAATGTCACTAGGAAGCAAAAAAAGCAGGTAGAAAAGGGGCAATTTATATTATTTCTATCATGCGATGCAACTGACCTGAAATTGTGTTTGCTTAAGCATGTTTATTCAAATCAATCTTTATACCTTTTTAAAAAGAAAAAAAAAAAAAGTTGTGTGGGAGGGAAGAAGAATTAGACCCTATTAGAAATATAATATATTGTCAAAAATCCTATTTGAGCTTTAATTAGTCTTTTACAGATGTAACATGAGCTGAAAGTGATTTTAAAAAGATAGCTCAATTACAATATGAGGATGCAGTAGGATATGTTTTTGTGTTGAGCCAGCACACTGCCTTTGCAAAATCAAATTTATTTTTCAGGATCAATACTGTTACATTACTTTTAGAAGCTTTTTGTAGAAAAGGAGTTAAAGTTATGTCACTCAGGTTGTCACTCATGTTGCCCAGGGAGAACTGTTTTCAGTTATTCTGACAAAGGACTTTGTGTTTCTGTCTGTAGGACTTGACTGGAATGTGAAGATTAGGACTTCGCATCAAATTTGAAGTAGGAATTTAAAACTTATTTGTCCTCATATACATAAGGAAAATGAAGCCATCGGGGTGATCTGGCTCTGTTCTGCTTAGCGTATGCTAATGTATTCTTCTCAGTGCAATGTTTTACCTTGCCTAAATAAACTTTTAAATACATATTTTTCTCAAGGTGCTCATAGAAGTTTATGTTAGTCTGCAGTGTGAAGCAATTCCCAGAAAAATAATACCAGGAGAAGTCACTGTGAATTGTGTTATCATAAAATCTAGAATCACTTTTTTCCCCTTACAAATGAAAATGTTGCGCAAGATTCTCCAGGGCACAAATAACATCTCCATCTGGCCTGATCTGTGTTACTAGAAGTAAAAACACCAATGAAGTACTGCTTTTTATAATTTAAAATCAGACTTTTACCTTATTTCTAGATTAGGAAGAATGCATTTCACTGTAGTTCTCATGGCAATGTCCATCAGCAAGAAAAGAAGAAAAAGGCAAAACAGCCCTCACCTAATTACAGAACACCCTGTGTCATAAACATTTGGTGATGAAAAATAGAATTCAGTGAAAATCTACTTGAAATGTTTCAATGAAAAGCAGTTTTTATGGAGGCTCAGGGTATAATGCAGCTCCTCAAAAGTAGTCTTTTAAAGTTGTGCCCATTTTGACATTCTGAATTCACTTTGTGGCTTCTTGTCTCCCTGAACAGATTTAATTGTCTCTTGCTGAAAGACGTGAAAAGATTAATTGGCCAAAATATGCATGAATTAAGAAGTGTTCTGATGGTCATGGCATCTAGATAGGTGGGTTTGTGCCAGTGCAGAGGCAGTGATGCTTCATATCAATGTGTGAAGGGTATTTTAAGAAGAGCAGACATGACAGGGCTGTGGCCACCATGTTTCATATCTCTTTATAAATATGGAGAACCAAACAGTGCAGGGGAATATACCCTGCAGTGCTCCAGGTTTTAGAGAGTATGGTAGCTCCTCAAATGAATTATATGAAATCCTGAATGTTGTTATGGGTAGTAGGGTGAAAGTCCATCAGCATTTGTCAGAAGTCTTGTTGACTTGAATGAGATGTTAGCTCAGCTGGGTGAAATCTAATGTAAAAGGATGGGAAAGGAATGCATGCTGTTAGACGGCAGGTCTCTGAACAGTACTGTTGAGGCCACACCTTGAAGACTGAGTTCAGTTCTGCAGGCCTCAGTACAAAAGAGATACTGAGTTGCTGGAGGAGGTCCAGAGAAAGGCAACAAAGCTGGTGAAAGGTCTGGAGAACAAATCTCATGAGGAGCCCTTGAGGTAACTGGGGTTGTTTAGTCTGGAGAAGCGAAAGCTGAGGGAGGACCATTTTGCTCTCCACAGCTGCCGGAAAGGAGGATGAAGAGAGGTGACTGGTCTCTTTTCCCTAGTAACAAGTGATAGGACAAGAGGAAATGGCCTCAAGCTGCGCCAGGAGAGGTTTAGATTGGTTATTAGAAAAAAATTTCTTCACAGAGAGGGTGATCAGGCATTGGAACAGGTTTCCCAGGAAATGCTGGAATCACAGTCCCTGGAAGTGTTCAAAAACCATGTAGATGAGGCCCTTAGGGACATGGTTTAGCGGCAGACTCAGCTATCCTGGGGTAAAGGTTGGACTTGATGATCTTAAAGATCTTTTCCAACCTAGTTGAACCTAATTGGTTCTATGATCTGTGTATATAATTTTTGTGATCCTTCTGAGGTTGTCAACAGGTAGGCCTAATGGATTTAATAATTATGGCTTAAACTGTTACCTCCGATAATTACTGTGCTATTACATCCTTTTGTTTACGGTCGCTGGTTCCCCTGCGGTGGCTGGAGATCTGAGTTGCATTCCAACCTGAATTATCTCAGGATCCCATGAACAGTCTTGGCCACTTCAGCAGTAACTCAGGCATATGCACATGTTTTCTTCAATCAGCACTGCTATGGGGCTACAGTTTCTGATAAAAAGAGGTGGAACAGACAACAGTTGAAGCTTCCATAAGTTGTTTGGTTTTGTGTGTGAAAGAGTGGGAAGCCTTCAATTAATTTGATGCCCTGATTAGTCTGAATTATTCCATGGTGCAACTACATTAACTTCAACTGACCCTGCAACATCATTAAAATGATAGAAAAGTATTGATATTGGTGCAGCCAAGAAGTCATCCTAATTTTTGTATAATGGAACTAAAAACCTGCATGTATTTTACTTTCTGTTCTGAAAATATATTGTCTTATATAAAGCAGTGATATTTTAGTTTGCAACAGTGAGTTTATATGTCAAATTCATTGAATCCTTTGTAAAAGGATGTGTCTGGTAAGACTTGAAGGTATACTTGCAGTTTATGTAGATAAGGAGAAAAGGAAGAAGAATTGGAGGGGCAGTATACACTCTCAGACATAGCTCATAAAACAGTAATGGTGTTGGGTATTATTTTTCTCTTAAACACTTATTCAGCATGATTAGACTTATGTTTTCAATGGTCTTAAGTTATATCGTTGCTAGGATTTTTTGTTTGTTTGTTTTAAATTCTCTCTTCTTTAGAAGATGGTCTACTTGATCTGTACTTAAACTTTGATCAGTTCTGCTACATGCATGTGTACCTTTGGAACTGCTGCTTCTGTTTCTGGTATGAAAAAGGGCTTTTTATCTGGAATGTTGTCTGGCTTTTCCACGAGTACCAGTTGGTCTAATGAAAGATACTACTTCTACCCAAGGTGCTTTTTCTGCATGTGTTTGCTCTGTTATAGCTGATGTAAAATATGTTGCAGCAAAATGTTTTGCTGTTGCTACTAGGATCAGTTTACAAACCAGCGCATAATTGGTCATTGTTTTTTACAGTGAATTTCTTTTGCTAAAATGATCTGCCATGTGATAAACCTGAATCAGGATCATGAATGATTAAGCTATATTAGATTTACCGAGTCACTGAAAAAATATTTTCAAGTCCCCCAGGGAGTATTTTGAGCCATATTCATTTACTGAGCATCCTTTTGGTTTGGTGGTAGTTTTCTGACATCATCCTTCAGGTCTATCTTTCCTTGCGAGCATCTGCCTGATGCTGAGACTGCTTACAGCCCTGGAGCAAAGTAGAGTCTTTGAAATAAATGTAAGAAACAACTTTTGAAGTGGGTATTTCCAGAATAATAGTACAGTTGGTTATTTTTTTTTTTTTTGACCCTGCAGACCTTGGTGCTACCTTATCTGTGTAGGGTCGAATGCAGCAAAAGCAGGAGAAACAACAAATGGGTTTCTGCCTGAGGCTAGCAGTCTTTTTAAAGAGGATCTGGGGGCATGCTGAGGTACTTTAGGTGGTGGTACTAGTGAAATGAAGAGGTTAGTGGGTCTCCACTAAGTGTTGTGTGAAGATGTGTCTTTTGAAATGTCACAACCTCAGACAGTTCTGTCCAGAATATGCGAGTTAGCTGTAAAAATGTGCCCGACTTCTCAAATTCGAAGACGGATGCAATTTTTTTCCCATTTGCTTCTCCTCTTCCCCCCTCCACCCTTGCTTTTAAAGTGAGAGATCTAGATGAGGGGAATACCTCACCTTAATCATAGAATTGAGGGAAAACTATTAGGGAACAAGACAATATTCCCACTCTGTGTTTAATTCTAGACAAGCAGTGTCCCTCTGCAACAAAAGTAAGTAAACTGCTGGTTTAGGACCTCAGATGTCAAGGATGTGCCATAACCATTTGCTTGAAATGCTCATTCATTTTTGCCTCTCCATCCTGAGATGGTAGAACCAGCTATGTTTGTAGAGCACTCTGTACCAGAACGTTCATCTAAAGTAAGACTTATTACTAGTTCTTTTTCTTCGTGGCATCTGAAAGGAGATGTTATGTGATGTGTGCTGCTTGTCACACCCCAGCTTTGCTGAATGTGTATTCATGGTACTTCTTCAGGATAGCTTGTCCCATAGTTTAAGATTTGCCCATGTCTAGTCAGTGAACGTGGTGAGGCTTTTATTCAGCTGAGTAAGCAATGGTTTCTTGCAGAACATGCCCTGAAAATGCAAGGACAGCATACCAGTCTGTAGAAAGACTACTCTGAGTAGTGTATTGAGGAGGGAAAACAGGAGGCTGCCGGTAGGGTCGTAATTTATTAATTCCACTTGCAATTGAGAGAGGAAATATTAAGTAAAGAGCTGTCACCCTTTCTTCACTCTCTTAACTGCTTCAGTCTAAATAATAACGAAGATCAACTATTCTCTTGCTCTTTTCTTCACTTTTACTGATGTTGTTTACAGAAAAAATATTACTCAGTTCAGTATGAAGCCCGCACATTTATTTCCATCAGATTTATCTGAAATCTTTCTTTCTTTCTGTCTTCCCTCACCCCACCCCTGCTTAACTGGCAATGTAGAAAATGCTTTGGTGGAAAATCAAGACTGCTGTTTTTCCTGCCACTATGTAAACCATGCGTGACAAGTGGGCATAGATATTTAAATTTCTAATATATTTCTCTGAATACATTGCTAGTCCAGTCTCTGCTTCTCATTTTCTTCCTCCTTATTATAGATGACATATTTGTCCCCAGAAGCTGTATTCCAACCTTTCTGTGAATTCATTTGTTTTCTGCAAATACTTGCTTTGATTATGTCAACACAATCAAAGCATCAATGATTATGACCAAATAAAAGGTTGTACATACAAAAAGAGAGAGCAAACATTCCATAAAAAGAAATACATTTGGTTTTGTTGCATCATAAGATCATAGGATAACTGGTTGGAAGGGACTTCCCGAGGGCTCTAGTCCAAATTAGTGTTAAAAATAGGAAGCAGACTGCAGAACCTCTCTGGGTAACCTGTTGCAGTGCCTGAGTGTCCTTGAGAGGGTACAGAGTCTGAACTTGTTTTGTTCCAAATTCATTGTACTGTGTTATGTAATAAAATACCTTTTTCTTAAACTTGATGCTTACTTTTGACAGTAAAAAATGTAATATAATTGTGTAATTGTATAATTGTGGAAATGTAATAGAAATGTAATGCTATATTTGTCACTGCTGCATGGGTCAGGAGCTACTCATAGTATAAGGTGGGTTCTTTTACAGTTTGAAGTTGGTTCTTACTGCAATGAAGTGGAAGGCTGTTGAAAAGATTTTGGTGTTATGGTGGTTGTCCTCCTTTACTTGTGTAAATATCACATAGCTTGTGAGTGTGCCTGATAAATTATATCAGTGAACTGATCCAGTTCAAAAATTGGCAAGTATTTCACTATGATCAATTTGTTCTGTGGCTAACAGCATGAGGATGCAGGCACAGAGAAGAGGAACTCTGAATTGGCTTTTCTTTCAGTAAAGGGATAGAAGGAACTCTACCTGCAGGCTGCAGATCTGTAAAGAGTCTAAAGAAAGCAAAAACTTCTGCAGAAGTGTAATGCACAAGATAAAACTATGTCTGAGTGCAGCAGTTCTCTTAGAACAGCTCAGGCTGTCTGGCTGGCCAGTTTTGGCTGACAGACATTTTAGGAATCACTGCATTTTTTGAAGAAGGAAGTGACACTGGTGTTTTCATGACCACACTGAGCAGTTTATCCTCCAAGATTGCTGTGGAGACAGCACCAACATAAACCTCAGTTTTGTTTGCAGACACCTGTTATCATGGAACAAATTTAGTTCTTGGATCAACTTCCATTTATGGATCCTGATGAGAAAGAACAAATAAAACTGGAGGTAGTACTGTGAAGCTGAGTTAATGATCTCTGTCTACTCCCTCTCAGTATTTCTGTATGAGACCTACCAATGTTTAAGCTGGGGCCCAAAGCAATGAGGCCCAAAGTATAAAAAGCTTCAGACTAGGTTCAAACTTCATTCTGTTACTACTGAGCGGAATTCCTGTTGAAAGAGTTAGGTGCCTTGCTGACTGGAAGTGAATCATTACTGGTATAATGGTCTGAGATATGACCTAATCACTTCAGCAGTAGGTAAAACTAGTAAGAATGTTTTTTACTTTCTGATTGGTAGTTATATTAGATGACATGTTGATCCTACAAATCATTTGCAAACAATTTGCAAAGTAATGACTGCTATGGTTGAGGGTATGTGGCTCATGAAATGGCCACGCAGCCTCTCTCTCACTGCCCCCCTTTCCTCCCCCCCCTGCTGTCGGAGGGTTGGGGAGGAGAATCGAAAGAATGTAACTCCCACGGGTTGAGATAAGAACAGTCCAGTAACTAAGGTATAACACAAACCACTGCTGCTACCACCAATAATAATAATGATAAGGGAAATAACAAGGGAAGAGAATACAATTGCTCACTACCCAGCTCCACCTGAGCAGTGATCAAGCCCTTCTGGGTAACTGCCCCCAGTTTATATAGTGGGCATGATGTGCTGTGGTATGGAATACCTCTTTGGGTAGTTTGGGTAAGGTGTCCTGTCTCTGCTTCCTCCCAGCTACCCCTCCTTCCTGGCAGAGCATGAGACTCAGAAAGTCCTTGGTCAGAGTAAACGTTACTGAGCAACATCTAAAAACATTGGTGTTATCAGCGCTGTTCCCAGGTTGAAAGTCAAAACCACAGCACTGCACAGGCTACTAAGAAGGAGGAAAAATGACTGCTACTGCTGAACCCACCACACTGGCAAGTTCGGGCAGAGGAGATGCTGAACACTCACAGTACAGCCTGCGTAATGGTGTTCTGAATTACTGGGCATACTTAATCTGAGAAAAGAAAGCATCTTGGTGTTGATTTAGTATTGGTATGTGCTGCCATAGGATCATTCAGTGAGTCCCAGTGCATTACTAAAATAGAATAATCTCTGTTCACTTCACCTGAAAAGCAAGAGGAAGAATGGCATGGAAATAGTTTTAGTAGACTAGAACAACAGGTGCTCTAATCCTAGTGTTTCAGCTGAACGGTATAGGATCATCTTCCTGTTACACATTACTTTTATTTTGTTTTCCTCTTTGGATGTCTTAATCCCTAAAAAGTCATAAACACTTTTCATTTTAGCTTGAGAGTCAAAGTTCTTAGTTATCTACATCAGCTGTGCGGTTCTCTTGTTATTTCTGTGCAGAAAATGGAGCACAGGAACTGCTTTTCATTACAATTCTCCCAGACAGTGCTATCTTGTAATGATTTAAATTAGAATTAGCTTTTGAAAAAGCTGTCTGTTGTGGGTAGGAAATCAGTTCAGTGCAACATGCGAATTTCTCCATGGCCTATTGCCCCATGACTGATTTACAATGGCCATTTTTAGTTTATACTAATAGCTGCATCAGATAGTGAGAACAATGTACTAGATGGGCATCTAGAAGGCAGTTGTGTTACACTTAATTATGTAAATCTGACAGATAAAGTGTAATAATCAAAAAGAATCCATTTTTAATGTCCCATGGTATCACGTGTCAGTATTTGTGCCTTAGCTGACCACAGGGGCTTCTAAACAGGATGAGCAAATTTACTGTAATTCGTATAGGATTATACTTTGGTCATGTTCATGTAGTTATAAAAATGAATCTTTGAGGGATAGTTGGAGAGAAGCTGCTGTAATATGAATGAGGGAATGCTGTTTGTGTCACGTGATGGGGTGTGTTGTGCTCATGCAGGCAGATGTCATAAGGGCAGATCCACAGTTTTACTAAGGAGTGGTGGGCATTTCTCAGCTACAAGCAGTGCTTCAACTTCTCATCTGCTGTGGGACCTGATGGGCAAGGCTGACATCTGCATCCCATATATTGTGTTACGGAGTTGGAGGAAATCTGCCTTTAGGAATGTATGAGTTAGTGCTGAGGCACAGTGGGAGATGCAGGCTAATGATCCTAATCTGTTGTGTGTCCCACTTTTAATCTGCATCTAATTTTGCTTGGTTACACCAGTGGCACTAGCAGGATATTTGGAAGCTTCTGCTTCACAAACAAGATGCATCTTCCCTAATCCTTTAAAGCAATCAGGAATCACAGTATGACACTCAAAACCAAACA
Source organism: Amazona ochrocephala (assembly GCA_039720435.1). Classification (NCBI taxonomy): domain Eukaryota; kingdom Metazoa; phylum Chordata; class Aves; order Psittaciformes; family Psittacidae; genus Amazona; species Amazona ochrocephala. The sequence goes on along the minus strand of CM077881.1, from coordinate 49,249,987 downwards.
AAACACTAAAGCATACTGAGCCCACTCTGAATTTAGAGCAGCTGTGGGACAGCCATTCACTGGGTGAAACAAACAATGTGGCTCTAGAATGGGGCATTAAGATGCAGCAAAGAAATGATACTCCAAAGAATTGAATATAGATGACCAAATAACTTGAATATCATGTGACCTCATCAAGCAGAGGTATATCAAGGTGCTAATTATTTACAGAGTGCTTTGTGTTCTGAGGACTTGCAATCTTGCTTTTGACTGCAGAGGATGATATCAATTACACCAACCCAGAACATCTTTTATTTGACTATTACCTTGTTGTGGAAGACTTATGGAAGAAATTTGTACTGTAGTAAAATTCAGGGGTTCCTTTTCCTTTTATCTGAGAAAGCAACAGAGCAGAGTCTGAAATTCCATTCTCTTCAACTTTCACTTATTCCTTGTTCCTGAAGTGAAATCGTCTATTCAGAATAGATCTTAAAGGAAGCATTAGAAATTCAAGCTGATAAAGACCTTCTGATATCTTTCCTTTTGGTTTGGTTTGCAGTATTAGAATGCTTTAATCTCTTTGTTCTTCTTTCAAGTGGCTGTATCATGTATACATGAGTAGGTTTGGGAATGTAATGTGCACTTGCATCACGTGTGTTGAGCTGTAACAGTTGTTCCATCGCTGAAAATGGGAATGTCCTACGTAATTGATAGATCAGGTCATAGAAAGATAAAAGAAAAACAAATAGCTGGTTATGTATTTGCTGGACATGGTCCTTATCCTTTCCTGCTACCATGACAATGTTGGATATGTGGTTTTATAAATTCTGATGTCAGCAGGGGTGAATAAAGCATAGAATATAGCCATGTATATTAATTTAAAGAGAACAAATGTGGATTTTTTTCTTCCTGCTATATCCCTGGAATGTATTACATTAGTGTACTATCTGCCTCATCAGAAAGCCTGTATATTGTGGCATGCATCACCAAAACACTCTTGCTCTAATGATTCATAATGGAACATGCTGTATTAGAGGTAATCTATTTTAGAATTGCAAGGAGTAACCAGAATAATTTATACTAGTTTTTCTTACAAAAAGAAAAGCAAATCTGCATATATCTTCTAGTGTATTGAACTTATACTAAGTTCACAATGTTAATGTATTTTTTATATACTGCAAAATCTATTCATGTGTTAAGTATACATTGTATAAGCAGTGAGTAAAGTAAAGCTGCCTTTGCTGCAAAACTGTTAAAACCATTGCATTCATCATTATGTAGATGCTGCATGGGAACTAAACCAAACATTATACCTATGGTTATTCAATTTATATGATAGGGAGGAAAATAAATATACGTTGATTAACACCATTACTAATTTGTTTCAGGCAAGCCATCACAGAATATTTGAGAGAGAAACCAAAATATTTCCCTCTCCCCTGCTTGTGTTTTGCTGTGGTGACATTGTTTGGTGAAAATCCCTGTCCTGTGGCCAGTTCATTATCTTGCAAGGAGAAAGCTGCATACATTCTACTGACTCATGGAGGTAGGCATTTCTGTATCCATCCAGGCATAGACTAGCGAGGCAGTTTAAAACAGAATTGCATCTTTCTCAGTTGCTTCTGTTGATAATCATATTTGGGAAAATAGGGTAAGAATGTTTGCTCTTACGTTTGGGCAACTTTGTTCTGAGCTGTTAGGGGAAAGGTGGATCTTTCCCTGCAAATAAACCAAGTTCTTTTGCATACATGAAAAAAGGTGAAGGAAGTTCACTTTGAAGGACCCTGAGGTATCAATAAAAGGACCATTACTAGAAGATTAGTATTTGGAATGGTAAGAACTCTGTCAGAATCACTGTTAAATTACTGGACAGCAATTGAAAGAAAAAAAAAAAAAGAAAGAAAAACTTAGAGTGTTTTTAGTTATCTAGTTATGAAAATGGCTCCTTCTAGTCTTCTTCCTACTAAGGCAACTTACTTTGGAAGATTTGTCAGTTGAGTCTTTAACTTTGTGTTTGCTGACTCCTTCAGAGAATTCCTGTAGATTTGTGAGGTGTTGCTTCCTTTTGTGTAATCCATGTTAACCCTTTCCCAGTGTATCACACTCATCCATATGATCACAAATTCTCTTTACTGTAGTTTCTACTAGTTCTCCATCTGCAGACATCAGGTCTGCTGGTCTGTACTTCCCGCTTTTTCTCCTGGAGCAGTTTTTCAAAGTAGGTTTCTATGTGTGACCTTTTAGGCTTCTGATAGTCAGGCACTTTTAAACAAGAGATTTCACAGTACGATTAACTGCTGAGTTATATCATTGTAGGTTTTGTCCAGAAGATCATAGGTGAATACAGTCCAACCCGGTGACTTGTTATTGTTTAAGAGTGTTCTGAGTAGAAGTTATTTTGTCCTATTACAGTGTCTTACAGAAGCCCTTTGATTTGGAGGGAGGATGGGCAGGGGAACCCTTTCGTATGCCTTACAGTGCAGGGGGATCCAATAATGGAATTCTCTTTAAGGTGCCCTACAGTAAAAATTAATAATAATAAAAAAAAAGTAATGCCATAACCTTATCTTCCTTGAGCACTTCTTTTATACCTGGAACAGTAATTGCTTCTGCAGATTCCTAGACAGGTATTGTGTTCCTGATCTTTGAAAGAAGATACATTACTAGGGTTTATGACTCTTATAAGCTGATCCTAAAACAATTCATGTGTCCTTTTTCCTTGACTGTGTTCTTACATTTAGCCTGCCAGAATTTATGATCCTTTCTACTTCCTCTGGACAAACCTTCAGTTTTCTGAAGAATGTCTTCTTGCTTTTGAGCTGCTGTTAAGCCATGTCTGCTTTTGCATGATGCTTCTACCACCTGTTTAATTTCGAGAGCAAGCACTTGCATTGAGCCTCCAAAACAATGTCTTTCCTTATTATCAGTGTGGAGAAAAGTGCTTTGCTGTTTTGTGTGTGGGAGAGAATTTAATTAAAATTAGGCTAGAACCAAACCCAAAGGCCTTGATGTTGTGATAATGATACTCTAATGCAGTGTGATATTTAGAGTATATATATTAAAAATAAATAAATAAATAAAAGGATTAAGTCCAGGATGGTATTTACTTCAATAAAGAAAATCTACATCATTCAAGCCCCACACAATTAATTAATGTAACACTGCATTCCATGGCAGTTGAAAGAAACAAAGAATTAAACTTCTCGATCCACATCCATTCTTGATCTCCTTAGCAGGCCTGCTGAAAATTATGGGACTAATTCTCAAGTAAGATATAATTAATGTTGTGTGAAGCTATTAGCATTTCAGGGTAATAGCATAGAGCATAACAGGGTTATGCAGCAATGGCTGTGGTCATAGGAAGATATCTCCTTTTTTTCTTTTTTTTTATGTTTGGGTTAGTCCTGTAGTAAATACTGAAAAAGGCAGAGGTGAGGAAGGATTTTAATGAAAGATGTCTGAAAAAGAAAAAAAAAATCTCACCAGATCAGCTTGGAAAAGAATATTGTTGTATACAATAACTAATCAAAAGATTAAAAGCAAAAGGTTGTAGTATCAATGGAGAGAACCTTGGATGTTTTCATGAGTGGGCAGGAAAGTCAACTAGCACAAGTGCATGATTTAAACATATTTTTGAAAAGTGCTTGTTTTGAAGTGAAATGTGGTTTTTCTCACTATCTGAAATGGGACAATGAGTTAAAAGTTCAGTGGCTGAAAATTCATGCAAATGCTCTGTCCATGTAATTTAAATAAATACATTGCAACGTTAATACATTAATTCACTGAATTTCTCTAATGCTCTGGGTTGGATTTTAGTATGTGAACTACTTGAAAGGGGAAACTTTCCTTGGTTTCTCATACTCATTGAATTTGCGAAGAACTTTCCAGTTTTGTCCCTGCTGTACTACCTTTGCTTCATTCAGTCTTTAGAGTTGTACATTGTTCTGCAAGAAACATCTTCATAGAATCATAGAATAGTTGTGGTTGGAAAGGACCTTAAGATCATCTAGTTCCAACCCCCCTGCCATGGGCAGGGACACCTCCCACTAAACCATGCCACCCAAGGCTCTGTCCAACCCGGCCTTGAACACCGCCATGATTTATGTATATTCTTTTAAACATCTACTACTGCTTAGCGTACTGTGCCCTGAACTCCACTGCCCACACTGACATGAAGCTGTTTGGCAAAATGTCTTAAGAGGAAAGCTCTCACTTCAGACTACTTGAAGCTGATAGATGTCCAGAAATTGCATGTTTCTTATGTTTGTTTTTCTGTAGATGAGGATCTTGCTCATTTTGCTTTTCCTGCATCAGCAAGTTTGGCAGAAAAGCATGTAAAAGCAGATACTGTACAAAGCTGACCAAGAGCACTACGGAATAGTCTTCACACTGTAATTTTTTTATTTATTTTTTTTTTAATTGATTGTGGCTAATGACAATCGTATTCTGCATCTTTAGAGATCAGTATCATGAGTTGCAGGTAGTGTTATTTGTCATCTTACATTTACTGATCAAGAATATGCCTAATTGGAAACAGATCCTTGGGTTCCCTAGTGTTCTCAAACAATGTGAAGGTAATGCAGTAGTTTAGGAATTTGCAGTTCAAGTACTTCTTAATCACCTGAATTAGATTTTCTTTACTCTCATTAAATATATTTTTGAGCTAGCCATGCTGTTTTCCAAATCAGTTACATCACTTTAAACTTTTGTTTAAACTACTATTGAATATTACAAAATTGCCTGGAAAATCAGTGTAAAAAATTTGCTACATTTTATTTTAAAGTTATTACAGTAATCTCCTACTTTTATGCTCTTTAGCATTAGATGGCACTGTGTTCCAAGCTTACTTTTCATGAGTCTGAGAATTTAAAAGCTAAAATTGAAATACAATCAGGTAATGGAGGTTTTAGTATATTTACCATAATTTAATTAAAATGTAGTAGTGTGAATTGGCAATATGTTGACCATTATCAGATGAAAGCATAGAGATTTTCTGAGTGCTGTTACAGTTTCAGATTAATAAGGCATCCCATCAATACACTAGGCTTGAATACATTTAATATAGCCTATTAATCGAACCTTTGGATTTACCTGTACTTGTGGCTGGTAGAGGTGTGACTGACACAAAACCAGTCATATGTTCACCTGATTTTTATCTAGTTCATCTGTTTATTTTGTTTGGATGTGGGCTTGGGGTTTTGTTTTTGTGTATTTTTTTTGTTTGTTTTGTTTTTGTTTTTTTTTTTGTGTGTGTGTGTGTGTGTGTGTGTGTGTGTGTGGTAGGTGTTTCTTTTTCTCTTTCTAGCTTCCTGTCCTTGCAGTCCTTAGGGTTCTCATAACAGCTTTGTTTTGTTCAAGTGAAGCTCACCTGTGCTGTCCTAAAATAATTTGCCTGAGAACCACTGCATGAGTTGAAATAAAGAGAGTTCAGAGTGCTTTTATTAGTCAGCACAACAACAGGAAGAAGAAATATGTCTGAACTCTCCTGCTGAGAAAGCAGTGTGTCTCTGAAGGTACATACCTAGTGAATGTCCTGGCTTGCCCTTTTGAGGGTTTCCCCACTCCTTTTTCTTTCCTTTATGACTGGGCAAAGAAGGGATGTTTGCCCACAAGAGGAGCTGGCAAGTGCATGTTACTGCCAAGCTGGAATTGGGCTACAGGTATGGAAGGGTGGAAGGTTTGTTAGGGTAAATATAGGCTGTGCCCAAAGCTCTTGTGATGATTCAAGGAGTGGAGTTGGCAAAATATTTCTGAGCTTTCCAACACTGAAATCTGCTCTGAAGGCTTTCTAGGTCCAAATTTCATGTGCTGTCTGTGCTTAGAAAGCCACAACCAAACATGAACATGAATGTGAAGTAATAGCTTTAGTTAGTGTCTTAAGTTCTGATATCATTTGGTGTAATGACAAAGTTAGCCAGCCACCTTTCACAAGACATGGTATTTATTTAGGGCAGCAAGAAATACAGAGAAAATGAACATGGAGTCAATAAGCAGTTCATGCTTGCTGGCTATTACCCACTACCTGCGCAGTTCTGTCGTGTGTATGTGTAGATGGTACACTGTGGACAGATAAAAGCTCATTCTCCACCTGATCTGAGTTGAAGAAGAATTGTTTGTAACTGAATGAATATACCCAGCACAGGGCGGGAGGCAGGATTATGAGACATGGTCCATTGGGCTAGACTCTTACTGCTGCTTGGTCATGTGTGGCTTTCTCCTGTCCTGGAGTGTTGACAAGGTTAACTTGTATCTGTTTGCAAAGCACAAACCAAAGGCATCCCTCAATAATCAAGTTTATCAGATTGTCTTTTTTTTTTTTTTTTTTTTTTTTTCACTCAGTAAGCATTTGCATCAGGGGAATCTATTAATTCAGGTTGTCTTTCATTTTTAATTGACTTTCTTTGGTTCAGGATGCCTGTTTCACCTTGCAGGGGTAAGAGTCCAACAGCCCTGTCACTTGCTTCTGTAATTTATATTAATTAGTTTCTCCTTTTCCCCTCAGACTCTAGTTCCACAGCGAATTAACTTTGAGCACAAGTACAGAAGTTTGTAGTCCTTGCTATGCTCAACATTACAAACGCTGATCACTGCCTGTGGTATCAGGGGCCTCTCAGTGTATTTGTCATGTGAATGCTCTGAAGACTCTGATTCCTCAAATACAGTAGTTATCTTAGGGTAATAATGCAGTGTTAAACATTTTTTTAAGACATGCATGTTTATTCACTGGGGAATTTATCAGTTACTGAAATGTTTCTGTGGTACACCAACCTAATCTGTTGTCCTGGGTTCAGCTGCAACAGTTATTTTTCTCCTTCTCAGTAGCTGTTGCAGTGCTGTGATTTTGACTTTAGTTCGAGAACAATGCTTACAGCACACCAATGTTTTAGTTGTTACTAAGTGATGCTTACCCCGTTCAAGGACTTTTCAGTCTCTCATACTCTGCAAGTGAGGAGGGGCACAGGAAGCTGTTTAGAATCGGAGACAGGACACCTGCCCCGAACTAGCCAAAGTGGTATTCCATACCACAGCATGTCGTGCCCAGTATATAAACTGGGGGAAGTCACCTGGAAGGCCCAGATCACTGTTCGGATCGGCTGGGTATTGGTCAGCAGGTGGTGAGCAATTCTATTGTGCATCACTTGGATTTATTGGGCTTTTTTCCCTTTCCCCTTTTAGTTTTATATTCCTTCCCCTTGTTATTTCCCTTATCATTATTACTACTAGTAGTAGTTTTGTATTATGCTTAGTTATTGCACTGTTCTTATCTCAATCCATGGGGTTTACATTCTTTTGATTCTCCTCCCCATCCCTCCAGGAGTCTGGAGGGAATAAGGGGAGGAGTGAGTGAGCAGCTGCATAGTTGTGAGTCACGGGCTGGGCTTAAACCACTACTGTGTATGCATATGTTTTTTTGTCGAATACCCTGCACAGTAGAAGACCTCAAAATATACTGAGGTATTGGGAGCTATTTTGTAATCTAAGAAAATTCTGTACTGTCCTAGTTTAGTTACTGAGTATTAGTTTTACTAGTTGGCAGTTAGGTACCAAATAAGGTGGGAGGAAATAATGTTCAGTGTAAGCTGCTGTCTAGTAAATATGTGAGTATTGTTAATAGACAATGCCAATTCAAGAAAATGCCCAAAGATATGGCAAACCAAAAAGCTTTGGGGAGTTTCTCCTAGATGGGTAAATTACACCAGACTACAGGCATTTTCTGACATGTCTGTGGTATCCTGAGGAAATAAGATATCTGCAGACAATCATTTACCTAAAAGAAAACACTCTATAGTCCTATGAGAAGACTTTGTTTCCACTACAAAATTAATATTATGCTGATTTGTAAGGTTCTCCTGTCACAGCATGCTAACGCACAGGACTGGGGAAAATATTTAACTGAATCTGCTGAGTAAAAGCAAACGGAATCTGTTGGCCCTGAGTTTTGGAAAATTGCATAGTTGTGCTAGCAAAGACAGCAAGAGTAAGGTGTTTGCTTCCTAACGGTTAGAAGAGAAGCAAACTTTCATTACTTCACCTACATATGTAATATTTTATCCCACCCCATCTTAGCTGGTGGGTGAGGGAATAATAGCTGCTGTGGAAATTGTGGATGAGGATACTGAGAGCATGTGTAAAAGTTCTGTATCTGCTCATCTTCAAACCTATTTAAGATGAAGGATAACTGCAGTTTCTGATTTTGCCTGTATGTAAAGAAGCCATATTTCAGTGAGTGTCTGTAGACATCTCAGTGTGTGTCTTTCAAGCAGTGTCTTTAAGGGAGTGAACAGAACATGACCACTGCCTTCTGTCACAGTAGTTGAGGGCGAAGGAGAAGATGTTAAGTGATTTTTCTTGATTAATCAAAAAGGCAGCAAGTACAATTTCCATAAAAATTCTAGGTGAGCTCGCACAGTACTTAGGTATACTTACTGCTTTTTGTAGAAAGGCATTTGGAGAAATAGTTATAGGCTGGAGGAGTGGAGAAACAAAGAAGAGAATTGTCTCCATCAGCTATATGCTGGTACTTTCCAAATAGGAACCATGAACATGCTTTCAAAAAGTTATAGAAGAACGAAAGTAAATAAAAATACAAGTATTAGAAAAAATATAATATGTAGCAAAAAAGAACTGCCTTATGGGATCTTGTAATAAAGAGTCTTGTATGAGAATATAGAGGTACGCTGAAGACCACAGAGACAATGGAAATGTCTAATTGCAATAGTTTGGCTCAACATATAAGAGTGATGTATACCAGTCTGTCTTGGAGAAGGAAGGCTATTGAACTGAAATTAAAAGAGCTCAGTTTTTCATTTTGTTTTTTAATCAAATTGTGCCTACCTGTCTGTGCTGTAAGGAAATCTGTTGAAGCACCATGATATATGAAAGTGTTGCACGCTGAAGAAAACCTGGTGTGTTAGTGTGTTTAGAGATGCTGATCTTCAAACTTCTACCTCTTAAAATATTACAGTGTACTTACCTTAAATTTCCAGTATAAACCCAATATGCATCTTTCCAATTCATCTTTGGAAAAATCTAGTAGTACTGCGCGTCATAGGATCTTGTGCCTCTGGTTTCTGAGTGCATGCCTCTGACAGTGCTGTCTATGAGATCTAGTTGTTCCTAAAACTGAACTGGCATTGCAGGAATCTGGTGTAGTTTAATTGTCGAAATGTTTTAAAAATTGATGTTTGAAATATTAAATAATATGGTTCAGGATAAACATTTATAATTGCCACTAGAAAGTTTCGATGCTGTTCTACCTTAAGGGGAACAAATTCAAAGCTTAACAGCTTGATTCATTTTTTTTTTTTTCCTCTGTTCCTCCTGTATGTGAACTCAGTCTCCTGAGTATCAAGTGGTTACGTTACTGAACGCTTTTAGCTGCAAACCATTCCAGCATACTGCATTGATGTTTCTGTCCAATAGCTTAACCTGCTTCTTTCCACACACTCCAAAGACAGCCAGATGGTTCCTTAATGTACGTCAATACTTGGGCATAAAACTCACTTCAACAGCACTCTGTAGTTTCACAGTGGCGGATCGCAGTGCAATGTTTTCAGAATAGTGATTACTTCAAAGGAAGCCAGTTTGACAGAATGTGTTTCATGAAGGTGGTTATAGCTTTGTTGATGGATATACATAAAATTCTAAGGCTGATTTTCCTCTACTTTTTGTATAAGAAATGAGGTCAGTTAACCTGCTCTCTCAACAAAAATCCCACTCCAAAAGTTCCCTATTCCTCTAAGAGCTTTAGCGGTGATGGTTATAGTGCTCTGGTTTAACCATGTATTGTATCAGTATGCACACATGCACATACATATTTGGAGGGATGGATAGTGTAAACAAAATGTAAAAGTTCCAAATAAATGGTGTTATTGCAAGGTTGATGTATAGCCCCATACTTGGGGTAAGGAAGATGAGAAAACGGTGGTTATAATTATTGTGTCATTCAAGTCAGCGGCTGGAGTGTTACATACCAAGTATGTACAATGTTTTTCATCGTGGGGGCAAAGATTTTTGACAGGAACTCTGCTCCAAGAGCAATAGTGGAAACATTGCGCACTGCAATATTGTTTGTGAGGTACCATGTTAATATTTTTTCCTAATGAAAATATTCTTTCTCCTCCCTCTTCCATAAAAACTGAAAGAAGTTGAAATTTGAAGTGCATTCAACACCTTTGTAGGCAGTTAAAAATAGATGATCTTGAAGTAAAATGGATATGGGTTAGATGTACTGAGTAACAGCCATTGAAGTAGGAATATGTGTGCAACTTGCCTTCTCTAAGTTCCTGTACATCCATCTGCCTAAGAAATGGTGAAGATGACATTTGTAACATACATCAGGAAAAGTAAGAAAACTGATTAGCTAAATTATCCCGTGTATTTCTTGTTAAGTCTATGGAAAGGTGGCTTGTTTTTGTGTGGTGTTTAGCTGTAAAGCTTAATGAATTAAAACCAGAAAACAACTCTGACTTATGATGGGGCCTTGCTGATCTGGTAACGAAGGCAACTAAACAGATTAAAATGGAGCAAGTATGTTGGCTAGCTCCTTGTCTTTTGTATTCCTCATATCATCACTGTTCCTGCCCAGCAACGTGCTTTCTTTTTTGTCCCCTCAGGCATGAAGGAAATATGAAAATATTTTCAGGAAGCTTAGTTATCTTTAACTCAGAGAATGTCTGAAAAAAAATGGCACTCCAGTAATGCAGTGCTCCTGAGAGCTGGGTGACTCAATAATAATAAAATACTTTTTTAAATGAGAGTGGTAGGACAAGGGATAATGGGTTCAAACTTAAACAGGGGAAGTTTAGATTGGATATGAGGAAGAAATTCTTTACTGTAAGGGTGGTGAGGCCCTGGAATGGGTTGCCCAGGGAAGTTGTGAATACTTCATCGCTGGCAGTGTTCAAGGCCAGGTTGGACGTAGCCTTGGATGGCATGGTTTAGTGGGAGGTGTCCCTGCCCATGGCAGGGGGGTTGGAACTAGATGATCTAAAGCTCCTTTCCAACCCTAACTGTTCTATGGTACTATGATTCTGTGATAATATAACTTTTAAGGCAGTTCTAAATATGCTGTGCCTTTTTTATGTATATAGACAGAATAATGGTACCAAATTCAATGTCAAAATCCCCCATATTGTTGGACCCTACTCATCATGGATGTTTTAAATCTGACTTTATAATGTTTTTTTCATATTGGGAGTTGGGCCTGGAAAAATGTTTAGCTCTGGAGTTGTTTTTTTTTTTTTTTTTTTTTTGTGATCATCAGCTAGTGACTTCTGATATGTTGCCTAAATGAATAAAGGAGAAGAAATTAGGCCATTGTAACTTGAACTTGGAAATTTCAATAGCTTGGATTCTCACCACTAATTGCTGTAGTTTATGCTAGTGCTTTAGGACTTAGGAGGGGAGAAACGAAAATTTTTACAGGGCAAACATCTTACAGCAGGGAGATGGCAGACTCCTATTATTTGAATGGAGTGAGAAAAGAAAGTACCTGTGGAAACGTTGCTTATATAACTATGTGGTTATATTGTTGTCATGGTTTAAGCTTCTATAAACCCATGCAGTCGCTCTCTCACTTGCTCCCCACTCTTTCTTCCCTCAGTCCGGGGGGCATAGGGAGAAGAATCGAAAGAATACAGCTCCCATAGGTTGAGATAAGAACAGTTCAGTAACTAAGGTATAACACAAATCACTACTGCTACCACCAATAATAATAATGACAAGAGAAATACAAGGAAAGAATACAATAGGTCACCATCCAGCCTGACCAAGCCGTGTACCCCCTCACCGTGCACCCCCACCACCCTTCCGGGTCTCTGCTCTCCGTCTTTACATCCTGGACATGACATGCTGTGGTATATAATAACCTCTTTGGTTAGTCTGGGTCAGGTGTCCTGCCTCTCCTTCCTCCCGGCTTCTCTTCCTCCCTGGCAGAGCATGAGACTCACAAAGTCCTTGGCCAGCCTAAACATAACCAAGCAGTAACTGAAAACACTGGTGTTCTCAGCCCTGTTCCCAGGCCCAAAATCAAAAACACAGTGCTGCACCAGCTACCAAGAAGGAGAAAAATGACTACTGCTGAACCCAGGACAATTGTAAAGTACCTAACATGGAAGTGAGAAATGGCGCACAATTTGAAATGCATCTGAAAGGTTTTCTCTCTAGAAACTTCTTTAGATTCCCCAAATGGGTGTTTTGAGAAATAGTGGTGCCACTGACAGCACCAAGTAGCACCCCTTCCAAATTAGGAAGTCAGGGTATGTCCTCCATTGAGATCTGTCTGTGGATTTTCTAGCCTAATTTTAGTTGTAACTTATTTTTTACAGATTACATTGAACTAAGAGTTTTACTGTGTGAATTTAGAATTATAAGGCCATTTATTGACTGAGCATAAGCTGTGAGGTATGAAATGAATGATCAATTAAAAAGTTTACATTTCTAGTGTAGAATGTGACAAAACCATAGCAGTGATGTGAATGAAACAGTCTCAAAACAGAGGTGTAGCATGGACTTCTAATAGATTTTCACAGGCCTGTTGTTTTAGGGCTTTGTTCTATTTTCCCTTAGCCTTGCTCCACCTTTGTTATTGCTTCAAAGCTTTGGTGATTGCTTTCTGAAGTTGCCCCACATGAGGACTCTGAAATACTGGTCCCTTTGTGGGATTTAAACCAAGGTTTTAGTCTTTGGCAGGTCCTTCATAGGAACTTTTCTAGCATTCTGCATGTTTCTGTGTCTTTTACAAACTGGAGTACATTTCTGGCATTAGTATGAAATAGGAAAAAAAATCTCCAAATGATAGAAAGGTCTTGGTGTATGATATTCCACTAAAATATGTTTTTCCTGTGACAGGGAACGAGTTTGCTCCTCAAACAACATTGTGTTCTTTTTCAGTAAAATTTTCCTGTATAGTTTTTGAAGTAACTCACTCATTAAAGTATGCTTGTCTGGATGCTTGCACAGCTCTGTCCGTCTTAAAGAGATGAGATAGGTTGGAGCTTCAACTGGTTACCTTATGCCTCAACAGAGGTCAAAAGACCAGGCAGAGTACAAGAAATATGTAGCTGTAGTATATTTTTTCATTTTTTCCCTAAGTATTTATTGTAATTTTGACTTGGCAAAAATGCACTTTGTGTTAATATAAATATCTTTGTTTTGGGGAGTATTCTGTGTTCTGCTGGAACATAAGCCCTTTTAGCATTTCTGCAGCACTACAGATTACAGTGCAATAATGCTTCTATGTGGTCCTTGCTATATACTGTGGAATACTACAGCTTGTGCTTCTCACTGAATAGAGCAGTATACAGCATCCAGATGAGAATACTAACTATACATGATAATTACTCTATTTTTGTCAATAAATAAATCTCTAAGTAAATAAAACCATTTTTGCTAAATGAGAGGAGAGAGAGCAGTTACTCCTTTATCCCTGAACTGAAGCTAAAGTTTCAACTTTGTGCAGTGTGTATCTTCTAGTATCTTCTATAACCAATAGGCTGGACTTTCTGCTGCAATTTCCAGTATAGGAAATTCCACAGAGACCCTAAAACACTGCACAAAGTCTAGTATATAGTATAAAGAGTTTTTCATTTACATTATTTTTGGAATGTTTGTCTGCTTTCTACTAACAACACAAATCATAACTCATTACCTAGTGGGGCGTTCCAGACTGAACCCACATCATTTTAGTCAGCTAATGGAGTTGTTTAATTTAGGAGTGGCATTGACAGTTTCCTGTTAGTGTCAGGAGAAATAAAAAAGCAAATGTTTTAGTTCAGAACATTGTCCTGTTCAACTTCAAAACCATTTGGACCTGATTTTATTTTAATCAATATTTTAATCTTAACTTCCCTTCTTCTCAAAATATGTCTTATTTTTAATACCAAGGTGAGGGATCTTGCTTGAAACTTTTCTCTCAACAATATTGTGTTTTGCTGCTAACACTTGGTGAAGACATGAGCTCAGGAAAATCTACAAAGAGCAATAGGTTGAAGTACAGAAGGTAGATGTTAGTATCATCATCTTTTTATTGCCAGAGCATTACATAGCAGTCATAAAAGAAAAATTCTACTATCTCCCTATGCAATATAACTCCTCTCTCAAAGCTGTACTGTTCAGACACAGACAGAAAACTGTGTTTCTCTTACATGTGCGTTTGATGAAATAGGATGTAAAAGTAGTAGAACAGAGTAAGCATTCTGATTTTGTTCTGCTTGTCGTCTTTACATGCTAAGAAGCAGAGTATTGGGAGATTGGCTCTCATTCTGGAACCAAGAAAGTGTGGTATGAAATTCAAGATTAAATCTCAGATCTTGTCATTAAGAGCATTGTTTCTACTAATACACAATTAGTTTCAAAGGTAAATTATTCTTTTAATATTTTAGGAAGTGTTAAATAAAGGTAACGCTTAGAGCATTTAATAACACTTAAGTGATTTTATTCATCTTTCACAGTCCTTGCCTCACAATAAGCAAACTAGTTGTTGCAACACTTGTAGTTGATGAGGGGGATGGGGAGCAAATTCTTACTGCTGTTGATAATGGAAGTTTCTCGACAGTTATAATGATGACTTCTATCTTATCATGAGGCAATCAAAGAATATGGCATTTGGTAATACATTTAATGGCTTATGAATAAGGAAATCTGTATGAGTTTATTTTTAGACAGATGAGGTCAAAGTTATTTATCATTTGTGTTCCTAAAACTACCCTTGAGATACCATTTGTATCAGATGCAGATATACTATACTAGGAATATAGAATCATAGAATCATAGAATAGTTAGGGTTGGAAAGGACCTCAAGATCATCGAGTTCCAACCCCCCTGCCATGGGCAGGGACACCTCCCACTAAACCATGCCATCCAAGGCTACGTCCAACCCCACCTTGAACGCCGCCAGGGATGAAGCATTCACAACTTCCCCGGGCAAGCCCCTGGAGGGCCTCACCACCCTTACAGTAAAGAATTTCTTCCTCATATCCAATCTAAACTTCCCCTGTTTAAGTTTGAACCCATTACCCCTTGTCCTCTCAATACAGTCCCTCATGAAGAGTCCCTCCCCAGCATCCCTGTAGGCCCCCTTAAGGTATTGGAAGGCTGCTATGAGGTCTCCACGCAGCCTTCTCTTCTCCAGGCTGAACAGCCCCAATTTTCTCAGCCTATCTTCATGTGGGAGGTGCTCCAGTCCCCTGATCATCCTCGTGGCCCTCCTTTGGACTTGTTCCAACAGTTCCATGTCCTTTTTATGTTGAGGACACCAGAACTGCACACAATACTCCAAGTGAGGTCTCATGAGAGCAGAGTAAAGGGGCAGGAGCACCTCCCTCGACCTGCTGGTCACACTCCTTTTGATGCAGCCCAGGATACGGTTGGCTTTCTGGGCTGCAAGCGCAGGCTGCTGGCTCATGTTCACTTTTTCATCAACCCACACCCCCAAGTCCTTCTCCACAGGGCTGCTCTGAATCTCCTCCCGCCCAACCTGAAGCTGTGCCTGGGATTGCCCCTACCCAGGTGTAGGACCTTGCACTTGGCATGGTTAAACTTCATCAGGTTGGCATCAGCCCACCTCACAAGCGTGCCAAGGTCCCTCTGCATGGCATTCCTTCCCTCCAATGTATCAACCGAACCACACAGCTTGGTGTCATCGGCAAACTTGCTGAGGGCGCACTCAATCTCACTGTCCATGTCACCCACAAAGATGTTGAACAAGACCGGTCCCAACACTGATCCCTGGGGGACACCACTCGTTACCGGTCTCCAGCTGGACACTGAGCCATTGAGCATAAATCTTTGCGTGCGGCCATCCAGCCAGTTCTTTATCCACCGAGTGGTCCACCTATCAAATTGATGTCTCTCCAACTTAGAGAGAAGGATGTCATGCGAGACAGTGTCAAAGGCTTTACACAAGTCCAGGGCGATGACATCAACTGCTCTACTCCTGTCCATCAGTTCCGTAGCCCCTTCATAGAAGGCCACCAGATTGGTCAGGCAGGATTTCCCCTTAGTGAAGCCATGCTGGCTGTCACCAAGCACCTTGTTGGTTTTCATGTGCCTTAGCATGCCTTCCAGGAGAATCCGCTCCAAGATTTTGCCACGCACAGAGGTGAGACTGACTGGTCTGTAGTTCCCTGGCTCATCCATTTTCCGCTTCTTAAAAATGGGGGTTATATTTCCCTGTTTCCAGTCATCGGGAACTTCACCTGACTGCCACAATTTTTCAAGTATGTGATGGACAGTGGCTTAGCAACTTCATTTGCCAGCTTCTTCAAGACCCACGGATGGATTTCATCAGGTCCCATGGACTTGTATACATTCAGGCTCCTAAGACGGTCTCGAACCAGATCCTCTCCTACAGTGGGCCTAAGGTCTTCCTTCTCACTGTCCCTTTGTCTGCCTTCCAAGACTTGGGTGGTGTGGTCAGAGCATTTGCCGGTGAAGACTGAGGCAAAGAAGTCATTAAGAACCTCAGCCTTCTCCAAATCCAGGGTAGCCAGTTCTCCCGATAACTTCTGGAGAGGGCCCACGTTGTCCCTAACCTGTCTTTTATTGGCAATGTACCTATAAAATCCCTTCCTGTTATCTTTAACATCCCTAGCCAATTTTAATTCTAAGTGGGCCTTAGCTTTCCTAACCTGGTCCCTAGCTTCCCAGACAACATCCCTGTATTCTTCCCAGGCCGCCTGTCCTTGCTTCCACCTTTTATAAGCCTCTTTTTTCCTTTGAATTTTGCTCAGCAGCTCCTTATCCATCCGAGGAGGTCTCCTGGCCCTCCTGCAGCACTTCCTTCTAGTTGGGATGCATCACATCAGTAATGAGGTATTAAAAAGAAGAGTAATTTCGCTGTTACTGTGCTAATGCTGCACAGAAATTTTGGAGATGACAGCCAAATACAATTTTAGGGATAAAGATGAATGACTTCCTACAAGCAGGCCTGTTTTTTGAGCTTAACAAAACGGTAGGCATGATGGTGCTAGATGCGTGGCAACAAAGAATTGTGACTAATATGTTATGAGGAGCCAAGATACAATATTTTACGGTGCACAAAATTAACTAAAAATATAAATGAAAGGTATTGCTATTAAGGTAAACAGATGAGTAAGTTTTAGAGGGAAGTTGCATTGCCCTTCTATATTGTTTATAAATATTGAGAAAAAATGTTTAACTATTGCTAGCCTCAGTGTCTTTTTTTTTAAAAATTGAGTTTTCTCTGTTCTTAAGGGTAGGTGTTACTTTTGTGTGTTGATTTACAGTAAGAATTGGTTCTACAGAGTTGGAGATTGAAATGTGTCACAACCTAGACATTATTTCTTGACAAGAATTGTCCAGCTGTTTTGGTGTACATGTGAAAAGACATTGTTATGTTGTACTACAATATATTTCGTGACTTTATGTGGTATACCACTTTGGACATTTGATCCCTAGTATGACATGTAGGACTCGTGTAACAGATGTATTTCAAGTTGGTAGTGTGAGAAAGGAGACTTTATTTTCCCTGGTATAACAACATGTCAAGCAAGAATACACACTACCTCATGCTCCAGTTACGTATGTCAGATTATTGCCCTCATCTGCTTAAATGTTACCTTTCTCTACACAGAGCATTGTCATTGTGATTATCTCTGCTCCCCCTCACCCCCCACTTGCTTTGTCTGATTGTATCTCTGTGTGAATGTTTGTTTATGTAGACTATTTAGAACTAAATTTTCGTAGCTGAAAAATAATCCACACGCAAAACAGTAGATTATGTCCACTGGTTCATCCCTCTAGCCTTTCCAGAAGACCACATTTATCAGTGACATTGAATAGACTTTTTACTGAATTAAGCAAAGGTAAATCATCTCTTGAAAACTAAGTAAGTCCCCAGTGAAGCTTTATTTGATGGTTCTTTTAAACTTCTCCTAAGCATGGAAATAAAATGTGATCCTTGTCTTCATTCTGGTACATCTCATTCATTCAAACAAAATGCTTTAAAATAGTTCATAGGCTGCTTTTTGATATGTAGCTTGTCTTTTCCGTGTCAAGTGGCTAATTATTTCCTCTAATGGTATGATTTATGGTTAAATATTTCAGTATTAATCTCTTGCCATAAAAAGATTTCTCACCCCTGGTCAGGGCTCTCGGTTGACTTTTATGATCTAAAATAAATTCATTTGCATGGGATATCAACAGAAGCAGCAGTCACTGACTTCTCATTTGCATCTTTTAATGACTAAGCTGATTTCCTTATCAGATGTAATTTTTCATGTCTATAAAATCCTGAAATTTATAGTTCTTAAGTAGTTCTAGAATCAAGCAACAAGTTTTTTAGCAGCTATGAAGCATTTGAGGGCTGAGGCAGATAATTAAGACATCTTGATTCATCTTGATTCTGAGAACTTTCTTTGCAGCTGAACCCTAGTTGGACAGACCAGAGGAGCTAATGCAGATTGTGTTTCCTAGCTGTGTAGCAAATAGCAGGTAAAATTTCTCTTACAAAAAAGCAACTTCTCCAAGTGTCCTGTGCTGTCAGTTTGAGCAGAAAAGCTAAAAACTGAATGAAAATACAGGCTGCATTTTTATTTTGGATGAGTTTTTTCTGATTTTCTGATCACTGAGGCATACTGAAGTGACAGAGGGTAAATAGCAAACATATGTGGATATCTGGCACTTGAAAGCTGCTTGTTTATGAATCTTGCACCTTGTTAAGCACTCAAATTAATTGTATAATGAATAAATGTATGTTTACAAAGAAATGCAATGAAATGAACTGTATTAGTTTCTCTGATGAAACCTGCAAGGAATATTTGACACTGAAAGGATTGCTCAGAGCTGTCATATGTGTATATACACACATATATTTGTATATATACACACAATCCCTCCTTTCCTAGCAGTTTCTCAGATCTGTACAATTTTGTGAATATGACAGGAAGCTCACAACTAACGTTTCCAAAAAAATAGTATATAAAAATTCACCCATTACTAAAATACTTATTGCCACCTCTTTCTGGAGCCAGACTTTTCTAACAGGTTCTATATTTCAAACGTTTTTTATTTGTTAGCATAGAGTTGGTAACGGGGCTAGCCTAAGAGTACAGCCTGAAAGTGTGTTTGAGTAACCTCTTAACGAGACTGTGCATGAAGATCTCAAAGTACTTAGTTGTTCAGCTTGAATAGGTTGATAGGAAACCAAGTGTTGATCAACTTTCAAACTGAAACCTAGTTTTGTAAATCTTTGTGAAGAAATAAGAAACTGTATCATTATAACAGGCTATTGGATTTTGGAGGATTTTGAGAAATTCACTTCTCCCTTTTGCGTCCCTTCTGTGAATCCCAGCTTCTCGTTATGGAGAGCAGCTGCAGATGTAACAGTCTGTCCTAAGACAGTTATGAGCCTTATTAATTAATAAGAGTAACAACTAAAAACTGCTGATGAATTTTCTGTGAGCAGCATTCATGTTTTGATCTGAGTGTACTTTGCAGGTCACACAGCAAAGGACCAACAGTAAGGATTTTTCTCTAGTAGCTGCTTTTTGCTTATTCAGAGGTTATTTGAAACTTATTTCTCTGGCAGAAAGAGAGGCATCATGTTGTTAGAGGACTACCGAGATCTTTATTCACAGGATCCTGCCAATTTGATTGTCCTGTACTGAACCGCAGCATGGGTGGGGAAAGAAAAGCATGTAGCTGTATATGTGGTATTGTGGTTTATGACATCCCTGTCTTAGAGCCATCAAAGAACTACTGTAAACTTCTGCTGGGTTGGTTAAAAAATTCATCAGTTACGCATTTCTTATTAATGCTTTGCATATCCAAGATATAGCAGTTCATTATTATTCAGCAGGGAAAGTAACCAGTCCCACCAGTCCCGCCTTTCTCTCCCATATGAATTCGATGTGATTTTCAAATACAAGAATACAATTTGTTGCCATATATGCTTGATTATTCAAGCTGTTTTGCAAAGAAGCATTTCAGTATCTGTTATGCTTTAATTACATACTACCTTTCAATATTTCAAACAGTGTTTAACGTGATATATTCTAGAAAATATTTTTGTGTTGACAGCTAGAGTTCCTGAACACAGCTAAATTAAAGTTATAAAGCAAAAGTTCTCAAACTGCTGAAGAGCACTACAAATCAGGTTTTAGGTGGTGGTACTAGCAGCTTCTGGGTGTTAACAGACACAAGGAAAAGATCTGTTGCTTATTTGAATTATTGGTAGCCATAGTTTCTTTTATTATCCCTCAGGCTATAAGTGGCACATTTGGCCTGCTATGCAAACAGTTCAACTTTCCTTCCGGTCTAAAGGCCCCCCTGAAACAGTGCTTGACATTTGTAATGGAAACCACGTATATTTTAGTTTACAATTTTTTTTAAAAGTAACTCCTCTTTTAAAGTGGTTTTTATTTTACTTTGCTGTCATATCCGCTGAGTCTTCATTTATATTACTTCAAGTATCAAAATGAACTTTAGCTTTCAAATAGCACTTTGTTGAAATCTTTAGTGGTTGAAGAAAGTATGTGGACAGAACTTATAGCCCTATAGAAAAGTTACTGCTTTCTTTTTCCAATTAGAAACCCCCATATGATTAATCCAGTTTTGTGGTTGAGAAGGTTCCTAATGGCCTACATTTCAGTGTTCTATCTTGTCTAATGAGTCAGCTCCCTCTTGCAGAGAATTTACCTTGTATATTGAAGGTTTCATGTAGACTAGTCAGGCTGTTAAAAAAAAAACAACCAAAGTAAACAAAGCAACAACAAACCCCAAACTAACTAACCGAACAAAAAAGACCATCACCCCCAAACCCCAAAACAGACAGCCCACCCAAAACTCACCAAAACTCCAGAAGGTTATCTTAATACATAACAGAGCTAGTGGTGTGGTCAGTATATTAGTTCAGTACTTTTAACAATACTGTTGGGTTTATTTATTGCAATTCAGGAATTATAAAACTAATATAATACATTGCCTGTAAATGCTTGTGCAATACAGTAAAATATTAAAAATTAACTCACTTTAGTTTCTAAACATTTGAAGCTTGTCAGACTGTCATAAAACCTGTAGATTCCTCATACGCTCGCTCTGCCTTATAGTAGTGGCTTAGGCTTCGCTTTACAATGTGTTGCACTTTAGCAGCACCTATTAGACATAGCTATCATCTTTTGGCACTCATCTAATTAAACAAGCACTCCAGTTGGGCTGATGGAGTCTGGTAAAACAAAATCTTTCTAATTTGGTTCCATTCCCATGCTGATTAGAATCAGCAGTGTTGCAGTAGGGAATGTTTGACTAAAAAGACAGTATGGATAGTTATCTCTAAATTAGGCCTTGTTGTGTTAAAAGGGGGGGGGGGGGGGGGAAGCAAACCCCTTGCTTTATTCTCCAATATGCAACTACCAGTCCGACCGCATTTGCTTATATCGAACCTCTACTGGTCTGGATTTATTGATAGTGCACCACACTGCCCAGTCCAATCAGCTACAGCTACCAATCTGACCGCATTCGCTTATATCAAACTTCTACTGGTCCAGATACCAATCCGACCATGTTCACTTATATCAAACCTCTGCTGGTCTGAATTTACAAGTAGTGGCGATTGGCTATTGAAACAGTGTGGTTTATTGATTGAGTTTATTGAGGCAACAGATACAGGTTCTCATGGATTGCCAGTGATAAATACTGTCTGCAAAAGCACGTGCAAATAATAGTTGCATGGATACAAGCGCTTGATAAAGGTAACACAGCATAGCTCTAAAATATACAGGTGACAGTAAATGTAACTCTATAGAGATTCTAAGTTTTCCTAGGAAAGCGCTGGATACAGTGCAAGTCTTACCCACAGGCGTCCCTATGGGGGGGAAGAGAGGTCCAGCCAGTCAACTGGTCCCGGGAGTCTGTTGATGTTATCTTCCTTGACTCGTCCATGATGGTATCTTCCCCAATATCCCCCTCTCTCTTGGGTCATTTTATACTATTTTCACCTTTAAGGTGGTGCTTGAGTGACTCTAGTCATACATACCTTTATTATTATTGGTGCAAATCTCTCTCGCTTCGCTTTTAAAGGTATGTGACACCAAAAATTTAGAGTGCACGCTCAGAGAGGGGTAGTCTCATTTTGGAGGGGGGTTGCATTGGAGATGGGAGTGTATTTTAGCATGTAAATGCATTATAATGACATTATAATGAAGCAAAGTTCACACTGAGGACAATATTCTGTCAAAAGATGACAGGCTGCTGGCTCAGGGTAGCAAGTATGCAGCTTATCAGTTTCTTGTACCACCTAGTTCCCATCTTTTGCTGAGGCTAGGACAAAGCGTAACCAAGAGATCTCCACCTTGCTCTACCCTCCGTCTGTGTTGCCACAGAAACTGCTGAGGAGTGCCTGTTCCTGGCATACCAGGTGTGGCTGCACCTCGCCCTGAGAGGCCCTGAAAGTCCGTTTTTCCCTTATGGGTGGAGAATGCTGCATTTCAAATATAAATTTAATTCCTAATTATCTCACATTTCCTAATTATTCCACAGGCCTGTTTGGAGGTTTTTACTTAGAGCTGGCTCATGGCAGCTTAGCAATATTTATAGGCAGCACTACCTAAGTAAAAATGTCCCTTTAATAAAAGTCTTGATTAAAAAAAAAAAATAATCCTTTACAGTTCTCTAAGCAATAACTGTGTTTCACACAGTAATAATGGTCGTTGACTTTCTGTGAAATAGAAAGAAACATAAGCCAAACTTTGATATAATAAATGGTTAATACCTCTTCACTACATACAGATATTTCTTGCATAGTTTGTGTCAGTAATGCACCATATTGTTTAGTGAATGTTCCTTTCATTTCATGGAAGTTCTGGTGGGTGTATCATTTAGTATATTGACACAGTCCCAAGAAAGCATTTTAAGAAATAGGAAATGTAAGAGAATTCTATTCTTTTTTTTTTTTTTTTTTTGAGGACAGTTGGTTTTAATTTTTGTTAAACTGACGACAGATACTCAACTAATGCTGTATATTTTTAGGAAGTAGTCCTGTTGCTGTAGCATTAGAGGATACTGTTTAGACATGAAGCATTATGCAAGTAGAAGGAGATAGTTGACAACTAAGTAATTTTTCAGCTTAGTGACAAGGGAGCTGGATACACTCTGTTGCTTCTGTCCATCTTCCCCTTCAGCTAGGTCTCTATACTGTAAACAGTTGCACTTGGTCAGCCTGTCTGAACTGAGTTAAACACCATAGGTGAGAGAGATCCACCTTACCTGTCTTTAGACATTCAGAATATGAGTATGTGAGAATAGGAGCTAATCATCTCATACTTCTTTTCTGATCAATTAAGAGAGATGGGTATTTCCTGAGGGCTGTGTATTTGACCAAAATGGTATGAATCACAATCCTGACAGGGGGTTTCCTTCCGTCAGGCTATTCTGAATAGTTAAAAAGATCTTTAGATATAGTCAGCTTCCTTCTGAAATTCTCTGAGTGGGTCTTTGGAAATGCTTATTTCTCTTTACTACGTAGGGAATCTCTGCACTTGTTTTCACATCAGTTGTAGCCTGACTTAGGGCTGTTGCAGAAATATGTAGGCCTAACCCTGTTCTTGGTCTTCTCACCAATGCATAGTGACAGTTGGAGTCAGATCATTTCACTGATCAAGCCCTTACCCCCTCAAAAAAACCAAAAGTTTTCTTGCAGATCACCTGAGTAATTCAACTTGCCTTGCAGCCACCTGATCTTTAGATTGAATGTATGACAGGGAGCAGGGCAGCCCCCAGCTGCAGGTGGGTGAGGTCATGTAAGGGAGCAGAACTGACCTGTTCAGCAGGCAGATGTAGCTGGATGAGGTGATCATGGGGAAAATGTATCCTTATGCTCCTGTTTTCAGTCCTCTGCATTGCACCTGAAGTACATGTGCAACAGATGGTAGGCTAACTGAATTTATATGCAAGTTTAATATTCAAGTGCAATTTTTTGTATGCTCTAAGATTGCGTGGGTGAGCACCAGAAGGGAAGGTTCCTTTTTGCCTGATCTTGGCTCTTATGTTCTGGGTTTTGAAGCATCTGCATATGTCTAGGAGGTAGAATGCACAAGCTGAAAGGAAGCTTGCAGCTTTACTGGCAGATGCCCAGAAAAGGCAAGAACCCTGTGTGCAGTTGTGAAAAGGACCAAAATTCAAGGCTTGGAAAGTGGAAGAGGTTCTGTTGGGGCAGGAAAGTGAAGCAAGAGAGAGGACAATGTGGGGGGTTTGCCTCAACTCAGGCTCTGCTTTCTTCTGGTTTTGAAAGAAAAATGGGAAGATACACACTGGAACCACACATTGCATTAAATGTGTTTTTTTTGTTCAACTCTGCCTTCCCTCTGTGTCTAGGAGCTTTGTTCAAGTTTGCTGCTCTTGCATTTTTACTCAAGTGTTGTACTAGTCAGGGGTTTCAGAGGTTTTTGGAGTGATTTTTTTTCAGTACAGGGCTACTTCAAAATAAAGTTCATGTTGGTTCATGAACACATTCCCTCTGCTAAAAAAGGAGGCCCAGGTTGGGTAATTCTTGACCTTCAGCATGTTGTACCAAGTGTCCAAGATACCTGCAAGTTTTTATCTTTATTGAGAGAGTAATTAGAGTGACTGTTTTCCCCACACATTTTTGTTAAAGGCATTTGAATTCTTTTTAATACATGAAAAAAATTACTTGCAATTATTGTGCTTCGTGTACAATTCTGCAGAATTTGCACTCATTTTATACTTTGCCCTTCTATAGCCTATGTAGTTTAAGTTGTGTGAAGTGTCATCCATATTAGGTAACAAGCTTTACAACAGCTTTCTGAGGTTATATGTAAGGATTATTTCATCCACTGTTTCATTAAGCTGAGGTCAGCCTGTCACCATTTAAATTATCTGTCTCAAAACTGTTGGCAAATTCAAGATGCTGCTGTTAGAGGTTTTGAAGAAACTAGCCCTCCTGTCAACTCGAAATAACTGTGAGTCTGTGATCTTGGCACTGAACTTGGGTTTGTATCTATCCAATTTTTCCAGCTCTTTTGAGAACAAATGAGTATCTCATTACTGAAAAGAGCATCTTGACACCTGACTCCATTCATGTTACAAATCTGGCCACCTGAGTTTTATACATGTGGTTTCTTGAGGGCACTGAACAGCAGCATCATTCAAAGTCACCCGCAGCTGGTGTTTCTCTTCTTCATATAATAGAACTGTCAGCTGGAAGCCTTGCGAGTTCAGGAATGGGTTTAACTGGAAAAGTTAAAACTAGACATAGACTTGCATGGTCCTTGGAAGCCAACAGCTCATTTTTCCCATGAGTAAAAAAATAATTAATTTAAAGTTGTCAGGATCTTTTAACAGCAATAAAAACCCAGAAAAGACCTCTGTTGACTTTTCACAATTTTGTTAGCGAGTATTTATATTAGGTACCAAGTTTTACACTATTTATTTCAGATGCTTGTAAAGGTTGCTGTAATGACCCAAGTGAAAATTAGTCTCCTGCCCTTTGATTACTAATTTCTGGAGTCAATTTATTCTTCTCATGTCCAAACCATCCTTCTTAATCGCCACGTCTGTGGCTACTATCTCCTTCCTGTGTGACACAACTCAACTGGTGTCCTGGCTCGCAGCCTGTCTCCTGGCCTTTCAGACTTGTTCTCTTCTGTTCTTTATTTGGAAACAAACTGGGTTTGAACGGTGTTTAGGATAGGGAAGTGTCTTGGCTTAGCACTATGGCTTTTCTAACCTACAGTAATGCAAAGAAAGGATAGATTATTTGCCGAGGTTAGCTTGGTCTTGAATCGATTATCTGCAAATAGACTGACCCTGAAAACTTACTGATAAGATGCATGTACTCCTATGGCTGGTGTTTTTAACGAAGAGCTTGGTTTACATAACAAACATATTGTCTCCCTTTTGGCTTCTACTTGCCCGACAGTTTGATTATACAACTAGAAGCTCACTAATAATCGTATAAAATCACACAGATAATCCCCAATGAGGGATTTGTTCTTGTTCTGTGAAAATAGCCAGTGAACTCTCAAATATCAATACTGCATCTTTTTTTACTTGCAGACAGCTTAAAGGCTTGGCTGTATGTCTGCAGGAGCGCCACCAGAAATTTCCATGTAACAATTTGGCAGCCAGAACATTTATTTGCAACCTCAAATGATTCCTGAGGTAGTTGCTCCAGTAACAAAACCAACAAAGGATGCTTTTTTCCCATTTTAATTATCGTGAGGTTTTAAAATATAAACAGTTTACCTTCACTGCAAGCTCAGAGGGCCAGTAAAAAGAAAACCAGACAAACCTTACCCCTGAATAAAATGCTTGATTGCTTTCTTAAGTCATATTTATAGTCATATGGAAATTGGGGAAGATATGTGTATGATATTTCTAAGTGTTTTCAAACATGGCATGGGAAATAATTGAGAACTTGAAACATTTTACACTTCTAGTGAAAAGAACCATTTCATTAGAGAGCTAATTGTGTCTTTTCTGTTAATATAATTTGGGGATTTTTTTTTTAAAACAGACTTGGGGGAGAAGGAGGCAATAAATTCTGTACAAAATCTGTTAGTTTTAACACAAATGAAACAATTGTTTACCAGGTCCAGGACAGATTGTAGCCAGAAGGATAAAGAAATGCCAGCATACTCAGTACTGCTGATATTAAGTACTAGCATCAACCTTGTCTAAGAGGCTACAAAGATACACATACCTCTGGAATAAGCTGTTTTCTGGTCTGTTCCTCATGTTCACTTTTTAAAGCAAATATAAATATATGTTAGTTTAGGGATTCAGTCCTCATCAACTGTTTCGTAGATACATGCCTTTTCCATTGGAATCCTGGGAGGTGAAGTGGAAAGTGGGCTGCAGAGGTCTGTTCAAGTTCTGGCTTTACTTTAGTGATGAAAGGGAATCTTCAAAAAATAGCACATTTTTAGGAGTGTATTCAGGGATTCATGTCGAGCAGATTTCAGTAGATAGTAAGTGAAGAATACTTCAGGGGGAAAAAAGGTATGCAAATCCCAAGAGGAAGACAATGCTAGCAGAGGTAACTCTAGGTCTCTTAATTAGAAAATACATTTAATGTGAAATGTTGGTGATCAGGACTAACTGAATATAATAAATAATAATCAAGTTATGAGTCAACTATGTCTAGACTAAGCAGGGAAGGGTGATGCACATAGAAATTTTGCTGACGTAAGTTGCTACAACCTACATGACACACTCAGCCACTGGCAGACCCACCAGCATAGGTGCAAAGACTGTATGTACACACGAGGTAGCAGCCCACCTTTGTTCTACTGGTGGCTTGGTCCTGGCTTTGTAGGTATGCTTCCATCTGGAATATATACCAACCTTCTCTTTCATATTGGAACTGAGATCTTTTGTGTCTTAAGTAATTGGTTTTTGCATTTTATGGCTCAAGGTAAGCATAACCTTTTATTAGAAATGGTGCAACTAGAAATGGTTCAGTAAGTAAAAATACCTGAGATAAAGTGTACTTCAAACTTGCTGTGGAGGCACTGTGAAAGATTAAAACATTAATAGAAGAGAGGTGGATGAGTAAAACAAATAAAATACAGGCATCATTAGTCTTTTCTTTCAACAAGGAAAAAAATCCAGGAAGCATCACAAACTGTTTTAGCCAAGGGCCCTGTCTTTATTGTGAGTAGCACAACATTCACAATTTAAATAAAGCTGAAAAAAAAAGAGAGGGGCTCATATTTGTCTCCCAGGACCACTTTAATTTATCACTTGAGATTACTGTGTTTATGACTTAAAGTAAACCAAGCATATTTAAGAAATCCCAGCAACTTAAAATTGATATTTGACTACACAGTAGTCCCAATGAAAATACAATTAAACCCCCTGAAAACACTTGCTGTATAGGAAAATGGTAATATTTCAAATATTGCTGTGTGTGTAAATGTAGGCTGAGCAGTCATTTTGTCCTTTTAGTCAGGGAGGAGATGAAAGCCAATATCACTTAAGATTTTAAAATAAATATTGGGAATGGTTTGTATGGTCCCACTTGATAGTGGATTTTCTAATATTGTACTTAAAGACTCCCCAGACAAAGCACTATTGTATTTTGCATTGATAATTTGAAATCAACAATACAACATAGCAAATAAAATTTAAAAATTAGTCCTGAATTTGATTGATAAAACCTGAATTTTGTTAGCCTTTTCCGTACAGATGTGAAAGTAATGAAATATGTAAGGTTTCCAATCTAAAATAATAGGCCCAAGTTATTTTTCTGAATTTCATCTGCAGGTACACTTAAAGACTGATGCTGGAATCCTGCATATAACTGGATGAACAAATAAACTCATAACATATACTCATCATGTTTGCCACATCTATTTTATTTTTTGAAAATTAATCAAATACCAACTTTTCATTTCAGAAAACTTCCAGGAAGTATTGGTTGTAAACATAGAATCATATTCAACATTGCTGTAAAAGTATAATCTTATGAAATGTTATGCAATGTATGCTTAGTGTATGTGACTATAACTGATATAATAGAACTGAATTCAGTTACACTCACTGAAAACTGTAGTCTAAGATGGTATAAAGTGTTCACTTTCACACTTCAAAACCTGATGACAGTAGTCAAATTTATTTCTCTCTTTCAAGTACCCAGTACCCAGAATAAGGTGCTCTGATGTAAATGAAATCAATTAGTGCATCTGCCTTGAGATACTGATTTGCAAAGTTCTGTCAATTTTTCTTATAACTGATATACATAATATGGTATCTATTTTTGGACAATAGTAAAATAGATCTGATTGGACTCTGCAGATTTTTAATAAAGATCTCAAATGGAATACCTTGAATAATCAGGGAGAGCCACTGCCTATGATTTTTGGTTTAGAGGCCAATTAAAATCCTGGTCTATTTGACTGCAGTTGTCAGTGTCAGTAAACACTAAAGAATCAATCCAGATCATATTTCTTCATTGCTAGTAAAGCCCCAAAATCATGATGCTCTGTTTTACTGAAAGCCGTGCATAGTATCTCTCTAATTTACAGATAATGTCATAAACTATCAGCAGTGGTTTTTGGAAGACAACTTACTTAGAGTTTACCCCTTCTTTATGCTGAAGTGTATTTCAGCGTTTTCTCTAGGTTTGAGAGCATCAAGTGAATTTGGACATGGAGAGGGCATTTTAATCTATGTTGAGAGTGTGTGGGAGTGAACCTAGAAAAAAAATATGAAAAGGGTCAGGTTAATATATTTAATGCAAAAATGCTAATCTCTTGGATGGAAAAGGTAACATGCAGATTGAATTCCCTTCTATTTCATTTTAAGGAACAGATGTGGATTCTGACTCCTGTCACCACAATTTATTGTTCTTCAAGTATAAGGGACAAGAAATGATACTCATTTTTTTGAAGAGACCAGGGAGATGGAGTGGCTAGCTTGGGCGTTAATTGCTGATTCCTGTACCATGTGATCAGAGTTACAAGTAGGATATCTTTGCTAATTAATTAGTTACTCTAGCCCTTGTCCTTTGTCTCTTCTGTAGCTTTTGTAAAATGAGAAGAACCTCTTTTTGTTGCTAATCTGGAAATAGTCTATTCCTGTTGGTGGCATATACATATAACCTCACGGTTCATGAAGTAAGTGTGCTGTGGCAGCCAGCAAGCAGCCCTGACTACTAAACAGCAGAGTATATTATTTTGAAGAACCACTCCTCAGCTAATGGAGTTTCTTGCAGAGCCAGCCTTCATTGTCTTGTTGGCTCCACTGGAAAGCTTCAGCTCCTCCTTGCTCTGGCAGATTGAAACTTTGGGGCCAGCTCCAGTTTGGAACCACTGACCCTGTTCATTGGAAAGGCAAGAAACATTGGGAGTGACTTTATAACCATGTTTTGTAATGCGAGGTGAGTTTAAATGTAAGAAGGAGAGTCATTATTCATGAGAACATAGGAAGAATCTGATAAGCAGGTCAGGAAGAAGTCAAAGTTTTAAAGATTTATAGTTTTGCTGTCCAGAACAGAAGCCTCCTTTCATGTAAGCCTTTTGAAATAGTATTAAGAAATCTCATGGGGCTTTTAAATTCTATTCAGTTGGATAATTGTTTGGTACATTTTTATTTCTATAAACTTACAAATGCAAGTCATTAAATATGAGATCTTGAAGAAAAAAACCCACTTTATATATGTGATGGTGCAAATGGTCTTACCCTCTCAGCCCTCCCAAACATTCTAAACAACATAGAATTTCATGAAAAAACTCCACCCAAACATGGACACCATGGAACGACGGACAAAATTTTGATCTTGAGAAGAATGCTAATTAACTACATGTTAACACTGCAGATACAACTAAAAATCACACTTTGGATCACACTGTTGCCAGTCTGAATTGTCAAAAATCATTACTGGCTTAAAGTGATAAGGTTTTTCTATTTTTAAACTAGCATCTGTTTTGTTTGCTGCGTGTATGTAGGCATTTTAGAGGTCACTCAAGTTTTACCGTCTAGCCTTATAGTGTCTATGCTAATTGAGTATTAATCTCATGAATCTGAGGATCAGAAATTTCAAAAGAAAAATTTGAACTACTATGCAATTCTTCAGTTATTGACAGTGCTGAGATAACTGAAAGTAATAGCATAAGAAAGGAGAGGAAACCTCAGATCTATGTGTCACTCTTGAGAAATATATTTCTGTAGTGATACATTATGGTATGCTATTCTCTGTATTGTAGTGCTTTTCAAGCAAGGTAATATTTCTCATGTAATCAAATGTTAAACATCTGAACTCAATTTCACTGTTTCTATGTAGCTTCATGTTGTAGTTACTAAAGGGCATTAAACTTGGGATAGTGAGAAAATATGCTTATGAAAATTCAATACAGATCTTTTTTTTCCAGTATTCCTACAATGACTTAATACTGCACAGACAACACAAATGTATATTCCCAGATATTACCTTATTTTTGTTTGTTTAACCCTGAAAAGGAGCCATTATTGCGTCTGCTGAGAGCTCCAACAGTGGGACCCAGCCCAGTATGCTGGCACTTTGTTATTTTAAGCGTGCTAAGAGGCATAGTTGCTGCAGATTCAAATCTGTGTGTGAGGTTAATCGTTTAATGATAAATCTTGTGGAAATGGGCCTTTTCCCTGTTGAAAGCTTTAGTATCTTAGTGACATTTACACATTTAAAAATATTTCTTCATCATATTTAGTCTGTTGGTGAATTCTAATTTTTGCAGTTTTTTATAACAAGCTATTTATGTATCTTTATAACCATTTTCTATTTCTTTCAGATGTGGCAAGGAATATTTTCAGTGTAGTGTATTGACATTTCTTCTCAATCCAAAAAAATGGCCTTGAGATGCATCTTTCATAAGGTAAAGAAAATTTAAAGATTGATCCCAAGCAAAGAAATGTGTTAAGCTGCTTACTTTCATCCATCCTAAATCATTCAAATATATGTATATTTGCATGTGAAAGCTGCTGAATTGTCATTCCAATAGAATTGTTAGTGTAAATAATGCCAATCACTGTATAACTTCTATTTTATTTGTATCTAGAGAAGCCTTGCCGGAGAAACACCAATTCCTATTTAATTGCCATAGAATTTTGCAGACAGAGATTAATCCATTAATGAATCATGCATTGCTGTGAACTGATAGGATTTCTGAAATGTCTTATAATCTAAAATTGTCATCTTGAAAAACAAAAAAGTTTCACGTGTTCAGAATAATGACTATATATAAAAAAGAACTTCCTTGTTTGTGTTGTTAAAATTTCTGTTGGAGAATAATGATGACACTTGTACTATTATGTTTTAATGTGTGGTTATGTACTGAAACACTTTTTCCACTTATAGGCTGCAATGACGGGAAAGCTGGTCATGAGAAAGTTGGGGCTGTTCAGCCTGGAGAAGAGAAGGCTGCGTGGAGACCTCCTAGCAACCTTCCAGTATCTGAAGGGGGCCTATAGGGATGCTGGGGAGGGACTCTTCATTAGGGACTGTAGTGACAGGACAAGTGGTAATGGGTTCAAACTTAAACAGGGGAAGTTTAGATTGGATATGAGGAAGAAATTCTTTACTGTAAGGGTGGTGAGGCACTGGAATGGGTTGCCCAAGGAAGTTGTGAATGCTCCATTGCTGGCGGCATTCAAGGTGGGGTTGGACATAGCCTTGGATGGCATGGTTTAGTGTGAGGTGTCCCTGCCCACGGTAGGGGGGTTGGAACTAGATGATCTTGAGGTCCTTTCCAACCCTAACTATTCTATGATTCTATGTTAGAGGTGGTGGGACAGCCTTGCACTAAGAGAGATTGAGTTGTGGGTTTACCACATTAGACAAAGGGGGGCATCCAAATGTCCTCAAGGACATGCAGCAGAACTTCAATTTGGACAGAAGGATGGGAGACTGCCAAAGACAGAGATTCCAGCTCAGCACCTCTGAGTTGTTCCCAGAGGTGTTGTAGCTGAATAAGTGTTTAAAGATATGGGTATGAAGAGAGGAGAAAGGGAGGAGCAAAGGGCAGCACCTGGCTGGAAGTGGAATGAGAAAAAAAAATCTTCAAAGAACAATTTAAATAGGGGAACATTTGGAAGCTTGGGAGCATCCCAGTTTTACAGTATCCTCTTCCCAGAGATGGGAAACTGCGAGAATCTCATCTAACTTTCAGATAAATCTTCATTTTAAATGTGCAGATCAAAAAATTAAAATCTCCTGCCTGATAGTTTTATATGTAAGATATATAGATATGCTTTTATTTATTTTGTAATCTTAGAACTTGCAAAAAATTACCAATTGTAAAGAACTGGTTCTAGTTACTCATCTTCTTTTCTGTAACCCTTTTTGAGTTCTTAACTTGCAAAGGTAAGCAGAAATCTAGCTCACCAACCCAGAGCTAGTGGAACTCTGGATTTAGTGCCTTGGTTTTTTTTTTTGGGGGGGGAAATGTCAGGGAGAGGACAAGGATTTGCAGCTAAAGACAGACTAGAGCTAGGCCTTTAGTAAGCATGTTCTCTTCACGGACACTAATACTGTGAATGCATTTCAGGCTTCTATGTTGGAGCCCTTAAGTACTTCACATAGGACAAAATCCATCAAGCTTTGAGTTTTGAGGGACTCTTACACGGAAATCTTAGCCAGATGACAAGGTTGCCTCTTCAAAAGCTGGCATCTCTACAGCAGACGTATGCATTGGAGGCCTAACAGTGAGAAGGGCAGCTATACAAGTGCAGGCTCTTCTAGTTAGGACTCTAAATCTGACATAATATATTAAAAAGAGAAAGAAAAGTCAAGAAGATGAAGGGAACTCTTTAAAATAATTAGCCCAGAGCATCTCTCCAAATAGTGGTGTTCTGCTTTCCTGGAAGATATTTTGCTCGGCCTTGCTTTGAATGAAAATAAGGGGATTCTTGATAAAGTTACTCATCTTTTCCCTTTTCTAATGGATATGGAGAAGTCCTCGAGTCCAAAATAGCTTCAAAAACCCCCTGCACTCAAACTGAAACCTAGCACATAGCAAAAGACAAAAGGCCCCATTAAATAAGATATAAAATGTAAAGATTCCCTGTTTTAATGATATTAAATGATCGTATAAGGGAAAGAGAGAATAAGAGGGTCCAGGAAGAAATTAGATAGTGTATTAATACCTCATTAATGTGTGTTTGTGTCTGCTGCCAGCTTGAATTGGCGAAGGACAGAGGAGCTTAATTATTTGACTTTTGCAGCTTACCAAAACTGCAATTACTATTTATTTGTTCTTACCTGTTCTATATACAGGCACAGCCAAGAAAAAGTTTCACTTTCCCCATGTCTTCAGGTGTGTTATAGCAGAGACCCTATAGTATGAGGAGCTGCCTTTTGAAAGAACTCCAGTTTGGTGAGATTTGGTTGTGATGGTGAGGTTGTAATAATCCTGGGCTCTGAAAATTTGATAGTCAATGTCATGTATTATATGAGAAGGCCGCACAATTCTACAGGAGCATTCTACCAAGGTTTTACCAACACAGTTATTCTCCTCTGCCACCCTATGAATAAAACAGCTTGGCAGCTCTGTAACAGGTGGTCTGATGTGAGAATATTTTATCCCATGTTGTTCTTACAAACAGCTCAATTTTTTGATAGTAGATCATGGACCATATTAACTACTAAGTGTTGAGACAACCCTGGAAATAGAATTACATTTCTCACAGGCCAAAGTTTCTAGTATTACAGAGATTTCTGAAAGCCTAGTCAAATGTAGATGTAGTGTATGCATTAACTAATCAATTAGACTGGCTTTATTGATGGGTATAATTGGGAGAAACAGTTGTTTTGTCTGGATTTTTTTTTCATGAGTATCTTACACAGCAGAAAGGATATAGGACTTTACAGATGGTAAAGGTGAGCAATCAATAGAGAGTTTGTGGGTCAGGGTTAAAGGGAGAACACCGATGGGAGACATTATTGTGGGGATCTGTTACAGACCACCTGACCAAGAGGACTTGGTGGATGAAGCGCTCCATAGGCAGATAGGAGCAGCCTCACGCTTGCAGGCCCTTGTTCTCATGGGGGACTTCAACCACCCTGATTCTGTTGGAGGGATGGTACAGCCCGGCACAAGCAATCCAGAAAGTTCCTCGATTGTGTGGAAGACAATTTCCTTCTGCAAGTAATAGAGGAGCCGACAAGGAGAGGTGCCATGCTTGACCTCCTCTTCGCCAACAGGGAAGGGCTGGTTGGAACTGTGATGCTCCAGGGCAGCCTTGGTTGCAGCGATCATGAGATGGTCGAATTCGAGATCCTCAGGACAGTGAGAAAAGCGTGCAGCAAGCTCACTGCCCTGGACTTCAAGAGAGCAAACTTTGGCCTCTGCAGGAACCTGCTCAGTAAGACTCCATGGGATGTAGCCCTAGAGAGCAGGGGGGCCCAAGAGTGTTGATTGAATTTCAAGGATCACCTGCTGAAAGGTCAGGAGCAATACATCCCTACTAGAAGGAAGTGCTGCAGGAGGGCCAGGAGACCTCCTTGGATGGATAAGGAGCTATTGAGGAAAATTCAAAGGAAACAAGAGGCTTATAAAAGGTGGAAGCAATGTTGTCTGGGAAGCTAGGGACCAGGTTAGGAAAGCTAAGGCCCAGTTAGAAGGAGACTTGGCTAAGGATGTTAAGGATAACAGGAAGGGATTCTATAGGTACATTGCAAATAAAAGACAGAGTAGGAACAAGGCGGGCCCTCTCCAGAAGTTATCGGGAGAACTGGCTACCCTGGATTGGAGAAGGCTGAGGTTCTTAATGACTTCTTTGCCTCAGTCTTCACCGGCAAATGCTCTGACCACACCACCCAAGTCTTGGAAGGCAGACAAAGGGACAGTGAGAAGGAAGACCTTAGGCCCACTGTGGGGGAGGATCTTGTTCGGGACCACCTTAGGAGCCTGAATGTATACAAGTCCATGGGACCTGATGAAATCCATCCGTGGGTCCTGAAGGAGCTGGCAAATGAAGTTGCTAAGCCACTGTCCATCACATACTTGAAAAATTGTGGCAGTCAGGTGAAGTTCCCGATGACTGGAAACAGGGAAATATAACCCCATTTTCAAGAAGGGGAAAATGGATGAGCCAGGGAACTACAGACCAGTCAGCCTCACCTCTGTGCCTGGCAAAATCTTGGAGCGGATTCTCCTGGAAGGCATGCTAAGACACATGAAAACCAACAAGGTGGTTGGTGACAGCCAGCTTGGCTTCACTAAGGGGAAATCCTACCTGACCAATCTGGTGGCCTTCTATGATGGGGCTATGGAACTGATGGACAGGGGCAGAGCAGTTGATGTCATCTACCTCGACTTGAGCAAAGCGTTTGACACTGTTTCACATGACATCCTTCTCTCTAAGTTGGAGAGACATCAATTTGATAGGTGGACCACTGGTGGATAAAGAAGCGGCTGGATGGCCGCACGCAAAGAACTGTGCTCAATGGCTCAATGTCGAGCTGGAGACCGGTAACAAGTGGTGTCCCTCAAGGATCGGTGTTGGGACCGGTCTTGTTCAACATCTTTGTCGGTGACAAGGACAGTGGGATTGAGTGTGCCCTCAGCAAGTTTGCCAATGACACTATGCTGTGTGGTTCGGTTGATACATTGGAGGGAAGGAATGGCATCCAGAGGGACGTTGACACGCTTGTGAGGTGGTCTGATGCCAACCTGATGAAGTTTAACCATGCTAAGTGCAAGGTCCTACACCTGGGTCGGAGCAATGCCAGGCACAGCTACAGGTTGGGCAGGGAAGAGATTCAGAGCAGCCCTGTGGAGAAGGACTTGGGGGTGTTGGTGGATGAAAAAATGAACATGAGCTGGCAGTGTGCGCTTGCAGCCCAGAAAGCCAACCGTATCCTGGGCTGCATCAAAAGAAGTGTGACCAGCAGGTCGAGGGAGGTGATCCTGCCCCTCTACTCTGCTCTCTTGAGACCTCACTTGGAGTATTGCGTGCAGTTCTGGTGTCCTCAACATAAAAAGGACATGAAACTGTTGGAACAAGCCCAAAGGAGGGCCACGAGGATGATCAGGGGACTGGAGCGCCTCCCGCATGAATATAGGCTGAGAAAATTGGGGCTGTTCAGCCTGGAGAAGAGAAGGCTGCGTGGAGACCTCCTAGCAGCCTTCCAGTATCTGAAGAGGGCTTATAGGGATGCTGGGGAGGGACTCTTCATGAGAGACTGTAGTGACAGGTCAAGGGACAATGAGTTTAAACTTAAATAGGGGAGGTTTAGATAGGATATCAGAAAGAAATTCTTTACTGTAAGGGTGGTGGGGCACTTGAATGTGTTGCCGAGGGAAGTTGTGAATGCTCCATTGCTGGCGGTGTGCAAAGCCAGGTTGGACAGACCCTTGGGTGACATGGTTTAGTGTGAGGTGTCCCTGCCCATGGCAGGGGGGTTGGAAATAGATGATCTTATGGTCCTTTCCACCCCTGACTATTCTATGATTCTATGAAGTCACATCTTAAATCTGTGTAGTCTACTTGAGGATTTTTATTTATGTATTTTTTTTTTTTAATTTGAAGAAATGAGTCTTAGAAAAGGCTTTGAAAATGAAAAAAACTACATTGATTTCCAGACTGTGTATGTTTACATTCTGCCTTCTCTACTGCTGTATTTTTGTCTCTTGGTCTTGAATTGTTTTTCATGTGGGAATTTTTTTTTTCAACATTTGTGCAGTTTTTATTTATCGTAGAATAAGAAGTTTCTACTGGCGAAACCCCCTTTCCTTAGATTTATGGCTGCAAATCCTTATCCTAAAAACCTATACAAAGCCAAGAAACCCCCAGAGCTGTTCAGAAATCGTAATTTCTCAGTCTCTTACTTTGCCATACTGTGAGAGACTGATCTGAAATCAGACTCCACTGTCTGATGATACCTGATGGTTTTTGAAGAGCTATGGTGCAAACTTACTTCTTGGCTACCAAATTAGACATGGTTAAAGAATTTGTTTGTAATAATTTTAATAATAATTATTTGTGTTTGTACCCTAGCAGGCATGATTCAGTTTTGCTGTTCATGGTGGTGTTTCAGAATTAAATATGGGAAAATAATGAGTCTTATAGGATATATGTGTATCCTGTAAGCCTCAAAGTGAGGAATTGTAAGCTGAAATGCTCAGTTGTAAATTAAAACCACACTGTTAATTGTAAGGTGTAAATTGGGACCCCTCTGTTGGGATGGGGCTGGTTCTTCAAGGTAATGAATAAATCAGAACAAACGGAACTAAACTGTGGATGTAGTTGTTAAGTAATTCACGAAAGTCTTTTGTATGTGAGCAAGCACAGAGGTTAATCAGCGGACACTGAGGAAGACTATCAGTGACCACCGGAGACCCCTTAAGACCACCACACAGCAAGGAAGCGCGTGTGTGATTAAAATGCAAATATTGTAATTCCAGGAAATCTGGTGAATATTTGTAAACAAATTGTTGGCCCTCCAGGTGGCTTAGTCACTTGGAAGGCTTTGATAAAATATTGTAACAAATTAGAAAGTATTACAAACTGGCTACCAGGAACCCTAATGGATTGATCAGCAGTGCTTGAGAACCTATTTATAACTTAAATTGCATTATTTGGTTACAAATGAACTGTGCCCTTGATCTGTTAGCCGATCAGGCCAGGAAAATGCAGACAGCAATATTTCAACATTGCATGGTTCTCGACTACTTGCTAGCTGTGGAAGGGGGGTTTGTGACAAATTAAGTGATGCTAATTGTTGTTTGGAAATTGATAATGGTAAAGTAGCAAATGAGTCACATCTGGAATTAAAAAACTTGGCTCATTTTTCCTGTCCAAACCTGGAAAGGATGGGATTTTGACCCTTTTTCCTAGTTTCCTTGAGGCCTATGTGTTAAACAAATTTTACTCTGTTTGTTATTTGGCTTTTTCAGTGTTTTTTATTTTGTATTGTTCCTTGTTTCATTCAGTTAATTTGGAGTGTTGAAATAAACGTGCAATTTGTAACTACTGCCTCTCCTGATGGAAGTAAGCAAATCAAATTAATATGTCCACATAAACCATTGGTTGTAGAAATAAACCACTGCTCTTTTCATTTCTTGGCCTCTTTTGCACTATCTCTTTCCTAAACCCACCTGGATCCAGAACAATCTTTGAGACACCAGGTGGTGTGAGAGACTGATCTGAAATCAGACTCCACTGTCCATTGTTTCAAAGATTGTTCCGAGAAGCTGAGATGGAAATCCACCTGTCGTTTGTCTCAGAGATGGTGGGAGGCGTTAAGACTCCAATATCCATCGCCTGAGAGAAGGGTGTGAGGAGCTGAACTGGGACT
Organism: Amazona ochrocephala; assembly: GCA_039720435.1. Taxonomy (NCBI): domain Eukaryota; kingdom Metazoa; phylum Chordata; class Aves; order Psittaciformes; family Psittacidae; genus Amazona; species Amazona ochrocephala. Next base: position 49,211,253 of record CM077881.1, on the reverse strand, counting down.
CCACCATCCATTGCTGGAGGGATGATTGGGAAAGAGCTAAGACTTTCGTCCTTACCTCAAGGATTGGTGTGAGGTGTTTCTCCCTGATGTATACCTGATCCAGTTCTAAGATGCTTTTAGGAAAAAAAAAAAAAAAAGTGTTCCTTTTAGGTCCTATTTTGACTTGAAAGTGAAAGCGTTTCTATTTTTCTAATCTAAAACTCTTGGATTGTTTTTCGGTCACAAACTGTTTATGCAGGGAGGTCTAATACATGACATTTCAGATAGGTTTGTTTACCTGCTTTATTGCACATTCTTTAAATGTTTGTGGGTTTATTTGCCAGTAATTTACATATTCTGTCAGAGTAGGGGAAGTTTAAAGAAAACTTCATGTTAATAAGTATATCTGCCTTGTGAGTATTTCTCTATCAGTCAGAAACCCAGTGTGATTATGGTTAGGGTTATTGTTATCTTAAGATTTGTCCACCTCATCTAAAATACATGATTGAAATGTTGAGAGAGTACTGATATAGCAACTTGGCAAAAAAAAACAAAACAAAACAAAACAAAACAAAATCGATCTTTAAACTACTGCAAATCACTGGTTACAATAGTTCCCCATGAATTTTTTTTATCCTTTTTTTAGGCTCTGTTGTATACAATGAGAGAAAAAAAAACTCAACTGATGACACCCAAGGAAAAGGTAGGGGCTTATTTGAGTGGGGTTTTGGGTGGTTTTTTATTTGGTTTTGTTTGGTTTTGGGTTTTTGGGGAGTTTGGAGTGTGGTTTTCTTGTTTGTTGGGGGGGTGGGTTTGGTTGTTTGTTTTGTTGTGTTTTTGGGGGGGGGTGTTTTTTTTTTGTTTGTTTGGTTTTTTTTTTGTAATCTTAGATTTTATTTTTTTTCTTGGCTATTTATATTTTCCTGGACTGGGTTCTATACACTGATGCTTAGAATGCCTCAGGGTATTGTGCTTTTTCTGTCCACATTTCAGCCAATGTGGTTCATTTTGGTGTGCAATTGTTAGTATTTTCTATAGAGAGAATAAATACCAGGGCCCACTTTAAGCTACGTGTATTTTGTTTCCTTTTGGCTGAACTGTTGCATTTTCAAGAGCAGTCTTTCTAGATGGAACTAAACACCATGGAGTTTGAAACACATTCTTAAATATTCATTATTTATTTAAATAAGCTTATAAATTTTACAAAATTCTATTTTGTATTTTCAACCTATGCCTATCATTTCTTTGGTGATGGTTGAATTAGTTTAGTAATTACTTCCCTTACTATTGAGTAGTTGAGCAATTAGTAGAATAATCATTAAAGTAATTACTTCTTTGTTGACTAAGAGCAATCTTGATGGTGAAAATCCATACAGGTTAGCAAGTCAAAATGTGAGAGCTTTTCTGGTGCGGAACTCATTCAGCAGACAAAATTAAAAGGTTATATGATGTGGTGGATTGAATCTGTGTTATAAATAGGCATATCCCCAAATACGTTTTGAAACTTTGTTTCAAACTGTATGTTGTGTTGTTTATTTGTATTGAGGTTAAGGATGAGAATTTAAGCATCCATTTATTCTTTTTAAAGAGAAACATTGGTGAATAATGCAGTAATTGAGCTGCTCTTCACATTTGATAGCATCTCATCACTCCCTGCATTTCTGGAAAATTAAACGTATGTGAAAATTAAAATTGAGAGACTCAAGAGTATTTTCATATGTTATATATGTTAGATGTATAGGTATTATGTGTATCTGAAGTATTATAGGCTAAAGATTCCAAGAAACAAAGAGAGATATGCATATAGGTTGTCACTGAAACCTGATCAGACAATGCTGTTTTCAGGTAGCTTATTGAGTCAGTATTAACAGAAAGAGCATAGCCACCCTTGGGTTGTTTCTTCCAGTGCTTAACAGCTGAAGCTGGAAAAGAGGAGGAAGCGGGTTGTTTCCCTCCGTGATATGATCATGTTAACAGAAGCAACTGTGAAGTTGCTGTTTGGATAAAATCTTTTGTTTCACTTATTTTCTTTTATCCTGCAGATAATGCAGGTAACTTAGAAATAGATCCAAGCTTGGAAAATCTGTAGTCAAATTCCTATTCTTTTAAAGCTGTTTTATCTTTGGCTTTTACTCTTTCACGATGTGAGGAGCAACTGCATAGAAGCCTGCCAGTTTCTAGTACTAGCAGAAAAATGTAATCAGGATACAGTGTTTTCCTCTCAGAATGCCTCCACAGTAAAGTCTTCATCATCTAACAGCCTGGTTGCCTTCTCAGGATTTCACATTCACAGAGGATATGCATTATTAAAATATTACCTTATTAAACGAGAACATCCCCAGGATATCAACTGCTTATCAAAGCTATGGGATCCTTTGTGCAGGCTTTGGCCACAGTCAAATCTGTGCAATACATGGACTCGTAGAATGGTTTGGGTTGGAAGGGACCTTAAAGATCATCTAGTTCCAACCTACCTGCTATGGGCAGGGACACCTGCTAGACCAGGTTGCTCAAAGACCCAGTTACCAGTTTTCTCCAAGAGCAATGCTATCCTGCATGACAGTACTAGTGAACAGGTTCTTGTGTGTAAGGACTACTTATTACTTGAGCTGAGAACCAAAACTGGGCCTCTCTTAAAAGGCAAAACAATATATCAGTGCTAAAAGTCCTGACAAACTATTTTAGAATGTGTGACTAATACTCTGTATTAGTCAAAAGAACAGTAAAACAAAGCAACAGATTTTAGGGATGAATTAGCATTAGAAAAAAAATCTATGCCTTGATATGATTCAGTGGGGGATGAAAAGGACTCAATCAAATAACCCACAAGCTGCCTGGCTGTCAGTAAAGACCAAAATTTCTAACAAATTATTTTTCACTTAACATTTTTCTAATTATTAAATACAGTATTATCAGTGTAGTGAAGAAAGAAGTAAGTTGATTGGTAGTTACTTTACATTTTAACAGCTACTTTTCTTTCATTTTGGAGAAACATATTCATGTTACAGGTAAGCATACAGATGTGTATTTATGTAAGACCTTTGGTAAATTTCATTTGCTGTTGCAGCGCTTATTTCTCATAAATGGCATTTCTAAGAAACTTGAAAGGGAAAATGATTCATTTGTTTGGAAGGTGATTGGAAAGCAGTTTTCTTCTCTTAGTTTTACAGGTGAAAGAGTTAAGACTGGCATCATCTGCCATTTCTGGCCCATTGCTGAGGTGACTGTCTCGCGAGGGGAGGCCTGCAGCGCCTGATGGGGGGGGGGGGGGAGGAGGCTCGGTGTCTACGAGCTTCACCTCAGAGCAGCAACTTGCACCGAGGGAGCCTCAAGTCCTCGACAAGGCCTGCCCAGGGGCCTGCAGCTGAGCGGAGGCGAGAGGCTGACTCAGAGGGGGAGGCGCCAGGAGGACCGGCGGCAGACCTGACTGGTTAAAAACCTGCCTCAGGGAGCGTGAGCGACCCGGAGCGCGGCGAACAGGGCGAGCAAACAGGGCGGGCTCGAGGCAGTTCGCGCGGGCAGGCAAGCAGGGTGGTGAGCGGGGTGGTGAACACTCGCCGTACGGGCAAGGCTCGGTCTGGGAGCTCTGCTCTGGCTGCGCCGGTGGTGCCCAACGTAGGCACCCAAACGGAGCCGATGGGAAGGGAGGCTGCACTGCAGAGCTCAGGGTGTAGACAGCGCCTGCATTGCTATCCTAAGGGAAGGGTGAGCAATGGGCAGGGCTGCACTCGGTGCTCCCTGGTGGAGGTCCTCCTGCAGCAGGTGGCTGAGCTGCAGGAAGCTGTTACCAGGCTGAAAGGTGTCAGGGAAGCTGAGGGGAAGCAGCACTGCTTGCTCCGGGACCAGACTGTTCCGGGGCCTCAAGTGTCTACCATTGCCCATGCAGGAAAGGAGGCTGCTAACCCAGGAAGCTGGGAAACAGTAACAGAAAAAAACAACAAAAAAAGGAAGAAGAGGGTAATTAAAAGCAAGGAGCTTCCTCCTACATCTGTTGTCCCCACCCAGAACCGCTTTGCTGTCCTGCAGGGGGCTGATGAGCAACAGCGCTCCCACCAGGCGCAACCAGCTAGTGCACTGGTAAAGAAGATCACTACTGGTGCTGCCAGGAAAAAGCGGCGGGCCGTAGTAGTAGGGGACTCTAATCTGAAAGGAACAGAGGCACCCATCTGCCGGCCTGACCCAAGCTCAAGGGAGGTGTGTTGCCTACCAGGGGCTCGGATCAGGGATGTGGCTGAGAAGCTGCCTGCTCTAGTCAGTCCCACTGACTATTACCCACTCCTGGTAATATATGTGGGTGCTACTGATACAGATAGCAGTAGCCCAGAGACCACAAAGAAGGACTACAGAGCTCTGGGAGAGGTGGTTAGGGGCTCTGGAGCTCAGATTGTCTTTTCATCAATTCTCCACGATACAGGGCAGGACCTTGAAAAGGCTAGGAGGATTGGGCAGGTTAATAAATGGTTAGAAGGGTGGTGCTATAGTCAGGGGTTTGGGTACCTTGAACATGGGACTCAATATAGTAGGCCAGGTCTACTGGGGGCTGGTGGAGCTGGTCTGACAAAGAAGGGGAAGAGTGGATTTGGTAGGAGGCTTGCCAGACTGGTCAAAGATGCTTTAAACTAGATGTGTTGGGGGAGGGGGGCATCATTCCATCCCAACACACCCAGTCGGTTGGCAGCATCTACAGTAAACGTTCGGAGCAATGTAGAGATATTCCAACTGCTCCAGCCAATGAGCCAGCTTCAATTGGATCTCGCCTCAAATGCCTCTATACAAATGTCCGTGGCGTGGGGAACAAACAAGAGGAATTAGAGATGTGTGCACGTCTACGGGGGTATGATACCATAGGCATCACAGAAACATGGTGGGATGGCTCCTATGACTGGTGTGTTGGAATGGAAGGTTACCAGCTCTTTAGGAAAGACAGGCCCGGCAGACGTGGAGGGGGAGTTTCTATTTATGTTAGGGATAGGCTGGAGAGTATGGAACTCTGTATGGGGACAGGTGAGCAGTTGAAAGAGAGTTTGTGGGTCAGGGTTAAAGGGAGAACAGCAATGGGTGACATTATTATGGGGATCTGTTACAGACCGCCTGACCAAGGGGACTTGCTCGACGAAGCGCTCCGTAGGCAGATAGGAGCAGCCTCACGCTCACAGGCCCTTGTTCTCATGGGAGACTTCAACCGCCCTGATATCTGTTGGAGGGATGGTACGGCCTGGCACAAGCAATCCAGAAGGTTCCTCAATTGTGTGGAAGACAACTTCCTTCTGCAAGTAATAGAGGAGCTGACAAGGAGAGGTGCCATGCTTGACCTCATCCTCACCAGCAGGGAAGGGCTGGTTGGAAATGTAACGCTCCAGGGCAGCCTTGATTGCAGCGATCATGAGATGGTCGAGTATGAGATCCTCAGGATAGTGAGAAGAGCGTGCAGCAAGCTCACTGCCCTGGACTTGAAGAGAGCAGACTTTGGCCTCTTCAGGAACCTGCTCAGTAAGGTTCCATGGGATACAGCCCTAGAGGGCAGGGGGGCCCAAGACTGTTGGTTGACATTCAAGGCTCACCTGCTGCAAGCTCAGGAGCGATGCATCCCAACTAGAAGGAAGTTCAGCAGGAGGGCCAGGAGACCTCCTTGGATGGATAAGGAGCTATTGAGCAAAATTTGAAGGAAAAAAGAGTCTTATAAAAGGTGGAAGCAAGGTCAGGCGGCCTGGGAAGAATACAGGGATGTTGTCCGGGAAGCTAGGGACCAGGTTAGGAAAGCTAAGGCCCACTTAGAATGAAACTTAGCTAGGGATGTTAAGGATAACAGGAAGGGATTTTATAGGTACATTGCCAATAAAAGACAGGTTAGGGACACCGTGAGTCCTCTCCAGAAGCTATCGGGAGAACTGGCTACCCTGGATTTGGAGAAGGCTGAGGTTCTTAATGACTTCTTTGCCTCAGTCTTTACCGGCAAATGCTCTGACCACACCACCCAAGTCTTGGAAGGCAGACGCGGGGACGGTGAGGGTGGGGACCCTGGGCCCACTGTGGGGGAGGATCTTGTTCGGGACCACCTTAGGAACCTGAATGTATACAAGTCCATGGGACTGGATGAAATCCATCCACGGGTCCTGAAGGAGCTGGCAAATGAAGTTGCTAAGCCACTGTCCATCATATTTGAAAAATCATGGCAATCATGGCAGTCAGGTGAAGTTCCTGATGACTGGAAAAAGGGAAATATAACCCCCATTTTTAAGAAGGGGAAAATGGATGAGCCGGGGAACTACAGACCAGTCAGTGTCACCTCTGTGCCTGGCAAAATCTTGGAGCGGATTCTCCTGGAAGGCATGCTAAGGCACATGAAAACCAACAAGGTGCTTGGTGACAGCCAGCATGGCTTCACTAAGGGGAAATCCTGCCTATCCAATCTGGTGGCCTTCTATGAAGGGGCTACGGAACTGATGGACAGGGGCAGAGCAGTTGATGTCATCTACCTGGACTTGTGTAAAGCCTTTGACACTGTCTCCCATGACATCCTTCTCTCTAAGTTGGAGAGACATCAATTTGATAGGTGGACCACTCGGTGGATAAAGAAGTGGCTGGATGGCCGCACGCAAAGTGTAGTGCTCAATGGCTCAATGTCCAGCTGGAGACCAGTAATGAGTGGTGTCGCCCAGGGATCGGTGTTGGGACCGGTCTTGTTCAACATCTTTGTCGGTGACAAGGACAGTGGGATTGAGTGTGCCCTCAGCAAGTTTGCCGATGACACCAAGCTGTGTGGTTCGGTTGATAAGTTGGAGGGAAGGAATGGCATCCAGAGGGACGTTGAAACACTTGTGAGGTGGGCTGATGCCAACCTGATGAAGTTTAACCATTCCAAGTACAAGGTCCTACACCTGGGTCGGAGCAATGCCAGGCACAGCTGCAGGTTGGGCAGGGAGGAGATTCAGAGCAGCCCTGCGGAGAAGGACTTGGGGATGTGGGTGAATGAAAAAATGAACATGAGCAGGCAGTGTGCGCTTGCAGCCCAGAAAGCCAACAGTATCCTGGGCTGCATCAAAAGGAGCATGACCAGCAGGTCGAGGGAGGTGCTCTTGCCCCTTTACTCTGCTCTCGTGAGACCTCACTTGGAGTACTGTGTGCAGTTCTGGTGTCCTCAACATAAAAAGGACATGGAACTGTTGAAACAAGTCCAGAGGAGGGCCACGAGGAGGATCAGGGGACTGGAGCACCTCTCGTATGAAGATAGGCTGAGAAAATTGGGGCTGTTCAGCCTGGAGAAGAGAAGGCTGCGTGGAGATCTCATAGCAGCCTTCCAATATCTGAAGGGGGCCTACAGAGATGCTGGGGAGGGACTCTTCATTAGGGTCTGTAGTGACAGGACAAGGGGTAATGGGTTTAAACTTAAACAGGGGAAGTTTAGATTGGATCTGAGGAAGAAATCCTTTACTGTAAGGGTGGTGAGGCCCTGGAATGGGTGGCCCACGGAAGCTGTGAATGCTTCATCCCTGGCGGCATTCAAGGTGAGGTTGGACATAGTCTTGGATGGCATGGTTTAGTGGGAGGTGTCCCTGCCCACGGCAGGGGGGTTGGAACTCGATGATCTTGAGATCCTTTCCAACCCTTACTATTCTATGATTCTATGATTCTATGACTGCCTGCAGTAGATTTATGAATGTTGCTGCAGGCAAAAATTAGCTTAGCAGTTTTTGCTGACAACTCCGTTATTTTTTCTTCTGAACTCCACTTTCGTCTAGAAGAACTGTAAATTGTGTACCAGTAGAGTAGGTAAACCAAAGGTCAGAAAGAAATGTAACATGCTGAATCATATGGCTTTGCTTTCATGAAGGTAGGAAGAACTTCATAACAGCAGTTTATAACCAAACTGAAAATAGCGGGGGTCAAAACAATATAGAAAAAGGAAAATCTTTTTCCCCAGTATCATTTTTAGAGGAGGTGTGTGTGTGTGTGTGTGTGTTTTTGTTTGGTTTTTTCTCTTTCTTTTTTAAGAAAGAAGTATTATACTTTAACCTCGTGCCTTGCTGCATTCAAATCACTACTTATGAAACTTACGAGTGGAGTTACCTAGTGTAGATTTTATCCATTGTGCATGATACCTGTGGGAAAACCCTGGGCAGTTTCTTTCCCTTTGTAGATGCTTCTCTGGGCTCAGGTGGAAGAGCATTTTAATTTTTGTTGTGCTGCACAAAGACGTTTTGGGTTTTTTTGACTCTGCGTTGAGGTCTAATGCAGGAGAAAATGGTTAAGTCTTGGACTTAGAATCATTTAGGTTGGAAAAGACATTTAAGATCAACAAGTCCACCCATTAACCTAGCACTGCCCAGCTCACCACTAAACTATGTCCCTAAGTAATCTGCACATATTTTAAATACCTCCAGGGATGGTGGCTCACCACATCCTGGGCACCCTGTCCCAGTGCTGGATAATCCTTTAAGAAGAAGTTTTTACTAAACCACCTCTGGCACAATTTGAGGCTGTTCCCTCTCATCCTTTTACTGGTGACGTGGGAAAAGAGGCCAACACCCACCTCACTACACCGCCCTTTCAGGAGGCATTCAGTAAACTGCGCCACGAAGGGAATTGTGTTTCTGCTTCTGAGGTCTGCAAACATCAGAAGGTTGGTGATTGCAGTGCAGCATGTCCTGGTGCTGACAGGCAGTGAATAAATTTAACTTTTAAACTCTTCACAAGTATACCTGCGGAGAGTTTGAATACTTGAACTTTACATGTGATCATTTCTATTTCAATGTAAATGTGGAATGATTAAAGAATTAAGATCTGATTTATGTCTTCTGCTTTGCCATTTGCCCTGTCAATGACTAGGAACAAGATACTCTGTATCTCTTGTTTGTCACAAGCTATCTCTAGTTTCTAGTTTTATGTTCCGAGCAATTTTGTAAGTTTATTGTTTCCAAGTCTGTTCTCTCCCATCTGACATTAAACAAAACTTACGGGCTCTGCTCAAAAAAAATTTCTTTCCTGTTCCTAGGACTGACCTTCTTTCATCTCTTATACAGAATAAATGTGATCCCTACTGCCTAACTGCTCATTATGATACTGTTTGTCCACAATAATATCTTTGTGTTTCTTCCACTGTAGCTAATGCCAGTATGACCAGGTAGAGTTCAAAAACTCATTACTAAAGTTTCCCTCTGTTCTTCTTCCTATCATTTGTGAAGATGCTCCTCTACCATAATGCTTATGTAAAGCTTGAGGGAATTTACTTGGCTGGTGTAACGAATTCAGTGGTCTTCATTGGGATCCAAAATTTACTGCCTCATCTGTCTTTCTATAGTTTTTTCAGTAACAGGCCAAAAGTGAGTACATTTTTATAGCAGCCACAGAGTCTAGGTAACCTTTGTATAGATGCTGAATACCTTAGGCAGCTGATGGCTGTGCTAAACCTGTGATGTTCTTTGCAGGTGTTCTGTGCTCTTTTGGTTCAAAAAGACTTTAATTTTATCTCCAATAGATATTTTTGTGTTTCTGGTAGATGTTATTGTGTTTCACCATTTATATACTGGTTCTACTCTCTTTTTACAGTATTAACAACAGAGGTGGAGGGCTAGGACTCATATACTGTGGAAAAAAAAAAAAACCCAAACAAATAATATAAGGAATACCAGCTGTTAATGTGACATCATTACTGATGTGGATTGCTTCTATTTGCAATATATGATTGTTTGCTATTCTTGGGCGTGTGGGATTTGTTTGCAAATTGATTTTTTAGTTGTCAGGTCTTTATCTCGGGCTATTTCATCATTTGCTGCTTACTCTGGGTGAAGCAGCATGATTGCTGATTGATTTGAACTCTTTGTCGGTGGGAGTCCTTCATCTGACATTAGTAGGTTTTGAAAAGGGTGCATTATGGGGAACGTAAATTCCAGTGTTGGCTGCCTTTTAAATAGCTGATTTATTTAAATATCCTTATTGTCTTTTTAGGGCCTTAATTCTCTTATATCTATTTGTGTTCAATATCTTGATCTTTGCTTTTGTTAGTATCGGAACTCAAATATCTAATTCTGTCAAAAGCCAGTTTGTCAAAAAGAAAAAAGTTTTTTTCTCTGTTAAAAACACTATTAAAAATGCCTTTCTAGTCTAAGTATTTTGAAAACACTGCTTACAATATACAATGTATGTCATAGAATCATAGAATCATAGAATAGTTAGGGTTGGAAAGGACCTCAAGATCATTGAGTTCCAACCCCCCTGCCATGGGCAGGGACACCTCCCACTAAACCATGCCATCCAAGGCTCTGTCCAACCCGGCCTTGAATGCCACCAGGGATAAAGCATTCACAGCTTCCTTGGGCCACCCATTCCAGGGCCTCACCACCCTTACAGTAAAGAATTTCTTCCTCATATCCAATCTAAACTTCCCCTGTTTAAGTTTGAACCCATTACCCCTTGTCCTCTCACCACAGTCCCTAATGAAGAGTCCCTCCCCAGCATCCCTATGGGCCCCCTTCAGGTATTGGAAGGCTGCTATGAGGTCTCCACGCAGCCTTCTCTTCTCCAGGCTGAACAGCCCCAATTTTCTCAGCCTATCTTCATTCGAGTTTATTATTTTAAATTAGAGCAGTTTTCTCCTCTTTTTTGAAGACAAAGCATTTCCAGGTACTCAAATGTAAACTGGAAGTATTCATAAGGAAAAAAAATTCATAACCACTTCTGTTTCTGTAGTCCCTATATACTTTTAAAGCAAAGTCTATTAAATGTCCACTCACATTGTTTCAAAACAATAAATTGAAATACCTCCTGGGCCTACATTTTAGTAGTCAGGTCTATACACCAATTGCTCTCTCTGGGTACTGCTTCTCATGAACACCTTAGAAGAGGTTTAGAGATCACAGGGGACTGTTAGTTAGAGCTGCACGTAATGATTCTCAATTAGGTCAGGTAATGGTAGGTATCAGCATTCTGCAGCAAATGAGCTTGAAATGTCTTGGGAATGGAAGGTGGGTTGAATTTCTCCATAAGATGCTTTTGCTTAAGTTCAGGAAGCACTAGAGGTGTTACTTGACTCTTGTTTATGTAATCAGCCCCATAAAAGGTTTACTTTTTTTTTTTTTTTTGTGGGAAGGTTTGGGGTGGGGGGGGGGGTGGGGGAACAAAACAACCCCAAACCCACCCCCCCCAAAAAAGAAACAAAAAAAAAACCAACAACAACAAAAAAACCACACAAATCAAATTATAAAAAAACCCCAACTGCTTTGTTTTGCATTACAAAAATGCAAACATGCCCACACAACATGATGACCAAGAGGTCATCGTAATGCTTTCAGTTGTATTGCAGTTGTATGCCAAGTGCAGTTGTGTTAACGTAGTAAAAAATATTTGACTGCATATTTTATTAAGCATTTTGCTGTCTTCTCCTGATTTAGTTTTCTTAAAAATTAAATATTTCTATGCTATTTATGCACATTTTAAGGATTATCATAAGTGTTGCAAAACTAATTATATTTTCTATTCATATGACAATTGGATTAAGAATCTTTGTTATGAAAAATAGTTGTTAGAGTCCAATTATAATTTGTTTGTTAGCATTCTCAAGTAATAGGATGCTTTTGTGGTAAAGGAAGATGCATTATTTTTCTGACTTAAGTAGAGGTTTGGAAGTTTTCCCATAGAAAAGACTAAGCTCTTGTAATAGATTACATTGATGGAGTGTTCAAGGCCGGGTTGGACAGAGCCTTGGGTGGCATGGTTTAGTGGGAGGTGTCCCTGCCCATGGCAGGGGGGTTGGAACTAGATGATATTAAAGTCCTTTTCAACCCTAACTATTCTATGATTCTATGATTCTATGTAGTGCATTTTATCTGAAAGCCTCATTGCTTTTATAAGCATCATTATTATTATTCATCTATGCTACAGTAGCATCTAGAAATGCCTGCTGAGATCAGTTCCCTTTGGAGCTAAGCACTGTGCAAAATACTGAGCGAATGAGTTTTTTCCCAAACATGCTAATGTTTGAGCACACATCCTGTGTACCTGCATTGTGCCAAGGAATTACATGAATATGAGATAACTCCTCCCAGCAGGAAGGACTCGTTGGACTGAAATGTTGCAGAGTCCTGTGGGAGAGGTATTGCTACAGAGAGCCAAAACAGAAAGTGTAATTCTTAAATACAGTTGCCGTAGGGCAATATACTTGGGAAATGCAGATTTAGAACTTTCTTCACATATTTCTGAGTGAGTCATTGCAGGCAGATGTAATAAAATGAATTATTCTCATCCAAAATCAGGTGGTTAGAAATGGAATATTTGCATTAATTATTTTCCTAGGGGAAAAAAAAATACCTGAAATTAATTGATACTTCATGGTACCTGAATAGTACATCTGCACCTGTTGTTCTTTTAAAATCACTTGTTTCCCCTTAAAAGTTGTCAGTGTACAATTCTTACTCTGCATTCTAGACAGGGAATACAGCAGTTAAGGAAAAAACTGAACAACGTGTGGCTGCAACACCACAAACTGACTTTCGGCATTACTGTCCCTGCAAAAGCAGCTGTTTTGGCCATGATCAGTGATAAGTGTAAAGATACAGGTTTTCATCATTTTTCTGTCAGATGCTTGCATACTAAGTATCTTATGGGAAACCTTAAGTTTTATTACAAGCAATTATGTCTTTACTATCTTATTTAGCATAGCTGTTTATATGATAATTATAGCCAATTAGCCCTCTACTCTGCTCTTGTGAGAAATCACTTAGAATATTGTGTGCAGTTCTGGTGTCCTCAACATAAAAAGGACGTGGAACTGTTGAAACAAGTCCAGAGGAGGACCAGGAGGATGATCAGGGGACTGGAGCACCTCTCGTATGAAGATAGGCTGAGAAAGTTGGGGCTGTTCAGCCTGGAGAAGAGAAGGCTGCGTGAAGACCTCATAGCAGCCTTCCAATATCTGAAGGGGGCCTATAGGGATGCTGGGGAGGGACTCTTCATGAGGGACTGTAGTGATAGGCCAAGGGGTAATGGGTTCAAACTTAAACAGGGGAAGTTTAGATTGGATATGAGGAAGAAATTCTTTACTGTAAGGGTGGTGAGGCCCTGGAATGGGTTATTGTGAATGCTCCATTGCTGGCGGTGTTCAGGGCCAGGTTTGATATAGCCTTGAATGGCATGGTTTAGTGGGAGTTGTCCTTGCCCATGGAAGGGGGGTTGGAGCTAGACGATCTTAAGGTCCTTTCCAACCCTAACTATTCTATGATTCTATGATTCTGTGTGACAGAGCTTTGAGAAAAGAGGTTTACAGGAAAGTGCCTTCTATGTTTCAGGATTTTTCCCCTGGGGGCTTAGCTTTTCCCAGCTTTTTAACTTTACTGCATGAATCTAGTTACATAGTTCCTGAGGTTTTCCATGTATCATATTCTCAGTTGCTTAATTTCCAGCCTGTAGGAGAAAACAACCTTGCTTCTTTACGTGGGGTTTTGTTTCTCTGTGTTGCTGAGGGCATATATGTCTGAGGCAATTACAGTAGTTGTTAAAGAATCTGAGCTGATCAAAGAATAGGAGCAGCTTTTGTCTATTAAAAGATTTCCATGTCTGTTGCTTAATTATCTTTGTGAACAGTAAAGTGGTTAAAGTTTGGCAAAGGCAGGATATGTCACTCAGTTCCAGTGTACTAAATGGGGCTCTGAAGCTTTTTTCTGCCTGATCTTTTTGTGGTTTAGGTAGGCTTTCAGAGGCCTGGGGTGTCTTGCATGTTGTTATATGCTTATCAAACATAAAGCATTGGTGAGACCTTTTATCAGATGATTCATATGGACCAATAATACTGTAACAATACCATAAAAATAAAAAAAAAATAACCCTGTTCATTTCCTGAATCCACTTCTTATGCATCCTTCTAGAAAATTAAAGCCTTAAAAATCATTCACCTAGAGAAATGAGAACATAATGCTAATCACATTAAAAAAATCTGAAATCCAGGGTTGCTTTCATTATCCTAAAGTCAGCAATATGCTATCCTCATTGTTCCCTTGTGTAATGGAATTTATTGAGGCTATTCATCCTTCATACATGCTGCAGCGGTGCACTTTGTAAAGCTGAGAAAGCTGTAAAGTTAAGTGTGTCATAATTCAGCAAGGAAAACTGATTTGCAGGTAACCTGTGTAGCAGGCTGTCAATGGTGCTTAAAGGTAGTTCATAAATTCTTGACAAAGAAAGGTTTGGACTTTGGGGACCACCCTTTTTTTATAAATAAAATAGCCTTCTAAGAGTCGGTCATAGGAGCTTAATGCAGAATGTTATTCTTGCGTGTAATTTACGTATCACCAGAGGAAGGAAGGAAAACATTTTGAGATCAAGAGCTAACACAAAACCACTACATCTCTGAGGACCAAGCAGTTTCACTTGAATCTAGACTGTGTTAGAGGTGCTGTAATGTTCCTCTTCCCTCTAGCAGTTTCCAGGGGATCTTAAGCAATTAGTTTTTTCAGGGTCATCATTCTTTAGGTCATCCTCAGGCATATAACTGCCATCTGGACGTGATATGAGGCTGTCATTTTTCTGTTTTTGAGGACCTTAGGTTAAGTCAGTAGTGCTAAAGAAAACCTCTCTCTCTGTGAGCTAATAACACGGGGCTTTGAGCAACCCTGCTCTAGTGGAGGGTGTCCCTGCTCATGGCAGGGGGTTAAAACTAGATGATCTGCAAGGTCCCTTCCAGCCCCAACAAGTCTGTGATTCTATGTTGAAATTAAAAGTGATCCAGAAACTAGAATTTGCCTGAATGGAAATTATCTATAAATGCTTATGTTGCTGTGCAATATCTAGGTGTTTCCTGTAAAGCAGGTTACACTCCAGCCGTGATTTTGCTGGATGAGAAATAAAGGATGACTGTTCTTATTGGCCAGTCTTTGAATAGTGTAAGGATCATTTTGCAGCCTTGTCTTTCTTGGGAAGGATCTGGCAGCACCTGCTGCCCTAATGTTTCCCTTGCTGGGGGGTGGGGGCATTGCCTGTGAGTGTTGTGTGCCACGGCCTGTGATCAAGTTACACAGAAACGGGCATAGCTAAAAACCTGAGATACTGGTTACCTTGCAGGGGTAAATAGAATAATTTTTTTTTTGCACCAGCTGTGTATGTGTAACGAGGTGCATCATGTTAAAAGCAGTTTTTACTGTTTCTGTATAAACTCAAGGTAGAAGTAGGTTCAATTATTTAAGGATTATTTGACAAAAACATGTTCCTGTGGGTTTATATCCCTCCTATGTATAGAATGGATACAGCAGCTCAATAATTGGTGAAGTTAGTGATTGCCGTAATAGTCCATTAGTTTAGAATGTCCCATGTCCTGTCAAGTCAGTCGGTACCTCATGTGATTTCAGACAAAAATGCAGTGTGGTAGGTTTATACATACTTTAGCACATATGTGTGGATAGAAGCTTTTTAAATTAATTTAAAAGCTGATTTCTATGTAATGAAAACATAAGCTAGAGGTATGCTCTCTAGCAGTCTATTCAGATTGCTCAATTGAATTTCTGTATGGGGCACTGAATGATTACAAGTACATTTCATAGTGCTTCCTACTAGGCGTTTTTATAGAAATAGGAGCTAATGATCAAGGTATAAATATATGAATTAGACCTTGAAGACATCCCCAAGAAATTTATTGAAGGGTCTAATGTAAGAAATTAGACCTTGTGACACAGAAAAAATAAATTACATCAGATGTCAAGAGAAGTCATATGAGAGTCCAAGAAATTGACTTTCTTTAAAAGGATTTTTATAATTGCCCTTTAGAAAACGAGTGTAATGACACTGTACATGAAATATATGTCTAAAACAAACAGAAGGCAATAGGAGAAGGGCTCTGCTTTATAATCTTTTTTTATCACCTCCTTATCCTCCACAGCACTGGGAAGTCAAGGTTCAAAAATGATTCCACAAGAGTGGTTGACAATACATTGTTAGCCACCAAAGCTTCCCTATGGGTGCTTTCAAGCATAACGTATGTTTTGCCTTTTTTAAAAGATGACATTAAGTTGATATGATAAGCAGTTAAGCTGCTGCACTCAGCAACATAACTGAAAGCGGATGTATGTGACCCATGTACTTGAGGAGAAACTGAAATTTGTATTACCCCCATTAGAAATGCTAAAATTCTGTCTGTCCTTTGTTCCTTGCTGGCCATACTACTGTTCCTAGGAAGAAATGCCTGTGTTCTCACTACTGGCCTTCCAAGCTTACGGAATGAAGGATTATGGAGCCACTGAATATGAAAAGTTATTATATTAATAGAAAGTCAGAATCATAGGTCTTAATCAAATTTACTTTAAATGATGGAATTTCTTTTGTCTTCATAAAAAGCTCAGTAAAAATGGAATATAGATAGATTATAGAAGTTATAGAGCAAGGCAGCCATCAGCAGATTTACATTTGTACTCTGTGGTACAGATGCTGTAAGTGTTAACTCTTTAGCCATGTTAACTCAGTTCAGAGCTTCAGTAAATCTTGGAGCAATTTATTAAGGTACCTAGTGGAGAAGAAAAAAGTTACCATTCCTGGTATTTAGAGAAGTCAAATAAAGTGCATCAAGTAGTTGCTCAGCAAAAAATACCTGTAATGAAAGTTCTCAATTTCCTTCATTTTGTAAAGGATGTTTTCTATAGGTCTCATGCTAGGACATGGGTGATCCCGTATTTCCTAATGTAGATAAGTCTTCCCTTTGTGACAGAATTATTCTGCTCTGTGTGTATACATATATATATATATACTCACGCACACTCACCAAACAGCTAATAGTTCTTCCATTTTCATATTTGGTGACCTCTAGGTCTTGACTCATTTGTTATATTCTGGAAGAGTTGTGTAATGCTGAAGGCAATTGCTATGAGATCAGATGTACTGATTTAATTGCACATTTAGATCAGTGGTCTCCAAACTCTTTTGATTGCATTCCCCTATTGATTAAAAAAACTGTGAGTACACACCCTCAATAATTTTATATTTATTTATTAATACTGCTGTGCTGATGTATTATGAATATTATAAACCATATGCAAAAATAGAAATTGAAAAAGGATGAAATAATGCTGAAATAAACACTACTTTAAAAATTATTTATTTTATTAATGGTAACATCTCTTGGGGTGTGCACACCCCACTTTGGGTACCAGCCCAGTTCAGCACACCCACTTTGCCTTCCTTGTACAGGAAATCATAGAATCATAGAATAGTTAGGGTTGGAAAGGACCTTAAGATCATCTAGTTCCAACACCCCTGCCATGGGCAGGGACACCTCCCACTAAACCATGCCATCCAAGGCTATGTCCAACCCCACCTTGAATGCCGCCAGCAATGGAGCATCCACAACCTCCCTGGGCAACCCATTCCAGTGCCTCACCACCCTTACAGTAAAGAATTTCTTCCTCATATCCAATCTAAACTTCCCCTGTTTAAGTTTGAACCCATTACCCCTTGTCCTCTCACTACAGTCCCTCATGAAGAGTCCCTCCCCAGCATCCCTGTAGGCGCCCTTCAAGGTATTGGAAGGCTGCTATGAGGTCTCCACGCAGCCTTCTCTTCTCCAGGCTCAACAGCCCCAACTTTCTCAGCCTATCGTTGTCTAGCAACAAAGAAAAGACATATGCCAGGCAATGTTTGAGTACCTCTTCTTATTAGATGTACAGGGAATTTTTCCATGTTTAATTATGAGCGTAAAATGCATAATTGAGCACTTCAAAATACGTATTTGCTGTTTACTTTGTGGAGAGCTTCTAAATAAATGTTTTCCAGTTTTAAAGTGTTCATTTTGAATATTATGAAAACCTATTGAAAGCTGCTTAAAAGCCTTAGTAATTTTCAAATTAAGTGAAACAACTAGTTTTAGGTCGAATTACATATTTTATATGGAAATATATTCCCATTTCTTATGGTTTGCTGAGAAAATGACAAAGAAGTCTTTTTCCAGTCATGATGAAATACTGTTTGGGTTTTGGAATAGTTTAACAATTGAGATGGGAAAATGTATCATTAACTCAGCTCCACACAGGTAGCATGCTTTTCACCAGCAATCTTCAAGCAAACCTTTGTTTTGCAGGAGCAAACAAGGAAGGAGTGTGAATTGCCTGGATGGGGTGAGGCTTCTAGCCCTGGGCTATGCCTGGCTCTGCATGCTTCCCCTTTTTGGACTGTGGGCAACTGCTTCAAGAGCTAGGAGGTTACAAGAACAGCATAGCTGTAATTTTTCTGTTCTTTTGTTATGTTTTGTTTTCTTTTTAAATTAAGTTTCTAAGGTTCTAAGATTTATGCTTATATAGGAGTTTTTGGGGTTTTTTTCTGTTTGCATTGATATTTTTGGTGGATTTCAGTGCTTATTGCTAGACTAAAACTGAAAAAGCAAGAAAACCACTAAATTGTGTAGGTCTGGTGAACATATGTCATCATACTTCTGTCATACATCAGACTTCTTGTCATACTGTTCTGCCTGGCACAGGACCTCCTCTGGTATTTCTGGGTTAGAGAAGGGGCTTGTCCCTGCTGGTTCAGAGAAATCTCCAGGAACTCACCAACAAAGTTGAAGTTGACAAGCAGGTATTCTTTATTGCGGCGCCAGGAGACACAGGGGATAGCTCCTCCTAGCATGTCTCATCTGAGCATCAACCAGGCTGTCCGTAAACATACATGTTCATTAGATTACATACATAGTCATTGAGTTACTTATACATTGCATCATATTTCTAGAATTCCTCCCGCATGCCCACTAAAATGTGATGGTGAGCTTTGGGACCCCTGGTGGTTATTTTGTCATCATCTTCCTCTTCATCACTTCATTTTAGGATCGTTGTCATGTCAATAACCACCAGTCCGGTTCTGGCCATTTCTTGCACAGTGCTTATCTTAGCCATTTCCTTATCTCTGTAGTTGCTAACAAAGCCTAATGTTCTTGAAGTTACTTATTTACAACCCCATTCTTCAATCAACCCCATTCTTCAATCCCCCCCTTTTCTTGTCCTATTGCAAATTCTTTTGCAATTGAGTTTTTGCATTCTTCTTTAAAGTTTCTTGAAGTATTTCCCTGTTTCTGCTTGTTGCTTAATTTTGTTTCTCTTCCATTCTTCATAGTTCATCATGGATTGCTTGCAACACCAGAAAAAACATTGTATCACGCCACAAGTTATTAAGATTTAACTTTTGTTGTGTTGGTTTTTTTTGTTTGTTTGTTTTTTTTTTGTTTGTTTTTTTTTTTTTTTTTTTTTTTTTTTGTTGTTGTTTTTTTTTGGTTTTTTTTTGGTTTTTTTTGTTTTTTTACTGTGAGGATGATGAAACCTGCTTTAGATGACCCTGCTTGAGCAGGGGATTTTGACTAGATCATCTCACAGGCTGCTTGGCCTGCCCTTCCCTCCTGGATGGCCCTTTTATAGCAGGGTAGGCCATCCCTCACATTAAGGTCTGGCATGGGATGCATCCTCACCGCTCAATGCCTGCTAGGTTGCAGCCAACAGCGGAGCTAAAGGTTCTTCTTGGTGGCAAATGCAGAGGCCAACCCAGTCTTGCCCTTGACTATGGTAGGAAGCATTTGGCCAACCTCCGTCCTTGCACCTTGTTGTCAATGCAGAGTTTCACCTGCCTTATCCAGTAACAGGTTGCTACTATGGCAAAATACACACACATTTACATTAGCAGCAAAACTACTACAGGGTGCAGCAGCATGTTGAAGATGCTGGTGGCAGTGGGGGACCAGCCAAACAAAATTTCCCACCAGTGGGCTTCTCCTACCCTCTTAAGTTGTTCCATTACCTGCTTTATAACACTACCATCATATTAGAATGTTTCTGGCTTCCACCTTAGCATTTTCTAGCAGCTGCTGAAAATATTTATGCTGTAACATCTCTTTTGCAGGTGACAAATCCATATGATACAAGTGTAGTTTCTTATTAGCAGCTGGCTAGTAAATATAGGTGGTTTATACACAAAATCACAGCCTCTAATAATAGCTACGTTGCAAGTACACATATTCAAGTCATTACTTTTCAGTTGCCCCCAAGTGATGTTTTGCAAACCATTCTTTTTTCTCTTCCTCTGTCTCATTGCCCTTGGGGTCTTCAAGGTCAGCTCCTGCAGCTAAGGCATCAGGTTCTTCAACTTGTCTGTCAGCTCACAGTATGGGTTGACAAACTTTGCAGGTAGCCACCACAGACCTGCTGGTAGGAGGACACAAATATATCCACTCCCCCAGGTTATCAGTTCCAGTGGCCCTTTCCATTTCTGCGGGCCCAAAGGATCACAATACCACATTCACCTTTGAGCCACAAGGATGGCAAATCCACCCATGGCAAATAGGGATTGAGCTGTTGCCTGGAGTCAAGGCAAGACCTGACAATTTGGTTTGCTTGAGAATAAAACCAATGCAGCAGCCAGTACAGGGGCCCTACGAGCCTCTGCTCCGACATCCTTGACATGCCCCAGCCAACTCAGCAATGTCTGTAAATTTTCTTCTGACGGGGGCTAACAGAGCCTTGCAGTCCCCACCTGCACCCTCATATGCTAGCTGAAATAAAAGTGCCCAAGCAGCCCCGTGACTGTTAATGTGCCTTTGCATAGCATTGTCCAGTCTGTCTATAAAAGACACACAGGGTTCCTGAGTCTCCCCCACCAATCCAGGCACTCGCCTTCAGGCCTGAACAGCCACAAGGGCAACCCGCTGGAATACCAGAGGGTTTCGATCTGAGTTTTGAAGCCAAACAGAAACCACATCAACCACAGTGATTGTCTTCAGTCACTGTAAATTCCATTCTATAAGCAATCACTCCTCAGGCTGTTTCCCAGCCTGACCTTGCACCCACGCACATGAACATTCCCTGGCCTGCTCCAGACCCAGGTGCACTAATCAGCAATTTTTCTTCTTTAATTATCCACATTGCGGGAATATGACTGCTTGCAGTTCCAACATCTCCCCCTTTCCTTCTCTCCCCTGGTCATGAGCTGCTTTGTCCAAGCCCAGTCCTGGTAAATCCCCTAACTGCCTTAGCTTTTCAATCACTTGTTCAGTGGGGTTTCCTTGTTCTGATAGTAGTATGGGTTTTTTTCTGGTTGGTTGGTTGGTTGGTTTTTCCCCATCCACCCTGTCTAGCAATACTGTATCTACATACATTACTTCATCGCACTTTCCTTGCTGTCTTAAAAATAACATTGATTACTTCAATGTATTGTAATTCAAAGTTCCATTTTTAGGCCATTTTCCCTGATCTTCCAGAGTATATAAAAGCCACCATTGGTTACAATATTTTATCAGTGTTTTCTTATTTTCCAAGCCCCCAGGGAGACCCTCCCAGTTCTTTCACATGTGTTAAAATACATTCTAAAGGACTCTTTTTTAAGATTTCTTCATTCTGTTGATTTCCCATTATTAATTTCGCATTCACACACACTACAGATCTCACAGACACACTCCACAGACACAATACTTGAGACGGAGACTAAATTCAATTGAACAAACAACAATTAATAACGCAGTTGCAACATCCTGTCACCAATGCAGAAATTGTTACTGTAACAAGCCACAAAATAAGTCAAATACCAGTAAAGTCAAAAACCATTTCCACAAGACGCCCCCTGCGTCTTGCAGGACCTGAACCACAAGACGCCCCCTGTGTCTTGCGAGCGTATACCAAACGGACACTAGCGGCCACGTATATGCCTTTACCTGTGAGATTTCCTATCTCGATTTATGGAAGGCTTCCAAACCTTGCATGCACTTACAAACCCGATTTAGTCTTCACGTAAGATGCCCCCTTCACCTTACAGACTATATAAAAAAAAATAATACCTTTCTTAAAAATGTCCCTGTCTGCTCCTGCAGCGATCCAAATGAGTTGAGGGGTCTCTCTGGGAAAAGTTCCTGAGGGCGCTAGGGAGCCCTGTCCTCGTTCCTGCAGCCGAGCAGAGCAGGTTCCATCTGGGGTGCCAAATTGATTTGGAGAAATCTCCAGGAACTCGCCAACAAAGTTGAAGTTGACAAGCAGGTATTCTTTATTGCACCACCGGGAGACACGGGGGATAGCTCCTCCTAGCATGTCTCGTCTGAGCATCAACCAGGCTGTGATTATATTGTCCTTAAACATACATATTCATTAGATTACATACACAGTCACTGAGTTACTTATACACTGCATCATGCTTCTAGAGAATTCCTCTTGCATGCCCACTAAAATGTGGTGGTGAGCTTTGGGACCCCTGGTGGTTATTTCTTCATCATCTTCCTCTTCATCACTTCATTTTAAGATTGTTGTCATGTCAGTAACCACCAGGCATCCTGGAACTTACTTATTTACAACCCCATTCTTCAATCAACCCCATTCTTCATTGCTTTTGCATGGAGAAGAATGTCTTTACCGTATTGTTTTGCAAGCACTTCTTAAAAAATTTATATACACACATTTATTTTTGAGTGTGTTTGTATTTCTGTGTGTGAGCCCCATGTGCTTTGTAATCTCTCTGGAGTGTGACACTCATGCTATGTTCAGTCTTCATGTGGCTAGCTTGCCATCTTTTTAAACACTTGTCTGAGGATCTCAAACTGCTTTCTTGGTTATTTTGTTTGGGTTTCTGGCCCATCTGAAGGGCCTGGTTCTCAGGGAGAGGTGAGTGCTGCTTTGAGGGAATCTCTGAGCAAACAGAGTCTAGTCTCTGCTACAGGGGGAAGCCATCCAAGAGACACACTGGTGCTGCTGTGTGCTAGAGAGCAGGCACAGCCAGGAAGAAGTTCCTGTATTTCCTGACATACTGAGAGACGCAGTGCCAGATCTCAAGTTTGAGGTTGGACTCATTAGGCGTACATGTTACCTTCCTTGTGAAGATGTGGGATTTTAGAGTTTTTCTGATACTAAAAGAAGCTTTGGCAGAGGATTTCCTTTCCTATCCCATTACCAGGTGTCTACTGTGCTGCATAGGTAGGGCTTTACAGAGAAGCTCAAAGTGCCTGCTCAACAGGGATATGCTGAGTACATGGGTGGAAAGGAACGCTGAGAGAGTGCCATCAGCTCTGCAATGGGACTTAGTGTTGCAGTAAGATAAAATTACAGTGTATTGTGAATTGTAACCTGCTGAGCTAAGGAGCTGTAACCACAGAGATGTGTGAAGCATACTGAGCTAACATAGTAGGGGTATTGTAATCACCGGTGAAAATCAACACCATGGAAGATGCCGAAGGAGGACAGGTACATATCTTCCAGTTACTGCAAGGGTGCAGGACATAACCTTGGAATTACATCCATTTACTCACATCACTAAAGGCTGTAGAGTCTGTGCAAGGACTTTTATTGGCAAATGCAGTATCACAATAGAGTTTTTCATGAGGCTAGGGTGGGATTTTTTGTGTTGTTTGTGTTTTGTTGGGGTTTTTTGTTTACTTGGGTTTTTGTTGTTGTTGTTGTTGTTTTTGCAGTGGTGGTTTGGGTGTGTTTTTGGTTTTCTTTTGGAAAGACACTGTCATGCTGTAACACCCACACGTACACTTCAATGCAGAAACTTCCTTTCTTCACCAAGAAACACTGCCAATAGAGATACGTTTCTAAGAGGCAAAAAAAGCATGTCTGCAAAAGGAAATGATGCATAATAAACAAGTTTGCTGTTTGGTTGAAAGAAACAAAACAGAGTTTGTGAGCTTTGAGATGATTCATAGAGTAAAATCCCCAAATGAAATTAAATTGCATTTGGCTTGCTGCTTGTACTCTGTGATTTCTTTAAAAACATAATTGATTAAAAAAGATTGACTGGAAAGGCCATGATTTGGGTAGGATTCTGTCAGGTTGGCTGAATAATGGGTATTTTGCTTCATTAGAAAACCTAAAAGCTGGGCTGTGGGAAAGGTCTGTTGAGATTGAGAAGAAAAGGGAGGTGATTGCGGTGAAGCCAAGATAACATGAGAGTTGCAGTGATGGAATAGGGGAAAAGACGAATGTTTGTAAAGGAATGATGTAAAGGAGAAAAGAGAAATAATGTAAACTTTGTAATAATTTTGCTTTTTTGAGCTATGTTTCTGTTTTCTTCCAAGAAAACAAGTTAGCTCTTCCTAAAGAAATACTCAGATTTTGAATAATCAGAATATTTTCATTGTGTCATATTTCTCTCCTCCTGTGTTTTGGGGGTACTGAAATGTCCACCAGAATTAACAAACACTGTAGGATTTGGAGACTAATTAGAAAACCCCAAACTATTGTTCAGATCTAGTCTTTGTGCCTACACCAGCCTCATTGTCCTGCTTAAAATGCTTCAAGCTCCATGTGGAGGCTCGCAAAAGTCTCCACAGTCTTCTTGAGGAGTTTTTCCTACACTTTACTGCCATTGCAGGCAACCACAGACTGTTTACAAAAAGACTTTGTGTCATAGAATCATAGAATCACACAATAGTTAGGGTTGGAAAGGACCTTAAGATCATCTAGTTCCAACCCCCCTGCCATGGGCAGGGACACCAAGCACTAAACCATGTCGCCAAAGGCTCTGTCTGACCTGGCCTTGAACAGCCCCTCAGGCAGGGTGATGTGGGTGCCTTGCACAGAGGCATGGGGCAGAGCTCTCCTGAGGCTTGACAGGATGGGTGGGGAGTTGCTGTATGCTCATTGCACTGCGCCTGACTTGTTGCAGTTTTCAGAATTGCTCGTATTGGAGATGGCACAGAGCAGCCATTATTTGCATAGTTCCGTAATTGCTTGAGGATTGCATGACGGTTTCCATCATGCATTTTCAAAGCGCGAACAGAAAATCATCCATGGTGTTAGCTGCAAACTGTTCAGCAGCTGTAGTAACAGTTACATTGAAAGGCTCCCTCGGTGGTATGAAACATATTGAAATATATGAAAGAGAGCAGGAACAAGGAAAATTATGTAATCCTCTGAAATTTTTGCATAAGCTTTGGTCACAGTACTGGAATGAAAAGTTTTGTTTGCAGGTGTTATTTAATCAGCAGGTCAAACCATTTAAAGATTATTATCACTGCTGTTGTCAAACTCTGTAATTACAAGTATATATGAGAATGAAGGGTACAAATTCTTCATAATGGGATAGTATAAGGAAATGCGTATCACAAGCCAGGTGCCCACTTACGGAAGTTGTGCAGTGTATGTAGGGTAGTGGATGATATATGGTTTTAAGTCCTTACACCAAGGTAATTATCATCAAACGGAAATGTTTAGGCAGACCATTATAATGGCATTGCCACAGCCTGCTCACAGGTATGTTATAAACTGACTTAAAAGGTTACAGCCTCTAGTAAAAGCTAAGCACCAATATCCTGTACTACTAGAAGTTTTTCTTCTGCTAGTTTCAAGGATTTATTCCATGCCTCTGTCTGTTGGGGATGCCCTTGCTTGAAATATAGAACAAATGCTAAGCTAACTAGTACAGCCATCCTCCAAGAAAAGACCTACTTTTTCAGTAACAAATTGACTTGAAAATTGATTAAAAATCCAGAAGAAATTACTTAGTTATTAACTTGAGTTAAAGCCAATTGAAATGTAGTTTGGCTTTAAATAGGTGGCAATACGTATCCATTATTCTGTTCAATATGTTAATTGAAAACAAGGTCAGAATAATAAAAAATCTAATGAACAAAAAACCTTGACAAACAGTATCTGATCTATGTTTAACTTTCTCAATTACAGGATAGCAGCAGGGAAACAGGCTTTCATCAGATAAATTTCATTTAGCAGAAAACTGAGAACTGGAACACCTATAGGTCTAGAAATTTATGTTTGAGTTCTGCAGAAGTAAAAAGGTTGTTACAAAATAAAATATTGCATATAAGACTTGAGGTCACAGAGTTGTATTGTCTGCCTGTATAATAGTCTGTTGCTGCAAAACTCAATAATCACGTCCCTATAAATGGCCTTGTAGGTTTACAAAGTTGACTTACCAGATGAGCACACAGTAGTGAAGACTAATGATACCATCATTTTCCAAAAAGGACTGAACAGAGGTACATAGTACATGGAGTTCCACCAAGAAAAATTGCATGAGTGACTGCAGCAGATTGAGACAGATGGTCTCCATGACATGATGCTGTCAGAATGAGCTGATGTATCATGTATCTTGTCTTTTGTAGTCATCATATGGGTGGCTCAGAGCAAATGTCTACCACCAATCAAAAAACACTTTAGGAAAATTCAAAGAAAATCAGCCTAGCCAAGTGATAGGGTGAGTGACGATGTTAGAAATAAGGCAGTACCTTTAAAAAACTGAAGTACCAGAAACCAGAAAGGAGGATAAATTAACCTAAGGTCCTGCTTTGAAAGAAGGTTGAACTAGCTAATCTGCAGTGTCCACTCACTTCTTATCCAGTTTTATTCACTTCTGTGGCGCATAAGTACAATGTAGCAGGCAAAAAACCCAACTAACCAACACCACCACCACAATAAAAAACACCCCAACACTTGAAAATGGCATAAAAAATCTGTGATATATTTTTTTTTATTTAAGCACAACAGGAATATGAAGTGTAATGTAATGACATGGGAGAGAAACTTCTTTAATACATTATCTTTTTGGGGAAGACTGGGGGAGAGACCTGTGCTGGAAGTGTATTTAAAGGCGTCATGTGAATTGAGAGTCCTTAAAGAGAAATTCTGGTCAATGAGGTGACCAAACAAATGATGGAGTTATATGATCAGAAATTACTAGGAGCAGATGTAATCACCGAAAACTTCTGAAGGATTTCTCCAGTGAACTTGCTGCCTCTGGACCTGACAATAAGGGTTGTGTTTCCTTTTTAAAAGGATTCCAGAGGAAAGCCAAAGCCAGAGCACTAATGGCATGAGGTCCAATGTCTGTTGGGAGTGGGGGGAGGACGATAGAAACCATTCTAAGAAATAGAATGAATGGACATATCAATGAATAAGATATTTTGGGAAGAAGTCAGCACAGCCCCACAAATCTACTACAGTCCTCTAAGCAGGTGGATAAGATAAAGACTGCAGATACATAATCAATTTGGACTTTTGTCGTGGTTTAAGCTTCTCAGCCGCGCACAGTTTTGCTCACTCACTCACTCCCCACTCTTTCTTCCCTCCGCTCCTGGAGGGATGGGAAGGAGAATAGGAAGAATGCAACTCCCACAGGTTGAGATAAGAACAGTTTAGTAACTGAGGTATAACACAAATCACTACTGCTACCACCAATAATAATAATGACAAGGCAAATACAAGGAAAGAATACAATAGCTCACCATCAATCCCAAATAAGCAGTGCACCTCCCACCATGCATCCTCACCACCCTTCCGCGTCTCTGCTCTCCGTCTTTACATCCTGGACATGACGTGCTGTAGTATGGAATAACCTTTTTGGTTAGTCTGGGTCAGGTGTCCTGTCTCTCCTTCCTCCCAGCTTCCCCTCCTTCCTGGCAGAGCATGAGACTCACAAAGTCCTTGGCCAGCCTAAACATTACCAAGCAGTAACTGAAAACACTGGTGTTATCAGCGCTGTTCCCAGGCCTCAAATCAAAAACACAGTGCTGCACCAGCTACCAAGAAGGAGAAAAATGACTGCTGCGGCTGAACCCATGACAACTTTCAAAAAGGCATTCGGCAAGGTCCCTTACCAGTATTTTGTGCTTTAAGAAACTTAGCTGTTGTGTATTCATTGAAGGAATAAAAACCAGTATGATGACTGATGGCAAAGTTTGCTTATGAGATCAAGTTATTCAATGTAATAATGAGGAGGACCAGAATGTGAATGTCAGATGACATATCTCATGATACTGAGTGACTGGGTGGTAAAATGCCAAAGGAAATTGAATGTAAATAGAATGTAAAATAATACACATGAGAAAGAATAATATCTTCATAGTGCTTGTTTCCAATTTGAACATAAGCACTAACAAGTAAGTTTATAATTGATAATTCAGAGAAAATGCTAGAATTGTGCCCAGCAATGATCATAATAAATAGGAATATGAAAGATTATTTTGGTGCAAATAGAATAAGGAACGAAAAAATGTCATCATGTTGCTACATTTACCCATGATACGCATCCATTGATTAACATGCACAGTTCTGGTGAAACTACATCAGAAAGATGTAGTGAAACTAGAAGTAGTACAGATGGAGGCAGCAAACACGATCACAGATGGAGTATACTCCATATGGAAAATTACTAAATTGACTCTTAAGCCTAGAAAATCGCTTTACGTTCTGTAGCTGAGAGGTGGTTTGAGACAAGGTAGAGAAAACATGACTCTCAGGTGATTCTTGAACCTATTCAAGGTGGTTTACCCACAAAATCAGACTGAAGGAAAAAGGGGATAGTAGGAAACCTGCGCACCCTGATCAGTATTACCCCTGAATCAGCGCTTTGCAAAGTGATGTTATAGGCTGAGAGGATGTAGAAAATTGTTGGGAGTGGGAAGATGGGAGTAGTAGTGTAAGAGGATTAAATGAATGAAAAATGTCTCCAGGCTTTCATGGACAACTTCTTTTGTTGTTTGAAATGATCAGCAGGGAGGAATGTGTCACATCTGTATGCCTGGAGCACTTGCAAAATGTGCTCATCTTTAGAAATGAAAATAAGATTAATTCAGTCTGCTTCAGCTTCTTGGGGGTAGTTTTTTGTTTCCTAATGCTGCCCCAGGTTAGTGCTGCAAGGTGCTAGGTAGCAATGTGGGTTTAAGGAAGTGACAGCCTGGGGGAGCCGTGCATAGTCTCAAAATAAACTGTTCTAGGAATTGTAAGTAGTTAGAGGGCTCTGACAATATGTTAAATTTGAGTTGCACAAGCAAAGCCACATCTGCTTCACCAGGAGTATTCCTGATCACATGCAGTCTTGTTTTGAAATGCTCATAGTGGGAAGAGGCAGGATTCCTTTTTGGAGGGCGAACATCAGTGTATCTGATTCTGCTGCTTTTTTACTTACTGGAAAGAAAAGTTCAACTGAGTAACAGCAGAGCTAAGATGGTTTTGTGCTGTACTTTCCTGTGCCTATGAAAGCTGCAAATGGTGTTTAGGGAGAAAATGTATTACTTTTCCTTCCTCAGCATGAAGATTTTTTTTTTTCCCCTTGCATAATAGTAGTGCAAGCCTGACTTTCTGTATAATTTAAAATAGGCAATGGCCTTTTTGTGCTTTGGGGTGCACAGGTGCCTCTTGTGTTGTTTGATTTCTCCTTGAAGAAGAATAGTGAAGAACATGGCTGCAGCTGAGATGTGCTGAACCTGCGAGTTAATGATTCCATCATGGGAAAGAAACAAAGGTATCATCTGTTTGTCATTCTTTTTATGTCTTTGAACCAAAGCACAGTCTCAGCATGTAGAAATGGTAGCTGGGAGTGTATATAGACGCAGAGTTTTCACAGACAAATTCCTGTTACTGTAAGTGAAAGAATTTCTTAGATTATGTGTGTAATTTTTTTAACAAATTTGGGTTTGTCTTTCTAAGGCCCATGTAGGGTACTGCTGCTTAGCTTGTTTTTTTTTTTTTTTCTTTTGTATCAGTGCTTTGGTCAAGCTACTTTTCTTGGTGTTTTTATTGTGTCAGCCTACTTTACAGTTTTTGCTTCATTAAAATGACACCATTCTTTGACATATAAAATGATGATTCCTAAGTGGGATAAACCTTTCCTAGCAGGCCCCTACCTACATGTTTTGTTTTGTCTCTTCTGACCTGTAACTCCTCACTCTTAGGAGGAGCTGTTCTTTATGCTTCTCTCCTTGATAATGGCCATAAGACAACTTGACCATGATGAGGTTGCTGAAGCTCTGGGTGTGTTGGCTGCAGCACTGAGCATCAGTAGAATGTTGCATAGTACTTCCCTGTTGGTCTGTTTCTATCTATTGTCTCATATTTTATGGCTTTTCTTAAGCAAAGATTGGATTTTCAAAGGGAGCTATAGTCTTTGTTTGCATAGCACGTGATGCTACAGTGCAGGGTGCTAATTAGAATGGTATTGTAATGGTCATAGCACAGCCCAAGTCCTATGGACCTCACTGAGAACGTTGCGTGGAGATTTAGGCATGTAACTGACAGTGCTTTCCTGTTTTTAATTGTGCTTACTTACATTTAACTTGTAAAAAGAAGTAATGAGGTGAGTGCTTAAATAAGATTGAAATGGTCAATAACCTGTCACCAAAAAGTAACTTAAAAAGGGTTGGGGAAAAATGACCCTCCAGCCTGCATGAAAGGCTGCATTAGGCAGTCTGACATACACTCAGCACAGACACAAGCACAGAAATGCATCAAAACTATGCAATAGCAAGTAGTGAAACCTCATGCAACTCAAACATACTGTCACTAATTTTCTGAATCAGGAACTGTTGTCTCTGCAATGTTCTATCACTGTGTGAAACAGGCATCTGCCACTGGGCAAAGTGTAGCGTGGGGTTTTTTTGGCTAGTGCGATGCTATGAAAATGCCATCTGGGAAGCATGACATTAGATGGCTTTGCCAAGTTATTATTAGGGAAACTATATTAAAATGGTATTGGGTTTTGCATTTTGGTATTATTTACATTGAGCTAGCCTTGTTACCCCCACAAATCTTGTTAAAAAAGTACAGAAAATGCCAGGACGATTGGGTATGATCTATGCTATTTACCAAGATGTTTATCTTCAAAATCTGGCAAGATGTAATGATCAGGGATATATTCTGACAGTCTCACGCCCATGTCAGTCTGTACATACTAATGTCTGGAGGAGGGGATGGGCAGTAGTAAGCAGAGCATCTGTCATTCTGTGCATAGATGTCATCGTGTTTGTTCTTCTGCAATATCAGATGATTTCCTGAGATTCCTGAGATCGGCAAAGGCTGACCATTATACTAGATACTATTTGTAAACTACCTGATGAAATATTGAATGGGATAAAATTATTATTTCTGGCTGAACTTTAATAGTTTTGGAGTAACGAAAGTGTGTATGTGTGTGTGTGAAGACTGTTAGTACCAACCAGTGCATGGTTGAGTTATCATTTAAGATGCCAGTTGCTGTGTCATTGTGGTTTGTAACCCAGTGAAACAGCTCAACCTGGAGATAGGAGAATAACTTTTCATCTTCATTGTCCAGGAGATAACCATGTGTAAAACAGGAGTGCTTTTTCAAATGCTGGTTGTTAGAAGGTTTTAAAATCTCTGGTATGGATTTTTCCTGATCTCTAATGGAATGACTTTCTTGTGAACTGTATTGACTATCCCAAAAAGCTCATGACTGGCCTAACAGTGAAATACCTGAACAAAAATATAGCATTATTACTATTATAATAGTGTCATAACCCTCATGGATGTACAGAGAGCATTGGGAGCTTCTCTGCTTGAGCTGGACTTCTGAATTTTCTGAGAGACAACTAGATATGCTGTGGAGTCTTTACTACCAAGCAGCAGTGTCCCTGCTGGTAAAGAGAACAAGGCCTTTCTTCAGCTCAGATGTTCTCCAGAAAGAACTATAAACGATTCACAACTGCAAGTTCCTATTTTAACAGTGCATCAAAGTCATTCTTTAGTCCGTAGTGTCTCTGCTTTCAGTGGAGTGTACAGGTTGCATTTCATCCACTTAATAGTTGGTTTGGTCACTTCTCTCCCCTCCCAACCGCCTAGTTTTATTGTTGCTCCCTACCAGATCACTTAGTACTGTGAGACAGAAAGGTTTGTTCTCAAACTAAATATTCTTTAAAGAAACACAAGCAGATTATTAAAATTGTTTTGATAAAGGCAACTAGATTAAAGTATTTTTCAATTGTTAACCAAGTGACTAATTCAGAGAAATACAAATCTCAAATTTAATTAAATTTTAAAACAAATTAAAAATTCATTATAGATTTAGAAATTTGATGTTATGATAGTTCTCTGTAATGATTTATGAAAAGAATTTAGAGCAGCATTCTGGCTCTCATCAGTGCAAGTTCTGCATATGTAGGAGGGTTCACTATCAAAATTTGCAGTTGAAATTGATCTTGAAATAAAGAGAATGTTTTTTATTAGTAGTGTATCCCCTATAAAGGAAATCAAGTAAACAAGTAATGAAATACATTAATATTTGAAGAACATCACACTGATGTGCCAAGGCTTATAAAATGATAAAATGGTTAGATAAAGTACCTTGAAAGGGCATGTAGCATGGAAATTTCTTCACAAGGAATGAAAAGAGAGCAGCAATTTAAAATTCTGGAATGTCCCAAGAGTGGCTGTGTTGAATTGAGGTTAATAATCAAGATCACTGGCAACATTTAGTAATCATATTTAGGGAAATAGCATTGTATAAATTAATGCAAATTCAGTGAAAATAAGCATACTTGTTAATATTGGAATTCAACTTAATCTAGAGATTCTAAAGAAAAAAAATCAGAATAAAAAATAAAAAACCTGAAATACTACACTTGAAATTAGCTAACCACTGTTAAGGAGAGAAAAAACCCAACCAAACAAAAAATAAAGCAAATCCTTTAAAGCTCCTCTTCATAATACTTATAGGAACATGGAAGTCATGCGTATCTATAAGCATATGTCTCAATGACTATTTTGAGACTGATAGTTACAAGGTTATTCATGTACATGTGCTTAGCTGAGGGTCATTGCAGTAGCTGTATGTATAAAAGTCAAGAGTATAATAATCATGTTATGATTTTCTAAGTACCATTGTATAATCTGGTTTGGTAGAACTTCAAGGAAATAAATTGTTGAGAGGAAGGAAGTTGGGAAGAATAATTTTGAATTCGTCTCTATCAGCTCAGCAAGTTTAGAGGATTAGAATGTCCTTAGAATCCTCTCCAAAAGGCTTTGAAGTAGGAATGGTTGGCCTGTTGGGGCTTGATGATGATTTCAAAGTTAACTCTCTGTATTACTGTAGATACAGATCACAGAAAGGTTGTCAAAGGAAAGTAATGTATAACAATCCAGTATACGATTAGGCAGAATACACAAGAAAATACAATACCTACAGCAGAGTGTTAAGACTAATTGCAGTTTTATTGGCTTAGTATGACTGGTGCTAAGTTACCACTCCAAAATAAAAATTTTAATGATGGTTTTTGAATATATGTAGCATTCACTCATAGATGGAATATTTCTGTAGGTAAAAATATGCAACACATCCAAAATGGGTGAGGGAAAGTATTCTGCAGTTTTTCAGAAGCATGTTGAATAGTATAGAACAAATTAAGGCAGGGAATTACTATCCACTTTCATACTCATCCATGAGTGGAAAACATTTTTATCTTAAACTATCTTTTCCCTTTTCTGAGATGTACGCAAATATTCTAAAGTATATGCTGATGCACTATGTATTTGTAGCTCCATACGCCGTGCTCAGCAAGACAGCTATGATCTCTGTTGATTTTATGTGAAGACTAAATGCAATGTGAAGTATTCCATTGTTTAATTATAAGCATCTTGCTCGATGTCCAAATCAGCTGCATAGCTGCGAAACTAACCTGAGTGTCTTGGTATCACCTGGGGATGTTGGTTTCTTCAGGAAAGCACACAGTCCCACTAGATGACAATTCAGGAAGACATGGGTCAATTTCTAGGTACTACAGATGCAATTAAACTTTACTACCTTGTGAATGATGAGCTAGAGCCAGGCTGTGACTGCCACGGGTGGCACTGAATCAAAAGTTAATCTGCCAGGTAAGAATTCTAGAATTCAATCCATTTATTGTTTTTATGAGGAATCTTAAAAATCTTCAGCTTGCTTTGCATAGGTAGCTCCTGCCTTAGTGAACAGTAATAATGTTTTTAGTAATTGACATCTCAGTGATTCTTAGAATAGGTTAACTTATCAGGTTGTCTATGTCCAATCATTAAATGCTGTTACATAAAAACCTGAAATTATTAGATCTTAATGTTTTCAATATCTTAGCAAACTCATAACTTGAAGACCAAATTCTGAATTGTATTTTAGGTAAGAATATTTTTCTGTGTAATCTTTCAATGCTAAGTACTGATTTTTTTCCATTTCACTAGGTGCTTATGGAGATTTGAATAATATTAGTTTTTACAGCAAGTAGTTAGGTGCAGTTCTTTTGATGATAAGCATCTTGCTCTCAGTGAGGGACAAGTGTTACTTTTGTTTTCCTAAATTGTCTTAGAGTTGAATATCTATCCTGAAGGTCTGACATTAAGATTTTTTTTTCTTATGTATAAAAGGCTCTGAATTGGAGTATTTCCTTCAGACTGATGAAATAACTCGCTTGTAAGAAGTAAGTAGGTATGTCTGATTCAATAAGGAAAGGCAAATGTGCTTGTTAGCTGCTAATATTTTGATGAAAATAGAAACTTGAAAGTTCCACAGATCTAAGCAAGTAGGGAATTTCATAGTCTTAGACAGTTGAATAGATCCTTAGGCCCAGGCATTTGTTTTGGTATGTTATTTTTACAGTGAACCGTACCAAGGAGATGTTCCAGTCCCAGATGTAATCAGTATCTTTACAGATCTTTTTATTGGACAGTCCAGTACTGCTGGTGATGACTTTAATAAGTGCATGATTCAGTTGTCTCTGCTTATTTTCTATCTGTCATGTAAGTTGCATTCAACTTCAGAGAGGTTTCAGTTTTCCTTCACGTAATTCGTGGTCATTTAAATCAGTTCTATATAGTAGAAATATATAAGGTGTCAAAATAGGAACTTTACATAGCAAAAAAAGGAGAGAATGCAATTAATTTCTTCTTCAAAATTTGGAGTTTTATAGGGCAAGAATAAGGTAATTTTGTCATTCTTCCAAACAGCATGTAGGCATTTGGTTTTTTGTTCTGGTTACTGGGCTTGGCGGGGTGTGGGGTGTTGTGGTTTGTTTTCTTTGTTTTGTTGGGTTGGGTTTTTTTTTTCTTCTTTATATTCTTGGCTTGTGGTGTTGTTTTTTTCTTGGGGGAGTTTTTTTGGTTTTGTTTTGGGATTATTTTGAAGTAATAATGATGGTTCATATAGTTATTAGAAGTCCATCATGCCAGGTGCAGAAAAAATTACACTGAATTGGAATTAAAATATTTAGAGCCCATTCCATATCACATTAAACTTAAATTATAAAAAAAATGTTTAAAATATAATTAGAAATTATGAAATACCTACTTTATATTTTCTTTATTCAGATACTTATGTCTATGTAAAAGACTTTAAAATACAGTAGGGCTCAAAAGTGAGCTTTTTATAAAGAAGTCATAATTCAAAACAAATGTTACTGTCTTTTATATCCCTCTTGGAACTAAATGATTCCAGTTCTTCTAATCTCTTTTCATTTACCCTTTTCTAGACAGCCTTAGCTCCCCCTGGCATTGAGTTAATTCATATTTTTCAATGCAATATTCCTGTAAAGGAATTCACAGTGAGAGAACAAACAATTTAGCTGTATAATAGCATAGGCTGCCACCTTCTTGGCACTTTCCAGGTGATTTTTACTTCTTAAAATATATAGCCTTGCTTGTTTATTATTGACTTCCAAACCTGTTGAACAAACACCTAAACAACCAGCTAATCCATTGCTAAATTTTCTTCTGACTAATTTGATGCTTGCTGGTTTGTAATGCAAAGTCAGAGGTGCTGATGCTGCATGTTTCTAACATAAGGCTCAATATCTGGGGATGGAACTGAAAAGCTTATCAGTCAAAAAATGGTGTATAATTATTACAGTCCAACTTCCAGTTTTTAATTTAAACTGGCAACAGCTGATTCAGTAGTAATTTTGGT
This sequence comes from Amazona ochrocephala, assembly GCA_039720435.1. Taxonomy (NCBI): domain Eukaryota; kingdom Metazoa; phylum Chordata; class Aves; order Psittaciformes; family Psittacidae; genus Amazona; species Amazona ochrocephala. The sequence goes on along the minus strand of CM077881.1, from coordinate 49,175,676 downwards.
TTGGTTTTTATTTTTGACTCAAAGTTGAGTATGTTCTTAAACACTTCACTGATTTGGGACCTATAAGGCAATTAGATTCCTGATGTAACAATGCTGGCTGTGTTGTTAACACTAGTTCAAAAAAATATATCAAATTAGTAAAATGAATGATACTTCAAAATTTTAATTCAGAAATCTTTCCGATATTTTAAGGACTGGCTAAAATAATGCTGAGGTATTGTTAAACATTGAGCGTAGTAAATTTGTGTCCTTTTATTCAGTCTCTGAGTATGTAGGCCTGCAGGCAATATATAAAGAACAAGTGAGTGGTAATCAGCAGTAGCTGATTCATCTTCACCAGGCCAGAAGATTCAAATTAGGACTGAAAACTATCCACATGAACACAAAGCTCTTGCTGCCAGAGACCCTGTTGCTATCATTAGTACTAAGAGCCAGAATCCCTCAAGCCACAGTCACCCTTCAGCAAGAAGGACCCTTCATTCCTAACCTTGTAGGGAGCCCTTTGGATGATGATAAAGGAGTAAATTATAATAGTGGACTAAGGCTCAATTATGGTCAAATATTTTAAATATTCAAATTGCTTGCAACTGAACACTTGCTGTTCAGACAACTGGCTTTATTTCTGGCTGGATTTGGAAATGGGATAGAAATATGGAATTACTTGTTTGCTGTTTGCATAAAATTTTCATGTCACCATAATTTTCTCAATTTTAAAATTGCTTGATTTTGATTTTGATACTCTCTTTTCAAACATAAATAAGCGTGATTCTTAGGTAGACAGTTTCAGTTGACTAATGAATTTGTAGGTAGTTATATCACAGCCCATAAATCTGCAGTCATCTGCATTTTTCTGATTTTATTAAAACTAGTATTTAAATTCAGGCAAAACCCCTCAAAAATCAACATTGATTCTTTTTTTTCTTGCCTGACCTGTTTTTACTAAAAATGTTTATTTTCCCATAGTAACATTTTGCCCCATGGCCTAAGTGCTAGAAAATAATTGTCAGAAAAAATTTGCAAGTTTATATTACATATTCATCATTTACCAGAAAATTATTGAAGGGCCTCAGTTATTTTAAGATCAGTTTGATTGCCATATACTTAAATTTTCAATGACACTTGTTAGATGTGACTGTCAATTTACTGTCTTCTTTCCCACAAGCAATAACAAAGATATATTGACCGGTCTTTTTACTTGTCGGATGAAAAGGCAAGATTCAATTCTTTTTAGCACCAAAAAAAAAAAAAATATTGAGGTTTTTTTTTCTCACCCCATATAAGGTATTTGGGTTTTCTCCCTTCTGTCTTGTATAGAATAGAATCATAGAGTGGTTTGGTTTGGAAGGGACCTGAAAGATCATCTGTTTCCAAGCCCCCTGATATATAACTCTGACAAATCCAAAAAGACTTGGACCAATCTTTGAGCTAATATTTTTCTACGCAGGAAATGCTAACAATGAGAGAGAAAGATTTGAAACATTATAGTCATGTGAGAGCTGTGTGACTTTTAGACTCTCTTGGCATGTTGTGCCATTAAAAAAATTGAAAAGAGAGTTTGGCAGGAACAGGTTTCTTATATGTACAATAAAAGGTTTGAGGAAGGAGAATGAAACAGGAGATCAAGAGGGGAGAAAGAAGACCATTAGAGTAGAGGAGGATTAGGTAACAGAGAACACTGCCGTGGAGTAAGAGAATAAAAAAGTGTTTGCTTTTTATTTGTTGAACTTGCACTGTGTGACTGTAGACTCTTTTTAATAGATGTAAATTTAATGAATGAGGTGCTAACTGGGAGACAAGCAACATTTGTACGGGGGAGGGGGGGGGGAAGGTATTTATTATGACAGTTTAGAAAGATGCCAGTTCCCAGTTCCATATAGCTCTCATTTAATGTTTTGTTTAGGGGGTTGTTTATTTTCCTAGACTAAAACTCTACTACAGGATAAAGAAGTGGTGTTTTTTGACACCTGTGTACAGGGATGTTCATTATTACTGTATTTAGAATTGTGGTCAACACCAAATTTCTTTTTGATACCATATGGTTTTGATTTGAGTTTTTGTTGTTGTTTTTTTTTTTTTTCTAAAGCAAATTGTGTCTGTTTGAGACTTCTCTATAGAACTGTTTTTCTAGGTGGCGGGCAAACCTGGGGACATGGGCCAAAGACAAGTGCCTCATGCAGTTGTCTACCAAATCTCAAACATTTTTCAGAAGTACAAGAAAGTAGAAGGTCTTGGACACCTTTAATTTTGGCATGTAGAACCATTGTCAGAAATGAAGCCAGGTCAGCTCTGCTTGCTCAAAATCTAGCTTGAAGTTTTTCTCCTCTGTGTGTGAAGGCAGCTGAATATGTTTTTGTTGTCATGACCTCAGTCACCCAATAAAATACTTCTACCATGTCAGTTTGCAGGAGGTTGCAGACAGGATAGGATCACAGCATAGCTCAGGCTTGAAGGAACCTCAGGAGGACTCTGACCTAACCTCCTGCTTAAAGAAGCCAGCACTGGGGTCAGTCCAGGTTGCTCAAAGCTTTCTTTATTCGGTGACATCAGTTTATTCATTCAGTGACAGAAATCTCCAAGGGTGGATATAGCACTACCTCTCTGGGCAACCTGGTGCACTGCTGGGCTTTCCACATGGGGGAAGAAAGGTCTTGTCAGCCCTTTTTTCCAGCCTATATGGGTTCTTCTTGATGGCAGCCTTGCCCTTAAGTGTTGCCTTCATTTTGGTGTTATTTGCTAATTTGAAAAGTGTGCATTCTGTCATCTCTTCCATGGCTTTGATTAAGATTTTAAACAGGACATGTCTCAGGATTTTGATCCCTGCAGTGCTTCACTTGTCACAGGCTTCCAGATGGAGTGCAACCTATTTACCACCACCCTCTGAAACTGATCACCCTGCCATTTTTTATAAGCCATCTTTCCAGACTGTAATGACCTAACAAGAATAATACGGGTGATGGTGTTGAAAGCCTTGTCAAAGTAAATTCTATTGCTGGTTCTTCATCCACAAATGTGGTGATTTTATCATAGAAGGTAATCAGGTTGGTTAGGCATGATTGATCCTCAATAAATCTTTCCTTACTCTTCCACCTTATTCTCCTTTATGTGCCCAAAAATGTGTTCAAAGGACTTATTCCATGATTTCCTGAGTGGCTTGGGGAGGTTGTCTGTCCTGTAGTTCCCCACATTGACCTTTTCACTTTTTTTGAAGATGCTTTCTCCAGTTGTTGGATATCTCTTCTGATCTCCATGTTTTCTAATCATGACAGAGAATGGCCTTTCAAGGACACACCCAATTTTCTCAACAATCTCAGATGCAATTTCTTGGATTTCAATGTCTTGTAAAGAGCAAACTGTCCCACAAGTAATTTCTGCTTCAGTCCTCGTATGCTGCTTATAGTTCATCTACTCTTTGACCAAATACAGAGGTCTTTCTTGGAGAAGACTACAGCAAAGGCGGTATTCAATAGTTCAGCTTCATCTGTGTCTGCTAAGTCACTGTCCTCATTTGTCAGCAGGCCCATGTTTACCTTGTTCAGCCTTTTGTTGCTAATGCAGCAGTAGGACGTGTGGCTCAGCTGAGCCTATGCATGAAAATTCTGTGTTTTTATCTTCTAGCACGCAGTCAACATCAAAGGCTGGTAGAGCCTTGTACAGACCTTTGATCTGATTTAGCCTGCTCATGTCAAGCAGTCATGGCCTCCTATGAGTGCCCAGACATTTGGATAAGATGTTGGCTTTTGCATAAAGAACTTAGTGTGCAAGAAGCACTGTGTGGTGATTAGAGCAGTGAGACTGAGGCCAGAGCTTGTAAACTTTGTGCCTTTTTTCCTTCCTTAGATGACCAATAAGTAGCTTTGTGTGGTGTCCAGATAGGTTTTGGTCTTTTGCCTTCCTCTCTAGCCTGAAGAGTGTTTAGTGTATCCTGAGAAATTTCTTATCACTTGGTTATTCCCTTCACTATTCAGGTTATGAATAGTAAAGTGCAGCCTGGTTTCTGGCCTGCCTTCCAGGGGGATGCCACTCACTTCCTGATGAACAGTGGACTTACTGGGAGTTTGAATATCTTCGGTATATGTACTGTGTGGAGGTGAGGCACTTGTCTAATTAGAAATAGATCTGTGTAGAATTAACCCTTTTAGTTGGCTGAATCCAGTTTTGTTAACTGCATCAGGTCACCTTTGAACTGTAAAGGTCAACAGTTTCCTCACTTCAGAAAAAAAGTTACATTTTACATATATTAGAATTTTAGCCATCAATACAAAGACTGGAAAACTTGAGAACTTTACAAATATGAAAAATAATGTGCCTTTATAATGAATTGGAATTGTGTTAGTTAATAATGTACTGTAACCACGTTAGTTTCTATGAACTATGGGACCAGTTCAGCATCTAGCTGTGTCTAATGAAGCTCTCATGAATGTTAAGTGTGGCTGAATGCTTTATGGGTCTGGATAGTGCTTGTTTTGCGTAACTGAATGTCATTCCTCTAGCAAAACATGAGAGAACATACTGTTTGGCCCTGCAGCAGAAATGGTGCTGTAGCCACAGGCATTTTTCTTTTACAATACATGTGTTTACTGAAGCAATAATTTAATGAATGAGAAGGACAAAGAACAGCTTTGTAGGCTGGGGATGGTGAAGGTGCTGTTGTGAGAGACAGTGTGCTTCTGTGACAGCCGTTTTCTTGAGATCTCCTTGCCCTCATACAGCCAGCCCATGGACCAGGGCAGGGCAACCAGGAATTTGAAGGCTTCTGAGCAGCAAAGGACGCCTAAGCTCTGTAAACTGTTTCTTGGGTGCATGCCTTGAAACCCTATCATTGCCTTCAGCCAAGGTTAGCCCTCTAATTCCAGTCTCTTTTTATTAAAGGTGTTTTATATGACTTAGGAGGAGTAAAATAGTCAGGAGGAGTATAATAGTTTTTGGTTTTCTCAGTAGAACAGATAACAAAAGCTTTCACTTTATTGTAAACTTTTATTTTTATTTTGGGCAAAGCCCTGAAGCATCTTTTATTTGCATGGGTATACTATTTGCATAGTTAGTTTGATGTTTGGTTGCAAATTTTGCTTTCTTTCCTGACACTGAATTACGTAGTTCAATAGCATTAACAGTTCATTGGTGTAGTTTTGGGGGTTTGACAGATTTATGACAAGCATTGTGAAAGAAGAAGAAAAATTACATTCTTTATGCTAGTTACAGTTTTAATAAGGTTCTTTCCATGTTTTTTAAAATTAATTCTGTATGTAACGAAAACAGATGTTCCAGTTTCTTTTTCACCCTTTTTCCTCACTTTTTATATAGTTCAGTGCAATTCTTTCCTAACATGCTGTAGGAAGTAACAAATACCTGTAGGAAAAACTGATATCTACAACTGTGATTTCATGCCTTTTTTTTTTTTTTTTTTTTTTTTTTTTTTTTTTTTTTTTTTTTTTTTTTTTAAAAAAGCAGAGAGAGAAGAATAGCTTTTTGTATTTGAGGGAGACTAAAGCTTAGCACAATGAGTTTGGGAAAATGTCTTAGTCATTGCATTTTAAAATCTATGCTCATCATCTCTAGTAGAAGTGATGATAGTGGTATATTCTCTGTATTGGAAGACTGATTTTGCCCAGTTGTATATGTGTCCCCAAACCGATGTATTAAAGCACTCTGTCCTGTCATGCAAGGACATTATTTTTGAGCTAAGCAAGGGGCAAGAAGAAATTTTTGCCGCTTAAAACTCTTAAGTGAATTATTAGCTGTGTGATTGTGAAAGAGTTCAAGTATAAAACAGCTATTCAAAGATAAGCCAGTTACACAAGCAGTTGCTTACTGTATATGCGAAGCCATCTTGCTAAAGTCAGTTTCATGCATAATGAACATTTTTGAGAAAGTAATCATAAAGCAAAGTGAGTATCTCTAGGTATCTAAACAGAATAAGAACATTGTGAAATAACATTGCTTTGTATAGGGAAAGATTTTGCTATTTGAAATTCTTTGTCCTGTGTTTGTGATTTTCATTTGTGTCCTGGGTTCAGCAGCAGCAGTCATTTTTTCTCCTTCTTGGTAGCTGGTGCAGCTCTGTGTTTTTGATTTTCGGCCTGGAAACAGCGCTGATAACACCAGTGTTTTCAGTTAGTGCTTGGTGATGTTTAGGCTGGCCAAGGACTTTGTGAGCCTCATGCTCTGCTAGGAAGGAGGGGAAGCTGGGAGGAAGGAGAGACAGGACACCTGACCCAGACTGACCAAAGAGATTATTCCATACCACAGCACGTCATGTCCAGAATGTAGAAACGGAGAGCAGAGACCCGGAAGGGTGGTGGGGGTGCACCGGTGGGGGTGCACTGCTTGATACTGGGTGGTGAGCTATTGTATTCTCCTTTTCCTTGTATCTGCCTTGTCATTATTATTATTGGTGGTAGCAGTAGTGATTTGTGTTATACCTCAGTTACTAAACTGTTCTTATCTCAACCTGTGGGAGTTGCATTCTTTCGATTCTCCTTCCCATCCCTCCAGGAACGGAGGGAAGAAAGAGTGGGGAGTGAGTGAGAGAGCAGCTGTGTGAGTTTATAGAAGTTTAAACCACGACAATTTTGAATTTACTTTCCTAAAAGTGAAAAATCTGTCCCTACAGTTTTTAGAGTATACTTTGTGTAAAGTTTTACTTCGAATAATTGGAAATATAAGAGTACGTTTGTGTGTAACCTATCTTATGTACCTTATGTGCTCATCTAATTTTTCATAATCATATGTAGTTTCTAATAAGACAGTGCGATATTAAGTGAATCCAAATGATGTGAAATAGGAAATACATTCTATACTACATGAATTCAGAATAAGTGAATAAATGGAAAAAATTATATATGTCCTGCTAAATTCTAAGCATGCCAACGGCATAAAATATAGATTCTGCTTGGTAGTTCCATTCTATTGTAGCTAATTTTTTTAGCCTCTGGTAAGCATAGAAATACCAATAATTATGGTGAGTTTGTGTATCTTGGCAAATCAGCCATGGATTATTGAGGTTGTCCTTGGAGGAGGAGAAATCCATAAGGAGACAATTAGGAGAATTTCTTATAGCTGAAATATATACCATCATGTTGGTGAGAAGCAATGCTGAATCCCAACAAACTCATTGCATCTCAGATCCTCCCAGGGACACTGGTCATCTGCTTGGTTTTCTTTAGTTTTCCAGAACTGAAATATTTGTATGAAGTAGAGGCTGCTGTTGTACCTGCCTGTCTATCCTCTGGGTATTGATGAGTACTTTATCAACCCTTGATGTATGCACTGTGAGACTTCAGAAAGGGAAAGGAAAAAAATAAAGCTTAGCACAAAAAACAATTGTGAAAAAAGTTGAAGACAAATTAAGGTGCATTCTAGGCCTATAAAAAACAGATTACTTTTATATTCAAGATGGTACCACAAATTATTATTTAAAAGAAACCCAAAACTAGGCCTTTTATACCAAACTTAAAATGCTAAATCTTTCCTCCAGACTGAAAAGATAAATCCTTTCAGTGTTACCCCTGATTCTCAATCAGTGAAGTGTGTGAGTGTATATGTATTTCTTATGCATGTGTAAGTTAAAATCACTTAGGGGTGCTTAGAGGAGCATGTTTTATTGCTTTCCTGAGACACACATGAGCATTTTAAAAATTATTCTGCTATTACACTTGCTTTGAATATGCATGTTGATTTGAAAAACCTTTGGTTTTCCCAAATATGCTTGTGAATAAAATACTTTAAAAAACATCAAATTTAGTAAATGCTCAACACAAAACAACTACTCGAATTTCTGCTTTTTTAATTTAGCGTACTGTTTGAAAGCATTTTAATTGTACTTCTGCAGCCTGTTTTATTACGCTGGTGACAAATATTCGTAATAAGTAATATACATGGTAGGAATCAAAGAATTATGATGAAAATTTGCTTAGCTTATATACTGTGGATAGACTACTTTAAGATGAAGCCTTACCTCTATCGTTGTTCATCTGTTTTCTATATATAGACTATGGGTATAATGTCTTTTGCATATGTCTTCAGACTTATTTTTTGGTGATGAGAAAGATACTGCACCTAGAGACTTTCCTTGTACTTTCAGAAGAATGGAATGCCTCGGTCATCTCTCTCCAGAATTCTCCATCTTCATGTGTCATCTTTCTTTCTTTTTTTTCTAAAGAATAGCCATGTCAGATTTCCTCTCTCCTGCGCCTTTGTACAAAACTTTTTTTTCTGGTGCTTGATGTAATCGATAGCATATATAGAATTTATGGTATTGGATTCTGAAAAATGTTCTCCAGTAGTTAAAGGGAAGTTTCCACAACATTTACGCGGTTAGCTTCAGAGGGAGGATTATGATGAATGTGAACTTTCAGCCTGGTAACACCCTTCCTTTCTTTGAAAAAATGGGAGGTCAGTTAGGGGTTTCAGAGACATGCAACTACCGGGTATAATGATTCAGTCACTGGTAGTGACAAGCTGTTCCGCTACTGGCTTTTCCCTGTCAGGAGGGCTCTACCTTACATATGAGAAACAACTCATCTGGTGACCTGGGGTGTGCTAGTCCTCATAGCACTTCAGTTTGGTGAAAAACATCCAAATTCCCAGGACTAGTTAGCATGGCCAAAGCAGCATGTAATTGAAAAGTATATGTACATTCTCTTTTTTTCTTCTGTTGGTTTGTTTACCCCTATATTTTAATGGCTCCTCAAAGTCACCTGGGAGCACTGCCAAAGATGAGAACAGATATTCCAGCCAAGCAATGAGTTAGGTTCTATATTTGGAAAAAAAAAGTAAACCAAGTTCTGTTTGGCACAAAATTTCTCTTTAGATACCTCTTCTGTTTTTCAGTGCACTTGGGAAACTGATGATAGTAGTCTTGCCTTTTCCTTCTAGTCTCTCTTCACACCAGGCTTCTCTGAGTCACATTTTGTTCATTAACTAATACCTTTCTTCTTTCTCAAGTGTTCTCCCTTGAAATCACAATGTTTTCAAGAGTACTTATACCATTTTATGAGTCATATGTTATAAAAATGTTTGTACTTGTCCACTGAAACATTTGTTCAGATTCTCCACAGTTCTGATAGATAAGAAACTATAAATATAGACAGCAGACCTGACATTTGTAGTTTTTTTGCAAACCATCCTCTTTTGAATCTATCATCTACAATATCAAATGCTTATGTTGTCCAGCAGGATGCACTCTAGAATGCACGGGTGTATCTTGAACATGGAGACATGTATCCTTTGTGTGGTCTTTGTTCCACATACCAGATGGCTAGAGTGGTGTCCCCCAGGGATCGGTGTTGGGACTGGTCTTGTTCAACATCTTTGTGGGTGACATGGACAGTGGGATTGAGTGTGCCCTCAGCAAGTTTGCCGATGACACCAAGCTGTGTGGTTCGGTTGGTACATTGGAGGGAAGGAATGCCATCCAGAGGGACCTTGACATGCTTGTGAGGTGGGCTGATGCCAACCTGATGAAGTTTAACCATGCTAAATGCAAAGTCCTCCACCTGGGTCGGAGCAATGCCAGGCACAGCTACAGATTGGGCGGGGAGGAGATTGAGAGCAGCCCTGCGGAGAAGGACTTGGGGGTGTGGGTTGATGAAAAAATGAACATGAGCCGGCAGTGTGCGCTTGCAGCCCAGAAGGCCAACCGTATTCTGGGCTGCATCAAGAGGAGTGTGACCAGCAGGTCGAGGGAGGTGCTCCTGCCCCTTTACTCTGCTCTCATGAGACCTCACTTGGAGTATTGTGTGCAGTTCTGGTGTCCTCAACATAAAAAGGACATGGAAGTGTTAGAACAAGTCCAGAGGAGGGCCACGAGGATGATCAGGGGACTGGAGCACCTCTCGTATGAAGATAGGCTGAGAAAATTGGGGCTGTTCAGCCTGGAGAAGAGAAGGCTGCGTGGAGACCTCATAGCAGCCTTCCAATACCTGAAGGGGGCCTCTAGGGATGCTGGGGAGGGACTCTTCATTAGGGACTGTGGTGAGAGGACAAGGGGTAATGGGTTTAAACTTAAACAGGGGAGGTTTAGATTGGATCTGAGGAAGAAATTCTTTACTGTGAGGGTGGTGGGGCCCTGGAATGGGTTGCCCAGGGAGGTTGTGAATGCTTCATCCCTAGCGGTGTTCAAGGTGGGGTTGGACATAGCCTTGGATGGCATGGTTTAGTGGGAGGTGTCCTGTGGAGAGCTATTTGGCTGTGAACGGGCATGTGAGCAATCCAGACAATTGCTTGACAATTGTAAGGTAGTGACCCACAGGCACTGAGGCCTCGCCTGAGGGTTACTAAAGTTCGTGTACGTGCAGAAGCCTTGGGAAAAGTTAGCACGGAAAACTACTGAGAGAGATACGCAGAGAAGGAATGTTAACTGTAACCTTGAAGCATATGCTGTCATAGTTAACCAATCATTAAGCTGTTACTGAGTGAATCCTGTTTGGTATTTAGCCGTGTGAACAATACATGTATCCAATTAGACTTGTGTGTGTTAATGATAGACAAGTAGAGTGCCTATATATACTGAGCTATCTGCGCAATAAACTTTGTCACAGCCTGATCATATTGGTCTGTGTGCTGTGTCCGGGACTTCTGCGTCAACAAGTGGCGCCCGAACAGGGACCCTCAGATCGGCGTTGGATAAAACCGACGATACCGACAAGAAGGAGGGGGCAGAAGCCGGTCGATATCGGGTGCTGCCCCGGCACTCGGAAGTCGCTAGCGCAAAAAGTTTGGGAATCTCGCCCTGATCAGGTGAGCGGCCGGGGAGGAGAGGGGGTCCACACTGACCAAGGAAGAGTCAGAAGTGGTGAAGCTCCTCCAACACATTCTCTCTATGAGAGCAGCGAGTTATGATGAGCCTGCCTTGAAGGCTTTGCTGTATGGAGCAAAGGGAAAGGATTTAATCCCCTCAGTGGATGCTGCCTTTCAAATCGCAACTTGGGAAAAAATAGGAGCAACGCTGTGGGAAGAGGTAAGTAAGGGATCCAAGGAGGCAAGTTAATACCCCACTGTGTGGAGACTATTTACTGACTCTTTAAAAAATAACCGATGGATGGGCCAGGGGATACGAATTTGCATCTTCCTTTATCACTTTCGCCGCCCCTGGCCTCCCTCCCCCCAGAGCCCGATCCTCAAGATCGTCAAGGTTGGGACAAATGGACAGGATTGTTAGCTGAGAAAGTACAGACACTTCATGACGGACTTACAAATTTACAGCTCTCCGACACGGCTAAGTCAAAGAATGAGATAGTGGAGCCCAAACCCCCCCACCACCACCCCCACCCCCCCACCCCTCCGAACCTCCGCCAGTCGCTGCTGCGGCTGCGGAGGCTGAGGATGGCGATGAAGGCAATCCTTTTGCCCCAGACCCTGTTAATCCCGAGAAAAAGCCTACTCTCAGATCACCTGAAACCTGCGGGAGGAAATGTTTTAATTGCACTTGATAACACTGAAACTCCAGAACATGTTAATGAGGAGCCTGTGCATTTTCATCAGACTGTTGTTGCTGCTCCTGAGATTCTGATGCCTGATAATTCTGATGCTGACCTGGATAGTCCTTTTGACCCGAGACCTGTTGAACCGGAAAAGAAGCCTGATTTAGATCCCCCAGATCCCCATGATAAATGGGCAGTTATAAAGGGAAAAGTAAGATGGGTGGGGGATGCAGATGTATTGTGTGCTTATAGTCTGTCTGTGATATTCATGTACTAAAAGTTAGCAAATGTAACTACGTCTGTGTTTCTATCGACCCTTGCAGACCCTTATAGATACTGTTGGCCACTTCTCCCGATGTAGGCTGGCCACCTGCATTGGAATGAGTGTGCATTTTGGTCAGTATAAAAGCCCAAGCCTCATGCAATGTGAGGGAGGCAGAGCCTCTGCGGGGACGCCCGCTGAGATTGAGCCTGCCACCTTGCACTGCGATGATGCTGCTTGGAGCTGGTTTCCTGATTGTCTTCACAGGGTCATTGCAACTACGTTTTGTACGTGGGACAGTGTAGTGGGAGTAATGATTGTCTGCATTTTGTGTTTCACATGCTGTAGTTGTGTGGAGTGTGTTTATGGGATCCCATGTATGTGTGTGTATGTGTGTGTCTGTTGAGGGCAGACAGTGTTCTGTGTATTTTTTGTTATTGGGTTAATGTAAAAGTTTTTAATGGGTAGCAGATTAACATTTTGGGCAAGAAAGGGTTAATAGAAAAGTGGTGCTCCCTGCAGAGATTTATGGCTGCTGCTCAGCAGGCTGGCAGCTGTAGCAGCTGCTGGGCAGGCAGGCCTTTGTAGCTGCTGCTGAGCAGTCCTGCTTAGTGTGTTTAAGTTAACCTAGGGGAGAATCCAAGCTTTACCAACCTCCACCCAAACAGCACCAGGGTGGCAGAGACAGAAAAGAAAAGGAAAAAAAAAAAAAAAAAAGGTAATGACGCAGCAAACTCCTTGACTGTTAACACGGTGCAGTTTGCTTCTGCATCTGCTTCACATTCCTGTTTCATCAGAATGCCTTTGCTTTAAGGAATCATTTTTAGCTTGACTTACTTCTCGAGAACTGACGGCATGGGGGAAGGGCTATATTTGTGTTCTACCTACAGGTCCATGGAGGCTACCTGCAAAGTTTCTCAAGCCTTGTCATGAGCTGGATGGACAAGCGGAAAAACCCAATGCCTTAGCTACAGGAGCTTGAATGTGTGTGCATGTAAAGTAGCTCTTATTAGAGGCTGTGATTTTGTGTATAAAACCACCTGTACTTACTAGCCAGTTGCTAATAAGAAACTACGCCTTGTATGTATTTGTCACTTGTAAAACAGATGTTAGAGTATGCAAATTTGCAGCAGCTGCTAGAAAATGCTAAGGCAAAAACTAGAAAGATTCTAATACAATGACAGTGGTATAAAGCAGGTAATGGAACGAATTAAGAGGGTGGAAGAACACCACTGGTGGAAAATTTTCTTTGGCTGGTCCGTCACTGCCACTAGCATCTTCAACATGCTGCTGCGCCCTGTAGTATATATATACTGCTAACGTAAATCTGTATGTGCTTTGCCATAGTAGTGACTTGTTACTGAATGAAGCAGGTGAACCTCTGCACTGACAACAAGGTGCCACGACTGACATTGGCCAAATACCTCCTATCACAGTCAAGGGTAAGACTGGGTTGGCCTCTGTGTTTGCCACCAAGAAGAACCTTTAGCTCCGCTGCTGGCTGCAACCCAGCAGGCGTTGAGTGGTGGGGACACATGCCATGCCAGACCTTGATGTGAGGGATGGCCTCTCCTGTTATCAGAGAACTATACAGGAGAGAAAGGCAGGCCAAGCAGCCTGTGGTTGGCATATGTTGGAGATACGATCTAGTCCAAATCCGCTGCTCAAGTAGGGTCGTCTGAAACAGGTAATATATATAAAATAAAAACAAAAAAAAAAAAAAAAAAGAGGGAAATGTAAGGATTTTCTTCAAACAGTTTGCAAACGTAATTTGTACAAAAGTTTTTAAATTTGTCTAGTTTTGATTCTCTTTCTGCAATACAGCATTTGTGACATCTAACAGATGATCCCTTGCCCAAACCACCAGTTCTATATAAAGACCTACATGATAATGAGTGGAAAGGACCAGAACCATATCAAGTTATAGAATGTAACAAAGGATGTAATGTGACTGCAAGACTAAAGCAAAGTGTGCAAAATGATTCCAGTGGAAGTTTGTTATGCTGTTTTTAATGGCAATACGTATGTGACTATGTTAATACAAGTAGAAGTAAATTCTTTAAAAATATAGTTTTGCAGAATTGTAAGGCTTTAGATATATTAACAGCTCAAGTAGACAGAGTATGTACTTTAATTAATGAATCTTCTTGTAGTTATCTTGATCAGTCTGGACAGACCTTGAAAGATGTTAAAGAAATTTGGAAGCATGCGAAAGTACTTCATGATGTCTATCAGAACGATAAAATTCCTTGGTTAGATGCCCTTCTTACATCTTGGGACTTTAATGGTTGGCTCACATCTCTGATTAAAGGTATTGGAATGATTTTGGTAGTAATCTTGACCATAGTTATGATTGTACCTTGTATTTTGCAATGTATTCTTGGTATGATTGAAAACCTGGTAAAACAGCTTTGGCTCATTCAAGAAAAGAAAAGGGGGAGATGTGGGTGATTTCTTGTTAAAGAATGGACATATGCCTGCCCTGAATGAAAGCAAGTATGTGCAGCTGGCCATGTAGCAGGGGTAACTCCTGGTTACCTCTGTGCAGCCGACCGTGGAAAAGAAGCAACTCCCGGACAGTTAATGAAACAAGAATGCAGGCCTGGAAGATAAGAAGGAGCTAGGATAAGAAGGTTGCTGAGCTGGACTGTAAATTTCGCTTGCTTACAAAACCCACACTTTAGGTTCTCACTAGTGCAAAAGTTACAAGTACTCTCAGAATGGGATTGGTTTCAAAAGTTGTTACAGGGTTGGGGTATTAGTAGTTGGCTAGGAGTACTAATCAAACAAGGTTTAACAGTTTTAATGGTATTGATTATTATTGTTTAAATCTTTTGTTGTTTATGGAAGTGTATTGTCAGTATGCTATTTCGTGCTGTGAATCGGGTCTGGATTGCTCAAAAACAAAAAGGGGGATTTGTGGAGAGCTATTTGGCTGTGAACGGGCATGTGAGCAATCCAGACAATTGCTTGACAATTGTAAGGTAGTGACCCACAGGCACTGAGGCCTCGCCTGAGGGTTACTAAAGTTCGTGTACGTGCAGAAGCCTTGGGAAAAGTTAGCACGGAAAACTACTGAGAGAGATACGCAGAGAAGGAATGTTAACTGTAACCTTGAAGCATATGCTGTCATAGTTAACCAATCATTAAGCTGTTACTGAGTGAATCCTGTTTGGTATTTAGCCGTGTGAACAATACATGTATCCAATTAGACTTGTGTGTGTTAATGATAGACAAGTAGAGTGCCTATATATACTGAGCTATCTGCGCAATAAACTTTGTCACAGCCTGATCATATTGGTCTGTGTGCTGTGTCCGGGACTTCTGCGTCAACAGTGTCCCTGCCCATGGCGGGGGGGTTGGAACTCGATGATCTTGAGGTCCTTTCCAACCCTTACTATTCTATGATTCTATGATTCTATGTATGGTGAAAAAACTGTAGTTCAGTTGGAATCAGTGGGATTACAGATATCATTAGTTGTAGCTTTGGCCCAAAACACAAGCAGAGTAAACACACATCTGTCTGCTTCAAAGATGTGAAAGCCATTATTGCAAAAGATCTCTAGGGATTTATATTACCAAAGTGGTTATTTTCTCCATTTAGAAGGAAGATAACAGAGTTTTGGAAGCCTCATTTAATACTATCAGTGTAAATACAAACTTTCTTTTATCATGTTCCAAATTCTTAGAGCAACTCTTGCCTCTTTTTGATGGCCAAAATAGGTTCAGTCCTCAGACTAAGATCCCTTTTGCAAGACACTCTGCAAGCCTATCAGAAAGATAGTCTTGGCCCCACAGAGCTTCCAAAATTAGGGGCTACTGTACAGTTCACTTCATGCTTAATGTTGTTATTTGTGGCACAGCTTTATTTGTGCATTTTATGTTTCTAATCATGGGACTCTTCTTTGCCTTTTTGTTTTCCACAAACATTTCTTGCCACTTTTGTTCCTCCAGTCTGTGTGTGAAAAAACAGCATTGGCAGGATTTTGTGATCCAGGATTTTAATTAGAGCCATAAACATCAGCTGCCATGTGCATGTTGCTTTCTGAGTCCTTTTCACAGATTGTGCTGAGAAGAAAGATGCTTGGCAAATTTGTCACTGGTACCTAACCTTCTGGCCTCATTTGTAAATGGCAACTATTTGTAATGCATCTTTCTTTTTAATATCTCTATTTTTATATATGCAAAACAAGTAAACAAGAAGGAAATGAAGGAAGTAAACAGTAGCATTCATGAAAAACACAAGTGGTAACCATGGAGACAGAAAACCAAGGGTACAGATCCATCAATTTATTTTCGAGCCAAAGTTCTGTAACAGTCTGTTCATACTTTATCATGCAGACTTCTGGATTTCAGGAACAATAAAGCCAGTAAGTGTGCATGTTACTCATATAGTTTTAAGTATGTCTCTAGGAGAGGAGAAACTACATGTGAATTGTGAAAGATCAGCTAGGTTTTTTTGTTCATTGCAGCCATCAGGTTATGACTTGGGCTGTTGTTTATTCTTTCCTTTTATATGTGGCTTTAACTTGGTGGATACAGACTGCCACCTCATAGTCAAAAAGACATGTTTTCAGTTCTGAATACAAAAGAGGCTGTGTGCTGTAGGGAAGACATGCATGCTATCCTGCTGCTTTCTGAAAACAAGGAACTACTGACAATCATTTTTGCACGGTATTACAGATTTGTATTTCTGATAGTATCCAGTAGAGAACAAGTATACTTTTGTATGTTTATTTCATAATTAAATATGAATTGCGTTTAGTTGCTTCTTATTGTGTCTGGGATATTCAGAGCTGGAAGTAGTATTTCTGATATTTCCACAATAACAAATGAGGTTTAGATTCTGCACTCCTCTACTATCTATAGCCAGTTTTGAGTTATTAATGGCAGTAGTGTCATAGCTAATCTGTAATAAGATGAATTGAAGTTCTTGAAATCTGCAACAGATAAAAATTGTGCAGCTTTTAAACTGAAATTAAAAGGCATGTCTGTATCTAATGTGTTGGCTATGATATGGAAGTATAACCTTGCTACTTCCATCCAATGTTTTTTTCTCACTACATTCAATATCACTCTACATTCAATATTCAGACCAGTCAGTCTCACCTCTGTGCCTGACAAAATCTTGGAGCAGATTCTCCTGGAAGGCATGCTAAGGCACATGAAAAACAACAAGGTGCTTGGTGACAGCCAGCATGGCTTCACTAAGGGGAAATCCTGCCTGACCAAACTTGTGGCCTTCTATGATGGGGCTACAGAACTGATGGACAGGGGTAGAGCATTTGATGCCATCTACCTGGACTTGTGCAAAGTGTTCGACAGTGGCCCTCATGACATCCTTGTCTCTGAATTGGAGAGACATAGAATCATAGAATCATAGAATAGTTAGGGTTGGAAAGGACCTTAAGATCATCTAGTTCCAACCCCCCTGCCATAGGCAGGGACACCTCCAACTAAACCATGCCAACCAAGGCTATGTCCAACCCCACCTTGAACACCGCCAGCAATGGAGCATTCACAACTTCCCTGGGCAACCCATTCCAGTGCCTCACCACCCTTACAGTAAACAATTTCTTCCTCAGATGCAATCTAAACTTCCCCTGTTTAAGTTTGAACCCATTACCCCTTGTCCTCTCACCACAGTCTCTCATGAATAGTCCCTCCCCAGCATCCCTATAGGCCCCCTTCAGATATTGGAAGGCTGCTATGAGGTCTCCATGCAGCCTTCTCTTCTCCAGGCTGAACAGTCCCAACTTTCTCAGCCTATCTTCATACGGGAGGTGCTCCAGTCCCCTGATCATCCTCGTGGCCCTCCTTTGGACTTGTTCCAACAGTTCCATGTCCTTTTTATGCTGAGGACACCAGAACTGCACACAATATTCCAAGTGAGGTCTCACGAGAGCAGAGTAAAGGGTCAGGATCACCTCCTTCGACCTGCTGGTCATGCTCCTTTTGATGCAGCCCAGAATACAGTTGGCTTTCTGGGCTGCAAGTGCACACTGCTGGCTCATGTTCATTTATTCATCATCAATTTGATAGATGGACCACTCGGCAGATAAAGAACTGGCTGGATGGCTGCACGCAAAGTATTGTGGTCAATGGCTCAATGTCCAGCTGGAGACCAGTAGCGAGTGGTGTCCCTCAGGGATCAGCATTGGGACCGGTCTTGTTCGACATCTTTGTCAGTGGCATGGACAGTGGCAAATTTGCCAATGACACCAAGCTGTGTGGTTCGGTTGATACACTGGTGGGAAGAGATGCCATCCAGAGGGACCTTGACATGCTTGTGAGGTGGGCAGATGCCAACCTGATGAAGTTTAACCATGCCAAGTGCAAGGTCCTACACAGATCTTTGTGAATACAATGTATGGACTGCTAGGGGTGAAGAGAGATACTTAATTGCTAGATTGGCAGATAATAGAATCATAGAAATATAGAATAGTTAGCGTTGGAAAGGACCTCAAGATCATCTAGTTCCAATCCCTCTGTCATTGGTGGGACACCTCACACTGGACCATGTCGCCGTAGGCTCTGTCCAGCCTGTCCTTGAACACTGCCAGGGATGGAACATTTACCACTCCTTTGGGCAACCTGTTCTAGTGCCTCAGCAGCCTCAAAGTAAAGCATTTCTTCCTTATATGTAAGCTGATCTTCCCCTTTTTAAGTTTTAATTACCCCATTACCCCTTGTGTTATTGCTACAGTCCCCGATGAAGACAACCTCTCCAGCATCCCTGTAGGCCCCCTTCAAGTACTGGAAGGCTGCTATGGGGTCTTCACTCAGCCTTCTGTTCTCCAGGCTGGACACTATTTTTTAATGTTTTTTCTGTGGTTATAATTTTTGGGGGTTTTGTTTTTCTTTGTTTTTTGTTTGTTTTTTTTTTTTTCCTGAGCAGGATTGGCAAAGAAAGAAACACCTAAAAAGAAAGCCAAGACCCATTTGCAGTTGTGATTAAGCTAACTTAACTCGCCAGCATTTTTCAAATTTTGTTGATGAAAATTTACATTGAAGAGGGAATAAAAAGCATTTAACTGTAAACGTGTAAATGTTGTTGAAAATGGGAGTTGAGGAGACTTCTATGCATGTTTTAAAAAACACACAGTAGGGGCAGTAATTGTTACCACCTGTGTGTGATATGATCCACTTTTATGCTTCTGTATTGAAGACAAAACACTGAAGAGTGATACCTATGCTTTGAAGTGCTCATAAGTGGAAATCCTTCTCTGTGGAGTCTTACATTTTGCTGAGTGAAGTCAACAGCAGTGGTGTAGTTATAGAAGTGCAGTATCAAATTCATGTATCATTTGACTGCATGTTAAAGGGCTATGACTTTTAAATCATAACTTCAAAAGATAGTTTATAATCATAAAATATTGTATATAACCAGTCATCCCCATACGTACCTTCCAAGTAATGACAGCTAGAGAGCTGTTGATAAATGTGCCGATTAAACTATGGAATCTCTGCACAGTAATAGAAATGCAGAGTTGTAGCACCAAGATCATCTTCACCTGTATGTAAATAGCCTATGTCTATGTTTTACTAGTGTGTTACTAAGAAACAACAGCAAAAAGGCTAAAAATAGGTATAAAGGTGTTAGAAGAACCAGCTATTGCAGCATGAGAGGGCTGTATTATACGTAAATGTTAAAAACATACAAAATTTCAGAGGTAGAACAAAATATAATCTGTAAGAATTGTTAAACGCATAAATTTTTTAGTACTGTAAATTGTTTTCAGATAGAATGGAATCACTTAAGGCATAGAGATATACATAGTAATCATCAAATAACTATTGAGATAAAGGTTTTTTACCAGATAAAGCTTCATGACATCAAAATATGACTTAAAAAAATAACAAATGCAGATCATAAAGTATATAAAATTCTGAGCCTATGATGAAGCTGAAAAAAGTTGTAATGTTTGAATTTGAAGCATTCCAGATATGCAGGGTGAAAAATGTATGGGAAGAATAGAATGTCAGAAGTGGACCATGAGATGGTGTAGAGGTGACCAAGTGTAGGTCATTACTGCATACATTTGAATGCTAAATGAATATATTGAAAGGGAATCCTTGCACAATAATTAAAGAGAATTAAAAAAAAAAAATCACTGAAGGCTGTTTTGGTCAGGGATAGGTTCAGTAAAAAAGAAAAAACCCAATAAAACGAAACAAGTCTGAAAAATTAATATGCTGTTAAAGACCTTCTCAAACTTCTGGGAAACACTGCTTTTAAACAGTCTCCACTTCTGATGTAAAAATGTTCTATAAACTGTGTTGGTAAGCTCAAAATTATCACAGACAAGTGAAAAACCTGCAACTCCGTCCAGCTTATCAGAAAAAAAAAAGGAAATTATGAGGATCTTAGATGCCTGTCTGCAAATTGGTGTTCTAAAGTTTTGGAGAAAATATGCCCATCAAACGTAAGGCAATTAGATTGACCTGAGTATCTCTAGTATTCCAGACAAACTGTGCAAAACTCACAAATGAGCATGCACTTATTCTTGATACACAATTTGGAAGAGAGGTTTTCTGAAATAACTCATGTATTTCTGAATAGCACAAATGATAAGAAGAAACATCTTTCTAATGATACTCTTCTCGTGGCACTCCAAAGTGCAAAAGCATTTGATTCAGTTTAAGATGCCTTCAGATAGAAATTACTTTAATAGCCTACTTATTTTGTCAGGTTTTGATTGTGGCGTCGTTGTTTAAGTCCAGTCAGCCATGTAGCTCGCTCGCTCACTTCCCCCCCTTCTTACCCCCACCGGCTCCTGGAGGGATGGGGAGAAGAATCGAAAGAGTGTAACTCCCACGGGTTGAGGTAAGAACAGTCCAGTAACTAAGGTATAACACAAACCACTGCTGCTACCACCAATAATAATAATGATAAGGGAAATAACAAGGGAAGAGAATACAACTGCTCACCACCTGCTGACTGATACCCAGGCCAACCCAGCAGTGATCTAACCCTTCCAGGTAACTGCCCCCAGTTTATATACTGGGCATGACGTGCTGTGGTATGGAATACCTCTTTGGTTAGTTTGGGTCAGGTGTCCTGTCTCTGCTTCCTCCTGGCTTCCCCTCCTCCCTGGCAGAACATGACGCTCAGAATGTCCTTGATCAGACTAAACATCACTAAGCAGTAACTGAAACCATCGGTGTTATCAGTGTTGTTCCCAGGCTGAAAGTCAAAAACACAGCACTGCGCCAGCTACTAAGAAGGAGAAAAAAACCTGCTACTGCTGAACCCAGGACAGTGGATCTATCCCTTATGTGGATTTGCAGAGAGGTATCAATCTATAATTGTACTTGTGACAAAAATATTCTGAGCTCTTTTTGCCAGGAATTTGAAAGTTTCTTTACTTGCATGGACAGATTCTGAATTGGTTGGCGCAAAGCTCTGAGTCTTTGGCAGAACCAAACTCTCCTGAACGTATGTTTTTCCATGATAAAATGCAAAATGAGCTGTGTGGGTAGTCAGTCTCCTGGCAGTACGAAATACCTCTTATGAGCGTAAATGGTTTCCTTCAGCAACATAGAGATTCTAGTGGAGACAGAGAAGCTGGTTTATAAAATAGTATTTAGTCTGCTATTTCACTTCGTCTTGCTGTTCCTGGAGGGCATGAATCCTGAGGCACTATCTGGAAAGCCCAGGAAAAGCTTCCAACTGAGCCCTTTTTCTGAGCTTGTATCCCTGAAAATGAGAACGACCGATGTTTACATATATTTCTAGCTATCTCCACATGTAGAGTGTGTTTGTGGAAGAAAAAAAAAAAAGGTAGAAGGAAGTTTGAGAAATTAAAATTGAGGGAAATCAAGGCAAACTCATAAGGCTCATTTTGATGAGGACTATAAAATCTTCACACATTTAGTTTAAAAACCAAAAGGAGGTTCATGGCTGTTCTTTAAACAAAACTATAGTAAAAGAAACACTGTAGTGCTGTTGAAGATCTCTCTTTCTACTTGTAGTTAGCTTGTCTAGATAGAGTAATGATAGAGCATCTAAAAAGCTCTTGATCTTCAGTAAAAACAAGTAATAGGGGTATTTATAATGCCAACATCAGCTATTTCCCAAAAGAAATTTGAAGTTGCCTTTATTTCCCCAGATAAACTACACCCAAAAAGAAAAGTATATCATATCTCTGTCTGCCTTTGGCAAATTGCTTTGAAATATGCTTGCAATACTGTGACATCATCTCTCTTTTTAATTATTTTTTTTCTCTCAGATTCTTTTGGTACATTTGCTATGATATGGAGTATATAACTGCCATTCTAGAGGAGTCACACAGATCTCTATGGTGTTCGTAAGGAAATTTAACCCCCTAATGACACTCTGATCAAATAAGGTCACACCAGCAGTTACAGTGCTGATCAAATGCACTTTTTACATCCTCATCCACATCTCAAGTATTGTAGCAGAAGCTGCTTCAAAAGAGCAGGAGGATGGAAGTTCTTTTGGAAACTTTTACACTGCATGACTACAGGAAAAAAAAAATCTTTTTAAAGCAACACCAGAAATAAAAAATGCTAGTCTTTGCTATGACTTTTCTATTTTATTATTTTCTCCAGTGAAAACTTTCAACTGATGTTTTCACTGACCTCTTTTAAGATCTTATTTCTGCTGAAGACACTGATGTATAAGAAGAAAAAGGAACTGTTGGGTGACTGGAATTCTTAAGTCAGTATGCTCCGTTCAGTTTCACCAAATGTGCAGAACTTTAAATATGCTATCCCTTCTGCACCCTTTTTGATCGTAGCATCAGGATGGGCCTGAAGTCCAGGCAGCTTTCCTCTCTTTTGAGGTACAAATCAAAATGAAAACCCACTGTGAAATCTTGTAGGCAGTGCTCACATATTTGCTGCCAGAAAATGGAGGTTAGTATTATTGTTACCTTACTGTTTAGGCTTCTGATCAGGCTGCTGTTGTAGATGCCATCCATGTCCAGATGAAAAATTAATTTTCAGACCTTAAGACTATGAAAGTTCTATGCAAATTACAAAACAGTGTTTTAAAACAGAAAGAAGTGCAACATGTCCAATAGAATAAGCAAAATTCAAGCCAAACTGCTGCCAGATAATCCCTGTAATTTATAAATATATATTTTAGAGACAGAGGCACCAAATCGCTGGGTTGAATAGATGCTGTGCAAAGCAAGATTTATTCTGGTCCCACCACTGTTTTTTAGCAGTAGGACAAGAGGTTGGAAGATTCATAGGCAGCTGAAACAATTTTAGATCAACTAAGCATCATTTTCCTTCTTCACAAATATTGTGCTAGTTGCAATACCTTTATTTTTGTGTTTAAGTGTTGGAGTTGCAGCTTGTAGGACCCTAGGAATTCCCAGGTGAACCATCCCATATTTTCTTGCTTACACTGTGGAATGGCAAAGCTTCTGTAGAAGTCTTGAGTCCTGAAATGTTTGACCATTGCCATCAGCATCCCAGCACCCTTCTAGGGGTATAAAATGATACTACTTGCTTTCTTCATTGGAGTTATAAAGAATAAAGGAAGAACACTTATGGGACTCCTTGAATTGTTGAACATATTGCCAGTGAGTAGCTTGTCTCTAAACCAGTGGGAAATATCCAGTACAAACAGATGGCCAATTTTCATTCAGCTCTATGCTGTATAGCACACAACAGTTTTCTCTTTTTCTTTTCACAGCATTCTCATTTCAGTCAGATTACTGATGGGGATATTCATAGCAGTCTCTGACTGCCTGGGCGCTGCTTGGCTGTCTCTGCCAGAAGTACCTGGCCTGTTGTTTTGGATGCAGAGATCAATTATTCTCATTCTCCTTTGCTAGACTGCGCAAGACCTAAGAATCATGTTCTACCAATGTTATTGTGTTGCGATTCATCTTGTGAGGGCACTTCTGAGTAATAAAGGGGGGAGAATGGACTATTAGGATGTAGTTATTTCCATTTTTATTCCTGAGGTCCTCAGGACTGAATTTGCCTTCCTAATTGCCTTGCAAGAGGATATAAATGGTATTGCATTGGTATGTAGGGCTTAACCCCAGATACACATTCATAAGGAAGTGTTAAATGCAGCAGTTCGTTGTGACTACAGCCCTGTGTGTATTGCTAAGATTTCCCCTACTTACCCTCACTAAAGAGCATTGAAAACACTTCTTTATTTCTTCTCTTCCCATCCTTCCCTTTCCGGGACCAGTGCTGTGGCATAATTAGATTTAGGATTTAGAAGTTTGCTCTAGTGTATCATACAATATTTACTTATAGTAAATATACTACTATAGGTAGTAGAGTGGGCAATGTCTGTGTTTATGCAATTGAAAACCTACACCAGCTGGTTAACCTTAATGGCTACAGGATTCTTTCAGGAAAAAAAGAGAGGCACAATCAAGTTACTCTTAGGCAGTTCTCTCAGATGCAGTCTTACTGCCCTTACCATAACACCCTACCAGCTGGGTGCTAGTATCTCTTTTTCAAAGCAATTTTCAGATGCTTCCATTCCAAGAAAAAATAAATTCTTGAAAGCATGTTTACCAAGATGAGCAAAGAAAATATGATTTTGGCTGGCTGTAGTCATTTACTTGTAAATAAATCAGATGTTGGCTACATGAACATCTTGTTATTTGTTCCTGTTATTTGCAACCTGGACTGACAGTTAACCTTTTAAAAACTTCCAGTTAAAACCCAGCTACAGCAGTCTGCTTACACCAGACTCTGAAAATGTGCAGGGTTTTTTGTTTGATGGGTTTGGCTTTGTTTTGGTTTTGGTTTTGTTTTCTTTATTTTGCATAATGTGTTGTATACCTCCCTGTGGTCTTTAAATTACCTGGTCATCAAAAAGGCATTTGCATTCCTGTTAAAGTAAGTGCAGTCAGATGTGTCAACAGAAAGTTATGCATAAGGATATAGTTTATGTATGCAGATTGCAATCTAATAAAAAATCAGTCACTTCATGTTTCTAGGTTTGTGAATATTTATCATTATAAGCAAGTAGCAGATAGAGGCTGGGCTGAGTGAGAGGGTAGGGGAAGATATCATTAGAACCAGTAGAAGACAAATGTCCTAAGGTTGGAAACAGGCTCTTGCAAAATCCCAGGTAAAAGCTGTTGACATTCCTTTGTGTCTCTAAGTGGCACTGAGCTAAACAGCCCCATAAATTAAGCTGCTCAAGAACAGTGCATAACAGACCAGACATTCTGCCAGCTCCTCGCTAGTACCCAGCAGGATCCCATCATTTTCTATAAAAGCAGCTGGGTGAGCTGATTGTGTGGCTAAAGCAGCATCAGGAGGCTGCAAGAAATCATTAGTCACCTCTGCAATACACCTGGTACATTATTAGTGCATCTAAGCAAAGCTGTCCCAGTACAGTGGTGTAGTCTGTAGACAGGTTCAAGGCTCTGTACATAATCAGCAGATATGTGTTTGTAATTAGAAAGCAACTGTCTCTTCCAGAACCGGGTCAATGCACAAGAGTTGCAAGAGTGCCTGGAAGCAGGCTCAGCTTCTGTTATTTTACTAGGCAACCACAGCATAACAGACCAAACTGATCTGGTGTGCATCACACAATCCAATTCTTTCAAATCACCCACTATCTGCTGTATGAAGTCTAAATAGGTTTTAAATTTTCACACCAACAGAAAATGATAGCAGGTGAAGCATAATGATGCACTGGCAGGGTTGGAGGAGGCACTATCTGGGAGAAATTCTATGGTGCAAAGCTAACTCTTCAGAGCAGGAAAAAGAAAAGGAACCTGTATTCGATTTGTGTGACAAGGTTTTGTTAGCAGGGGTGGCTTCTTTGAGAAGCTACTGGAAGCTTCCCATGTCCAATAGAACCAATGCCAGCCGGCTTCAAGTTGGACCTGCCACTGGCTCAAGCCAAGCCAGCTGGTAACAGTAGTGGTGTCTCTGGGATAACATGTTTAAGAAGGGGAAAAAGTTATTGTGCAGGCACAATTGCAGCTGGGGAAAGGAGTGAGAATATGTGAGAGAAACAGCTCTGCAGACACTATGGTCAGTGAATAAGGAGAACAGGAGGTGCTGCAGGAACTAGAGCAGAGATTCTCTTGCAGCCCATGGTGAAGACCATGGTGAGGCAGGCTTAGACCCTGCAGCCCATGGAGGTCCATGGAGGAACAGATCTACCTGCAGCCTGGGTGGACCCCACCCCAGAGGAGGAGGATGCCTGAAGGAGGCTGTGACCCCATGGGAAACCTGCAGTGGTGCAGGTTTGCTGGCAGGACTTGTGACCTATGCTGGAACAGTCTGTTCCCAAAGGAACTCTGTGGAAGGGACCCATGCTGGAGCAGTTCATTGAGAAATGCAGTGCGTGGGAAACACTCCTGTTGGAGAAGTTCATGTAGGATCATCTCCCATGGAAGGGACCTCGCACTGGAGCAGAGCAGGAGTGTGAGGAGTCCTCCTCTGAAGGAGGAAGGAGCATCAGAAACAACATGCGATGAACTGACCACAACCCCCATTCCACATCCCCCTGCACTGCTGTGGGGAAGGAGGCAGAGAATTCAATGGGAAAGCTGAGTCCGGGAAGAAGGAAGGGGTTGGAGGAAGGGATGAGTTGTTTCTAAGATTTTATTTTATTTCTCATTATTTTAATCTGATTTGATTAGTAGTAAATTACACAAATTTGCCTAAGTCAAGTCTGTTTTGCCTGTGACAGTCATTGATGAATGTCCCTATCCCTGTCCCTATCTCAACCCACAAACCATTTGTTATATTTTCTCTCCCGGTCCAGCTGAGGGAGGGGGAGTGATAGAGCTGCATTAGTGGACACCTGGTGTCCAGCCAGGGTCAACACACCACGTAATCACAACGTGAATTTACATTTCATCAGTACTTTGACTTAGGCATTGGGTTGCATATTTTCACAATGTAGGATGATCTAAAGCTGGTCCATTTATACTTTGAGTACTTGCTTGGGTAAAGTAAATTGAAAAAGTGCCGCTGTGTCAAGTGGAAAGTATTCTGAATTAGTCTTGACCATTGTATGCTAGATAAACCTTTTATTGTCACTCTTTTCAGCTCAATAAGCAATCAATGAATCCCTACAGAGATAGAAATAACACTTTTGTCACCTTTGTTCACACTGAGCCGTGCCTGACACCACGTGGATTTCGCTGGAAATCTGAATCTGCCCTGAAGGGTAAGGCAGTAATTTCTAGCAGACTTCATCCAGAGTGAAGAAATCTGCTGATTATCTTCAGATAGGCAGTAGATGAATGTCTGCACTGTTCTGCTGTTGATGTTCAAGCTGTGTCTCTATGCTGGTTTTGGCTGGGATAGAGTTAACTTTCATCATAGTAGCTACCTGGGGGCAGAGCGGGGCCTATGTAGTCTGTGCTGAAAACAGCACTGATAAAACAGGGATGTTTCCTTCTTGCTGAGGGGTCCTTACGCAGAGTCAAGGCCTTTTCTGCTCCTCACCCCAACAGCAAGGAGGCTGGGGGTACACAAGAGCATGGGAGGAGAGACAGCTGGGACAGCTGACCCCAACTGACCAAAGAGATATCCCATATCATATGACATTATGCTCGGCATATAAAGCTGGGGGAAGAAGAAGGAAATGATGGGTTGTTCAAAGTTCTGATATTTTGTCTTCCCAAGACAAAATTATGCTCTTTCCATTACATGTGATGGAGCCCCACTTTCCTGGAGATGGCTGAACACCTGCCTGCTGATGGGAAGTAGTGAATGAATTCCTTGTTTTGCTTTGCTTATTTGCATGGATTTTGCTTTACCTACTAAACTGCCTATCCCACCGGGGAGGAGTGAGCAATCAGCTATGGGGTGCTTAGATGCTAGCTGAGGTTAAACTGTGACAGTCTCTGAAGGGCAGCCTCAGTGTATCTCACTGTCGTGTTTCATGCTGGGTGGGAAAAGATGTTTTTTACATCTGCAGGCAATATTTTGTTCTTTGTTGTAAGTTACCAAGATCTGACTGAAGCCTGACAGTCAAGTTTTAATCTCATCATAGAATGGTTTGGGTTGGAAGGCATCAAGGAAGATCATCCAGTTTCAACCCCCTGCCACAGGCAGGGACACCTTCCACTAGACCAGGTTGCTCAAAGCTCCATCCAGCCTGGCTTTGAACACTGCCAGGAATATACTGTAATTTTTACCCTGCAAATTCTTGATGAATTAAAAGATGATATGAAATTAGTTATGAGAAAGGACCATTATGGATGATGTTAGTTCTGGTTTCTTCATCATACCCTGTATGTGGTATAGTAGGAAAAGAGAGTTTGCCAAAGATGACAAATTAAAAGCAGTAGCACTCACCAATGGTCAGAAAAAGGAGGTTGCTGTTTTCAGATTCTCAGAGATGCTTGTATAGCCAGTAACATGTCATCTCAGGCATGCATTTAAGTTGTCAGACAAGAATCCAGGAATAGCTGTCCATTTTGAGATCAGTTTTCAAGGCTTGTTACATCCTGTGGAATCTGTCTGGTCCATCAGTCAGGCTATGGGCCACAAAATGGCATTATGGAAAATAAGCATATCAGTTGTTGCCTGTGTCAGTCCACCTGGTGAAGCATCAAATGTATAGGAGCACTTGGTCCAGGTAGAGTAGTTGGGACAACGTGCTGGTGAAATTTAGAGAATCTGGGTAGTAAGTATGTACTCTTCTCATTTGACAACCTGATGAAAATATATTTTTACCACTGGCTGGACCGTGCATGTCCTATTTTACGAGACCTCTTACTGTTTTCCATGCTGTGTGGTGTAACTTCCAGTGTGCCTCTGCAAAACCTCCTGTGGCAGCTACTGCTTGTCACAGCTCCATAATAGCTCTTGATAACTCCACCAGCTGACACTCTTCTCTAGAAATCCAGTGCCTTTTATACTGCTTTACAGCACTTTTGCCAAATTTGGGAGATACCAGACCAAAGAAGTCTTGAATCTTGGTGGAGGCAAAAATTGGACTTTTCAAAGCTAGGTGGTTCCCTCAGTATTAAGGTGGTTTTATGTGGGAGTGGTCTTCTTTCTTATTAAATATAGGTACTAGAAATGTAGTAAGCATTCAAGTAATATAATTTTTTTTTTTACTGCCTTGATGAGAAAGTTACAAGCATTTCTGTTTTATTATATAGAAGATACATAACAGAAATACTAGCAGTACTCTGCATTTGCACTTAGAATGCAAGTTTTATATGGACGAGGTTTTAAATAGTATTAAATACTGTCTTGTAGAATTTGTAGAGTCCAAACTTTATTATTGGAATAATATTCTAAAAGTCAACTTTCACTTTTACTCTAATTACCCAGTAGTTCTGTACTCATGCAGCTATGGTGTCATGGCCAAAAAAAAATTGATGAAATGCAGGTAATGTTAAAATATATATACGCACACACAGAGAGTAAGTTGACGAATAAAAAAATGTGACAATGGAAAAGCACTGTAACAAATCTTACTATTTAATGTTCAATTTAACAATTAAGTGGTCATACATATGTATATATGTGCTTCCACAGTAAATACTGTTTAATTTTAGTCCCTTAATTCTTTGGCCTCTTACACAGAAGTTTGTATTACATCTGTTAATGGTAGTATTGCAAATACTAAACTTGCATGGTGCCTCTTTCTGGGAGTGCTTGGGATTGCGCCAGTGGGTGCAGGGAAATGATTGTTTTATTATGCCAGTTTTTTCTGTTAGCTGTATGATGAAGATACAGCTCTCAAGATGCAGGCTGGCTGCTTGGTGGTGGTGACATGCTATGAGGAATTGTTTTTTTGAGAGCAGTCAGCTGATGGAGAGTACAGGGCTGAACCTACCTGTAATGCACATTCTGTGTATAAAGGAATATATGGTCTTATATTTAGGCCTTAAGCAGAAGAAAATGGAGAGTACACTTGCTCCCAGTCTTCTGAAATACCCTGTTCTGTGCAGCCAGCATGGCTCTGAAACAGCCTGCCACTTACTTTTGCTGCCTTTGCCTGCTGCATCTAGAGTGCAACATCAATTACTCTCTCTTCTGCTTCTCCCATGTCCTTTATTACAAAGCACAGGCATTAGCTACAGTAGCATCCATGTGGGTCTCCAGTACACAAAAACAGAATTAACAGTTTTTTCTTCCTTTACCAAGCAGGGAGGTTCATTATAGAAGAATCAGCTTGATTAGCTCACTAGTTTTCATGTGCTTGTTTGTTTGCATGGTATGAAGGCTTTTTCTATGAATGGGAGGAGTGTTTAGCATCTGATTTTACTGAACAGAAGAAAGATTTCCCATCTGTATAATTAGCCTTATTTATATGATTAGAGTTTATCCACTGATTGCTTGGGGTTTTTTTAGTTTGCCTTCCCTGTATGTAGAATATTCATGTCAGGAAGTCAGAGATTGAGCAAGATTGTTGTTTCTCTCTTTTTCCTGTCTCTGCAAGGAATGCTTTTGCCACTGAAGAGCTGAATTGTTGAACATTATCTAAACACCACTTAATGTCAGCATATTTTCCTGAGTGACACGATGATGAATTCTGGAGGAAAAAATGTCTTAGTGAAATTTTATCAAATAAATAGTTGTGCCAAGAAATCACATAATGGCCTCAAGACATAACAGCTGCCAAGTATGCTGCTTAGTATTAGCCACTCTACTTGAGGTATCAAAATAGTGTACAGGGAACACTACAAAGCCTCTTTCGCTAGCACTTTTAATGTATCTTTTCTAAACCTAATTCTTTGTGTGCAAATAACTCTGTTACAAAGTAGCGTGTATTATGCTCAACATTGTTCTTTGGCTGTCTCTCAGCATGATAAGGACAGTGGTGAATCCCATGTGTGCGGTGGGAGAACATGGACAACGCAGCAACGACCCGTGTGATCGAACGTTGACAATTTATTAAACGCAAGCACCACCTTTTATAGAAAAGTTACAAAGTACTGGAACAGTCGTTATCTGATAGGTTAACATATGAAACGTCCATAGCAACAGGCTCCTGCCTTGCAAGCAAGGCCTGCTCCGTGGTAACCTGATCCAGCACCGACATCCTGCTCAGTGCCCTTGTGGTAACCTGAATGCGGTGCTCGGTGCCTTTGCGGTAACCTGATTGCGGTGCTCAGTGCCTTTGTGGTAAGCCTCCTCAGTGCCTCCCCAAGGCAATGTCCTCTTCATGTCAGCATGTAGGCATCCTTTGTTAACCCTTTCAGTAGCCTGTGAAGCCCTCCGCTCACTGCTCGAGTGAGGCTAAGTCAGAGGCTGGATTGCTCACATGTTCGCTCTCAACAAGAAACACTCCAACAATTCCCTCTTTTTGTTTTTGAGCAATCCAAACGTGTTGCATAGCTTTAGATAATGACCTTTTAACACAATTGAATATAATTCTACACATAATCAACATGACAATCACAATAACAAAAAATTTAGATTCATACAACACATTCCTTCAAAGTCAGTACAACCATGACCCTGTGCTAGCAGCAAAAATCAATGGCTGCACAATTTTGCAGCAAGGCATGTCAGAAAAGCTAAAACATCAAAGAGCAGAATTCCTAATAAACAAGTTTTAAAGGGATCTGTGGCTGGCTGCATGGCAAGGCAAAATGCATCATTGCCAGTTTCATTTGCCCAAGTGATCCACAGATTTGCTCGCGGATTTATTTCATGCACAAAACTTGTTATAACATTAACAAAATTTAACAAGATTAACCCAACAAACTTAGACTCGTCATGATCCGTTACAGCGTCCACAATGGGTGGCGTCTTCCACGGACGAGTCCAGCGGGCTGGTACCCAACGAATCCCATTATCTGTAAGTAAACACATATATCCTCTGCCTGCTAATTTAACCTCTGCAGGACCTTTCCATTGTCCTGTATTTAAATCTTTGTACTGAACTAGGATTTTCTCAGTTTTATTATCTGTTGCTCCTGCCTGCATGGCTAGCCCATGAATGACCACAGGCGGTTCATTCCTATCCCCTGCTAATCGCAAAAAATTCAATACATACAATGCTTTGGCCAGTCTCTCTGCAGGTGGGAGCACCTCTCCCCCTTTTTGTTTTAAAAGAAGAGATTTTAGGGTTTGGTGTGCCCGTTCCACTATAGCTTGTCCAGTAGGGGAATGAGCAATGCCTGTAATATGTTTAATTCCCCATGTTGTACAAAGCTGTAGAAATCGTCGTGATGTGTAAGCAGGACCATTATCTGTTTTAATACTTTGTGGAACTCCAAGCACTGCAAAAGACATATAAAGATGGCGTTGTACGTGTTTAACTGTTTCACCTGTCTGAGCAGTTGCCCACAGTGCCATAGAAAATGTATCAATACAAACATGAACATATTTAAGTCGACCAAATTCTGGAAAATGGGTAACATCCATTTGCCACAGTTGCAGTGGTTGCAAGCCTCTAGGATTAACTCCAATTCCTAGACCGAATCCAATTTTTTGACAGGATGGACAAGATTTTACAATGCCTTGTGCATCACTTAGAGGAATGGCAAACTGCCGTGCAAGCATTTTTGCAGATTGAATCAAAAAGGAATGTGATTTGCGGGCTTGTGCAAAACTATTAATGGGCAGTCCAGCCCAAGCAGGAGAAACTAATATATCAGCCCTATTATTACCTATGGCTAATCCATAATTTGATTGGTGGCTGCGAAGATGGGTAATAAAATAGGGAAATTCATGATTTTGCAGTAAACGCAACAACATTAGTAACAATTGATATAACCAGTTGTTTTTGACTTCTTTTAGAAGTGATCCTTCAATTCTGTGTACAACTCCAACAACGTACAATGAATCAGAGACAATGTTAAGTGGTGTATCATTCCATTTTTCAAAGGCCCAAATAACCGCTCGCAACTCCAACGTCTGCAAGGAGTCATCAATAATACCATTAATCAAATGTCTCTCCCACTGCTGGTTGTTTTGCCAAACACAAGCAGCTAATTTAGAACGCTTGCCAGTGTCTGTAAAAACAGTAGTACCTGACACAGGCGTTTCTGAATGCTTTGGCAATGTTTCAAACTTCTGATTACTCAACATTGGCAACAGTTTATATGAAGGATAGACATTGCTTATTTCACCTTCAAAGTCTGCTAAAGCACTTTGTAGGGACAGAGAAGTGTGTAACAACCACTCTAAATATTCTTGAACAACAGGGATAACAATTTTTTGAGGATTTTTCCCAGATATTTCCAATGCTCGACTACGTCCTTTCATAATTAACTGAGACAAAATTTCCGGTTTTGTGGTGATGGTTTTCTTTGGTGTAACAGGAGTAAATATCCATTCTAATACTCTAAGGCTACAGGCAACACTACTATCCCATTGCATAATAAGCGCAAAAGGATATGTGCGCTGATTGTCAATATTAATAATCATTAGAATTATGGGAAGTGATAACACAATTTGCTGAGCATGATTATGACAAATTTTCTCACTGATAATGTCAAGCGCCTTTTGTTGTTCAGGGCCTAAAGACCGGGACTCATCAGCTTTTGTAGAGGTTCCTAACAATTGTATCAAAGGTTTCAAATCATCATTAGTAATGCCAGAAATATTTCTGACCCATTGAATATCCCTGACCAGTTTTTGCACATCATTAAGTGTTCTAACTGTGGAGGTAATTTTTATCTTCTGAGGTTGAATTGCGCTGTGGGTAATAACCCAACCCAGATATTTCCATGGTGTAGAATCCTGAATTTTTTCAGGGACAATTCTCAGACCTCTTGATTCTAAGTCAGATTTTAAGATGGTCAAAATCTTATGCTTTTCTAGTGTTTCTCCACAAATTAATATATCATCCATATAATGATAAATAATCAACTGTGGAAACTTTTGCCGAAAAGGTTTCAAGGCCCAAGCAACAAACTGTTGACATGTCATTGGGGAGTTTTTCATGCCTTGTGGCAACACAACCCAATGATATATCTTTTTGCCAGCTCAGACTTATTGATTAAGGGAACAGAAAAGGCGAACTTTTCCATATCCTCTGGATGCAATGCAATTGTAAAGAAACAGTCCTTTAAATCAATAATTAGAATTTCCCAGTTTTCAGGCAACATGACAGGTGAGGGCAGACCAGGTTGCAAAGTTCCCATATCTTCCTCTTTAT
Source organism: Amazona ochrocephala (assembly GCA_039720435.1). Classification (NCBI taxonomy): domain Eukaryota; kingdom Metazoa; phylum Chordata; class Aves; order Psittaciformes; family Psittacidae; genus Amazona; species Amazona ochrocephala. The sequence goes on along the minus strand of CM077881.1, from coordinate 49,141,943 downwards.
CTTGGTACATGTGCTCGTGCTCGTCGGCGCGGGCGCACAGAGGCAGGCACAGGAGGAGCAGTGGGAGCAGCGCGGCGGCAGCACACAGCTGCAGCCCGGATGCCGCCATCTCGGGCCTCAGGGTCCGCGCACACACAGCAGGCCCCGCCCAGGAGCCAGCCCGCGCCCCGCCGCCTGTCTCCACAGACAAAGCACAACTTGGACCAGACCCCTCTCCCGGCCGAAAAGCACCCAGCCTCTCAATCACCCCCTGCAACAACACCCCTGTCCGATCGTCCTCCCTGGGCTCTCTGGGGTTTTTCCCTCGGGGGTGGTTGCAACGGGAGTTTTAAGGGAAGATTCAGACGATGAAAGGGAAAAACAAACAGGTTCCCTTGGCTGGCAGCAATCTGTGTCCTGCTGGATAGCCTGTTCTTTTTCAGAGTTACTACTGATAGCTCCGATAGCATCTTTACTCCTCTTTTCATTTTTCCCTTTGTCTTGCGGTGGGTTGTGAAAGGCACTCTTTGCAGTTTTAGTTAGTTTCCGAGGCCCCGGGGCAGCAAGACGGTGCTCAAAGGGATTCCCGGCAGCGACGGCAGGCAGCGCTAAAGGCTCATTTTCGCGCTGGGGTATAGGAGAGGAAAGAGCACTTGCGGCAGACACTACTGCAGCTTGCTCTGATTTCATTGTCCGTAAAGTCTCACGAGTAAGCTTCCATAATGTGGAACACTTCTGTGCTTCCTCTCCAGCCTTGCCGCCATTGCTAACAGTGTCCCATAGCTGCACCCCTTTGGCCTCCCAAGTATAGAGTTCAAGAGCAGTGCCTACACCATCTAATAATCCTTCATCTTTACTCCATTGTAACAACCCCCTCAGGGTGTCCTCTTCATATTTAATCCCTCTCTTAGAAAGGATATGTTTGAGGAGCTTAACTACTGCCTCTTCTTCCTTTGAGAGTGTAGACTCCATCTCCTCCCCGACCGCTCACCTGATCAGGGTGAGATTCCGTCACAGCGCGCTTCCAGCCTCTTTCAGCTCAGCAAGGTTCCACTTCTTGCTGGGGCAGCACGATTCTCTTTTTGCTGCTTCTTCTTGCCGGGGCAGCAAGGATCTCCGGACGGCTTTCCCGCTCCCCTCCTATTCCAGCTGTCTTCAAAGCTCTGGAAAGCGACAACAAGAGGGTCCCTGTTCGGGCGCCACTTGCAGTGGGAGAACATGGACAACGCAGCAACGACCAATGTGATCAAACGTTGACAATTTATTAAACGCAAGCACCAGCTTTTATAGAAAAGTTACAAAGTACTGGAACAGTCGTTATCTGATTGGTTAACATATGAAACGTCCATAGCAACAGGCTCCTGCCTTGCAAGCAAGGCCTCCTCCGTGGTAACCTGATCCGGCGCCGACATCCTGCTCAGTGCCTTTGTGGCAACCTGAATGCGGTGCTCAGTGCCTTTGTGGCAACCTGAATGCGGTGCTCAGTGCCTTTGTGGTAACCTGATTGCGGTGCTCAGTGCCTTTGTGGTAAGCCTGCTCAGTGCCTCCCCAAGGCAACGTCCTCTTCATGTCGGCATGTAGGCATCCTTTGTTAACCCTTTCAGTAGCCTGCGAAGCCCTCCGCTCACTACTCAAGTGAGGCTAAGTCAGAGGCTGGATTGCTCACATGTTCGCTCTCAACAAGAAACACTCCAACACATGTGTATTGGAACTTAATTGTTCAGTTATAGAATCATAGAATCATAGAATAGTTAGGGTTGGAAAGGACCTTAAGATCATCTAGTTCCAACCCCCCTGCCATGGCCAGGGACACCTCCCACTAAACCATGCCACCAAAGGCTCTGTCCAAGCTGGCCTTGAACACCGCCAGCAATGGAACATTCACAACTTCCCTGGGCAACCCATTCCAGTGCCTCGCCACCCTTACAGTAAAGAAGTTCTTCCTCATATCCAATCTAAACTTCCCCTGTTTCAGTTTGAACCCGTTACCCCTTGTCCTATACTACAGTCCTTCATGAAGAGTCCCTCCCCAGCATCCCTATAGCCCCCTTCAGATACTGGAAGGCTGCCATGAGGTCTCCACGCAGCCTTCTCTTCTCCAGGCTCAACAGCCTCAACTTTCTCAGCCTATCTTCATATGGGAGGTGCTCCAGTCCCCTGATCATCCTCGTGGCACTCCTCTGCACTTGTTCCAACAGTTCCATGTCCTTTTTATATTGAGGGCACCAGAACTGCACACAGTACTGCAAGTGAGGTCTCACAAGAGCAGAGTAGAGGGGCAGGATCACCTCTCTTGACCTGCTGGTCATGCTCCTTTTGATGCAGCCCAGGATCTCACATAGCTTGTAACAGACATTATCAAGACAGTTCCACGAGGGGACCCCCTCCGCCAGCCTCCTTTGCCACCTCAAAACTTGATAATTCAATCCTGCGTAGATTATCCAGAAAAATTAAATTTATGTGAACATGCAGGTAAGTGAGAGCATCAGACTCAGTTAAAAACAGACAGTCCAAACTTGAATGTCATCTAGATAATTTACCACGCTCAAATGTGAAGGAATTAATAATGAACTTGTCTTTTTTTTATAGAGATTTTTAAGATTGTCTAGGTTATGTAAGAATAGCAGTGGAATTATGATTATTAGAAAGAGCAGTGTAGGGTCATTTCTTCTTAATCCATAAGCAGTCCTGCCAAGTAAAAATACTCCCAAGAGCAGTTGATGTCATCTACCTGGACTTGTGTAAAGCCTTTGACACTGTCTCACATGACATCCTTCTCTCTAAGTTGGAGAGACATCAATTTGATAGGTGGACCACTCGGTGGATAAAGAACTGGCTGGATGGCCGCACGCAAAGAGTAGTGCTCAGTGGCTCAATGTCCAGCTGGAGACCAGTAACGAGTGGTGTCCCCCAGGGATCGGTGTTGGGACCGGTCTTGTTCAACATCTTTGTGGGTGACATGGACAGTGGGATTGAGCGCGCCCTCAGCAAATTTGCCGATGACACCAAGCTGTGTGGTTCGGTTGATAAGTTGGAGGGAAGGAATGCCATCCAGAGGGACCTTGACATGCTTGTGAGGTGGGCTGATGCCAACCTAATGAAGTTTAACCATGCCAAGTGCCAGGTCCTACACCTGGGTTGGAGCAATGCCAGGCACAGCTACCGGTTGGGCGGGGAGGAGATTGAGAGCAGCCCTGCGGAGAAGGGCTTGGGGGTGTGGGTTGATGAAAAAATGAACATGAGCTGGCAGTGTGCGCTTGCAGCCCAGAAGGCCAACCGTATTCTGGGCTGCATCAAAAGGAGTGTGACCAGCAGGTCGAGGGAGGTGGTCCTGACCCCTTACTCTGCTCTCGTGAGACCTCACTTGGAGTATTGTGTGCAGTTCTGGTGTCCTCAACATAAAAAGGACATGGAACTGTTAGAACAAGTGCAGAGGAGGGCCACGAGGATGATCAGGGGACTGGAGCACCTCCCGTATGAAGATATGCTGAAAAAATTGGGGCTGTTCAGCCTGGAGAAGAGAAGGCTGCTTGGAGACCTCATAGCAGCCTTCCAATACCTGAAGGGGGCCTCTAGGGATGCTGGGGAGGGATTCTTCATTAGGGACTGTGGTGAAAGGACAAGGGGTAATGGGTTTAAACTTAAACAGGGGAGGTTTAGATTGGATCTGAGGAAGAAATTCTTTACTGTGAGGGTGGTGAGGCCGTGGAATGGGTTGCCCAGGGAGGTTGTGGATGCTCCATTGCTGGCGGTGTTCAAGGTGGGGTTGGACATAGCCTTGGATGGCATGGTTTAGTGGGAGGTGTCCCTGCCCATGGCGGGGGGGTTGGAACTCAATGATCTTGAGGTCCTTTCCAACCCTAACTATTCTATGATTCTATGATTCAATGATTAGCACAGTGGAATCTACTAAGCTGATAGTTGCTTTCTTCTCTCAGAGGAAGTAGTTCTCTAAGGCTTCACCATGTGCTAAGCTTCATCCTTTATAATGCTTTGTTATAAACCCTGTAAAATGGAAATTACACAGGAGGGGTAAAAACTTTGGGTGAAAAAGTTCTGCTCAGTGATGTTATTTCTGATGCTGTAGTACAGCAGTGAAAGCAGGATTAATGGTCAGGTATTTACAGGATTTTTCTGAGGAGTGATGGAAGTAGTTTTGATTCAGTAACTAAAAATCGGTCATTGATACAGCTGTATGGCAATGGTAATAAATAATGTTGTTATAAAATGCATAAATCATATTACTTCTTCATTGTAGTTTGATTTACATAGCTATAAACTCCCTCCCTTACTCTTCAAATAAAAGCACACCTGCTTTTCACACGTCCCTCTTGTTTAAGATGCTGTAATAATGATCTATTAATATCATGACTTGTTTTCTGTGTAAGTGGATTTGATCACTACCATCCGTTACCAGTTTTTAAATGCTTCTAGATTTGGATTTTCCACTACTTTTTATAGCCTCACATGTCAAATATATTTCCTCATACTCATTTTTTTCATTCTGGGAAAGCCCAGGTTGAGGTGCTATCCCAGTTGTCATTATTTCTTGGTAATTCTTTAGAGAAATTCTTAAGCTTTAGTAAATTCATCCAGTAGGATATGGTTGGCCACAGAGAACTATTTGAGAAAATTCTGATATTTCAGGCATTCTCGTAGAAACTGTCAGAACTGTCATTAATTCATAACTCTCTCTGGAGTGTGACTCTATTTCTTTTAGGGCCTCTGAGATGAGCCTTTCTGTTTTACTAGACTGAAATTTTTCTTTTACAGCAGACAGCTCCCAAGTGGCATATCTAGCTGCAGTGATGTATTTTTCTTCATTAATGCCAGTAGTGTTAACAGGATTGGATTGAATTAAGCTATACTAAGACTGTAGCAGTTAGGGAGGATCTTCAGATGCTTGCCTCTAAAATACTACAGAAGAGAATAATTTGATTTCTTTTTTTAAGTCTAATGCTTAAGAACTCACACAGAGAACTTTATTGCTGTCACTGAATTAACCATCCACACATATCACACAGAACTGTGATATAAAAAGTCATCATTTTTTCCTCCAAACTCTTTGAAAGCATGGGTGCCTTGAATAGGTGCTTCAGGTTTGGACTAACAGACAGATTTGAAGTCCTACAATGGGGGCTCAAATTCAGTAGCTTAATTTTAATCACCCTCTCCAGTCAGACTGGGTTGTCGTGTGAAATATTATAAACCAAATGGAAGACAGTATTTCAGTGAGAAACGATTGTCCTTACAATTCTGTCACTCTCAGTATAAGTAGTGTTGTGGATAGTTGTATGACGATAGTATATTGCAAGAAAAGACTGGTTTCCCCATGATAAAACAATCCTGGAAGGAATTATGGCAGCCAGGCTCCTGAATAGCTGATAATGCAGCTAGAGATGTGTTACTCATAGAATCATAGAATCATAGAATAGTAAGGGTTGGAAAGGACCTCAAGATCATCGAGTTCCAACCCCCCCGCCATGGGCAGGGACACCTCCCACTAAACCATGCCATCCAAGGCTATGTCCAACCCCACCTTGAACGCCGCCAGGGATGAAGCATTCACAACTTCCCTGGGCAACCCATTCCAGGGCCCCACCACCCTCACAGTAAAGAATTTCTTCCTCATATCCAATCTAAACCTCCCCTGTTTAAGTTTGAACCCATTACCCCTTGTCCTCTCACCACAGTCCCTAATGAAGAGTCCCTCCCCAGCATCCCTATAGGCCCCCTTCAGGTATTGGAAGGCTGCTATGAGGTCTCCACGCAGCCTTCTCTTCTCCAGGCTACCTATTACAAGAATACATTGAAGACCATGTATTGTGAGGCTGATGTGTAAGCTAGTAGAGCAGGTGGAACTGTTTCCATGGCTATAGTAGCTAGCGTAGGAGTAGTGTTGTCATCCTTGCTACCCTAACTACAGGAGTGGTTTGAATAGTTTTGTCCTGTTGGAGAACTTACTATCTGTATGAATTGCATGTGATTTAAACCTATGGCCAGCTTTAATTTATACAGGCTTTTACAAAACTGTAGAAATTGCACAGCAGGGCAGACTCCACTCCAAACTCCAGTTCCAAATGGGGTATCAGAAGTAAGTATTATTTGAAAACCAAAACATTTCAAAAATCGCTGATGACTTGAGCACAAATGATGCTGAATTAAATCTTTCAAAAAGACAATGATATAAGTACAAGTTCTGTAAATGGCACAGCTCCAGTTGCCTTAGGGTGGAAATTAGATTCTTATGTTATCACTAAACAGCAGCTGCAGTCAGTTAAATAAGTGAAGGCCTAGTAGGTCCATTCCTTCTTCCACTTTCCAAGGCAGTGTCTTTAGACTTTCTCATTGCCAAAACTAGAGAATTATTCATTTATTCCCAGCAGATGTACACTAAAGTGCTTATCTCCCCTCTTCCCATTAATAATTTCCATGACTGTTACAAAAACACTGCTCAGGGTGCAAGTATAGCTTGTTAAAACAAAGCAATCCTCTCTTCCTGTCACTGCTGTGTTCAGGATGCTTTGAATCTGCTGGTGTATGGTCAACACACTGCTAGCTTTCTAGTAGTGAAGAGTACTGTATTTACAATACAGTAAATACCTAGTAGGCATTTTTCCTTCTTTAGTCATTGTTCAATAAAACACAGCTGGACTCAAATAAATTGACATCATAGTCCAGACCTCCTAGCAGCTCCACTCATATCTCCTGGGGTCTTTCTTTAGCCTCCAGGATTTTTGTAAATATTTGCTTCCCTAAAAACAATTACATGATAATATAATTATTTCATTATAATAATTCTCATAATTAATTTTGCTGTGTTAAAACTTCAAGAAATGAGATAGAACATACCACTATATTAATGTGAGGAGCATATTTTGCATTTCTTCAAGTTACTTCTGATTTTTATTTTATTGGTGGTGTTGATATGATCGGTAAACTTCTCGGCCACTTCCAAACTAAAATATTTATTTTTATTGTACATCAATAAAAACTTAGATGACAGATGAATAACAAGAAGGAGCAGACACATAGTTTTATGCTATTTTAAATGTGAATGCGTTACATCTAGTTTGCTAATGTGAAACAATATTGATAGGCCTGAAGTATATAGAGGGAAAAATGCATATTGTAAATTCAGTTTCTTGTCTTAGTGTGTAGGCTAGACACTTATCTATTTCCCTTATACTAATAAAGAAGTTCTTTATTTTTAATTCTTTTTTCCTTTTTTTAATTTCATTGTCATTTCATGCAGATATAGAACTGTTTTGTACTGGCATTACTGCATGAAAATCTTTTTGAAATAGATGTAATTTAATTTATTCATCAGTATTTTCTATGTAGTCTTAGAAAACAAATTCCTTGGTAACAATTCACAAGCACTTCTGTTTGTCTTTCTACAGCTTCATGTTTTATAAGTTGAATGGGCCAACCAATGGACTTATATGAGTAAAGTTTCAGGCAAGCAAATTCTGTAAGGTATGACAAATATTTAAAACACATCTGGTTTTATTTCTCAGAAAGCATATTTTCTCAAAATTAATAGCATTTTGATGATCAAAAACATTGTAAAAATAAATGATGTGATTACTTAGGATACTTTTAGAAATGGCGTTGGAGAGATTCCGCTGTACTGTTTCTCAGTATGCATAAAAATAATTTTTCTTTTTTTTTTTTTTTTTTTTACGTTCTTGCATGTAGAGAGTGTTTCAAGGAAAAGTCAGAGGAGGTTATGTCTTTTTGAAGCAGGACAAGTAAGTCTTTTTCTGAAAAAGAACAGAACTCAATTTTGATATTCCATATTCAGGGCTTCATATCTTCCAATATATTTATGTAAACTAGACATTTCAGGGGGGTTCTGCTGCTACTTTCATAATAGAAAATCTGTCCCACCCTGTTGTTTCAGATAGTTTCTCATGAAATTTCAGTGGAAAAAAATAGCACTCTGCCCCAATTCTTAATGCTCTTCTCTGTTTTGGGTACTGTACAATTTAGGTGCAGTTAAATACTTAACTTGAGCCAGGATAATACTGATCTGCAGGAGAAGGTGGAACCAGTTACTGGTTTTGCAGCTAGGAAGCACCATTCTTCCACTACATTCTTCTCTATTCTTCCTACCACATTTGACCCTATGGCAACCTAAAAATTTTTCAGAAAAAGCAGCTTGAGACTTTTTGGCAACAGGGGTTAAACTGAATTTTGCCATGTTGAGAGCGGGGCAGGGAGAATATAATCTCGTTCTCTCATCTTGATTTTAATTAAAGTGCATGGGATAAAATAAGATCACAGTTGAACTGAAATATAAACCCACTCTTTCTTTAGTATTTCAGGTTTCTTAAACCAAATCTTTTAAACAGAAAGTATCTGACCTGTTTTTATGACAGGAATATATATTTCCAAAGTTTGTTTTGTCACTAGTCATAAGGTATTTAAATCTTTACCTTTAGTCAAAAAAAATCATTTGCTAAATGCCAACTCCATATACATAGATTCTGCCTTTGGAGATGAAAGGGAACTATCTGTACAGATGTATCTAATCCCTCCTGAGAGCATGCCCTATGAAAAGACACTGGACAGCCAAGTACAGAGGTCAGCCATTCTGGGAGCCTGAGGGTGATAAAAATGAACCGTGTCACCTCGATCTCTGTTTGCCTGCTAATCCTTTTTGCTTATTAAATCACATCTGTCACCTCATCACCCCCTTGTGCTCTGAAAGTTTACTTCTCTCTACTGCATTTTAACCATTTGTTTATCCATTTGAAGAATTTCTTACTCTATGCCAGCTATTTTTTTGACATCTCTTGGCTAAGGACTTGACAAATGCCTCTGAGTACATAAATATAGCCTGGATTTCTGTTGTCAGTATGCCTACTGATGCCTTTAGAAAGTATTGATAAATAATGAGGCTTAACTTCCTTCACAATATCTGTTTCTATCATTGCCAATAAATGTATTTGTCTATAAGGCACTTGTTCTATTTTTATAAGTTTCCACCAATTTGCCTGGCTTTACTGGTCTATGGTTGCCTAGTTCTCCTTTGGTGTGAAAGCAAATTAAAGCCGAAAGTTGAATAGCATTCTGCTGGTTAAGTCTTGAGTTTCTTTATTCTATTGGCAGTTATCATGTGATTCTGGTGTCTTGTTACTGCTAATAAAGCTGGTTTGAATGTCTTCTGTCATTAAATTTGATTTGAGATAGGCTCTCTAATATACCACTGTAAAGAGATATTCCAACATAGAAGGTTTTCCAGTCTCCTCCACCAAAACCACATGCAAGAAATGCCTTTTTTTTTTTTTTTTTTCCAGTGGCTCTATCTTCTGTAAGCGCTTACTCTATATCCTCATAATTTTTTGACCCTACAGATTCTCAGCAGAATTTGTTCTTCTGTGGTTTTGATGTCTTTTTAAACTTGTTCCTCAAACACTTTTTGAGTGTGTCATATATATTGCACCTGTCAGAGTTTATAATCCTCTCTGGTTCCTTCATCTGGACATGAAACTCTGCTGTTAAGCAGTACCAGGTTCTTTTGGTTTCTCTTTTAAGTTTTTAGTAGGCACATTTTATTTGTCTTTGAATACTCTTTTTACTGTCTTCAAGAATTTTAGTTGTCATTTTAAAGAAAAAACAGGACTGGTCCAGTGCAGTGCTTCCAGCGAAAACAAGAGCTGCTTCCTCTTCTCTGAGTTTCCTGGCTGGTCATGAAATAATGATTCCTGGCAATGTGTCCCTGTACGTTTACCACTGTCTACTGGGTGTTAAGTGAAGTTTTCTGCTTACCATCTTGTTGCATAGTTGATAATGTAATGCTAATAGCATATTTCTTTTCTTTGTCCAGAATACCAGTTCCATAGGCTCCCGTCATATTAACCTGTCTTAGAGAGCTTAGCTGATTTTTAAGCTACTCTTTAACATATGATGCTACTTACTGCTCAGTGCAGCTTACTCCATCTTTTATATGTGCTCTGACTTATTTTCAGGGGCTCTGTTTTCTTTCCACTAGGTGTGCTGTATGCTTATTATGTCCATATTTGATATTGATACCATCAGTGAAAAGTGTGTAAGCAAGCTGGTCTGGGAGGCAGTCTTGTTCCCCATTGTATTGTTTAGATAGCTGCAGAAAAACATGTATAAGTTGTTTTTACTACGTTTCTCTATAGAACTATTTTTTAAAAATGTAGAACTGTTGCTGTTCTTTGCTATTTCCTAGTTGATTGTTTCTAGCTTCCATCCTTTATATAAATTCTTATAACATTTCCAGTGAGTTTTTCTGTACCCATCAGCATTCTTCCACTTTTTGGTTTCAGCAGCTTTACGCAAACCTGGCTCTGTTCCTGGGAGGTGAATTACCCAGAGCGGTAGCCTACAACTTTTAACTAAGGTTCATGACAAGAGTGTATTTACCTCTTGTGAGGGGGATTTGTCATGAACATCATTTCTAACTGGGGTTCAGGACCCTCCTTCCACACAGTGGAGGCTGCTAGCCTTCAAATATTCACTGCTAGGAACATACATGCAACCCTCCTGAGGAGCTCGTGATTGCTATGTCTGTTGTGTGGCATGTTATTTGGACCTTCAAAGTCTTTTGCTTTCTAGTTGGATGGGCTGCCTTTCTCAATTCATCCTGTCAGTGCTAGCTAATTGGCTGCCCCTTGTTTCCTTGTAGCTCAGATATACCATGACAGCAATTTTTTTATTCTTTTTTTTTTTCCTAGCAGTTCTTTCGCAGGCAAAAAAATCTTTATCTGCTAGATTCAGTTTCCACAAAGCATTGCAACTTCTCGTGACAGAATCTGGGCTGAACAATCTCAAGCAGACCTCTCCACAAAACCTGATGTGTTTGATACATTCTTGGCACTGAAAGTGTCTCCAGTAATCTGCCTTTTGCCTAGACAGGTGCCTCAGCCAGTGTCTCTCCTGTGTCTACTCTTCAGTATGTTGTGGTGCTCATCGGCTTATTTCTGAAACTCTTCTGATTGCATAAGCCATGTGGTTCTGGGTATAACTACCTGATGGGAGGGAACAGCTCCTGGATGTGTTGAATAGTGGTTATTGCTTGCATTTGAGTACATTTATAGTGAGGGTCACCCTACTGGCAGCAAACTAAGCATGGAAGAGGGATTACTTCCAGAGTCCCAATGTATTACTTAATTACATAGATTAATTTACTATAGCCTCAGTAGCAAAGAATTTTCACTGCGGTCAACAGCAGCATATAGGGGAAACTGATCCTGTTGCAATAGAAGAACAAATATTCTGCCATGTTACACGGGCTAAGGTGGGCTGTTTCTGCCCCATGTATTGGAGTATATCAGGGAGCTAGTTAAGGCAAAATGAACTCTGCTGCTGAAACTCTTTAGTTACAGTGAGCAGCTCTGCATGTATAAATTAGCTGCGATTGCAATTTAAAGGATGTTGCCAGTTATGGTGTGCTGGCTAAAATGTATTAGAAAGATTGAACAGAGCCTTGTGTCCTTTCAGAGTGAAATATTGGTAATCCACCTGTTTAATGAGAACAGTTACCTCAAAATGAGAGTCAAATGCAGCAATATGAATAAATCCAGCAATTTAAAAAATAAAGTCCAACTAGATGAGTAGATGGGCAGTGTTCATGATGTGTTTACTTCAATAGATTTGCAAAGCTATGTGCTGTGCAGCTGTTTGAAAATTTATGGAATTCATTTCTAAAACAAACCACTTGGATGATAGACATGGCTACGTTTTCTGTTGTGTCTGTCCCAGGGAAGCCTTTGGTTTTGTACCGCAAACTCTCTTTAATAACAGGTCTTGTGTTTAGCTTTTTGGCTTTCGAAAACAAATTATTACCATTTTGATATCCATCTAACTGTGGTGCAACCTCATGATTTAGCTTGAAGTTTATATTTGTTATTTGATATCTATTCCTTTCATAACTATGCAGCTAGGACTGTCCGTGGATTCGTACAGCTGAACTATATATTGTTAATGAAACATAATGCTCATCAACCGCATCTCTTGGTGCATTATCCAGTGTGCCTGTATGATGATACTGTTGATTTTGATTGCTTCTTGTACACAGATGTCCTTTTAGAATGTGCTTGAACTCCTGATAGATTTCCAAGTATTTCCAATTGACAGCCTCTTTAGAAATACCCATATCAGGGAATATGAGCCAGCATTACCATAATTATATTTGGTCATTCACACAGCCGTCACATTTGAATATAATGAGGAAAACTGATTGTGCTAAAGCACAAGCATTAATTGAAGCAAATGGCAAAAAGATGTTTTCACAGTGAACACATTGATATCGAAGTAGTTTCCCAGCATTTTAGTATCAAAAATATGTTGCAATCTGCCAGCTCACTTGGTAATCTTGTATAATACCAGAGAAGCTGCACATTGATACTCAGCACACTTTTTGGTTTTTTTTGTATTTTAGAAGCAATTACTTGCTGCCTTTCACAACCTTAGCAACAAGTATCAGAGCAACTGTGATTTTTGTCAAGGGAAAGTACTGTCCTGTAATTCCAGGGAGCACATGGGGACACCACTCATGATAAGTGTTTTACTTGGGCCTGGAGTATGAACCCATTTACAGCCCAGCTTAATAAGGTCTGCCTGCCCTGTAGGATTGCTGTGTAGACTATGATGTGGATTCAGACTGCTGTCGGCATTTATAAGTTAAAAGCCGAAGATGGACTTTATTTCATGGGGTTTTCACTGATTTGTTTGAAGTCCCCTAGATACACATTGAGCCATGGCATAGCAGTGTCTGAAACTCAGAATTGCAAAAAAGCAAAGCAGGGCTATAAAATCCAGATCCATTTGCACATTTCAATTCTAAATTGGTTAAAAATAAAACACTAACTAGTTACAAAGAGGAGATACTGAGAATCCATTAAGATTCTGTAAGCAACATAGCTCATATCTTATGGAAAGTCACGTGCAGTTCAATCAATCAGTGTTTCATTTTCCATTATACTGTTGGCATGACAAAGCAGGGAAGTGTTGCTGGAGTTAATACTCCCAACTCTTGTCTGTGTCTAGAAGCTGGTTCATATTGGCCATGGGAGTGTTTTAGATAGTATTTCCATCATGTTATTGCCCAGTTCTGATTCTTTGGCAGACTGCCAAATCTTATATATTTTGCTCCTACAGGTTTTTGCTTTCTCCCTTGGCTGTGCAGTTTGTCTTCTTTGGTTTTTAAGTGGAAAATACTTTGTTCGGGGGTTTTGGGGGGTTTGTTTGGGTTTTTTTTGTTTGTTTTTTTTGGTTTTTTTTTGTTTTGTTTTGTTTTGTTTTTTTGTTTTTTTGTTTTTTTTTTTTCAGAGAGCTTGAGGATATTTCTTTCTTACATTTTTCTGTATTAGTGTGTAATTTTCCTTCTTTGTGAAAGGAGGTATTGCTCGGAGAGATCTCAGGAGCTATGGCTACCATTTAAATTCTTTATTGTTGCCTTTCCTGTTGTGGGAGGTTTCAAAGGGTATTTACTGGGAGGTAGGGAAAAGAATGAAGGAAATCTGATCTTATTTGGGAGAGGGTTTCTCCATGAGGAAATAAATCGTTCTCTGTTCCAGCATCCCACCAGCTCCTAATTGACACTGTAGGTAATTACATGTCATGCTAAGGAAGCTTAATCATACTCTTCTTTGAAAAACTATTTCTAATCCCTAACATTATTAAGGTGCAACATTATTTTTCAATACAGATAGCTGTTTTTTCTCTAAGGTGACCAAATGAGCAACTTTTTATGTTTCTGTCTGCCTTGTGTAGATGTACCATGATACTATAGTGTTGTAGTGGATGAAAATTAGGTACAGTACCTCTTCTTTCCTTAAAATGTGTCCCCAGTCAGGATTTTCAAACTTCAGCTTATATGTCTTGTGTGTGATGGTTAAGAGAAAATCCAGTGGCTAAACACACAAGTAGTTAGAAAATGCCTTGAGGTATAGAATTATATTTGGATTTCCAAAAAGTTCGAATGAGTTCTCTCACTGAAAGCTTTTAGAAGATCTAAAAAGTCAAAGGATAAAAAGAAAACATGACTTGTAGATTGATAAAAGACAAAACCAAAAAAGGAATAAAGAGTTAATTTTCACTGAGCAGGGACACTTACTAGCATGTCCTAAAGAAATTTCGTCACCTACTCAGGAAAGGATAGCAGAGAGGAAGCATTTGCTGAATTTGACATTATTTGCAGGAGTAAAAATTAAACCAACTATGAAGAGGTGTACTGGGAATCTCAAAATAACAAGTGACTAAGGGATCAAATGACAAATTAAGCCCAGGGTTGATAATTGCAAAGCACTGGACTTTTGGAGAAACCAGTCCTAATCTGTACAAAATAGCTCAGCGCTGAGCTAGTGGTTCTTGCTTTGGATAATTCTGTAACTGTATCAGTCTGGTGCTCAGTGTCTTCATCTTGACTGTTAGATACAGTTCTGCCGCCTCCCCCTTTTTAGAAAGATAAATGAGGAGCCTAACAAAGCTTATTGCGTTTTTGAAGCTGGTAGACAAGGTAGACAAAAAGTCTTCATCTGGGAGGAAAGATAACTGAACTGGTGAAGTCTGCGAAACAGTAAGTAGAAAACAGACGGTGAGTAGGGAAGGATTAGTAAATGTTTCTCACAGTGGGGAGAATATTTGGAAGTGGATTTAAAACAAAAAGGAAATAGTCTTTTTCTTCAGTCCTATAATTAATCTGTGTGACTTGCTGCTCAAAAATGTTGTGAATACCAAAATTTTAGCTTGATTAAATACAGTATTATAAAGGTAGGTTCATGAAAGAAAACACTGGAAGAGGCTGTAAAATATCAAGATACAACATTTGGCTCGGGTAGTTTGAAGGGTTTGCAAGGTGAAAGATGAAATAAGCTTGCTGTGGTTTTATATTCTTCCCCTAAACAGTCACTGTCAGAGATAATGTGCTGTATGGACCTTTGGTCTGACCAAGGACAGCAGAGTCATGTCATCAGTAAAACATCAATATGTTACAGCGGTGGCTGAAAACCCCCAAACTCTACTACTGTGTACAGATTAAAATACGAATTGTAAGTGTGCTGTAGCCCTTCATATAACTGTAGAATTTGGCTAAGTAGGCCACAAGAGAAGCAGTGCTGTTCTGGATTGCCCTGACTCTTTTTGTGGCCATATTTCTTTTTTATTTTAAGGTATAAAATTATTACATCCCCTTTCTCTGAAGATCAGTGGCCTGTGAACCTGGTTACAGTTTAGGTTCCCCAGGAGACCTGGAGTTTGAAGGCCTTCGCTATAGAATGACTATACTTTTTCTGTCTTGCATCTAGAGAGTATTCTGGCTATGGAAAGCTGGATGACCTGTATTTGGCAGTCTGTACGATATGGTTAAACAGCTAATGCCCTCACTGGAGCTCCTCCGTCTCTGTTTGGAGCTGTGGTGCTCAAGCAGAGATGCTGCTGTCTATAATGGAAATGGAAAGATTGTACTTCTCCATGGAGCACATTTTAGTTTTGTGGAAATACTGCAACAAGCTTCTGCCATTGCTTAGGGTCTTTTCTTTCACAAACACTGTAGCAGATTGCAGTGCTCTGTTAGGACAGAAATATTGATTTCCCAGGAAGGCAGTGAGGTATGCAAAAGTGATGTGTTTCCATGGCCCTTGTAACTGAGCAGATGGGCTGCTGCTTCTCATACTAATTGGACTATTTCAGTCAACTGTGGCTTTATTCCCAAGTATTAATCCATCGACTTTGAGGCTGGAACTCTCGAAGAGATAGTTTACCATGACCAGGTGGTCTATGCAAGCATGGCTATTGAGGTGTTGAGTGGATTTTTTGTTTGTACATATCTTCCTGTTTTGACATCCAGTAGCCTCAAAGACTCCAGCTGGAGTCCAAAACTGCAACTCATCCTGATCATCTTGCAGATGTCCTAGACAGATGGAGGTGTCATGGAAGTGCTTTTGAAGCACTCCTTCGTATCAAACTACCATCATTTCTACCTTTTCAATGTTACGTTGCAGTAGCTGGGCTCCTGCCAGCACAGCCAGCCAGAGAGGGAGAGCCAGGAGAGAGCATAGGCTGCAATGGAGAGAGAACAAACACCCAAGTTTTGGCAAATGCTTTCTGTTTGCCTGGAAGTCTGCTATCATGCCCCTCCCACCCCATAACGAAACAAATATTCCAATTTTGTAGAAAAAATTATTAAAAGACAAGTAAGTTTAAGCCATTGACCAGGTATTGCTGCATATCAAACCATCTCTGTTAGACACTGATCTATCTTGG
This sequence comes from Amazona ochrocephala, assembly GCA_039720435.1. Classification (NCBI taxonomy): domain Eukaryota; kingdom Metazoa; phylum Chordata; class Aves; order Psittaciformes; family Psittacidae; genus Amazona; species Amazona ochrocephala. Next base: position 49,125,722 of record CM077881.1, on the reverse strand, counting down.
AAGGAGTATGAAGAATTCTATTACATTGTATACAGAAATACCTGAACTCTAATAAGAGCTTAGCTAATAGGCAAGGGGCTGCTCATCTACCTCTGCTTTAAAACACATCATCTGTAATGCCTTCTGATATGTAGTGATTTCCATGCCATCAGTCTGTTAAATTTCATAAATAGTCTGAAGTACTTTGGGAATTTTTCCAAATCTGTTTTTAGCACAAAAAATACCATCCAACCTGTTGAAAACTACTTTTTTTTTTTTTTTTTCTAGGATCAAATATTTCTTTAAGAGTTCACAGGGGACAAAGCTTCTGACATGGAATTTAAGGGCAATATGAGAGTTGGATGCAGATGACCTTTCCCTATGCTCCTTAAGAATAGAGGAGTTAGTTGGTGTGAGAGCATCCTCCAAGGAAGCAGAGGATTGAAATCTGTCATCTGAATTAGTCAGAAGAATGTCCTTGGTCCTTGTTTCCCACATCCCAGCTACTGCCCTAGGTATTATATATTATTCTTTGTTGTTGTGGCTTTTGCACAGTCACTGAAATCTTAATGGAGAAAGCAAATGAGATAGTTGTGTGCTAGTGGAGACACAGGAAAGTGGGAGAGTCCCCTGTTAATACCTAGCTACTAATAAAGTTTAGGACTGCACTAGCAGAAGGTGACTGATACCTGCTCTTGGATAAACAGTTATTTCAGTAATAGGGCATCACATAAATGCAGAATAGAGAAATGGTGATGCTAGGACTTGAACTGCCACCTCCTTTACTGTGCGAACAAGACTGCTGCGTTTATACATATACTTCTTCATCTTATTGTCATCTGGGGTGAGAATTTTTAAAAACTTACTTACTCTTTACAGGACAGGAAAAAAGCTGTATCAGTTGTTCTGCCTCATGCTTTAAGTTGCAGTTATATTCCAGTGAAGAAATTACATCATCAACCTATGTTTAAAATTCTGGTTCTACCTTGTATTGAATGTGACTATTATAATATCCTTTCTTTCCTCTCTCACAGGCAGCAGGAGCTTTTTACATTCCATTTCACTACAGCATCCTGGAGAAAGCTGACCTCCTGACCTTATTTAAACTATGTTGGTCAGTAATACTGTAGTCATTTTGCTGTTAGACGAAATGAGCAGCAAGCCGCATACATAGTCCATATCCTTATGGAAAAATTAGGATTGTGCCATATCTATGCATAGTCCTGGCAATTTCTGCCAATCAGTGTGCAGTGACAGGACCTTTTTAGGAAACTATTTTATACATTCCCAGAAGATATTGCAACCATAAGAATCTGATGAGGAATTCTAATCAAACTGCCTGCAATGTGGGTGACTTCAGACAGCATCCTACCTGTTAGACCCCTGGTAATTTGTCACCAAAGGAAGTTGTGCAAACACAACACTACCAGCAGTGCTGGAACAATTGCAGTAGATTTTTTGACCAGAATTGCGTGTTTATCTTTCATCAGTCATTAAGTTCCATTAATGTAAATGAGCTTACATCTCATTACAAATAGATGAATGAAATATAGAATATTGAATAAAATGTTGCTCTCAGAGAAAGAAATTAATGGACTTATAGCTTGCAGGAATGCAATGAACTTTCCTTGTCCTGATACAGTTTCTTTCTTTTCGATCATTGGAGGAAGGCTGGATACTCCAGCAGACAATGCAATTTTGTTTCAAATGTGTAGTAGTGATGATCATAAACAGGGATGTTGCCTCATGGTTACAACAGGATCAGTTTTTTCTGTACTTCCAACATTCCAAATATGCCTGAGAAGCTTTTTATTTTTTATTTTTCTCCAAAATCAGGAAAAGTAAATATGCTACCCCTCTTTGCTAGTTTCCCTTTCTCCTCGTTTCTGTTTCCTAGTCTTCATTGCAATTTGAATTGTTTTTCTGCCTAGACAGAAAAATTAGAGTTTTTGTCTAGACAGGAGATCTTTACTCTTTCTGAAGACGGTTATTTAAAGCACAGTGCTAGAACAACATTTATCAGTGTTATTTGTACTGCACACCCTGTCTAGGCACAATCAAAACTCTTGTTCCTCACCCTTCACTAAGAACCAGAGTAAAATATGGTCCCTAACCATGAGTGCTTACAGTCTGATTTAAAATGTTGTTCACAGTAATGTTGTAGAATGCATCTTTCTCTCTACAGCCTTAGGCTGCTGCCACTGTGCATAGACATGTTTTCGAAGGCTCCTGATTTAAATTCTCCCCAGTGCCTGCAAGCTGAGAACTGTGGCTTGGATGCACGGAAAACCACTTTGATACAGTGAGTGGCACTGATTCTTATCACTGTCTCATGGTAACTCATGCAAATACTTAAAACACAACCACAAACATTGCAAAATTATGTTCATAGAATCATAGAATAGTTAGGGTTGGAAAGGACCTTAAGATCATCTAGTTCCAACCACCCTGCCATGGGCAGGGACAAATTCTGTGACTGGCTTATAAAATAGGTCTATTTTTTTGGAACATCTTCATTATATGGATGATTTTGTTTCAAGGAAGCTATGTAAGATGGATGGATATAGTCAGATGAGAGCCTGTTGAATTTTATAGTGTTGAATTTTTCTGCTTACTTGAAAACAAACTGCTCTTAATTATTGTTTTCTTAATGAGGGTAATGCAAGCAAAGTGGTTTTAGATATACAGCATATCAAAGCAGCTGTTGAGAAAGCTCTGATGTGTAATAGCATGAGAAGACAGGATGGCAAACAAAGCCGTTAGTTTTTCAACAGCATGAAAATTATTGTGGAGATAAGGGGAAAGAAGTGGAGAGGGGTGTTGGGAAACAGTGAATTGCAGTATCACTGTAAAGAATAGAAAGGTGTGCTTTCAGAGGAAAAATGCTAAGCAGCTAGGAGAACTGAACATCTGAGGAATATTCTTCAAGGCAGATATTATCAGAAAGAGTTGCAGCATTTAGTTAATGGGGAAAAGCCGGCTATATTGGCACGTAATGAGGCTTGCTTGTAAGCTACACTATGGGTTGTTTTACGTGCTGTGCAACTTACTGAAGTCACTAGAATTTCGTAGGATGTAAATTAGATCAAATACCATCTCCTGATCTTACTGAGACACGTTAGTTGGGCTAGAGATTTTAAGGCTTTTACCGTACTTGGTGAGAACAACAATAGGAAAAAGGGGGCTGATAGCCTGAAGTGGAGATAGAGATGATTTGAAGGTGCAAAGTGATGCTGAGTTAGTAGGATAGAAATACTACAGTACAAAAACCTCAGTGTTGAGACCCTTTTCCAGTGGCTGGAGGAAGGCGAATGAGGCATTCCTAAAGTCAAGACTCATTAGAGTAGTAGCCAGAAACATAAGATAAGATTACAATTTGCTGATGGTTATTTGGAGTAATAAAGTGTCTACTGATAAACCAGAAAATATTTTAGCATTTTTTTAATAGGTGTGTGCTGAAGACAAGTAGAAGGTTTAACACATTTAGGCCAAAACATCACCTCTTGTAGATTTAATTCAGATCAACAAATGTCACTGCTTCCAAGTTAGTTGTGCAGATTTATGCCAGTGCAGGTTTGGGACTTGGCCTTTTCTCTGTATGTTTTCCTCAAATAAACAGAATGTAGTTAGAAAGCAGACATGAAAGGTAAATCCGAAAAACAGATCAAAATATTAATGCCCTTGTAAGAATGATTTCTATTTTGCCTCTCAGAGAAATCTTGGAGAAAAATGTAGCAAATTACAAAAGTAAAGTAATTACTATAGTAATAAAAAACAACCACCCCAAAACCTGGACTTAGATACCTATTGAAAATCAAAGGTGTTCTGGAGCTGTATCTGAAGCAGTGAAAACTACTATGTAAACATAAGCATAAATCTTAAGGCCAGTATAGGATGACGGTTTAGTCAATAGGAGGTGAAAAACCAAAATGCAAGTGCTGTGAACATCACAGTGAGGCAAAATTATAATATACATTTATCTAGCACTTAACATTTCTCAATTGTATGACCATTAAATAATGTGGAAAGTTGCATTGATCTTAGATGCATAGAAAGAAATAAAGGACATGACATATTTCTTGAAACTCAGTAGCTATGAGCAAGCTGATGTTAGGCTGGAGGCCAACATTAGAGAGACTCTGTGACTAAGGAATTATGGGTAACTTAAAATAAGTAGGAGGGAATGAGTGCTTTCTATCTGGATTTAATAAAAGATTTACATAGAGGTTAGATTAAGCAGCCCTTGGAAAACAAAGTAATTGGTCTTTGAAGCTGAAATGGTATAAACTGGAGTGTTTAAGAGAACAAATTGGCAAACAATAGATTATGTCTTTCTGAAGGAAAAACTAAACTGTGATATTAAAAAGTGTTCTAAGGAAATACACTGGTAAAGAGCAACCGTCATTCTAAGATGCTCTGTATATGTTTGCATACCAGCTCCTTCCTGCCAGGGACCCTGATGACAGCCCCAGCACCCTCCTGCCCTGTGACAGCGTGGGAGAGCTGTGCACCACAGGGCAGGCTTGCCAGACAAAGCACAGGGCAGGCAGAGGTGGGTCAAAGCTTAGGCTTATCCTCAGCGATTACAGAAGAGCAGCTGAAAGCCATGGGTCAGAAAGGCCACCTTCTGCAGACCATATTGTGCCTTATGTGCTCACATACTGACTTGATTGTGGGAAAAAAAAAATGTCTGAAAAAACGGTGACTGTCTGTCCAGGTAATTAGAGATGTGACTGATCTCCATAGGGCTAATTCTTTCTATAAAGTTAAAAGTATGTCTAGAGGGTTTCCTGCATATACTCACAAAGCTCATTCACTCTCAAGCTTAAGTAATAAATCAGGGTAAAATCATAGGATTTGACAGCTCTTAGGTGCAACTTACTTTCTGACATTGCCTGTTGATCACTACAGGAACAGGGACTAAGCAGGCAGCACGCATGACCCAAGCTCTTAGAAAAGGAGTTTGGGGGTAAATTTGTCTGTTCATGTTAGACAAATTTATTTTTGTAGTTGCCATATGTGAGGGCTTTTCATAATTGACATCTGCGAAACGACAGGCAATTCAGGCCAAAATGTGCACAGTTGCAAATATTAGAAAATACGGCCATTATAAAAAGTTGTAAGAACTTTATGCAAATGTTCCATCTGCAATGGAAGGGCCAGATTCTAATATCACGCATGATGCACAGTAACAGATTTTTCTTAGGTATGCTGGGATGCCCACACTGCATCTGAGATTAGAATCAGTCTCAGAAATGGATTATTGGGCTATGAAAGAGACAATGATGAGGAAAATAAGATTTTACTGAGCTTTTCTTTCTCACTCCTTCTACTTGAATTTTGGCTTTCAGCATAGTTTTTGATCTTTGTGATTTATTAGAAAAATGGGCAATAAAAATAGTGACAAAATGTAAAAAATCTTTGTCCTCCTTAAGAAATCCACATCATCAAATTAGGACAAAGAAGTGAACTCTATGCCCAGTTGCTCAGAGCAACTAGCAAATTATGTCTGTGTGAAACATTACCTGAAGCAAACAGCAGAGACTCCATTACCAGGGGGATTCCCCAGATTCTGTTTGTAGCAGTATAGTCCTGGTGTCATGGTGGTTGCATGCAGGTTAATGTACTCTGCAAATCTTACAATTAGCAGCAGTATCTTAATTTATTTAAATCCCAGACTTTATTCTCTTTATTTTCCCCTATATCCACATACTGTCATTATTTCTTGTCTTTTAGGGGAGGAGGTAAATAAGGTTTGGATACCAGCCATAATTATTCGGGGAAGATCACCTTGTGGCATTGATTTATATGCATAATCTTGCCCTGCAGCAGCTTGGCTGCTACACAAGGCTAGAAAGGCAAAGGCTAGAGACCTTCTCTCCTTAAACGATGTATTTATGGCCCCTGTCTGCTGTCTTCAATTCACAGTGACCCAAGTTTAGTGAAAGAAGTTGGTATGGCTATCCCATTCTCACCTCCAGAGCAACCCAGCACTCGCCACGTAACAAACACCCCTTGGATATGGGAAATTTGATTTTCTAATGTCATGGAAAGATCAGTGGTGCAGTGAACCCAGCTCCCACGCACTGCTGGGGGCAGTGCTGAAGAAGTCCTGGCATTAGAAAGCCCCTTGTAACTTTAGACTTCTTCAGTATCAAATAGAGTTGCAGCAGGGTTTCCATGGTTTTGGATTAAGAGAAGTTTCTTGGAATGCTATTTCGAGTGCAAAGGTTTTGAAGTACAGAGTGTTACTGATGAGTTCCATAGAAATCGCAGTATCGACTGGTTTTGAAAATGAGGTCCCTTGTCTAAACGTCCAGGTAGGAAGAAGCAAACACTTCAAAGTGAAGCGTTTTGTTAGATCATTATTGTATACCCATTTAGCATTCAACACACAGGATTCTTATTTTATTGCAAACAAACGGCTACTTACTGTAGACGAAATTCCCACAGCAGATTCAATATTTTTAGCAAAGGCTAAAACCACAAAAATGGTCACTGCAAATGTTTTTCTAAGCTACAGCTTCTCAGTTGTTTCTGAGAATAATACCCTTATGTAAGTGATGCTTCTGAGACCAACTGAGAGAAACTTTACATCTCTATAACTCACAATGGAAGTGTTGAAATTTCCTTGGCAAAATGCTTTTGTCTTCTGGAAAATGCGAAAAATATGCCACTGTGTAAGGACAGAAAACTTCTGCAGGAAATTTTCGTTAAGACTGGCTGTGCATATTAAGTTAACACCTGAAAGTCCACATCATTTTAAGATGTTATCTTTGATCAGGATTTTGCTTTTCAAATATTGTTTTAACTAGCCATCTATCTTCAAATGTTCTGAAAATAGAAGAATTTCATTCATCTTTCATAAATGCTAGCTGGATGCTGTAGAATCAGCTACTTTTTAAGGCCTATGTATTTAAGATATTCCTTTTCAAAAAGGTTTGAATATAAAAATTATATATCTGCTCTTTATATAATACTATTAATTCCAAAATGTCTTTTTCTTTTGAATCTATAGTAGTTTTTATTAGAAATATCATGGAATGTATGTGTGGTTGCAGATTTTTAAGCTGCAATATCAAATAAGTTATACAGGTTACTGCATCGAATGAAACGTGAATACTGTGCATCATGAAAAAGAATGTGTCACATCTCACTGCCTCCTTTCCAGTTGCGTCCTGGTTACATACAGGGACGCTAAGGCCTGTATTAAATCTGAGACTTAACAGCGAATTAACATACTGCCTTGTAAGAAATGCTGAGCACACAAAGGGGTCAGTCCTTACTGACAGATTTGTTTCGTTCTCTGGCAGTTTCAAATTAGCTGAAAGCTTATTGGCGTTAAGTCTCTAGTTCAAAATCTTTTATTATCTAGGCAGTTTTAGGAAGGTTTTGAAAGTGTATTATATTGTTGCTGATACAGCAAATTATTAGAATGGAATGGAAGATTTTGTTTGTATGATATTCTGCACAATAATTGGACTTTGGTGGTGAACATGAGGATCTCTGTCTCTTCTTTGCTTTTTTTATGACCCCTCTGACCCTTATGTTATCTGCAGGTACACAAATCTCCATGTATACAGGATAAATAAATTCCTTCATTGTCATAAGAGAAAGCAAGAAAAGGTGATTGAAAGATACTCTGTCATTAATTGTGGTCCCCTGCTTCATTATGACAACATCATGCAGTCACTTTTATGGAACTTATTATACATGACTCTAAATTTCTTGTTCCACCTCTCACTTGATAACATGCCCCAGGAATGTGATGGTGGAATAGCTAAAACCATTTTTCTTTATACAGCCTTAATACATGCGTGATCAGTTCACACAAGTTTGTCCTTGGAATTATTCGTTCTCTGGTCCTGAAAAAGCAGTGCTTCTCCCTCCCTCGTGCTTATTGCAGTGTATTTATGGGCAGCAATATTTTCCTCTCCTAACTTTGTAAGTCTTGTAAAACTCGCAATCTGCAATAGCTGTACTCCACTGTTACCACTGTCTTCCTCTTCCCCAGCTGTTTTCCACTGCCCATTAATGCTTAAATCTATTTACGTTGAATGTGAGGACCAGAACTCTACATATTCTTACAGAATGTAGTTGGCAATCTCAATTTTGGGCCTTCTCAACTGCTAGTTTTCATTTCTTCACCCTCCTCCATCGCCCGAGTTAATACAAGATTGACTTGACTTTGTTTGTGTTCTATTAATGTATTATTTTGCTGCATATATTTTAGCCAAAATAAGGGCAAACTTTTTAAGAAAAGATTGTCTGTATTTAGTCAAAATTCTCATAGAAAACTAGTATTCAACATAAATTTTACATAAAACATGTTTTTATTTTTCAAGTTTTCATTAACTCAAATGGCAAAATTACTAATTTCACATCAGTATTAATTTCTCTTACATAGCAGATGTGCATGTGTTTTCTAAAAAATAAGGCAATACATGAAAAGAACCAAAACAACGTAACTTCATCAGAAGTTTCAGCAATTTTGAAAGACATCTGTGGTGGGGTTTTTCCTATTTTTAATTCTTTTCTTCTTTTCTACTTTATTTTGTGTGTGTTTCATTGGTGTTGATGAGTGCAGAGCATAGCTTGGCTTAGTGTAGTGCATGGTAGTAGCTGCATTGCTGCGTAAAGTAGTAGAAGATAGTTGAGGTCTTCTCTAGACTGAAGAGAATGCTGAGGTGTAAAGATCTGCACATTGCTGTTGTGCAGTGAAACTCTCAAGTGGTCTATTGTCCATTTCTGTCTTGGTCTGAAAGTGTCTACCTGACACAGTGCTATCCACCACATAGAAAATAGACTTGAATGAGAGGCAAATTAAATATGTTTTATTTCACTAGAAGATGTGTTGAATCATGCAAATGTTATTCTTTTGCCTGAGTAACTCCTCTAAAATTTCATAAGTTCCTGTGGAAGTGATTTTACTTCAGAGCTGTAGAAGGTGTTCTGGGGCCCTGTTCTAATGTGCACCCATTTCTGCTTTCATATTGGAGCCACTTCAGAGAAACTTAAATGAAACTAAATCATGAGCTTCCTCTGAGGTGAGAACAAAGTAAGTTTTCTTTTAATGTTGGTTTTGTGCCAAATGTTGTACACCAAATTTATGGTATAAAATCCAGGGGAAATCGGGAAGTAAAATGTTGATGTTAGATGCTACTTAAGTTTACCAAGGGTAGAAAACCTTTATGTGGGAAAATATTTGCATGGGATTTTTGTGTCTGACAGTGAAGCAAGCATCCATGCCTTTTCTCTCTGGCAAATTTGCTTGTTGCAAAATTAAGTGTATGTGTAATTTAGTGGGCTACAGCTGGAGTTCTATTACTCATTCCAAAACAGGCAATAGCTTTAGCTGAGTCAGAATTTCATCTTTATTTTCACCTCACTAATCTCACATTTTTATGTGGTCATCCAATTTCAAGCTAGGATCACAGCTTAACAGTAAGGAAGACTCCTTACCCCTATCATTGTCCCCTCGATGGGGACTTGCAGTGCTTAGACAGCTTCAAGCAGATCTTCCTGTGCCATGTAGAAAAATGGATAGTTACTGAAGCAGCCCAAAGGTAAGGCCTTCCATGCGCCATTAAAGATAGAAAGTGCTTTTCTGTGGTGGTATTGTGGCTACATGATTCTCCTATAAATTTGCAAATGCTCTCCTTCAGCATTTCTCTACTTTCCTGTGCCATTCAACCTTGGTATGTTGTGGAAAATAACTGATACCTACTTTTGCCTTTACAAGGCTGGAGCCACACTTCCTCTTAGGGGTGACTCAAGCTGAAAATGATCAAGCTCCCTCTGGCAGTAGCCTCCAAGAAGCAGCAATTAAGTAATCCTTAAGTAATGGCTTTGCCATTGCAAGAAGTTTTGAAGCCAGAGTGACAACTTTTGTAGCTGATAGGGGAACAAGGACTGGAGCAGTCACTACTTCACTCACCTCATCCGGTCACCAGCAGCGGGATATTTTCCAGGGCTAAGTTCCTCTTCTGTTCCACCTGCTCCCCTCTGGGTCCCTGATTTGCCTCTTAGCTTCAGAGCAGCTGCACATGGTTTTCTCTGCACCAGTGGGAGGCATCCTGCTGGCTCTCGGTCCTCTCTCAGCACTGGGGCCCATACAGCAGCAGCCGTAAGTGCTCAGTTTCAGCCTCTTTAGTCATGTGTGGTGCTCTCCTGATATGTGGAAACATTCCTTATTAGGTCTTGTAGCTTGATGCTGAAGCACGTTCACGGCAGATGGAATCTGTAGGGACTTTGGATAATAAATTTCTAAAAAAAAAAAAATAAAAAATTGGTATGTGGCCTGCCATGTTTCAAGCTTGTTTTTCCCCTAGATTACAGTGATATTTGAGTGTCACGTGATTATATCAATAATTACAGCAGTTGTATTCTTTAAAAAAATAATTGTTTTCTTGATTTTATACTTGAAACTGACTAAAACTTTTTTTAAATCTCCCATGAAATTCAGGTAAGGGATGTACTTGTGGTAATAAATAGCTAGGTATGAGAGTTCGTAACAGGAAGCATTACACCAGACTTATCCAGGGAAGGAAGTACTCTTTCACTTTAAAAGAAAAAATGAAATAGCACAAAGTGAATCTTGAGGACATTAAATCATTAGTCATGAAAAAAAGCCTATAGAAATCAAAATTCTATGGATTGGCAACACAGTGAAGTGCATAGTCATATCTGTAAAAAAAATTATTCCAGGCCAACACAAATTTATGGAAGACATCTGCTCCCCTAATTAACATACTGAGTACTTATCATCTTTGCTTGTTCAAAATGCCAGACTGTTTCATTACAACAGGAGGTATTGTGGTGAAGAAAAGTTCAGCCAGGACTAAAAAGTACCTATCGCTCTTGATTCTTTTAGAAACAAAACATTAAATGCAATTTTTTTTATTTTTTTTTTTTTTGCATTTCATTGTATCAATACAAAATTGTAGGTACTAGTAGTCATATATCATTAAACCTCTGCCAAAACACAAAGGACAAATCTGCCACAAAGTTTTCCTCTAATAATAAAATTTCAAGCTCTTTCCTAATTGTAAATATCCAAAAAGTATCTGTTAACCCCTCCAGTTCCTCTTTTAATGGGGTATTTTGAAAATGTTCTGTTTCATCCTGACAATGTTTGGGTTTTTTTACACTGCCTGCAAGATACAAATTCCAGAGCTCAGTCTGTTAATCAGCACTATCTGTTAACCATGAAATAATGCCCTGGTTATCTGTGATTGCTGATAAACACCTTGTCTTGGAGAATTATTATTAATAGCAGGTTCAACTAATGTTTGTGGCAGCCACAGCAAGAGTATAGCTGGCTCAATCCCTCTTTTTCTTGCATTTTCATATTATTCTTTGTAATTGTCTTAAACCCTAGGCTCTGGCTTTTCAGCATTTCAGCTGTTTTCTGTGTTAATTTTAATGTTACAAAATGTCCAGTACTTTTGGCTGAACTCGAAAGCAACTTTGTTAAACAGAGATGTAGCGCTCTACCCTTAAGGGCTGCGCACCACTTTCTCACTTAAAACAATGAGGAATAAAACAACGGCTACAAAAAGAAGAAAATTTTTGCTCTGCTGAACCCAAGCTTCTGCCAGTGTGCTCACCAAAACCTCACCATGGACAAAGTGGGCTCAGCCAGGGAGTTGTTAAGATCTATATCATCTCCACTGATGACACATTTTATTCCTGTAGGCAAATCATTTAACTGTCTCCAAATCAAATTCTCCTTTGTTGCAAATCCATAAAGCTTGTGGATTTCACTGTACATGTTCCATCTGAGGATTTTATCCAGGTTCTTTATCTGGAATATGTCAAGCTGGTGAATGGACTCAGCATTACCCCTATAATATTAAACGTTCATAAGATATTTTGGACTTTAAAAATTAAAGGTAGTTACCAGGCTGATACAAAATGATTCTTTGACTCCCACGCTACTGCTTTTAAGAATAACACCAATTTAATTTTGAGTAGGGATATGTCAAGCTGACCCTAAATGAGTGCAAATGAATATGCAAAAATATTTTGTTACCAGGAAGCACAAAGGTAAGTTCTGCCATTGTTTAACAGAAAAACAGGGTTGTGCTACATTTCTCACTGCTTCCTTTCATAGGTCTGTCAGTCAGGAACATTTTAGAAACTTTTCATATTCTAGATTCAGTCATTTTTTTTCTTTCTCTTTAGGCTTGCAAGATTTTAGACTACTTTCCTTAAAAAAAGCCCAAACTCTTCAAAGTGAAATATTGTTAGATTCAGTCACATCAAGAAAATTTATACAAAATAGCTGCTCTTGTTATTATAACTTCTTTCAGCAGAACTTTCAGAACTTTCTTGACCTTCTTCAATAATTTTGCTTGTTGTGGATTACGTTGTTTTAAAGTAGTGTTCTGTCAGCCAGGGGAAGGACTACAAAAAAACTGTCAGTAAAAGAGGGGTGGGCTGTGGTTCTCAGGTGTTACGTTGGTGTTGCATATACAAAATTACTTTTGCTAGAGCTGTGGGTGACACCATATGACTCTGAATGTTCTTGAACTATTGCTGTTGTGGTAATTAATTAGGCTAGATACAAGGCTATTCCAGGGTGAGAGAAATTTATTTGATTGCTTTTCCCAAAAGTTACTGCTTTTGGAAGTAGAGCTTGGGGTATGGTAGAGCCAGAAGATTGCTTTATTCTTTGATGACAGTATCAGGTTTTTTTAAAGTCACATCCAGGCATAAAAAAAATGCCTTGTGATCCATGTATTACTTTAGTTTTTGGACAGTGTAACTGATGGTGGAAGCGCATTGCTAGGATTCCCTTTCTAACTTACAGACATGGATATATGAGGAATCCTCCTCATATGGGATTCAAATACAGTATTTCAGTTGTAGCTTCTGTCAGCGTTAGGTCCAACATTAGCCTGCTCAGATTTTGCTTTGAAGTAGAACAGGCAGTCATTAACAGTAAAGAATTAATTAACAGTAAAGAATTAACAGTAAAGAATTTTATGTGCAGCTGCATGGAAGCTTTAAGGGAGTTGATTGGCTGATCAGACTCACCTCTGTCTGCTGTAGCTACTTCTGTTGGAGGAAGTGAAGGTTTGTGGGTCATATGCTGTAGCTCTGCAATGGAGAAGGGCTTTTGAAGGCAGGGAGGCTTGCCTTTCAGGGAGAACAAGATTTGTAACTGGAGGAGGCCCTGAGTTCAGGGAAACAAATTGTGTATATTTTGACATAATTCAGGGGAGTTTTCTCAAATTTTTTGGGAATGAAGGCACTGATTCCAGCCCAAAAGAGATGGTGGTAAGATGGCTGCACACTCTTGAGATACAAGCAACACCTTAAAGAGGTGCAACTCCTAGCAAGTTGCAATACCTGGATTTGAGTATAATTCCAGGAGGAAAAAGATTGTGATTCTTTAATGGATGATAGACAGTTCACTGAAAAAGTCAGATAGGAAATAATAGTATGTTGCAGGGACGGGGAGGGGGGAATAAATGAGGGTGTATACTGTGTAGATCTTGGTTAAAGTGCTTCCACTGCACGAACTGAAAATTGAAGTGGTGATTAACTTAATTAGTAAAATGTGTCATTTATATTTTCATACATTGCTTGCTTGCTCCCAACATAGAATCATAGAATGGTTGGGGTTGGAGAGGACCTTAAGATCATCTAGTTCCAATCCCCCTGCCATGGACAAGGATGCCTCACACTAGACCATGTAACCCAAGGCTCTGTCCAACCTGACTTTGAACACTGCCAGGGATGGAGCATTCAGCACTTCTCTGGGCAGCCCATTCCAGTGCCTCACAGTAAAGAACTTCTTCCTTATATCTAACCTGAACTTCCTCTGTATAAGTTTAAACCCTTTACCCCTTGTCCTATCGCCACAGTCCCTCATGAAGAGTCCCTCTCGATTGAGGGGCGGAACTTCTTATTTTGAGACCTCTGATTATAATGTTACATATTTTCTTACTGATGTCAAAAGGATTGGATCAGTTCTTTGCTGGCCATGTAGCAATATAATCTTTACAAGCTATTGGGGAGTTCTTGTTCTGTTGCATAAGGGTTTTTTGATGAAAAAAAAAAAAAAAAAACAAACATGTTTTAAGGAGGCATGCTTCTGCCACTGCCTTGAAGAACATTTAAAAGTACCAGGGAATTGATAGGTTAAATATTGCAGTGCTAAAAGCTTCTCGCTGTTACTGTTTAAACTGTTACTTGTAACTTAAAAGAGCCAAAGGTTAAAGTCGCACAATCTAATACTGCTATGATTGATGTGCTTGAGTCTCAACTGAAGCTCTGCTGCTTCAGTAACTACAGAGGTATTTCTTAGACTAAAAATACTGTGTTGAACATCAGGAAGTCAAGTTATATCAGCTTAATATTAAATTAATGTTCTTTCATATACATCATTATCTCCTTCCATAAGCTGTGCAGATGTTCATGAAATCTGCACCCAGTTTTTGCCCTATCTTTAGCAGACATTTTTATCAAAAACCCCACAATGTCTACCTTAGAATTTCTTACATGTACTTGTTAGTCAATGTATACCATCCTTTATGTATGTATTCCAGCAGTGTCATGTACATGGTCTAACAATTACCTGCATTTAATGCTCCTTTATGACCCTTGTGCATGTAAGGAGCAATAAAAACGCACTTGTACATGTCATGGTCAACCTTAATCTTTCATGACGGAAAGAAGCTGAGCATGTAAGATAGAAAATAGTGCAATAACTGTTTCTTATTCTGGAAAATACTGTTGAGGTTGGTTGTATATGCTGGAAATATCATTAGATAGTGCTCTGTAGAGGACTGTCTTCAGCCACATCATCAGAGGTATTGACGTTCTTCCATCACTGGAGGATGTGCACATTCTTAGACTTGGTAGCAGCCCTACTGGGGTTAGAAAAGTGATGGCATCATAGAACTGATAGCATTTCAGAAATGACTATTTGTGAGATCTTTAAAAATATATTTTACTGCATTTCTTAAGTCTACAAATATTTCTTAGTACTCTCTCACCTACTGTAATTGCTTAATTGCACTGAAGTTGTTGCAAGTTTGGCAAGTTTTAAGTTTAGCATCAGCCTGGTTCCCAAGAGTGAGCAAGCGCCTTAATATTGTTGAAACCTGGGCATTTCAATGCAACCTGTGAGGAAGGATAATAACTAGTGTGAATAAGGATGGTGGAATTTGGCCCTAAATGAATGCCTGCGGTAGCCTTGAGGGTTTGTGTTTATTGCCAGCCTAAGCTATTGCTTCTGAGGGCTGGCTTTGTATATTGATTACAAGGATTTGTTTTAAACAGATCTCCTCTGATTGATAGCCATTGTAAATTACTGCTTTAACTTTTAATTATTGTCTGGGCAGCTGGTTTTCTGAATTATATTCAGTGTCACAAGGTTGGTTTTGTAGGTTTAAATACAGGCTGTTAAATACAAGGTGTCTCAGGTTCACCTGATCTAAGAAATAAGAAATCTGAGAGGATGTAAGATAACTTAGCTGATGTTTTAGTGAAAGGATGTTAGAGAGAGGCTAGAATAAGTGAATGAAATAATTCTAGTAATGTATGGACTGATACATTGACTTCAGATAATGAACCACATTGTTTTCTCTTCTGAGAAGACAGATTTTTGCAGGCAAAGAAAGGGAATGCTGTAGTGCTTTTACTCGGTAATATTTATTTTTTTCAATTAGTATGAATTTTGAGTATATAAATTTGCATATTAAAAAAGTGAAAAAGGTTAGGGTTTATTTTTTTTTGCTTAATAAATCCTTTAAATGCTCCTTGCTTATTACAAGGTAACACTGTATCTAGCATTTAAATGTTAGCTCCCCATAGAAGATGGGGAGGGCTTGGTGTCTAACACAGACATGAAAGTGTATGTCTACTGATACAGTATACTTTTTCCCCCCCCTTTCTCTTTGCTTTTTAAAAATTGAATTAGGCTCAGGTAATAGAAACAAAGTACAAAATTTAACATAAGAGAAACATTACTTCTGTGGATAAAATAGAGGATTATGATTTATAGCTTTTAGCATACTGCAATAGAATCTTGAAACAATCTGTATTTTGAGAGTTATGTGAGATAATACTACAAACATTCTGGGATCACACACTTTGTGGCGATCTAGTGAACACAAATGGTCATTGCAGGTAAAATCAGACTGAATGCGATGAACGAGATTGTGTATTTGATACACTTTATATTCAAAAGCTTTGTGCACACTCTTGCATACAAAACTTTGTTATGGGCAAATAGGGAACATACATTACATACGCAGCAACTAATTTATTGTTAATCTAATAAAAGAAGAGTTACTAATGCAGGTCTACTTATTACAGAAAACAAAAAAAATAATTTAATGCAATTTCAGGAAAATAAACTAATCATGAAACAGTCGCAACTGTTGCATGCTCCTTTGTAGGCATTCTCTTCTCTTTAGTGTGTTATGCTTGCCCTTCCACATGCAGCTTTTCATTAAGAGGAGAATTTTGACTTTGAGAGTTTCACCTACCTTGCTCCTGGACCCACAGAGTTAACTAATCAGGGGTATTTGCTTCTTCTTTCTTTGTGGGTTCCCAATTTCACTTATGCACAATTCCTTATATATGTAATTGTGCTCTTTGTTCACATTATTATCTATAAGCCAGTTCGATGGTCTCCTTCCTTCTGTGACAGTAATTAACTAGCTTTCCAGTATCTGCAGGAGGCCTACAAGGATGCCAGAAGGGGACTCTTCATCAGGGGCCGTAGTGATAGGACAAGGGGTAACAGTTTCAAGCTTAAACAGGGAAAGTTCAGGTGAGATAGAAGGAAGTAATTCTTTATTGTGAGAGTGGTGAGGCACTGAAACAGGTTGCCCAGAGAAGTGGTAAATGCTCCATCCCTGTCCCTGGCAGTGCTCAAGGCCAGGCTGGACAGGGCCCTGTGTGACATGGTCTAGTAGGAGGAGTCCCTGCCCATGGCAGTGGGGTTGGAACTAGATGATCTTAAGGTCTTGTCCAACCCTAACTATTCTATGATTCTATGGCTCTGTGATATCCCTGGTGCTTCTAGTATCATCCTCTGCCTTTATTTGCAGGCCACTACCACCATCTCATGACTGACAGTAATTTTGAGAGCAATTTTGGATACCTTATGAGTGATCTGGGGATACTTAATCATAGCTTGATGTTAAATTTAGGGAATGGCCATAGCATTTAGCATATGTTTCTTTCTTGTTCAGTTTGATACTGGTCCTGCCTTCTAGAGGCTATTGAATTTCTGAATCTTTCTCTACTGATGAATCTTACTCTCCAAACCCAGCCAAAACAATAAATCTAAAATTAATGGTATAATACCTCAATCAAATAGTGCAGAACAGCTGCAAAACTCCATTATAATTGGTCCTGGTGATTCTCTTTCCTGGAGATTATCTACTTCATATATACATACAACATACATGCATGTATCTCTATTGCTACAGCAGGTTCTTGTCAGGTTTGTTTTTCTGTATATCAAATAATGGCCTGAAATTTCTTTCATAACATTTATTTCATTAATTTCCTCTTACCTGTAATTTTCATTCCCAATAATTTATCAAACTGATGTTCATACTCAAAACTCTGGATACAGTAGAAGCAAATTATTGAGCAGCTCCTGTTACCTTCAGGTGAATTACATGTTTACGCATAGTAACAGTTTCAGGCAAAATAACTCAACAGAAACTTGTAGTAGTTAGCAGTAATCAGTTGTCTACAACACAGTGAGAGTTTTCTAATAAATGGAATCTTTCCTTAATTCAAGACAGCAAATCAATCCTTAAGGTTTGTTCCTTCTAAGCTAACATGTGGTGGACAGTTTTTAGCTGGTATCTTTTTTACACCACTGGGAAAAATTTTGAGAAAAGGCCTGAGAAAATATTTATCAACTTTCATATAAAAAAGGAGCCTTCATATATAAAATGCTCTAAAATGACATGTCTACTTGGAAAAACAGTAATTTAGGAAATGAAGTAGACTATTGAAAAGGCTCTTTAACATTGGGGGTTGCGTTTAGAAAACACTTGTGCGCCTGTGACACAGCGGACACTATTACAGAGCTGTACTCTCAGGATTCTCTGAACTGCTGAAAGAGCGAATCATACTCATTTTAAATCCAGCCTGAAAAAGGCATATTTCAATAAGATACTGAGTTGTGTCAGTCACTGATCAAACTTTAAACAAGATATGTGGGAATGGTATGATATGATCTAATCTCAAATCTGTCCTTGTAATTTTTTTATTTTTTGCATCTGTATAGAGGGGAGACAATAGTTAGATCAGTGGATCCACCTTACCCCTGCCTGGGTGCATGTTAGTATTTTAAATGTGTTTGAAGTTTTTTCAGTAGCTGTAATGAAAGTCCTACATGACTTACACAAGGCTTCTGAAACAGATGCTGTGGAAACTTTGGCCTATCTGGTCAGTATATTCTAGTGAGTATTGAGGAGAAATTCATTTCGGTAAGGTAATCAAATTCATGCTGATCATGGTATAATTAGAGATATATTTTTCCAAATGAAAACAGAAATGTAATTCTTCATGGCTCTAAAATGAATCATATCTATTGATATAATTATGTCTCACATAAAAAGATTCCTTATGAGAAGCAGTAAGCAATTATAGTAGTGGTTTTACTGGAAGATAAAAGAATATAACAAATACAGCAACACTTTAGAAAATTGATGAGTTGTGTGTAAATAAGAATATTTATCCCTCCTCCAAGTAGGTGCTTTCCTATAAGAATCAGATACCAGAATTCCCCTTTCCAAGCCCACTTTGCATTTCTTTCAGTTGGATCTCTACAACTACACAGTTTATATAGTGGTAGGAAAGCCATTAGAATGGCTGGTTGGTTTCTGGCTGGTTGGTGATCCTGTTCCTTCTTTTCCTGAAAAGACATTTTTAAATCCCTATGTGTTCTTATTCCTCAAATCTGTGTTTCTGGCCTGCTGAATGGCAATCACAGTTTGTGGAAGCATTTCTTTCAGTTAACAAAGATGTGAGCAATCCAGCCTTTGATTTAGTTGAGCTCGTGCTATGAGCAAAGGGCTTTGTGAAATGTTGTGGTTTGAGGAGGAAACAGAGGACGAGTGTGTGCTAACAAAAAGAGGAAGCATGAAGAAGTCAGCTTGCAAGAAAGTCTGGACAGGATGTCACGAAGCAAGATCAGCAAGAACTGTTCACCTTTAAAGCAAAACGCAAGTTGCAGAACAAGGAAAAATTTTGCTTGCCTGGCACTATGGACATTTATAGACATTTTAAAAATATGACCAATCAGTAAGCCGTTGCTAATACGTAGTTAAGCTGAACTAACCAATCAAGTATGATAGAGTGTTATAGTGTTCTGAAACTTTCTTATAAAAAGAAGCACTTGTGCACAATAAAGTGTTCAGCGTTTGATCACATTGATCAGTGTTGCGTTGTTCCAACAGTTAATAGCTCCCTTCAGCAAACTGTACCTCCTGCTTTAGCTCTGTCTTTGGAACAAATAGTCAATTTAAGGTTACATTAAATGTGAGTTTTGGATTGGATTGTACGGACGCTCCTAATGTGAAAGCTATGACTTTATAGCACTCTTTATAAAGCCTTCATAATTCATCACATGTTCTCCTTTCTGTACGTTCTGGGTATATGTATTCTATAAATCACTTTACCTTTTATAGTCTCTTTACATCTCAAAATAAAATGAAACCTAAAATTGAAGTGCAAAAGTAATTTATTCCTTGAAATTTATTACATTAGCCATTTGGTGCTTCCCCTTTTTTCCCAGCACTTACTGTTCATACTGCCATCCTCCTTGGTCAGTTCTTACAGCTTAATGTTTATGTGTCATTATTAAAGAGAATAGTCATATTTGAGATGCTTTCTGTAGCACCATCTAAGGTCAGAATCTAGAGAAAAACTGGAAGGAGTATTACAGGTAGTGTAGTATACCTGCTGCTTACTCACTGTACATAAGTTAGTTAGTTGTGTTTTAACAGACATGATCAGATGGATTCTATTTAACCACTTGCAGAAGACTGCTGTTCTCAGTTGCCTAGGGGGAAGCATATAAGTGGCAGACCATAGAAAGACTCCCACTTTTAGATGGTTACATTTTGTGATTGCCTCATTCTTAACATGATCATGACGATTTACCACAAGGAGCTTGTTTCCAAGAGTTGCAGATTCATAGAATCATAGAATCATAGAATAGTTAGGGTTGGAAAGGACCTCGAGATCATCGAGTTCCAACCCCCCTGCCATGGGCGGGGACACCTCCCACTAAACCATACCATCCAAGGCTATGTCCATCCCCGCCTTGAACACCTCCAGGGATGAAGCATTCACAACTTCCCTGGGCAACCCATTCCAGGGCCTCACCACCCTCACATTAAAGAATTTCTTCCTTGTATCCAATCTAAACTTCCCCTGTTTAAGTTTGAACCTATTACCCCTTGTCTTCTCACTACAGTTCCTCATGAAGAGTCCCTCCCCAGCATCCCTATAGGCCCCCTTCAGATACTGGAAGGCTGCTATGAGGTCTCCACTCAGCCTTCTCTTCTCCAGGCTGAACAGCCCCAATTCTTGCCAAAGGCTTTCTTTTGAAAATCAAGGTTGATGTTATGTGTATCATGAACAAGACCCTGAGTGTTTTGTGTCCCATAAGAGTTCATATCAGCTTCAGCTCATTCAAACTGATTTGCATTCCAGGTGTATTTCTCATGGTCTATTTGGGAGCATTTTGCTGCCCCGCAAGATACAAACTCTTACTTTATGTGCTCAGATCAGTGTCTCAGTGAATATCAGCGGCCCCTGCGCAGTGTGCAGTTACTACAGGACTGTTGGACCTTGGGACTTTGTGTTCCTCAGGAGATTGATGAAGAGGGTGTTGAGTGACATTGACTCTCCCTTGCTGCTGGTAGTTGTTTTGCAGTGCCCATTAGCTCACTGGGATTTTATGTCTTTGTTATTGCTTTTCAGTAGTGTTAGTCATCTTCAAAGCCTATGGTGCATCATAGCCCAGTGCCTTTCTGAAATTGAGCTCATCCTAGGGCACCAGTTGCAGAAGTCCTCAGAAACCTTTGTCAACCTTGGAGTTATCTGTGGGTAGCCTCAGGCACAGGATTTATTACAATGTCTCTCTGTCTCTTCAGAAAGCAGAAAAGGCATTTTCTTTTTCTGCCTTTTGAATCTTACCAAGAAAACTAGAATTTTAGCTCAGGCAAGGTATTTCTGAAGTCTTCATAATACCTTTTGGGACATTATTATCAGAACCAACTTTCTCACTCACCTGTGATCTTTATAGACATCACTTCATAGCATATGTTTATATCAGTCTGTTCCAATTATGCTATAATAGGCCCTGTTGATACATCATCATCTTCCAGGCTTACTTTCTTCAGTATCTGAACACAGGCAGTCTGCCTTTTCCACTGAGTTTTCATCAATGTTGCTATCTGTCTAAGCTAGGCCGTAGTTTGCTGGGTTTATAATTACTTCTTTGGTTTTTGGTCTACCATCCAGCTTTGCCATAGTTATTCCCTACTGCACAAGCTTCTTCCTCTTTTCTGAAAGCATCGAGATGTATTTTCTTTTAGTACAGCTTCTCAGGTAGTCCTTCCCACTGATCTCCCATTTTCATCTGAATGTATTTCTCAGTTTGCAGGCTTCCAAGAATTGTTTGGTGCTGCAGGAGTCTTCTGTCAGCTACTTCATAGCTGCTGGTCCATTTCCATGTGACTGCCTGAAAATGTCCTCTTTCCATTGGCTTTCTGCTTTGCAGTAATCAGCAGAATAGGTCTTCTGCCGTTTGTGTTCCTAGCTGCTTTCTTGCTCGCCAGTACAAATGAAACAATCCATTTTTAAAGCTTACGTTATCTATTATATGTAATTTACTATTTCAGGAGAGCATACTTTGCTTTATCACTGTACTACTATTTTATTTTTTCTTTACTTCAGTCTAATTTAGGGCATTGGTTCTGTCTGGACTTAGCATTAGCTTAAGTAGAGTTGCTCAAATGAAGCCTGGCAATTGCAGGTGACAAGTTTGTGTAAGACACTGATATGGAAGTGCTGCAATTCCAGGTAGCCTAATACGACATTTATTGTGGTTTTATAGGTATGACAGAGAATTTGAGGGTGTTCCTGGGTCTTTTGATTTGGGCTGGAATTTCATACTGTGTATCTGGAGAATACGGCATCCTACAGATGATACCATTCATGTGTCATATAGATTTACAGTGCTGTACATGAACCTGATGAACTTTGTTTCATATTTTTTAGCAACCATTGGACCTCTGAAAATTTCAGCAGCTGCTTACCTTTAGCTGGAGATGAAGCACATCTTCCTTCCATAATTTCCCCTTAGAGCCATGATGCTAGTCACTAGTAAGTGAGGAGAACTGAAACAGATGCCAGAAAATTAAAATCAATTGATTTTATGCATAACATTAACCAGGCGTTTTATCTTGGCAACAAACAGTGTTATCTTGAGTAAGCATTCATTTGACCTAGTGGCTTTGATATCGTTGCTATTAATATCCATGTAGCACTCATTAACAAGTCTGCAGCTTTCAGAGATTTAGCTGAATAGTAAACAAAGCTAGGTGTGAAAATAAACTGACCTGTAAGCAATAATCCTCTGGGGGAGGAAACAAACAAACAAATCCCACAAACAAACAAACAAAATAACTCCACAAAAACCCCAAAGGAAAATATGTTAAAGCTAGTCCAACGTAATACAGGAGGTTAATAAGCTTAGGGGTTTAATGAATACTGTCTAATAAATAGAAAATAGATATTAATGATGAAAAGTGTCTAGTAGTCCAGTTGTCTCAGATGAGATATTTAGAATAAATTTATGGAAGTCTTGTAAGGTAACCATAGGAACAAATCAAACAATAAATGGATGACCAGAATAAATGCATAATTAATGCTGTGCACTGAAATGAACTGTACCAAAGCAACTTTCATGTTCCCAGAAAATTGAAGGGAGCTATCTAAAAGCAATTAATTTTCAATACAGAGCTGATGAAATAGCATTTGCAAATGTTTCTACTGTGTTGGAAGGCTGAAAAGATACTAATCAATTACCCTCAGTTATAAAGTAGGAATTGAAATTATTTCAGTGCCTTCCCCCATTTCACCAGCTGTGTACTTAACCTGGCATAAGCCCATATTGCTATCTTTGAACTCCTTCATCTGAAAGTTACTGCAAAATTCTTGTTTGGTCTGTATATCAGATTCACAGCTGTATCAGAATCCTTGAGTCAGTTTTTATTTACATAACAGGACAGTTTTTCCTTCTTTTTGCAATATCTCTATTTTAAGCTGTATGTTTAGTTTATTTTTTTTTTTTTTAATTAACTACAGTAAAATTCAATAGCTGGATCAGTGCCATTTCATGTCAGGTAAACCTACCTTTCAGTAGGCTTCTTCATTTCCATTCTTTAGCTTATTATTGTGATGGTGCTAGTTGGACAAGGAACATTTTAATTATTGATGCTGTGATCAGTTCTTATGGTGCCAGGAAAAGCTAGAGCTTTACTTGTGCTTGTGGCATTCTATATGCAAGCAACTCAGCTGTCAGACAAGGAATCTGCATTAGAGCTCATTGGAGAGATCGCTAAGTAAACAGAAGCATTGATATTCTTTTGGTTTTGTTGGTTGGTTGGGGTTTTTTTGAGGGAATAACATTAGGACGGTGGAGATCTAACTGTTGATTCACAGCCTAATCCTTTGAAGTAACAGTCTGTGGAGAACTTGGAATTAAACAAAGCTGTTCAAATTTTTATTTAATGAATGGTGAAACAATCCTGCATAAGAAAGGTGATTAATCTGATGCCTATTAATGTTGATGGCATGGTCCTTTCAAAGTAAGTGTCAGACTCCCTGTGGTCTGACCAGAGCAGGATTTTTTCTGTTTGAAACAGAAAAAACATTCAGTGTTCTTACAAGCAGATCTGATCCAGCTCCATCAAAAGTCATCATTTTTCAAATTCTGTTTCATCTGATTCCTATTCTATAGCCAGTATTACACTAAAATGGCAATTCTAGTGCTCCTTTAGAGTATAACATCAATGGTCATTGGCATCAATGGACTGAGATGTGTCCTCTGAGGTTTCTTGCCAGATAATACCTCTATGAACAAACTCTCTGTTATGATATGAAACATCAAACGTCAGAGAGGCAGGATTGCTGACTGCACTGCAGTATTGAAGACACCTATCTGATTCATAGATATATTATATTTGGTTTCACAAAAGCCAGGGAATGTCAGATCATACAAGAATCGGTTCAGACTGCAGAAGTTCAGCACAGTTTTAACTCCAGGGCATCATTTACATCACTCAGTGACATGAACATGATCTCTGACCACATGTTTGCTTTGAAGAAGCAGCATATATTTGTTGGCATTTCTTTGTGGAGTACATCTCCAGGCATACAAACTGAACCCTGCAGAATTTGCTAAATTACCAATTCCTCATTACATTTAGATTATAATAATGCTCAGGGTATTTCTGTGGTCTCTGCTTATGTTTCTGTGGCATTCATGTATGCACATCAGTTATAGTGGAAGCTTGCCAGTTTCAGACAGTTGAAAAATATCTGTATCTGTTTTCATACCTTAATCTGACAGGTGTTTGTGCCTTCATTTGAAAGAAGCAGCAGAAGCATAAGACAAATTAGTGTCTGTTTAACTCATTACTGAGTGCGCTGGGCTTCCCTGCAGAAGCAACAGTGTAATAAACATTCTTTGGACCTCATCTTTTGTAAGAGCAATGCTATTTTCCTCTTCAGTGACCATCATCATCTCATTGTGTTGCATCTCATCATGCAACTGTCTCAAAACAACAGAAGAATAATTTTAAAGGCCTGCTGAGTGAAAATAGTTTTAAGTACTTGTGTGGTATTTTATAGGCAGGGCTACATACTTGGAAAGCAATGATTCTATACAAACTTAGGTATGTTTTTGTTTTAAAGGACATAGTAAACAATTGTAGAGCTCATAGAATAGATGACTAAAGATAATAGTGAAAGTGTAGAGAGTAGATATTAAAATTACTGGTTAATTATAGGTCAGACTATTTAAAAAATATTTTTTTTAAAATGAAACTGACATTGGAATTAGTTATTTTTTCTTACTTTTCTGTGAACAGTGGGGAAAAAAGAGGAAGGGGAAGAGGCATGGAGAATGCCTATATTCTAGTGGAATGATTTGGTCTCTTAACAATGCTTTTGTGCCATGCTAACGCTTCCACCTTGAGGAAAAAGACAGCGAAATCACCTTTTAACAGAAAAATGGAGGCCTTCAATCTCATCATTTCAGAGAAAGCTTTCTAAAAGCTCTTTCTAGACGGGATGGAAGAATTTTAAAATTACCATAAAGTGGATCTGTCATCCTTCAATCTGCTTTAAAAGTCACTTTGAGAAAGTGAAGTACTCCATGAGATTTGTTACCTTACATTCTAGCAGGTATCCTGAGAAAATCCATATAGTAGCCCGCAGTTGGAAGAATGCTTGTACTGCTAATTTGTAGCCACTCTAAATATCCCCAGTTGAAACACTGCTCTGGTTAAGGAAGATGACTGGTTGACAGTCCCTTTTGAGTAACCATACACTAGCTGGGTAGCCACACTTCTTTTCAATGGCTTACTTCCTACACCTGGAAGTAGCTTCTCTTTCACAGCAGTTTATTGTTTAATGAGATAGAAATTCTACTCTGAAATGCCTTCATTATGATAAAATTCTTTTAAATTGCATGGTTTTTCTTTGTTTTACATGAGGTTTCTGTGTCCTATAGAGCACTGGGGCTGAATCAATGTCATGCAATAAGAAAGACAGATGTTATCACTGCTCCTGCCTAGGCTACTGCGGAATCTGCACAGTGAGTGGAAAAGGAATGTCAGGAAGACAGCTAGTTTCATGGTTAAGGCAGTAGAAAGCTGCCTCAGAGAAACAGACTCTCCCTTAATCCCATATCAGCCTATGTCACAGCATTCATATGTAATCTAAGCAAGTAATCTGAGCTGTAATTTTCATTTTCTTGATTGCATACTGTTGGCTTCTCAGGTGGCCACCTCTGAAGTCAGGGTTATACTTCTGGGAAGCACCAAGAAGGAGATGCATCAGATGAACATTACATCCTAGATACTGGGGCAAATACTGTAAAATATTTTCATTAATCATAGAATCATAGAATCATAGAATAGTTAAGGTTGGAAAGGACCTCAAGATCATCGAGTTCCAACCCCCCTGCCATGGGCAGGGACACCTCACACTAAACCATGCCATCCAAGGCTATGTCCAACCCCACCTTGAATGCCGCCAGGGATGAAGCATTCACAACTTCCCCGGGCAACCCATTCCAGGGCCTCACCACCCTTACAGTAAAGAATTTCTTCCTCATATCCAATCTAAACTTCCCCTGTTTAAGTTTAAACCCATTACCCCTTGTCCTCTCACCACAGTCCCTAATGAAGAATCCCTCCCCAGCATCCCTATAGGCCCCCTTCAGATACTGGAAGGCTGCTATGAGGTCTCCACGCAGCCGTCTCTTCTCCAGGCTGAACAGCCCCAATTTTCTCAGCCTATCTTCATACAGGAGGTGCTCCAGTCCCCTGATCATCTTCGTGGCCCTCCTCTGCACTTGTTCTAACAGTTCCATGTCCTTTTTATGTTGAGGACACCAGAACTGCACACAATACTCCAAGTGAGGTCTCACGAGAGCAGAGTAAAGGGGCAGGAGCACCTCCCTCGACCTGCTGGTCATACTCCTTTTGATGCAGCCCAGGATACGGTTGGCTTTCTGGGCTGCAAGCACACACTGCCAGCTCATGTTCATTTTTTCATCAACCCACACCCCCAAGTCCTTCTCCACAGGACTGCTCTGAATCTCCTCCCCGCCCAATCTGTAGCTGTGCCTGGCATTGCTCTGACCCAGGTGTAGGACCTGGCACTTGGCATGGTTAGACTTCATCAGGTTGGCATCAGCCCACCTCACAAGCGTGTCAAGGTCCCTCTGGATGGCATTCCTTCCCTCCAACATATCAACCGAACCACACAGCTTGGTGTCATCGGCAAACTTGCTGAGGGCACACTCAATCCCACTGTCCATGTCACTCACAAAGATGTTGAACAAGACCAGTCCCAACACCGATCCCTGGGGGACACCACTCGTTACTGGTCTCCAGCTGGACACTGAGCCACTGAGCACTACTCTTTGCATGCGGCCATCCAGCCAGTTCTTTATCCACCGAGTGGTCCACCTATCAAGTTGATGTCTCTCCAACTTAGAGAGAAGGATGTCATGTGAGACAGTGTCAAAGGCTTTACACAAGTCCAGGTAGATGACATCAACTGCTCTGCCCCTGTCCATCAGTTCCATAGCCCCTTCATAGAAGGTCACGAGATTGGTCAGGCAGGATTTCCCCTTGCTGGCTGTCACCAAGCACCTTGTTGGTTTTCATGTGCCTTAGCATGCCTTCCAGGAGAATCCGCTCCAAGATTTTGCCAGGCACAGAGGTGAGACTGACTGGTCTGTAATTCCCTGGCTCATCCATTTTCTCCTTCTTAAAAATGGGGGTTATATTTCCCTTTTTCCAGTCATCGGGAACTTCACCTGACTGCCATGATTTTTCAAATATGATGATGAATGGCCCCTTGGCAAGCTTGCAGAAGGTGTACAGAACTGGAGGACAGGGTGTGTTGCCATTCTGGAGGGGCACAGCAGGCTAGAGAGATGGGTCGACAGAAACTTCATAAAGTTCCACAAAAATATATTTACAAGCAAGTGAAATCTTGTGAAGTTGAGGAAACAAATCAACATAGGGCAGTATAAAAACCACTGTCAATAGTGGGAAATCTGCTACCATTTTTTTGGAAGGGAAATACACTGCAAAACTGGTGACTCCTTGAGACCTATCTGAAAGTT
Organism: Amazona ochrocephala; assembly: GCA_039720435.1. Lineage (NCBI taxonomy): Eukaryota > Metazoa > Chordata > Aves > Psittaciformes > Psittacidae > Amazona > Amazona ochrocephala. The sequence goes on along the minus strand of CM077881.1, from coordinate 49,097,815 downwards.
GTACTGCAGTGTGTATTTTTGCTTTTGATATCCTCCATTTTAGATCACACTTTATCATCCAATACTGATAAGCTTTTTGTCCTATCTTTTCTGGTGCATGTATACGTAATGGTCTTCATTTGATTTCTTTTTGCATTTCATTAGTTACTATTTTGTCAGGAGGGTGTGGAAAGTTTTCCTTTTCAGATATCCAATAGTAGTAGCAATAAACACGCATGAAGTACCTGAAAAGGGATTATACTGATAACAAGAGGCAGTTGCAGTTCCCGTCCCTCATCAGGCTCTTGAAATCTGTACTAGTGACTTCCAGAAGAGGCAGACCACAGAGCGGTTGCAAGGATTTCTTCCACTGAGTAGTTTTAAAGAACTAATCAAAAATAACTCCTTGGATACGGGCTCTTTCTAGATTGTTTTCATCTAGAAGTAGAACACTAGTGAGTCAGCAAGAAAAGAAATCTACATAATCTAAAATCTTTACTGTATTTTTCAGATCTGCTCCTGAGCAAATAGTCCCACTGTACTGGCGGAAAATGAATAGAAAATGGCCTATTAGTTTCTTTATTTATAGTTCGATACTCAACAACTCATTGATTTATATTTTCAATTTAATTACACCAACTGATGTAAGAAATAACTGGAAATGCAGGTATGACCTTGCTCAAGCATGCCGTATAAAATTCAATGTAGCAAAGCTTGTATATTGAAAATTGTGCCGCAATAAAATGTTTTTTGCATGTGCAGCTTGCCAGCTACGTCAATACAATCTAATGGTTAGGCAAATTACACAACTAAAGAATTAGAAATGTAACTGGAAAAAGGAAACATAATACTGGGTTTGTGGCAAGAACTCATTTTATATGATAAAACTAATTTGTAATTTGATCTTTAAAGCAGAACACAAAAAGTACTGAAGCACTTGAAAAGCAAGGCCTATTATAGAATAAAGGAAGCGTGAAGACGAAATAGTCTGACAGCAGCCTAGACAAGGGCAAAGAAACTCTTTTTTGGTCATAGTTAAACATTGTATTCTTAAGAAAATACTTCAGTTGTTTGAAATAAGGAGCTGATGAAGTTCTTGGAAGGGAGAACAAGAAATAGTTTAATACAAAGTTCAGGTTTAGAGCTTTCCTTTAATTGACTCTGTTTTTATCTTCACTTAAATCTTCCTTAATGTATTCGGGCAAGAGAGGAAAGGTACTGAAGTAGTGGAAGGATAGAAATTCAGCTTAAAAAATATAGTTTGTTGTTAAAGAGTTTGCTAGGCTCCATGTGCTTATACTGAAAAGAGAAACAAAGGAGTGTGAGAAACTTTGTGCCATAAACACAGGAAGGTGGGCCCGGTGAATACCCTCCCTGGAACAAGCTTCCTGTCTCATGTGGAACATGTGCATGGTCTTCTGTAGGGAAATAAGGCTTTGTTCTGCCTGTGCCCTCCACCACATTAGTGCAAGCCAACTCTTAGCTGGAAGTCATGCAAGTAAGGCTTTAGATACAGCCTTATGATAACCAAGATTCAGAGCAGGCTTATGTCAAGCTGGCTTGGAGCCCAGGCAAGTTGTTGTTGTTGTACTGCATGGACATACCTCTTTGCTGCAAGGGTGTTATGTGTTCTTATTGCAATTTCCTTCATTTCTCTTCTTCCATCCAAGAGTGTTTAGCAGAATAGCTTGGAGTGATGTTGCAGCCCATGCTAATGATTGTGAAGACTGATGAAGTAGGTGGAGAGCAGTTTCTGATATACTAATCTGCTGTATTATGTTTGCTGTCGGTGAAAGTGTCACTGCTTTTCATACCCACCTTGTTGGCCCAAGATGTCTATATGAGGCTTTTGTCTTTTAACTCTTGATGAAAGGACTTCTGGCAGGACATTAAGGATTTTCCATTTAGTAGAACTGAGTAAAACCTACTCATTCCCTGGAACATGTGAAAGTCGTGTCCAAATAGCTAACTGAAAGTCTCTGAGTAACCAAATGTTTCCACTGGTGTTGAGTACTCTATTAGTAAAAATAACTTCAGGGATCAAAGGAAGGATGATTGCAGTAGTTTGAGATATTTCTTCCTAGCAACAGCGACTTTTTTTTTGCAGTCTCCTCATTTACACCTCCATGTTGGGAAGAAGAGGACCTAAACCATTCAGTGCAAACATCTTCCATACGAGTTACATGTGTTTTTTGCAAAGAATAATTCCTCTCTGATACATCTCCTCAAAAAAAACATAAATTCATTTATTTGTTAAAATACCCTAGTGGCCTAGCACAAGTGCAAGAAGGTATGATTATTCCTGAGTTATTAAGGGAAGGCTCATTTAGATGCAAAGTTCACATTGCTTCATTGAAAGATTGTAAAGTGATTGTTGAAATAGGTTTTTCTTTTGTTAGGCTCCTCATTAATTTTTTGGGGTACCTCATTAATGTGCTTGAATGATAAAAGGCATAAGGATAGCTTTCATCAAGTGACATTGTTAGTTGTGCATATCATGCATGAAATGCATTATAAGTTATGTTTATGATATGAGAAACCTTGTAATAGCATCTGATGTACTGCATAAATCATTGCATCCTTGGGACATGATAAATGCAGAGAAATTTAATTTTGGGACAGTTCTTAAACAAAAGAAATCAGTGAATTGTATACTTCTTTTTTGGCTTTCTACTTATTAGGTATGAATTATGTGCTCCCTTCCCTTTTCCCATACTACAGATCTTGAAGTGCTGGGCTTGAGTGAAGAGCAGCAATGTTGAAATGCTTTGGCCTATGTCCTTTGAGCCAGGTAGAGATAGTTAATCACATGTTAAAAGTGAGTTTTGGGCTATGGTTGATGCCACATGTTGAGAATTATCTTTCAAGAAATCATTAAAGAGAGGGAGCAAGTCTTCTGAAAAAACAAAACAAAAAACCACAACAGAGACAGCATGCCAGAGAAGAGTATTTTAAACATCCTGTTTGATCAACAGGTGCCTGGTGAGAGAACTCAGGTGAATATGTTTGAAAGAATTATTATTCAGCAAGTGAAACCCTTCCAGATGGACTGTTTTCCCAGTTTGAAATCTGATAATGTGTCTTGGAAAGATGAAGACCACTTGGGAGTGCTAAAGGTGGCAGGGATTATAGGATATCACGGATTTCTGTTCAAGCATGTTTTTCTATACTGCATTTCACTTGTGCTTTTATAATGAGCTGCCAATTTAAAAAAATTTTTGTTTACCATTATTTATTTGGCCCTAAATTGCTGAGGAGAAACCTCTCAGAGCAGAGACCTCAAATTGACTTTTTTTTGTTTTTCAATGCAGGCAAGTATGCTTACAAACCCAGGGTCTGCTCTAGCAGCCTATATTTACAGTTCTTACCGATCTAATGAGTAGTCCGTGTGCAAGCTCAACCATTAAATGTCTGTAGAAGACATGCAGAAGGAGCTTTACACAAGCTGCAGGACAATATTTTGAAAGATTCCATGAAATACATACGTCTGATATAACAGTGCAATGTACTGGGCTCATCTGCATAGACTCCATTTGTTTAATCAAGGACTTGCTTAAATCTCTTTCATCTCCAAGATGAAACTGCTAATAAGTTTTATTAGCAGCATCCTCTGCAACTGGATGTTCAATAATTCTTATCTAATCTTGTATGTTCGATACAGAGAGATTATGTTACAATGTTGCAAGAGGTAACATGTAAAGGCTCTGCTGCTGAAATAAGGAATGCATGCTTTCTAAGCTAGAGTCTAAATTGAATATTTGCCTTAAATATAAATTTCCCCTATGTCAGGAAATTTGGGTTCTTTCTTTTCATATGAAGAGTAATTTTGGTGATTCTCACACTGTTCTGAGGAATGAATGAATGAAAGCGGGGAGGTAGATTGTATTATCTGTTTGGGGGTGATATTACAGACACAAAGGTCTTCATTTTTAGTGAAAAGGCCATAGAGAAAGTAGTAGGATAGTCCAGGAGGAAAGAAGTTTGGGCAAAGTTTCCAATGGTTTCAGTAGTTCTGAAGCTTTTTATCATGGGCAAGGCCCACTGAGTAGTTTAGTTGAAAGTGTTTGTTGTGCTTACAGATTGTACTGTTCCGTTTAACACATGTTTTTTTCCCATTTTTTCCTGGAATAGTTTTGTTTACTGTGCCATTTAGTGAACAGGACACTGTTACGATGTAATCAACCGGGATCTACTATTTATGTCATGGTTTAAACCTAAGAAAAAAAAAAATTACTAATTTTTTTAGTGTGGCAATTACTGAAATTGTTCTGAGCTTATTTCATAAATGGCACTGGTCATTTTTTAAAACTACTTTCGAATTCTTTTTTTCTTCGTCCACTTTTTCTGGTCCACCAGAGTGTGTTTGAAACCAGTGTGTAAACAAGGTGTAGTAGTTAATAGTAAAACTTATGCAACTTTTACTACTGATATTATAAAGCTTGCACAGGTGAAACATGGCAGATGTTGCCTTCCTCTTTTAGCAATAGGAAGACTGAAACTATACTATAGCCTTTGAACTCTTGAAGTTCATCAAACTGTTTATGGTTTTACATTCCCAATATAGAAAACAGGCAAGCAGCAGAGAAGTGCAAAACTACCTCCATCTTTAGTTCAACACAAATGTAATTTATAATCTCCTTTAGCAACTATTTCAAAAATAGCAAACCAATGCTTAATTTATGTCAAAACAAAGCTAAGTAGCCTTGGTTCAACATTTAATTTTGTAGATGAAAAAGATAGATATTGAAACCATACATAAGAGTATGAGTTCTTTAAAAAGTCTACTTACCCTACCTTCTTTCAACAGCTCTTACCACTTTTACCCTTGTTCATTGTACATTTGCTATACCAGTTCACATCTCATTGCTGATTTTCCCTTTATCATGTTTCTCTAAAAGCTCCCTACCTTTATAGTTCTCAATAGTTTGAAACACAAGAAAGAAATATGCTAAATTGAGGGACAATTGCAGGTAACATATTGCAGATCAGAAATATGAGACTAAACCCCTAATTTCAAGTTCATTGGTTTCTTATATTATTAACATTAACTCTTGGAAATATTTTAATACCAAAGTGACCAAGTCTTTTGATCTCAAATTCATAAAGCACCATTTATTCCAGGAATGGCAAGTAGAACTCTTAAGAAAAACTATAAATGATCATATGACAGTCACAGAAGGTGAAATGCAAATACCAATCCATGAATAAAATACAGCAAGCAAATTGATATGAATATTAAAAGAAATTATAGATATATTGCTAATAACACCTGCACTATTAAAATTGATTTGTGAAACTGTAAAGATTGGTCCCTGCTTCATATTGTTCACTTGTAACGATTCCATTACAATGTACAAAAGTAGGAGGTTTTAACCCGCCTGTGTAATCAGCAAGAGCTTTAACATCTGAGTGCAATGAATAGATGCTTTAATTAAAATTAATAAGAAGCAAGTCTTTCTTGGTATGCTGCATACTTTATATTGTCAGAGTCTTAGATGTACTTAAGATACTCAGATATTTGTTCAGAGAAACAGTCTGTGCTGAAGAGCATATTTGACTGGGTAGAGGAGACAAATGATGCTTCTGTTGTGTAATGTCACTGGTGAGAGGTATGTCCTAGTTCCAACAGAGCTGGTGCATTTCAGAACCCTATAACATTAATTAGATCCTGTTTTTTAAATACAAAATTTACACTAGGAGCCAGAAGAATGGAAATGTTCTAAAAGAACCCAAATGATCAGAGAAAAGCAAGATCTGTGTTATTAAAAATAAATTATCTTTTATTAGTGTTGAATTCACTTTGATTTATGTAGGTTTATATTATTTTGTCTGACTGAAAAGTGTTTATCTCAGAAGAGGCTGAGAGCTGGAAGCAAAGCAAAAGCAAGCAATGTATTGAAGCAGTGGGCCCGATACAGAAAATGCTAAATCCTGAAATTGAGCAATGGGGAGGCTGTTAGATGGCAATGTCTTTTCTTAGGGCAAGATGCATATTCTCATGTGAAAAACAAAGACTCAGAGGTTATACTTAAGGAGTCCAAGTTATAAATGGCCAAAAAAAAAAAAAAAAAAAAAGAGTTGTAGAGGCAGTTTCTGGCTACAGCTTTTGACAGAAGCTGCAGCAAGGTAGTTTCTCAATCAGTTTCACGGTCCTGATTGTCTGATCTTGCAGGTACTGGAAGTGGTGGGAAAGATTACAGTTTAAGTGAGGTAATTATTTTTTTTTCTTTAGTCATTATTCTGTGTGCTCTGTATCTTTTGGGTGATAAATAATGCTTTGCTGTTCGCTGATTTGGGATGCAGTGATCCAGTGTTGTGACAGAATCCTGGGGAAAACTCAGGTAGAATCAAGTGCCTCGGTGTTAACCACTCAAGATTTTAGGAATGCAGAGTCCCTGTTGAGGAGCAGTGACAGTGAACAGTTCCAAGTAGACAGAGAGAGAGAGAGGAAAAAAAGACAAATCTATTTCCAGAAACATGTATCTGAGAGTTAAAAAAAAAAATATGCAGCACTGATAGTGGAAATTCAAAAAACATAGCTGTAGATTTGATGTTCTGTATCATAAAGTATGCCATCAGTGGCATTGTTGCTGGGATGTGACATGTATAGTCAAACCCAAGAAGTTTATAGGTTACTACAGGTTAGGAAATATCTCTGTTAATATAAATTATAAAAGTGTACTTAGGTTTTCTGTGGAATATATGATGAAAAGTGGCATACGTGACAGTGTGTTCTGGGTAGGGCCTCTTTCATGTTTTTATAAATCTGTGGGACAACAGTAATTTTGTTTTCTGAGTTTGAGGTGTTAATAAGACATAAATTTTTTTTGTTATATGCCAATGATCTTGCTTTTGTTCAACTTCCTTCAAGCTAAAAAACATCACTGTAGACTGAAGATGGTTTCCCATTGTTTATGGCAATCACAGCTTGAAGAGAAATCTCTTAATACTGTTGTTCACGTTTCTGTTCACAGTACTTAGCAGGGAAAATAATATATGCAAAAAAACAACTATAACCTCAAAAATGCTTGTGAAGGTTTGCAGAGAGAACAATCACCTCTGTGGGTGTTTTCCTCTTGGTCTGAGTTTTAGGTATGAGTATGGTTGGCTTGACTAAAGTTGCTGTATATATTAGCTTTTCTTAACTTGTCAGATTAGGAAAATCAAATCCTGTTAGAGCCAGACACTTCCACTTGACAGCTGAGCTCTGAGAGGCATTTGGAAAAAGCCAGGTTCAGTTTGAAAAAGCAGCAGCTTCAGTCTTTTGTATAAAGCTCCATCTGACAAGCAGTGGCACTGTACATTTCTTACCTTCAAAAATCCATTGGGAACACTATCATTTTAGTTTTATATTTGTCTTGACATAGGTATCTCTCAGTTTTGCCAGGGGAAATATATTTATTTCATGACTGATATAAAAATTTCCTCATCTGTTATCTGCCTGAGGCTGACATGGTATTATTCTTGGGCAGAGGCCTACATGCTAAGGCTTGTAGGACTGCTCTCTGGTATTTCTTGGCATAGTGCCTGAAAATTGATTTATCTGTGGTATTAGCCTCTTATAGCACATCACCTTTGTGTTAGAAAACAGAAAAGATCAGACCCAGGAGCAATAGCAGAAGTAAAAACATTGCTCGTTACTGTTATCTAGGGACAGACAGACAGACAAGACTGTCCTGTAACTAACTTTCTTACAGCAATGAACTATTAAAAGCAGCCGCTCATAAAGCTTTAATGGACTTTGCAAACCGAACAAACTAGTCCCAACCTTCAGTGATTTCAGGTAGATCCCTCTCAAAGTCTGTTGAAGCTGCTCAAGATCTGTTGAATATCTAGTATTTGCTGAAAGCATAAACATAAATGCCTGTGATGTTTGAGCAGTCACTTAGGAGCACAACCCAAGCAGTTCAGGTCAGGTTTTTTCTCAGTATTTGATCATGTATTCGCAGAGAATAGAAGTGAACCTTTTTCTGACAGACTGGAGCTGTTAAATTCCGGGCCCATGGCAGCATTCATCTCTCTAAGATTCAGCTCAGATTCCAGCTGGACAATTTTCCATACGCAACTGCCATTGTTCCAGAGCCTTAGTACTTTCTTAGCTTATTTCTGAGCGCACTGTTACCATCATGTTAATGTGTCAGGCAAGTGGGATGATTTTTTTTTAATGTTTACACATTTTGAATGTTCAAAAAATACACCCCTTTTTAACTGTTCCCTGTAGTCATTATTCAGTTATCATCATTTCCCCTTCCTCCTGAAAGGGCAATTAAGCTAAGCCTAACTGCTTTGGATTTGATGTGTCTAAAGAGCAGACACATGGCCAGCTATTATAGCTCACTTGACACAGAGTAACTTTTTTGCAGTATGGTGTGCTGGCCATTTTGTTGAGTTCCCTCTGCCGATAGGACAGCTCTAGGTCTTACTGTTCCCTGGGTCATGAGCAGCTTAGAGGAGGAAAAATCCCTATTTGTGTAAAGCAGTGGCTGACTACTTCCTCAAACACAAGATCACACGCGTTTTGTAAGTGTGAGTGCAGTCCCTGAAATCTATAATCCATTTTTAATCTCTTACTCTTCTACTGCAGTGAATTTTCCTGGTTAATTTTCTGTTGCATTAAAATGCCCTGTTAATCAGTTTTTAATGTGTTTAAATGTAGCCTTGTGATTTCATTAACTATATCTTTATCTCTTTATTATGAGAGAGCACTTGATCTACCCAGCCTATACACTTCATTGTTTTGGCTTCTTCAGGCAAATCCTAAATTAGTTAATTACTAATGTGAACTGCATCAGTCTTTCTAATTTTTGTTCATACAGGACTCTCCATTTCCCTAACAATGCTCATTGAATTCCTTTCAGATTCCTGCTGCTTCTGCTCTTAGAGTTTTGGAAGAATACTTCAGGTTTTATAACATCATTATAATTATCTCTGTATTCTGTTCTAGTCTTCAGCATTTTTTCACATTCTGAACAGCTTTGCAAATGCATAATTTTTTTTGTAAGATTTTGTTATATTAATACAGTGCCGCAAGGAAACCTTTTTGCTTCAGTTTTGCAGGTGGGCGTAGATCTGAATGCTGTCACAACCCTAGTGTTTGACTTCTATATTTAGTCTCTGGTTTAGTCTCAAGTTTCCATAGTCATTTCATACATTATTTCATTGACTGGAATGAAAGCTGAACTGAGCCTTTTAATGCAATTATTAGTAAGGATAAAGTAGTTCATACAAGCAGCCTTGTTGAATTCATATTGTCTTGATTTATGATTAATAATCTAGGCACACTCATTTAGATAGATGGTTAAAAATATTTGCAGTGTTGATAAAATTCTGAAAAAGCAGTTCTCTACACTGATAGAGACTTCTGAAAATAATTAAATACAATTGGTTTAAAAATATGGCAGTTTTTAAGCTACCGAGTAAGTAAATAATAAAGAGGATCAGTAGAAATTGCAGCAAGTACTCTGTATTTCTTCTTTTGTCTGTGGAGTGTGTGGTGGTTCAGGCCCAAATATTATTATTTTTTAAAGATTCTTGGATTTTTAAAAGCATGACCATATGACATTATATGATAAATTCAGTCTAAATCATCTATATTCTGTATGTGTTAGAACTGTGACAGTCCTATGCCAATCTAAGGAAAGACATGAAACAAGCATGGTGAAAATTGTTTTTCAAAAAACTTAAAATATGAAAATCTCTTCCACTGCGTTGAGGAGAATTGGGGAAGGCAGTATTTTGTTAGAATATGTAAATAAATAGGCAATATGTTGAATCTATAAACTATAGTCATTATTTTGCTGCTGGATACTGCTTATTTTGAATGTTGCCTGAACTAACACATTTTTAAGTCAGTTAATGCACCTTTAGAATCAGTTCTTCTCTGTTTAAAGGCTGAGCAACATGGTTGTGCACAAAAGAGGTGATGCTGTGGAGGCTGAGAAGGTCATATAATACTGATGTATCTTTTGTTTGAACTCTTGACAACTGAGAGAGAAACTGATTGCACTTCAGATCAGTTGACTAGTGCTTGTGGGGAACTGTGGTATTTCACAGCTTCACCTGCGAGCCCCAAACTGATTGTTTTGCAGTCCTTTGGAGGAGGACATCCTCACAGAAGAACAGCTGTGAAGCATCTTTGTCCCTGGCAAACTACGCCATTGCGGTTGTGCTTGAGTGTCTGCAGCTGGATGCTTTGCTGCAAATTTTCATCTTTCTTTCACAGTATTTATGGCAGCTAACAGTAGTGTGGGAAAATGGGATGTCCTCTATATAAACCCCTGGAACACAATGACAGGGAAAGCAGGTTAAGGTCCAAGACTTCTTTACCAATGTGTACTCAATTTAGGGATCCTGATTTCATTTGACCCCAGTGGTTTTGTTTGCAACTGGAAACACTGTTATAATATTCCAGTAACATTGGATAAAATGGGCTTTGCTGGCAGCGTTTTCAAAACTCTCTGACAGTTTTCTGCTTCTTGTTACCTGTTTCTCTTTCCCTCAACAGCACGTTATGCCCTATTTTTCAAACAACACTTTCTCCATTTTCCTTTTCAGTCATTAGTGCTCTCTTGTTTTTGTCTTACAGCTTTCTACACCATGTTCTGTACCACTTCATCAGCTGAATCTCTTGGACAGAGAAAGAATATGTTCCTGTACCCCCCCTATAATGTGGCCCCAGGCAGCAGAAAGTTTCATACATCCCATATGGAGCTTTATGGCTTCAGGTGAGCAAGAAGTAATTGAAGCAGATGAATTTTAAGAGAACTGTTTATATGCAAATCTACTAGTGGATGTCTGTGATTCAAATGTCTGTGGGCTAAATTCTGGAAAAAGCATTTCTCAATTAAAAATTTATCATAAAGAATTTTGAAATACATTATGAAATAACTGGTAAAATGAATCTCAAACTACTGTAAAGCAGTTTGAGATATAGAATCATAGGATCATAGAATAGTAAGGGTTGGAAAGGACCTCAAGATCATCGAGTTCCAACCCCCCTGCCATGGGCAGGGACACCTCCCACTAAACCATGCCATCCAAGGCTATGTCCAACCCCACCTTGAACGCCGCCAGGGATGAAGCATTCACAACCTCCCTGGGCAACCCATTCCAGGGCCCCACCACCCTCACAGTAAAGAATTTCTTCCTCATATCCAATCTAAACTTCCCCTGTTTAAGTTTAAACCCATTACCCCTTGTCCTCTCACCACAGTCCCTAATGAAGAATCCCTCCCCAGCATCCCTATAGGCCCCCTTCAGGTATTGGATATAACTCTATACTTTGTCATTGCAGTTATTGTTTTTAATTGTTTATTGATTATTGATTTATATGATGAATTATGGTTTTGTCTTCAGGTCAGTCGTTTTTAGTATCTCCTGGTTTAGCTTTTGCACCCACTCTTCCAAGGCTTTGGTAGGTTGTTTTGTTGGATATTTAAATATCCTAGACCTCGTAGAGTATTGCCATGTTTAATTACCAGGAATTTATACTGGATTGACTTCTCTGGCAGACGAGGTTACTTTTCTAATTCCCTCTTCTGGTTGGATCATTCAGACTGGACATTATTGGCAAGATCAGATTAATATATTGCTGTAATGACATATGTAGGGTCACTATTAAAACCAGCTTCTTTTACACAGTGGATAGAATAATCATCAAAGATATCTGTTTTTTAAGTTAGAAAGAATTATGAATTAGTACAGCCCTGCCATTGTGCTTGTACACTCTTCTTAAAGACTTCCCTCTGAAGGAAAATGTACTCAGCTAATGAACTCCAGTGATGATTCCTGACTTCCCTGGTTTGTGTGGCTTTTTGTGTTTTGGTTTTAATTTTTTTAACCATGGATCTTCATATCTTGAATATTGCACTGGTATTTTCTACAGTAGTTTTAAAAATTATGTTAAATTTTCAGCTGATTACATTGCAATGCTTTTTTTTAGATTTATTTTTATCTCTGCTGGAGAATTACCACAAAAAAAAAAAATACTAGACAAGTTGACATCTTTGTTTTTTTCTTTATATGCTGTAACACTTGGCAATACTGTTGCACATGGGGAGACAGAATACTAGCAAGAGCATAGTGTAAAAATGTTGATGGACAGCTTTTCCTTGAAGATTTTGGTGAATCAGGATGTAGTGTACAAATTACATCATTTCCAAAGTTGTTCCTGTTCTGAGCAGTCCATGTTACCCTTTTCCAGAGGTGGTGGTGTTGTTTTTAATAGAGAGGAATCTATATTGGAACTAGATGATCTTAAGGTCCTTTCCAACCCTAACTATTCTATGATTCTATGATTCTATATCTGCTCAGGTATTTCTCTCTCTCCCTCTGTATGTGTATGTAGATATCTGTTTATGTTTACTTGCTTTAGTTAAACTTGCGCCATTTTGTTTTCACTATACTGAAATCTGCTTCACAGCTTTGCCCAGTCATGTCTGTGTAGACTAGCTGTAGGGTTGTTTCATCCACAAATGTCAGTCAGAAGATTCCCCAGCACTGAGGAGCTCCCAGCTGATCTGTTAGCAGATACTTTGCAAAATGCACTTATTTCATCAACTGTTGTCTGTAAGCCTTTCTTTGAGGGGGTATCATGATATCATATGAATTTGGGGGCAAAGACTGCGCAAGGGAAGCTCTTGACTAACATTCAAGAAGACGCTGATAAAACTGCTTGATAAAAGACTACTTTAAGAAAAGAAGCAAAAATTGTATATATTTCATTTGTAGATATCACAGTGGAGTGGATTGGTTTTGGTCTGTTCTGCATTCTGATTCAGTTCAAATAGAACCTGGAAGACTGGTAAACTGTAAATGCTTATAAGGAGGCTGGAAATTGATAGAAATGGAGAGTAATGACTTCAAATACTCAATTATAAAGCAGAAAGCATTGAAACTTATCTGGTTACTTTTAGTAAAAGTCCAGTTAGAACAACAAGGTCACTTGTTTCGTATCTACTGCTGACATTCTACTTTTCCAGTAACCAGGGCCTGTGAAAGTACAACTCACTGAAATCAGTGAAAATATATACATTAATTTTGAGGTTACAGATCAGTCTCTGAAGCAGTTTTAACATGACTTGTTGCATATTTCTAGATTCATTTTAGAAAATGATTGATGTAATTTCTTAGAGGAGATAATATACCCGCTCCAGCAGCCACTAATCTTTCAAAACTTATTAAGGCCTTTTCTCTACACTTAACCAGGAAAGCACAAAATGTGCAGGTAAATTTATCTGTTAAATCTGAGAAAGAGTAAGAGGTGCACAATCCTAGTAGATAAAACTCAGTTCTCAGTAGGCATCAAATAGACTTAAGAGGTTAGTCACCATATCCATTCTCATTGTCAAGCCAGCTTTTGCTGTTCTAAGCCCAAGTCATCCTGAGTAGTATACATTAAACTGAATGCAATGGCTTTGACTTTTCTTGTATATGAAGCCCACTATAGACAGATAGGAACAGCCTTGGGCTCGCAGGCCCTTGTTCTCAGGGGTGACTTCAACCACCCTGATATCTGTTATAGGGATGGTACGGCCCAGAACAAGAAATCCAGGAAGTTCCTCGATTGTGTGGAAGACAGCTTCCCTCTGCAAGTAATAGAGGAGCCGACAAGGAGAGGTGCCATGCTTGACCTCGTCCTCACCAGCAGCGAAGGGCTGGTTGGAAATGTGACGCTCCAGGGCAGCCTTGATTGCAGCGATCATGAGATGGTCAAATTTGAGATCCTCAGGACAGTGAGAAGAGTGTGCAGCAAGCTCACTGCCCTGGACTTCAAGAGAGCAGACTTTGGCCTCTTCAGGAACCTGCTCAGTAAGGTTCCATGGGAAATAGCCCTGGGGGGCAGGGGGGGCCAAGGCTGTTGGTTGATATTCAAGGATCACCTGCTGCAAGCTCAGGAGCGATGCATCCCAACTAGAAGGAAGTGCAGCAGGAGGGCCAGGAGACCTCCTTGGATGGATAAGGACCTGCTGAGGAAAATTCAAAGGGAAAAAGAGGCTTATAAAAGGTGGAAGCAAGGTCAGGCAGCCTGGGAAGAATACAGGGATGTTGTCTGGGAAGCTAGGGACCAGGTTAGGAAAGCTAAGGCCCACTTAGAATTAAACTTGGCTAGGGATGTTAAGGATAACAGGAAGGGATTCTATAGGTACATTGCAAACAAAATACATTAAGTAGTTTAAGTAGTTTATATGCTGCAAGGCATCTCATGCTTAAAGCATGCAGTAACACTGTAAAGCCAACTGCAAAAAAGTGCTTTGTAGAGGAGCTGGACATTTTTAAAGTGTCAAAATTCAGTTTCATGACAGTTTAGGATAAAAACTTTGAAATTCTTCTGTGAAAGAGAGTGAAGCTTCAGCACAGGCTTTGCTGCAGCAAATGAAACTAAAGATATCAAAAAGAATGAGAGTGCTGGGAAGAAATCCCAGGAAGGTGGATTGTATCTGGAAGGTGCTTCTTTCCAGAGAATTAGGTTTTTAACTCTGTTAAGGGGTAGATTCACAATCTTGAAGGACTTCTAAGAAGGGGAGGTCCCCAGTTCTGATAATATGTGCTCTTCACAGGAGGTAGGCTGATAAGAAGATAATTTATAAACTCTTCCCTAAAGGCATGGGGAGTAGGGTGGTGGCTCGTGAGCTATTAGTCTCTAGAGGCCATGAAATTCAGTTCTCTGTTTTGCACAACAGCTGCCAGGTCATAAGGAGAATCTTTTAACAATTTGGTGAAGAGAAAATCTCTTTAAGAAGCAGCATTTTCTTGATTTTTGACTTTGCTCTGAAAGCAGCTTATTTTTATTTGTTCCTTGCCTTGCACTTGGGACTCTTCCATAGTTTTATTAAGAATCCATTTTCCCTTGAGAAATAAAGCCCACAGAGGGATAATCTTAGTCTTTTTTTTTTTACCTCCCTGAGCAGATCTCTGTTTACGACTCATGTCTCAATTGCTACAAAAAATTTCAAAGATCACCATCTCCAGTCATTTAGCACACTTTTTCATTTTAAAAAATAAACATCCTGAAAAACAAAACTCTTGTCCACTATTTTGGTGTCAAAAAATGGGAAAATGTAGTTAATTATTCTGATCTAGGTCTTTGGTTACAAAATTCAAGTCAGAAGCTCAAGCAACTTCTATATATTGCATCTTATTATATATCCTTAGTTCACCTACTACAAAAATTCTTTTAATTGATGTTATTATTCAAACAAAGATAACAGTTTAGAACAAAATTTGGCATAATTGTATCTCTTTGCTACAAAGCTTCTCCAACAACACTGGTAATTGCAGCGCAATTTCTCATGTTGGTGGTAGACAGGACACCAGTATGCACAGTATAGGGAAAATTGTGCGTCAATGGGACAGTGTCTGAAAGCACTGGTCAAGCACATGCAGCGTGCTTAACCACTGAACAGCTACATGAACAGCTACACAGAGAACGTAACACTTCCTATGATCTATTTGTAACCAACTTAGTTCTTTTCTCTTCCTCATATATCTCTGACTTTCCTGCAATCTATCTTTGTTGTTACAATTATGTAGTTTATCTGTTATTACTATGTCTTCTTTAATGAGAATTCTTCTTTGCTAGCTTCCTTTCATTGACACCATCTAGATCCTTGCTGTACACCAGATGTGTATGTTATATCTGAACAAATTTCTCTATTTCCAATCTTCTCTAAATTTCACAGGAAAGTGAAAAGGAATGTCTTTTTCACACTTTAAATAAACATGCTGAGTTCTTGTTAAGTAATACCTGCCTTCTACTGAAGCTGCACTGCTTGCAAATGCACTTGGCAGATATGTGCAGCTTTGGTATAGGGATAACTGCAAACCTCTGCTCCTGCTGTGGGAGTTTTGTTCTGTAGGTTTTTGTTTACCATCTATTTAGAAGCACGGATTTGGGTTTGGATTTCGTACAAATACCTAACTTCTGGCAAAACCAGATCTATTCTGCTTAGATAGTTGACTCCAGAATAAACAGACAGTGGTGCAAGATGAGGTCCAAATCCTTCACAGGTTTATTGGTAACGTTATGAATCTCAAAAAAAAAAAAAAAAAAAAAAAAGAGTTAAGCCCCATAAATCAAGGACCTTTCTGAGAATGTACAAATAATGAATGTTGGGTTCTTTAAACATCTCTGCTAGTCCTGTTACAAATTCATTTCTTAACAAGATTTGATAGGCAGATTTAGCAAGATCATCTTGGACGGAAAATGCGCATGAAATCCAACTAGACCAGCCAGGTGACCACAAAACCCAAGAAATACAGGATGTCCCACAGCAATGTTAGATATATAATCCAATATTAGATATATAATATACCTAAGAAACTGAGACCTTGAGAAAATACGTGCTTGATCTTAAGCCATTTTGGTAACTCTGCCTTATAGTATGCTTTGGATAGTGTTTTCCAAGCATCTTTTTCTTCTCTCTTCCTATTTCTGTATTTTGAAAAATTCTGTTCTGACTCTTAACCAGACTACAGTCTCCAACAACTACACCTCTAAAAGCAGAATATGTTTCATTAAGCTTGCAGCACTGAACACTGAGATTTTACTATTGTTACATTAATACATGCATACAGGTATGATCTTTTGAAAAATCAAGGCTAACAAGCATATTACATGCTTGTGGATGCTAAACTTTTGCACAGATTAAAACCAGTATATGGATAAGTTAATGAGAGAGAAATTCACTGATAGCAGTTAAAAAAAAAAAAAAAAAAAAAAAAAAAAGAAAATGTTTAAATAAATTACCTTATCTCTGAAAGCCTCTAACTGAAATCCACCAGAGAAGTCAGAGAGTAGCAAGTTTGCCAGTGCCAAAAGATCCCTACAGTCCATAGCCCGCATCCCCACTGTATTGTTCCAGCATGCCCTTTAGGCTTGCTTCTGTAAGAAAGACTGCATACAAGTGCTACCGGTCTTCTGCACCCTGCATGTACTGACCATTTCTGCCTTTGTTCACTGAGCATGCAGTTACCAGTTCAGTGTTTTAAGCTGGTAACAGGCAGCCTGCCCACACTGGTTTTGGTTTTCATGTTGAACTAGGTACTTGCTGTGAAGATATTTGAAGAGAGAGTCCTTTAATAGTAGTCATTAAAAATATCTCAACATCAAAAAAGTTGTAATTGCTACCATGAAAATAAGTACTAAATTGCTTGTAAATGTAAAAAGAATTTCATGCAACACTATGATCAAAACCCCATCAATGGATATTAGAAATAAAATGTAATGAAAATGGTAAACAACTATGTTTGTAAAAATCAAGATGAAAAAGAGCAGTTACTATAAACCGCAGTGCATGAAGAATGACTCTGAAGATGATTACAGTAGCTGTGTTTCATACTTTGAAGTAGTAATATCCTGAGTAGTAAGTTACCGTTGTTCTTAAAAAAAAAAAAAAAAAAGATACAGCACAAAATTATTAGCAACCCCCCACTCACTTGGAAACAAAAAAACCCAAAACATTCAAAATACATTTCAGAATTAGTACAGTATATCCCTGGTCCAATTCTATCAGCAGTATAGCGGATAAGTTTCTAGGCCAACATTGAACATTGCCAGCACCAAGACCACTGTCCTTGAGGCTGACTAGTTGCTAATGTAAAAATCTGGCAGCACTTCCCAAATGAACTGTTGAATTTGTACATGCTTGCAGCTGCAAAAACCTGACAAAAAATAAAGCTTTATGTGTGGACACGTTTGCTTCCCTATATGCCTATGTCTGTAATGTATGTTTTATTCTGATAGCTTTGAAGTAAAAGAGCAATAAAAATTTTAAGCAGCTTCACTTTCTGATAGCTGCTACCTTGGGGCTTGTTCCAATGCTCATTGAAAGTCAATAACAAAGATCCTGTTACCTTTAATTGTGCAGAATCAGGGCCTTATATGACATGGTCAATCCTGCTGAGTGTTTTTTCAATAAATACTCACTTGAGTTAGACTGTGATTATGCTTTTGACTGCACTAACTCATTTCTATATTTGTTCTTCATAAATATTCTTGTTCAGGCATATCAGTAACCAGGGATGTCTGTGGAAACAAGAGTAGTTGAGTAAACATTAGAACAGAGTCCTGAAAACAGGTTTTTAATTTAGGAATTTACATTAAAAATTAAATCTGTTGCAGAGATACTACCTTGCGAATCAAAAGCCATAAGTAGGTCATGCAATTAATGGGTTCAGTGATAACCAGAAAAGTCTGAAGTTTAAACCCCAAATACTTCCAAATAATTAACTGCTCACATGCAGGCCACAGACAGGGAATGATCTGTCAGTATTGTCTGGAACAAAATTAATTGTCAGGCTACTTGCTTACTTGTACTGCCCTGCCATTTATGACAACAGAAAAAATAAATCTAACTTTCTAAAGATAACATCTTTACTTTGTAACTGTAAACATGTGTTTTTGGGGTACAGCCTTTGTCCTTGGAGGTGCAGATCATGCTTTCTCTAAGTACAGCTTGCTATATTTTACTCATTTTGATGTTACTCTTCTTAAAACGACTAAATTATTCAGTCCAAAATGCCTTTACAAGAAATCTACATATGTCACATACATTATTTCAGAAGGAAATAGGAAAGAAAAGAAAATCCTCAGCAGAATTGCTGCAAAAAACAGTTTTGTTCTTGGCTTTGTTGTTTTTTTCCTCTACTGCATTGTGGCAGTAGAACTGAATGCATATAAGAAAAACAGCCCAATCCCAGACACCAATTCTGTGGGATTTGATTTAGGAATTGAATCTCCAGCTGGAATTTTTTCGAAGAGATTTGCAAGTCAGATTATTTGAAAAATCCAGACAGTCTTTTTTTGTTGTTGTTGTTTTTCCTAAGCAGAGGGGCATTTCAGCTTTATCTCCTCTATGTTTTTTGCAGAAGCTAGTGATAAAAGGCCTCTTGCTTTGGGACTGTTTGTGCAGATGTGACATTATCTCCATTTCTGCCTCTTCTGTGGTGCTGTCTCTCTAGGTTCTAGCAAAGTGCCTTAGAGGTCTAGGGACATCTTGTCCTTTTGATAACATGTTTTCTCTTGTTTTCCCTCTTTTCCTTCTCTGCCTTGGCAGAATCTGCCATACAAATACATTACTGCATAAATGAAGGGCATCTTTTGAAATCTGTGCCAATATCTGTATCTTTCATAATTAACTTACGGAAATAATGCTTTCTTGAGGAGAACATCTTTTCACCCTACATTGATAACATTTTATGCTTTAATCAAAACCAACAAAACCTTATATAGGGGATTATTCTAAACCATTACCAGTGTTTGATCATTTCTTCAAGGTGATTCTCTACATGATTGTGCATATGCCGCTGTTTCATCTGAAGGGTCCATTAAAATCTTTGCTCATTTTCAGCTCTGGGACTGGATGAAATTTTGCTCGGGTCTGCTGATCTGGGGAAGCTGGGAGGAAAGTGTACCTTTTAAGTAACTTTCACCAGTAACAGCGCTGAACTCTGAAAGTATAGAAAAGATATTGTCTTAATTTTGTCTGAGTCATCTCCATCATGCAAGTTGATAGCCACTTTTCTTTGTAGCTTTCTGTCTGTAGTAGACACTATTTCCTGGGGTGTGCAAAGCCAGGCTTTCTCATTCTGCTGTTTGACAGTAGGCCTGCTCCCACTTCCCATTGCCCTGCTCATTTATTTATCTGTTTTAATGTAAGACCATAATGTTTCCCTCTAGAAATAGTATGGAAACTTCTGTCTGATCCACACACACTTTTTTTGTAATTTTGTTACAGTACCCTCTAGCCAGTAATTCATGCAAGCATATAATGTGCAAATTGGTTTGGTTCTTATAGAATAAAAAACAATTCTACTCTCAATTATGTGTGAGATTAGGATTATTATAAGGCTCCGTGCTAGGAAAGGTGTTAAGTTTTTCAGCAGGGATAAACAAGCACTGAAAATATCTGCCTGAGTTAGCTGGGTCATGTGAAAGCCTGTAAGATACAGGTGAGACAAATCCCTCTCGGGAGCAGTTGTACCCACTTTTCTGCACAGGGGTGGACCAAATGATGTCTAAAAGTTCCTGACAGCTCTAGGCTCTGTTTATTTGATTATGATAACTGTATTTTCATTCATCAACTTTTGTTTTGTTGCTTGTTTATAGGTAAAAGCAACACACACTGAGATAACACAAGCCTAGACTTTTGAGCTTCACTTTCTGAATCACAGCTAAGACTGGGAATAAACTTCTTTCCCTTTTCAGCTTACTGGGATGACCTTTCTTCTCCCCATCCACATTTACTACCTGTACTAGCTAGGCACAGGATAGGATGCCCTCTTTCCCTCCTTATGTACTTGCTTCTTCATGGGCCACCAGTGCGTGCGAGCTTGTCCAGCTCTGGCCTGAGAGTAAACAGTTTACTGCTGCACCTGCCCTGCTCATTCCAGCCTCCTTTGCAGCCCTCAGCTTCAGAGGCTTTTTATCTACTTCAGAAGAGGGAGTGGGTTCTACGTGGACTGATGCTTCATGTGGCTTCTGTGCTCCTCTTCTGTGCTGGTTTATAAAAAAATCCCATTTGAAAGGTTGCTTATTCTACCCAGAATACCTAGAGAAAACAGTCATCTTAGTATAAAAACATTATTAATAGGTTGGCAAGTATCCTAAAAATACAGATGAATTATAAAAACATTGTCTTGCTCAGTCACAAGGTGTTGAAATGTGTCCTATGTTTGTTTTGTTTGTGTGTTTTTTTTTCCCTGAACATTTTTTAGTGTTAAGATCTCTGTGATCATCACTTAGACTTTCTCTGCACCTCCCAGACACACTGTGATAGTGTTAGTGTTATTAGTGTAGCAGTGGGTCACACAAGGTCCAGAAATTCTCAGACTTAAAATAGTATCCTAGCTGCTATAGTGATCCCTTTCTGAGCAAAGTACAACTTCAGTTTGCTTATCTAAATTAGACTGCATTCTTATGATATAAGCCTAATTGATAGAATCTCCACTTATGAAACAGTCTTATGAAACTAGTCTGGAGAAAGGAAGTCTCCTAAATTATATTCGCTTTTGGGATCTTCACGACATAGTACCTCAGTCTTTTAAGGCAATTTAGTGGTGGTATCTTAAATTTTAGTGTTTAAATTAATCTACTGAGGAAATCCAGAGCCAAATTGTTATTATAATAAATGCTGAAAGCAAATGATTTTACTCTCTGAATCTATTCCTACAGTGCTACAGAAAGACTCCTCCTTTGGTTATTAAAGAATTTAGGGCATGGATGGATGTCAGCAGGAGTCCACTGAAATAATTCCATTTACTTCAATTGGATTAGTATCAGTTTCTTACGAAATAATTGTAGGAAATCACTGTGTAGGAACTGCTGCTGAAATGTGTAACTCATAGAAATATCAGACTGAAAGAAATAAGTATCAAGGCTGGTTTCTTCTTGTCAGAGACAGACAAGTTAGGTACCTTCCACAAGCTAATCAAGAAATACTTTTATTTATATAATACATTCAATGTGAAAAGCAGCTACTATATTGTTAGCATAATTTCAGATGTAGTGGCTTGGGGAAGAGGAAGTCATCAAAAGTCTCAAGTGACAAGTCATCACCTTTCTTGTCTCTGCCGTTCCTTGATGTTTGCCTGCCTCTGGACAGGTTTTTCCATCTCCACATTAAATCTGGTGGAACAAGGTCTCCAAGGAGAGGCCTTTCCCCAGTTTCACAGAACAGATGCTCTCATGCTGAAGTATCTTCACTGGCTTAGAGAAAATAGTGTCTGTATGCTGAAGCATCACTTCAGTTAAAGGTCTTCTCTCCTTATATTCTGCTGAATCAATATGGAAATTTTGAAGTTTCCTGTAAAGCTCCTTCTTGGAAAAACCCAAACCTTTCAGAAGTTTTTTGGTCTGGTTTGTTTTTTTAATCAGATGTCTCAAAGGGCCGCTGTGTTCACAGTACTTGCTGAACTTTTACAGTGGCCCCCAACATCAGCTGCCCATGTGGCAAAATTTCACTGATTGAAAAACCGTTAGTGAACCTTCCCTCTCGTGGTAAAGGTCATCTAGTTCCAATCCCCCTGCCATGGGCAGGAATAACTTCCACTAGACCAGATTGCTCAAAGCCCCATCCAACCTGGCCTTGAACACTTCCAGGGATGGTGCCTCCACAACTTCTCTGGGCAACCTGTTCTAGTGCCTCACTACCCTCTCAGTAAAGGATTTTTTCCATATATCTAGTCTAAATCTACCCTCTTTCAGTTTAAAGCCATTCCCTTTTGTCTTGTCACTACATACCCTTGCAAAAAGTCTCTTTATTGCTTTTTTGTAGGTCCCCTTTAGGTACTGGAAGGTGGCTATAAGGTCTCCCTGGAGCCTTCTCTTTTCCAGACTGAAAAAGCCAAACTCTCTCAGCCTTCATAGGAGAGGTGCTCCAGCCCTCTGAACAATTTTGTAGCCCTCCCCTGGATTTGCTCCAACAGGTCCACATCCTTCTTATGCTGGGGCCTCCAGAGCTGAATGCAGTACTGCAGGTGGGGTCACATGAGAGCAGAGGGGAAGAATCACTGTTTTGAGGGTTATGGTTAAACTTCATTAAGAAGTCAGGTTTCTTCAGACTGAGTTCTATACTGGAAGCAAGGTTTAATCAGTAATATAGCTCTGCTCAGGCCTGATTGATTGATTCAGCCTTTCATGTACTCCTGAGATGGAGGAAGGAAATAAAAAATGATCCCTGGAATAAGCAGTTTATGCTCCTTTAACGTAAATGGCCATTATCTCTCTTTCGGGCTAAGCACTTGGGGCTTATGGTTTATTATTATTATTTTACTGCACACTATTTTGTCTCCTAAGACAGACTCTCACTTCCCCACATCATCTTAGCAATCATTCACTTAATATTTTCTAACCTCAATTTCTGTATATTGAATAGTTGAAAACTGAATGGCACATTCTATTTTAGTGAGTTTTCTTCTGGGTCATGGACAGTGACCTGATCATTATAAACAAAATCTGAGCAACAAGGTTTTGCACAGTTTCTACACAGCAAGACTCTCAAAACCCAAGCAGGTGAAGTACCAACCCAGCTGTGGATGCAGCTTCCTGTACAAGACAGAAATCTAAGATTAACTTGACTTTTTCTGCATGTAACTGGATTCAACTATGCTTATGCAGCCAATTTTTATCCTGAAATGTATACATAAAGACAATACAGGGAAAAAGACTCTTTTGAAAGGCTTTTGAAGATATGCATAAATTGGTAAGGACACCCTGAAGATGATACCCATATTATATAAAGGCAAACTGCTAGTTTCCATAACTTTGTATAAAAAGAAATTTTAATGATTATATTTTGGTTTAGGCTTTAAAATGCAGCTATTAGAAAATGGCATTGCAAATAGAAGTAGGTGTCAGTGAAGTCTACATTAAAAATGTCAGCTGTATTAATCAACATATCTGTTTAATTGGGTTTTCTTTCAAATGAGAGAGTGATGTTTAAACGAAATATCTTTCACCAGTGCAGACCATTGACAAATCACTACTCATTTTAATGAGGGAGTATTCTCAGAAAGAGCCCAAATAAGAAATAAGTCAACCATGAAAATGCTGAATTTCAGAAAGCAAAACTGGGACTTATTTTACTATTGTGCTCCTTTCTGTTTAGGATGTATAGAGTTCTGCATCTTTGGACAAGGAAATAGAGCATTTTGTTCATCTTAACTACAGAAATACCTCATTTCCACCCTCCCCCCCACCCCCCAAATGTCCTGATTATGCCCATGCTTGCCCATGTTTGCACAACGGATAAGTTCTCTGATTTTCTAACACTTCTCTGACAATGAGGAAAATTCAATAAAACTCCCAAGTGCCAACAGACACACTTGTTTATTTGCATTGCCTACACCAGAACAAATTGTGGCTGAATGTAGCAGGTTGGCATGGAGCCTTGGGAAGGCGCAGGTTCCTCCTAAAGAGGTTGCTAATATCCTTGAAGTAAAACGCTTATTCAAAATGTCTTTATGGGGGTGAGAAATAAGAATTACTTTTGGAAAGGTAAGCTTATTTTCTAACCATTTGCTGAGGTATAACTGCTTCCCAAATCCCTCTTGTTAATTGACAAAGATGGATTTGAGGACAAAAGTTAGTGTTTTAAGTCAGGGATGTTTTCTGTCATCTTATTCCTGACTATTCATAGAACCTGCAGACATTTTTTTCATATGCAGAAGTTATTCTTTAATAATTTTCTCTTGCATGATACTTTTCTGCAATTTCAAATGTCAGCTACGGATCATCAGATTCATTTATATATTGAATTTTAATGTCTAACTGTTCCTTCTCTTTCTAATTATAGTCTGCTATCTTCAGCACAGAGCCTACAGATACAAGTTATCATGAAATCCTACTTTTTAATCTGTTTGCGTTCGTAGTGTCCAATAACATTAAGAAATTCTACATGACTTTAAAAGTACACCTTACATGATCACAGAGTATGTTAAGTTGTTTTTTGGACATTGTAAATCTTTCTTTTTTAGAAGCAAATACCATAACCCCACCCCCAAAAAAAAAAGAATATAGAGAGGCTGATTGTTTCAAATTTAGATACGGGCAACACTGTGTACATGTGTATACGTACATATATATACACACACACACTTCCTCTTGTTGGAGCATATTCAGCACCCTTTCAGTTTCTCCTAACTTTGTGCAAATTTACTTGGTGGGTTGGCATTTTCTTTGTTGGTTGCTAAATACTACTTTTATATGTGTATATATTTCAGCCAATTTCACATGTTTTTCATAAATTAGATGAATAAAAAATAACTCTTTAGAAAAAAAAAATGACAGCTAGAAATAGGTTCAAGATAATTTACTGAGCTTTAATATTTTCATGTTTTCAATTAGACATATGAAATGTAAGGAGGTGTCAGTTTCCCATATTCATGAAAATATCTGCCCCAGTATGGCCAAATTACATTACTGGAGTTTTGCATACATGTCAGAGCAGATTGAAAGCTCTGAGGATTGCCTTTGCTGATCATGCTCTGTCCCTCTGTACTTGCAGTGCTGACCAGCTTGTGTGCAATTAGCCCACTGAGCAGCACAGCAAGCACTGTCTTCTCTTAACTCCTAGGTCTGACTAGATAGCACATATGCTGTCCCCATGTAGTAAATCAAACTTTTCTTGTAATTGCTGTCCCCAGCTGCTCTTGAATATGCCTTATACGCTTTCAGTGACACCCATGCTGGTAATCAAGCTGTGTGGATTTGAGGTTGGCATGTCTAATTTGAGTGTAGAGTGGACTGGAGCCAGATCAAGGACAAAGAAAGTATATTTTGGAATAATATTGGTGACACTTGACCTGAGGGGCAGGCAGGAGGGAGAAGAAATAGTAATTAACTTGACAAGTGAGTTTGGCAACTTTGAGCTGAAGTTACAGGAGTAACAGGCAAGGAAGTGGAGCTTTTTGTGTGTTAGAGGAGCTTGGGATGAGGTAAGCAGTAGACCATGGCTAACTACAAAAACTAGGAGCCAGTGGCATGTAGTGGGAACACACACATTGAACATGACAGTGAGAGGCAACTTTAACTTGGTAAGTACTGTGTAAATGCTACAGATGAAAGTAATAAACAAATTAAAACAGACATGAGCTTGAGAAAACGACTGTGATAAGAAGCTGTAAAAAAGCCCCAAACAAAACAGATTGGGAGAAGAAGCCAGAGTATGTGCATGAAGCTGGCATTTTACTGGAGCCCGGAATGGGAAGTGAGGACAGGCAGCCTTACTTGTCTTCTACTCTCAACAACTTTGCAGCTCACCAGTTATGGAAGCTGCCCTCGTGTCTCTCAGGGAAGTGGACAAAGAAGTTCATCACTCTTTAGCCAGCCAGTTTTAAAGCTACTCAGTATTGTGGCTTTGAAGTAGGGTTGGGTTTGGGTTTTTTTTTTTTGTTTTTTTTTTTTTCCTTTTTCCTTCTTTTTTTTTCTTTTTAATTTTTTTTTTAATTCATCTTGTAGTGCTTGTATTTAATGGTTTTAATGTTGCATTCACAAGAACAGAAAGCCAAAATTAGTTCAAGGAAGAGGTGAATCTGTTGAATAGAAAACAATGTCAGATATTTAATATAATAACTTTGGCATGTTTGGGTGGTAGCAAAAGATAGCGAATCAATGTGTAATAATTATTTTCCTGTTTGTGTTAGCACAGCCTTGTACTGTCGCAGTTGTAATTAATGTCACTATTCAGGTGGAATTGTGAAAAGGCTGTGCCAGCCAATTGACATGGTAATATGGCTTCAGGATCTATTTGTGATCATATTGATTTCTTTAATGGAAAGCTTCTCTGTGACCTTTTCAAAGCACATACTGTACTTTTACACCTTTATAGGTTAATCTTGTAGACAGTATTTCAAATTGTCACTTGTAGGATTTTATAAATTGCCTAAAGGACGATAAAAACTACTGTGATTTTGTGGTAGAGCATTAGAGCACTGCTAGCAGATCATGAAAAGTGGCGCTGAAAGTCTTCTGGGAATCCTTATGGCAGAATGAAAATTGCAGTAGAGCAATTAGCAAAAGGAAGATGTCTTTTATTAAGACACAGGTGTTCGTTGTGGTGGAAACTTGTTTTTAAAATGTAAAATAACTATAGCTATCAAAGAAAAATTTAGGATGTGAAGAAAAGTTCATAAAGTTTATACTTTATAAATGTGAGTAAAAAGATTTTTTCTGAGATGTGGAAAAAAGCAAGCACTACCACTGTGTCTGTTACATCATAAAACATCAGGCATGGACTTCATTCCTCAGATATTCAGATGTGAGAGATGAAACTAAAGCAAAATTCCAAAGTGAAGTCCAACTCCTCTCAAGCTTTACAAATCTGAGCCTTCAGATAGAAACCAATGAGTAAGGTGTAATGGGAGTTGAATTTTCTGGACAGAAGAATAATACTTGGGGAGGGGATTGTGTGAGTGGATTTTAGTTGTAATGAAAAAAGGCTATGAAGCCTCATAAGGGCAGAAAAGTAATGTGCTGCTAGTTTTACTGAATTGTAAGGGATTCCTTGGCACTTAATGGGAAAATATTAAATCATAATGGACAATTGTTGATGATTTAAAAATTATACTTGATTCAGCCTATTTCAAGAGATAGTTTCCAAACATGTTTATGTTAGCCTTCATATTACATGCCAAAATGCATGTGTTGGGTTAGTGTTGTGCTGAACCTTGTCAGCTTATAAAACGAGGAGAAAGCAAAAATAAGCATTGGTCTCACGATCCATTATTAGGGCAAGCACTGGATTGTATAAAATTTCTCATCTTAGTCAGTTTAGACTGCATATCTGTGTAATCTTTTTGCAATTTACTCAAAATCTTCCTGCTGTCATGTACTCTGTTTGTGGCATCTAGATCTCTTGGCCTCTCGGCTACTCACACTGCTATTCATGCTCAAACTGTGTGATTCTCAGTCAGATCTTGGGTACTACTTGCCGTGGTTTAAACCCAGTTGGCAAATCAGCTTCGCAGTTGCTCACTCACTCCCCCCCTTTCCTCCCTCCCCCCTTGCTCCCAGAGGGATGGGGTGGGAGAATCAAAAGAATGTAACTCCCACGGGTTGAGATAAGAACAGTCCAGTAACTAAGGTATAAAACAAACCACTGCTGCTACCACCAATATGGAACACCTCTTTGGCTAGTTTGGGTCAGGTGTCCTGTCTCTGCTTCCTCCTGGCTTCCTCTCCTCCCTGGCAGAGCATGAGACTCAGAAAGTCCTTGGTCAGAGTAAACATTACTGAGCAGCAGCTAAAAACATCGGTGTTGTCAGGGCTGTTCCCAGGCTGAAAGTCAAAACCACAGCACTGCACCAGCTACTAAGAAGAAGAAAAAATGACTGCTACTGCTGAGCCTAGCACACTACTCAAGACCAGATCAAGGTCACCTCTTCTGAGCTTCCTTAGCAGCTGTTTCTCGAAGCAGTTTTTGCTAGTACTTAGCCACTGAGTCTCTTCTTCCCATCCCAGTGACATGATCCATGACCTATCCTGGATGGTGAATGGGTAATATAAACCTAAAGAAAAATTCTTCTGATTAAGGCCTTTGGTTTTATATGGGGTTTACCTTACTTGTTCACTGGGAAATTTACTAAATTGATAAAATTCCAAGCTCTCTTAATCATCACAGCCTGCTCACACTTTTCTTTGTAATGCCTTGTATCCCCGATTATCTGCCTATCATCAAATTTCTTTATGTGAAATACATTTATACTAGATAACTAGAGCTAGACCTTCCAGTTCACCACCTTACTGAGTTTTATTATGCTTTGAGTGTTTCTTTAATGCTGGAAGTGTTATTCCTGCATGCAGGGGAGCAAATGGATACCTAACTGGACAGTATCTGCTGTGAGATTTGTTTGCCCTGGTGTTTCTGCTGCAGGTGCATGCTTGTGTGCTCAGTGGATGGTGATATGAGCCAACCAGCTAGCTGGTTGTTATTTGGAAACATAGTCTGTGCATTGCTATCCCATTAGTTGGAGAGGCTATGGGAGATTGGTGGTAACAGAAGTGGCTCTTCCCTCTGCAGTGCAGCTTTCTGTCATGTCTGATGGGTTGCAAAGACATCAGGCATGTTTTAATACGCGTTTCTTTTGCAGCAAGGGGACAAAAACCTAACCAGTAGGCCTAAATTTTGTCTTGCTCCCCATGGTGAGTGTTTTTTGGGAGAGACTTCACTGAAGGCAACCATTTCCTATACTTTCCTCTCCCCATACCAGGGAGAAGCAAATGAAGAAGCTGTGGTAGTTGCCAGCCTGCTTTTCCCAGATAATAGTACACCTGTTTGGTACAGCATAGCTTTGTGGAAGCACATTTTCTGTGGCAGTGAATGCCTGAAGGTACACTTTTTGAGTGGCCCACAGATGCCATTACACTTCTGGCCAAGCTCATAAGGACTGCTTTTCTCTGATCTTGCTGTAAGATCATATGGGCCTGTGTCAGTGCTCTGAGAAAGGTCAATTTAATTTGCGTTTTTGTGTTGTAGTCTGTCATGTAAAATAAAGAGCATACTGCTGTGCATCAGCAAAAATGGTCTTATAGCTTTGTCAATTTATGTTTCATTTGCTGGTGCAGGAAAGTGTGTGTGGGCACCCAGAAATGTAGGGATTTTCAGGATAGGCTTGGGGAGCTGTTCAGCATGGCAGGCACAGAGGCTTATCCCTCCCACCCCTGCATAAACTAATTGCTGTGTGGGTTTTGTCACAAAGGGGACTGCAGGGTATGTGGATGATGATAAGATCAGAGCCTGGGAGCAAAGACTAAATCCAAATTAAGCTAGTATGGTAGGCACAACCAAATTTTGAAAAATTTCAGAAATATTGGTTCAGTCCAGTGTAAATAAAATTCTCTTAATTGAATATTCTGCTGGGCTACATATCTTGCATTTTACTTAGCTTTAAGTCTGGATTTTTTGCTGGGAAGATCACGATTTCCTGGCTGGATCAATTTCCCCTGATAAATTGTCTGATTTACATACACATGTGCTAAAATTCTGGGGTTTGCAACCTTCACCTATGTAAATCTTGTACCTGATAACTGTGCCCTACTCAAGGTAATACTAGTGGTTCCTTTCAAAGATGCCATCAGATCCACCACTGAAGAATTTCTTCTTCTACTGCTTTCCACCTACTGATTGATTCCAACTGATTTAAACACATGGTAACATGCAGTGGTAACAGTACTTCCACACCCTTGCTTTGCATCCAAATGGGAAGCAGAGGAAAGCTAATGAACTGCACATTATTTTCTAGCAGCTCTCCGCTTGTTTGTATGCCCTCTTTATAGTTCTTTCTGCATTAGTGGTCATTGATGCTGGGCAGTTTACAGCAGAACTAAAGTACTCCAGAGTATCCTGAGTGGACAACAGGTGTACTTTCTGTGGGAGATGCGGTGCATGGTGATATTATTCCACAGTTATGTGGCTTTGCTTAGCTCAAAAGATCTATTTGAGGCTATCAGAAAGAATCTCTAGATCCACACTACTGTTTTCTTGTGTATGCAACTCATCACTGAAAATTTATGGTAACTTTGTGTAATAACTGAAGCACGAGTTGGCCAGACACCAGTCTGGTGAGCCACACTGTCAGTCAAGTGGAACTCCATTAAACTGTCAGCTTCTGTTTTGAATATTCCTATAGGAAAACAGATTTTCTCTCCAATATTCACAAGTTTGACAGAGAGCAAAATATTTCCATTTCCCCCAGCAAGAAGCTTGTCCTCATGTAATGACAGTTTTCCATCTGCAAGAACTGCCTTTTTGATACCGCAAACCACCTGAGGTGAAAATGTAACTGACTTGCTTTTCTGTAAACCTGCCAAAGCTAAAATTATTTTGGCTGTAGCAAGAACTGTTTTCATGCCAGTGTTTTCTCCAACTTTGCTTAAAGTTACATACTTCTGATTTTCTCAGAACAGAAGAATAGAATCATAGAATCATAGAATAGTTAGGGTTGGAAAGGACCTTAAGATCATCTAGTTCCAACCTCCCTGCCATGGGCAGGGACACCTCCCACTAAACCATGCCACCCAAGGCTCTGTCTTGGCAAATTAGCCTATTTATTGTGAATCGAGACAGCAGTTTAATTTGTGAGTTTGGGTTTCATATTCGCTGAAGAAAGCTGTGGTGTGTCAGATTATGCCTTGTCAGTACCTAAATCTGAGCTTCTAAATCACAGGTATGTGTCTAACTGAAAAGCAGACACATTTCTGGAAATAAAGGGAAATGCAAACACCTATTTCCAGCTCCTTTTGAAGTCAAGGTATTTTGGTTTACATTTATAAATATAGATTTATATGCCTAACTTTATGCACTAATTTTGAAAATATTTTGACTTGAAGAGTCACGTCTTAATTACAAATGTTCCAATTAGAGAGGGGGATATTTCCAGAGGAAAGAAAGGTGGCATGGGAGAAAAAAAGATTAAAAAGTGTGTTTTCTTGGGAAAAAAAAAAAAAGAAAAAAAATCTGCATCTTACTGTTGTGGTTTAAGCCCACCTGGTAACTCAGAACCACACAGCTGCTCACTTACCCCCTTCTTCTTCACCCCTCTCCTCAGGCAGGATGGGGAACAGAATCTAAAGAATGTAAACCCCACAGGTTGAGATAAGAACACTTTAATAACTACAATAAAGTACAATATAGTGATAATAGAAAGGATACCAACAATAACAGTAATGATAAGAAGCAAGAGAAGAAATGAAAGATCAGAAAACACAAGTGATGCACAATACCATTGCACACCACCCACCAACTGAAACTCAGCCCAATCTGAGCAGCGATTGATCCCTTCTGGGTGATTCCCTCCACTTTATATACTGAACATGATGTGCTGTGGTATGGAATATCTCTTTGGCTAGTTTGGGTCAGGTGTCCTGTTTCTGCTTCCTTCTGCTTTCCTGTGCCCCTCCTCACTGGCAGAGCATGAGAGACTGACAAGTCCTTGATCAGAGTAAGAATTACTTAGCAACAACTAAAATATAGGTGTGTGATCAGTGTTGTTCTTAGACTCAAGCCAAAACACAGCACTGCACCAGCTACTAGGAAGAAAAAGAACTGTTACAGCTGAAACCAGGACAGATGTTTTTACCAGCATCATCTTCTGACAGACTCTGAAGCCAATCTCAAGTATAATTATTTATTTTACAATAATACAGTTTCATATGTGGTTAAAATTGACATCTGACAGTGACTTATTTTTTTCCACACACTGTGATTGTCCTTATTTTTGGCAGATATTTCATAAAAAACATTACTTGTCCCCAGCTTGCCAGCATCCCAAAGGACATGTTGCATCATGTGTTACCTAGTTATCCTCTGTGTGTCTATGCTAACTTTGGATAACAAGGAACTTACAGGGTAGAATACAAGCCACAGAAACATTCAAGCTCCTTCATACTGTGTGACTTAAACTGATGGCACTGCTAGAGAGTTCTCCTTCCATTTCACCTGCAGATTTTGGAATATGTTGATGTTAGACATAGCTTCTTCCTTACTGTGCATCCTGTTTATGCATAGATACTTATGCTATGATTCCTTTATCCTGAACAACCCTGCCTTTTTCTCCTGTTACCCATGACAGCATCTTAAAGGCTTCTGCTTAGTTCTGTTATTCACCAGGAAGGTTATTATCCCTTAGAAGGCAAAGAGCAATGACTGTCCTTTCTGCTGCTGCAAAGCTACCTGTGCGCTTCTTAAGCATACTGAACCCAGTTGTATTTATGGTGGGGAGGATGAGAAGTGCATTCTGTAGTCCTGCCTTTTTGGATCGTCCCCAACCTCCTTCATGATCATGGAGGCATTGACAGGAGGAATGGACGTCAAGGAAAATTTTATCTAGTTCTTTACTGTTGGAAGGATGAAGATTTCTATAATGAAGTTTTATGCAGTGTGAAATATAAAGTGAGAAAAAGATGAATACAAGATACCCAAGTATTCATCCCAGTTGCTTCCTAGGAGAAAAATATTTATCCTAGTGAAATCAATATCAACAGCAGTGTGTCTGTTGATTTTTGCAGAGCTAAGAAGAATTTCAAAATGAAATAATAAGCCTTGGATGCCTATTTTGCTGATTGTATTTGTATTCCATCAAGTAATGGCGTATCAGCTACAGCACAGTAGAAAAGCCAATTTATATGCTGACCAGCTGTGGACTCAGTAATTTGACAGCTCTTTAAGTCAACATTATTTAAAAATATTTTTAATCACAACAATATAGCAATAGCATGGATTATTACCCCCCTGACGAATTAATGTAAAAATGTGTAAGAGTGGGAGACAGTTAAAAAAAAAATTGCTGCTGAAAGAGACCCTCTTTAACAATATGCAATAAAGCTTAACACTTTGACATTTTAAAAATTGACAGTTGAATAATCTTAAAATAATACAGTCCAATATGGTCCATCAACAACTGTTTGATACCAATAGCCCTAGAAAAAGCACTACAATAACTCAAGTTATAACAGGCATTCAGAATTTCAAGATAAATCAGTGCAGTATTTTTTACATGATAAACATAGACCAATGTCAAATAATGCCTTGACTTCTATTGAACCAACTAAAATGTTCCAAAAATTAAAATATTTAGAAGACAGTATTGTTTCACAAATTAAAGAGACGTATTCCACATATTGATGTGTGTTATGTACATAAATCATCTTGAAAGTATATTTAGTGCCACATTGGATATAAGCAAAGAGACATTACATTTGCAGTGTGAAAGAATTCTTAGGCTGCAGCTGCAGATTGGGGCTGTGAATTTTTTTGATTCTGGCAGTAAATCATTTCAGTAGAGATGGAATACAAAATGTTTCAAGCCAAACCTTTAGGGAAATGTATAGGCAGTGTCATTATACCCTTAAATATTGTAGAAAAAAAAAAAAAAAAACAGACAAGAAAATCAAAAAATGAAAGAGGTCCATCATGAAAAGGACAATCTTAATCTAGAATTTCTGCTAGAAATAGAATTGCTAAGGTATTATTACCAAATTTTAAAGTTCACAAGGTTTCTTCATTAGAGCTGTAGGTCTAAATGACAGAACAATGATTCTGCAATTGCCTTGGAACCTAGTAATACCCAGGAGAAGTCAAATGAAATAAATTTAGTATGATGATCCTTAAAAATTTAGTTGTTTTAAACCAAATTAATCGCTGCAGTTCAAACCTCAGTACACAGCATTTATATCTCTTGCAGCAGTTGCTTCTCTGCTTCCTCAGTGTTACCTTAAAAAGGCTATGCTTGCTCCAGAATCAGAATTCAGAGGAAGATACTCTGAGTTGGAGCTGTTTGTGTATTTTCATAAAGGGCACTTTCGAAGTGGCACCTTTTTACCATCACAAAGTCTTGCTCTGCCAATCTGTAATACTTGGTAGCAACAGAAATTTAATGTATTTGTCACAATTCCATCCCAGTCAATAAAAAATCTTCACAAATTGTTACAGCATGCGGTTCCAGATACATGTAGCCGGTCTATTGAGTAGCTTTCCAGCAATACTCAGTTTTGGAAGTGCCTCTTAGAGACGTTCTAATTTGAAAGTCCCTCAAAGCATCAGCACTGCAGTTGCATAGTGAAAGTCCACTTGCTCAGTCTGTTTTCATGTTGGGCAAAATGACAAAATCATCCCTTATCTCTCTCCCTCTGGAAGCAGAAAAAATATGGTTTAAATATTCATAAATGCACAGGGGACAATCCCCAGTCTCTAGGGAGAGATTTGGATGAAGTTGCTGTTTGGAACCTTGGATCATGTTCAAAGACTCATGGCATCTTGAAGCCCTCAGTCCTGTTGCTTTCTCCTTTACCATTCTGTATCCATATATGCTGTTGCAAATCTTTAATTTCTTCAGCCACAGATTACATCAATACAGACTTTGTAACTCTGAGGTTTACTTGCACATAATATCTGAAAATCACACAGCATTTTTGTTTTCTTATTACTGTCCTGCAGTTTGCAGGGTAAAGTATTAAGGGTCATAATCACTGTTCTTCTTTCATTAAGAACTTTCATATTTCAATCCTTTTTTACTAGATAGATTAGAAATACTGAAAACTATGTGCTGCAACATCTAAACCCAGACTTTATTGAAGGCAGCTTGTGCTCCACTCTCTGGGCTCCACATGATGTAATGTCAGTTGTATCATGCCTTGCAAAAATCAATCTGATCTTAGTAATCTTTTGTTCAGTGGGGTATCCTGTCAGGGTCAATGACCTGAGAACTGAATTCTGCTATGGGTACTTATAGTCGTTTCAAATAAATCAATGCCATGATAGCTCTAGGGGGTCTTTTCTGATCATTAGCACATGATCGTTTCATACAACTTCACTTCTTTGGCATATACCATAAACTTGAAGAAATTTTTACGATTATCTTTCAAGGATTTTTCAGTATTATTTTTCTGGCGTACTCTCTATCCACTCTCACGCCCTCTTACAGTCTTAAAAGCTTTATTTTACTATAGCTAAATGAAAACAAAACTGGAACTGAATGCTTATTCCCAAACTGTTGAAAAAAACCCTGTAAAATTGCTGTTAGAAATTTTACCTCCTTTCTGTTTTTCAGATCTTGTCCTACATTACAGTACTGGCAGTCCCAGTTTACATTGTGAAAGCCTATCAGTTACCTAAGAAATGTATTAAAGGTTATCTGATGGCTTTTACTGTCTCATTCTCATGTCAATTATATTTGGGGAGTTTTTCAGATACTCAAGAAATACTTCAGTCTTGCTATTTTTTTTGTAATTAGCAGATTGGTGTGGGAAGTTGTCATTGGGACATAGTGATGCTTCCTGCATCCTATATATGCATGAGGTAATGTTTTTGAGTGTAAACAGCAGCTGTTTGAAATGGATTTTGCAGCTGGGAAGTGACAAGGTGTTAAAGTAAAGAACTTCAGTAATTTCATGTTGTTTATTTCATGTAGGTTTCACATATTACAGAAGGATTATCCATTAACTGGCTAGTCATTACAAGGGTTTAAAACAAAACTCTGGACATATTCAACAAAGTATGTATTCTTTTTACCTACCATTGAAGAGCAGGTAAAGATTTTTATACATGCAAGTTAGCTCAATATCCCAATAAGTAAATTAATTTTTTCTTAGTGAGTACACACCTTGTAATTTCTGTTTTGGACAAACTGCAAATACATAGGGCCATCCTCTCAACTGGTGAAAAAAGTATAATTTGTAAGGAATTCACATCCATAAATTAGCATGTACTAGTTGTCTATTTGCCCATACTCCCAGAAATCTCAGTATCCAGATGAAAATACTTTGACTGGTACCAATTTGTGTACTTAACAGAAGACTAAAAAATTGAGTTATCTGCAAAAAAAGATGCCCAATGTTTCAGGGCCAGAATGAGGAACAATAATAGGGAATGCGAGTTCTCAAGGACCTTAAATATAAGCATCTATTTTCATTCTAATAAAACATAAGCTCCAGAAGAAGCAAAACCTGAGTGCTCCAGTATACTTTGTGTTTCCAGTTCAGTTCTGAATATTGGATACATTAATTTACCTGTTAATACCTTGGAAATTGCCTAGGAGATGTCTGAGTGTTAGAGTGATAGATACATTAGTATACAATGATTGTCTGCCTTCAGATCAAGGTGTAGAGGCCTCACAAGTAGAGGGAGTTTTGCATTTTTTACAGAATGTCTGAAGATTCATGGTTAACAACATCCAACTGTGTTGCTGGTGGCATTCCTTCTTCCTTACTAGATCATAATAAAATAATTAGTTTTCTCCAATTGCTTCTTCTGACTCTAAGCTGCGTAGCTGAGGTCCATGTAGGTGGAAGAGGATGGAGATGGGTTATTCTCCCAGAACAGGCAGCTTGCCACAGCGAGAGCTGCCTGCAAATGGCAGCGCCTACTGGATGAGCTAAAATTAAGAGGTTGTTGGGGACTGTGGCAGCAAGAGGGGATACAGCTGTGAGGCCTTGCCAGCAGAGAAATATGACTACCTTTAGACCTTCCAGACAAGAAGCAGGAGAGGACTAGTTAAAAAAGACCTCAGGAACTACAGAGAGTCTAAAAATCCATAGGCATGACTAGAGATCCTCATTCCCATACTAACCCTCAAGAAGGATGTCCTAAGTGTCAGACTGGTTGGTGCTGCGCTGAGAGGGAAGATGCTGCTAAAATGCTTCTAAAATGCCATTTCCTTGGCTGGGTTCCGTAACCAAATTAGCAGATGGGACCTAGAAGGCAGGTGCCAGCTGTTCCCTACATATGCTAGCATACACATTTTTATTTGCATGTGATCCAAAAGGTATTTTTCCTTCTGTATGACACCTCTATAGTTTTAATGAACAGTAATACATTAATGGACATAAGGACAGGTAACAAGCCCCAAAATCATAAATCTATTCATATTTGTATCCATGCAGAAGCAGAGGAAAACTCTACATCTTACAGGAATTTCTCCTGAATTTTGGCAGTTCACAAAACCAACCTTTTTGGCATCTTAACATGCACTTGTGTACATGCCCTGCAAAAGAACCGAGGCAATAGAGAAAATAGCTGTGCTGCAGTTCACATTGTCTCTTCAGTGTGCTTTCAACCTACTCTTACTGGTCCCTTACTGAAAGGGACCACAGGAATGTCCAGAGTATGATCCCTAATGCTATGAGATAATTTACATTTCTTCATCAATATAAGTGAAAATCTTTTTCTATAGCAGTAGGAGTGATTTATTTATGACCATAACAGTTCACTTTTCATGGTGAACACATTTGGGGTCTTGGCAAGTTCTACTAAATACAGATATCCTGTAAAAAGGTTCAGCCTTGACTCTAGTCTGTTAAAAAAGAATGTTACAGGAACAGATGGTGTAGCTCTTTATTTTGCTCTTGCTGCTTGAGTGGAAGGTTCAGAAACTCTATATTTTTTGAAGAACTGTACTTTTTGGTGGGAGTGCTAGGTAAGCTTGTACTGTGTGCTTGGCTTTTAATACATGAAATGGTATGGAAAAGATGGACGACTTAGGTAAAATACCAAGTCCTTCAGGAGTCTGCCTTTTTATCTCTTCTTTACTCTTTTTCTACAGAAAGAATAAGCGACAACCACTTATGATTGTTTTGCAAAATATTTAACTATTTCTCTCAAGTATACTTAGTATAATATAATATGAATGTCAACATCCTGGCCTATTTTTAGCATAGGTTGAATTATTGCTTGTTACTTATGTCTTCTGGAAGGTATGTTGTCACATTGTGGATTAAATCAATAATAGGTGCTGTTATAGTTCTTGGAAGAATCTACTCAAAGTACTGAAAGTCTGTGTTATCAGGAGAAACAGCAGCATCTTCAAACAGAAAAGGAATTGTACTTTTAAGAAATTAATATGAAATACCTTAAATGAATCTCTGTGCGAAACACTGGGTGCATGGTTCCCTGCAGGACTTAACTTCAGAGAAAGAGAACGGTGATGGGACCCATATAGGGCTGAGGTATACAGTGAGCACAGGTACATTCCTGAATTAGCAGATCTGTATGAATATTTGAGTCACGGGGCTGCAATTAAGCTGTGTTCCTGGGCTGTTTAGCCTGCCTCCTTGTTGGATTTAGCATACAGTTTGAACTGCAGTGTGCTCCAGTTTAGGAAAGTTTTTATGCATGTTTTAAATCAGTCTTCATTTAAGAGGTTTAAATCCCATTCATTTCAGTGAGAATAAAGCGTGTGGTTTAGTATTCTTAAACCTACAGTTCTAATTATTGAAAATAGTTATTAAAGGAGGTTGCATTCCTTATGTTAACATTATTTTGTGATAAAATACAATTAAAATCAAGAATTATTAGGAGAAATTATTGCACTTCAGTACTACAAGTGAAAGATGTGGAATGAGGTGTATTAACTGAAATTACAAGAGAAGAATGGTAAGTGGAAGCAGCAAAGTATTTTCATCTTGAGATAGAATTATTCAGAGCAAAGTATGTTTCTCTTATACTTGCTAGCTACCTGCTTTTGAGGGTGTTTATATTTTTTTTTTAAATCATTTCATAGAGACAGATAGGCAACTAATTTTTTTCCTAAATTAGCTATATAGTGTTTGAAGTAGGAAAGCGTGATCTCTATCTCAGTTTTAATTTTTTGCTGTTGAGATGAAAATACTTCAAAACAAGGTAATATTCTAAGCTAAGAAGCAAAAGTTTGTCATTGGTTTGGGGGTTTTTTGTTTGTTGTTTTTTTTTATTAATATTAATAACATATGCAAATATGGGTGAAATAAAATAAATAATATGTGCTATTTGCAAAATGCAATATGCTGCAGTAATTTGAATTTCTGGAAAAGCATTTGGGTCTAACAAAAAAATTTTTCGTAGGAGAAGGGCAGGAGGACTAAGGGGC
The DNA here is from genome assembly GCA_039720435.1 of Amazona ochrocephala. NCBI lineage: Eukaryota > Metazoa > Chordata > Aves > Psittaciformes > Psittacidae > Amazona > Amazona ochrocephala. The sequence continues at coordinate 49,059,001 of CM077881.1, read as the reverse complement.
TGTTTCATATCATTAATTAAGCAGCAGGGTGCATTTAAGCACACAATGCTGTTACTTTCTATGTGTGGATATTAAATCAAACTGAAAATAAGTATATTTAAAAAAAATGCATGTATTATTAGAAAAGTTTTCCCCTATACACATGCATCCAGTTTTAGGTTATGCTGTCTTTGTTGCTTTCAGTGAGTGCTATTCCGTGAAAGAAATTCCAGGCACATTGTAATTCAGTTATAATTTTTTTATTTGATTTCAAGGCTCAAACGTTTCTATACATAGTATGATAAAAAAGCTTTGTTCTTCTACCCTAACAGCATGACTTCCATGACAGCAAAGCAGTTCTCAGAATGGATGGTGTTAACCCTGCTCTTTCAGTGGAAGAGGTACTTTATTGCAAACATTGGTGTAATGTTTGGTAAAATTTCTTACTGAGGTTTCAGTTAAATAGTAAAATATAGGATGTTTTATTCAATTCTTCTACTGATTTGACCCCTGTGTGTGAATATCATGTATATACACACGCAATATAGGTACAGAAGTAATGCATTATTTTTTCCCAACAGTCTTCAGCTTTGTATGCTAATGAACTATTTAAATTATGTCCCATAACTGTACATACAAAATGAAGGGAACTGTATTTTTAATGGAATTTTGTACAAGAAATGTATTTTTCAATCCATCCATCTTTTATGCACATCCTGGTATTCATGAAAAGTGACACTCCATATTTGAGGGAAAAAAAAAATCCCTTCTCACATCACTTGCTGTGCAGCAACCTTTCATGACATGTAGTGAACTAACACTAGGGTTTCATGGAAATTTATGTGCAGGCTTGATTTGGGTCCCTCTGTATTTATATATATGGTGAAGTTTTCTCCCATTTTCCCTAGGTAAAGCACAATTCTGAATCAAAGCTTTTCTGCCATAAAAAAGGTAACCACGTCCATTACAGATTGAAAACTTCGAAATGAAAAAAAAAAATCATTAATTAATGTTTTTTGGATGCTTGACCAGTTGTCTTGAAACTGCAGGAAATTTGTCCTTATTCTTCAAAGGTAAGCTAGGGTTTTACAAATACAAAGCCAGTCTAAAGGTAATGCAGGGAGAGATATGGAAATTAAAATATCAGGTGCATTTAGCAGTGTGTCTGTAATAACTCCGTTCTCTGACTAAGTTCTGAGCAGTCAGAGCTTTGTGTGTTCAGCATGCTTTTAGGCCAGATTTATGAGATTATGAGAAAAGGACCAATTTAAGAGCCAAACCTAAGATTGTTAGCTGTACTTTAATTAGTATTTCTTTCTTGAAAGCCCTATGATACTAGTAAGTGCTTAAATATTCTCAAGCCACTCTAGATCTGTAAAACTCAGGCACTGAAGAGAGAAACTAGGAACCTTTAATGGTCTTTTAAAACTTTATATAAATCACCAGGCTTGTAACTGAGTGTAAAATATATTTAAGATCCTTGGAGTCTGATCCTGATATTTTAATAACAGAAGTGATTGGCAATAACTGTTTCAGGACTGCTTTGGGAACTGAGCAGTCCGCAGTCACTTTGCTGGTGTGTAGGGTTGACTGACTTGCAAGAGAAGTTAGGAAATTCTCATTTTCTCTTGATCACTCAGTATTTACAACCTGGCTTTGGTTTTCCTAGTGATCTTTAATGTTGACCAAAGGATAAGAAATATGAATCATGATAATAAACTGGCTACATCTGAATGAAGTCTTATTTCATGAATGAGAGGTAAAATCTTGTTCTGTGGTGGCTCCTCAGTTCATTGACTTCATTGAAGTGAATGGTGGATATTGCGACATTGGCAGTTTTCAAACATGAGTGACAGAAAATCATCAAGAAAAATTCTGACAAGACTTAAAGTTGAGAAAAAGCAGTAAGATTTTTTTTTCTCTTTTCCTTTTGGTTTATGAAAGGAAAGATGAATAGGTTACATTCCTTTTTTATTCAACATCTATATAATTGAATTGTGATTTTGCTTGATTTTTCTTGTATATGTGCTACAGTTAAAAGTTTGTATTTCTAGCTGTGAGAAGAAAAAAAAAAACAGGCTCTCTAATGATATTTTTTCCACCTGTTCTGCAAAAATGCTATTTTTGCATGTACGCATCTGTACTTTTCCCACAGTGCTGTACTTGTAAGTTATGATCACAAAAAGTTTTTTCCATTGCTAATAAGTTTAGAAGTACCTTTGCTGTTGGACATAAATTATTCGTTGCTTTTCATGTCATCTGCTCTTAAGCAAATAAACTAGTGCCTTTCAATTCTTGTAATAGCTAACAAAATTCACTGAATGTGAATGACTTTTCTTTAAAATGTTTTCATCCACCCTTTAATTTTTTACTTTTCCTAATTTTTAAACTCCAGTTATTTTGGGGTTTAGGGTGTTATTGGGTTTTGGGAGGGGTTTTGTGGATTGGTTGGTTTTGTTTGGTTTTGGGGTTTTTTCTACTTTTAAAGCAGCTGAACTCAGTGTATGGTATTATATGTCATACTCTATAGCATCTGATTTGCTACAGTATATGTAGTGAAGACTACCTTTCCACTACATGCTTCTGCTGCCTAATGTAACAAGGCCCTGAGACATCCAGAGCTCACAGATACAATGGTAATAAAGTATAATAATAATAATAGTAATAATAATAATAATAATAACTTACAAGAGAAAAGTGGCAGTGGATCAAATATAAAATTGATGTAAGATCACTAGTCTTAAATAACAATGTCTGTTGCTCTAAAATACTACTCAGAGCTTTCCTAACCATCCATTTAGTAAGCATATAAGAATAGAAACCATTAATCCACTGAAAACCAGTGATGGAGTTGACAAAAGGAAATGGCAAAGGCCAGGTTGCACCTGCCATATAATGAAATTATACTGCTTCTGGAGATGGGAAGAAGCACGTAATCAGTAATCGAGGAAGTATATAATGTAACATGGTATTAAAATGTCATAAAGAGAGGGGTTGTATTTTTAGCATCAGATGTTTGCCACAGTTCTTTGTAAAAAATACCTTTTTTTTTTCTTTCGCTATTTCTCTCCTTCCCCATAAAATGCTTTTCCCTTTTTTCTTCTTTTTCACAGAGTTGATTCTCAGTGTTTTCATGATGATGAACTTTCTGATTTTCTTACTGGGAATTTCCACATTCTTTGACATTCTTTTCAGACTTGCAAGGCTTGAATTGTATTTAGTTCTATTTTCTTTTCCCCATATGCTGTAAAGTAGCTGGGAATCACTTTCTAAGTACTCTCTGTTTTATGGTCACCAGATAACTAATGACTGTTTTGGCAGGCCATTAGGATATTATGGTTCTTTAAGCATAGACACAAGGTATTCTCCAAATAAATAGCTATCTATGTAGAAACTGTTGGACAAGTACTTAGTTTAGATTCAGGTTTAGATTTAGGCTTTCATTTCTTAGGAAAATCAAAAAAAAAAAAAGAAAAAAAGAAAAAGAAAAAGCTACTGACTGCACGAGCAATGAGACTAAACTTAAAAATCATACTAGTTTTTATAAACTAAAATCCTCTAAGGTCTTATTACAGAGCCTTTATTTTTGGTCATGTTAAAACCAAAACAAAACAGAGACTTATGACCTTGATATGAATCTCTTATGAAGAATGGAGTTCATTGAAGAATAAGGTTGATTGAAGAATGAGGTTGATTGAAGAATGGGGTTGTAAAAAAGTAACTTCAAGCACGTTAGGTTTTGTTAGCAACTACAGAGATAAGGATATGGCTAAGATAATCATTGCCCATGAACTGGCCAGAACCAGCCTGGTGGGTACTGACATGAAAATGATCCTTAAATGAAGAGATGAATAGGAAGATGATGAAGAAATAGCCATCAGGGGTCCCAAAGCCCACTACCACATTGTAGTGTGCATGCAAGAGGAATTCTCTAGAAGTATGATGTAATGTATAAGTAACTCAATGAATTTGTATGTAATCTAATGAATATGTATGTTTAAGGACAATATAATCGCAGCCTGGTTGATGCTCAGATGAGACACGCTAGGAGAAGCTATCCCCTGTGTCTGCTGGCACCGCAATAAAGCATGCCTGCTCGTCAATTTAAACTTTGTTGGCAAGTTCCTGGAGATTTCTCCAAATCACTTAGAATAGAGCATTAAATACATTGTATAGCATTCTGCTGTGAGTCAGGGTAGAACATATCTTTTGTGGATTATAACCTAAGTTCAAGACTTTATTCCTATAACATGAATAGTAGGCTGAATTATGTTTGCTTCCTTATGCTGAAGCTTATAATTTATTTCAGTTTTAACTTTGTGGAATAACAGAATTTCGGGCTGGTGCTGGTTGTGTATAAATCTGTACAACCCAAAAGTTGTAATGGATAGAGCTACTGTTCATATTCATTTTTGAAAATAACAAGGCGATATAAAACAACATATGCAAAACTAGTATAGAGGAGGGGATTAAATGATTACTTGGCTTTGGAAAATTAGAAATATATGGTTTAAAGAATCACTAGTATTTAAGGGAATGTGTTTTGACTGCAGAATACTTTGCTTCCAACTGTTCCTGCTAAGCGTCCCGTAAAATTCAAATATAAGTACAATAAAGTGTATTGCAATAAAACCACTTCGTACTTTCCCCTTTCTGTACAGTGGGCATGGATCACATTGACTGGACAATTGCTTGCAGTGAGTAGAAGCTGATTTGTAAAGTCCAAGTAAATAAATTCAAAACAGTCATTCATACTGTCCAGCATTTCCAAGCTTGATTTCAGTAATACTACTTACATGTGGCTGATAATTAACGCCATGAAAATGATCAGGGGACTGGAGCACCTCTCGTATGAAGATAGGCTGAGAAAGTTGGGGCTGTTCAGCCTGGAGAAGAGAAGGCTGTGTGGAGACCTCATAGCAGCCTTCCAATACCTGAAGGGGGCCTATAGGGATGCTGGGGAGGGACTCTTCATTAGGGACTGTGGTGAGAGGACAAGGGGTAATGGGTTTAAACTTAAACAGGGGAGGTTTAGATTGGATCTGAGGAAGAAATTCTTTACTGTGAGGGTGGTGGGGCCCTGGAATGGGTTGCCCAGGGAAGTTGTGAATGCTTCATCCCTGGCGGCGTTCAAGGTGGGGTTGGACATAGCCTTGGATGGCATGGTTTAATGGGAGGTGTCCCTGCCCATGGCGGGGGGGTTGGAACTCGATGATCTTGAGGTCCTTTCCAGCCCTTACTATTCTGTGATTCTGTGATTCTAAGAATCAAAAGAGATAAGCTTATAGCATGAAAACACCACAGAGAATCCTTTAAATCAGTTTATTAGAATCTTCAAGCAAATGAACATAAAACATTTTGGTGTGAAATATAGCTAAACCAATATCCTGTTAAAGTAAACATTGATCAAATCAACCTTCTGTTACAGCTGTTCGATCACTGGTATTAAAACTGATAGCCATGAAAAGGGATCTTGGAACACATCCGGGCTTTGCAGACTTGCACGTTTTTTTCTCTTTCCTCCCAGTTACATTTCACTGCTTCATACACCTCTTCTGTCAACTGTCTCCATTTGTGGCACTTCTTAAATGACTGTTGCAGCTACCCCAGTACTGGCTAGATCTTCTCAAAATACTCTTTGCAAGTGATTCTCCAAAGGTAATTCTTTTCCCTGCAAGTCAATTGTTTGTAAACAGATTCTGAATGCTGCAAAGTGTCACCTGTTACTGAATACTTGCCAGGTAGTTTGCACAACCAAAACAGATGTTGAAGTGCACTGCATAATATGCATCTTATGCCTTCTTTGTGAGAAGTCATTTAAGTCAGGGAAGATGTTGAAAAAGCTTTGCTATGACTTACCCATTTTTTTTACATGATGCAAACAGACTTTCAGAAAAAGTATTTCAAATACCAAGTTTTTTATTGGAAAATATTTGTAGAAGAAAGCACGAGAGTAGGTTGCTTGGAAAAGCTGTACAATCTCTAGTATTGGAGATACTTAAGAACACATTAGATACAGACGTGACAGAATTACTTAAATAGATTTAGGCAGCTGGCAAGGTGTCCTGGGTTCAGCAGTAGCGGTCATTTTTTTTTCTCCTTCTTGGTAGCTGGTGCAGTGCTGTGTTTTTGATTTTGGGCCTGGGAACAGCACTGATAACACCAGTGCTTTCAGTTACTGCTTGGTGATGTTTAGGCTGGCCAAGGACTTTGTGAGCCTCATGCTCTGCTAGGGAGGAGGGGAAGCCGGGAGGAAGGAGCGACAGCACACCTGACCCAAACTGACCAAAGAGGTTATTCCATACCACAGCACGTCATGTCCAAGATGTAGAACGGGGAGCAGAGACCTGGAAGGGTGGTGAGGGTGCACTGGTGGGGGTACACTGCTTGATACTGGGTGGTGAGCAATTGTATCCTTCCCTTGTATTTGCCTTGTCATTATTGTTACTGGTGGTAGCAGTAATGATTTGTGTTATACCTTAGTTACTAAACTGTTCTTATCTCAACCTGTGGGAGTTGCATTCTTTCGATTCTCCTTCCCATCCCTCCAGGAGCGGAGGGAAGAAAGAGTGGGGAGTGAATGAGAGAGCGACTGTATGGGTTTATAAGCTTAAACCACGACACAAGGGGATAGGATAAATAACCCCTGTAATATTTTTAGTTTCACATGGAGAAATACAAGCAAAGATTTACACAAGAGGTGATCAGGAATTTCTTTACAGTTCCAATGAGATTTTCACTGATCTGTTTCCTAAGTAGTACTACAAGTTTGCAGATTTATGGGGGGAGGGGGGGATAAAGATGGAGTGAAGGGGGAAAGGGGAGGCCTCGGTAATGAACACGAATTGAGATAAATGGAAAAAAAATAATGGGCTTTGTTCAAATTCAAAATACACTATTTACTTAGCTAAACTCCATCAAAAATCTCGGTTCCTGGCACTGTTTCATAAGTGGCCTACATAATCTGTCTGACTACAGGGAAAAAAAATCACACACAGTGGCTTTTCTTTTCTACTATTCTTCACTTTAAAGAGTAATTAATTTGTTAAGAAGGAGTTAGGGTGACTGGTAGACTTCCAGTCTGGTTAGATACCTTCTTTGTGGTACCTAACCTATAAGCATCTATCCGCTGAAATCACAGTCCTGTAATTTTCTTTGCTGGACAGGGTCACAGTGCAGTTCAAATTCACAGGCTGCCCTCAGTCAAACCTTGTCACCACCTTCTTTCTGACAATGTCTCATAATGCCTTAAAACTTAAAGCTCCATCCCAACAGATCTGAGAGATGTAAGTTTATTAAAGCACATATTCATAACTCTGTATTGGAATACATTTTTCCCTTAGGGATAGAAACGAAAGGATTCTGAAATAAATGTGAATGTGACTTATTAGTCTCATGATACCAATCCATTTTCTTACCTTACTGTCTCCTTAGCAACTATTTGTGGCTCTGTCCCCAAAACGCAGACTTTAAATAACTCAAAGAATGTTATTTCATTTTTAAAGACAAAGTGCTGCTGGTGTCAACCTAAGAAAAGTAGAACCTCTAATGGATAACGTATGAAATAGAAATGTTACCATTTATTGATGTTCATGCTTCAAACCAATTAATATGGGGCTTCTGGTATGGGTTTCTTGAAAACAAGCTGCTACCAACTGGAAATTTTCTGCTAGTTATTTTTTCCCCTCTCAAAACTGAAACATTTTCCGTATCAAGTAATGTGGTAAAGAAACTACTACATAACTGAAATATGTGGTGTTTGGAGTCTGCTAATTACATTTCCACTGGCTGCAGCAACTGCAAGGGTTGCTATTTTGATGTTCTGCTGAGATTATCATCAGCATTTCAGCTCTTTGAAGATAAATCTTTAGATGATGCAGCCTCATCCATATATTTTTATTCTTAAATTGGGCAAAGGCCTTTATCTTGTTCAACATCTTTGTGGGTGACATGGACAGTGGGATTGACTGCGCCCTCAGCAAGTTTGCCGATGACACCAAGCTGTGTGGTTCGGTTGATACATTGGAGGGAAGGAATGCCATCCAGAGGGACCTTGACACGCTTGTGAGGTGGTCTGATGCCAACCTGATGAAGTTCAACCATGCCAAGTGCCAGGTCCTACACCTGGGTCAGAGCAATGCCAGGCACAGCTACAGGTTGGGCAGGGAAGAGATTCAGAGCAGCCCTGTGGAGAAGGACTTGGGGGTGTGGGTTGATGAAAAAATGAACATGAGCCGGCAGTGTGCGCTTGCAGCCCAGAAAGCCAACCGTATCCTGGGCTGCATCCAAAGGACTGTGACCAGCAGGTCGAGGGAGGTGATCCTGCCCCCCTTTACTCTGCTCTCGTGAGACCTCACTTGGAGTATTGTGTGCAGTTCTGGTGTCCTCAACATAAAAAGGACATGGAACTGTTAGGACAAGTGCAGAGGAGGGCCACGAGGACAATCAGGGGACTGGAGCACCTCCCGTATGAAGATAAGCTGAGAAAATTGGGGCTGTTCAGCCTGGAGAAGAGAAGGCTGCGTGGAGACCTCATAGCAGCCTTCCAATACCTGAAGGGGGCCTATAGGGATGCTGGGGAGGGGCTCTTCATTAGGGACTGTAGTGATGGGACATGGGGTAACGGGTTCAAACTTAAACAGGGGAGGTTTAGATTGGATACGAGGAAGAAATTCTTTACTGTGAGGGTGATGAGGCCCTGGAATGGGCTGCCCAGGGAAGTTGTGAATGCTTCATCCCTGGCGGCGTTCAGGGTGGGGTTGGATATAGCCTTGGGTGGCATGGTTTAGTGTGAGGTGTCCCTGCCCATGGCAGGGGGGTTGGAACTAGATGATCTTGAGGTCCTTTCCAACCCTTACTATTCTATGGTTCTATGATTCTATGACTGGTGAAAGTGGTGTTTGTTCATGAAAAAGTCTGTCAGGCCCATTGTGCTCATGAGAACTTCAGGGATCTTCTTTACCTGGAAAAGACCTGAGCTTTCCTGCTCTGTACTTCCTATTTTCAAAATGTCTTTGAAGGTCTTCTGGAAACAATGTCACCTATTTAAGAGTGTGGTTCTGTGGCAGTTTTGGCCTGTAGATTCAGGTTAACTCTAAGACACCATTTTATTCGAGCAAAAAAATGGTGTCTATTGCAAAGGCAGAAGTGATGACATGGCTATTAAGCAAGGCCAAAATAGCCTGCAGTGTGCATTGGCTTTTGTTACATGATCATGTAGCTGGTGGTCAGAACTCAGATATGGAACATTTTGATGGAAAAATGTGGTCTATCCAGAGGACTGGGTTTTTTTTATTACAGATGAATGAAAGGCAGTTTTTACTTCAATACAAATTAAATTCTTAGTTGTTACCATATTGATTTCAACTGGGCTAGTAGCAACAAGCAATTATAGTAAGTGGGAATTTAAAAGATGTACTACTGGCCATTTTAATTCACAAAGGGCCTGGTTAAGAACTTCTTATACAGGAAAAGCTCCTGTTAGGCTTCCGAGAAAACTGTTTCTGAGCACCAGCACTTCAGCATGTAGCCAGAAGTTATGAGGCTTGGCAAACATATTCATATCCTGTGTTTTGGGGAAATGACAAACCTAAATGGAGATGTTTTGGGTAGGAGGTCTCTTATATGGCACATCAGTGCAATGTCTGCAGATATTTTAAAAATATTAGCATTTAAGCTGACAGGACAAATTACAGAAACTTATTCAAGGAGGTGTAAGTAATAGAAATGGGAAGAAGTTAACTGAAATAAAGTAGACTCTTGAGCAGGGAGAGTTACTTGCATTGTGACTGGGACACAGCAGTGGGTTTTTCAGCCTGGTGGTTAGCAGACACGGTCATAGTGAACATTAAATTCCTTCAAGCAAAGTCCAAAGCAGAAAAGAAAAAATCCATAGGATAAAGATTCCTATAGAATTCATTCCAGAATTTTTATGTATCTGATTTTCCCCCTGTATTCAGAGCCCTGTCACCTCACTGTTCCTTGCAAGATCATCTCTCACACCCTCTACTGCCAATTTACCTAATTGTTCAATCAAGCTGGTATTTCTGCTGTCAGTTATCTTGGCTAAAACAGCAAGAGTTGGTTGTGAAAACATTAATGTGGAGCGGTTTCTCTCTGCAAAGGCAAAGGCATGAACTGCCAGCATGGTGGTAAGGCAGGTGCCATGCAGAGTTAGTTTGTATGCATTTCCAAAAAAGGAACATTTGATATTTTAAAAAAGACAATACTGGAAAAGGGTGAAGAAAGAGTTCTACAATAGCATATCAACAGATGTAAATATATAAATAGTTTGTTGAAATTAAAAGACATGTTAGTTTATCCCAGCTAAGGATCTAATCCTGTCTCTGGAGCTGTTTCCTAACATCAGCATCCATTTAATTTCAAGGGCGTTAAAAATCCAGTTTAGATCCCTAAGTGAGATTCAGAACTATAAAGCAGTAGTAAAGAATGAGTAAGAAATTACTAATAAGATAATCCATGGATATGAAGGGTCTTCTAAAGTATATCTGTGCAAGTTATGCTTGTGTAAATGCTTCAGCATGTTGCAGGTTCTGGGTCTGTCTCCCCACATTGTTAACCAGGAGAACAGTATACAAACACTGCGGCCAAAACTAGGCTTAAAAGCCTGCTTTCTCGTTTCTGTTCTCTGTGCTGGGGTGATGTTCCTCGGGCTGGTACTGACGGATAGGCAGGCTACTTTGCACAGCAGCAAAACAGAGTACCTGTGTGTGGAGATTTTGTGGAACTGCTTGTTTTCAAGATTTTCTTTTTCATGTGTTGAAAATTTAAATCACAAAAAGTTTGCATAAGTTATAAATTGTAATGCATTTTGTTTAGATGTATCTTGTGATTCATCTCATGCAATCAGAGATAATGATTCACTGAGTGCTTTTAAAATATGTTCTCACATCCGTTAAAAAGTATCCAAAGAATTCAGGAAGTTGTTATTGCTCAGTTCTACTGACGAGATAGCACATTGGCTATGACTTTCTGGCACTTAAGCACATTATTAATGTATGGTTTGGTTGTTTACTTAGTTATTACAAAAATATTTTTTGTTCTGTAGAGGATACCTGGAATCCTCTACAGAGGATACCACCTCCCTCTAGACCACCCAAATAGCTAAACTTTGTGAACAGCTGCAATTGTTGCTTTAACGAGAGAAAGAAAACAATACTTGGCATGTGTAAAAGCATTCCAAAGTGATCCTCAGCAGCTGGTTGTTTGATAAATTTTTAATAATATCTATCAGTTTAGTTTGATAGAGACTTTCAAGACAGGTGGATTTTTTTTTTAATTACCTCACAAAGGTTCTGTAGTAGAAAAATATGCAAAATATGCAAAAAGTTTCAATAGAAATAAGATTTACTTGTCTTTTGGATTGATTTTTCTTAAAGGTGTAAAATGATATTATTTTGTTCATATGCTGGAGTTTGTTCTAAAGAGCACTATGAATGTGTGTTCAGAGGCTAAGAGTTGAACATACGTATGTCCTGGTTTCACCTGCGATAGAGTTAATTTTCTTCCTAGTAGCTAGTACAGTGCTGTATTTTGGCTTTAGTCTGAGAACAGTGCTGATAACACACCAATGTTTTAGTTGCTAAGCAATGCTTACTCTGATCAAGCACTTTTCAGTCTCTCATGCTCTGCCAGTGAGGAGGGGCACGGGAAGGCAGGAGGAAGCAGACAGGACACCTGACCCAAACTAGCCAAAGGGGTATTCCGTACCACAGCACATCATGCCCAGTATATAAACTGGGGGGAGGGGTGTCACCCAGAAGGGATGGATTGCTGTTCAGGCTGGGCTGAGTACCAGCCAGCAGGTGGTGAGCTGATGCATTGTGCATCGTGTTTATTTTTTTTTTTCCTTTTCCCCTTTAGTTTTATATTCTCTCATTATTTCTGTTATCATTATTATTTTTAGTAGTAGTATTATACTGTACTTTAGTTATTAAACTGTTCTTAACCTGTGGGGTTTACAGTCTTCTGATTCTCCTCCCCATCCTGCCTGAAGAGGGCGGGAGAAAGCAGGGGAGGGGGAATGAGCAGCTGTGTGGTACTGAATTATCAGCTAGGTTTAAACTACAACAACATAAAATCATTTGGTTTGATTTTTCCAAAGTAACCTTAATTTGTGCTTGCATTAATTTATGCTTTTATGGAATGTTTCCATGTTTTTGTACTTGTAGTTAGAAAGGAAATTCCCCTGATGTGTGGAGTAGATGGTTTTATTTCCTAAAATTATAAAGCTTCTGAAAAAGACATTTGCCTGCTTTAGTACAGGAGTTTCGCAAAGCAAGATAGGATAGATAGGCAATTAGACTTAATTAACCAATACAGAGAATAATAAAGACACTGGTAAGTAATGCTCTCAATTGACAAGGAAAAGACATGAAACATTCTCCACCTTAACTGTTCAGACCATACATTTCTGCAAGACTATACTTTATCAGAAATCATAGAATCATAGAATCATAGAATAGTTAGGGTTGGAAAGGACCTTAAGATCATCTAGTTCCAACCCCCCTGCCATGAAAGAAAGGAAAATGGAACTGCATCTTGAAATCAAAGGGGGGTACCGCAGTGTCTAGGTTTTAGGCTCCTAGTCCTTGGAATATAAATTACAGGATCTATACCACACATTCCAATTTCCCGTGAAGAGGAATACAGTCTAGAATGACTCAGGAACTGCACAGAAAGCTGCATAGGGTGAGTGGGCTCAATGCAGAGCTGTTTGGGCCTAGCCAAAATGGAAGCAGCTGTGGCTCAGGGCTGGTTTTAGCCCTCTCTGTTAAGTGCAGTAATTCAGTCCACAAAACCAGATATGGTTGTAAATCTTCTAGGACGAAAGAGATGTGCAAACAAAATGCCCTTCCCCACCCTTTTCAAAGAGTAGAACAGTGCAAATGATGAAGAATTTGTGATTATTGAACTCCCTTTTATACAGCTTTTTAAGTAGTAAATCATTTAGCAAGGCTAAAAACAGATTTGCCTTTCCTTTCTCTGTCGGGCAGTATATCAAGCCACCTACTGGGGGAAGCCTGAACCGTTAATATGGAAATTGGTTTGGAATAAGAAGCCTCTACACGCTCTGCTGGAGCCAAAGAAAGTTCATTTGTGTTTGGCTAGGGTAAAAGCCTGAGACCATGCAGGATTTCTCTCAGCTTATTAGAAAAGAAAATGAATGGGGGGGGTCAGTTCCTTGCTATAGGGACTGCTAAGCATAAGCCCTCTGACATCTATTAGTCATCCATAAAATCAGTGATGGACTGCTCAACTTTTAAGGTATAGGAACTTCTGCACATGGGTGGGATCAGAACTGCTTGGTAAACTTTTAATGCATGTGCAAAGCCTTTAAAGTAAGACAGCAACATTTGAATTTAGGCATCCTGAAGTCATGAGGCTGCTCATTTGGATTCAAGGGGAGGGAGAAGAGGCAGTTAATGATTTCCTGTTGTGATCAGGGGAACCTTTGTAGTCCCTAAATCCTTGTTCGGATCTGGCCTATTCTCTTTTAGTTTAATTGCATGATTGTCATGAAATACTGGAAGAAAACTGGATGTGATCATGTTATAAAGAGTCTAGATATAGCATTACAGTCTTCATTATGATTCCAGTTGTGCTGTAATTATCTGTGCTCCATTTTAAGCAGAGCATGAGTGAGATGAATGAGCTGCTGGGAGAGGAATTCAGGCACAGGGACAATGCAATCAGTGGCTACCCAGCTGCTGTGTAATGTGAAACAAGCGTATGGGGCATCCATGCACCCTAGAATCAACTAGGTTGGAAAAGACTTTTAAGATCAAGTCCAACCATCAGCCCCCAGGTATTTACAGGTGCATTTCCAGAGACAGCTACCCAGCTACAGCCCCATTATGTAAAAATGCATGAGGGGTGTTTCTCGCTGTTCATTAGTATTCTTATCTGCAAACAGGAAGAGAGAACTGCCAGTACTTAACAGAAGAAACTGTGCTTCTGTTTCAAGCCAGCAGATACTTGGTCAGTGAGTTTCAGTGAGGCCAGGATCTCATTGCGTATCTAGGTTGGCAGGGCAATTTGACTCTTGTATTTTCTAACTTCACTATCCTGTTCATTTAGGGATTTAGGGATTTTTTTTTTTTTTTTCCAGCTGGAAGAATTAAATTTCAGTAATCTTTTTAAGTCTTTTCTGCAGATATTTGTACTCACAAAGTATCAGCAATTAAAAATTTCACATTATGTTTATGATTATATCATCCAGTATTTGGTCAAACATCTTAATTTACCATTCTTGGTGTAATTACGTGTTCTATGCAGTAAGATAGATGCTGGAATTTTCCTGCTTGCTTCTCCTAAGATACAGGGAAAACCCTGGTTGCGAGCTGTGTAGCTAGACTGGCCATATGTTCTGTACGTTATGTGTAGCTAAATATAATATCCTACACCTCTGGCTGCAGGACATACAAAAAGGGTGAGAAGTACTAAAGAAATCATAACCTATTTAAATCCTATGTTCTTTGGGGGGTTTTAAGCTGAAATTTCAAATGGGGTAGGTTAAAAAGTCAAATGGAAATGTGGTAGGTCAGAAAAACCCCTACAGCTGCTAACAGGTAGCATTTGAGTACCTTGACAGTTTTATACCAACACATAAAGTACATAAATAACTACAGGTATATGTATATATAATTCCTCTAAAATAGTATTCCAGGACTTGCAAACTCCCCATATTTTGAATCTGGAAGGTCAGTTAATATATTAACCCATACGATGATCTTAAAAGAGTGGTTTAGCTGCATATTAATTTTAGTCTACATTTCAGTTATGTTTAAAAAACTGATGTGTAGGAAGCATTCAGTTTGATGCAATGAGAAACACAAGCCAACAGGTGAAAGTGGTCGTATCATTCCTATCATGTATTAAAAAAAAACCAGCCCAAAACTCAATGAGGACTATTGGTGTTTCTCCATAGTCTGGTTATCTGTCTAGTCTTTGAAGCTACAAAGAACACGGAAAACACTGGAAACAGCTATGTTCCACAGGGTATCTATGGCTGCTTCATGCACGTGGATGCCAGCTCTGTTTTCCATAGGTAGCCTTCCCTCATTGTTCCTCTTGCGCTGGTGCTGTGAGCACCCCTGAGCACAAACGTTTTCCCTGCCAGAGCAGACAGTAAATTCGAGCAGACCTGCGTGCCCTGACTCCTGACCTCCTGCAGACAGCCGCTCTGTCACCCGAGGGCGCACGGCCTAACCTTATCTCTGGTCACACCCCCAAAACACCGGCTTCCATTGCTCTTGCGCCACCGCAGGCAGGTGGCAAACCACAGCGAGGGCATGGCCGGCCACACGACCCTCTGCCTCTGCGCCCGCTTCCCCCGCCCCACTGCCTGGTCACGAGCCGGCGGTTGGGCGTTTTCGGAGCGGATGTTAACGGCTGTTGATCGCGCGTGGCGCAACGGGGCTCCTTCTCAGGCAGGGCGAGGAAGGGTTCGTGATGCCACGAAGCCCTGAGGAGGCGCCAGGGCCTCCCCGTAGCTCCAGGTGAGCTCTCGTCATTGAAAAGTGAGGGGGAGAGTCGTTCTCTTTGTTATCATTGGGTTTTGACTAAATAGAACATGAATCCGCATACTCTTGGGATGTAGTGGCTAATGGAGGTAATAAGCGTCATTTAAACTGTAGCTATCTTCTTATTTTCCTTTTTGTGCTAACCTCCTGGAAAATACCCGAGACAGAACATCTCTGGTATTGCTGAGGGGGTGACATACCGTATTGTTTGCCTGTTTATCACAGATGATAACATTTCCAAATCGGGGCTAGCACTAGCTCAGTGTGTACAGTGTTTGGAAGTGTTTCAGAAAGGCTACATCTGAGGTAGCGCTGTCGTTAAAGGAAGCGGTCCTGCTCCGCAGCTTCCCTTTATGTGGGTTGGAAAGGTTTTTTAAAATATTTGGAGGCGATGACAATAAATGGAAAGGCATTTAATTAACGTGTAGAAAAATATTTAACTTCATATTTCCACAAGGACATTATTAACAGCAAGGAATAGAGCATTTAAAATTTTAATTTTATTTTCAATGATTGTTACCCCTTTGTCTTGCATAGAATTGTTTCTTAGTTTGCAGTGTTACATGGCAGTGCTACAGGTTCTCTGAATACTGTAACTCAAATTCCTTGCAATTTAGACTTACGAAAGATGATATTTTACACCATTATTCTAAATTCACAAAAATTGTGCTTTACTTGAATCGTGTCACATGGTACTCCTGGACAGAATTGCACTTCATGGTTTGTTTAAAGGATACCTTTCCATTTTGTGTTCCATTTAAGCACTTCAGATATTTGTTTCTGTTGCTATCCCCAACTTCAAAGCTAGCTGTGTTATCAGCTGAATATAATATTGAAACACATCTGTAAAGGCTTTCCTGTGTCAGGGGCTGTCAGCTGTTATTATAAAACAAATAGGATCAGATTGCTTATATGAGCTGTTAATCGTATTTTGAAAAGTAAATGTGAGGAGAAAGTAATTTTTCAGTTATACAGAAATATTTTTTTGTGATTTTGAGACATTTTTGAATTAGAGAATATAAGGGTTGCACAATCGGATTCCATTTGTATGTCTAATAGGCTTGATGTGGTTGCCTGTTAGTTTTTGCACCAGGTGCAGTTACTGACCTAGGGTATAAAAATTTCTCCTTTCATCACTGAAGATGTCATGTCATGTTTGAGTAATGCTCTTCTACCTGTTGCCTGGCTGGTATCAGAAACTAAGGATATATGTAAGGAAAAGACCTTTACAATGTTTTTCAAAATGCAGTGTTTTTTAAAACTGCATTTTACCCAAGGAATAGACACTTATCTTGGGATAATTAGAATGATATGCAGTGATTGCTATAGTTCAGGTTATGTGTCCTTAACATTAAGTGTGGTTTTATGGTGATAAAGATATATTCTCAAACAGAAAAATGCTTCAAGACTGGGAGATGAAACAGCTTATTGCATTGATAGCTGCAGTACTAACAGTGTTTTACTGCTTTGGCAATCCTGTTCAAGGTTTACTTTTACTTATTGGAACTGCTATTGGAGTACTTAAGAAGTAATGCTGATTAGGGTCATTGTATTCTCTGCTATACTTCCTGTATTTTTTAATGAAATATTAGAAGAATCATCCCCTCATGACTTTGTTTCCTGTGTAGAGGTTCATCACTGTCTCAATACATGGAGTCATTCTTAAAAATCCATATAAAGGCCGTCAGCCTTTGAAGCAGGAGGTAGGAGCTGAGGAAAAGAAAAAATCAATTCCATACTTAGAATTTCTGGTTGACTACAGGATGCTTATACCACTTAAATCCCTTGTTTATAGGGAAATGTTTTGGGTTAGATTTCTTTCCTTTACTTAAACTCAATGTGTGATCATAGAATCATAGAATCATAGAATAGTTAGGGTTGGAAAGGACCTCAAGATCATCGAGTTCCAACCCCCCTGCCATGGGCAGGGACACCTCAGACTAAACTATGCCACCCAAGGCTCTGTCCAGCCTGGCCTTGAACACCACCAGGGATGGAGCATTCACAACTTTCCTGGGCAACCCATTGCAGTGCTTCACCACCCTTACAGTAAAGAACTTCTTCCTCATATCCAATCTAAACTTCCCCCGTTTAAGTTTGAACCTGTTACCCCTTGTCCTCTCACTACAGTCCCTAATGAAGAATCCCTCCCCAGCATCCCTATAGCCCCCCTTCAGATACTGGAAGGCTGCTATGAGGTCTCCACACAGCATAGTGATAGGCTCTCTGTTGTGCTATATTATATTATATTGTATTCAGAAAAGCACATCGCTACTGTATCTGCAGAATTCAGGACTTTTAATAAAGATGATTTATACTATCTTTAACTGCAATGGAATACATTTGACAAGTACTGTAGGAATAATAAGTCAGATATTGGTTTCTTATTATACTCTCAAATTTTGATTTCTCTTTAGTAGACTAATTTAGTCTAATAGATTAATATAAGTATCAGTCATGATTTTAAACTCTTTTTCACAAAGCCTTTATTTTAGAACAAAGGAAATACTTAAATATATTTGTGAGAAAAGATTTCTGTATTTCTGCTTTATTCTCTTTTTTACTGTCCTGAAGCATTTAAGCTTTTATTTTTCTCCTGTCTGAAACAAAAGTCAGCAGAGCTACTTTGGTGGCTGAATTAAAAAAAAAAAAAAAAAAAAAAAAAAGTTGCTGTTTGGAATTATTTGATACGACTGATTTGATATGATGTGGGATAATTTTGTATCACACTTGGGGAAAAAAATAATAGTTACAAGTTCATTGACTGTACATAACTGCCCTTTTATTGATGGTGGGCTTGCATATTCTAGTTTCTTCAGAAGTCCAGTCACTAATTCATGATAGAATGAAATTAGTATTAAGGTTATCTAGAGTTATCCAGGTGACAGCCATTTTGAGTCCTTTAAAATTAAAGGCAGAGGAAAGAAGTTACTCATATATTAGAACATATTTAAGCACCTCTGATACATTTTCCTGTTGACTCTGATCCACTACTGGAAAGTGTTTGAAGAATTCAGTGTTTCACAAGTAAGCACAAGACTCAAACCATCTTGGAGAAACTGTAATCTTCAAAATGTATCATGTTATTGAATAATTTTTTCCAGTGGAGTTCCATACTGAATGTCATTAATGAAAGAGGTGCTTCCGCTGCCTCTTGGCACTTCAAGAGTATTGCACCTTTCTTAGCATGGTTCAAAAAGTTATGCATTAACCAAGTCGGGAAGAAGGTTTTGATAACCATGTGTTCTGTTTTGGTTTTATGGACCGCTACTCTGCTATACTCAACTTCTCTTAGATGTTTCGTAAAGCAAGTACTTCATTCAGTACAACTGATGTGACAACACCCAAAATAATAATTTAATGATGTTACGGTTTAAGCCCAGTTGGCAACCCAGAATCATACAGTTGCTCACTCACTCCCCCTCTTCCTCACCCCACTCCCGGAGGGATGGGGAGGAGAATCGAAAGAATGTAACTCCCACAGGTTAAGAACAGTCCAGTAACTAAGGTGTAACACAAATCACTGCTGCGACCACCAATAATAATAATGATAAGGGAAATAACAAGGGGAGAGAATACAACCACCCACCACCTGCCAACCAATACCCAGCCCAACCGGAGCAGTGATCTAACCCTTCTGGGTAACTGCCCCCAGTTTATATAGTGGGCATGACGTGCTGTGGTATGGAATACCTCTTTGGCTAGTTTGGGTCAGGTGTTCTGTCTCTGCTTCCTCCCGGATTCCCCTCCTCCCTGGCAGAGCATGAGACTCTGAAAGTCCTTGGTCAGAGTAAACATTACTGAGCAACAACTAGAAACATCGCTGTTATCAGTGTTGTTCCCAGGCTGAAAGTCAAAAACAGAGCACTGCACCAGCTACTAAGAAGGAGAAAAATGACTGCTACTGCTGAACCCAGGACAAATGATTATTTTTGTCTCATTAGAATTCTTAGTGCTCCAAAAGGATAGTTTTGTTTGGAAGCTTTGTAGCAGTGACTTTAGGAGTGTTTAGATATTTTCTGTATTAGATAATTTCATTAATTATTTAAAATTCTTTGGTTTCAGATTCTGTTGAATATATAGATTGCTATGTGCCAAATAGTGATCATGGTTTTCTCAATTTTCTGAAAGAGAAGAAAATGTAAGTAAATTCTGTAATGAGTACGACGCAGTATGGAAGCATTAGATTTTCAGCGGAAATTTTTCATGTATCGAAAGTCCATAGCTACCACTTTTCTGTTTGTTGTTGTTGTTGTTTGTTTTGGGTTTTTTTGTTTTGAAGGCCTTTCTTTGTAGGATAATATTTTCTTTGTCTTAAGTCAGACACCTGTTGCCTGTTGCATTTTCCTTCGTGCTTTTTGGAAGGTCTGTTTATTGACAATCTCCTGCAGTTTTGTAAATATGTACAGCTATAATACTTGCAAATAAGATTTTTATGTCATCCACTGTCATTTCCAACAAAACTGACTAGGAACGCATATGTGGCTTTACATGATTTATATATCTCTTGCTTGTCCGTATCATTAGGCAGGCTGCTTATATATACTCTGGCCTCAGCACTGTTTTGAATTGGGCTCTACAACCTATTCAATGGAGCAGAAGTAGTCTGTTTTTGTGCCTAGTATATAATGAATTACCTGACCACTTAAATCAGAGGCAGATATCACTCAAGATATTTTATGCCTAATGCATTTGCCCTATGAGTGGCACACTTGGATTAAAATGACAGTGTTGCAGTGTTGTGTGAGTTGCCATGCATTGTATCTTCTGCAG
This sequence comes from Amazona ochrocephala, assembly GCA_039720435.1. Taxonomy (NCBI): domain Eukaryota; kingdom Metazoa; phylum Chordata; class Aves; order Psittaciformes; family Psittacidae; genus Amazona; species Amazona ochrocephala. The sequence continues at coordinate 49,038,704 of CM077881.1, read as the reverse complement.
GGAGCCCTTAGACTGAACAAGCAGTTCTAATAGCACGGGTATGTTCTGCAAGTGCTGGATCATTTCTAAGTCAGTGTTGCTGGAAATGGCACAGGAACTGAAGACCTTTTGACTCGTTAACTCTCTCTTCAGAGGACTCTTGAAAACCTGAGTGTCTTAAAAAGTCTTGAGATGTAAGAGTCCTCGATAGTCTTAAAAGTGCCACTCACTCTTTTCTGGCTTCTTGAACACGCAAAAAATCCCAAGTGCCACAGGAGCTCTAGAAGACGCTGGCAGAAGCACATGCTGTCTGAAAGCAGATGTGTAATCTGGATTAGAGTTGTTCAAATATTCTTGCAAACATCACTAACCTATTCTCAGTGATGAGTGCTATAGAGTTCTGCCACTTTCAGAAAACTTTAAACTTTCTTGTCTCAGTAACTTTATTGAAAAGAAACATCTTTAATAAAGTACATGCATATATATGAATAATTTTAAGATGTGTATCATCATACATAGTTACATGTAACTGCAGACCAGTCAGTCTCACCTGTGTGCCCAGCAAGATCATGGAGCAGATTCTCCTGGGAACTACACTAAGCACATGAAAAGCAATGAGATGATTGGTGACAGCCAACATGACTTCACTAAGGGCAAATAATGCCTGACCAATTTGGTGGCCTTCTGTGATGGGGCTATGGAGCTGATAGGGACAAAGGAGTTGATACCATCTACCTGGACTTGTGCAAAGCATTTGACACTGTTGTACGTGGCATCCATGTCTCTAAACTGGGAAGACATAGATTTGATGGATGGACCATCTTCTGGCTAAAGAATTGGCAGGATGATTGCATGCAGACAGTTGCAATCAACGGCTCAATGTCCACATGGAGAACACTGATGAGTGGTGTCCCTCAGGGGTTTGTGTTGGGACCAATCTTGTTCAACATCTTTGTTGGCGACATGGACAGTGCTATTGAGTGCGTCCTCAGCAAGTTTGCCAATGACACTAAGTTATATGGTTTGGTTCGTAATGCTGGAGGGAAAGGATGCCATCCTGAGGGACCTTGACACTCTGGAGAGGTGGGCCAGTGCCAGCTTCATGAAGTTCAGCCAAGCCAAGGGCAAGGTCCTACACCTGGGTCAGGGCAACCCCAGGCAAAGCTACAGGTTGGGGAAAGAAGGGGCTCAGAGCAGCCCTGTGGAGAAGGACTTGGGGGTGTTGGTGGATGAAAAACTGAACGTGAGCCAGCAGTGTGCACTCGCAGCCCAGAAAGCCAACCGTATCCTGGGCTGCATCAAAAGGAGCGTGAACAGCGGGTTGAAGGAAGTGATTCTGCCACTCTGCTCTCATGAGATCGCACGTGGGCTACTGTGTACAGTTCTGGTGTCCTGTCGTGGTTTAAGCCCAGCCGGCAACCCAGAACCATGCAGTTGCTCATTCACTCCCTCCCTTCCTCCCCCCACTCCTGGAGGGACTGGGAGGAGGATCGAAAGAATGTAACATCCATGGGTTGAGGTAAGAACATTCCAGTAACTAAGGTACAACCCAAAACCACTACTGCTACCACCAATAATAATAATGATTAGGGAAATAACAAGGGAAGAGAATACAACCGCTCACCGATACCGAGCCCGACCAGAGCAGTGATCTTGCTCCCCTGGGTAACTGCCCTCAGTTTATATAGTGGGCATGATGTGCTGTGGTATGGAATACCTCTTTGGCTAGTTTGGGTCAGGTGTCCTGTCTCTGCTTCCTCCTGGCTTCCCCTCCTCCCTGGCAGAGCATGAGACTCTGGAAGTCCTTCGTCAGAGTAAACATTACTGAGCAACATCTGAAAACATAGGTGTTATCAGTGGTGTTCCCAGGCCGAAAGTCAAAAACACAGCACTGCACCAGCTACTAAGAAGGAGAAAAATGGCTGCTACTGCTGAACCCAGGACATGTCCCCAACATAAGAAGGACATGAAGTTTTTTGAGCTAGTCCAGAGGAGGGCCATGAGTATGATGAGGGGGCTTGAGCACCTGCCATATGAAGACAGGCCAACAAAATTAGGGCTTTTCAGCCTGGAGAAGAGAAGGCTGTGTGGAGACCACATAGCAGCCTCCCAATATCTGAAGGGGGCCTACAAAAATTCCAAAGGGGGACAAGGGGTAATGAGTTAAAACTTAAGCAGGGGAAATTTTGGTTGAGTATAAGGAAGAAGTTCTTTACTGTGAGAATAGTGAGGCGCTGGAACAGGAAGTTTTGAATCCTCCATCCCTGGCAGTGTTCAAGGCCAGGTTGGCGGGGCTGTGAGTGACATGGTCTAGTGTGAGGCATCCCTGGCCATGACAGGGGGGTTGGAACTAGATAATCTTAGGTCATTTCCAACCCAAACTATTTTGTGATTCTCAGATAATTATGAAAAGGAAAAATTCAGCAAAAAATATTGTAGTACATAGAATCGTAGAATAGTTTGGGTTGGAAGGGACCTTCAAAGGCCATCTAGTCCAACCCCACTGCAATGAGCAGGGACATCTTCAAGTAGATCAGTTTGCCCAGAACCATATCCAGCCTCGTCTTGAATGTCTCTAGGGAAGGCACATCTACCATTCTTCTGAACAATCTGTTCTAGTATTTTACCACCCTTACTGTAAAAAATTTTCTTTGTGTCTAGCCTGAATCTCCCCTTTTCTAGTTTAAAACCATTACTCCTCCTCCAGTTGATGCTTGTGGCACTTAGGGAAACAATGGTAGTCCAATCAGTAGTTCTGAAGTGATAATGTAGATTACTGAGATAACCTACAAAAGACTTATCTAAGCAAAGTGCATTCATCCCACTTCTCTGTGGGATGACTCAGAACTGATAATGAGGAGTATCAGTCCCCAACTCTTGGATGACTACCCAGAAGAAAATGGGCAGTAATTAGGTACAAGGTAATTTTGGCTGGAAGCTGCATTACCCACAGACTCAAGAAACCCACTGAGTCAAGAGAAAGACAGCATGAGTGCCTGATTAGCATGAGAGGTGAGAGGGACCTCTGAAATAATAAGAGGTGGAATACTGGTTAATGAACAAATTGTGTAACTCTCAACCAATGGACACCGATTTGTTTTTTTTTTTCTCAAAACGTATAAATAGCTTCAAGTTACGATCATCAGTGTACTTGATTTGTGGAGACTTCCATCAAGCACCCTGCGCAGAATGAACAGTCACCTTTCTAAACTAGACTGTGTCTTTGTTTAGAAAGCCCCAAAATGGCAACAGGCCCAAACAGGATTTGCATCTTTACAACTCAGGCAGTATCAATGAAACTTTTCTATGTCAAGAACTAGGAGAATGCAAGTTCCTATCATGAATTTTAAGGAAATAGGATGAATGCAACTTCCGAGGTGTCCAAAAAGTCTGTCTTAAACTGTAAAGAGACTTTTTCACATTCCTAAATTGTTTTCCTAGAAAAAGTTCTTACAGTAATGCTATGGTTAAATGGTACAGATTTGCTGAAATACTGCACATGGAGCACAATTGTCTGCCATGGGTATTCAGCTGTTTTGATTTTTGCACAGGAAAGCCTTGGCACATGTTGAGACAAGTAGGCACAAAATGAGATACAAACCTTTGTAAATAAGTAGAATCAGTTCTAAGTAATGTTAAGTTTGATGGCTTTGTAACAGTAGCAATGGAAAATAACTGAGGTACATGTTTCACAGAAGAAAGAAAATAGAGTGCAGCTAGAGTACATAATGAGAATACTTGTATAAGATAAACCATTGTAGTTGACATAGTTTTAGGTCCTTATGACCTTAGTACAAAAATGAGTGTAAGAAAAACAGGATAGAAAACCAGGATGTGTAAATTATAGAATCATAGAATCATAGAATAGTTAGGGTTGGAAAGGACATTAAGATCATCTAGTTCCAAACCCCCTGCCATAGGCAGGGACACCTCCAACTAAACCATGCCACCCAAGGCTCTGTCCAACCCCACCTTGAACACCACCAGGGATGGAGCATCCACAACCTCCCTGGGCAACCCATTCCAGTGCCTCACCACCCTTACAGTAAAGAACTTCTTCCTCGTATCCAATCTAAACTTCCCCTGTTTAAGTTTGAACCCATTACCCCTTGTCCTCTCACTACAGTCCCTCCCCAGCATCCTTATAAGCCCCCTTCAGGTATTGGAAGGCTGCTATGAGGTCTCCACGCAGCCTTCTCTTCTCCAGGCTGAACAGCCCCAACTTTCTCAGCCTATCTTCATACAGGAGGTGCTCCAGTCCCCTGATCATCCTCATGGCCCTCCTCTGCACTTGTTCTAACACTTCCATGTCCTTTTTATGTTGAGGACACCAGAACTGCACACAATACCCCAAGTGAGGTCTCACAAGGGCAGAGTAGATAAAGAGTATCTGAAACTAGCAGATGTCCAGGATGGGCTTCAGCTAAACTAACTGGTAAGTAGAAGGACAGGATGATTATGTCTGCAGTGTTACTGAACCAATTAACCTGGTGTAAGCATTATCTACTGCACGTGCTTCAGAGGCTGCCAGAAGTGATGAAGATTGTTGGAAGAAGTAAAGGACCCCCAGAGGCCACCACCATATTTTCACACGCATGTGGGGAAACTTGCTGGAAAAATGGTGTGATACGTACACAGCCTCATGAATATGCATGTACGTATGCAATGAATATGTATGCTTAATGACTATATAAGGATGGCTTGTTTAGCAGTTCGAAGAGACAGCTAGGAGGAGCTATACCCCGGTGTCTCTTAATGCTGCAATGAAGAATATCTGCTTGTCAACTTAAACTTTGTTTTGTTCCTGGAGATTTCTCCAAATCAATGTGTGCATATTTACTAAATGAGAATCAGAGGAGACATGTTTTATACAATTGGGATTTTGTTTATCATTGTGAGAAGGCTGTTTCAGATGTATCAGAGAAACTACATATGCACCTGTTGTTGCAGGCAAGGTTCTGGGCACCTAGGTGCACCCACCTGAAGAAGTGGTTTGTATGAGAGTGGTGTGTACAAGGATTGAAAAGAGAAAATGCAGTGTAATTACAGCCTGCTGTAAGGGTGAGGCCAAAATCTAATTGATTTTGCACTAATAAGAAATTGCAGAATATTTTAGTAGAATTTGGCTGGGAAGTTCACAGACTTTCCATGCACTTTTCTCAGGATCCACCAGTGATTCTTCCAGGATGAATGTGATGAAGTGCATGCTTTCCCCTCAGCAGTAGTTGAAGAGGCTTAATGTGGAAACTCCACCTGTGACCAAGCAGCCAGTTAGAAAGTGTGGGCAGCAGGTGGAGTAGTACCTTGAGAGACAGTGTGGGCAGCAGGTGGAGTACTTGTGTGATTCTAGTGGGAGAAGCTTCAAGAAGAGGGAATACCTAGAGGAAAAATAGCCATGCAGCAATGGGTAGGAACAGTATGAGCAAATGACAAAGGAAGGAATGTGGTTATTGATCCACAAATGGCTTGTGGCTATTGAACAAGAACAGAGTCAAGTCCAGAATTAAAGGTTTGCTTATTCTTTCTCATATGGAAGGGGAAGTGGGAGTTGCAGAGCTGAGGGTGAAAGGATTCCTGTGTCTTAAGACTGCAGAGAGACACCGTGCAGTGCATATGACCCCTCTGGTCTTTGGATTATGATTTTAAGCACCACTTTTTTCCCCTCTGCTCTCAGGCCCAGCCACTCTGGATGGAAAGACCGGTGATCAAGCGAGATCTGCAACAAGTCTGGCAGTTCTCATACCAAGGATTCTGCTGTGCTTGATGCCTGATCCTTTCTCAGTTATGCAAATGCAAAATGCACCAAGATGAGCTTTATAAAGGTAAGTGATTCTGAGAGTATGGGTCAGCCAATAGAAATATTGCTATTTTGACAGTTATGTGGGGAGGTTACTGAACTAAACAGGTAGTCTGACTCAGATCTCAGATTTTTGGAGAAGAGCTGAGGAGAAACTACAAAACTTGTGATTTTACAGATTTCATTTACTTACCCCACCAAAAAATAAGCATTTGATGCATACTTCCACGGTCTCTTGTTTCCCTGTGACATTTAGTCTTTTGGTAAGCTTTGTTAGGTATTGTCTTTACACTGTTAGAAGTTCCTTTTTCTTGAAAAAAACAGTTGTTATTTATTCAAACAAGATCTTGCTAATTTCCAAGGCTGTAGGTGCAATAGCACAGGGGCAAGATTGACAGTAAAGTTACGCAGACTGTAGCATCATAAAGTCATAACACTTTATTACAGACTGTGCAAAAAAAAAAAAAAAAAAAAAGAAACCAACAAAAAAGGTGGCAGTTCTCTTCAATTTTTATTCCCAAACCTCCTGGAGGCTGGAAATGTAGTTTATACTGAGTATGCTTTCTGAGAGGGTAGATGTGCTGGAGTCATGCTTCACTTTGAAAGAAGTGGTAGCAGTTTCTAAGACTTCAGTGAAGAATATGAGGGGGATGGTATTTAACTCATAGAAAAGATATGTAAGGATCTACTATGCTAAAAGTTTGGGTTTATGTTTATTGTCTGCTCAGCATTTTGCTACTTGCTTTATGGGTAGATTAGTGCTGAAGTTTGTTAGTGTCATACACACTGTCTTTATAATATGTGTTTGGATTTCATGTGTTAGCTCTGCGGTGGACAATAAGTATGCATAATCACCTAATCATTGCTATGTAAATGATAAATCACAAGATTAATGATGTTAAGAGTTTGAAAGAAAATGAAAAATGTATAATATATAAAGGAGATTCTTCTGCTACAGAATATTATGGAGAGGTGTAATACAAAATAAAAAGTTTTCTAATTTCCAGGTATGAGTTTTTTTAAACAGCCTCTTCCACAATAACTGGATTTTCATGTTCATTCAGGGCCCAGTAGTATGCAGGTATCTGCATTCACATTTCTTTCCCCTCTGTATCAGTAAGAGTGAGTGGAGGCATTTTGAGAAAACGGGACAAAAGAATCCTAAAGAGCTGACAAATTTATGTATGTTACCTTTGCCATCATAAACACGTTCTTTTAAAGCTTGGAAGTATAACTAGCTGAATATGAGTAGATCTTATAGCCTCTGTAGAGCCCTGTTGCCTTCAGCTTGGGCACAGCAGTGTGACCCTAAAGTGGACTTCTGAGCACAGGCATGGAAATATCAGAATCTTTATCCCATTGTTTTGGTTCTAAGTGCATGACTGTGGGAATGAGAAGAACCAGAGTAAATTAAAGCAATCTAAACAACCACACCAGCAAACTTTCTCTTTACTTAACACACTATTCTTCTACTGTATTTATCAGTTCTTTTTTATTCTTCATGTCTTACTACACTTAAACTGAAAGATGAGATAGAAAAAAAAAAGGAGGGAGGGATTATTAAGTAAGTTATCTCACTGAAAGGAATGACAAAGTTTCCATTTACTTCAGTGGGTGCATCTTGTGCTTTACTTTGAATCAGGAACATGCTTTTGAAGCAAATTTGGTTCTCACCACTTACTGTGCTTTGGTTCACATCATGAAGTGATCATAGAGACACAAACTGAGTTCCTTTTGAGTAGACTGAAATTAAGGATGCATTCCAGAAGTACGCTTCGTCAAATGAACGTTCGGACCATGGGATGAGAAAAGGGCTAATGTGAAATTAAAATGCTGTGAAATGGATATAATGTGGACATGAAGTTCTGTGCACCACTGTTTCCTTTTGTAACTCTTCTCCTGCTAGGCCACAGTATTTGCAAGTAATAGACATGACCAATGAATCTGGGATTGGCCTGTGTATTCTTTGTTTCGAAAGGAACTGCGCATTTTGGTGCTTTAGCAACTTCCTTAAAAATGTTGACTGTTGTGATGGCTTAAAGGTATGGGGAACAATTCAGTCAATATTTAATACGAAATTATGAGAAGGAAATATCTGAAATTAATTTGAAACTGTATTTCATCTTCAGAGTTTAAAAGTACTGTGGATTGCAATTTAGAGGGCTCTTGTATGGAGTTGTTATTAACAAGTACTGTCAACGTGCTTGACTGGTTTTAAACATAAATGTCTTAGAGAAGATGACATTTTCAGGATGCATGTCTGCAGAACCAACTTATCACCATAAATTAAGTGCTCTGCTTGGAGTTAAATAGCTAGGCTGTATTTGCATTCTTTCTCATACTGTAATAATATCTAGTGAAGCTCATTATTTAGTTTTTGAGGGGTTTTCGAAATGAAAATTTGAAAGGAAAAATTGGATGGTTCTTTTGTGGCAGGCAACAGGAACAGATACATGTTACATAGTTTTCTGCATTATGTGCTGTAAGACTGCACAAAGTTAATATGTCTTTTTAATTGTGACCACTTTAAAAATACATTATCGGTGATCTGAATTAATTAGAGATAATGTAAAAATCAAGGGCATAAAAAGACATGTCATATAGCATGTGTTTGCTCATTAGATATGACAGTAACTCTTCAGGGGAAATTGATATGTATATTGAAACAAAAATACACAGGAGAGAGAGGGGCTGAGCACTGTTCATTGCCAGCATTTATAATGGGAAAATAAACCAGAAATTAATATTGACTACAACTTCTCATGCTAAGCATTCTGTGGCTCAATAGATTTCTCCCCATATCATTTGATTTCTCTGAGACAAATGGTGATTCTATTAATATTGATATGCTTCAGGCAAGGAAGACTTCATAACTGAGTGATTTTTCCTAGCTACCTTTATACTACAAAATTGGTGTGAGAACTTAGTGCTACAATCTACACAGGCTTTGCAGTGTTTGTGAAAGCAGGATACATATTAAGCATTACATGAGTTTCTCCATTCAGTTTCTGGATTTATTTATGAGGTAAGCAGATCTGTGTCGCTGTTGCTATTTCTGTGATATTTGTTCTCTCCGGTAGCAAGCCAGCAGTAAGAACTGGGAGGAGGGCAGTGGGCTGTTTTGCCAAGTGTATACTTTGTTGTCATTTAGTTTTTAACTCACTGAATTTAACAGTGCGCCAAGATGTGTATTTAAGTTGCATTTCAGAAGTATTTGCAAATTTTTTGACTAGCAGAAGTTTGTCTTTAATCACTATAGTTGGATTTACTGCTTTTCTTTAAATGTGATTTAATGTTCAGTAGCAGCTAAATAGTTAAGAACATGAACCATATTGTAAATTGGTGATGTGATGCTAACCTTTTCTGATTACTGCCTGTAGGAAATGCCTCATCTGCACCATTGGGACTCTCCAGTAGGACAGTAAATGGGACACAGTGTGCTGATATGGTTTCCTATCATTTTCTTCAGTTTCTTTCCTTTGTTCCTACTCCTGTCTTTCTGAAAGTTGGATCAGATATAAGGAAATCTCACTACAAAAGTTCCCATAGTAACATCACTGAGGAATTGTGAACAAACTGTGTGCTATCAGCAGACTTCTAGTTTAGATGCAGCTGTGCTGAATAGTGCCTTTGCTGGCTTAGCTTATGGTAGCTGGGAATTTATGACCTTCTGCTGGACATACCGCAGAAAAGGTCTTATGTATGTTTTATCTCCAGCAGAAGAGCCTGTTGCTTTAGCTATGCTACAATCTCTGTTAGGGATTAAAACTTTACCAGTGCATGAAATCTTTAGGATTTTAAGTGCCTAGGAGTAAGGAAGATTTGTTTTGTTTTTTGTTTTGTTTCTGTTTATTTCTTTGTGTTTATGTAGCATCCTCCATGCTAGTACCAAGGAGGTACTAGCTTCTGGGGCAAGCCTCCAGGCTAGGACCTGGCTTCTGGGCTTTGCAGTGATGTTCCTAACACATGCTGGTTACATGCAAAAAATACTATTTTAGTAATGAATAGAAAAATAACCTTATGACATTTTTTCCATGTCAGATAATGGCCCATGATTCAAAATGTCAGGGCAGTTGATCAGAGCCACTACCATTTTCCTGGATATGAGGACCTAAATAAAAACTTGCAAATACCTTTATTCTCTCAGTGTAGCCCAAAATTCTTTACCAACAGGCTTGTTTTCATTTTTGCTTTTTAGGTTTGTTCCAAAGGATTGTAGAGAAACTGAACACTTCCTCTAATGTTCATTCTTGCATTCTTCTTCTTCTTTTTTTGTTATTTTTATTTTATTAAAAACAGAACTTGCATTCTTCACCAGTCACTAGGAAGCAGAGAGCCTTATTTATGTTAATCATTGATAAGACTATTTGAATATTGAATTGAGCTCTGATTTATCTTAATCTGCTGTTTTGATTTATCTTAATCTGCTGTTTGAGCTTCTGAATGCTATGACCAGGATGTTTTTATTTCTGTTCGACACAAAAAAGTGAAATTAAGTGAACAGCTGAAAATTTCTACAGTGCATGTGAGTACTTTAGCAGAATAACAATATCTGTTACCTGTATCCTCTTTCTAGCCGGTTTGAAGGGGCATGCCTAGCACTAATAGCAAACACATGCATCATGGGCACAGTTCAATGCAACAAGTTCCTAATTTGTTGTAATTTATGCTGCTGGAATAATAATAGAGTATGTCTTTTCTGATCAAAGGGGTACAGACCATTGAACTGACTCAAAATTAGTTTCACAGAAATAGCAGGAGTGCTTAGTGTGTGAAAATTTCTACTGTTCTTATGAGGTGAAATACTGACTCATTGACATAATTGGCTTACTAATGGTAAATTTGAGACCCCTTTGATAATGCGGTTGAATGCTTCTTAGAAGGGGTTACTTTTGTTGCTTATGAGTAAAGTCATGAGATAATAGATTCATGAACTATGTGAAATTTCCCTGTAAGCTCAGAAAGGTCGGCAGGATCCTTATTAGTGCTGAATAAGGACAGGCTGTACATTTAGGGAGAAAATACACTTAGGGAGAAAATTATTCAGTGTTTTTTCCTGTTCATGTCTTTCTACGAACAGCTGTAATGATCTAACTTACATGTCTATCGATATCCTAACAAACTGGAGGAGTTGAAACTTTGCAAAACACTTTGTTATCTTTTAAACTTAATGGAGGGAAATGAAATTTTGTTGTTGCTTATTCCAGAGTAGTATTCTATTTGAGGGTTGCCATTGCTGGTGCACATCCTCAGTGTTAGCTGAAGACAAACCAGGTAGCTCTGTCATTCTCAAAAGAAGCCTGGGAACTCTTAAGTCACTATGGTCATTCTCTTGGCACCCAGAGAAGCTATTGCACAGCTGTGGAGAGCTGCCTTAGGTCTGAATAGATGTAGAGCCTTTTAGATGTCATAAATTTTTGTATTCTGTCATTCAGCAACCCAATATGTAATAGATCTGTAGAAATTGTCTTGTTGGTGATTACTGTAAGGTAGCTAGTGCCTGTAAAAACAATTAAAATCAAGAATTACCATGGCAAAAAGGGAGCTTTAATAGGGAAAATGTGTGCACATGTGTACATACAAGTGAGCATGCATGCTCTCTTTACCTCAATGTATGTAGTATATGTAAGTATTTATGTATGTAGTGTCTGTCAGCTTTGTTATAGCTGCAGGGACTGTTTTTTTATTCCATTGATTGCCAGTGTAGAGGCCTGTGTAGCATTGCCAAAAGTTATTTCGAAGCAAGCTGTGTGCACTCTACTTAGATGCTAGTGACCACTCCTTTGCTAGTGTTTAACCTCTCCAGATGAGCCTGGAATTAACAGAATTGTAGAAAACATTTTTTTGAGACAACTTGAATTTAGAAGCAAATACTGGTATACAGGTACTGACCTTGAAGTCAAGGAAAACATAGAATCATAGAATCATAGAACATGATCATATTAGAGGTAAAAACTGGATGCAATTCCATGTTTTCTAATGAGTGAAATCATAAGCGTGGCTTTCTCCTGTCAGAAAGATGATGCATTAGTCATTTTGGGCAGTGCTCTTAAAATGAACACTGGAGTCTGCAACATTTTATGGAGGTAGTAAAAATTAAGGAGTCATTATAAGTGATGCATATGAATCCATCAGCGTCTAGCTGTGATACGATTGTGTGCTTTCAACAACAGTCTTTCCTACTGAGTTGCACTGGTCAAGACAATGATTTGGAGCCTCATGCAAGAGGATACGTTTGTGCTGTATGAACATTATACTAGTTATCCAATTTATGTGGGGAATTTAATTGTAAAAATGTGGACTTTCAGAAAATAATGCATGTACAAATCTTTCTAACAAGGGAGAGATTGGTTTTACTTGCTGTGCTGAAATTTTCAAATGTTAAAAGTTGGTAAATGCAAATTGAGCTCTATTTTCCATTTTATTGCAATGTGTACTTATTATTTAATAGAATTTTCTTTAGAGCCATGAAGTGTATTTTATTCCTAGAGAGTGGAAGCATATACTACATTTTGTAGTTCAAATGTCATAGACACGTAATTTTAGAATAAGCAAGTAAATGCAGAGGTAAATATGGTTATATTATTTTTGTTGTATGGTACCTTACCAAAGCTTTTTTTTTTTTCAACCCTTAAAAATGGTTTATGATTTAATACATTGGCCTGTGGTAACCAGTACTATTAATTCAAAAGAAATGACAGCAAATGGAGAGGGAAACATCCCAGTATACTGCAGTGCAGTTGCTATCTAGTGTGTGTTCATAGAGGTATATAGCACTAATACAGGTAAATAAAAACTGTGAGATAACTAATGAGCAGTAGGTGGATGATAGCCAAATGATAAAATTGAGAAAGAAACACTTATCTGTCCAGGACTGTTCTTTAAGGTAGTTTAGCAGTCAGATCAGGGTGGGGGAGACATCAGAGCAATAATGGACAAACGCAGTTAATAATCTTGATGGGAATTGTAATAATGGGGTTATGAAATTTCCTCAAAAGAACTTTAGGTTAAAGTCCTAAGGACCTCATCCAGTTATTATGCACAAAAAAATCTCTTCTAGCCAAATATCAAGGTCTTTGGATAATTTTACTTCCACTTCCGAGAATGGAAGAGCTTATGCTTAGGGTTAGGATACCATTCCTTTACCCTTCCACCTCGAGGCTCTAACTCTATGTCATTGATCATGTGGGCTTCAAATGGACAAAAGCATGGTTGGATCTATCTGGCTGAGTTTTGTTAATTTTCCGTAATTTTATTAATTTCAGTTAAGTACAAAAGAGAGCAACTTAAGACAGACTAAATGTGCAAACATAGAAAACATTTTGCTCTAATTTAAAACATCCTTTTAAAAAAGGGAAGGTGAGTAGTGAACTGGCTAGCTACAGGGTAAATCCTTCTAGGCACAAGGAGCAATACCATCACAGGTACAAGACTGCCTGACACAGGTAGTGGGAAGTATTTAATGCATAGAGTAAGTAGTCTTGACTGTGCGGAAAGTGTGAAAGCCTGTGCAGCAGCAGAATGCCAAAGGAAGGACTACTTGAGTGTGCTATATTCTCTCCAAATTTCCTGCTTTCTGATTACTGCCTGGAGCCCATTGAATCAAAAGATAGATCAAAGCAGCCTAAGGTTGCTCTAAGTTCCCAAGTGACACAAAGAGGCATTCAGATGGTACTGTAATATATGGATCCATGATTGCTTTCTACTTTGTTTCAGTCAAGCACAGCTCTCAAGAAATAAAGCACCCACAACATAATAACTTGTAATGGCATTCTGCCTGGGGATTTACCTCAGCTCTCAGTTATTCAGCTTGAGAAATGTTTACTGGCTGTATATGTTTATATAACATGCTTTGTAAAAGAAAATCTCTGAAGAGAAATTATCAAAGTATAAGTAGACTGCTACTGTGTTAGAAACAGTTTCCTACATTCTGCTGTGTACCAGTGGAGGGCCATCATGAAATATCAAGTGGAGTGTTTTGTCTCTAAAATATATGCCAAAGCAGAAGCTGCCCTTCTGAAAATAAGCCAAAAGTACCCTTTAAAGCTGAGTTTTTGAAAGCGCTTGACCTCACCTCAATGCTAATGCTATTTAAGTTTGTGGGAACAGGACCAGGCTAACAGTGAATACTTCAGAAGGGTTATTCACCTCCACATCCCTACTTTGTAATATTGTGCTATACAGAGAAGTCTTAAGAGGAGTGTTAGGCAGCTCTTAGTTCTGATATATCCTGAGATCTTTTTAGAACTTTAATAATGGATAACTATCTCATGCTCTATCACACATGCTTTCTTCCTCTCTTTCTGAATTCTGTCTCCCACAGAGCTGTATAAAATCATAAATGCAGTACGAACAGTTCGGATACCTAATTAAGATTGTCTTCCTTTGCACACGCATCTTCTAAGACTCACTGCTTTTCTTTCTCCTTTGGCCTAGGTACCATTTTTGAAACAGTCATAGAATCATAGAATAGTTAGGGTTAGAAAGGACCTCAAGATCATCGAGTTCCAACCCCCCTGCCATGGGCAGGGACACCTCCCACTAAACCAAGCCATCCAAGGCTATGTCCAACCCCACCTTGAATGCCGCCAGGGATGAAGCATTCACAACTTCCTTGGGCAACCCATTCCAGGGCCTCACCACCCTTACAGTAAAGAATTTCTTCCTCAGATCCAATCTAAACTTCCCCTGTTTAAGTTTAAACCCATTACCCCTTGTCCTCTCACCACAGTCCCTAATGAAGAGCCCCTCCCCAGCATCCCTATAGGCCCCCTTCAGGTATTGGAAGGCTGCTATGAGGTCTCCACGCAGCCTTCTCTTCTCCAGGATGAACAGCCCCAATTTTCTCATCCTATCTTCATACAGGAGGTGCTCCAGTCCCCTGATCATCCTCGTGGCCCTCCTCTGCACTTGTTCTAACAGTTCCATGTCCTTTTTATGTTGAGGACACCAGAACTGCACACAATACTCCAAGTGAGGTCTCACGAGAGCAGAGTAAAGGGGCAGGAGCACCTCCCTCGACCTGCTGGTCACAGTCCTTTGGATGCAGCCCAGGATATGGTTGGCCTTTTGGGCTGCAAGTGCACACTGCCGGCTCATGTTCATTTTTTCATCAACCCACACCCCCAAGTCCTTCTCCGCAGGGCTGCTCTGAATCTCCTCCCCGCCCAACCTGTAGCTGTGCCTGCGATTGCTCCGACCCAGGTGTAAGACCTTGCACTTGTCATGGTTAAACTTCATCAGGTAGGCATCAGCCCACCTCACAAGCATGTCAAGGTCCCTCTGGATGCCATTCCTTCCCTCCAATGTATCAACCGAACCACACAGCTTGGTGTCATCGGCAAACTTGCTGAGGGCGCACTCAATCCCACTGTCCATGTCACTCACAAAGATGTTGAACAAGACCGGTCCCAACACCGATCCCTGGGGGACACCACTCATTACTGGTCTCCAGCTGGACATTGAGCCATTGACCACTACTCTTTGTGTGCGGTAATCCAGCCAGTTCTTTATCAACTGAGTGGTCCACCTATCTAATTGATGTCTCTCCAACTTAGAGAGAAGGATGCCATGTGAGACAGTGTCAAAGGCTTTACATAAGTCCAGGTAGATGACATCAACTGCTCTGCCCCTGTCCATCAGTTCCATAGCCCCATCATAGAAGGCCACCAGATTGGTCAGGCAGGATTTCCCCTTAGTGAAGCCATGCTGGCTGTCCCCAAGCACCTTGTTGGTTTTCATGTGCCTTAGCATGCCTTCCAGGAGAATCTGCCCCAAGATTTTGCCAGGCACAGAGGTGATACTGACTGGTCTGTAATTCCCTGGGTCATCCATTTTCCCCTTCTTAAAAATGGGGGTTATATTTCCCTTTTTCCAGTCATCGGGAACTTCACCTGACTGCCATGATTTTTCAAATATGATGGACAGTGGCTTAGCAGCTTCATTTGCCAGCTCCTTCAGGACCCGCGGATGGATTTCATCTGGTCCCATGGACTTGTATACATTCAGGCTCCTAAGGTGGTCCCGAACAAGATCCTCCCCCACAGTGGGCCCAGGGTCCCCACCCTCACCATCCCCGCGTCTGCCTTCCAAGACTTGGGTGGTGTGGTCAGAGTATTTGCCGGTAAAAACTGAGGCAAAGACGTCATTAAGAACCTCAGCCTTCTCCAAATCCAGGGTAGCCAGTTCTCCCGATAGCTACTGGAGAGGGCCCATGGTGTCCCTAACCTGTCTTTTATTGGCAATGTACCTATAAAATCCCTTCCTGTTATCCTTAACATCCCTAGCTAAGTTTAATTCCAAGTGGGCCTTAGCTTTCCTAACCTGGTCCCTAGCTTCCCGGACAACATCCCTGTATTCTTCCCAGGTCGCCTGACCTTGCTTCCACCTTTTATAAGACTCTTTTTTCCTTCGAATTTTGCTTAGCAGCTCCTTATCCATCCAAGGAGGTCTCCTGGCCCTCCTGCTGAACTTCCTTCTAGTTGGGATGCATCGCTCCTGAGCTTGCAGCAGGTGATGCTTGAATATCAACCAACAGTCTTGGGCCCCCCTGCCCTCTAGGGCTGTATCCCATGGAACCTTACTGAGCAGGTTCCTGAAGAGGCCAAAGTCTGCTCTCTTCAAGTCCAGGGCAGTGAGCTTGCTGCACGCTCTTCTCACTGTCCTGAGGATCTCATACTCGACCATCTCATGATCGCTGCAATCAAGGCTGCCCTGGAGCGTCACATTTCCAACCAGCCCTTCCCTGCTGGTGAGGACGAGGTCAAGCATGGCACCTCTCCTTGTCAGCTCCTCTATTACTTGCAGAAGGAAGCTGTCTTCCACACAATCGAGGAACCTTCTGGATTGCTTGTGCCGGGCCGTACCATCCCTCCAACAGATATCAGGGCGGTTGAAGTCTCCCATGAGAACAAGGGCCTGCGAGCGTGAGGCTGCTCCTATCTGCCTACGGAGCGCTTCGTCCAGCAAGTCCCCTTTGTCAGGCGGTCTGTAACAGATCCCCATAATGTCACCCATCGATGTTCTCCCTTTAACCCTGACCCAGAAACTCTCTGTTGACTGCTCACCTGTCCCCATACAGAGTTCCATACTCTCTAGCCTATCCCTAACATAAATAGAAACTCCCCCTCCCCGTCTGCCGGGCCTGTCTTTCCTAAAGAGCTGGTAACCTTCCATTCCAACACACCAGTCATAGGTGCCATCCCACCATGTTTCTGTAATGCCTATGATATCATACCCCCGTAGATATGCACACATCTCTAATTTCTCTTGTTTGTTCCCCATACTATGGGCATTTGTGTAGAGGCATTTGAGCCGAGATCCAATTGAAGCCGGCTCATTGGCTGGAGCAGTTGGAATATCTCTACATTGCTCCGAACGTTTACTGTAGGTGCTGCCAACCGACTGGGTGTGTTGGGATGGAATGATGCCCCCCTCCCCCAACACAAGTCAAAGCTTTCCAGTGAGTTTTATGGAAATTTCCTTATATAAGGCCTAGTCTATTGTCTCTATCAGTTTAAATAAATTAGACTTTTAAATTTACAATATTGCCATTTATTTTTAATATGTAAGATAGTGTGCTTTGTGAAGGATAAAATACAGCTTTTAATTGCTTAGTATTTGTTTGATTTTTTCGTAGCCACTACAGTAAATTCTGATGGATCATAGTATATTTACTTTCATTTTTTACCTTATTTCCTACTTTTGAGTTAGAAATATGTTATTTTGCCTTTTGCACTGTCATTACGGAGTTCTCAACCATGTGGTGATCTTGTCAGGATTTTAAATGAAGAGCATAGTCTCTTAAGTGTCTGAAACATAGTCTCCTAAGTGTCTCCATAGTCTCTTCGTGTTCTGAAACATTATCATTACTTTTTAGGAAATATATAAAAATAACGACGTGAAATAAAGTTCTTTGGCAGGGTCCTGTTGCACAACTGTCACAAAGGTGAAAAGTGTGACAAGGTGACCAAATTTGAAATGAGGATCTGGTATGATCAAGAGAATGCATAAACTCAGTGCAAAGGGCAGACTCTGGGAGCCAGTTTGTAATCAATTCAGTCAGCCACTGAGTGTGTTTAAAATAACTCAAGGAAAAGGCATAAAAATATAAAAACTAAAAATCAACAACAACAAATAAACCACCTGGAAAGTGAGTGAGACTTTCATTATCTGCTCTCAGATCTTTCTACAAGAAAGCTTTGGAAGCTTGCATATAGCTTGGACTGTCATAGTCTTGTTAAAGGTACCCTGAATGGTGCATTTCAAGGAGAGCCTCAAATTAGTGTTGCCTCAGCTGCTTATGGAGTGCTATGATGTAGTTAGAAATTGAGCTCCGGGGGATGTGTGACTCAATCCATGAGTATTCAAGATTTATACAGTCCAGAAAAACCCTCAACCTACAGAGCAACGCTTGCAGGTTATGTTTCTCTGATAAATTTAGGAAGAATACGGTATAATTTTACATACTAGTAGATAAGTATGTGTGTATTATTCTTGTGAGTCTTTTGGCTGCAGTACAATAGAGGCTGACAAGTGTAGGAAGCTATAATTTAAAAAACACATTGTTGGAAGCAGTAATATGAAAGCCTGGAACAAACAAACTTGTGCTGAAACTCAGTGTAGCTCGTAGTATTGTGTAGTGAGTACTGAATAGAACACTGACAATAGGAAAATTGAGGAGGTTAGTTTAACAGTGCATACAACTTAAGTACTGTGAAGTGACATCAAATAACAAGAGGCAAAACATTTTTTCAGCGAGGACATCGGTACAGTCCTCATGCAGTAGTACAATTGAGACTGTGACTAAAGAACCTGTGAATTGCATTGCTTGAAGGCTTGCTTTTGAGCCCAGTGCTTAAATGAGGACATAGAGCCAAGTCCAGGGCTATACATAGTCTTCTGATTGAATTGTTTTAAATACCTCTCAGGCTGAACACATATAATAATGCTCAAACTTATGGCAGAGATAAATTGGTGTTAAAAAAAGAAAGGAAGCTATTTAGGCCTGATACATAAAGAGTTGCAGTTGTTTTATGCAAGTCATAGAGTTGTTTGAAGAAGTATCTTTAGGTTTATAGTAAAATACATGAAGGAAGGTAGGAAAAAGGAATTAAAAAGCTTACTTTGGTCATAGATGTAAAATCTGGTTAAGGAAAATTTTATTTGAGAGAGTAAAGCAAGCCAGGACCATAATTTTCAAATTATAGAATCATAGAATCATAGAATAGTTAGGGTTGGAAAGGACCTTAAGATCATCTAGTTCCAACCCCCCTGCCATGGGCAGGGACACCTCCCACTAAACCATGCCATCCAAGGCTATGTCCAACCCCACCTTGAACGCCGCCAGGGATGAAGCATTCACAACTTCCCTGGGCAAACCATTCCAGGGCCCCACCACCCTCACAGTAAAGAATTTCTTCCTCAGATCCAATCTAAACTTCCCCTTAGGAAAGCTAAGGCCCACTTGGAATTGAACATGGCTAGGGATGTTAAGGATAACAGGAAGGGATTTTATAGGTACATTGCAAATAAAAGATGGGTTAGGGACAATGTGGGTCCTCTCCAGAAGCTATCGGGAGAACTGGCTACCCTGGACTTAGAGAAGGCTGAGGTTCTTAATGACTTCTTTGCCTCAGCCTTCAACGGCAAATGCTCTGACCACACCACCCAAGTATTGGAAGGCAGACGCAGGGACAGGGAGAATGAAGACCCTAGGCCCACTGTAGGAGAGGATCTGGTTGAAGACCACCTTAGGAACCTGAATGTATACAAGTCCATGGGACCAGATGAAATCCATCCGCGGGTCCTGAAGGAGCTGGCAAATGAAGTTGCTAAGCTTGATGACAGCCAGCATGGCTTCACTAAGGGGAAATCCTGCCTGACCAATCTGATGGCCTTCTATGAAGGGTCCACGGAACTGATGGACAGGGGTAGAGCAGTTGATGTCATCTACCTGGACTTATGTAAAGACTTTGACACTGTCTCGCATGACATCCTTCTCTCTAAGTTGGAGAGACATCAATTTGATAGGTGGACCACTCGGTTGATAAGGAACTAGCTGGATGGCCGCACGCAAAGAGTAGTGGTCAATGGCTCAATGTCCAGCTGGAGACAAGTAATGAGTGGTGTCCCCCAGGGATCGGTGTTGGGGCTAGTCTTGTTCAACATCTTTGTGGGTGACATGGACAGTGGGATTGAGTGCGCCCTCAGCAAGTTTGCCGATGACACCAAGCTGTGTGGTTCGGTTGATACATTGGAGGGAAGGAATGGCATCCAGAGGGACCTAGACACGCTTGGGAGTTGGTCTGATGCCAACCTGATGAAGTTTAACCATGCTAAGTGCAAGGTCCTACACCTGGGTCGGAGCAATCGCAGGCACAGCTACAGGTTGGGCAGGGAAGAGATTCAGAGCAGCCCTGCGGAGTAGGACTTGGGGGTGTTGGTCGATGAGAAAATGAACATGAGCTGGCAGTGTGCGCTTGCAGCCCAGAAAGCCAACCGTATCCTGGGCTGCATCAAAAGGAGCATGACCAGCAGGTCGAGGGAGGTGGTCCTGCCCCTTTACTCTGCTCTCGTGAGACCTCACTTGGAGTATTGTGTGCAGTTCTGGTGTCCTCAACATAAAAAGGACATGGAACTGTTAGAACAAGTGCAGAGGAGGGCCACGAGGATGATCAGGGGACTGGAGCACCTCCCATATGAAGATATGCTGAGAAAATTGGGGCTGTTCAGCCTGGAGAAGAGAAGGCTGCGTGGTGACCTCATAGCAGCCTTCCAATACCTGAAGGGGGCCTATAGGGATGCTGGGGAGGGACTCTTCATTAGGGACTGTTTGTAGTTGTTTTGGAATATCAATCTGACTTTCGTGAGATTTTATGAGATCTTTACTGGAAGGTGCTTCCATTAAGCATGTCAAGTCAGTATTTGTGAACTATGAGACAGGGAGGTCTGAAAATGGGATCTGTCAGTATGCTTTTTTAAAATTCCATAGAATCAAACCAAAAGTTGTAATTAGCACAAGTCAGAGTCCATAATTGTTAAAGAAGATGTCAAAAGGGAACCATATGGCTAACATTATCAGAGGAACCAGCAATTGTTAAGTATATAAATATGTAAAGATGAAGAAACCAAATTAATATGATGTCTAGAGAATGGACATATCTTAAAAAACATTATTTACTGCTTTCCCAGTGATAATTAGTGACTATAAACAGTAGTGGTTGTCTGAGAAGTTGCACTTCCAGGATGTATTCCCAACATAACCTGGAGAAGAGTAAGTAACATTTAGTCCTAACCATAGACTGTTGTCCTGAGAATGAGGTACTGCTCAGAAAGGTCTTTGGCAATCAACAACCATATAGTACATGAATCTTAGGGTATATCAGGGTAAAGCAGAAAAATCATAGACCATTAAAAAGTGATTTGTTTGGTGGTGACTGCTTGGAGAAAATACATTATATTTGGAAAGCAGGACATTGTTGTTCTTTACTTTTATGTTATGATGATATCTTGAAAATTTACAATGCTTGGTGTATCATACTTGTTTGGTGTCAGTTTATCTAGGGATTTGGCAAGGCAAAATCTCAGTTTTAAGAAGTTAGCTTGTAAATAAACATGGAACTGTTGCCATTTTAATATAGGTGTTTTGAGATATTGCAGCAAGAGGGAACTAAAATAGAGATCTAAAAGTCCCCTGTAATACTGATAGAAAAAAATATATTAATTCAGGTTTGTTTCTAACAGAACACTTCAGAAGCCATTACAGATTACTTAGGAGGAAATGACTATGTCTGATTACTTAGGATTAAAAAGAAATTATGTTTAATTTGGAAACACTATTAATGGTAACTAAATTCCAGGTTCTGAAATCTAAGATAACCTGAGTTGGAGAAATTGAAGTGATTATAGAAGCAACATTAGAAGATCTAAATAATTACAGCTTTCAAAAACTGTAGGGGAAGGCTACTTTGTTTTACTTGTTGGCAAAGTCGTACTTGCAAATTAAGACTTAACAATAGGAAACAGGAACAACTAACTTCTTTGTTACTACCTATCCCTAATAATTCTTACTAGAATCAGGTTGTTTTCAAATTAATGTCATACTCTCAGATCTTAATAGCTGCCTCTCTAAGTTTAGCTGAGAGATAAGAATATTGCTCAGAAATAACTACACTAATATTTGCTGTTAAATTTACTAATTTAGAAAACTTAAGGTACTTTTATGAAATAAATAATGATTGTGGTTGCAGGTATGATAAGAAACAACCTTTGGCAGTGGCTGTAGTAGCAAAGCTAGTTAGTCATTTGGAGTCATTAGTGCCTTATGTTTATTAGCCCCTCACATGCAGCTATAAAGGGATAATATATAGCAAGTGCCATTAAATATTTGAGTTATGGAGGATGTAGCTATTGTGATAATCCACATTTCACAACTTTGGGATTTTGTCACTGATGTTAAGGCTGATCTCATAAAAGTATGTGATGATAGCGCTTCTAATGTAGTTGTTTGTCTTAGATGATTATTACAGTGGTGATTAAAATTACTTGTGTTAAAAATGTGTATTAAATATAACTAGTGGATTTGATTATTACAATAGTGATAAAAATAATTTGTATTGAACACATGGACTGAATTTCAGGACATTGAGGTTTACTGGAAGTAAAAAATTAAATGCTCAGTTGAAGGTATATTTGCTGTAAAGAATAAAATTACTTGGAGGAAACAGTACTTTGGAAATCAAATCTCTGTTCCTTGAGGAAACAGGGCTAAAGCTGGTTTAATCTTTATTTTGCTCCTCCTTGATTGTGATATAAAAGGTGTCTAGCACAGTTTATGTGCTGGTGACAACCAGCTGTGGTAACTGAATTGTTTATGCCTTGAGGACTGCTTTGCAAGCTTGCACATAATGCTCAGTATGAAGCTTGCAGTATGCAACTTGGACTGGAATCTGAACTTGAGATAAGTTGAATAAAACCAAATAAAAGGTTTGAGAATAAAAAGCTCAAGGTATAGGATTATTTTTTCTAAGTTTGCATTAGGTCTTAATTATATAATTTCTTATTTATAAGTCCTTTAATCCCTTTTAAATAAAAGATCTATTTTTCTTTCATCTTGTTGGAGTTGACTCTGAAATCATGCACAAAAATACAGCTGTGTATCATTTTCTGCTGATTTCTTAGAATTAATGTGATTCTTGTTCTCACATTTTTTTGCAAAGAAATAGGCTTAAGGCAACTGACTGCATTGAGGGAATGAGCAAGTATGCTATGAATTCGTGAGTTTCGTGTTAGTAAGTGGGAGTTCATTCTCAAACAGTAGTTTCATGTCAATGTTGAGAAGAGTGCAGAAGTGTGGTGTTTTAACTCCCACTTTCCCAAGGTCACATGTTTCTTTTGGTCCCTTCTAACCCTAGTGATTCTGTGATTCTAATCCAGTTGTGATAGTAGATGGCTAATTACACAGATGCTTAATTTTTATATGAAATACTATATAAGCCACCGGGTTGAAGTGGATGCAGTGTAGAAATTGTGAACATAGTATTTACAGGAAGCAGCAATAGGGATGGATGTGGAAATCTGGGAACATCATACAGGATTAAATTTATCATCTTTATTTAAGAATTACAGGTTGCTATTTGAGCATAAAGACGTGATTCTAAAATGTGGATGATTTGGTAAAGATTACTGATGCCTCTTATTGTGAATAACACAGTCTCTGAGCTGCTTATAAGAAACTTCCGTATGTACTATTTTGAGTGGCTGGATGAAATAAATTAATGTTTACTCTATGAATTCACATATTGTTTCCCAGAAGAAAAAAAATGAGCTATTGTGTAGTTTACTTTCCTCTTATTTGTGTGTGCGTGTGTGTGTCCTGTGTTTCTGCAGCTTTTCTGTCTGCAAGTACAAAAGCAGATATAATCAGATCTGCTTGTTTTATGCCTGGTGCCTTGAGCCCTGCCCTTTTCAGAAAATTCTCAGTTCAGGATGTCTGTAGCTAATATGTTTATTTGTGGTGCAAAATCCTGTAGCTTTCTGTCACAGAGGTATGCCATTTTCCCAGTGGCTTCAGTCTTTAGGTCAAACAATGTTTTATAAAACTATTTAGAATTTATATCATGCACCAAAGCAAGCAGTAATTGGGTATTTGACCACTTAGTGACGCCAGGAGTTTTGAATCCACCTAAAGTATTTAGTCATCTGCAGTAAGATCTTCTTGCCCTTATCCCACTTATGAATTTAAGTGTTTGCTGTCATGGCTAGTCAGCTGCAGTTTTGTAAGAATATGTGAAGATGGTCAAGCTGAGAAAATCACAGATCTAATAAAAGTAAGAGGCTCAGATGCATGGGACTTGATGTGTGTGCCACAGTCCTGCTGAGCCAGTGTAGTACTGTTGATTGGTGCGTACACCAGCAAATTCATAATCTGAGCACATCAGGAGTCCTCATCAAGACATCCAGTCTGTCGAGGCACCTATTACACACACTGCCTGAATGTTCCTCCTGAGTTTCATTTGTTCCATTAAAAATGATTAGTGCAAAGTCAAAGTTTTGATACAATGCTATAACTGGAGCTTTCTGTATTTAAAATTTTTCCTACTGCAAATGTAGGGATTAAACTTTTTTCTGGCTTTGATTTTGATTCTGAACTCCTCCCAAACAATAAGTCTTTTGTCCAGGACCATGTGTCCAAATCACGAGTCTCTATTTTAAAATTTAAAAAATTGTGATTTTATTTGAAGTGATCTTTACTTTTGGGGGTGGGATAGCATGCTGGTTTTGGCTAGGGTGGAGGTAATTTTCTTCATAGTAGCTAGTGTGGGACTATATTGTGGATTTGTCTATGGCTGTTCTTCATAATACTTATTCTGTAAATATCAAAAATGTTCATTGATCACCACTGCTGAACTATTCTGATTAACAGTGAAACTCATTAAATAAGAATATGGGAAACAACTCCATCAGGCTGTAGGAAATTAAATGAATATTTGGTAGTTTGTGAATTCGTGATTGCAGTGTAAAACCCATATGAATAGAAAGTGTTTTTAGAGGCATCTGAATCTCATTACCAGAGTGTAGCATTTTTACATATTAAGGTTATCAAAATTTATCTTGAGGAAAATGAATCTTTAAAGTACTTGCTCAGTTTGAAAGGAAGGTTAATGTAGAATTTCATTGTTCTATAATCAACAAAGAGTAAGTTTACTAAATAGCAGATTCAGGCCTAGGAAGGTGAAGGGACAGGAAAATAGTTTAGTAATGGAAAACCTCATACATATTATGGTCCTTGCAGAATCACATAATGTACAGGAAAGAAGCGTATACATAGAGCAGAGGAGGCTGATGAGCATACATGGGGGAGAAATCTAGGAAGATGAAAGTTCGTAGAGCAGAGGCAGGGAATGGCTGCTGACGCAAAGAAAAAACAGAGCAAGTACAGTGGTAGAAATTAAAATTCTGTTTCAAAGTCCTAGATACTTCTGATAATGTTATATTTCTGTTAAAAGCACGTTACCTTTCAGCCTTTAAAACTCCTATTTTAGGAGGGGTGCCCTATTTCACCCTGCCGGCAATACCCAGAAATAGAAACTTCGAAGGCAACAAGGTATCTATACTTAGCAGAACCTGTGCTAAGTATGCAGTTTGAATTCTCAAATGGGTCATCGTAACATAACACATTTTGTAATGCAAATCAGTAATTGAAATTATCTCTTGCTTTAATTTGTTTAGGTTCAATTCAAAGGTTCAGTGATAACCTATACTGGAGAGAGAAAGACATCTTGTATTCTCTAGTTGTGCCACATGTAATTAGAACAGGATCTGTTTCCACATTTCAGTGCAACTTCAGGAATTCCAAGAAACTGAGAAAAATCATGTCTAGGCAATATACAGATACAACAGCTACTAACACATACAAAATGGTTTAAATCTGGTGCAATCAGTGATTGCCACAGAGCTTTTATGTGGTTTAGGTTTATGGAAATACTCTTATTTTTGTATAAGTTGAATTTGCTTAGAAAATGGTGTGCTGTGATAAGTGAATAAGGCATACTGTCAGAGGCAGTTACTTTAAAATTGCAGTTTTAACATACCTCATTCTTGATCCACTATAATTAAATTTAGCAGTGTAAAATTTAGAGGAAGGGAGAGAATTCCTTTAATCTGGTAAAATGCTCATGCTCTGATAAGGCCTCTAGTCAAATGCAGCATGTTACAAAAATCCTACATAAAGAGTGCTAACAGATTAAAACAGGCAATCGTTAAACATTTGTAAGTTTTCTTTGGTGAGTTATTTTCTCTTTATACAGTTCTGCTACTGGCAAAAGTGGTAAAGAAATACAGTTGAAATAGAAGATGCTTCTTAAGAACAACAACTGAGAGGTAATTGGAGTAAGCCATGTGCTACATTTGCTGGAGTATATCTATTTTGTTAGGATAGCTTTTATATTTTAAAGCTGCATTAACATTAGTCATTGAGTTTAACATTCAACCATAGCCTAGCCGAGGCTGATACAGTGCTTTTAATTTTGCCCAGTGGTTAGTTCAGTATCTAGAAGGGTTCCTCATTCTGAAGCAATGTTTCCATAGAATCAGTGTTAATAGTTGTTGGGACAGCTCTGTTAATTGACACTAGCATTAGTTTCTTCTGGTTTTGACATGCTTACAAGTTTTGTCCTGTTTAGTATTTCTTTCTTATTTGAGTTCTCAGTTCCAATATTAGTCTTTATCTTTTTCCCAGTGTTGGCTCATTTGTTTCAACTTACTATGTTCTTCCAGTATCTCTTTACTCTTACTCATAATCGTAACTCATTTTTCTGGATCCATGAATTTCTCCAGCAGACAGGGATTTCTAATAGAGGATGTTTCAGAAGTTCAGGTTAATGATTCGTAAGTGTGCAGGTGAATGCCAAATTTCCAGGTTGCTGCTCCAGCATTTCACTGCTCAGATGGAGTAGATTTCAAACACAGGGGCCCAAAACTTCCAACAAGATGACTTCCTAGGGCCATTTTATTTCTTTATCCATTCTTATTTCTGCAGTGGCAAAAGCAGTATAATTTTTTCAAATTATTTCTGGTTTTCATGGGGGTTTTTTGTTGTTGTTTGGTGTTCTTTTGGTTTTTTGTTTCTGTTTTTGTTTTGGTTTTCATTTTTGTTTTGGTTTTCATTTTTGTTTTTTGTTGGTTTTGTTTTCTTGTTTAACTGAGTAATCATTACTTACTGATTATGAGAAAATTTAGAACTAGTTGTTTTTAAGAGGGGTCTACTTGCACAGTATCATGAGTAAACGAATGGTGTCCCCCAGGGATCAGTGTTGGGACTGGTCTTGTTCAACATTTTCGTGGGTGACATGGACAGTGGGATTGAGTGTGCCCTCAGCAAGTTTGCCGATGCCACCAAGCTGTGTGGTTCGGTTGATACATTGGAGGGAAGGAATGGCATCCAGAGGGACCTTGACATGCTTGTGAGGTGGTCTGATGCCAACCTGATGAAGTTTAACCATGCTAAGTGCAAGGTCCTACACCTGGGTCAGAGCAATGCAGGCACAGCTACAGGTTGGGCGGGGAGGAGATTCAGAGCAGCCCTGCAGAGAAGGACTTGGGGGTGTGGGTCGATGAAAAAATGAACATGAGCCAGCTTCAATGTGCGCTTGCAGCCCAGAAAGCCAACCATATCCTGGGCTGCATCAAAAGGAGTGTGACCAGCAAGTTGAGGGAGGTGATCCTGCCCCTCTACTCTGCTCTCGTGAGACCTCACTTGGAGTATTGTGTGCAGTTCTGGTGTCCTCAACATAAAAAGGACATGGGACTGTTAGAACAAGTGCAGAGGAGGGCCACAAAGATGACGATGGGGCTGGAGCACCTCTGTATGAAGGCAGGCTGAGAAGACTGGAACTATTCAGCCTGGAGAAGAGAAGGCTGTGTGGAGACCTCATAGCAGCCTTCCAATATCTGAAGGGGGCCTATAGGGATGCTGGAGAGGGACTCTTCATTAGGGACTGTAGTGATAGGACAAGGGGTAATGGGTTCAAACTTAAACAGGGGAAGTTTAGATTGGATCTGAGGAAGAAATTCTTTACTGTAAGGGTGGTGAGGCCCTGGAATGGGTTGCCCAAGGAAGTTGTGAATGCTTCATCCCTGGCGGCATTCAAGGTGGGGTTGGACATAGCCTTGGATGGCATGGTTTAGTGGGAGGTGTCCCTGCCCATGGCAGGGGGGTTGGAACTAGATGATCTTAAGGTCCTTTCTAACCCTAACTATTCGATGATTCTATGATTCTGAAGAGGGTGAAGATAAAGGTCCAAATTTTAAATTTAAAGTGAAGTAGAGCTTGGGAATTTTGTAAAGTGTGAGAAATTGTGGCTTTAAGAAGTGGGTTAACCAGTCTGTATACACATACCTTAAACTCTCTCTCTCGAACTGAAATGAGAACTTTTACCATAAAAATTGCCCTGTTTTAAATACCACTTTAAAGGAACATGTATTATATGTTCCTGAAAGTGTTTAATCTTTCTGAGGGTTCTTAACTGTCCTTGTTTGGAAGTTGATGCTTTATGTAATAATGAAGTGTTTTGCAATGAACTATACTTTCAATTCTTTTTCTCATTGCCTTTTGTTCTGATAGTCTATCTATCTTTGTAGACTAAGGAGGAAGAGAGGACAGCACTGAGTTATGCTTTGGTAAGCTGTTTTTGTAATGACTTGATTCAGCTTCTCATTCTGAAACATCTCACTGTCATCGGTTTCAAAGTCATTTAATGGCTCTGCTAGATCTAAATCAAAGGTGATGTTCATATCTTTACTTGGTAGTTGAAAAAGTCTTGAGTCAGCATTGGTCGTGGATGAATGCACATATTATATACAGTGGCTTGAACCTACCTAGGAAATGGTTAACTGCTTTCACTTGTGACAAAGAAGAACAGCTTTATTTTCCTCTGCATGCTAGGGGCCAGTGAGGTGTCAGAATTTAACTGTTAGAGTCTCGATTTTGGAATTTAGTATAGCATTTA
This sequence comes from Amazona ochrocephala, assembly GCA_039720435.1. Lineage (NCBI taxonomy): Eukaryota > Metazoa > Chordata > Aves > Psittaciformes > Psittacidae > Amazona > Amazona ochrocephala. The sequence goes on along the minus strand of CM077881.1, from coordinate 49,009,919 downwards.
GTAATCAGTAAGAGCACTCAGCAAAGCATTTAAACATCTTCTATGAAAATATATAATGCTGTGCCTGCTGCCTGTATTATTCAGTGATAATAGACTGTGGTCATTAACTTCGGGGAAAAAAGGGTAGGATTCTGAAAGAAGGTAGTGATATAAAAGGTGAGGAAGTAAATAAGGAAAGAAGAAAGAGCAGGGTAGTGGCTAGAGTAACAGGCAAGTAACTCGAGCAAGTTACGCTTCAGGGAAGGAAGTGAGTGCAGCAATATAATGAAATAAGAGGTGGCGCAGGATTATGAAAATGGGAATGGGAAGAAGGTAGTAAAGGAAAAGCTTGATCATCAACAAAACCTGAAAAGACAAAATTGGAGTGAAATGACAAACTAAACTAAGTAAAACAGTTTTGTTCTGTACTATGTGAAAAGAGTGGCAGGCCTGTGCAAGCTGAGTGCTCCTTCTCTGCAATAATTTATATCAAGACACTTCTTGCACTAATTTGGTTGCAGAAGCTGATAAGTCAGACAGAATATAGAAAACAGGCCAGTAGCAAGAAAAGCAGTGGCTTTCTTGCTGTGTCTGCAGGTGAGTGGTGTTCCTGGTCAGCACTTCAGAAGAACTCAGAAATTTATCTTTTTCTGCTTTCTCCTTTTCCCCTATTTCCCTCCCCTCTATAGTTTTGGATTTATTTATTTATTTATTTATTTTTCCCTTTGTGTGGGGCACAGTTTAGCTTCAGGTCAAGTTGCGGCCTGAATTGAATTAATTAGTTGGTCCTGGAACCCCCTCTTTCCTATCTAATTTTGCTAGGTCCAAGCATGAAGTCTATTCTTAAACTTAAGTTTACTGTATTTGTTTCTATTGTTTCTCTTCCCCCTTAAAGAGATATTGAAGGTTTACTCTTAGATCTGGGTTCTGACATTAAGTGTAACTTATTAATTATCAGTGCTGAGGTGATCTTACCTAAAAAAACCATACAAGAATGAAAAAAGACCAGGTTGCTTAGATTTACACATAATGAAAACAGGAGGTGAAATGGGACCCAGAGCCTTCCAGAGACTTAGGAAAGTAATTTTTACTTCTTTGGTGTCTGAAATGGGAAGTGTCCTGGTTTCAGCTGGGATAGAGGTAGTTTTCTTCCTGTATCTGGTAGGGTGCTATGTTTTGGCTTTAGTCAGACAATAATGTTGATCACACACAGATGTTTTAGTTGTTGCTAAGTAGTGCTTACCGTAAGTCAAGGGCTTTTCAGTTTCTCATGCTCAGCTGGTGAGCAGGTGCACAAGAAATCAGGGGGGAGCACAGCCAGGACAGCTGACCCAAACTATGGAAAGAGATATTCCATACTATAGAATATGATGCTCAGTGTATAAACAGGGGGGAGTTAGCCAGGAGCCACAGATCACTGCTGAAGGACTGGCTGAGCATTGGTCAGTATGTGGTGAACAATTGTATTGTGCATCACTTGTGTTTCTTGAGTTTTATTCCCCTCTTTCTCTTTTTCGTATTAGTATTGTTATTATCAATCTTTCCTCCTTCTCCTTCTTATTGTAATTTATTTTATTTGAATTATTAAACTGCTCTTTCTCAACCTGTGGGTTTTACCTTCTTCCAATTCTCCTCCTCATCCCACTGGGGTGGGGTAGGGAGAGGAGTGTGTGAGAAGCTGCGTGGTACCTAGTTGCTAGTTAGCATTAAACTATAAAAGGAAGTAATGAGTCTGGTAGAGGATAATTATTATTGCTTTTTTATTGGGTCTGGTTAAAATGGAGTTAATACACACAGCCCTCATAGTGCTGTGCTTTGTATTGGTAGCAAGAAAGGTGTTGATAACAGTCAAGTGTTTTGGCTGCTACTGAGCAGTACTTACACAACATCGAGGCAGTCTCTCCAACATTCCCCCCTCACCAGTAGGCTGGGGGTTGGCAAGGTCTTGGGAGGGGATATAGACAGGACAGCTGACCCAAACTGACCAAAGGGTTATCCAGACCATATGATGTCTGCTCAGCAGTAAAAGCTAAGAGAAAGGAGGAGGAAGGGGGGCCATTCATTATTTACTACATTGTGTTCCAAAGCAGCTGCTACATGTAATGAAGCCCTGCTTCCTGGGAAGTGACCAGACATTGCTTGCTGATGGGGAGCAGAGAATTGAATCTTTATTTTCCTTTGCTTCTGCACATAACCTTTGCTTTTGCTTTCTTAAACTGCTTTAGTATTGACTCACAAGTTTTGTTTCATTTTGGAATCGTAGAATGGTTAAGGTTGGAAAGGACCTTAAGATCATCTAGTTCCAGCCCCGCTGCCATGGGCAGTGACATATCACACTAGACTGGGTTGCTCAAAGCCCTGTCCAGCCTGTCTTGAACACTGCCAGGGATGGATCATTCACAACTTCCTTGGGCAGCCTGTTGCAGTGCCTCACCACTCTCACAGTAAAGAATTTCTTCCTGATATCTAACCTAAATCTCCCCTGTTTAAACCCATTGCCTCTTGTCCTATTTCTACAGTCCCTGATGAAGAGTCTCTCCTTGTAGGACCCCTTCAGATACTGGAAGGCTGCTATGAGGTCTCCATGCAGCCTTCTCTTCCCAGGCTGAACAGCCCCAATTTTTTTGTTAGACTGTCTTCGTACATGAGGTGCTCTAGCCCCCTTATCATCCTCATGGCCCTCTGGACTTGCTCCAACAGCTCTTTATCCTTCTTATGTTGAGGACACCAGAACTGCACACAGCAGTCCAAGTGGGGTCTCATGAGAGCAGAGTAGAAGGGCAGGATCACCTTCTTCAACCTGGTTACGCTTCTTTTGATGCTTCTTTTGATGATTGATTAGTAAGAGAAGATGAAGAACAGAAAAGTTTTGATCAAGAACCTACCATACCTTTGTAAGCATTCATGACTGCAGCACTCTTCTCCACAGCTGGATTGTGGTGGATAATCTAATCCTAAGTAAAAGCAATCAGGATTAAGTTCAATTAGAACACATGAAGTATTGCACAGATCAGGAGGACAGTGAAAGTGCTGAGAAGACTAGTTCTAGACTTTTATTACATTGTCCATTGAGAAATAAAGCAGTGATCTAGAAAGAGGAATAAAGTTGCTAAATCCTAAATGTTTTTCATTAGAAAAACTAGTTATGGGTAAGAGAAACAATATCTGTACTTCTATGAATGTACAAATGTATTTCAGTTTCATTTTAAATAGTCATGAAGGGGACAGACTGTGAGAGAAGATATATTTAAGGTATTGAGAATTTTAATATAAACATTACTGATTGTTGTGCTGAACAGAGCTTACTGACACACGTGGTCCTTGAGATAATTGTGAGAATTTTGGTTTAATGACTGGCCTTGAATAGCTGTTGAAACTTTGTTTTATCTTCAGTTTGTCTTAAAAGCACTATAATGTAGACTGATCATGCAGCTCTCACTGGAACACCCTGGAGAGAAAAAGGTAGTGGGGAGTTACAGCAAGAATAATAAATAGTCAAGTCACCTAGGATTTCAATCTTTTACACATGTACTGTCTTTATCTTCTTAATGTGAAACCAGTTCTTTATTTTAGATTGGTATTATAAGGAGTATTTATTAATACTGACAAGATTTACAGTTCCACAGATACTGTTACCAGGCAAAAGTAGAATACTTGGGGGTTTTGCAGTTACTTGGACAATATATTATATCACAGTTCAGGTTGTGTTTTACTTCAGTGAATATTTTTTTATTCATATTTATATTATTTTTTTAATATACAGTATTTTTCATCAGTATCACTTATCTCTTGAGAGTGTACTTCTCATCTTTTCACTTGTGAGCTCTCCAGTAACTTTTCTAGATTAGGTCATGCAACATAAATCACTTGAAAATGCAAGCAGATTAGACAATTCATTAATAACTTGGAAGGTAAAGAAAGAGCTAAAAATGCTGGGTTTTTTTGTTTGTTTCTATGACATGGCACTTCGTTTTGAGTAATATTTTACAGTATATTCTTGCTGACATTTAGGAAAAAAGTTGCTGGACCAAAGCCAAATAAAGTGTCTTATGTTTTGGTGTGGTTGAGGTGCTACGATCACGTGAAATAAATATACAGTGGCGTTACTGCCAAAGATGATTGTCCTGGTGTTTTTTGGTACTGGTCTTATGTTGACACTTTTGTGGTTGTGCAGTCAGACTGTTCTATTTTGGCTTTAAATCATCATGCACCGTAGATCCAACCAAAGAAATATATAGAGTACAAACAGATTGGGAAGCTGAGAATAGGACTGCCTCATTTGGCAGCAGTCCAAATTTGTGTTGGTTTAGCAATATAACGAATCAGACATCTGAGTTATTTATTTATTTAAGCCTGCAAATAATGTTTCATATACTTTACTTTAGATATATTTATAATACTATTAAAAATTATGAGCTTGTTTACATCTTGATTTTACACATAAATGGAAGAGTTTGCAGCATGGTGGCTTTACTTTGATACCTCTGGGAATTTTAGCAAAGCTTACTGTTTTTCAGTTCCATTCAAGACTGAGTGGGCATCATGCTTTGAAAGGTAACAGAGGTTGCTCAGAAGGAAAGATCTTGTTTTGATCTTGTTTGGTTGCTGATTTATTTGTGTGTGCCAAATGCAGTTTTCTACAGCTGAAAGTACTCTTTACACATAAAGCAAGACCAGCCAAATGTACATTTAAAAAATAATTTTCTATTATGCTGTAGTCCCATGTAAGCTGTTAAAGTTTTCCCTGAAAATACTGTGTTGTTTGCACAGCAGAAATTGAAATAGTAAGATTTAGATTTGGCAATTTTTAATAACACTAACTAAGGACAAAAGTCTTTTTTTTTTTTTTTTTTTTTTGTACTGTCTACTACTTTTTCTAATAAGACTACATCATAAGGTCTGAAGCTGTAGAAACAGCCTTTTTTCTTAAACAGATACACCTTCAGACATGATTCCTGTTTTAAAATTGCCCAACTCACATACAGATTTATAACTATCACACATGTGGGGTCTGCAACAATATATGTGGAAGATCTTATCAATTTTGCACCTTGCTGCCCTTTACATTATTTTGAATTTAAGTCTTTGATATAATTGGATTTTTCTCTCTCATAATAGTCTTGTAAAACTCTTGCAGAATTCATGCAAACCTGGCTGGGTACTCTGTTCACAAAAGAGTAGTTCTGAATGATCCATTACTGAATTGGAATTAGTCAGGTTTTCCAGGGGGAGTCTCCAGAGGTTTGTACAGCTTTGTGTCTTCATTAGTGGTTCAAACAATGCAGTAGAATTGTGCTTAGTATACTTGACAGCATCATGCAGCTGGGAAGAATAGGGCAGGTTGGAAGGCAGGTTTGTAACCGAAAAAGAGTAATGAAAAATGGAAGAAATGGACTAAAAATCCAAGCCATGGTTCAGTCAGAAGTATACATTTCAGTTGGAATTTATCGAACACACAAACAAAAAAAAAAGTGCAGGTAGGATTAAGTAGGAATTTTTTTATTTTTTTTTTTTTCTTCTAAGCATCTGATGGTGGAAGCTCCCAAACTGGAGTCAAAAATACTGTGCTGTTGTGCACTGTGGGGGAGGCAGATTATCCATAATAGGACAGTTTTAAACAGTGAAGACAATGTCTGTCAGTAGTGACTGCAAACTGCTAAAGCTGTCTTGGCATCAGGAGATGGCCTAGCCAATAGGGTTCCTTCCTGCTGTATGACCCATATCAATTTGATGTCAAAATAGTTAGTGTTTTTCCAAAAGTTCACTTTGCAAATTATCGAAAATATTCATCCTGTCTTCTTGAGTATCTTTTAGAATCATTAGGTACTGGATCATGTAAATATTTCCAACCAACAAAAATAAGTTAGGGTGACTTGTCATTCCAGTGAAGCTTTAATGTTATCCCTGTGAATCATGGATAGATTTTGGTGTCCTAGTAAATTTTTCAGGACAGTGCTTTTGCCTGAATGGGATTTTCTCTGTATCCTTTTGAAATGTGAACCTAAGAATGGACAGATGGTCATCCTGTATTAGAAGATTAATTGCTCTTGTTCCTGTAGTAATAAAAGCAGTAAATCATTATTCTGTTTCAGTTAATGTTCCATGCTTATTTTTTTTTTTTACATATCCACACCTACGTCTGTAACAGATCCTACCTACGCTTAGATAGGCATCTTGAAAGTGTAAGTGCCCATCTATTTGTATAAATCCCTAACCTTTTCTGTTCAAAATCCCCCATTTGAGTAATGAGTTCAAATACCACCTATCAAATACAATTTTGACTAGATTTCCACACAACGTGGTCCAAGAACCTACTTTTCAACAGCATGTAACTTAAAGGAATCAAAAAACCACAGCAGCAATGGTGTGTTACAGGAATAGGGCCAAAAAACCAAGGATCTTGTTGATGGGCTAAATCCTATTCTTCTAGTAGGGAATATGTGCTTTTACTGTCAGGGCAACAAATTGAATAAACTGTTTTATGCAAATACAAATTGTAAAAAAAGATACTAAAACGCATGCATAAGTCAGATGGTATCAATAAACATTAAATTAAATTTTATGCTGTTAATAAATGCAGAGCTGCATAATCTCATCTCATTAGCTTTCAGAGCAGACTTTATATGGATGTCAGTTCAGGAGACTGCACTGTAGTGCAGTAGATTAGCCCACTACTGTGCAGACAGTCTGCCTTCTCACAGCAAAAGTCTTCATGACCCTCTGTGCATTATCCACCTGGAAATAAGTTGATTTTTCACAAAAGCAAAAAGCCTGTGACTCCAGGAGGAATATGATTCATTCCCAGAGAAAGTGTAGGAAATAGAATATTCCCTGCAAAAAAGAGAAATGACAGCTGAGGATCACTTTGTGCAAAATCTCAAGGGAACACTTTTCAGGGAGCCATTTTAAATTCTGTTAAAATAAAAAAAGCCTGCATTACCTGTGCTTTTCCCCTAAATACAAAATGTTTGAAAAAGCGAAGACAGTCCGCAAGCTAACCTGGTTATAAAATTTGTGGCTGCTTGCTTGTTTTCATAAAACGTCTTTATAGATAAGAGTGAAGTGTAAGATTGTGTTTAGGTAATGAGAAGCCTTTAGATCACAATTCTTGACAACATACATATGTCCTGGGTTCAGCAGTAGCAGTCATTTTTTTCTCCTTCTTGGTAGCTGGTGCAGCGCTATGTTTTTGATTTTGGGCCTGGGAACAGCGCTGATAACACCAGTGTTTTCAGTTACTGCTTGGTGATGTTTAGGCTGGCTAAGGACTTTGTGAGTCTCATGCTCTGCCAGTGAGGAGGGGAAGCCGGGAGGAAGGAGAGACAGGACACCTAACCCAGACTGACCAAAGAGGTTATTCCATACCACAGCACGTCATGTCCAGGATGTAGAAATGGAGGGCAGAGACTCAGAAGGGTGGTGGGGTGTGCACGGTGGGGGGTGTATGGTGGGGGGTGCACCGCTTGGTCGAGCTGGGTGGTGAGCTATTGTATTCTTTGTATTTGCCTTGTCATTATTATTATGAGTAGTGGTGTTAGTAGTAGTGATTTGTGTTATACCTTAGTTACTAAACTGTTCTTAACCTGTGGGAGTTGCATTCTTTCGATTCTCCTTCCCATCCCTCCAGGAGCGGAGGGAAGGAAGAGTGGGGAGTGAGTGAGAGAGCGGCCGTTTGGGTTTATAGAAGCTTAAACCACGACAACATATAACAGGATTATGTCAGTATTGCATAAATGCTTACTTTTAATATCTTAGCTTGATTTCAGTGGAGTTGGTGAAGCTTGTGTTTGCTTTCTTTCCTCTGTGGAAACTGCTTTACAAATTCAGAAGCAGCAGTATTATGCCACTTATGATGGGCAATTTCCACTTAATAAGAAGCAAGGTGTTTGCAAAGCAAGTTCTGACAGGCAGAAAGAACACAATTTTTGTTTTCAAATACTGGTCTGAAATAATTTTCAAGGGTAAAGCAGGAAGTTGGTTTCCCAAGATACATTCTGCAGGCAAACAGTTCATTGGAAACCATTTGCTACACTGGTTTAGCCTTGTATTTTGTTTGCAAACTTTTTTACAACAAACTTCAAATTTTACAGTTTTGTTATCCTCAGTTATTTATCAAATATTTAATGAGTTCAAACTTTATCTTGTGGATTGTTTAAAAATTGTGGTTTCCATATATTATGTTCAGCTTTTCTGTTGAAGGATTTCATCACATACTTGAGGACTGTTTTTTTCCAGAAATTATTATATGTAGCATAGTGCTGAAAAAAATATGGAAGCAAGTGCTGAAAAAAAATATGGAAGCACTAAAACCTTTACTTTCTCTGGGATGGAATCTTTGAGAGCTTGCTTGTTAAGGATACTTTAGAGTTTTGTTTCAGGTACATTTTGAAAAAGATGTCTGTCTGCAGCTTTTCACTCTAAAAACACTTGCTACTAAAACCGGCCTGATGATGTTAGCAGCTTTCATCTGTATGTGGAGCTTATATTTTGTGAAATACAAGCATTCGTTTTCATGAAATGATAGCCAACTACTGTGTCCACACACCAGGCAATCTGTTTTATGTTTTGGTCTTGGAGCAGACTTAGAGTCTTCAGATAATATATATAATCTTTTCCTTTTTACCTTCTGATTTCAGTTCTCTTCCATTGCTCTTTTGCATACTGAGATTCACAGTCTTCCTGCTTTCATGCTGACATATATTCCCTGAGACCCTCTCAGCTTTTTAGCGCCCTGATTCCAGTATTCATATAGCCAGGGGGTGGTCTGCCAGGGTTCAAGTGTTGTAGATTTTTTATTTATTTTTGTTGATTTTGCTCCCTCCAAGCCCTCCCCCACCCTCAAGTTCTCTGTTATATTTTTTGTTTATGTTTTAAATCACCTGCTTGTGACTAGAAAATCTCATCTCCAGTCACTACTTGCCTCTGGGAAAACTAATTGTAGAGAGGTGGGTGATTAGACTGACTCAGCATTTCAAGTAGGCAACATGTTGGTGAATATGGGTATCTTCTAGGAAGCAGAGAAAAGATTGAATTATCATTGAAAGGAAATAGGAGTTTGAAACTATTAATGGTTTTGGAAGCGTTACATTTTCTGCAGTGATGAAATCCACTATTTCTTTATGAAACCAGTCTTACAGAATGCACCTAAGCCGTGTGAATGTTTAGAAGTGTGATGCTTATTGATTTCAAAACACAACATGCTCTGCATCCTCTGACTTCCACTCTGTATTTATTTCTTTGTAATTAAGAAAAAAGAGGAACATCAAAGCAGGACATGAGTCTACAAGTCTGTCTGTCACACAACATATGAGCTGCTCTTTCCCAAATAAAGTCACTCGCAAAAATTCATTCTTACCCATATGAACAGAAATCTACCTTTGTGGGAAAAGATTTTAAGGGAGGTTTTTCTCAAAGAATTTCACCAAAATTTTAAACATGCATCTTTTATGTGTTGAATATACTTCTAGATTGGTATTGCCTGGTCCTCTCTTGTAGTACAAGGAATATTCAAACATGTAGACACAGTTTCAATTGATATTATAACAGGAACAACTATAGGAAGTTAGTATTTTTTCTATAATGGAAAAAGTATGATTACTTGAACCCATCAGGTTCCATTTACTCAAGACACACTGAAATAGCAGTAGGTGATACTGGTATGAGGACATCATGTCAGCCCAGAATCTTTCTGTACAAGTGAAACCAAACTTTATCTTGGATTTGTGCACAAGAAAACTAAGGACTGAGAGAACTGACTTATAAATTACAAAAGGCAGAAAAGAGGCTGTTTTGGTCTATTATTTGTACCTTTTTCAGAAGAGGCAGATTTTACTTAAGTAACTGTGTTACATATATGAAAACAAAGGTTGGATGTCACCCTGGTTTTAATCTAAGCTGAGGAAAAAGCCTCTTGTTTTGTTGAAGAACTAGAATCTGTTCAAAGTGCTATCTAAATGTCTGTCCAAATTTGATCCATGTAAATCAACAGAACGCAGCATAACTTTGATAAGGCCCATAATTGCTCAAGGACATGAAGACTGACTATGTGTGTTTTACTAGTGTTCATTGGTGAAATGTCTGACAGAAATGACAGCTTCTGGAGTGAAGTCATTGATTAGATTGCATCCTTTTCTTCCTCTTCTTAATGACAGCCGCCCATACTAACCTTATAGGAGCTTAGTAAAATTTTAAGGAAGTGTTTTGTTAGAAATGTTGTTTAAGATCAATTATTGACTCCTGGAATATTTCAAAATTTTGTGGAGTTTTTTGTCCCAGTTTTTAGCATGTGTTATTTTTAACACATTGAGTAATTTTCCAGGATGGCAAACTTGACTTTTAACTCTTCTTCCTTGCCTTGGCTATGTATGACCCAAACAATCTTTTTTTTATTATTTTTTTTTCACTTTTTATTGTCTATTCTAAATGAAAACTCAAAACTATGCTCCTTAATCATGGATTTCTATGTATTAAGTGGTTAGAACTCCTACCAGAAACTGTTTATTTGCAGGACCCACATTTTTTGTAGTCAGTAGAATTAAGACTGATTTCCATGGCACAGCAAATGTAAGGAAAAGAAATTGTGTAGCAAATTAATGTAAAAATGAAAAAAGAAGGTTTTTTTAATTGACCTATATTAAGAAAATGAAGATACGAACAATATAATCTTTCCATAACTTTTTATATTACTATCTTTAGTTTACTTTATGTTACCTTAAATTTTTAATGTGCTTCAGAGTTTGTAGCTGACAGTTATTACTTTCATACAGAGACTATCTAGTGAGATCTGAGGTTTGGGAATTTGTTGAGGGAATAGTTTTGACATTCAGCAACCCATCTCTGAGAGGATTTGGGATTGTTGGAAGATGTGACTGAAGGTTAAATGCTGAAACTATTATGTGTCTGAGTTAGATGGCAAAAAAGCAAGCTCTCTGTATGGATCTAAGTTGCTGTACAGTACTTTATTCATGTTCTGGAAGATAATATAGCAATAATTTGTGTGTAATCTATCAGAATGCTTTCAACCATTTCACTTAATTGGAAGCCTTTTTCTTGTGTATGTTTATAAATATATACACAAGCAAACATAAATGGAAAAACCCATGAATGCACTTACACATGGACATTCATGTTGAACTTTATACTTACGTAGCAAATTCTGTGGTTAGAGAATAAAAAAATATGTGTGCTTCTTATGTGTATGCAGCTAAATCATTCCAAAGTCCCGTGGGAGAGTCTAGTTTCAATGTTAATAGCAAGCATTCACAAACTGCTGTTTAGCACTACTTCTTCTTCCTTATATATTTATTTCTTTAAAAATTTCTACACTATGCTAGTCCAGATTTTATGATTTAAGTTTATAGGGAATGTTACTTTGTCACCGGAGTGCCAAAGACATGGTTATATTGCCCTTTGATGACTGGCTTAAGTGGAGGAATTGGTGCTGACTCAGCAAGATACCTAAAATAAGTTGTTACCACTTTTTATATAAGTTAGCTCTTCTAAGTGCAGAGAATTGCATTGTCCCTCAGGTCTCAAGAAGTGGGTCAAATAGAGCAATTTTGTTCCGCTTTAACTGCTGTTGTTTTAACTGCTTTGGGACAGCATCTACTAGGTGTCATACATTAATGAGGAATTTAGCCAATGACTCTGGATCTCTTGGCAATGAGGAAGTGACATCCTTCTCATTGACTATATTATGTTTGCTGTGATTAACAGAGAATTAAAAAAACCCTGGAAAAAAGGACTGGTAAGTGCAAATTTGCTTCTTGAAGCAGGCCCGACAGCAATCTGTTAAGGGAAAATGTTTGTTGTTGTTTTTTTTTTGTTTGTTTGTTTGTTTTGTTTTGTTTTTGTTTGTTTGTTTGTTTTTTATCGCGAAGGGACTAAGCCCAGCCATACACCCAATCATTTTCTGAGTAAAACGTTAATGCAAGCCATAGATTAGGCTGTTAATCATAATCATAACCCTTTTAAGATTAAAGGGCAGAAAAAAACCCACTCTATACTACTATACCAGGCATTAATTTCCCTCTAACTTAAACTGTCATGACCAATGACATGCTGGTTGTAAGCAGTTACAACTAAAAACAGCTGTAGGCAGTTATTTTTAGGGAAAATATGGAAGGAAGTAAAGCAACAGAGTTTATAGCTGGTAAAAACTGAAAACAAGAGTTGTCAAGCATTAGATGAAGAGCTAACAAAACAAAATAAAACCAACAAAAACAACCGAACCAAAACTTGTGGCAAAAGGAGAGATTAAGACAACTAGCCTTAAAAGTACATGTAAAACCACGCAGTATCCACAAAAAACTGCAATAGAGCACCAGGTTGTAAGAAGACCTAAACATGTAAAGGTAAGCTTACATCAGTTTGCTCACTTTATGGGTCACACAATTTTACTATAGCCAAATGAACACATTCAAAAATGGAGGGAATGTACAGTGATAATGATTTCTTGCCATTTTTCTAAATACAGTCCACCTCGGAGTTGAACTTCCATCACCACTGAGGGATGGCCGTGCCAAAAAGCCAGTTTCAGTGATATATGTTTAAATCAGCAAACAGAAAAGAAGCAAGGTCTGTGCAGTACAACACAGAGTAATGGAATTTATCTTTACTGGAAGCATTTTGTGGTTCAAATGAAACAGCTTGATACTGTTAAGGAAAAACCAGTGAAGTATCTCAAGCCATGCTGCATTGTGGCTTTTCAACTGGCATCCTTTGACTTAGACAACTAAGAGAAACATGTCAGTGAATTATTTTGTACCTGCTTTTCACAATCTAATCTAACAATGTCACATGTATGGGAGCTGAGGACCTAACTTAGCCCAGGGACTTCATTTAAGACTGAATGACAAAATGCCAATTTTCAGACAAAAATAATAATGACATTTGTCTTCCAAGACATTAGTCCTCTCCAACCCTGACTATTCTATGATTCTATGTAAGATTTTTTTCAGGAATGATTTGCAGGAAGAACTCTCTATCAGTATTTATATGGGATATATAGAGAAAAATATTAGGTAATATCCGTGGGGAAAAAAAAACTCCTCACACACCAACAAAAAAAAATCAAAAAGGCAACCAAAAAAAACAAACCTCAAGGCATAAGACAGACAGCTTTGTGAATATGGGATAGTCACTACAATTGTCATGGTCAACCATTCCTCACAAAAAAAAACAAACAAAACAAAACAAACAAAAAAAAACCCCTGCTCATAAGAAGATGCTTTCAGTATAACCACTCAGCGAAAATATTTACTGTGATATCTATGTTACTTGTGTTGGTCTTCCTAAGATATTTCTTTTTTGTCTTGTGATTAAGCCATAGGTCAAGTTCAAATCTTGTGTCAGGGAGAGACTTCTGAAGGTTTGGTGGTTTGGGGTTTGTTTGTGGGTTTTGTGTTGTTTTTTTTTTTAAATTAAGACTAAACTACAACGTTTAATGAAACTTAATTGTGTCTATCATTTAGATGCTTAAAATTTAGGAAGTTTCCGTCATTTTTTTTCTGCACACATAAACATTCAGGGGGAAAAAGACGGAAATTGTAAGAGGAACGATCCAAATATTAACATCATGTTCTCAAAAACAAATAACACAATTAAAGTATGCTTATAACTCCCCTTTATTATTAGTCCATATAAGATGAATAGGTTCAGGAAACAAATGTGTCCCATCTTTGCTTTGGTAATGTCTTCTTGCTGAAAAATCTGGCAACTTTTATCAGTCAGTGTTGTCTTTGATTTGATTATGTTAGATAATTCTGCGAACCCATCCAGAAAGAAATGTTGAAATTTATAGAGTTTTTGGGAAGAAGTTCTGCCAGATTCACAGGAGGTATAGTTTTGGATTAGGTGATTTTCTTTTTTTACTGTTTTGGATAAAGTGAAGAAAGTGGGCTTAATACTGAACTAGGTTGTCTTTTGAGTATTCAGACTTGTTTATAGTCAGGTCACTGATAGGGTTAGGGTCAGACAAGATCTAGAGCTAGTGCAAGAAATTCAGAAGAAGAATTAAATATGTTCCCGGACACATGGACTCATCCTAGAAGCTTTTCTCTCCAGCTTTCCATAAAAGCATTCAGAGATACAAGATCCAAGAACTCTTCAAAAAGCGGTGTTTCATATACTTTCTGAAATAGCTGTGACGGCAGACTCCCAGCAGCACTTCTAAGTTCAGAAAATCTTTAATTAAAATGTAGAACATGTATTCAATTGTATTTCAATTTCTGGGGTTTTTTTTTTTACCTTTGAAGAGCCTTATCATAGCTGAAAGACTTTCTGGAGCCCTGCAAGCCTATTAAGATTAAATAAGCAGAATTGCTCATAAAAACTGTTGTAGATGTGGTATTTTTTTTTCCCATTAGAGAAAAATGCTGGAAAGAACTTCAAAGAAATAAACAAACAAAAATATAGAGAAAAGAGTGAGCAAGATGAACAGAGAAAGGGAATGGGGTGATGGAAGGATGGGGAGGGGAGCAGATGTGATTTTGAGCTATATCATAACTAATTGCAGACTAAATTTTACAAAAGAGACAGAATGCAAGTTCACTTTGTGGTTGCAGATCTGATGGCAGGGTAGCACAGAGATGTCTCCAGTGTCTGTAACTGAGGTCAGCCAGGTATTTATTGTCCAGGCAATTATCAGTATGCCCACTGTATACCTTCAGTAGCAAACAGGAGCAAAACCGGGGCTCCTACCATGACAAGATTACTTGGTTCCTACAGCAGTGGCCCAGCCCTATTCCAATACCCTTCCAGCACTGAAATGTGGTTTCCTCACACATTACAGCCTTGACATGTTTCTGCGTAGAAGAACCAAGGTTCATGAAAATGGTGAAGCTCTTCTCCCACTCAAAAAAGCAAGCTAAGCATGTGCATGCCCTTCCATAAAGATCTCTCTTCCATAAAGCTCTCTCCTGAAGATGACAAGGGAAAGACAGACTCAAAGGTTCCTTAGAAAGTGTTTTAGATCTAGTAATTTAATGGTATCAGATGATTCATAGCCAAATGCCTTCAAAGCAGAGGTTGAATCTCTAGTATGAAGCTTTTTCTGCTGTCTGTTCTCTAGACAGTTTCATGGGTGTGTTTTGTTTTCAGTCTTTTTATTTTCATTATTTGGTCTTTAGGAAAGACATAGACTTAGCAATTTATCACAGTTGATTTTTTATCAAGCAGGATTTAGTCTTAGCTGTGAATACTTAGAGCTATTGTCCAGGGTGTTTAATTAGCTGTAAATAACAACTCTAAACATACAGAGATGTTTAGATCTCATGAACTTAGACACAATACGTATCAATTACCATTAATTTAATACTTCATATTAATAAAATATTATTATAATATTATAACATCAGATTGTTTATATCTGATAAATATCTCTAAACATCCAGAGAGATATTTGGAGGTTAGACTCTGTGCAAAGGGGGGGAGGAGAAAATCCATTTGCATTGACCCTAGAAACAATGGTCTTCAATCTGTCCATTCCCCACTTTCGTATAGAACTTTCTACTAAATGCTTATCATAATTCTTCAGTAGAGAACAAGTTTTAAGCAATTTTAACTTCTCCTTACATGATTATGGGCACCCTAAGTTGTCTCGTAGTAAGTTGATTCCTTTACTAAATAATATATGCATTTCCCTATTAAAAACAAGCTCGCACTCAGTTCCTCCTCAGAACCCTGTATTTTTAAAATAATTTATTTTGTGGAAATAATTAGCTTGTTAAAATAGAATTGTATGAGATCTCACTGAAATGTAGTCTGTAAACTCTAAATCAAAGAAATGTATCCAGATTTTGCCTCATTTAATCACCCTTTGAAATTGCATTAGGCATCACAAAAATTGCTACTGGATGTTTCAGGTCCCTAGAGAAATGCAGGTTGTGTGTCAGATCTGGTCAGGAATTCTGATTTAACTGGCTTTATCAGAAATTCTAATTCATTAAACCTTAAGCATTGTATAAGAACATAGCTGTTATGGATGAATGGTGTTTCAGCTGTTAAGAAGAGAGATGGACTCAGAAGATGGTTTTGGTGCTCGCCTGCTGGCAAACCACTGTGCAAATTCATGCTTTAATTAATATTCAGCTTACACAGTGGAACAGCTCCAAGAGGAAAAATTGGGATAAGCCTATCTCAAACTAATTCATAGGCTGATTGTGTGGTGGCATTTATTAACATTGTGGGAGAGCCAAATTTGAATCGCAGTTCTTCCAATAAATTATTATTATAGAATTGCTATGTGTGACTTCTTAGCAGTTAGCATTTTTTCCTCCTATTCTCAAGAGCCAACTTTAAGGATTACATTAAAACATAGTGCAGATTGAGTGATGTAATTTGCACAGTCAATAATGGAAGAGAAGGAAATTGCTTATTGAGAGAAACGATCAGAAAAGCATATGTTGAACGACAGAGGAGGGCCTCTTCTTATATTCTCTCATGTACTATCTATAACACTTTGTTACTGCTTCAGGCCAGGTGTCCTGCCTGCTCTAAGAAATTCCTGCTCCACTTACTTTGCAGTGCCACTCCGGATCATGCTGAAAAAAATCTGTTTGTGGGAACTGTACAGGTTACGTGGGTCCGAGAAGTTAAAGATCTGTAGGAAACTATATCATATGTAATATATATTTGGTTCAGCCTGATCAGCCCTTAGTCAGCAATTAAGAATTGGCAGGAATGAGCATAAGAGACTGAGAACACTTTATGCCAGTAGTGAACGGCCCTTGATATACAGTTCAACTAAGGCAATCTTATAAAGCAAATAGATGCTTATTTGGGCACAGTAACTTCATGGCCTCACCAAATTTTGCTCTGTATGGCCAGGGACCAGTTTATCATTGTCTTCTTAATTATGGAGTGCATTACACATATGATAGCCACTCTTGCTCTCTGCCAGATAGCAGTCCTCATCAATATTCAAAACTGATAAAGCTTTTTTAAAGAATTGTAAACAGCTGAATGCTGAGGTAGCTTTTGTATCTTAACTTTCTCGTTTAACCTAACCACTACTTTATTCAGCGTTTGGGAAAAATAGCTATGCTGTGTCTTTCTGACATTGACATTGAATTACATAGGAAGGGAGAGAGAAGGAAAAGGATATTCAAGCAAACAATGAAATGAGTACTGTGTTAGGAGTATAGTTTCATAGTATTTTAAGCCTTTATCATAATCTGGGTTATAAATTCTCCCTTACTAACACTGTTAAATCCTTACCCTTGGCTATAGCGATCCCTAACCTACCTTTTCAGGTATTTTCAGGTGTTGGGTTAGAGGTAAGTCCCTCCTGCAGTTTGAACAACAAGCTCAGCGGGCCAAAGTCTAGGGCTAAAACCATATGGTGGGTATATAGCCTTTACTATATACAGGCAAATATAGTTCAGATACATGTTATCCTTAGACAGAATACTGTCAAAAGATAAATGTCACTTGCCTAAATCTGAAGTGATTCCATGGTCCCTCACAGAGAATTCAGTGATCACTGAAAGCTTTATACAGTCATGAATGAGTAAAAAAACTGGTTTAAAATATGGAGAAGAATTGACCACTGCTGGAAGAAATGTTTTTACTAGTTTTATTTTTTATTTTTTTATTTAGAGCACTTATTAGCACTGTTTTCTTCTAATTAACTTTCTGTCATGAAGACAGTTGGTTATTTAAATTTTGCTAAAAGCAAGAGTAAAAAACATTTACCTCAAGCACTGCTTTTGAATGCAGGTAGTATTTGACATTGTCAGAGTGTGAAACAATATCCCACGAGCATGCTTGACTTTCACTTTTCTATGTTGTTACATTTCAATTAAAGTTTAATAAACTTTAGTTTGTTGTTTTAGTTTAAATATTAATTATTAATAATTACTAAAATATTACCCATGTATTACAAAAAATTCTGTTGGGTTATTCAATTTAGAAAACCAGGACCGATCATGAGTGTTAGAGTGCAAGATATGTACCCTTCTGGAGAGTTTGTTCTTACTTTCCCAGTTGTATTTGTTCTTTTCTTCTACAACAGACACCTCTTTCTTTGCCCCAGGCATTTGCTTCAAGCAGTTTATCTCAAGGTACTATTATATACTAGTGTATTAGTATTATATAGTAGTGTATTAGTATATAAATAGTATAGTATATAAAAATGTACTAGCAAAGCAGAATTCCCTGGAAAGCAAAGAAGTTTCCTTTTCTGGCCAAGACTGATAATTATCATTCTACCGTTCCTAGTTTCCTAGGAAGTTCATCATGGAAATCTCCCCTGATATTTTTTCCCATTCCCGCCAGTGTTACAAAGGTACAAACTAGAACAGAGTTCATCTGTTGACATTGCTGTTGAATTGTATTTATGCATTAAACTCTTGTAGTAGTTCGGACTATGGCGTAATTTATTTCAAAGTGGTTGCCAAGAAGAATGGCCAATAACACACAAAGAATCCATGAAATCCATGATGCCTTTCATGGTACTCTCTGCTTGGGACAGACTAACCTGAATGAAAATCTCTTTTATCTCATTGTATATTTCTTAGTTTCCTTTGGTCTTACTATTCTGGGTTTTCCAAGGATTAATTTTCAGGACTCAAAGTTGAGCAAGAATAGAATTTTACAGACATCTTCAGAAAGAATGCAGAGGAAGAATTAAAGCAAATGAGACAAGAAGGTCTCAGGAAAGGAGAAATATATCAGAGGAAAGCAGGAGAGGAAGGGGATGCATGGGAAATGGAATATCCAACTTAATTCTACAGAAGCTAAGAGTAGAGAGAATTTTGATACAGATCTGTCTGGACAGAGCATTAGGATAATTCCAGTAAACCAAACTGTTGGCATTAACTTTATTTCAGAGTGCCAGTGGTACTGCTTATCTATCATCTGTGGTGTGGGGACAGAAATTCTTTTCTGCTTCTTTACTGTTTTAGCCTCACACACCTATGTAGGACTAAAATAATTCTTGATGTGACCTTGTACAATCCCCACTAAAAGCTTATGCAAGGGAGAAGTAATTGATGTTGCAGGCTTTCACTGATTTTTTTAAAGAAAAAATTAATCTAAATATTGATTTCCATCCTCCATTAACTATTTGAATAAGTATTTCTTTGTAGGGCACTGCCTCTTCAAGTTGTTGTAACAGTTTGAGAAAATCTGAAGGCTTATTTCAGTCAATACAGTTTTGTGTTTATCTACTGTAAACCTGTATGAAATTCAATTCATCAGTGAATGGGTAAAAGCTATAGACAAAGCGAGATAAATCAGTTCTATCTTTGTGTTAAAATGGATGAGCTGTCCATGGGAAAATCATGGCACAAATTAAATGCAGGACAGATACTCTGTAAAAGCTATATACCTCATCTGCTTTGAAATTTCATTGTACTTTAAATACTTTTTCATTTGCTAAGTGACAGAGCCCAGTCACAAAAGTGTATCCTTTTAAGGATACATTTTTGATATGCTTGTCAATAGTAGCTAATAAAAGGATCCAGTCAGTACTAGCTAATATTCTTCATTTTGCATTCTTGTCTGAAAAGAAAAAAAAAAAAAAAAGGAAAATTGTGAGCATTCTGCATGAGTGGCCAAAGATTTTCCTTTCCACATCTGACCAAGCCCCTGCTTTCTAGAGTTCTTAAGTATAGCAGGAGACTATAATAGCAAAATAGCCAGAAAGCAGTGGCTAGAACTGGAAGCATTAAGTGCATTGAAACATTTGTATTTAGGTTTGTAAATTAATTTACAGGAATTTCAGAGGTGATGATTCGCAAACATGTACTACTTGTGTTAATAGGAATTTCTAGATCCCAGCAACTGCAATATGCTCCTAACTTCCTGAATTTCTGTTTTATTGTTTCTGTGAGGAGGTACTTGTATAAAATAAAGATTTTAACTGTCACAATTCATGGAAGAGAAAGGATGAACTAGACTGGAACTTGAATGTTCAGACACACCTGAAGGACTCCAGAAAAGAGGTTAAATTTTGCTATGCGTGACTTACCTGAAGACATTCCTCAGATGGAGTGAGAGCCTTTGCAAATGTGCAGCCAGTGCCTGGGGCCCTAAAAGGCAGCTCCTCATTATCTATGCTGGTTTGCATGCTAATTCATCCAGTATCTATCCACTGCACCACTCACTGCATTTCATAGTGGCTGTTCAACCCATAGGCACTAGCACTATTTTGCTCACAGTGGCCTTATTATGAGCAAACTGCTTTCTGGGCCCACAGGCACAGCTGTGTGTCCCGAGACATTTACCATCACAGAAGAGGTGGCCAGTGCTTCTTCAACGGAGATTTATTCACATGTTAAGGAATTCTGTGACAGGATGATAGAAGAGGATGCTAAGGATCACAAAGTACAACGGATAGGGCTTCTTGTGTAACATTTAATGGCCTTCATTCTTCTGCATCTTCATGAGGCTTCACAAAGTTGCATAATTGACTTTCTTTTTCAAAATAATTGGATAATTATTAATAGAGTCATGATTTGGCTTTCCACTTTGCACTAGGTTCTTTTATAAAGTGATTTACTCTGAAACCATTGAAGTATACAATAATAGGGGAAATCAGTTTGTCCAGAGGCAGCCTTTGTTAAATGATAAAGAAGCTCAATCTAATTGTTAACCAATCTCACTATTTTATATGAAGGGTTTTGGATACATCATTACAGCACTCAAATGTCTAAACAAAATATTACAAAGTGATAACCTGAAGGTTGCTTTTTCTGATTACAACTTAAGTTAACTGAAAACTCAAGTCAGTTATTACTTGTAGGAGGCAAAATAATTTTTCAGCGTAAGTGTAACTATAACTGTATCTGTTAATGAGATGCAGCTGAGAAAGAGGAAATTCTGGCTAAGTAGCTGGGAAGTCTGTCCAATAGACAGAGGCTTAGAACATTTCAGTAGTCTCCCAGAAGAAAATGGCTGAATCCCTTTACATCTCTGTTGTGATCAAAAATACATTAAAGGGAATTATTCTGTAATAGAGGATAGTGAATTTGATAATTTATATATATTCATGACCTCTGGCTCCTAAAATTTCATCAGTGACTTGTTCGTAATGTTTATGTCAGGAGCCCATACTGAAGCTTGTGTCAGAAGTGCACTCTGAAGTCCAGGGAGCAGACTTGAGGCTCTGACTTAAGTCGCAAATGAATGGCATGAGAGCAGCCATTTTTCCCAAGTCTGTCTTTGCTATGGCCTTCATGAGTTTTGATTTTAAACTGTTCTTCTTATCCCCCTGAGCACTGCAGAGTTTTGCTTTCTGACCAGTTACATCAATATGATTTTCAATTCTGTCCTGGTCTAGGATGAGATGAGAAATCTCCAAAATGCACTGGCTCAGTGCCTTCACACAGCTACAGCTGTGAGCTATGCTAAATGCATTTGATTGTGGGTGTCATGAATGCTTAAATAATGCTAATGTCTTCAGGTTAAATACTGGACTCTTTTACTAAAATAGTATTTTGCAGCATTTAATATTTACTACAAAGTGGCATAAGACAACTTCTTAATCAGAAAATGAAAGGCAAGGAAAGTTTGGGATCACTGTGAAGGGTCTAACAACAGCTGAGAATGGCAAGAAATAGAACAACATCATCTGAATAAAATGAGAGTTAGCCCAGTATTGCACTGTAACTGAACTCATTTTTTTTTTACATTACAAAAAAGGACAAGGTTTGTTTTTGATTTTTTGGGTTTTGTTTTGTTTTTTTTTTTTAGTTGCAGCAAGCCTTTCTAAATAAGTCTATATCAACTCTTTTTCGTGAATGTGAAATTTCATAAGGAATGATGTTTAAATTAAGTGGGGGAAAAACCCAATGCAGTAATTCAGCATTACTTTTGTACACTGCAGTATGTAAGTAATGGAAAGTAAGTAAGTATGGAATTCTGAAAGTTAAGGCTGGATGCAGGACATCAGCTATATTATTATAGAATCATTTAGATTGGAAAAGTCCTTTATGATCACTGTGTCAAACCATTAACTTAGTACTACCAAGCCAACCACTATACTAGGTCTGCAAGCACCAGTACCTACAGCTCTGTTAAACACGCCGAGGGACAGTGACTCCACCACTCCCCTGGGCAGCCTGTTCCAACACTTGAGAACTCTTTTGGTGAAGACATCTTTTCCTAATATCCAATCTAAACTTCCACTGGTACAACTTGAGGCCATTTCTGCTTGTCCTATCACTTCTTACTTGAAGAAAAGACTGACACCCATCTCGCTTAACCTCCTTCCAGATAGTTGTAGAAAGCAATAAGGTCTGCACTCAACCTCAGTTTCTACAGGCTGAACAACCCCAGTTCCTTCAGCCTCTCCACATAGGACTTGTGCTCTAGACCCTTATAGAATCATAGAATAGTCAGGGTTAGAAAAGACCTTAAGATCATCTAGTTCCAACCCCTTGCCATGGGCAGGGACACCTCACACTAAACCATGTCACCCAAGGCTGTGTCCAACCCAGCCTTGAACACCACCAGGGATGGAGCATTCACAACATCCTTGGGCAACCCGTTTGTCACGGTTTAAGCCCAGCTGTAAATCAGCCACACAGTTCGCTCGCTCACTCCCCTCCCTTTCTCACCCCTCCTGCTCCAAGGGGGATGGGGAGAAGAATCGAAAGAATGTAACTGCCATGGGTTGAGATAAGAACAGTCCAGTAGCTAAGGTATAACACAAACCACTACTGCTACAACAAATAATAATAATGATAAGGGAGAAAATAAGGGAAGAGAATACAACTGCTCACCACTCGCTGACCAATACCGAGCCCGACCCAGCAGTGATCTAACCCTTCTGGGACCCTGCCCCCAGTTTTTACATCCTGGGCATGACGTGCTGTGGCATGGAGTACCTCTTCGGCTAGTTTGGGTCAGGTGTCCTGTCTCTGCTTCCTCCCTGCTTCACCCCCTCCCTTGCAGAGCATGAGACTCAGAAAGTCCTTGGTCAGAGTAAACATTTGAGCAGTAACTAAAACCATTGGTGTTATCAGCGCTGTTCCCAGGCCGAAAGTCAAAAACAGCACTGCACCAGCTACTAAGAAGGAGAAAAATGACTGCTACTGCTGAACCCAGGACACCACTCCAGTGCCTCACCACCCTTACAGTAAAGAACTTCCTCCTTATAGCTAATCTAAACTTCCCCTGCTTAAGTTTGAACCCGTTACCCCTTGTCCTCCCACTACAGTCCCTAATGAAGAGCCCCTCCCCAGCATCCTTGTAGGCCCCCTTCAGATATGGAAGGCTGCTATGAGGTCTTCATGCAGCCTTCTCTTCTCCAGGCTGAACAGCCCCAACTTTCTCAGCCTATCTTCATACGGGAGGTGCTCCAGTCCCCTGATCATCCTCGTGGCCCTCCTCTGCACTTGTCCTAACAGTTCCCTGTCCCTTTTATGTTGAGGACACCAGAACTGCACACAATACTCCAAGTGAGGTCTCACAAGAGCAGAGTAGAGGGGCAGGATCACCTCCTTCGACCTGTTGGTCATGCTCCTTTTGATGCAGCCCAGGATACGGTTGGCTTTCTGGGCTGCGAGTGCACACTGAAGCTGACTCATGTTCATTTTCTCATCGACCAACACCCCCAAGTCCTTCTCTGCAGGGCTGCTCTCAATCTCTTCCCTGCCCAACCTGTAGCTGTGCCTGGGATTGCCCCTACCCAACTGTAGGACCTTGCACTTGGCATGGTTAAACTTTATCAGGTTGGCATAAGCCCGCCTCACAAGCGTGTCAAGGTCCCTCTGGATGGCATTCCTTTCCTCCAGAGTATCAACCAAACAGCACAGCTTGGTGTCATCGGCAAACCTGCTGAGGGTCCTTCTTTGGACATACTCCACCACCTCAATGTCATTCTTGTACTGCTCTTAAAGTAAGCATATATGCTTTCATTGATACACATTATAATCAAGCAGGTAGCTATGTGACAGCCTCCTGTTCCTGATTCACTTTCCTACATGAAAGTACCGCTTTTCTTTCCTCAGGAAGCCTACAGAATGGTATGGATATCTTTTAAGTATTTCTTGCGTTTTAAAGCATTTTTTTTTAAAAAAACTGCCTGCATGAAGACAATGTTTGGGGGAAGTTTGAAAAAGAGACTTTTTCCCTTAGGTAAGTACCTTTTCCAAAATACTGGCTAAACACTCAGAAGTAAGAGTTCTGATGTTAAAAGGGCAAAACTTTATTTGCCTTCAGTCAAGGCAAAACCTGCTTAACTTCTATTATCTCTTAACAGAATACACTTTTGCTCACTGATGTCTCTTGTCCTGGGTTCAGCAGCAGCAGTCATTTTTCTCCTTCTTGGTAGCTGGTGCGGCGCTGTGTTTTTGATTTTGGGCCTGGGAACAGCGCTGATAACACCAGTGTTTTCAGTTACTGCTTGGTAATGTTTAGGCTGGCCAAGGACTTTGTGAGTCTCATGCTCTGCCAGGGAGGAGGGGAAGCCGGGAGGAAGGAGAGACAGGACACCTGACCCAGACTAACCAAAGAGGTTATTCCATACCACAGCATGTCATGTCCAGGATGTAAAAACTGGGGGCAGAGACCTGGAAGGGTGGTGGGGGTGCACGGTGGGGGGTGCACGGCTTGGTCGGGTTGGGATTGGTGGTGAGCTATTGTATTCTTTCCTTGTATTTGCCATGTCATTATTATTGGTAGTAGCAGTAGTGATTTGTGTTATACCTTAGTTACAAAACTGTTCTTATCTCAACCTGTGGGAGTTGCGTTCTTTTGATTCTTCTCCCCATCCCCCCGGGACTGGGGAAGAAAGAGTGGGGAGTGAGTGAGAGAGTGACTGCGTGAGTTTATAGAGACTTAAACCACGACACTCTTCCCTTTGACTGCATTCTGAAATGTGCAGGAATGGGGGAGTAAGCCTGGATGGTCAGTTACTTGCATTTGGTTGATACGACTTTGTTGGGTTACTGCCTTTTTGTAATTTCAATGTGTAAAGGAGGCAGTACCAGATAGCCAAATTCATACAGAACTGGCAAAAGCGGTTTCAGAATTGCTGGCAGTCATTCTCTGGGGACTCATTAAGAGCATGAGGAGGTAAAGAGGAATGGAAGAGGGCACATGTCCAACAGATTAATTTGGTGATCTGTTGCATACATGCAAGACTGCAGTCATAACCATGTACAGATAATAAAAAGTGATAAAGTAAAAATTTTCCCCGTTTTTCATGGTGAGGAAGAAAAAGAGAGACCTCACAAATACTGGCATACTGAAAATAAAAATATATTTGAGAAAGTGATAGGTAGCATTTACATCCCTCAGTGTTCGAGTATACACTGGTTGTGATATAACTCACTTGATGTAGTCTGTTTTTATGCACCCCTGCTTATCTGAATGTTTTCATATAACAAATCCAGTGAAAATAGGAAATCTAATAGATACGCATTTAATGAGTTGCGTGACTTTCATGAGGTACTAAAGCAATGTGTGCTTTAGTTAAAAGACTTGGCAGGAAGATTACTATGAGAGAATAAAGTAAATGAAGGACAGAATGAAGACTGCACCAATCATATTTGCTGACAAAAATTGATCTAGGAGGGCTCGCTAACATTTGTGAAGTTAGAAATAAAAGGCTGTAGGAAGTAGAGCAGCTAACAGACGCAGATGTTAGCAGAGTAAAATGTAATCAAGATGAATACAAAGAGGTTCTCAGTGTAAAAACTAACAATGAAAAACATAAAATGTGGGAATGCTGACTAAGAAACAGTATTAGAGAAGGAGGACCTTGGAAGTGCTAAACTGAACATAAGCATGTAGTATTGTACTTCCACAAAAATGCAAATATGGGGATAGAAGAGAAAGGGAACTTTCATTTTCTCTTTCTTTGGACTTAAAATAAATGATAGTTTTCTTAGCAAACATTCTCTGACTGAAGTAGTATCACCAGAATTGTTATAGAAACTGTTGTGCTGGGTCACTGTTTCAAACTGACCCTAACCAATTCCATTAAATAATCTTAATAGCACTCACTCTTCCTCTGTTCAGATCTGACTTTTCAAAAGGATTGCATTTGTAATTGCTACTCTGAATTTTTAAACAAAATACTGCCACATTCCCCTATGCTTGGCATTATAGAAATTGCCCCTTATAGCCTTTGTTTCTGTCTTTGTTCTCCTTGCAGAACTTTTGATTTACAGTACTCTTCTGCAACCTAACAATGAAAAAAGTTAACAATGAAAAATGTGTTGTTTGTTCTGGGTAAACTGTTTTATCATTGTGTCTCTTCATTGAGTTTTCAACCTCCTCCTCCTCTTTCAGAGCATCCAAGAACAAGTATTTTTTTGGACAGCTGTTTTTCCATTTTTTCCCTGTGCCGCTACCATTTTCATCTGACCTTTTGTGCATAGACTTTGCTACTGAGTACTAATCATACTACAAGGAACAGAGATGAGAACTCTTTTTAAGGCAAAGGTTTTCGTTCTCTCCTTAGATTAATCATCAGCTTTTCAATTACCACTGAGTTAAAATAAGGCCACTTATGGAGAATTGTATAAATTGGAATTCAAAGGAGAAGGAAGTCGGGCGTTTCTGTTTCTATTACAGAGATTTATCCTTTCAACAACTTTCATCTGACTTATGCTTTCTAAATTGTCTTTGCAGAGATCTTTCAGTGGCTTCTTTGCTTAATTTCCTTGTTAGCATTTTGTTGATTTATTCCCTCTGTTGCCATCTGAATCTTACTTTATATGGCTTTGGACAGATGCTTCTGGGCTTAACTTGCTGCAAGCTGTGGCTGTTAGTTTCATGTTATGTATTTTCATTGGCATTCTCTACTATGGATTGCACTTTCATATTATTCCTTTTTTGGTCTAATACTGCTGAGACATACGTAATTTTAGCTTCAGTGTTACTAACCAGATGCAAAAAACTCTTTACTTGTGCAAACAGTTGCTCTATTTGAAGTAGCGGCTGTTCTTCCTTTAAAGTTGTCTGAATGATAGCATATCTTTTTATGCTTCCAGACTGAATAGCATGTATATTACATTGAACAAGCTTCTTATAACTCTTAATGCAGGTGATATGACTGTTACCTCAGCCTGATGTGGTTATTGTTCTAAAGAAACAAAATTGTTCTTTTACTGTTAATGCCTTTCTAATTATTTTTAAAATTATAGCTGTATGCAATGCCATGTACAGTTTTACTTTAATATTGTCTAGGCAGTAGTAAGGTTTCTTTAGTTATCTGAAAAAGAATTTGGAAGTTCTTGGTTCTTCTGAAATAATGAAAAATAGGTAGGTTTGGTTTTTCTCTTTAAATCCTTCAGACCTATGTAAGTTCCTGGGATAACAGCTTATGTTAGATATAACTGCTGAGAAAAAAAGAGCAGA
This sequence comes from Amazona ochrocephala, assembly GCA_039720435.1. Lineage (NCBI taxonomy): Eukaryota > Metazoa > Chordata > Aves > Psittaciformes > Psittacidae > Amazona > Amazona ochrocephala. Next base: position 48,982,625 of record CM077881.1, on the reverse strand, counting down.
TAAATCAGAAGTAACTGATAATAGCTGTTGGTGATGGAAATTAAGAAAGCTTTTTCAGAATGAGGGACTCAGAGACAAGAGGATCAAGGACAGTGACAACAGATAGTTCTTGAACAGCTGACAAAGACAGCAACATTCCTGTCAGATCACAATTCAGTTCAAATATATTTTCCAGGAATTGTGCACGTAAATTTCCTGCTGTGGTGCATCTAGTTCTTGATGCTTAACTTGAGCAAAGGAAAATGGATGAGAGAGACATTGATAGGTTTGCCAAAAGAATGGGACAAGATTTCTACTCATGCAACAGTTTAATTTTTTTTCTACAACAAAGCTATAATGAATTGATCTCACTGGTCTTTGCAAATTGTGTAATTACACAGAGATGACACAAGACAAAATGAAAAAGACACTTAAGCATGAAAAACATTGCATGCAGTGGTGGGCTTGCCAGTAACTTCTGGGGAAGTCAAATCTGCCCTTCTTTAGTGAAATGCTATAAATAGATGTCACAGTAATGGTAATAGAATATTAGTAAGGGCCTTTTTTATGCTTTGTTCTGACAGCAGTCTGGTCTGTAATATTGGGGATTTACTTAATGTACTTTTCTTTAACCTTTATTTTAGGTTTAGGCTGTAAAGTGCTTGGGGCAGGGCTGTCTTCTACTGTGCATATCTACAGAATCTTTAAAATTGAGCTTTGATTATAAAAAAGCCACAAGGTACCAATTTACATTTTTACTGGATGCATAAACACTGGATAGAAATTAATGGTATCAGTGCCCTCCTATATAAATCATGATTGACTCATCCTCTCAGCAGTTGAAGAACAGAATACCTCACTTTCAAGAATGTTTTACAAAAATTCCTAAATTAATTGGATTTAATAATTTATAGTTTTTCCTTTCAGTTCATTATTCTTTAAATATGTGTTTCTATAATTGCATATCTTAGCAAAAATTCAGTTTGTCTAGAAACAGCAATGTAAGAAGGTCATGCTGGCAATTAACAGTTATTTTCAGCCTAAATTCCATCTATAATATGCTTTTGCTGGATTTTACTTAAAAATCATTTACTCTCAAAAACTAATGCAAAAATATCTGTGTATCTTGCAATCTGATATCTTCTTTTATTAGTTTATTGTCTTTTTTTAATCCATTCTAATACAGAAGGCTGCAGAAGTCTTGGAGAGAATAAAAATGTACATAATATATAATAATTTAATTCCATAATCTTATAAATTGCTATACCCTGTTATTTTAAGAGTATTATTAGACAGCAGTTTTCATTAAAACTGAATCCTGAAGAAGGAGACATCAGTGCTTGTTTAGTCATTGCCAAAAAGGGCTAATGGAAAGATAACAATGGTAGTTGATGGAATGTGATTCTAGTAAGTACTCCATGGTAATAAGTAATTGCATATATAAGTACTCACTCTAACAAGTAAGTAGTGGACCAAATTTCAAGAGGGTTGATATGATGCACTAGTGTATTTGAGCATAAGCTAGTAGAAAGAATATAAGATTTAGGCCACAAATCAGAACTATAAAAAATGTCAAGGTTTCATCCATAATTTGAAAATTAAAATGTGGCAAGAGGTAATGAGGAATTACATATGGGATATTACTTTGCAAATTACCATTGTACTAGCTTGGTCCAGCTCTTAGCAACAAACAATTGTAGTAGGAAGTAACTTAAAAAAATTAATTTATCTGCTAGTCCTTTGATGACTTTGATTATTCTAACTGAAAATGCATTTCGGGGTATGGCTTTGTGGTGTTGATTTGCATTTTTTAAAATTTAAAATTTGCAGGTTATCCTCAGAATTTCAGTTAGCATATGGAGATAATATTTTGTATTAGGCCAACAAATACAGCTGAGAAAAAAGAGGCATGCTTTTATCAACACAGGGTTGTCTTTGAATATGAAGAACCTCTATGTTTGTATATGACATTGTTACCCTAGTTTGCATTTTGATAAGTATAGTGAAACAGTTCTTTGAGTGCAGGAACTTTCTTGCTTCTTAATGACAATAAGCATATTAAAAATGCTTACCCAAAGAGCTCACAATTGTCTCACATTTTCTCAAGATTAAATTGGCACCATCTAGCAATATCTGCACAAGCAAGAGCTTTCCAGCTCATTGCACTATCCTCCTGCTGCAGCCAGAATTCCCTCTGCTTCCTTGAGCCCTCATTTTGAGCTATTCCTTTTCTGTTCTGTGTAACTGTATTCTCCATTCTCTGTCATTTCCGATGATCTGTTCTGTAGTCTTCCTTCTTGCTCGGAAGCTCTCTCTTCTAAAGTCTGTCCTTTGATCCATATAAAGTGTAAGATCTCACCAAATAGCTGCATGACTCTACTGTACCTTTTCCCTTTTCTCTTCTAGATCTTTGCATTTTCTTTCACCAAGACCAATTTTTTTTTTCTCTTTGATCTCCTCTGAGTTTGTTTTATTCCCTCTGTTCTAAACAAACTGCCCTAAAGGCAATTTTTTCTCCTGCTCTGCACAATACATTTTCTGACTTGGACATCTTCTTCTTTTTTGCTTTTTCACAAGTATTGCTCTGTTAGCTCTCCAGCTATTTCTTTTACTTCTATGCCACAGGTTTAATATATTTGAAATTGAATTATGTGTTATGATATGTTTTAAAATAGCATGGTCCAAACCAATCTGGAACGCTTCATTCTCAGCTGTCTCCTTTTTCTCCCTAGGAGCCATGTGTTTTCTGTTTCTTAGTTTATTATTCTCAGGGGGGAGGGGGGGACGGGACGCTGCTAAAGGCAAAGCCCTTTTTCTTTTATTCCCTCACTGTGGTCTTACCTGTGGCATAATAGCTAAATATTAACACTGTGAAAGTTACAGTCCAAATTTCAGATAATTGATTAGTATTTCCTTACAGTTAGCAAGGGAAACTGACATTTCTTTTGGCTGATTAGTCTCACCTCAGTGCCTAGCAAACTCATGGAGCAGATCCTTCTGGAAACTATTCTAAGGCACATGGAAAATATGGAGGTGGTTGGTGACAGCCAACATGACTTCACTATGGACAAACTGTGCCTGGCAAATTTGTTGGCCATCTATGGTGTGGTTATGATGTTGGTAGATAGGGAAAAGCAGCTGACTTCATCTACTTGGACTTGTGCGAAGCATTTGACACTGTCCCACCCAACATCCTTATCTCTATACTGGAGAGGTGTGGATTTGCCAGGTAGACCAAGTGGATAAGGAATTGGCTGGATGGTTGCACGCAGACAGTTGCAGTCAACAGCTCAATGTCCAAATGGAGACCAGTGATGAAGGGCATCCCTCAGAGGTTGGTTTTGGAAAAAGCGCAGTTTAATGTTTGTCAGTAACATGGACAGTGGGATTGAATGCACCCTCAGCAGGTCTGACAATGACAGTGACCCATGTTGTGTGGTTGACATGTTAGGGGGAAGGGATACCATCCAGAGGGACCTTGACAGACCTGAGAGGTGGGCCCATGCAAACCTCAGGAAGTTCATCAAGGCCAAGTGCAAGGTCCTGCCCCTGGGTCAGAGCAATCCCAAGCACAGCTGTAGGCTGGGCAGAGACAAGACTGACAACAGACCTGAGGAGAAAGACTTGGGGGTGTTGGTTGATGAGAAGCTGAACATGACCGAGCAGTGTGTGTTTGCAGCCAAGAAGGCCAACTGTATCCTGGGCTGCATCAAAAGGAGTGTGACCAGTAGGTCTAAGGAGGTGATTCTGCTCCTCTACTCTGCTCTCGTGAGACCTCACTTGGAGTACTGTTCTGGGGCCCCAAACATAAGGATTACGTGGACCTGTTGGAGTGAGTCCAGAGGAGGTCCATGAGGATGATCAGAGGGCTAGAGAATTCCTTCTGTGAAGACAAGCTGAGAGAATTGGGCTTGTTCAGCCTGGAGAAGAGAAGGCTGTGTGAAGACCTTAGAGCAGCTTCCAACACCTAAAGGGGACCTATAAGAAATCTTATAGAGAGTGATTTTTTACAAGGGCATGTTGTGATAGGGCAAGAAGGAATGGCTTTAAACTGAAAGAGGTACATTTTAGATCAGTAAGTACATTTAGATCAATACTTTTTTAGCATTTTGTGAATGCTTACCAACAGCAGGTTTTGTTTGTTTAGGGCTAAAAATCAGTGATGCTTGAGTTTGACCATCACTGAAGTGGTATGGAGAAGGAGTTGGGCACTGAGTGAGATTTTTTTTGTGTAACAGAATCAGTGTATATGATACGTCCTTGTTGCCTAGTGTTTCCTATTAAATTCGCTATCACAACCCTGAGTTACTGTTGCAACCATCTGGCCAGAGGTGTGTCATTTAGCAGTTGGATTGATAAAGATATGATCAGGTTCAAAACAAGACAAGACTTCACATGTTGAAACACACTGTGCGTGAATAGAAAACAATAGGTGTTAAGACCATTGTAAGCAGACCAGAAGCTTTACTGCCTGAGATCAGTGTTTCTCTTCATCAGCTGGGAAGGAACTAAAATTTAGCCAAAAGAATTACAGAAAGACTTCCAGATTTCCAGAAAAAAAAAAATCCCATGTGAATAATTTATTATTTTGACTTCATTTTCCTGACACAACCAGGGCTTCAGGATGAGAGATATGGAAAAGTTCATCCAGCATTTATCATTCTGTCCTTAAACTAAGAGTTGAATAGCATGCAATAAATACTCTGACATGTAAACATGCCTTATAAAGAACAATAAGGATTAAAAGAAATAATACCTGCTGGGTGCTTAATTGGCCAGTATTCACTCTGAGCAATAACTGAGGCTGGAGTTCTTTGAGAAAAACAGTTGTGATCATGTAATGAAAGATAATTAGAACTCATGCATAAGGGAATGGATTATGTTTGCAGAGATACCAAATGCCAGAACTAAGATTATTTTCGCACCCGTAGCATATGGTGCTATGAGGAAGCAAATTAGACTAAATAGACTCTTGATCCTGTACAATGACTTTCCTGTATTCTAATGAAATATTTTTAATTGTCACACATGGAATTCTTTCTCCCATGTGAAAAGAGATAATTTTTACATGGAGCATATGCTAGTCATTTAAACATCCAGGCCCACAGAATGTACATGAAAAGAAAGTCTCAGAATATTTGACTCTTAGGATTGTAACTCTAGATCTTAGACCCAGCCTTGAAGATATCTTCTTAAGATCAGGATCATCCCAAAATTCTTTTAATGCCTATGAGGATTTATATCAGACCTCTTATTTTCTTAGGGTCAAGGTAATTTACAAGTTGTCTTGCATCTGTCTGCAATTTTAAAGTGTTGCATGTGATGAGGTAGTATTTTTCAAAGTTGATTCCATTGCCCTCAGGCCAAAATACTGTTGGATTGAGACTTCTTCCATGTCAGCAAGAACTCATAGGAGAGCCATCTTTGCTCTTGGTCTTATTTTCTCATACCAGGGGAATATGCAGACCCTTCTTATCCCAGCTCTGCAGGATGATTAGCTGCACAGTAAACAAAGGATTTGCAACCAGGCATTATTTTCTATTCCATTTTAACATGACTGTGTCCTTAGAGTATACCATTTAAGCTTTAATTAGTTATTAACAGTAGCCATTGCAATTAAATAATTCCATGAAGAGAAGGGAAAACAAATTAATTGCAACTAATCTGTGTTCCGTTTCAGTGCCCTGAAAATGAAAGGTTGCCAGAACAGTAGGAGGGAGGAGGAGAGAGAAACACTAGTTGAATACACACCGTTTTTTCCCCCAAATGTCAATAACAGCTTATTCGAATTTATTGTCTAGATTTCCAGGGCATTAAAACTTTGCGCCAGCAGAAAGTACTGTGGTTGTTAGTGAAAGATTTCCCATAAGAGGTTCATGTATATATAGCTAGATGTGGAAAATTACATTAGAAGGAGATGGAAGTTATAGGCTGCAATTATGTAGCAGAAAAACAGTCCAGAAGTTTGATAAAATCTCCTTTTTTTTCCCTAGGAATAATAGAATGATGAAAGTATTTTCGTGGCATTGATGTGAAATTGCTATCTTACAAAAAATAGGTTTATTTTTAGGACTTTCTGAGAATTGAGAAGCTAACTTTCTGATCCTCACTATAAAAAGTTTCATATTGTCTTAAATTTCTTTCCATAAGCATAATATGAGAAAAAAATTCCTGAAGCCAGTTGGTACTGTATGTACTGACAAAGGAGTTTTAGTCAATACTTCCACAAAACTTTGTGATGGAAACTGCCTTTTCACTGCCTTTGTAAAGAAAGGCAGATACAAAATTAAGTAGATACCTGTAAGATTAATTAAAACCCAAGAGAAAATAATGTGCAATATTTTTTGCTTTATTGTTCTGGTTATTTTTTAGATGTTTAGATTTTTTAGATCTAGCTGTAGCAAATAGGAAACATTGAACACAGGAAAACAGGCAAAATTTAAACCGTCTGAAGATGCAAATGATGAGTACATTTGTCCTAATCATGTAGAGTAATTTGGTGGAATGTCTTAAAGTATTCATTTCTAGTGGCTTGGTGTTCAAATTTAAGGATATATTATGTGACCTGTAAACATGAACTCTGGACTGCACTGGTGTTCCATGCCTCAGTTCTCTGTCACTAAAATAGAGGTAATAACTTCTTCCTTTTGCCAGTTTGGTGTTTTAGTTTTGGTTTTAGATTATTTTTTTTTATAAAGCTTAGATTTTGTGGTCTGGGACTCTCTGAGCCATATATGCTTGGTCAGCAGTGTGGAATCCTTCAGTACTATTACTCTTATCATAACAAATAATAGCTGTTCATCAGTTACCAGGTTTTCTATTCAACGTTAAGACACTGGCTGTCTTCAGTGCATTTTTAATAAAACTCCACAGACATTTTTTCATTACTATTCTGCTCATTCTGAAAATCTGTTTCATATAGCTACTAGTTTGGGATTTTATTTGAGTTAAAGGCTACGTTAGCTGACAAGACTTAGTAATTTCTTATGTAAATCAACCTGCCATTAGTCACCTAGGTTTATTTTCTCCTGAGATATTCTAACCCTCTCACCTCCCCAAAAATAGAAACAGTAGCATGTTTGCACACTGGCAAATGTATGACACTTTCTCAGGGAAATATTCAATGGCGTTAATTTTCAGAACCATAGAAACAAAAGATGCTTAGAGGTCCCATCATAGAGAGTATATACAAAGATGGGTTTGTCATCAGCATGCATGCAGTCCTTGGACTGTCAATTATGAAGGTTCAGAGACAGTAATTTCTGAGCTAACTTACTACTCATTCCTGCTTTCTAGCAGGCAAATAATGAGTGAACTATTTAAAGGTATGGAAGAAGTACCTGCATAAAAAATAAAATTATTTGTGAATATGTGTGAAATGAAAATGATTTGTTTATGCTCTTTCACAATAAAATATGTTTTAATTTTTTCAGCTGCATTGCTGCAGTGATGTGAAAGCCAGACCACATTTACCAGGGGCATTATTACAAAACTGGAATTAAAGCTCAGCCTACTCAATCTATCTATATCATAAAGCAGTCAAAAATGCTGATGGCTGTTGAACGGTTGATAAGTTTATCCAGTTTTATGGACTGATGGAATGCAGATCATCAGTATTTGTGTTAATAATGACTTTATAGTACTGTTTTTAAACAAGGGCATTGATTAAAGAAGTCATTGAAGAATATGCCTGATAGTTCTCTAGAAAACGTTCTTTGCTTTTTATTCTTTTTTTCTTTTTTACATTGAATTCAGAAGCTCTAAGAGAGATAGTTTACTTACTGAGGAAGAATGTGTCAGTAAGCGTAAATCAGAGAATAGCTAATAAATGTGCATGCATCCTTTTAATTCCCTCTTGATTGCACAGTTTCAGAAAACTGTGTTGTTAGTCCCTTTCCCTCCTTTTGTATTCATACATATGCATGCACATATCCAGCAAGGTACATTTTGTATAGTATAGCTATATTGTAACAACTTAATCTAAATTGTAAAGCTAATTGTTTTGCAGTTAGATGTGACTGATTTGTCATTTTTCAGAATTTGCAGGCACATTAAGAGCTATTTACATGACAGCCATAACTAGAAGCTAAATAGATGATAGAATCATAGAATGTCAGGTTGGCAGGGACTTCAAGGATCATCTGGTCCAACCTTTTCACACAAAGCATAACCTAGACTAGATGTCCCAGCATACTGTCAAGCTGAATCTTGAAAGTGTCCAGTGTTGGAGAATCCACTAGTTCCCTGGGGAGATTATTCCAGGGATGTAGAAGACCACAACACTACCCTAGAAAATTTTAATTCCAAGTTTACTATCATCCCTTTTCTACAAAGGTACAATAAAAAGGCAAAGTAAATTTTTGTTTCTTTTGAATATTTTAATTGAACTGTAGAACGGAACTCTGAAATACGCAGATGACATATTAAGGAACATATCTAAATGTAATACACAGTATTTGCTGCTTTGTTTCAGTCTTGTTTAAATTTTAGAGGTAAATGTTGAAGCTCTATGTCATATTTTGAAAAGTATCCAGTGGTAGCAGTTTTCTAACTTGTTTTTTTCCTTTGCAATCTTTATAACTGTGCTTGCAAGCAAGCTGGAGTCATAGAATCACGGAATAGTTGGGGTTGGAAAGGACCTCAAGATCGCCTAGTTCCAACCCCCCTGTCATAGGTAGGGACACCTTCCACTAGACCAGGTTGCACCAGGCCCTGTCCAACCTGTCCTTGAACACTGCCAGGGATGGAGCATTCACAACTCAGAATCATCAGATGATTTTTATGATTAGCTGATGTGACACTGTCATCCTAGTGAAAAAAACCCTCTATATTCTAGGGCAGATTGCTGTGCTTTCTGCACTGTGTGGTGCTCAAAGGTGCTCTGTAGCTTTAGGGAAGACAAAGAACCATGTGTGGAAGCCAAATGATGGTCTGTAAAACATAGGTTGCTTAAAAGATGTCATATTCTTCAGAAGTGACTCAAGTGGGAGATCTGTGTTATAAACGTATTGTAAACAGGTACAGCTACTTGGTGTTGTAGGGAAAAAAAAAAAAAAAGGTTCTCTCATAGCTGTCCTGATAACTACCTTCATGCAGGTACAGCTAAATATGGTAGTTTTGTCAACCAACCTTTAGGACAGGTTTCCAGAGAGGCTATGGGGTCATTCCCTGTGGACAACGCATCAGCCTGGTCTGACCCCACAACTGACCCTGCTCTAAGTAGGATGTTGGCCTAGAGCCCTCCTGAGGTCCCTTACAAGCTGAGTTATTTGGTATGTGTCCTGGGTTCAGCAGTAGCAGTCATTTTTTCTCCTTCTTGGTAGCTGGTGCAGTGCTGTGTTTTTGACTTTTGGTCTGGGAACAGCGCTGATAACACCGATGGTTTTAGTTACTGCTCAAATGTTTCGTCTAACCAAGGATTCTTTGAGTCTTATGCTCTGCCAGGGAGAAGGGGAAGCCAGGAGGAAGCAGAGACAGGACACCTGACCCAAACTGACCAAAGAGGTATTCCATACCACAGCACGTCATGCCCAGGATGTAAAAACTGGGGCAGGAACCCAGAGGAGTTACTTCACAGCTCAGTCGTCAGGTGGTGAGCAGTTGTATTCTCTTCCCTTGTTATTTCCCTTATCATTATTGTTATTATTATTGGTGGTAACAGTAGTGGTTTGTGTTATACCTTAGTTACTGGACTGTTCTTATATCAACCCATGGGAGTTACATTCTTTCAATTCTCCTCCCCATCCTTCGGGGGGGGGGGGGGGGGGGGGAAGAAGGGGAGGGGAGACTCCAGAGACTGTGTGGTTCTTCTGAGTTACAGCTGGGCTTAAACCATGACAGTATGGTATAGGAGTTATTCCTGGAAAAAAAAGCTCAAAACCCCACATTGATGGACATACCCATGCATTTCCTTTGGAGCTGTCTTGACATAGCCATAGTAGAGAAATAGGAAATGGAAATGCCACACAGCTCTTGCCTCATCCCAGTAAATGCAAGGACTTCTGAGTGTTTTGCAAATAGTTTTTGAAATGATGAGCAGCTGGAACAACAAGCAGTGCCAGCAAAGATTAAAAGCCAGCTCTTCCCTCTCCAAGGGAATTCTGATGACTGACAAGGTTTTATTAATATGGGATATGTGGGATAAATTGCTTACAAAATTTCTTCTAGGCATGGTTAGGAATTGAGGTCTCCATCACTTCCTCATGCTGAACTGTGAGGTTAGTCACCTTTATTCCTTTGTTCTCTTTCTGGCATAACTAAGTCTTGCAAAATGAGCAAGTTTCATTGAAGAGTTTGCCATCCACCTGAGAATTTTCTATAACATGAATATTCTCACATAATAGATGGAATAGAAGCATGTTTATTTCACACTGTATAAGCTTAATTTATTAGAAGATGGTGATGCTACTGCTTCAGGGACTATGCGTGAATTGAGGCCTCGTCTGGTCATGTCTAACAGATCATGTAATAGTAGTCAAAGGACTGCCAAGTTTTTTGATCCTGACAGAACTGAGGACAGAAATGATCAGCAATATCATGTCAGGCAGTTTGGGGCCTATTTGAAAACCAAATTTCATAATTAAAAGCATTTGGTATGTAGAATTTTCGGAAACCATCAGAATGGTTTCTGAAACATGAGACATATGTCTTGGTCGATATCTGAAGTGAGCAGTATGTAAGGCTGGATCACTTAAATCCTTTGTTCTGTCTGTCACTTTGACAGCTCTGAGTAGAGCATTGCTAATAAACATATAGGTCTGGGCTTATTAACAGTTCATAGGAATCAGTTCCTGTCATATTACCAACACAAGGGAAAATTTGTTAATACTTTTAGAATTTACAGCTGTGGTTTCTGATATAGCTGGTACCCTTTTTTTTTTTTTTTGGCTAGGGAGTAAATGGTTTGTCATTTTGGTAAACGAGCTTTCAGTAACACGTAGTTAAAATAACCTTAACTACAACATTTTGCTTCATATATCGTTTTGCTTTCTTCACTGGAAAGCATTTTCTCACTGTCAAATTTTACTTTATATTAGGTTTCCTGTGTCCCCCTTAGAGTCAACTTTACTGTGAAGTTCTTAGTATAATGTGATTTTTTCATGTTAATAATCCTTTATTAGTGGATGCAGCTTCAAAGCATGTTAATCATGCACTTCAAGAAAATATCTACCTTTGGTACTTCAGAGGAAATAATAATACTAATGACAGTGGTACTAGTACTGTCTAGTTAATTCATATGCAGTCAAGCATATAGTTTTTATCATTTGGAAGGTCATTACCAGTTTGTATAGTCTTGTATAGGGTGGGCATGGGCTAATTTTACTCCTGTAGTGAAACATGCATACACCTTGGTGTTAAGAAGAAGTATTTTTATGCAGAAGTAGGTTCTAAAATTAATCTCAACATAAAGCTAAGCACATAATTCATCAAATCATAGAATATTTGTCATGGGCGGGCAAGCTGGCTTGATTCAGTGAATTTTACTTAATTTATTGCCAATTAACACAAACTTAATTACTGATTCATATATTGAGAAAAAAGAAAATACAATTTAACCCTTAGAGAAATACTCTTCCTTGCCCTTCACCAGGCTTGGCTTCAAGCTAACACTTTAACCTTGCCTTCCTACCCTTGTTTTTACTATGTATTTTGCATCACACATCTTTGCCTCAGTCTTCACCGACAAATGCTCTGACCACACCACCCAAGTCTTGGAAGGCAGACACAGGGACAGTGAGAATGAAGACCCTGGGCCCACTGTAGGAGAGGATCTTGTTCAAGACCACCTTAGGAACCTGAATGTATACAAGTCCATGGGACCAGATGAAATCCATCCACGGGTCCTGAAGGAGCTGGCAAATGAAGTTGCTAAGCCACTGTCCATCATATTTGAAAAATCATGGCAGTCAGGTGAAGTTCCCGATGACTGGAAAAAGGGAAATATAACCCCCATTTTCAAGAAGGGGAAAATGGATGAGCCAGGGACTTACAGACCAGTCAGTGTCACCTCTGTGCCTGGCAAAATCTTGGAGCGGATTCTCCTGGAAGGCATGCTAAGGCACATGAAAACCAACAAGGTGCTTGGGGACAGCCAGCATGGCTTCACTAAGGGGAAATCCTGCCTGACCAATCTGGTGACCTTCTATGAAGGGGCTACGGAACTGATGGACAGGGGCAGAGCAGTTGATGTCATTTACCTGGACTTGTGTAAAGCTTTTGACACTGTCTCACATGACATCCTACTCTCTAAGTTGGAGAGACATCAATTTGATAGGTGGACCACTCGGTGGTAAAGAACTGGCTGGATGGCCGCACGCAAAGAGTAGTGCTCAGTGGCTCAATGTCCAGCTGGAGGCCAGTAATGAGTGGTGTCCCCCAGGGATCAGTGTTGGGGCTAGTCTTGTTCAACATCTTTGTGGGTGACATGGACAGTGGGATTGAGTGCGCCCTCAGCAAGTTTGCCGATGACACCAAGCTGTGTGGTTCGGTTGATACGTTGGAGGGAAGGAATGCCATCCAGAGGGACCTTGACACGCTTGTGAGGTGGGCTGATGCCAACCTGATGAAGTTTAACCATGCCAAGTGCAAAGTCCTACACCTGGGTCGGAACAATGCCAGGCACAGCTACAGGTTGGGCGGGGAGGAGATTGAGAGCAGCCCTGCGGAGAAGGACTTGGGGGTGTGGGTTAATGAAAAAATGAACATGAGCAGGCAGTGTGCGCTTGCAGCCCAGAAAGCCAACCGTATCCTGGGCTGCATCAAAAGGAGCATGACCAGCAGGTCGAGGGAGGTGATCCTGCCCCTTTACTCTGCTCTCGTGAGACCTCACTTGGAGTATTGTGTGCGGTTCTGGTGTCCTCAACATAAAAAGGACATGGAACTGTTAGAACAAGTGCAGAGGAGGGCCACGAGGATGATCAGGGGACTGGAGCACCTCCTGTATGAAGATAGGATGAGAAAATTGGGGCTGTTCATCCTGGAGAAGAGAAGGCTGCGTGGAGACCTCATAGCAGCCTTCCAATACCTGAAGGGGGCCTATAGGGATGCTGGGGAGGGACTCTTCATTAGGGACTGTGGTGAGAGGACAAGGGGTAATGGGTTTAAACTTAAACAGGGGAGGTTTAGATTGGATCTGAGGAAGAAATTCTTTACTGTGAGGGTGGTGAGGCCCTGGAATGGGTTGCCCAGGGAAGTTGTGAATGCTTCATCCCTGGCGGCATTCAAGGTGGGGTTGGACATAGCCTTGGATGGCATGGTTTAGTGGGAGGTGTCCCTGCCCATGGCAGGGGGGTTGGAACTCAATGATCTTGAGGCCCTTTCCAACCCTAATTATTCTATGATTCTATGATTCTATGATCATCCCTCCCACTTGGAGGGGCTGTTGTTAGATGCTATAAAATCAAAGAGTGTTCCTATTGCAGAAAGAGCTTTGCATTCCATTAATTGTTCTAACTTCTGGTGCTGTAAGGATAATAGTACTGTGGAAGCAAAAAGATGAGAGAAAGAAAGATGTTTTAAGTGAAATTAACTGTTATTTATTGAAATAGCTCAGTATTATGGAAATCACCCTGTCTGCTTCCCTCTGGTAACAGATACATCTCCTCTCTGTAACGTCACAAGCTGTGGAATAGCTTTATTTTTTTTTTCGGTACTTTAAATCCTTGGAGAAAGATAATAAAAGGGGTCAACTTGTAGCTATAATTACATAAATAACAGGCCATTAATTTAAAGACACATTAAAAGGCAGTATCAGTCAGGTAAAAGATCCCCTCTGTTCATAGTGTATTTTGGATGTTTCCTTCATTCTACATTTGTGTTTAGATTCCTATTCATCATCTCCTGCATAAGTCACACATCTGAGAACTGAACCCACGTGGCAGAAAATGTCTTAATATTTTTCTTTCTTCTGTTGTTCACATATCGAGGCATGAAATGTAAAATTGACTAGAAAACTCAATGCAGCCACAAGTAAGCAAAAATCCTAATCCTTCAGAGTTAGAGTTTTTTAATGACTTCAAAGGATGCCTTGTGAGGCTGATGTACAACGTGAGACCGAAATCTCACAATTGTTGTTGATAATATTCCCTAGAAGATTACCTTGTGCAAATACCTGAAAATGAAGCCTGAAGTAACTTACTTATGTGATGTTTTGTCATTAGTTTAACTTGAAATAAGTGAAGAGTTAGTCCTGCAGAAATCATTACATGCATAAGCCTATCAACAAGACCTCCAAACACCACATTTTGGTGATGGATAATCTAGGAAGTCTTTAACTTTCTCTTTACAAACTCCCTGGATAATTTGGTGCCTGATCACTGTCAGAAACAGTGGCGCCTAAATCAATGTTGCCAATTCAGTTGGTACCTGCAAGGATATTTCAATCAGGCTTTTGTCCTTCTCGTTGACTTTCTTAGACCCAGCAGTACCAATTCTCATGGAACAGTTGGCGGTAAGATGGTTTACTACATCTACTAAAAATAGCCATTCTACCCTACCTGGTACAATAAAATGTTGAGAAAGGCATCTGGGAGAATAGAGGCTGCTACTTGTAGAAAAGGGTGCAGATAGAAGATGAAGGGGTCATCTAGGTTGATGGAGGTCCAGATAGAAGGTTATAAGGGGGTTGGAGTCTAGTACTTGGAAGACATTTTCTCTTTTTGCTTATATTTTTAATTGGTTTTACTAGCTCATGTTCTCAGCCTGTTTGCATATGAAACCTGCAAGGGTCTTGCTTGTTTCATTTTATGTAAAGTAAGAGTTGTAAGGATTGGTTGTGAAAGGGCACTAGAAACCAAGAGTTTGGATGAATTTTCTCAAGGACCAGAGTGATAGCTGGGTTGAGAAGAATCTGAGGATTTCTGTCCTTTAAAGGAGCGCCTTCCAGACACTACTGAGTTCTTAAAAAGGACATGGAACTGTTAGAACAAGTGCAGAGGAGGGCCACGAGGACGATCAGGGGACTGGAGCACCTCCCATATGAAGATAGGCTGAGAAAATTGGGGCTGTTTAGCCTGGAGAAGAGAAGGCTGCGTGGAGACCTCATAGCAGCCTTCCAATACCTGAAGGGGGCCTATAGGGATGCTGGGGAGGGACTCTTCATTAGGGACTGTAGTGAGAGGACATGGGGTAACGGGTTCAAACTTAAACAGGGGAAGTTTAGATTGGATATGAGGAAGAAATTCTTTACTGTACGGGTGGTGAGGCCCTGGAATAGGCTGCCCAGAGAAGTTGTGAATGCTTCATCCCTGGCGGCGTTCAAGGTGGGGTTGGACATAGCCTTGGATGGCATGGTTTAGTGGGAGGTGTCCCTGCCCATGGCAGGGGGTTTGGAACTAGATGATCTTAAGGTCCTTTCCAACCCTAACTATTTTATGATTCTATGATTCCATGTTTGGATTCTTAATTGCACAGCTCAAGTTGTTTACCTACAATAACTCAATGATGTTACCTCACCTTTTATTCCCACCTCAAGCATTGTGTGTTTGTTTATATAATACAGAAAAGTGACTGCACAAGTATTTTAATTTTAGAAATTTAGGGTTTTCATTCTATACTGCATCTTTATGCTTTTATATGTTTTTTGCCTTTAGTGTGATCTATGGACATGAATCAATGAAATGTAGATAATTCAGGTTTGTATATGACTTTCAAGTTAACAAAAGCATGCTTGTGGTTTATTGTTGTACTTCATGTAAGGTACTGAAAGTCAATTTCTGATGGATTTATTTATGTTTGCTAAGTATTTATCCAGCAGTTTATCCCAAGTTCAGTTCCACCTTTGCACCTGCTTAATGATAGGTACTTATGTATGATACTTAGCAGTAAACATCTGTGAAGCAGTAGCACTGTTAAGCAGTGGCTTAAACTGATATATTAAAAGCAACAAAAAAATGAGAACCCAGGAAAAAAGGTAGAAGAAGATATGAAAAAACAACCTAGAAGTGATGGAAGTATATTTAATAGAAGTTAACTGACATGATAGTTCTACATTGATTATAATGTCCCATGGATCAGGCACATCTCAGGAAACGTATGTGTCAATGTTAAGGATTTGCAAGTTGTTTTGCTAATATTAAGAAAAGAGACCAGTAAGACTTTAAAGAACAAAGAAAAAGTCCTTAACTACTTAGATGAGCTTCAAAGTTAAAATATCCATTTTAAAGCTACTATTGATGCAGAATCAGTGTTTGTTCTGTGTGCTCCTACTTTCATATATATCTGGTGAAGAATGGCATCTTTTCTGTCATGCTTGTATTCTTTTTTATTAAAATTAGGATCATCATACAGGGCCACACAGAATTAAGTGCTTTTTCTACATGTATTTTTTTTTTCCTGGGAAAGGGCTTTCTGTTCATAAGATGCCAAGATGCACCATTGCTTCTTGTTCTGGTGGGGGGAAATCTGTTTTGCAAAATCTTTACTTCACTATAGCTGTGTAAATTGGATAGAATTCTTGAAAACCTGTCTATATGAATAATACTTTGCAAAAATGGCAGCACCTGGAGTCAGTGCATCTTTCAGCATTTAGTTCTTAGTTGGTATTTAACTGTGATAAGACAAAAAAGTGATGACTTGTTACTGTTCCATATATTCAAAATTCCCTTGGTGAAAGAGGAAGCATTTCCCATGTTTCAGTTTTGGTTAGTTTAGGGAAAGACAGGTTGTGCTACTCTGGATAATTTCAGTAGTTACGTAAATCAGAAATCTCCAAATATCCCAGAAAATGAGCTTTGAAGTTTGCAAAACACAAATGCCTTCAAATGTCTTTATGTTTGTGAAAATGTTTCTTAGGGGAAGAAATGCCTCGAGAATTTTGATTACCTTTCATTCCTATTAATGCAAATAGTCTTTCTAAAGAAATTAAGTAGAAACCTTAGATTAATGTAAAATGTAAGACCCTTGCTGTTTAATTTCTAGTATGGGTCAGTCTGTCTAACTCATGAATAGTTGTCTATATAAGACGAATCCATAATTTACTGATTTCTTGAATAAGCATCCCCTCATCATTCATAACATAAAATAACAGACTTAATAAATAACATTAAATAACAGATTTGATCAGATTAAGAACTTATCTCCCAGAGTTTTCACTGAGCATGGGCAAATGTGTTGAGGAGCATTGTAAATGTTGAACAATGTAGAAAGCAGGCAGTTAGATGGCAAGTGCACTCCTCATTATAAGAGCTCTAAAAGAGAAAAGGAATTATAATGGCACTCCAAAGAATTATAACCTGCTCTCATAACAACAAGTACCAGTCTCTCTAGAAGTTCTCTGTAAGGTTCTGATTTTCTCTTTATCTATAATTTTATACTGAAATGACTTACTTGACTTTTTCAGATGTGTGGCTCCAAAAGCAGTGTTATTTGTCATTTCATGGGACCTTTGAGTTTCATGTTGTGATGCTAATGGAAAAAGTGGTGCTAGCACAAAACAGAGGTTTCCTTTATGTTTGCTCATTGTAAGAAGCTGCTTGTGGGAGGATAAGACAAAAGGATACTTCCCTAATTTACTTCCTTCAAAGACATGGCAAAATTTCAGGCTTTGAAATTGGAAATGATTTCCTGCTATTTACTGCTATACTGAAAAACTCAGTTTGACTTAATGAGTGTGAAGATGAAGATGTCTCTTACTCTGTTCATCACACAATCAGGCCAACTAAATTAACCAGTAAAATTGCTTGCAACAAGCCACACTGTTCAAAGTAATGAAATAACAGCATGATAGACTGTGCTGGAGAAATCCGTGAAGGACAGAGCATGTGCATTACTTCAGGGTCAGTGAAGCCCTGCATTTAAAACCCTCTATGATTTATAGTATCTCTACTGTAATCCTTCAATATTCAGAAAAAGTTAACCGTATTTATCAAAATTTTCATATATTCCGAATTGAGCAATAAACTGCAGTATTTTTTCAGAGTTGTTTTTTTTTTTTAAAAAAAGTCAATAAATGACATGCATATACCTCTTTTTTTAGTGTTTCTCAATTTCTTAGCACTTGAGAAATTAATGGCAGGAAAAATGAGCCCTGTATACAGGAAATGCGGAAGTAAAACAGTAAGGAGTACACTCTTTGGAATTAGTTGCTTCAGCTGAGGCCTGGTAATGTGGAGAATGACTGAATTATACAATTACCAGCTCTTGGTAAGGCTGAAAGCTCACAGAAACAATAAGAGAACAATTCCTGTAAGATTGCTCAAATGATACTTGAGTTGTCAGGGGTGTCTTGCTACATATTACAGGATCAATTCTTTTAACCCTAAAAAGTAGGCAAAATAATAATTAAGGAAGCTTCTCTATTTGATATTTGTATGTAACCAATATTTGATATCGGTATCTGTTGCCAGCACTTAAGAGTTACATATTACTTAATTGCTTTAGAGACCAAGAAATTAAGATATTTTAGTTTGTATGTTGTGAATTCTCGCAGTTGTCTTACTCATTTGTTCATATATGTTTGTTCAAACTTGCAGTCTATGGCAGTAAAACTTTCTTTTGGTACTATGAATTTATGCAGTACTCTCAGAGCTTTTGTTTGTTCTGCTAGTAAGTATAATAAATATTTGTTAATAAATAAAATCATAACATTATTTTTATTTGTAGATATTGGAGAATCCTAATGGAATGCTTGGGGTTTTTTGTCTTTCTGCAGGTAAAGAAAATAGGGCACAAAGAGGTAGCTTGGACCTGCTCAGTATCACAGAAAGGTCACCAGCAGAACTGGCAATACTGTTGAGTCCTTTTCATTATCAAGCAAGTAGGTCAGCTAGGTGAGTAAATATTGTTGTCAAATGCCACAAAGACATAGTATATTGACATATCTTGCTCTGTCCCAGAACAGTAATTATGCTTACAGAGCAGGACTTCAGTCTGTCAGAACAGACCATTCCATGGTCTGGTGACCCATCAAATAGTATTTAATTGTTAGATTTATGCTTATGTGGTTTGATTTGAAGAAAGGTAAAAAACTAGGGAATATTGAATGAATTAAAATGGCTAGGTTTGACCGTAATCTTAGGACACAAAGCAAAAGGACTGACTACAAACGTAAATTATTCAAGTATCTGCCAAAGTCTTTAAACAATGTCTGCCCCTCCTAAAGTTTGTTATGACAAACAGTATGCCATTTGTGTACTATGAATCCTTGGAAAAGAAGTTGTGGCCCATAAAATCTCCTAAAATGGCTGACCTAATTTTGGTTTAGCAAGGATAATTCATCTTACTCTGGCTAGCACCAAATATACATACAACCAGTGCATATATAACAATAGCCATACATGGTCATGTTACTTATAACTTGTCGGTGTAATCTGAGGAAATAGATGAAGGTGACTTGCTGTGTGCCTTGTTTCTTTGTATCTCCACACACTTTCTAAAAATAAGTCTTGAAATGTGGAATGCCCTGTTGGCAGTATAGTATATATAGCCTTTATATAATTGATGGACAGATTCTTTTTTGTGGTTATATTAACATGAAGTTTAGATTGGATATGAGGAAGAAATTCTTTACTGTAAGGGTGGTGAGGCCCTGGAATGGGTTGCCCAGGGAAGTTGTGAATGCTCCATCGCTGGTGGTGTTCAAGGCCGGGTTGGGCATAGCCTTGGATGGCATGGTTTAGTGAGAGGTGTCCCTCCCTGCCCATGGCAGGGGGGGTGGAACCAGATGATCTTAAGGCCCTTTCCAACCCTAACTATTCTATGATTCTATGAAGTTCCTTATATTTGGCATTATTCCATATACTTTATTTTTTTACTCTACCCTGGTAATTTTTCAGGAAGGAAACTTCTCTTCCACTTTCAATTTATCAAATATTCTTCGCTTTTGAGATTTTGAATTTTTATTTATTATCAGGAATAAATTTCTTTTTTGTTTCTTTAATTCAAGCAGTTTGTATGATGGTGGCCTCCCACCTTTTTAGAACGTTCTGTGTTTGCTAAATGACCATCAGCAGACATAAAATCTGCATTGACATTGATAAAATAATGTCAATAGGCACGATACAGGCTGCTGCCTCCCCTCTCACCGGCTCTGTCCGGTGCTGACGCTGCCACCGCCGGGGCAGCCAAGGCACAGCTCCCAGACCGTACCCTGGCCCTGAGGCGAGCGCTCCCCATCTCGCTCGCCGCCGGCTCGCTCTGCCGTCGCCAACTGCCGCGCCACGCCCTGCTCCAGCGCTCCCTGGGGCGGGTTTTACCCGCTCAAGGGGGGTGCCGTCCTTCCTGGCACCGCGCACTGTGAGTCGCTGTTCGCGACTGCGGAGTTGCTAGCGGCTCGGTGGCTCTCGCCGCTCAGAACTGAGGCTCCCGGAGGCAGGGTTTCCTCTCGCTCCGGGATTGAAGGCTCCTCTATGGAGATACCTCGGCAAATGGCCGTTAGTGGTCGACGATCACCGGTTTGAATCAGGTCAGAGCAGACTGTCACAGTAGTTCCTTCCAGCCCCAGATTGAATGACTCTTTTCTGTTTGACCTGGGATATTGGAAATGGTAACCAGTGTTTGTGGGGTGAGTTTAAATAAAGCTGTTGTCAGCAAGCTGTTAAAACCACAAACAGCTTTGTTTGGGTTTTGGAGTCGGAATCTCTTTCAGGAGCGTTGAAATTCATGATCACGAAAGGGAAACCGGTACTCTCTAGAAGTGGTGTGTGAGGAGAAGGGAAGACAGAGTTATTTTTGTTTAATCCCCTCAAGATCAGAATCTTACAATTTAGCAGTCACAGTAAAATAAAGATAAAATCCATGAAGCTAGAGAGCTCTTCTACCAGTGAGACCCATGACTATAAAATATAGGAGAGGTAGAACTTTAGGGAAAAGAAAGGGTTGTTTGAAAACCAATCACTGATGTTCTGGGGGAAAAGGATACTGAGTTTACAATATCCTAGAAGAGCCAATGTAAACAAAATTGGGGAAGAGGAGAAAAGGATGGTAGGTGAATGCCTGCTCCTACACGTAATAGGCCTTGAGAAATATGCCTAGCTCTTCCAGTATAGCAGAGAGAATTCATTCATTCATCTTTTAGCTCTGCAAGTTCCTTTAGGGTAATGTGAATAGAAGTGATAGCCCAATTTTAATAGAATGGAAAAGACCAGTGGGTGACATTTTTAGGACAATAATATAGATAAAGACCAATGTTTATTTAATATTAATTAAATTTTACTGCAGGTCTGCACAGGCAGTGCAGTAGTTTACCTAGTATGTTCCCTGCACAGCACTCATGTTTCAACTTTAACTCCTCCTGGGGGAATGGAGCTTATTGGTGGCAAACTTCCAAAGGTATAAACAAATCACACAGAAACAGTATTTGTTACACATCCAGGAAATATGGCACATGGTATTACAGCATAATTTAAAAGAAGATAGTAATAAACAGAAAACTGCCCATCAGAATTTACTCCAGAGGCCTAATTGAGGATAAATGTTTTTCATCACAGAGATCTCATTCCCATTTTGCTGTCAGTTTATGTATGCAGCAGTTCAGCTGAGGGTGGGACTGAGTTTGTTGGGGTAGAGAAGGGGAGAGTAATTTGAGTTTAAAAAAATATTTAAGATACTTTGATAGAGCAAACTAACTTCAAATAGATTTACAGTCTGAAAACAATCTTTCACAGCAGGAATCTAATTTCAGTAATATGTTGGGGAATTGTTGTTGTACTCCTTGAGGTGACTTAAACACACATTTGTGCTGAAATACATTTTTTAAAAAAGTATTGGATAGCGTCCTACCGCCATAATTGGTTCTACAGAGAGTCTGCAAACATACATCACAAGCTGATTCCTTATTTACACTTCCAGTGACACCAATTCTATGAGCAGTGCCTTGGGGTGCCTTAGCCCTGTGTTGGGTCCATACTCCCCTTTCCCCCTCCCCAGCTCTGCTGCCCAAAGGTGGGCCCTGAGCACTGGTGTTCCAGGATTTCTACAGGAGAGTGCTGTCTTGTAGAACATCATCTCATCTGCAAGGGAAACTTCGCTCCCTTACAGGGGGTCCTTCTGTCTTTGGTGATGTTCCAGCTTCCAGCCAGTTTAACCCCTTCTGCAGATGAGTCATTTTGCCCACCATGCCAGATCGTTTCTTTGGTCACAAATTACCATTGCTAACCAGTCATAATTTGAATTTCCCCTTCAAATACTTCAGCAGTACACGAAGCCTGGATCTATACAAAGTCTCTTTAAATAAGTGAAAAGGGAAAAAGGAAGCTATTATATTGAACCCTAAGATAACCATCTAGCTCAGGATTTGGGGCTTATGGATGTATACCATTTCTATAATTGGTAACATTCTTTCTATAATTGGTAACACTATTGTTAACATTAGTTTAATTTTTATTGTGATGTTTAAGTTGCATCTGGACATATGCATCCATGGTCACTTGGGGGGGGAAGAAATTTGTTCAGTTTTACTTCTAGTGTCTTTCATCAGGCTACTTTCATTTGAATCTGCCTTTGCTCTGTATATTATGCTTAAACAGCATGACAGTTATGAATCTGTATTTCTAGGGAAGACCTTTTTTGCCTCTGCAGCAGTGGGTTGTGGCCTAGTTGTATATAAAAATCTTAAGTCTGTCTGCTGGAAGCCCGTGTGCGGAAGTTAGGTGTTATGGAGTTGTCATTTTGAGAAGCTAATGGCGATACATGTGGGATCCCAAAGTCAGAATAACACCACTTATTGTTCCTGAAAACTAGTCCATTTTCCTAGAAATCAGGACATCAGGCAACAGGAGTCAATGAAAAGGAGAAATATGGATTATCAGTTGCATATCTGAAAATTAAAACATCTGTCTTCCTTTTGACCCATGTCCTCAAATCTTAGAAACTACTTGGGTATTTTATCCTTTTCTTCTCATTTCCAATTAGCAGATTAAGTCATGGTCCCTGGAGCTGCTTTTAAATCAGTATGGAGCTGACAGTAACATCTGGAATATGAGGAGGAAAAAAAATGGCAGCATTATTGAGACTTCTTCCATACCACCCTCTGTAACTGTTTGCAATACCAGTAGTGACAAAGAGTACATTTTTGAGCTGCCAAGTCAGTTGCAGCTTTTAAGAGCTAAATATTTAACTACTAATAGCAGTACAAGGCTGCAGGTTTCCCTTCAGTAGTGTAAGATGCAGAAATTCGTAGTGGCCAAAAGCCAGTGTGAAGCTCCTTTGCCAGGAGGTTTACAGCTTGAATATCGAAGCTTTCTAAGCGTCATGGGCCAGCCCTGTTAGTCAGCTAAATGCCACACAACCGCTCACTCACTCACCCCCAGTGGGATGGGGGAAGAAACTGGGAAGACAAAAGTTAGAAAACTTGTGGATTGAGATAAAGATGGTTTAATAGATAAAGCAAAAGTTGCACATGAAAGCAAAGCTAAACAAGGATTCCACTTGCTACTTTCCATCAGCAGGCAGGTGTTCAACCAGCTCCAGGAAAGCAGGGCTCCATCATGCATAACAGTTACTTGGGAAAACAAACATCATAATTCCAAATGTACCCCCTTCCTTCTTCTTCCCCAGTTTTTCTTACTGAGCACTTTGTCATATGTTACAGGATATCCCTTTGGTAAGCTGGGGTAAGGTGTCTTGGCTGTGTCCCCTCCCAGCTTCTTGTGTACCCCCAGCCTACTCACTGGTGGGGTGGGGTGAGAAGCAGAAAAGGTTTTGGCTCTGTGTAAGCACTGCTCAACAATAACTAAAACATGGTTGTTTTACCAACACTATTTTCATCACAGATCTAAAACATAGCATCATGCAGGCTGTTATGAAGAAAATTAACTCTATGCCAGCCAAAAATAGTAGACCAGGAAAAAAGGGACAGGAGCTAGCAGAGCAAGTCTGAGTTCCCTATTCAGAGGAAACATGCTGCAGGAAATTTTGCTCACCAAATACACAATCTGCATGTTGAAAATAGCAGTACAATACATTCTCAGTGTGCAGCTCCAAAATCTGTGCAGAAGACACATGTATCTGGCATTGCTTGTGGTTTTAAGCCATTTTCATCTTTTCCTACATCTTCTTTCTCCTCACACATCACCAGCTCCTCTTTGTTAAAAGGGCATTCCTTTGGACTGTCTGTTCTAGTACTGCCACACCATGTGCTGTCTTAGCTGCAGGAGGGTGTTGTCAGAAAATTCTTCCTGTAATTATCAGGAAAACTAAGAGCCTTAGAGGATCTGCTCTGAAATATTTTCATTTTTAAATGAACATTACATATTACCAGCCTGTGCCTGCTTGTGTTCTGATAAAACATGGCATCCTGAGGCACTGTCAAAGTTTTGATAAGAATTATTTGCTCTGTGGGTATTCAGGTTTTTTCTTCAGCTATTCTAACTTCTTTATTATTGTCAGCTTTTGACATATAAGAAGGCCAAGCAGCATAGACCTTCTGTTCTCATCTACTGACTAAACTCTTTACCATCTCCTCCCACTTCCCACTTTGTCACTAATGCTCATGTCGGCCACCAGTTAATTGTTTTTTAACTAGTAGGGGCCCCTTCAAGTCTCATTACAATGGTAATAGGAAAGTCCCCCAGCATCAGACAACTCAACATACAGACTTCATTGTTACTCTTCAAAGTGGGCATGGCTCTTTAATCACAGCAAGATCCGGATCTCCAGCTTTGATACTTTTACCTTCGAATTACAGGCAACATTTCAGATGGAGCACTGCTTCCTTTGAAAGAATAACCTATTTTTTTATCATTGGCTTAAAGCACTACACTCTGCAGTGCAACCTGTACCTGTGCTGAGACCACTGGGACTATTCCAAGACACTTCCAGGGTAGAATCCTCCCTACAGCAGTCCTCCTACAGCCTTGCTTTCTTGCAAACTGTTCTGTTTCTCTGCCCTAGCCCCTTGGCATATTCTCCAGAAATTTTCCAGGAGTAAATAATGGTCTGCTGTTGTCGGTTCTCAGCATCAAATAGCTCAGCAGTGAGACAGCTCTGTCAGATAGCTGAAAGCTGTTAATCCTACACACAGAAATCTCCCACCTGTAATTCCAGTCAAATGTCTTCTCAAGGATAGACTGACAGATTTAAAACCTAATGGCTGTTATAAATTCTGCAAGACAGGCTTTTAATATCCTAGTCTATGGCTGTACTTTCTAATTCTTGGGAATACTTTATTCCTTCTTCCACAGCCCCTTTCTAAGACACCATCACAGGATCTCGAAATCCTATTAGCATTTTATCCAGGTTCTATAAAATTGGTTCACTATACAGTTTGGTGCAGATGAGTTTTCAGACACTTCTCCCCTGTTAAAAGAATGAAGACTAGAAAATGTTTTGAATTTTTTGATCAGAAATTTCTCATTTGGAATAGTGCCTCTGTGGTCAGTAATTCTGTGGAATAAGGAAGTAATTTTCATTTCTCAGGCAGTAGGACATATACATCTATGTCTGTATGAGATCATTGTGTTAGTTCTCAGCAGGTAAAAACTAGTGTCAGACAGTTCAAAGCTCTGCTTGTCACTTTTCCTGTAGCTCATTTGTCAAGATTTTTGCTTCCTATTGACAGACACCTTAGATATGAAGTTGCATAGGACCTTCTTTATGTGGTCAATTGCTTTATAATAAAGCATTGTTTCTATCTTAGTCATTAACTTAGTAAAATGTTAGGTGAAGTAAGATCGTTGGACCTCTGCATAAATACGCTACAATTACACTGTTCTCTAAGGTGCTTCTATAACTTTTATAGCGGTATTCACCTTTTGGTCTTCTTTCCAGGCCTAATCAAAACTCATCAGGTAACTTTACCACCAAGCAAAAATTCAAGCTTCTGGATTTGCTCAGAAGTAGCATTCAACACACAGATGCTAGAAGAGACACTTACTAGCATTCCCAATTGATCTGCTGGTAGAATATTTGTACTCATATTTCAGGCACATATCCTGCATTATGCCTTCAAAGGTGAAAAATTCCAGACATTGTCTACAAAGGTTGTCTTTTCTTTTTCTTCTATCCAAAGTGAAATTTCAGAAATACTGCCTGTAGGATAGAACACATTGTGTGTAGGCTAGAATACCTTGTGCAGAGCCTAGCAGCATGTTCTGGAAAAGTTCCTCAAAGATTTTGCAGGGGTTGCTGTTAGGTGCCTTTGCAGCCACCTTTTCTCCAGGAAGAGCAAGCTCACTTCCCTCAGACTTTTCTCACAGAGCAAATGATCCAGCCCCTGACCATCTTGGTGAGCATCCACTGAACTCACCCAGCTGATCTAGTCTTCCATCTAGATGTTGTCTACTGGGTGCCAAATAAAGGGGGCTAATTACAGTCTCCTGGCTCTGCTGTGATTAATACAGTCCAGGAAACTGTTGACCTTTGCTGCCAGGGCATACTGCTGGCATATGGGCTTGCTCTCTGTCAGAATGCTCCGGTCCTTTTCAGGTAGAGCTACTTCCCAGCCAGGCAGCCCCTGGTTTGTGTCATTGCTGGACATTGTTCCTTCCCAGTTGGAGGACTTTGCGTAAGTTCTTCCTAAATTCTGTAAGGTTCCTCTCAGCCTATTGCACTATTTACTACAAATGTATGAGCCTCCTATAATTTCTATTAAAGAAATCTTACCTTTATTTAGTGAGTTCTGAAGAATTCTGACACAGTTCAGGAGTATAAAAATCTAAATACTGTTATTCTGTTGTCTCACCTTGCTACTCTTGAGTATACAGCTGTAAAATAAAATAAAATTAAGCAAAATAAATAAAAAAAAGGTGTGAGAGAAATAGACTTTCATTTTTACTCAGTCATAATCCTAACCTGAGCAAAGGCTGAGCTTTAAGCGTCTCCCCCTTGTCCCTGCAAGCTTCTCATCAGTACACATAAAAAAGCTCCCAACAGCCAAGTTGTTTTTGCAGTTTCCCCTTTCCTTTAGCAGCTTCATTCCAGACCCATTCTAAATGAAGCTGTAAGATTTCTTTTAATTCTGAATCTAATCCTAGCTCTGACCTTCATCCCAGTCCCAAGTGCAGGCTCATTTTTTGACTCTGCTGTGTAAAGAGGGAACCTAGGTAAGAAACTGTAGCTGAAAATCTTCTGCAGTTAAAATCTTCTGCAGTTACTTTGCTCTGATCCTTCAAAATGAAAGATTCCTCAATCAAAATTATATCTCCAGAAGCTGAATAAGATGGAAACATACAACACAGCCTGCTGTGCTCGCACAGCCTTTGCATGAAAGCACCAATTGCATCCTCTTGTCAAAACACAGAGGTATTCGCTGGAATTGTCTATGTGAAAAGTCTTAAGGAGCAAAGTCTTGAGCAAATAATTTGATTTATTTATGTAAATATTAATTTGGATTTTTTAACTAATGAATATTGGATGCTTTGAAATAATTCTGTATTTACTATTCATGGCTGTCTGGGGAATCAATTTCTCTCATGCGAATTCTCACTAGTAGCCTGAGCAGGATCCCACTCTGAACGACAAAATGTGTATCAAAATTCCCACTGCTCTTGTTATCCAAACTATTCAGTAAGAAACAGAATACCATTTAATTTCACAAATGATTGTAAAGAATCTGTCAAAATATTTTCTGAATTTCTTAATTTTGATTAATAAATATGTTCAATATTTTTTGCTATATGTGAATTTCATCACATTTCTTAAATTGTTCCTTTCAGATTTTAACACATTCAGTAAGAATTTTGAATATGCCAAGAAAATCTTGCTGCTGAAAGGCCATGGACTAGAACTTTGGCCTCCATCTTCTCTGTGTAAAACTGGTCTTATCGCAACAAGCCTTGTCATAGGCTTCAGGTGAGAGCCAGTCTTTTATTCTGTGTTCATCAAGTGCATAGCAGAATACCTCTGTCATCCACATAATTCTTGTTATAACTTAATAAAAAAAATATTAAACTACAACATAATAAAAGTTTAATAAATTATTTTTTCAGAACTGGTAAAAATAGTATAGTCTATAGTACCTGCTTTTCCAAAGCATCTTCACACTGAAAAATGGCAATTCTTATTTAAAAGTCAGTAGGAATTTAGATTATGAAGCCTCTAAAAGAATTTTAAAAAATCCTTTAATATATGCTTAGTTATATTATTTTAATGAAATAATAAATTTGTAGTTACTGTGTATTTGAGCAGTGGTATTACCAAACCACTTTTATTAGCAAGTACTTTTCTTAGTGAAGAAAACTTCTGATCTGTTCCACTGCAATATTCTTTATCTTCTATTCAAAAGAGGAAACTGTTTGGTATGTTACATACAGAAGTTCAGCAAGAAATTAGATATTTATGAGGTGCCATGAGGAATGCAGGTTTTTATACATCATTGTATAAAATAGGATTAATAATTTTAAGGAAATTACCTACAGTTACGCAAAAAAACCAAAAAGCATGCTCAAGGTCAGTCATTGAAGAAAATAGCCTTAGCAAAAAAAAGATTATTTTTTTATTCACTAAACTGCTACTTAAAGTAAAACACTGTTCTTCTAAAATTCAGACTTAAGTTAATGCTTTCTGCGTGTTCACTGTAGCAGTAAATTACAAAATCCGTTGTAGTTTATAGTTAAGAAAACAATTTGTTTTTAAAGTATGGTTGAAAAGAGGTAGTGATAATGAAAATAATGTGTTCATATGACTGTATATGCTTAACATGGGGATAACATTTTAATCCACAGGAAGTCTTTTAAGTGCTAAAACCCAGTGTTTTAAGGCCAGGTGTTACGGTTATTCTCCATAGGACTGTCATAGTTTAACCCTAGCTGTCAACTAAGCAGTGTCACAGAAATTCTAAACTTTTTATGAACTTTTTACTCTTATACTGTCTCATCTCACCCTGCCAACTTTGGTTGCATACAACTTGCTACAGTCATCTCACAGAGCAATATTTTGCAATAAAGAAACAATTAATGTAAATTCTTTTGGGGATTTCATGCCTGTAGAGAGTTTAGGAACAGTAGCTCAAAGAGTGCTGAAGCAGTGAATGGGCTGATAGAAACCTCATGAAGTTCAACATGGGCAAATGCAGAGACCTAATACACTGAAGCAAGTTCAGCAGAGGGCCATCAGGAGGATCAGGGGCTGAATCATTTGCTCTGTAAAAGGAAGCGCTGGGGCAAGTGGGCTTGTTCTGCCTGGAGAAGACACCCTAAGAGCAGCCCCTCCAATGCAAGGTAATTAAAAAGATGGAGCCAGGCTCTGCACAGTGGCATGTGATGGGAGGGTGAGAGACAAAAGGAGTAAGCTGGAACAGGAGAGGTTCAGCCTGACTACAGGGAAATCCTGTATCCCCTGGAGGACACCCCAGCAGTGGATCAGGTTGTCCAGAGAGATTGTGCAGTCTCCCTTCTGGGTGGTTTCCAATACATGACTGGAGACTGCCGTGAGCAACCTGGCCTGACCTCATGCCTGACCCTGGTTTGAGCAGAAGGTTGGACTGGAGCCCTCTTGAGGTCCTTTCCAATCTGAGGGAGCCTGTGATTCTAAGTCACCTGTAGTTTCTGAACTT
The DNA here is from genome assembly GCA_039720435.1 of Amazona ochrocephala. Classification (NCBI taxonomy): domain Eukaryota; kingdom Metazoa; phylum Chordata; class Aves; order Psittaciformes; family Psittacidae; genus Amazona; species Amazona ochrocephala. Next base: position 48,953,218 of record CM077881.1, on the reverse strand, counting down.
GAGACTTGTTATGGTTTTGCTGAAGCTGTGTAATGAATTTTTGAACTTCCAGTGCACCAGAGTCTCTGAAAATCACTACTGATTGTTTGGTCGATACTGGTATCAAAACAGATTTTTTTAGATTATTTAGCTGAGAGTTTTTCCTCTTTCCTTCTATCCCTTTCTAAATGTCTCTTCTGAATTTTTTACACAAACCTATTTATTCCATAGGTTTATTCTCTTGAGTTTAATACCTCTTACTTTATGTCAGCATCTAAGGATTGTTTTTCATACGCAGAAGCTAGGACATGTAAAAAAGGAGCAACAAAAACTAAGTCTCCAAATTTATTCTGTTATTTTTCATTGGTTAAAAGCACAGCACTAGGAGTTACCTGGCTGATAAGAAGAGCATCTGGCAGTCATTAAGGAAATTATCTAAAGGGTTTCAAAACATTAAAGGCATATTTTTTTATTTTTTTTTAGACTTGAGGTTTCAGACATCTACAATTTACCTCTTCAAAATCAAATCAAAACTAAAAGGGAAATAAACAGTTAAAAACATGCTCTTAAATCCTGATTTTTTTAGAAGTTGAATTTTGGTATAGGTGCATCTACGAAGAAAAAAAAATTTTTCAAAAGACTTGTGTTTAAATGTAAGTAGACTTATGGAGGCAGTGTGCTAAATAGTCTTGTTTTCTGTGTGTCAGACTGCCTTATACTGTGTACTGTAGAAATTGCCTCATACAGCCTTACTCTCTTTTTGCTCGAAAGGCTTGTTTCTTTGTTCTGCTGTTTTGTGTGCTTATTTATGTATGTGTCAGTACTTTTCTGTTTATCATAGACTTGCTATTTAGCTTTCAGTTTGGTAGTTGAATATTCATACAGCTCTTGGTATTTGGGATTACAGATACAGTATTATGGTAATGCTAAGTATGCATTTTTGCTTGTACTCATTTTTTTTTTTTTAATTATATACTTATTCAGCAAACTTCTACATTTGAGGGTACCTCAGTGTCATGGTTTAAGCCCAGCTGTAAATCAGCCACACTGTTCATTAGCTCCCCCGCCCTTCCTCCCCCTCCTCCCAGAGGGATGGGGAGGAGAATTGAAAGAATGTAACTCCCACAGGTTGAGATAAGAACAGTCCAGTAACTAAGGTATAACACAAACCACTACTGCTACCACCAATAATAATAATGACAAGGGAAATAACAAGGGAAGAGAATACAACCGCGCGCCACCCGCCGACCGATACCAAACCCGACTGAGCAGTGAATGCACTCTTCCAGGTCCCTGCCCCCAGTTTATATACTGGGCATGACGTGCTGTGGTATGGAATACCTCTTTGGTCAGTTTGAGTCAGTCAAAAGCGCAGCACTGCACCAGCTACTAAGAAGGAGAAAAATGGCTGCTACTGCTGAACCCAGGACACTCAGATCTTTCATGAAGAGTTGTCACCTGTTTTATTATTTTTAACTTGTTTACTTGTGATAATGTCATGGTTTAAGCCCAGCCAGTAACTCAGAACCACGCAGCCACTCGGTCACTCCCCCCTGACTCTGGTTCTGAGTTACTGGCTGGGCTTAAACCATGACTGATAATTACTGTTCTCATTTTTTTAAATTGAGACTATCCTGGAAAATTTTAGTAGCCATTTCCTGATCATGTTTTTCAACCCACACATAGCAATTCCAACTTGATTCCATGGAATTTTAGTTGTTTATCTGTTTGTTCTGTGGGAAATCACTGTGTATGACATATTACACATATACTCACCAGCTCTGTGATGTCGCTGTTAATGTAGGTTCTGCATATGCTTTCTCTAGTTCCCTTGTTTGATTTGACTGTTCCAAGGTGCTTTTGTCTATTTATTTCAGTATTTTCCTATCATTATTACACCTACAGTTTGTGCTCTTTTAAAGTGCACTGCTGAGATCCCTGAAAGCTCATTTTTACTAGAAATAAGAGTAGAGCGCATTGATCTTTTGCCTCCATTTTATACCATTACTTGTTAGTTATCGTATTTAGTGATTCTTGTCTACAGATTACCCCAGATGCTTAAAGCTATTCTGTATGATGCTTTTGTCAGGGTCATGTATATTTATTGCTTGTTTGAGGTTAGTGGACTTGAATACTGGGAGTTTGATAACATACGCTCGAGAATATGCTTTCCATTACCAAATAGTGATATGCTTCTTCAACTAGTAGTCCATATTGAGCAAAGGACTACAGAAGTAAATAATAGCACAGCATCCATTATCTAGGAAATGTAGTCTAGATTGACATGACAAAAAGTGTCTTGACTGAGGCTATAGAATATATATGTGGCAGAGCAAGGCTTTCATCTCCTTCACTGCTTTGGTGACAGTATTATCTTCTTTTGTCCCAGTAGTCTGTGAGATTGTAATCTTAGATTCTTCATGTCAACGAAACTATTTTATGAATCCCACCTCTACTAACAACCAATTGTACGATGTAAATCAGAGGGGATGAAGGATATCTAGGACAGAGATAGATGGATAAACTTGTATATAAATAGCTTTTTTATGTGTCTAAGCAAATATATAGCATATAGTCATCTCTTCATCAAATGAAGCAAATACAACAATAATTTGATTGAACTATTAAACCCCAGGTACTCCTAATATGACCTAAACCAGTATGGAAACATGTTTTATGAGATACTTGCCTATGAAAAAGGTTAGAATTAACTGTTTCATTGTCAGTGTTTCTATTTAACTGCTAACTGTTTTTTGTAGTACATACTTGCCTCTGTCATACAAACACTGACGTCAACATTTGGGTTATTTCTTCACATTGAGTTCACACTGGGTTCAGCAGTAGCAGTCATTTTTCTCCTTAGTAGCTGGTGCAGTGCTGGGTTTTTGACTTTCAGCCTGGGAGCAGTGCGATAACACTGATGTTTTAGCTACTGCTCAAATGTTTAGTCTGACCAAGGGCTTTCTGACTCTCATGCTCTGCCAAGGAGGAGGGGAAGCCAGGAGGAAACGGAGACAGGACACCTGACCCAAACTAACCAAAGAGATATTCCATACCACAGCACATCATGCCCAGTATATAAACTGGGCGCAGTTACCCAGAAGGGGTAGATCACTGCTCGGGTCAGGCTTGGTATCGGTCAGCGGGTGGTGAGCGGTTGTATTCTCTTCCCTTGTTATTTCCCTTGGCATTATTATTATTGGTGGTAGCAGTAGTGGTTTGTGTTATGCCTTAGTTACTGGACTGTTCTTATCTCAACCTGTGGGAGTTACATTCTTTCGATTCTCCTCTCCATCCCTCCAGGAGTGGGGAGGAGGAAGAATTGGGGGAGTGAGCCAGCAGCTGCGTGGTTCTGAGTTATGGGCTGGGCTTAAACCACAACAGTTCTTTGTGGCACCTAACATGGAGCATGAAGTGTTGAGATAACAACAGATATGATCAGAGTGCATCTAACGGTATTTGTGATAAGCATTCATTGTTTTTGAATTAGTAGTCACTCATCACAATGCTGATTTATTAGCTCTCAGAGTTGTTGCTCTTGATCTCAGAGTTTCAGCATGTCATACCTTACTTACAGCTGATATTTGGTGGCTTAGTGTTTATCGGCTCGGGGGCTTGGGCTAAGGTTCTTGTTTCGCTGTGCTTTATGGTAATAACTTATAATACAATAGAATCATTGATCATGAAACTGATCTGGCTTGTGGTCCAAGTGTGGGCATCACCTCTATACTTTGGGAGGTGTATAATGGAAGTGTTTAGCAATTACACATCTTTTTTCCCCTCCTCAGGTGGTCAACCTATGAAGGAGACATTCCCTTATGCTCCCGGCTCCTCCACCAGACTATTTACAGCATCATTTGAGATTTTTTGAATAGCCTTTGGGTACCCTTGAGACCTGCCTGCTGATTGTGATGGGGATCACTATGTTGGCACACATACAGAGTGTGTTTTACCCACGACCATTTCATCTGATCTCGAAAGTTAAGCAGAGTCAGGGTTAGGTCTTGTCTAGGGTTAGATGACGATTTAGGAGGACCAAGGGATTTTCCCCGAGCCTGGACAGTCATGAGTGGCAGGGTATATGGGACAGTATGGGCGAGTGTCTAGGCCAGTGGGCCCCTCCAGTGCTTTGGAAATTCACTGAACATGTGCAAAATTCAGAAAAACTAGTAAAACACTTAAATGAGGTGTGTTGTCACCCTGGTCATACCAGAGAGGGACAAATCATGGCAACATGCTGGGGCTTGGCCTATGCTCACAGAGCCCTGTTCAACACTATCCAGCACCTTCAAAAGGAAAAAGATGTCTCTGGATCTGATGGCAAAGCAACAGACAATGCATCTACTCCAACTCCAAATACAGCAGCTACATCAACCCCAGTGACAAGTACAGCAGCTACTCAAACCCTGACAGCAACAGACAGCGCAGCTGCTGGTGCTGCTCAACCCCCAAACACAGCAGCTACCCAAACCCTGACAGCAGATACTGCAGCCACTCCAACCACAGTGATAATCAATGTAGCTAAACCAAAGGACCAGTTTGTGCCAATATCAGTTGCCCTTGCAGGTAAGAGGAAAAGCAAAGAAGAGGCACAAAAAGCAACTGTCATGGGTTCAGCAGCAGCAGTCATTTTTCTCCTTCTTGGTAGCTGGTGCAGTGCTGTGTTTTTGATTTTGGGCCTGGGAACAGGGCTGATAACACCAGTGTTTTCAGTTACTGCTTGGTAATGTTTAGGCTGGCCAAGGACTTTCTGAGCCTCATGCTCTTCCAGGGAGGAGGGGAAGCCGGGAGGAAGGAGAGACAGGACACCTGACCCAGACTAATCAAAGAAGTTATTCCATACCAGAGCACGTCATGTCCAGGATGAGAAGACGGAGAGCAGAGACTCAGAAGGGTGGTGGGGGTGCACGGTGGGGGGTGCACTGCTTGCTTGGGCTTGATATCAGGTGGTGAGCAATTGTATTCTTTTTCCTTGTATTTCTCTTGTCATTATTATTATTGGTGGTAGCAGTAGTGATTTGTGTTATACCTTAGTTACTAAACTGTTCTTATCTCAACCTGTGGGAGTTGCATTCTTTTGATTCTCCTTCCCATCCCTCCAGGAGCGGAGGGAAGAAAGAGTGGGGAGTGAGTGAGAGAGCAACTGTGTGAGTTTACAGTCTTAAATCACGACAGCAACTCATACAGTGAAGAAAGATGAAGAGCCAGTACACTTACTACACGGGACAGCATCTGCTCTGGAGTTATTATTATGTGAATCAGAAGAAGAGGAAGAAGAAGAGGTGACTTCTCGACCCCAGACCTCAACTGAGCTTTGGAATATGCAAAAAGATTTTACTCGTCATCTAGGGGAACACGTCATCACCTGGTTGCTCTGATGCTGGGAAAATGGGGCCGATGGTCACGAACTAGAAGGTAGGGAAGCCAAGCAGCTGGGATCACTTGCTAGGGAAGGGGGAATTGACAAAGCAATTGCAAAAGAGAAACAGTCCCTCAGCCTTTGGAGATGGCTCTTTGGCAGCTGGGGTCACTTGCTAGGGAAGGGGGAATTGACAGAGCAATTGCAAAAGAGAAACAATCCCTCAGCCTTTGGAGGCGGCTCTTGGCAGCTGTGAAAAAGAAAGGTTTCCGTACAAGGACAATGTTATGAGTCATTCAGCCAACTGGACCACAGTAGAGAAAGGCATCCAGTCTCTGAGGGAATCAGCCATCACAGGTCGGATGCTGGGAATGCATCTGTAGATCCAGACAAAGTCAGATGTACACAACTCATGTGGCAGAAATGCACACGGAGTGCACCACTATCATATGCCCACTCATTGGCAGCAATATCATGGAATGACATAGTACCACCAACAGTGGGTGAAATGATTCGTCAACTCCTAGAGTTCGAAGACTATCTCACCCCTTCCATCATTTCAGCTGTGGAAAAACTGTCCCAGGAGTTCAAACAATTGAGAGATGATCTGTCCAATCTATCCAGCTCCCCACGTGTACCAACGCACGTCTCAGCTGTTAACAAAAGGCGTCCTACTGCTTGAGAGAGAAGATATAGGAGGTACATTCCACGGGCCACCCTATGGTTTTACCTGCGGGATCACAGAGAAGACAAGAGAAAGTGGGATGGAAAACCTCGCTCAGCTCTGGAGTAGCAGGTGCATGAATTGAAGAGGAGAACAAAGGTCAAGAATGATCATCCCATGAAAGCTGCAGCTTCAGTCTCTGGTGGGCAGGTTCCCAGATGGAGTGGAAGAGCTGATTTTACTCCAGATCCTATGATAAAGAGGACTAATCCCTTTCTACAGGATGTAAGTAACCCATATTGTGGTCACTGTTAGAGTGGCCCTGCCTCCAGCCAGGTGGAGGTAGGGGACAATTGGATTTACTGGACTGTGTGAATCAGATGGCCTGGCACATCAGTCCCACAGAAGTATAAGGCTCTAGTAGATACTGGTTCACAGTGTACCCTGATGCCACCAAGTTCTTCAGGGGTACAACCCATTTATGTTTCTGGAGTGAAAGAAGGATCCCAAGAGTTCACTATACTGGTGGCTGAAATCAGCCTGACTGGGAGGAAGTGGCAAAAATACCCCACTGTGACTGGTCCAGAGGCTCCATGCATCCTTGGCATAGACTACCTCAGGAGAGGGTACTTCAAAGAACCAAAAGGGTCCCGATGGGCTTTTGGTATTGCTGCTCTGGAGACAGAGGAAATTCAGCAGCTGTCCGGCTTGCCTGGTCTCTCAGAGGATTCTTCTGTTGTGGGGCTGCTGAAGGTCAAAGAACAACAAGTGCCAATCGCGACCACAACAGTGCGCTGGCGGCAATATCGCACCAACCGAGACTCCCTGATTTCCACCCATAAGCTGATCCGTAGACTGGAGAGTCAAGGAGTGATCAGTAGGACCCTCTCACCCTTTAATAGCCCCATATAGCCTGTGCAAAAGTCTAGTGGAGAGTGGAGACTAACACTAGACTACCGTGGCCTGAATGAAGTCACACCTCCCTTGAGTGCTGCCGTATCGGACATGCTAGAACCTCAGTATGAACTGGAGTCAAAGGCAGCCATTTCTCCTGTAGATAACTTTGTGGGTCAGTTCTCTCTTTTTGTGTGAGTCTAGGTTGTATCAGGTGCTGTTAAGTCTCAGAAATTGAGGTAAAAGTCCTTAAGGATTTTAAAGCTTTTTATTGTAAATAGAAGTATTTTGGCTTAGGCGTGTATTCAGTGTCCCTGAAGGTAAATCACCCTGAATTAGCCACAGATATTGTCAGACAACACATAGCAAATTTGATCTAAAACCATGCCAGAGAATATTGATTATGTAAATACCTATAACATTTTTTTTCCCAGACTGACTCCAAAAAACAAACTCAACTATAACTAGAAAATGTACAACATGTAAAAGTTGAATTTGCTTCCAGTGTTAATTACCAATAAAGAACTATGCTTTGATTAGGAAGATTTAATCATTATTAATGCTACATCTGGAAGGTTATATTGATAGTTAATTTGACGAATAGGACATTTCCTGCCACTTGTTTGCAATGTGTTATCAGTAAGCTTAATTTTTAATTGCAAACCAAGTGAAAACGTTTTTCTGACCCTATGAAACACTAACCACACTTTTTTCTAATCATATTCTCTCTTCAACAGTCTTTTATGGAAGGACATCCTTCTCTCTAAGTTGGAGAGACATCAATTTGATAGGTGGACCACTCGGTGGATAAAGAACTGGCTGGATGGCCGCACGCAAAGAGTAGTGCTCAGTGGCTCAGTGTCCAGCTGGAGACCAGTAACGAGTGGTGTCCCCCAGGGATCGGTGTTGGGACCGGTCTTGTTCAACATCTTTGTTGGTGACATGGACAGTGGGATTGAGTGCGCCCTCAGCAAGTTTGCCGATGACACCAAGCTGTGTGGTTCGGTTGATAAGTTGGAGAGAAGGAATCTGAGGAAGAAATTCTTTACTGTGAGGGTGGTGGGGCCCTGGAATGGGTTGCCCAGGGAGGTTGTGAATGCTTCATCCCTGGCGGCGTTCAAGGTGGGGTTGGACATAGCCTTAGATGGCATGGTTTAGTGGGAGGTGTCCCTGCCCATGGCAGGGGGGTTGGAACTCGATGATCTTGAGGTCCTTTCCAACCCTTACTATTCTATGATTCTATGATTCTGTGATACATTTTGTCATCTGGCTGGTGGCTCTAAGTGCAGTTTCCTTCTTGAATTTGGCTTAGAATTGAAGGAAAGGATTAAAAAAATAGGGTTTTTACTTCTGGCAAGCTTTCCGTATCATATGAATTTATTGCAGCAATACATTAACCTTCCCTTCATCCAGAATGCAGTAAATCAGCATATCCAACTTTTTGCATTCCTGACAATTTATCCAAACTTTCTTTGATCTGAATATTCAGCAGTGAAAGATAGATAACATTACATATTTAACTACTTTAGGAATCTTTTATGTGCATTCTGTCCACATAATTTATATTATCCAAATGTAGAAAAAAAGTTTATCTTTCCATTCTAGTAGATAATTCCTATATCTCTCATGCATCAAAGTGATCAATTATCATAAAAAATGGAGGAAAAAGAGTAAGCAAGGATTATAGAAAAGTTTTCAATGTCAAATATTTACTAACATTTTAGTTATTGGAAATTCTCTTTTTTTCTGGGTCTTGTTGAGTGTTTTTGAAGACCATGCATATTTTACTTAAGAAAAAAAATCTTGAATTTCAACTCTTTTTGGTTTTAGTATGGCTTGTAACCCTGTCTTAATGTGTTAATATTTCCAGTAAAGCAAGCAGATTTCATGTAATAACTTCAACCTCAGAAAGAGCAATTTTATTAAGGGTGATTCTAGGGAACATGCAAATTTGAGCTTGAGACAAGGATTTGATTTGATTGGCATTCAAGATCACTGTGGTACATGCTGTAGAGAGGTTGGACTTGACTGTACCAAGCTAGCATTGCACTACAGTTAATAAGCCCTCATGAGAGGCAGGAGTTGTGAGCACAGACACAGCATGTCACTAATAACGTTAACACTGTTCTGTGCAGGTGTGCCAGTAAGTGCTAGCCTGACCTCTTTGCACTACCATGTGCACTGCAGACATGCAATTAATTTTGATTTGTTTTTTTCAAAGTGAATTCCTAGTGGCTTTGGGAGATTTCAGATAATTGTGCCTGAGGCAGACATCTAAACCTGGAATAACAGCCCAAAGAGCTGAGACCTGCTTGTCCCTTTCATTTCGGAGTGGTGCTACCTCAGCTGCAGTGACACAGTACACTATAGTATCCTTCCTTTCAGAAGAAAACAACATATGAAGGAATTAAATGCTTGCAATGATGCTTGATTCTGGAACAATAGAGGCCTCACAATAGCCTTACCACTGACCCAGCTAGACAAATCCTGACTGTGAAGTAAGGTTAGGTGGAACAGACCTGATTTAACACTGCTGCTCAGTCTAGTATTGGTGATATCTCTGTATCAAGACATACCGCTGAAATACTTCACATTTGAAACTCTCTGTACATGCATGCAGGAGAACTAACAAAATAACCAGACAGACTACAAGCAGCTATTATACAAGGTAATTGTCCAGATAACACTCAATCGTAGTAGTGTAAATGCCTGAGATATGTAATAAAAGTTTGGCAGAAAAGGTGATGAGTGTAGCACTTTGAGGGAAGTACCAACAGTACAAGCAGGTTATATTTCAAAGGTTAGAAATATATGGGCAGGACAGAAATTAGCAAGAATCTTTAGTCTTTGGTGATTAAGATAGCCTTCTCAAGAGATCCTTCCAGCCCCTCCAAAAGACTTCCTCACCAAAGGATGTGTCCTATGAATTAGCTCAACCAGAAGTTATGATTTTGATACAGGAAATTCAGTAATGAAATTCTGTAGAAAACTTGTAAAGAAGGTGAGGCTAAATATCTAGCCATCCATTTTTGGCATTCAAGTGTCGTATGTGAAACTATCCATAGTTGTTGAGGTTTGGTTACAGACTGGATCATATCTGGTAAAATTTCAGTAAGTTCAGTAGAATATGGTTATAAATCGTGTTGTAGAAGCCATAGCAATGCAGTAGCTCTTGGGACTAAGAACTGTAGAGCTTGATCACTGTACTATAGCTTCTTAGTCATAAATACTGTGGGGGTTTTATCAAGTTATTAGAAACAACAATCAAAAGCCAAGCTGTTTTAATAGATACATACCATATAAACTGTGAAATTGAGACAGTTATTACTCATTTGCTATAGTTAGAGTAAATCATGTTGTGATGGTTAGCAAACTGCTATAACTACAATTCTGCAATGTTCTTGTAAGTAAGGACTATGCAATTAAAATAAAGAAAAGCTCGAAGTAAGAAAATACTTAGGATTCTTTAGATCCCAGCTGATGGGGTTTTTGTTTGTTTGTTTTTTTCATAGGAAAAGCTGTTGGATTGAAGTTTCTCAGTGAGCTGCTGACTGTTTTCAATACTCATCCATAACTCGATAATGAGAAGACTTTTTAGTACGTGAAAACGTGGTCTATTAAAGAGTTATTAATAAACAAACTCTAGACAGTTAAAAGCTTTTGCAGAGAATCCTGAGCCGTGTCCTGTGCTTGTAAAAATAGCCTGGCTCCACTGAAGTTGCTCCTGTTCACCTTAGAACCTGACTGTCTCTTGAGTCTCACTTAGCTGCAAGAGGAGGGAAGCTACTTTTTCCAGACCTGATGCTAGCCCACCTGCAGTAAACAAAATTTCTTCCACCTCATACACAGAGACAAATAAGCACCTTCTCAGTTGTTTCATGCAGAATTTCTAAATGTTAGACATGAGTATTGAAACAAAACAAAAACAAGCCAACACTATTATTTATTGTAGTACTGACTCCTTGAAAGCAAATGTATAGAAGCATTTGAAGGTATTATCAGCACCTGAGATACCACCATGGGTAGCAACCAATCCTAAGATACCTGTGAAAGGACCAACAGCCTCCCTCCCCCAGAGCCTAATATGGCCTCATCAACTCTTCACCTGTGCCTGAGTAGCAAATAGGAACCAGCTGTGTAACAGGCACAGCCCACCCAGCAGCAGGTGAGAGGCTGTCCTGGAAGGCTTCTAGAGAAATTGCGATAGAAACAAAGAACAAAGCACACTAAACAGAAAGCAGGAGGAAGACTGGGGAAAGTATTGAAGTGGACTCTGCCTTTGAAAGGCCGGTGTGGAGCAGCATGGGGAACCATGGGCATGGTGCTTCAAAGTACTGTTTGGATGTTCTGTAGAAGTCACAGCAAGAAAAAAGGAACAGCACTCTTGTTGCAAATATAGGTATTCTGGACTTGGACCTGGAAGAGCCTGTGGAAAAAAAGGTAAGAGAACCAGAAATAAAATGAGACAAACCTAGGAACACAAGCATATGGCATAGCATAAAATCTTTTTTGACCTTTAGTAAAAACATGTTTGAAAGATCCAGTAAAATACAGGAGATGCACCTTTATCATTTTAGGATTATTCAGGATCAGAGATAAGACTCAGTAGTAGAAACAGGTTTGTCGCCATAACTGTGTACTGTAGGGGGTTTTGCTGTTACTGCTATGGCAGGCACATATGTATCACCACACACCTGACCTGACAGAGCTGGTGAAAACTGAGAATATTGTTCTAGCTTTAGTAACTGTTGCCACCTGGCAAAGCATGTCCAACAACCCTGCCATCTTTCTAGAGTAAGACTCATTGTGAGCCGTGGAAATCTGTCGTCTCTGCTGCACTGAATAGAAATACCCCACAGCAGGGACTTAGGGGTGTGTGATTGCACAGAACACTTGTATTTTGAACCAGATGAATATGGCTGTCGTTCCCTGCATGTGGTTTCTTCTATTCCCTCCAGCTGGGGCTATTCATCTTACCTTTTGAAAAAAGTCTTCCCGACAAATGCTCCTAACCTTAGTGCAGTACCAGTCACTTCTGTACAGCTGACTGTAGAAAAATATCTCCCTTTAACTTTTATTTGTCTCCTGAAAGCCATATTCTGTTGGAGAAAGGTTGGGATTTTTTTTCTCCTTTTTTTTTTTTTTTTTTCTTATTTTAATGAAACTTTGGTTGCAATAACTATGCCTTTATCAAGGATTTCTGCTGGCACATAAATAACCTTTATTACAAACTTCTATCACTTCACCAAAATGCTAATCTGTATAAGAGAAGGAGGTAATGGAGCCAGAAAGTTATGTAATGTACAGTAATACTAATATCACCTCATGGTCTACTGTGTGCTTATGTCCATATGTCCTGCACATACATGTGTGAAGAGAAAGGCAGGTGGTAAGATGAACAACTGAGACACTCAGAAGAATGGGTTAAAAATATGGAAAAAAGCATAATGGTTTTATAATTAGACTTAATAAGTCTAATGTGTGGATTAAAATATTAAGTAACAGAGTATTTTTTTGCCTTTTTGATGTTTTTAAGTGTGCAATCATAGGATGGTTTGGGCTGGAAGGGACCTTACAAATCATTTAGTTCCAACCCCCTCCCACTGTGGACAGGAACACCTTGCACTAGACCAGGTTTCTCAATGTAGGTAGTTCGAAATTTTTATGTTTCTAAACCTGCCACCTAATGTAGAGCTCAAAGACTAACCAGAATTATCTTGGACTATATTATGGGTACAGTACACTTCAAAGTAATTTTCCTATAGGCCAGCTCAATAAAAATGACTCTTACACTTTAAAAAGAAATATGTGTTCCACAATAACTCCTTATTTCTGTCAGGATTTAGTTATATCAGCCAGATAAGGTAAAGCAAACACTTTTGGAGGCTGGAATTTATCATATGACTTTGTTGCCTAAGGCAGCTACTAAAATTTACCAGGCTCATAATTAATGCTGGCACTGAGAAAGAAGGAGAGAGAAGTGGTCAGGAGAGGTAGCAATTTACTGTATTGAAACCAAGTAAGATTGGGAAGGAGAAAGGCTACTTGACAGAGAGTCAAAAAACGAGGCAGCACAGAGACATTTCATACTTCTCAAAAATAAAACTAGATTATGACTAGAGAATTGACCACCATAGCTAAGGAAATGTCTTGACCGAGTAATGGCTCTGGAAAAAAAAAGTGGGAGAGGGGTTTGAAAGTCTTGATAGCTTAAAATCAATGAGTTAATATTTTATACAAACATTTTCATAGCCTCAGTTGCTACTGCATAATTAAATTGAGACTTCTTGCCTCAAAGAAAGTGTTTTGTAGTTTTATTTATGATACCCTCAGCCTCTTTTTCACCATCTATAACATATAACATATATGAGAGGTTTTACTGTTTAGTGTACATTTAAGAGGCAGCAGGATATCATAATTTTGTAACTTGATAATAATGGGAGGGTGTCATTCTTTGTAGAAGAAAGGATTATTGGCATACCTTTTTTAAAAAAAAAAAAAAAAAGAAACATTTGTTTTTTTAACATTCTGCCTTAGACTTGTTCTGAATCTGGTAATATGAACTGTATCTAGCTGACAACCTTTTTCTAGAGAGCACTACGCTGAAAAATTGTTTTGGTTTTTGATACATTCTAACAATTTTTTACAGATAATTATCAAACTGCTTCAAAAATATTTTTTAAATTTGAACAAAAGTAATTTTGAATTAGTATTTTAGAATTCCCAAATAGAATTCTGTGCTTACTTTTGGATTTTTAAAATTTCTTAAAATTGAGATTGTTTAAGAATGGAAGTTGGACAGAGCCTTGGGTGGCATAGTTTAGTGGGAGGTGTCCCTGCCCTTGGCAGTGGGGTTGGAGCTAGATGATCTTAAGGTCCTTTCCAACCCTAACTATTCTATGATTCTATGATTCATAGACACTGTATTTCATCTAATTTTCTAGGACAGCATTGAGAACTTTTTTCTGTGTAAAGCTAGAATTTCTTAAATACTGATTAGGAGTATGAGTATGCTGAATTTCAGATATATTTTGTTCTTCAAGGGAACATTAAGGTTGTCTACAGCTTCTTGAGTAGATAGGGTAAAACAGAAAGAATTTGAAACAGGATACAGCACACTGATAAATGGTATCACAGTTCTTACTTTCTCTTGTACTTGGCAGAACCTCTAAAAGTTTCCTTTTACTGTCTTTAATTAGTAGATTACCAGTATACAATAAACATTGTTTAATCCCTGTTTAGAAATACCCCTGTACTGGGGAAGGTTGCATGTCTTTTCAGACTACCTTACTGTTGAGGGAAAGATGCCTGTGATTGAACATAATTTATATGGCTACAGTGTTACTCCTTTTACTCCTTCTACTGTGATTGAATACAAGAAACCAAATTACAGAGTGAAAGGCAAATGTTAACATCAAAGTAGTAAGGAATGATGTATAATACCTATAAGTAGAATAGCTTCCCTGATTTTTCAGATTTTTTGCTTTGTTTTTTGAAGTGGTATAGGAAGATAAACTCTTCTTTGTAGCGTTTCTATCAGAACTAAAGTACTCCAGTTGGTTCCTGGTTCATAGAAAGAACTTCAGCTTGATCAGCCAATAATGAAGAGGAAGGAAGTGGGGAAGAAAGGGCAAAATCTCTTTAGGGTATTATATCAAAGTTACCTTGCTTTTAAACTCTGTTGGGATGGCAGCAGATGCTGAGACTGGATTCTGCAAATGATGTTGGCAGTAGCTGGGCAAGGAGAGTCAACATTACAGCTAAATACTTTCCTCCTAATAGGTGAAATTCAAACCTTCACACTTCTACAGAATTATTAATTAAATCCCCACTGCACCCATAATTAATACAAAATTACAGTCCAGAAGCAGATGAGTTCTAATAATGCCTTCTAAGTTACATCTAACAAAGAAAATACTCAGTGTATTAAAGCATCATTTACTGTATCTACCACTCAGGCATTTGTCATTAAATTTTATTCTTAGTCTTTTCTGCTGTCTTCCATTTTCTTATGTATTCCTAAAGATCTGTTGGTTAAAGCTGAACTTTGAAAGCTTAAACATATCCATTTTATTCTATAAATTTAGCCACATGGTGATTTTAATTTCAGCTCATAGTACTGAAGACAAACAAATTATAATTTGAAGGAGCAAATGTGTTCAGTGTTTCAGTTATTTTTAATCTGTCATTCTCAGGGACTTCCTCATTGTTCCTGAATCAGAGAAATTTGAAGAGCCTGTTTCCTGCCAAAAAGGCAGATGGAAAACTGATGAGCAGAGACAGTTGAGACAAGCAGGCAACCTTGGAGCAAATTGTTTATGAAACATAGGTTTTTTAGACACCAGTACTTCTTTCTTGTTTATAGATAAAAATAATTATATATGCTGTGGTCATGTTTTCTCCTCAAGCAAAAATTATAGTAACTCTTGTCTGTATAGTTTGTTGCTAAAGTGCTTAACACCAAACAGGCCACTGGAGTTACAAATGGAAGATAATGAAGAGTCTTTCCTTGAAAAGCATAAGGCTAGCTGTGTATTGTAGAATCATAGAATGATTTGGGTTGGAAGAGACCTTTTAAAGGTTATCTAGTACAACCTCCTTGCAATGAGCAGGGACATGAACTAGATCAGGTTGTTCAGAGGGCCATCCAGCATGACCTTGAATGTTTCTAGGAGTGGGGCATCAACCACCTCTCTCAGCAACCTGTTTCAGTGTTTTAGGTATCAATACAGCATGGGAGAGAGATGAAGGAATTGAGAGCAGGCCTGTGGAGGACTTGGGGGGATTGGTGATGAAAAGCTGGACATGAGCCAGCAATGTGTGCCCAGAAAGCCACCTATATGCTTGGCTGCATCAAAAGAAGCATGACCAGCTGGCTGAGGCAGGTGTTTCACCTATTCAACTCTAATCTCTTCTGTTGAGACTCTACCTGGAGTACCGTGTCCAGCTCGAGCCCTCAGTACAGGAAAGATACGGATCTGTTGGAGTGAGTCCAGAGGATGGCAGCAAAAACAATCAGAGGCATGGAACATCTCTCCTATGAAGAAAGGCTGAGAGAGTTGGAGTTCAGGCTGGAGAAGGCGTCAGTGAGACCTTATTATGTGGATCACTACATTTTTATCTGCTGCTTGTACATGCCATGCTGAAGTCAGTGTAGTTACTGGTACAGTTTTAGGAATAGTGTCTTTTTCTGGGGCTTTTTTTTGTTTGCTTGCTTTTGGGTTTTGTTTTTTTTTTTTATTTTCTTTTCCTGTTTAATTTTGATTTTGAAAATTGTATTGACAATTATTGAAAATTGACAATGCTAGTCTTTATTGAGGCCTTTTGCAATGTTTTTTGTTAATGTATATTTTCAGTTAAGGGATGCGTTACTCTGTAAAACTGGCAAATTCCCTATTGTTGAAGCTTAACAGATAAGAAGGCTAAAGAACAGTATCCTGTACTGATGTGCATTGTTAAAGAACTACTCATTACACAGGCATATCTCTGACATGAATTCAAGGAAGTTGCCTTTCCAGCAAAGCATTTTCCACACTATCAACACAATCTCTGTGATACTGCACATTACAGATAACTACTGACACGGATGAAAATTTTGCCGTAAACAGCCTAAAAAGCAGTCTTATGCTTTGTACTTGAGGAACTGGCTAATATGCTGTCTCATTTGTGTTTTACAAAACTGCAGTATAAATTCAGCTTGTTATTTTGCAGGGTTGCTCAAAGTTTTCCCACTAAAAGATAGAAGAATTACTGTAGGACTTGAATCCTGTGTGTGGTCTGAATCTCACTTTAAATCAAAGCTCTCAAATACACTAAGAAATGCGAATAGGCAGCTAAATCACATAAATCATTAGCAGCTGTCCTATAATTAAAGAATTGTGTGAATTCTGTGATAAGTCAAATTTTTTCATATTTCCTCTGTCAGAAAGCAATCTGAAGAACAGAATCACCACAGTAGTGAGTCAAAAGTCAGTTGTGAATTCATGAAATAATCAGGGCTTCTAATGAAGGAAGTGTTGCTCCAAAGCAACACTCTAGGGTTATAGCATGTGACCATCAGTGATCTGTGCTGGTACTGGGGGCTGTCTAGTAGTTTAGATCACCAATTTAATGGTGACTTATTTCCTTGAAGTAGTAGAAAGTGAATTCCATATTCCTTTCTTTGGCTTCGTGAGTTACATAGTTGATGGGCATATACTAAGATATCTTACTGGTGATTTGATGGAGATGCATGAAACCAAATGGAATGAGTAAACTGAAATCAGTTGTTCACATTCTTATTTCAGTACAAGAAGGAGGTAGATCAAATGAAGGTGTTAAGAGTCAGTTTCAAACAAAGAGAAGACCAGAGTACCCTGTAAAGCTAGTGATTGAGCTGTGGAACTCCTCAGCAAAAAAGTGTAGGCACTAAAATTTTGGATGAATTCAAGAAATGAGTCAATGGAAGAGATGTCTGTGAAGGGATGCTAAAATTGGTGAAACATCTTCCAAGTCAGACAGTACCTAGGCCAAAAATAGTTGACACTTAGAAGAGTTAAAAGTTAACCAAATTAGAAGTGTTTCACCTCAGAAGTGCCATTGCCACTTCTGGAGGCAGGATATTGGCTGTCATGTCCTTTGTCTGATATAGTACTGCTTTTCTGATGTTCATATTCTATTTTCAGTTTGCAGCCTGTACTGTCAGAGGAGTTTAGGTCGTTTCTGTAGCCCAGCTTATGTAAGATTTATTATAAAAGCCTTGGTCCCCAGGGCTTGAAATTCCTGCCCAAGAAGGAGGTAACTCAGTATGTTTTTTTTTTTTTTTTGAAACAGATTATGTTCTGGTTTGGCTTATTTTTTAACCATGATTTGTTGGCACCTTGCAAGCCTCACCCGCTCAACTGACCTTGCTAAATACATACTGAATTTCTGTCAAACTGTATGAACTTGAATATTTTGTCAGCAGTTGTAGAATTTACAACATCTTTACACAATTAAGTAGAAATTAGAAGCTGGTTGTGCAGTTTTGTTTAGGTGTTGCTTTCATTGCTTTATTTTCTTCCCTCTCTCCTTTTTGAAGAGAGTCGCTGCAAAGCTTTACTTTCAGTGCTGAGCAACTTGTACATAAATGTTAGTGAATATAGTTAATACTTATCTAAAACTGTTTTGATTAAAATAGTGGATTTTCCAGTTAAATACAGCAAATGAGCCCGTACGGATAAGGTTTCTTAAGCTCAAGAATAAAGAAGATTTTTTTCTCTACCTATTTTTATTTTAATGCTGTGAAGGAAAAAACATAGATACCTTTCATCCACTCTAATTTGTCATCACTGGACATTGTAGATACGGGGGGCTGAAGGGCTTGAAGTCCTATAAGGTTCAGTTGTTCAATGGCCTAATAATCCTGAGAAGCTAGGGCTTAGATTCTGCTTTTGTTTGAAGAAGCAGATTTAATTTTTGGAACAAACTGAGGCAAGTACCTTATTTACATAAGTTCTGTGCCTGTTGCAGGCAACTCTGCACATCTGTTTGAATGAGTCCAAGGTTTATGGTAATGTGTGGATATCTAGACATAGGAAGAGAAAGAATTGGAAATCCGCACTTTTCCATGATGACTGCAGCCAGTAAATACACATTGTGTACGCTTATGAATGCATATGGGTGCATGGATAAATGGATGAGCATAAGTCATTTTCCTCACTGAGGATCAAATGTTGTGCTTTTTGTTCCCATGTAAATGAGCAGGAACGTATGGATTCATCCTAAACGTATCCTACATTCAAGCAGAAAGAGCCGCAAGATCCAGAGCACACAGATGATATCTGTCTGCTATCCCTAGATGTTTAAAATCATAATCCTCAGGGTAAAAGACTGGATGTCTGTAACTTTTCCTAGTAACTAAATAATCATTGAAGTAAAAGAGGTCCAGCATTTCAGAATCAAGTTTTGGTCATTTTGTTATGTTTATACTGCAAAGATATGCCTGTATTTGTAGAGATGGATTTGCATGGGAATTCATGATTTTGGAACATGTGATCAACTGAAATAAGTGCATTGACTTATTCCTGGCCCACTGTTCCAGAATGTGGGATTCTTGTGCCCAGAGAACCTGTACCAGTGCAAATTTGTAAGGACTTTAGGTAGCAACACTCTAAGTGAGCAAGTGTTCTAGGGATTTACATTTTGGATTTAAGAATTAGGCTGTATTTGGATGCTGAAATTCTCAATGAGATGGACAATATATGTGAAATGGCTAAAGGCTAGTTTAACATTGGGGAGTAACAAATTAAAATCATCCAAATACAACCATAGAATAGATGATTTGTGGAGTTGTTTTAAACAACTGCTAAGAGTTAAATTGAAAACCCAAGCCATCGCAAATACTGAACTGCTCCATCTGGAAGTGAGGAAGATGAACATTTTCATGGGTAAGGTTTGAATTTTTGCTAATGTGTGATGAGTCAATAAGAGAGGAGATGCAAATTCTGCTTGTGTCGTGGGGAGATGTGCTTCCTGGTTTTCTTTGCTGTTTTCTTAACAGCTACAGCTCTTACAGAGGTCAGTGAAGCATTCCAGCCCCAATGAAGTTGCAGCTTGGTGCTGAAATCTTTCATGAGAAAGTCTTGAGATTCACGGTCCCCTTCCTCTTCCTCTGTGGTGAAATGAAGGTGGCTTTCTTGGTGGCTATTGGTTCTGCTAGATGAGCTAGAGATTCAAGTCATAACAACTTGCCTTCTTTACCTGTTCTTTTTCTAGTGTTCCCAGTTCATTTCTCAAACTATCACTCAATTGAATTTAAGTAAATGAAAAACAAAAACCAACTCTTCAGCTTACTATGTTCTTAAACTTTATGCTGTCTGGGTTTCAAAAAAATCAGTTCACATATTATGTTTGGTGGTGCTTTCCATTTCCATCTCAGGAGGATAAAGCCATTTTGGGAGAGGCTTAACCTCTTTTTTTACATGGTAGAAAGGCCATTAAGGTAACTAGACTGTTGCACTGAGTGGGAAATCTATAGTAAGTCTTTTCGGCAAAGGTCAAACTGCGTTCATGAGCTGAGCATTCTTCAGGAGAATACAGGTAACCTTAGAGCATCTCTGATGAATGTCTTAGTTCCCAAGACTTGTCTGAAGTTTTGTACACACCTTTGCTAAATACTATGCTTGGTGGAAACTACCAGGCCTGAACAGCTCTCTGTAGGTGACTTTCCAATTACTCTTCTTCTAGGAAATTTTCATGTTTACAATCTATGCGGGTTGGGTTTATACCCCTAACAGTCATTCACGGTCACTGTGGGGGAAAAAAAAAAATAGGGTAAATCCAAGTAACCATTTTTTTTTTTTTTTTTTTTTTTTTTTTGAGAAATCCTATCCCTACATGCTTTTTATTAGTCCTGGTGTCTTTCTTTGCACTGGAGTTCTACCAGGATATAATCTGAGGCTTGGGACTGAGCTTCACTCATACAAAAGTGCACTTGTGATGATAAAGTACGCACACTTTCAGACACTGCTAAGGCTAAAATGTCTAGATTCTTTTTGTTTGTGCCCATCTGTGGCATGAATGTATTGACAAACTATGAATCTGTACTGGGTTCAGCTGTAACAGTTATTTTTCTCCTTTTTAGTAGCTGGTGCAGTGCTGTGTTTTCAACTGTAGTCTGAGAACAATGCTGATAACACGCCAATGCTTCTAGTTGTTGCTAAGTAATGCTTACTCCAATCAAGGACTTTTCAGTCTCTCATGCTCTGCCAGTGAGGAGAGACACAGGAAGCCAGAAGGAAACAGAGGACACTTGACCCAAACTAGCCAAAGGGGCATTCCATACCACAGCATGTAATGCCCAGTATATAAACTGTGGCAAGCTGCATGGAAGGCCCAGATCACTGCTCAGGTCAGGCTGGGTATCAGTCAGTGGGTGGTGGGCAATTGTATTGTGCATCGCTTGGGTTTATTGTTTTTTTTCCCTTTCCACTTTCAGTTTTATATTCTCTCCCCTTGTTATTTCCCTTATTGTTATTGGTGGTAGTAATAGTAGTTTTGTATTATACCTTAGTTACTGGACTGTGCTTATCTTAGCCCATGGGATTTACGTTCTTTCAGTTCTCCTCTCCATCCCTCTGGGGGAAGAAGGGGAGGAGTGAGCAGGCAGCTGTGTGGTTCTGAGTTACCATCTCTGCTTAAACCAAGACAGATTCCCAAAGAATCTCTTGATACTTTTGATTGCTATGAAACTGGCATTTTCTATCAGCTGAAACTTAGAAGATGCATCATGTCTACTCTTTCCCTTTGGGGATTGTTACGTGAAAACATAAATATGAAGATAATGGTCATTGGTCTTGTTAGAATATTTTTTTCTTTAAATGTATAAAATTTCCAAATTATCAGAATCTGGAATATTTTAGTAAGAGACATGAAGGTAACATAGAAAATAGGTAAAAATATTAACAGTTCATAGAGTTTGTTACTACCACACGTTTCTACTTCATTCATTCTAAAAATGTAGTAAAGTCAACCTTTTCTCCGTACTCAGTTTTGTTGCTTTTTCGTCCATAATACTTTTTTTTTTTTTTTTTTTTAATCCTCCTGATGTTTGCTTATTTGTCTCACACCTGCCTTGTCACATTTGCTCATTTTAATTCTGGGGGATGAAGAAGCTGTTTTTGTTGTCTGCTTATTTATCAGATTAGCTTCTTAGATTGTTGCTGCAGGATAGTTAAGGAATGTGGCCTTGATCTGAAGTTGTTGACAGATTCCATCTATTACTTGTTGAGGGAGAAAGGAAGTTGCATGTGCATATTGCACATAATTTTCTTGTAGTGTACCTCTTTGCCTGTATATTTCTTGTTTTGGGTATTGTCTGTGTTCCTACTTTGATACAGCTGTACTTCTAGAATGTAATCAGGATCCACTAGATCTTCATTGCCGAGCCGTGATTTGCTTTGGTTGTTGATTGTCTTGCATACAAAGGAGAACAAAGGCATTCTTAAAAAGTTGCAATTTCATAACCTTTTCTGTTCTGACTTCTTCACTTATCTACTTGTTTCTGGTCCCAACTCAAGAATATGTTTAAAAATACTAGTGTGAGAGGATGTCCACAGAATTTAATGAGGCTATTAACAAACTTGAATCTAGGTAATAGCTTAAATACTGTCATACATTCCTAAATACAGAACTAACGAAACAAAAAGACTGTATTAATAGATCATGAAGAAACAACTCGTTTGCTTTGTTTTTTTTCCTTCTCACCTTGAGGCCTGTGATTGTGATAGCATGTTATTAATTCCTTACAGCTTAGCTTGAGACTCTTCTTATTTGTGCTCTTTTAATGATTCCAATCAGACATAAAATCGAAGGTATGTTTCCATGATAGGTATGCTATAATTTGTAAGAAACTGTAATGCCAAGAGAAGTGACTAACTTTGGCATATTCTACGAGCAGATTCCTGGCATACATTCTAGTTTGTTACACTGGTATATGAAAAAGAGTAACTAATTTTGCTTCTGGAGCTGTTCCAGATACTGATGGAAATAAGGTTAGAACTTATTTGCCCAGTTATAAATGAATTGAATAGCCATGCTAAGTGCAAAGAATGGCTAAAACTCAGCCAAATTAGTACTCTAATGGAAAGTTGTCTACAAACAATATAAAACCTTTCAACATGTCCATTGTACAGTTGGTAAACTGCTCCAAATATCTGTCATAATTCCGATATAGATGAATGTAATGAAGGAAAAGCAACCTTGGAAATACCACTCGTAATGGAGAAAATATTAACTGCTTTAGACCCACTCGTGATTACTATGCAACATTATTGATTTAACTGTTTTTTAGGACTTTAGATATGGAAACAGATTTCCTGTAATGCAGTCATGATTTTTCTTATGTATTGTGTACATAGTTTTTAAATATATGGGTGCATGTAGAATGTATACATGCATTAATGAATACTTTTATATGGAATATATACTTAGTAAAAGAGAAGAATGTTCTGTGGGTCTGAAAGAAAATGCAGTGCAAGGGCATTGCAGTTTTCTGGTTAGTTTCTTTTAGAAAGACTTGCTCTCTGAAATAGTTAAACCACAAGACTTTGTTGTCTTCTGTATATATATTCATGTGGAAAGTGATTGTTTTATTATGTTGATATGTTCAAATTTAAGTGTGAGACAGAATGGCTGTCTAGTGCTGTCAATGAAAAGAATGAAACTTTCGTTAAATTATTTAACTTTACTGTTAAAGGCAAAGTATGTGGAACATTATAAAATTTTTCCAATGAAATAAGTGTTCAACTAATTATTCTTTGGCAACTTGTGGGATACTTAAAATTTTCAAGGACCATAAAATGTTGAAATCTAAAATTCAAATGATACTCAGTCCTAGCTGTCAGAGTGAAATAAGTTGGAGCTGAGTGGCAGGCTTTAGGATTAACTACTCTCAGAAAACTTCCAGTATGATTACACAAGTTTCATTATGTATACTGTCTTCTGTATTAAATCTGATATTTGTCAACGTAAAATTCACCAATATGATGAAGAACCAACAGGGAAA
Organism: Amazona ochrocephala; assembly: GCA_039720435.1. Lineage (NCBI taxonomy): Eukaryota > Metazoa > Chordata > Aves > Psittaciformes > Psittacidae > Amazona > Amazona ochrocephala. The sequence goes on along the minus strand of CM077881.1, from coordinate 48,929,797 downwards.
AAGCTAGCTAAAAGATAAAGCTAAAAGCAGTGCCTATAAAAGAGTGCATCCACAAAAAAATGGCAGTTTTCCTGTCTGCACTGGTTCACTGTATCTGCCAAGAAACAAGCTGCATTAACTCAAATAGGCCTCCATCATGGCATAGCTTTCCTGCTGAGAGAAGCAGATACCTCCTCCGCACAGCACTGAAGCTGCGTAATCAGGTCAACTGGATTGACCAGGTTATGTTGGGTTTTATATCTGATTAAGAGGGTGGGGGGAAAAAAAAAAAGATACTTCTTGTTCAAGACCTTAGAATTTTTGAAGGCTTCTAAGTACGCTTCTGTTTGAGGAATTTTCTTATACATGTGAAATCTCCTCAGGTTTATGTCATGATAAAACACTTGTTTCTCTTTGCCAGTCTTTTTGCTTGCTTGATTTTCAGCTAAATCCAACAGTTTGTATTTTTCATTCATGCTCTTCTTGGACTTTCTTCTTCCTCTTTTCAATATATTCTTGAATGGTTATCTTTTTGGATTGTTGCTTATTTCCCCTCCTAATCACATGACCATATTTTGTAGATTCCTCTGTTAATCATATTGACAAGGTCTTTTGTCCTACTACTCCTTTTTAGCATCCAGTTACAAGATCATTGCTGAAACTAACAGCAGCTCTCAAATCTGGGGTGGTTGTATTTAATCTAATATTACTACACCCCACCCCCAAATCTGTCTCTGCTACCATTCTGTAAAACAAGCAACATTTAAAATGCAGTCTCTGAAGCACCCCTTTTTCCTTTTTCACAGCCTCTGAATCTTACAGGTATATGTTGCTTTTAGCAAGCTATTGTCTTCAAAAACCATGGATTTCTGGTTTTCATCTGACACCTATTTTTTGTTCCAGGTGACTGATACATTTGTCTTTTGATTCTGCAGTACTTCAAGAGTATTTCTTCCCAAAAAATTGTTTTCTTGGGAATTATTTTGGTCACTACTTGAGCCTAGATATAAAAACTCTTCAAATTACTGTTCTTTCTCCATTAGAACCATATAATCATATATTCTTGTGGTTTAACCCCAGCACCACACAGCCACTCCCTTGCCCCCCTGCAGCAGGGTGAAGGAAGAGAATTGACAAGTGAAAGTGAGAAAACTCATGGGTTGAAATAAGAACAGTTTAATAATTGAAATAAAATAAAAATAATAATATATTGTAATGGAAAGGATAACAGAGAAATAAAACCCAAGAAAGACAGACATGTCCAAAAGACAAGAAAAACAGTTGCTCACCACCAGCAGATGACTAGCAAGTCCCTGAGCAGCAGTCCCTGGCACATCTTCCCCTTAGTTTCATGGCTGAGCATGATATTGTATGGTGTGGGATATCACTTTGGTCAGTTGGTGTCGGCTGTCATGGCTGTGTCTCCTCCCAGCTTTTGTGTACCCCCAGAGTTCTTGATGGTTTGGTGGGGTGAGAAGCAGAAAAGGCCTTGACTCTGTAAGCACTGCTCAGCAGTAATAAAAAGATCCCTGTATTATCAACACTGTTTCTAGCACAAATCCGGTACGTAGCCTGTCGTGGTTTAAGTCTCTATAAACTCACGCAGTCTCTCTCTCACTCACTCCCCACTCTTTCTTTCCCCAGTCCTTGGGGGGATGAGGAGGAGAATCAAAAGAATTCAACTCCCACAGGTTGAGATAAGAACAGTTTAGTAACTAAGGTATAACACAAATCACTACTGCTACCACCAATAATAATAATGACAAGAGAAATACAAGGAAAAAGAATACAATTGCTCACCACCTGATATCAAGCCCAAGCAAGCAGTGCACCCCCCACCGTGCACCCTCACCACCCTTCTGAGTCTCTGCTCTCCGTCTTCTCATCCTGGACATGACGTGCTCTGGTATGGAATAACCTCTTTGGCCAGTCTGGGTGAGGTGTCCTGTCTCTCCTTCCTCCCGGCTTCCCCTCCTCCCTGGCAGAGCATGAGACTCAGAAAGTCCTTAGCCAGCCTAAACATTACCAAGCAGTAACTGAAAACACTGCTGTTATCAGTACTGTTCCCAGGCCCAAAATCAAAAACACAGTGCTGCACCAGCTACCGAGAAGGAGAAAAAATGACTGCTGCTGCTGAACCCAGGACATAGCCCCATACCAACTAGTATGAAGAAAATGAACTCTACCCCAGCCAAAGCCAATACACTTCCTTATTTAAAGAGATCAACTGAGAATCCACACTTCTAGTATATATACCATATTGACATGTTCTGTGGATCCTTAGACCAGCTGGTAATCCGTTATACAGACTGTTGTATAATGTTATACAGTCTGCATGCTTAAAGTCAGAGTTCCTCACGCTTTTCATGCTTTCCATGCCATCTCTGCTAGAATGCTGGATCAGATGATACAACTCCTCTTTTTCTATGCACCTTTATTGTCCAAGAGCCACTTTACATTGTTCTAACTTTTCACAGAGCAAATTAATGATTCTGGCAAATTACACAGTAGCTCACCTGAGTGTGGTAAAAAACCTATCTCAAGCAGCACCAGCCATAACCAATCATTTTCCACTAAGTCAAATGGTTTAGTGAAGTCAATAAGCAGAACATCATGGTCTTGAGGTTTGTTGCTTGTGGCTCTTCAAAGTGTGTAGCATACGAGTTCACACTGATATTGAGGTGTTCTTTTTTTTTACCTTTGAATCCTTTCCAGAATGGAATTGACCTTGTTTCCATGCAGTATCAACGAAATTGATTTGTAGTAGTATTTTTCCTCCAGTACTCTTTCTAAGGTCCTGGAATGTACACTGATCTTTTCCAAGAATCTGGCTGCCCTCCACTTTCGCATACCTTCATGAGTATAGAAAGCAGCTTTTCTACTGCCACTTTTCAAGAAGTTTTATTGGTGCATCATCCTGTCTTTGAAGTTTTCCATTCTTCATTCTTTTTGCAGCATGTGCTGCTTTGGACTATAATGGTGGTGGTTCTGTTTTATGTGCTTAATCAGTATCATTCATCTGTTCCTTATCCTTATATAGTTTCTAACAGTATTTTTTCTGTTTGTGATTACTTGCTTTTCTTCTACCCAGGTTCTGTCACCTTTGACTGAATACTTGTGATGAGAGCTTTTAAGCAACACTGTAGTGACAGTGCTACAAATATCTTGAGTCAACCGTTATACCATCTTCTGAATTTTGGTCTTCTCATTGCAGTTTTTAAAAATTATTATTGAATTTGTATATATTATTCTCTAACTTTTTTTATTTTTTTTTTCTATCCTAAATAACTGGTAGTAGCTTATCTAGGCACCATCTTTCTTAGTAATATTCTATTTTCATATATTTAAAGGACATCCATTATACTTGTTTTACTAAAATTTGGTCTGTTTCTTTATGTTTGGATCTTGCTCTTCTCTCTGTTTCAACAGTGCTTTAAACCAGGTTTTAGTATCTCCAGTATGTGTTCTGTTACATACACAAAGTTGAAACTCAACAAATCAAGCCCTTCTACTTTCTAACTCTCAAGTACAGTTAATGAATTACAGACCGTACCAGGATAAATTCTACTTTGGTGCTGTGGTGGTCTCACTGACTGAGTATATGCAGGTATCCTTCTCATTTCCTGACTCTGTGTTTGGCAGTGTCAGGGTATAAACATTTTACTTGGACAGACTTTCAGTACAGAATTCCACTAGCTGTTAGCCCTTCCTTCTAGTTTTCTGACATTCTTGCTATTTTTTCCTTAATTTTTCCCAAATTTGGCATTCACCACTGCAAAATCTCTCCCTTTATAAATCTAGTTAACTCTTGATTTCATTCATAGTGCGGAAGTAGACATGGAGGTTATGATTCGCCACCAGTGGTGTAAAGTACCTTTGTTTACTCGTGTGTTTAAATTATTTTGACCTAACTCATGGCCACAATACTGAGCATATCTCCTATCTGTCATTGTAATTCTTTTACAATTAATGCAATTACTACAGGCAAGATAGAGTTCCAACTGTTAATTTGTTTTCTTAAATTTGTTTGATTTGACTTTTGTGCTCAATAGTCACAGCAACTAAATTTGGCCAGGTTGCATCGTAAAAATGCTTTCTCAAAGTCCAACCATTCTCGTGTCAATAACCTACTGATTTCATACTTTAATGAGAAAAGGAAAGGAATGAGGGGAATCTGAGTGATTTCTGCTCTGAGTCTGTGAGACAAAGTAGTTCAGTCTGCCCCGACAGAAAATTAGTTTCCTCTACACAGAAAATCTGTCTGGAAAAAGCTAATAAGCTGATCCTGCTTGCGTTGTGAAATCGGTAATCATTTCTCCTCTTCATAGGTCTGTTTTGTTTAAAGGATTTCTCCTTCATTAAAAGGATGTAGTCAGCACTGTTCTACTTCAGAGCAGGGATTTTATTTTTTTTTTTTTTAGGTAATCTAGGTACAGGTGAGATGGTGGAATATATTTGAAAGCTGTACTGATAATTAGTAGCTGGAATTAGTTTATGTATACAAATGGATATATATACATGTTGACTACAAAATGGTTTTTAGATATCATTCTGCAGTCTTACAATCACGGTAGTCCTGTTTTTCTTAAAGAAAATATTATTCAACAAATATGATTATTTTTTCATTGAAACATACTTATTTATCCTCTGAATATGGGGGTGAAAAGTTTTAAGTACAAAGTCTTATTTTCCTAGGTTTTCTATTTCTGAATTACCACTCCTGTACATTAGAATTTATCAGTCTTCTGAGCAACAAACTAGTGTGTGAAGCAGAGAACCAACATGAAATTTGGTTTTCTCCAGATACGTAAGGGACATAACTGAGGAGAACTGAAGTAGCGCAGAAAAACAGAGCATCCGCTGTCACTGGGGTTAGCATCACAGATTACAGCAGGTCAAATGAAAAGTGAAATTGTATGTCCTCAGTGAGTAACTGCCATCTGGCTGACTTTGTATCCAGATGTCACTGCTGCTTCTTAGCCTGAGAATGCAACAACTGTTTCAAGGTTTAGGTGGGGTGGAATACAGCCTGTATGGAGGAGGCAGATGTGAAGTAGACATAAAGATTTTTGGAAAGTAATTAGGAAAGATTGGATATTCTGTTTTATACTCTTCAGAGATTTGTTTCACTTGGTTTACTGTTACTACAGATGTTGGGAATATCCTTGAAATGTCACATAAGACAAAAATGTTTATGCCTTTCTACTATATGTGCAAACCGTTTGGATTAAAGGTCTTGAAACTTTTTTTTTTTTGAAGCACAGCAGTCTTCCATAGAATTGAAAAAGCAGTAGTTACTAAACCACTTATTCCAACAGGATACTTTAATTTTAAATAGCGTTTACAACATGGTTCACTAAACCAATGATATCAATACAATAAATAATGTGATCACGATCTAAAGACCAAAATTAGTATTACTTAAAATTAACAAGATTCTTCCTGGTGGGGGACAAAGCCTCCAGGAATTGTGTGATTATGCTGAATTCATTGCCCATCAGAACATACTCTGCCTACAGCAGAAATTGCTACTGCACTGATTTGAAGTGTGGTTTATACTAATTTTTTCCCTGCTTACTTGTTGGAGTAGGCACTAGTGTTGATATATAAAATTGGTAACACAGCCTTTAAAAAATAATTCTATCTAGCATGATACCTTCTTCACTTCCAAGGATACATGTTTTGCATGTGATCTCTCTTACACTGAAAGCTTTATGCTAACAAGGCTGGTGGCAGCAGCTGTCTGAAAGAGAGAAGACTTCCTGCAAAAGAAGATCTACAGACTCTGAGAAGTGCAGACTAGATCACTGGTTCCAGATAGAATTTAACTTGGAAGCTTTTGAAATTTAGACCTGAATCCAATTTCTGACTTCCTAAATCAGCTTGAGTCTATATTCAATTAGAAAGATGGAGAAATGCTAAATATTCATTCATTGAAAAGTATCACTAATTGATGCTTTTTATCTACGTCATGGTTCTGCTTCTCTTACAGAAATAAAATTGGTACAGGTTTCACATCAGCTTTTGAAGTCTAGATTAAATTAATTTCAGCAGCAGAGGTATCATAATGGCAATTCTGTAGCAGCATTGCAGTCTACAGGGAAAGGCATGTGCTCTCTTCCAGTCAGCCTGGAGCTAAACCTGGAGGTATCCCACCATCAGTGATTATTTTCATAAACTCTTTTCAGTTCTTGTTTGTATGTACATCATGCTTTGGGAACATCTGTGCAGGAACTGTTGATTGCATAATTTTTACTTCACGTGAATGCACAGCACTGCTTTCGAAGCCTCCTCCCATGTACTGCACTTGGTTATTAAATTGGCAGAAAACATCACACACTTTCAGCTGTCATCTGAACTGGAGGTTCTTTTTTTTGCTCATTGTAATTGAGTCTAATTGCTGAATTTTGCTTTCAACATTTATTGATTTTAAGTCATCTTTGGTACTTTCAGGAGCCTGTATTTAGTGGACTTTATTCCTTTATGGGGCTTAGGCCTTGGTTTCTGTTAGCATGTATTCTTCCATGTGTGATGGTAACCTCTCCCAAGAGCTGTGTTTTGAAAGTATCTGATGGGCATATGTTCTGCTTGTGCCCCCTAGACGAAAACACTGTAGCTATTTATCTCCTTAGTCTTCAAACTTATGTCACCTCAGTGCCCTGAAAAAATCCTGAGATGAAGTACAGAGCTAAATCAGGAATCTAATTCTTATTTCTATTTATTGCTGTTTACAAACACGCTTCTTTTCAGGAATGGGCTGCTATTTTTTTTAATTGGATTTGGCAGCCTACAGTTTAAAAAAAAAAAATTGGAATTTTGCACACTTATCCCATAACTTTTTAAACTTCTATTATTAAAAATACAGTGCTCCCAGCCCTCTTTTTCATTGCTTTTGGGCCTTCCCTTCTCCCTTTTAGGGAATGCCTTTGTGAGAGCCTCCTTTAGGAGGGTCTGTGCTAAAAAATGAACCAGTCCTTGCAGTGAAGATATATTTTAATGAAAAAAAAAAAAAAATAAAAGCAATCTACTTACTCTGTAGGGGAACTTTGGATATGTAACACATGCCATTGAATTCTTTGCTTGCATTAATTTTGTGTGTGATGAAGAGACCCAAGTAAAATTATTTGGAGCGCTTTACATGCTGAAGATAGCAAATGCACAAAACCAGCTTGTTGGAAGGTTACCATATGGTCTCGATGTTTTTTTGGCACGTTTTGTAGACAGTTCAAAACCAGATCACATCATCTAACTCATAAAACATAAATTTCAAATAAATGCTTTCCTATCATATATATATATGATTGTTTTGATAGAACAGTCAGTAAAATATGGATAGCTCCAGGGGGTCTTTCTGTATAGAACTACTAAAAAGAGGGGAGTCTGTGTTTATACTGGTATTATTTTTATGTTCTCATATTTTTAAACTGATCTAAACCCCCCAGGCATCTAGTGTCTTTGATTTGCTTGACCAGTCACTCATGTTTTACTCCTCACTGTCCTGTATTCCTCCACAGTTTTACTTACTATTATCACTTGCACATGTGGCTGTGTATTAGATTTCATTTTTTGGTTCTAGCATCTATTTATATTAAGATCGTGGAAACATATCATAGAATCATAGACTACTTAGGATTGGAAAGGACCTTAAGATCATCTAGTTCCAACCCACCTGCCATGGGCAGGGACACCTCTCACTAAACCATGCCATCCAAGGCTCTGTCCAGCCTGGCCTTGAACACCGCCAGGGATGAAGCATTCACAACTTCCCTGGGCAACCCATTCCAGTGCCTCACCACCCTTACAGTAAAGAATTTCTTCCTCATATCCAATCTAAACTTTTCCTGAGTAAGTTTGATCCCATTACCCCTTGTCTTCTCACCACAGTCCCTCATGAAGAGTCCCTCCCCAGCATCCCTATAGCCCCCCTTCAGATACTGGAAGGCTGCTGGGAGGTCTCCACGCAACCTTCTCTTCTCCAGGCTGAACAGCCCCAATTTTCTCAGCCATGTTTGTAATTTCTTTTTTTCCCCCCTACAAAAATTTTCCATATAATTTTGTCCTTTGGAACTTAATCAGTCATTGATCTATGGCATGGTAACAACAGTCACACGTCTGTCAAGAGAACATTTGCTAGGTCAGAAAACCTGAATGGCTAAGCTTCAGAATCCGGTTCTGTTTGGTGAGTCTTGAAGTGCCCTCTTGGAATCCACCAATAAATCAGTGACTTGGAGTGTTACACTTTGTATAATCAGTACAATAAGATATACCAGATGAAACAAATTTGGGTGTGTTTTTTTTTTTTTTTTTTTTCCCATGGCCTTTATCTGCTATTGGATGTTAATTCAAGTTTTTCTATATTATTTTGCTTCCTCATTGGTATGTCTGATCTCTATAAAGACAGGCAAAGCCACAGGATTGTACTTTTGGCTCAGCTGAGCCTCTGATCAGTTGTACTTCCATAAAGTTAATGTTGAAGCTCCCACTTCTTCTCAGTAGCTGGGAAGGTAGATAATTGTTTAAATAGTTACACTGTTAGTGGATTTGTTTACATGAAACCTACAAACAAGCCAGGCACACTGCAAACAGTATTTTAGTGCTACAGAAAATAAAATGTTAGTGTTTTTTCATTCGCACAGCTGCCAACTTCATGTCACTAGTGAGTACTGCTTTCATTGTTTGTATTTTTTTCTTCACTTGAAGTAAAGCAAAATAAATCCAATTACATAAATACATGATTAGGATTTTTTTTAAAAAGCTCATTATGTACCATACATGTATATGTTTTGCTACAACTGAATGCAATCATGCTTTCAAAGCAGTGAGTCAGTCCTTTCATAATTTCATTGATGAATCTTCAGTCCAGAAAGTTTTGAATATGTAGTTTGCATGAGTGGTACGCTATGAAACAAAATTACCATTTTCTGACAATGCCTACAATGGAAGTATTTCTGACCTACGTGGACTTATTTTTGTGGATTTTCTTACTGCTGTGAATTTTTCTGCCAAACTGTAAGCCACTGGAAACATAACTCCAAACTGTATTAGCACTATTAGAACATACACCACTACCACAAAATTATTCTTATGAATGTCTCAAGTATAATGTAATGTGAATAATACTAATGTTAAGCATTTGACTTTGAAATACTGTGACACAAACTCTAATTCTTATAGTTTGCACTGAACAGAGCTTTTAGTAAGCTAATTGGATTTTTTTTATTTATTTATATTTTCATTAAAATGGCAGTGACTGAAATAAGTAATTCTTATGAAAGCCTAATGCCTGGAGGTTCTAAGATGGAACTTGTGCCTGAGTTTCCGTGATTTGAACCATTGAAATGTCATGGGTTTGTTTTGGTTTGGGTTGGCTTTTTTTTTTTTTCCCCCTAGTTGGATTGGTTTTTTTGTGTCAACAGTCAAACAGTTTTAGGGAAATTGAAATCTACTGTCAGGACTTAGCAGTGAAAGAAGAAACAAGGTAGCTTGGTCTGTATTTTCCATTTTATTTTCATTTTAATATTTTTTTTTTTCCAGCAAATAGTTCAACAAGCACATGAAGTATCTACCTTCTATGTGTGAATCTGCCAAGGATGCAACTGTAAGAAAGAAAGAGACACTTACCTATCTATTTTGTCTGAAGACAGCTCAGAAATACTGAAGACAATCCTTATGCTAAGAAATGTTTCCTGTGTAAGACTTGATTGTACCAAGTTCCATGGCTCCAGAGTGGCATTTTACCAGATTTCCCTGAGGCCCTTGGCATTATTGAGAGCAAACTAAATGTTGACAGCAGAAAAATTCCCTTGTTACCTTCTGCAGTAGCAAAAAATACGAAGGGAAACTGGGCAACTTCATAATCTCTCAAAATACAGCTGCCTGATGTGCAGGTAGTTGTAACATTAAGAAATTTTCTGCATATCTGACCTGTGTCCCTGCTTCTGGGAAAAAAACTTTGGAAAGGTGTGTGACAGGAGAGTATGTTTTGTGTCCATAGTTTGTGCTCCCAGGCAAGAAGCCTGTGAGAGGTCAGTGGTTCAGGAAGAAGTTTCATGCCATTTCCATTTCATGGCTATTTTAGTTAACTTCTTTAAAAATATACACAGGGAGAGTCCAGCATTTTTCTAGTCTTCAGCTTTACTGTATGAATCCATAGCTTTGTGCATATGAGCGCCAGTACCTGAATATGTGGAAAATTGGAAAAATTTCCCATTGAGTATGCATCATAAAACTTCTCATTAGGGCATGTCCTACCATTATAAGTCGCAAAGGTTGTAATGATTTTGCTTTTTAGGGATTGCTTTTAATGCCTTTGCTCCTGCTGGGGAGGAAGAGTGTGGGGCCAGAGAGAAAAGTCTTAGTTACATGAGAGGAGATGCTTTTGACATTGTAATTTAGACTTTGTTTTGTGTAGGAGCATAATATGTATAATGAGATTCTTTGCTGGAAAGTGGGAAGGTATCCCTGAAAGAAGTCAATTCTGACCCAGCGGTTTGCCCACCTATAAGGCAATCCATTCCCCATTAATATTTCTCCTTTTCAACTCACTTATATTTTTAGATTTGACAACATTTTGTGGCAGTAAATTCCAACTTTACCTGCTGAATAATAACCCTTTTTTTTCTTTGAAATTGTTACTTGCCAAGCTTGTTATAAAATATTTTTATAAATATTGTATCATTTATAATATATGCTATAGTATAAAATGCAAGCAGAGATTTTCAAAGAAATACCCAAGGTTAGATGTCTGAGTTAATTTTTTAAACTATATATCATCTTATAATTTCATTTAGAAGTGCCTATATTCATTTTGAAAAGTGATAGGTCAAGTGTTCATTTCCATTTCTAAATTTATATCTAACAAAACCAATGTGATTTAATTTTATTCAGTGGAAAATTCTTCATTTCACTTTCTTCATCACCAAAAAGAAATGTTATTTTTCAAGCTGGGTATGCTAATTTCCTACGTATTAACATGATAGGAAAAAATAAAACTGAAGCATTTAATTTAAATATGCTTCATCTGTTAATGGTCTTTCTGCCAATTTTGAATAGGTAATGCCAGTGTTAATGAAACCTGATTTCTGAATAATTAAGCAATATATCTCATATTGGCAAAATGAATTATTGGGATCTTTTGTAGGAAAGACAAAATCATGGCCAACACTCTGTGTGTGTGTGTGTGTGTGTGTGTGTGTGTGTGTGTGTGTAAAATCCACATGAAATTCTATAGTTTTATTGAATTCTCAGGCAACTGATAATGAAATACAGTGCCTTTCACCTTTGGATGAAAGATATCATTGTAGTAATTGCTAAAAGCAATAGTGATGGTGGTCACTAGGGAGAGAGCCCAAGAACCTTACTGGATGAGAAGGTGAATGAACAGTTCTGTCATTCAGCCATGGTGGTTGCAGGCAGAGCAGCAGCACACTGGAGGGGAGAAACATGGGTGCTTTTATTCCTATTGTTTGTGATCAAGCAGAGTCCAACCTTTTAAAGGAACTTTGAATTCACCATGAAGTGGAACTATGAAATAAATTCTCACTTGAAACCCTGCGGCTCCAAATCTGCAGCCTTTTTTTTGTTAAGGAACATTGGCATAGGTAATTAGTCTCCTTCAAAGGCAGTGGTCCATCTGATTTTAATGTGGTTAGATAAATCAAGTAAGCTCAGGACCTATTTGTCAAAGCCTTGTTTTTATGTATGGTGAATTATTTTCACTGTCCTAGGTACAAAGGAGAAAGAGATTGACCAGCTGTTAACCCTAGAATTTACTAAAATAGTCTCAATTTCAAATACCAGCATGGGATTTGAAGCTTGTAGAGTATGTGGTGGGGGTAACATTTGAAAACATTAGCTTCCAGGATTGTCTTACTGGATAGAGGAACAAGAGAGAATCAAAGTAGTCTGGGAGAATTCATTTGGGAAGGGAACATTTCAGGTCATCTGAGTAACATCTGAGAAAAAAAATACGGGAAACAACATGTTACTAATTGGGGAAGGTTTAGAAAAGGAAAGTAAAGCAAGGGAAAAGGACGGAGGGAATGGCAAAACACAGAATCATTGAAAGCAAAGGTGGCTATGGGTGAGATCTATATTATCAATTGAAAGATGAGCATGTACAAAGAACATTTCTCAAAAATTACATCTGCCACTATCTCTTACTGCAGATCTTTGGGATGCTGCTTTTCAGTTGAAATCCTCTGCACCACTGCATTGTTGCTAATACAAATCTCAGTCCTGTGACAGGAGGAAAGGACCATCACTTTCTGTGAGCTGCAAAAAGAAAAGAGTCTGGGGCAGGTTCCCTTTGTATATCTTCTGCGTTCTCTTTGTATATCTTCTGTGCTTCAAATATGCTTTGGTCAGTGTCTTGTACACACAGAAACCCATGCTGGATTCCATGCTTGAATGTAGTAAGTTTTAAGTTTTGTGAGGACTCTTAACACATAGATTGCTCTTGGAGTTTTGAGAGTTGTATTTTTCACCTCATACCTTTTACTTCCATTTTTCTTTCCAGTTAAAGTATTTGAGGTACAGTGAATGTACTATGTTTAGTGGGTAGCGTTTCCAGAATCTGTTGAACTTTAAAAATGCGCAGCAGTGCACATGTAATATAGACTTATATGCATTTTTTCTATTTCCAGCTTTCTGGAAATACATTTCTACATTTCTGCTTTGCTTTGTGGAACCAATTGTTTAATATACCATGAAATGTTTCAGGAAAACCTGATGAAAGCATTCTGTGACTTTACTGCTAATGGATTAATTCTGAGATATATTAATCTGTTCTTCTATGAGCAGTACAAGCTTTCCAGAGGTAATTTGACTTTTAGGTTTCCATAAGTTTAAACATTTAAAAAAGTTCTCCCAGTTGATCTGATCTGAATATACAATAGGAGGCTCTGATTCTGTACTTTTTTACTGTCTTTAAAGAAATTTAAGTTACACCTATGGTTATGACATGTTATCCTTTACTAAGGATAATACTAAGTTCAACAAAATCTTGGATATCTGCTTTTGCATGTTATAAGGAACCTAGAAGTCTTTCTTGGTTCGATATCATTGCGTAGCTGGCCATTCCAGTTTATAATTATGTAGGGTCATGGTAGAATATCAACAGTGCTGAAATATCCCACCCTGTGTACTGATGAAGAAGTTACTCTGCTAACACTTGTTTTATAAGGTGAATAAGTAGCATACATAAGGATCTATATTAATGGAAGTATATAACCAGAAGCAAATTACTTCAGTTTCCATTCTTTAACAAAACTCAATCAAAGAGGTGAAGTTGAAACTTGTCATTTGATTTGCTGAATTTCTTTAAAGGGTAACTGATCAGGTAGATATAAAAAAATCTGAATTTATTTGGGCTGTTTCTGAAGAGATACTGATGAGTTAGGAGTCATCTCCCCAAGCCATCTTAAATACTTGGCCACAGGGAACATGCAGAGCTAGATTAGGGTTATATTTTCCACTTGGTGCCAGGATGCTTGAGAATTAAACCTTCCCCCCTTACCTCCCCAAAATCTGAAGTTACCATCTTGTATTGATCACCTTCAATTTTGGCAAACTCCACTTGTGCTGCTATTTTCTATGTTCAGTCTTTATTTCAATTCAGTCAATTCTATAAAAAAGTTTTGGCTGGGGCATACTTTTTAGCAGAGGGCTACTTATAGAATAGTAATACCTTACTCCTTTGAAAATCTCCTAAGCATTTATAAGCCTTGCAAAAAATCGCTGTTTTACAATCCATTCAATTTATGCTTTCTTTGTCTGAGCTTTTCATCTGTTATGCTTATCTGTTGAAGCGGTTGCACTTTCCAGAGTAAAAAGTATATATTTGCTTGCCCATAGAGGAAAAGAATTTGAATAAAAGCATACCCCAGAGATCTAAAGAATCAAAGTCATGCCTCTATTATAGTGTTCTGATCTGCTTGTTTTAACATAATAAACATGAGAAAACAGAGAGTAATAAAAATGAAAAAACAGACAGTAATGTGGTCATTGGTCCAAGTCTTTTTGCAGACTTACAAATCTGCCTTCTTTACTTTCTCCGTCTTCTGTCATACGCACTATCAAAAGTCAGCTTGTTAGGATATAATGGCATTTATGAGTGTTCCTTTACAAGACTCCCTTTCAGTGTTTTCTCTCCATAGAGGAGACTGGTATTTGATGATCTTCTGAACCAGCAATTCTGTTTTCTGAAGCAGAAAATTAAGTTTTCTTTACTGTGAAGAATCCAATGTGTGTTTCATATTCATGCTAGACTGTTCTGACATACAAGCAGCAGAAAATGGGAAAATAGAGTGTCCAAGCAGCTAGGACAGCAGAACACAGTTTTCCAGCAGTCTATATCAGAAATGTCTCACAGGTTCTGATTCTTATTCATACTAAGACACCTTTAAGCTGCTCTGGGAATGCGAACAGTTTTCCCATGGATGAAGGTGTAAGTTATGCGCTTTGCACTGCCAAGATACCGTAATGTAAAGAATCAAATCCTGTATCTGTTCTCTCAAAACAATATGGTATCCAGATTTGAGCAAGGCATCTGAATTTTTATGTGAGAACAAAGAAATGTCTAAGATAGTTCAGGTAACAGAACTAAAATTAAAAAATTGGGTTTTGGATATTATATGCACAGATGCTTTAGGAGAAGCTGAAAAGGGGAGCAGTGACAAAATTTGTCCCAAATGTCAGGTTGTATAATATTATTAAAGTTGGTGAACAGATGTCCTCACTTGCATGGAGTTCAGATGTTTACCAGGGCAGCAGGTATCCCATGTGAAGCACCCAGCCCCTTGCACTGGGATTTCCACTTGGAGGAAATGCTTCATCTTCAGAATCCTGACGGTTGGGTTTTTCAGGTTATGCTGCTCTGGATGATCAGCCTAACATTTTGTCTTAGTGCTATTGTTAGTGCTTCTCTAGCTTTCTCTTTATTAAAATAGGATAAAGTACTGGATCAATCCACAGTGGGGATTGTGTGGAATAGTTTTTCTCGGGGGCTTTCTTATAGTTCTACCGTAAACCTGCTCAATAGTGTAATTCATTCTTCCTGCTGAACATTATTCAGCTCCTCCTTTAATTTAAGTTGGAATAACAATCAGAGAATAGTGTATTGGGCCTTGGAATATGGGCTTGCTGTGTACAGTCAGTACACCAGCTGTGTGTCTTACATGAAAGACACAGGGTTACCCATGAAAGTTAATCAAATCACAGTGTCCCAGTTCACTTCTCAGTAGATGGTACAGCCTTTCTTCTGTCTTACTTCCCTGAAGTAAATAAGAGATTATGCTTAATTAGGCTGAATTTTGAAATAATATATATGTTTGTACTTGCAGAAAATAGGGAAGTGAAAACACTTTTTCCCATCCTGAACAGAAATGGAAGGGAAGCTAATCAAATGAGTGGAAACAGTACAGAAGAGCACTACACTCATATTAAAGATGGATTGAATTTTGTTATTCATGCTCTGTTGTTGGCAGATGGTTTAATGTATTGAAACGGACAAGAGAGCATTACAGACAGCATGGCATCATAGCTGTACAAATGGAGACAGTTCAGCCAGTAGCTCATTGCAGTTTGGGGAGTGACTGGGAAAAGAAAATGATTCTGTCACACTTAATTAGAAAAGTTGAACTACAGTACAGAGTCAAAGCCCAGTGCCAAGTATTGTCCCTGCAGATCAAGCATTAGATACCTTGTACAGTCTGTATCCAATCTTTTAATTTTCTTAGCTTACTCGCTGCATAGGTGATAAGACTTTTCACTAATCTGACAGTCTTAAAGAGAAAAGCCAGCAAAGATCAGCCACGGGAGGAAGACCCTGAAACTGGACAGTTCGTTCACTTCCTTCCTTCTTATATAAATATGGGTCTCACTGCTGCTCTCACCTTCTGGATTTCTGTTTCAGTGCTTAAATATGATTTATTTCTGTGCATAACTGAATATCAGATCACCCTTCTGTATCATTTCAGCAAATTTTTACTTATTTTTGATGCAAGCAGCATTTTTGAAGTCTTACAGCTGCTAGGAAAAACAATGAACGTTTTTCTTTATTTTTTCTTTTTTTTTTTTTTTTTAATTTATTTCTTTTTATCCCTAACTTCCAGAAAATAACTTCTTCTTCTTGACAGTAAGCTTTAATCATATTCAGCAGTGATTTCCCTCTCTTTATAGTTCAAGTAATTTAATAGGTTTGAGATGTCACAGATGTTCTTTCGGGTATCTAAGGTGCAGTAGTTTCATTCATGGATTTTCGTTAATGGCTGGTGTCAGGTTTTGGTTTACAATCAGCATGAAGTGGCTTTGGGCCAGCCAGTGATTCCCAGCAGATAAATTACCTTGTGCTAGCATCGTTCTTGCATACGTAGCACTAGTGAGCATGGCCTGGCCCCCTCCTGCACTGTTTGCCCAGCCATACCTGTTGCACGCAGGTTATTAGATGCACGCAAGGGCTGCATTAGGGCAAGGTGGACAGGCAGAGCTGAGCTCTGCTGCAGTCACCAACAGCTCCCTTCCCAGCAACGTGTGTGAATTGAACCCAGGGAGACAAACTCCACCCAAATTTGAGACCTTAGCTGGTTGGCTTAATCTCCCTAGGCCAGCTCTATGGCCAGTGGAAACTGATAAAACACAGCATAATTCAAAGCATGTCACTGTGTGGATGTTCTGAATTTCCCACAGGAGTTTAAAACATAAGTGGAGATTTAGTTAGTGTAGTTAGCTAACTAAGGTACCTAAAGTTGGAACAATATGAATACTCCCAAAGTTTCCGTGTGCTGTCCGAGGTTTACCAAATCTTGCGGGATCATTTGCAGATGTAATCTTGGTGACTGATGGATTCTGCAAGCTGCTGCTTTCATTGGCCTACTACACTGCTAGGGCATTATCTTAATCCCGGCACCCTGCCTAAAGTTTTCCAGGCTACATGTTGTCCTCCTACAGGAGTGTATTATGTGTCCCACAGCAAAGGGCCTAAAGGCATGAAACTTGGAGTTTTATCTTGAAGGGTTTATTGACTAATTAATTTTATGATTTGAAAACTTTTTTAATCCCAGAAAGCTTTGGCCACAATTAGTTATCCGAACTTTTCAGGGATTTTCCTTCATTTGTCAGAAGTGGATCAGTGTTAATTGCTCATTCCCCCTCTGCCATTTGCCCAGTTTCTTCCTCTTCAAGCATTCTACCTGCTGCTTCAGTTCATAGTCATCCGAGAGGTTCCAGGAAGGCTCTCTACTGTTTTATCATATAAATAAATAAGAAACAAAAAGCATGTTGTTTGATGTTCTTTGTATACCTGCTACCAAAACATGAAGTCAGAGTTGCTTTAGGATTAATATAAAAGTCCTAGTTAGTCTTTTAGTTTTTCTGTATTTTTTTGACCAACTTTTATGAATGAGAATGTGAAGGATCCTGAAGGAAGCTTTAACTAGAAGAACTTTTCCAGAAGTATATTTCCAGTGTTACACATTGTCTCTTCAAGACCAAAGGAACAGGACTTCCTTAACAGTCCTTCCAAGCAGTTGGACAAGCTCACAATCAGCAAGTTTTTCATGGGGTACAATGATTTTTTTTCAAGGACAGTTTGATTTTTCTCTGGTTTGTTTCTGGTTGTCATGCAATTGGTTATCCTTCAGTATATCTCATTCACAAAAACACCAAAGGTTTCACTCCTGACATGTAAACAAGATCTTAGATATCCCTAGCATCTAAGAAAACTGGTCTTATCTTTACTGGTGTAACTCTAACAGCCTTTACATCCTATCTTGTGTATTTTACCTTTCTTTATTGTAGAGAATCCAACTATTCCATTATAAATCATCTTACACATTTTTTTAATTACCATAGATAAATCATGTAGCATTTCTGCACTTCATACTGCAGCAAAACTCCAGGTGCTTACAGTGGGAACTTCACCTGAATGAAGCAAATCACCAGTGGCCCAAAGATATTTAAGTTTGCAACTTCCTGGGGAAGTTTTTTACATGCATTTGCCTCTGTATAACTTGCCAAGTCTGCCTGCCTTCCTCTTCCTGCCTTCCTCTTCCTGCCTTCCTCTTCCTGCCTTCCTCTTCCTGCCTTCCTCTTCCTGCCTTCCTCTTCCTGCCTTCCTCTTCCTGCCTTCCTCTTCCTGCCTTCCTCTTCCTGCCTTCCTCTTCCTGCCTTCCTCTTCCTGCCTTCCTCTTCCTGCCTTCCTCTTCCTGCCTTCCTCTTCCTGCCTTCCTCTTCCTGCCTTCCTCTTCCTGCCTTCCTCTTCCTGCCTTCCTCTTCCTGCCTTCCTCTTCCTGCCTTCCTCTTCCTGCCTTCCTCTTCCTGCCTTCCTCTTCCTGCCTTCCTCTTCCTGCCTTCCTCTTCCTGCCTTCCTCTTCCTGCCTTCCTCTTCCTGCCTTCCTCTTCCTGCCTTCCTCTTCCTGCCTTCCTCTTCCTGCCTTCCTCTTCCTGCCTTCCTCTTCCTGCCTTCCTCTTCCTGCCTTCCTCTTCCTGCCTTCCTCTTCCTGCCTTCCTCTTCCTGCCTTCCTCTTCCTGCCTTCCTCTTCCTGCCTTCCTCTTCCTGCCTTCCTCTTCCTGCCTTCCTCTCTCTCTCTTCTTTGTGATAATGAGGAAACCTCCTTTTTACCAATCTCAGTTCACTTTGTTGGTTTTTTTGTTTGTTTGTTTTTGTTTTTTCCCCAATGTTGAAGTACTTTCTCATTTCTAGCTTTGGTGTTCCTGAATGTTTTGTTAGATGACTACAGTGGTGAAGGTATGGGATGTTTAGCAAGTAGGGCATTTCCTCAGTGTATTTAACAAGCAAATTCAAATCTCTTCCTAAACACCAATTCCTTTGAATTCCTGTTACCTCCCTGTTCAAAACAGGCCAGATTTTAATTTTTCTGTGGCAGTCTATTGCTCTGAATTTACTCTTACTTTAAGAGCATTTCATTTGTTCTCCAGTCATTTGTAAATCATGACAGTATGCAAGGCCTTCCACATCACATTAACCTTGTCAATCATTGTTTACATCTTACTTCCGTCATCTAATGAGGGGCTTTCATCTAAAAGTCTTGGTTTGCATGTTGTGGTTCTTAAGCTGAAGTAAGTTCTTTGTGATTGTTTGCCATATCAGAAATCACTTGCTAATCTCCTTTGTCCTTTACCTTTGATTTGAATTGCTTTATAGAACTCAATTACACACATTCTATAATTACACCACCTGTGTTACTTTGTAATAATTCTCAGAAGGGCCAAACGACTTTCCTAAGGTTAAATGTAAGAAACTGATACAAGACTCTCGAATTATATAATTTATTCTGTACAGGAAATAAGGAGCTCCAGTGCAAAACCTTGCTAAAGAATAAAGCGTATCTAAAACATGTGCATATTAAAAATTGTCATTAGAATGTACGATAGGTCATTATTCTTTGTACAGCCAAATTAACTTGAAAATATGTGGATGTGGACAGAACACACACATCCCTACATAAAGACACATTACGTACAATTCTGTCATAAAAATCCACTCAGTATGGCAAATAATTGGAATAAGGAAGTTCAACTGGGTTTAACAATTAATTTATCAGAGTCTTCAAATGTTTCCATTTTCTTCAATAAGATACAACAAAATTATGGAAGATGATATCAGTCAAGATAAAGGCATGTGCACAAAAGATTTATCCAAGTAATCCATTCTTATCTGTACTTTGCATAAATTCATACTAAACTAATTCATCACCACCCAAAATCCTGTTTGCAGGAGTTTACATGGACAGTGGGATTGAGGGTGCCCTCAGCAAGCTTGCCGATGACACCAAGCTGTGTGGTTTGGTTGATACGTTGGAGGGAAGGAATGCTATCCAGAGGGACCTTGACACGCTTGTGAGGTGGGCTGATGCCAACCTGATGAAGCTTAACCATGCCAAGTGCAAGGTCCTACAGCTGGGTAGGGGCAATCCCAGGCACAGCTACAGGTTGGGCAGGGAAGAGATTGAGAGCAGCCCTGCGGAGAAGGACTTGGGGGTATTGGTCGATGAGAAAATGAACATGAGCTGGCAGTGTGCGCTTGCAGCCCAGAAAGCCAACCGTATCCTGGGCTGCATCAAAAGGAGTGTGACCAGCAGGTCGAGGGAGGTGATCCTGCTCCTCTACTCTGCTCTCGTGAGACCTCGCTTGGAGTATTGTGTGCAGTTCTGGTGTCCTCAACATAAAAAGGACATGGAACTGTTAGAACAAGTGCAGAGGAGGGCCACGAGGATGATCAGGGGACTGGAGCACCTCCTGTATGAAGATAGGATGAGAAAATTGGGGCTGTTCAGCCTGGAGAAGAGAAGGCTGCGTGGAGACCTCCTAGCAGCCTTCCAATACCTGAAGGGGGCCTATAGGGATGCTGGGGAGGGACTCTTCATTAGGGACTGTGGTGAGAGGACAAGGGGTAATGGGTTTCAACTTAAACAGGGGAAGTTTAGATTGGATCTGAGGAAGAAATTCTTTACTGTAAGTGTGGTGAGGCAGTGGAATGGGTTGCCCAAGGAAGTTGTGAATGCTTCATCCCTGGCGGCATTCAAGGTGGGGTTGGACATAGCCTTGGATGGCATGGTTTAGTGGGAGGTGTCCCTGCCCATGGCATGGGGGTTGGAACTAGATGATCTTGAGGTCCTTTCCAACCCTAACTATTCTATGATTCTATGATTCTGTATAGCTGTTCCTCCATTTGAATAATCCATGCTATGCTACAGAAAGTTATCACTACCCAGGAAGCAAGACATGGCCTACTGCTTAGGTGGCCCAGCAAAATATGAAGTAAAATCATCTTGATTTTGAAACAGAGTATATGAATACTGGATTTGTTTTGTTGCCGTGTGTTTAGTTTGAATCCTTGTTTTATGGTCTGTACCTTACTCTCCTGCAGTAAAATGTCCACAGTTGTTCTATTCACATTCAATTATTCTATTCCTGGGGGGTGATACTGTCTTCTCTTGGAGTGCATGCTGTCCTGAAAGCTGGGGACCCAGCCCACTCGGGTGGTCACCCCATGCTGGCCTAAGCAGTGCCTTCCTGCTTCTGGAAATCAGACCAGCCTGGGGTCAATTGTGCAGATGTGGGAGGCTGGAGGGAAGCTCCTCTCTGTAAATTCTGCACCTCTGACACACAGAATACATCCACAGTGCGGGAGAAGGCATTCTTTCAAGTCATGTGTCTTCCATTTGCTCACTTCAGGCACTCAGTAGTATTTTGAAAGCTCCTTTCAGGTGAAATAATCCTCTTAAACATGTTACAGAGACATGATAAAATTATAATGTATCTGAGTCTACCAGAGGATCAGCTTTCTTTTCATAAAATAAACTGGGTCTGCTCACAGTTCATTGCTTGGAACAAGAGATCTTGGGAAAATTGCCTACAACCTACTACCATTTTAATGGCGAACAGTAAGCAATGGCTCTTTTTCCTATGCCATATGTATCTTAGAATTGCCCTGCAGCATTGCGTATCTGTTATATTCCTTACCTGTGTGACTAAGAGAAATAAAATGCCAACCTCTGAGATTCAAAAAGAAAAAAAAGTAAAAAAATGATGGTCACTGTGCTTCTGGGAAGAGCTAGACATCAGCGATCACAGAATATTGAAACCAGTGTCCTTAAAACTCAGAGACAGCTACAGAAGTGAGCAATGACAGAGAGGTGGCTGCGGTCTTCTCGATGATCTTAAGGTCCTTTCCAGCCCTTACTATTCTGTGATTCTGTGATTATCTCCTTTTTTAATGTAATTCTCAAGAGATAGCTGATTTATTTGTAGACCCTGTTGGACTAGCTTATGTAACAAGGAATTGCAGCGCAGTGGCTTCAGGAGTCCAGTGAAGAATTCCTGGTTTGGAAGTAGTAAACTTGTCTTGCATCTCTCTTCAGTCTAAAATTCTTGTTTCGTTTTTTATGTGGTTTGCCATCTGTCCCCAGAGCACGCACGTTTAAGGATGGGAGTTTTAAAAATTAAGGTAACCTTTTTCTAAACAAGTAAATGTTACTGCTGTTGACAAATAGCATTGTGTTTTGCAAAATCAGATGGAGAAGCCTGTGGCCCCTGCAATTATTTTGTTGACTTTGCAAGTATAGCTTGCTGTTTGCAGTCTAAGGGTTTGAGGTTTTTGTAAATTCTTCTCTCTGTGCTGCACTGATTCTTTAGTATTTTGCTACTAGTCCCGCTTTTATCCTCCCTTTAGATATCAGAATCATTGGGTATTACATTGGGCTGTTAACACACCTTGCTAAAACTGACTGCCATTGCCAAAAAAAGGACGTTGGAGTCCTATTGCCAGGGAAACAGTGTTGTGAATGATTACAATTATGATGAGCCTGTGGTGGAAGCTGGTCAATGGATCTTTTTTTTTTTATTATTGATTTATGGAGATCTGTCTCTAAGGGAAAAAAAGATGTGTTGAAAAAATACAGGGAGTTTATACCTATCTGCTTCTGCAAGGTTAGAAAAGTGGGAGAGCACAAGCAGGGCATGAGCATACAGATTTGATAGGCGGAAGAAAGACCTTTCACTCCAGAGGCAGGGGTAGGGTTCAGGTAAATATTTGATTTTTATAAATAATAGCAGTATTAGAACCACTGCAAAGTGATCTGACTGCTGTCCCAGCAGCACAGCTGTGATTCAGCAAAGCACTTGCATATAATCCTAAAACCAGGGCTGCTGAAGAGATCATTTAAGAATGTGTTTAATTATGTTGTCTGCAATACTGGCAGATCCATGAGACTTCTTTGAAGTGGGAATCATTGCATGTACTCACTGTGGTAAAATGTGATGAGGTATGTTATATTGATATGTGTTGGAAGGTAAAGCACCTTACCATTAGTCTGACTAGCAGCTGCCAATTCAGGCTGCATTAACTGTAAAAAAAGATAATTCAGCCAAAGTTTCCCCCCACACACTCATTATATTACCTAACACTTTCATGTTACAGGGAATACTACATCTGAAATAATTAATTCCATTTTTCATTATAACAGACTATATCAATCTGTAAAAATACCAAACCGACAAAGAAGTGAGAAGTATACCATATGCTATCTAATAATTTGGCATGTTTCCTGGTTTAAATGTCTGTATCCATTGTCTAGGTAGCATATTGTATGTTCCTTTTGAGTTTTTGCTAAATCTGTTTATATAAAACTCAAATAATAAGATATAATTGTTTTCAAATTTATCAACAGATCAACACTCCCAGCCAACTTGGTGTCACCCACAAATTTATGGAGAGTGCACTTGATCTCCTCATCCATATCATCAGTGAAGTTACTAAACAACATTGGCCCTAACACTGAGCCACTAGTGACCCGTTGCCTAGTAGAGGTGATACCGTTTACCACCACTCTTTGAGCTCGGCCATCCAGTCAGTTTCCAATCCTGTGAAGAATACACTTATCCAAGCCATAAGGAGCCAGTTTCTCTAGGAGAAAGCTATATCGAATGCTTTACTTAAGTCCAAAAAAGTACGGCTACTTGGGAGCTGAAATATAATGTTTCTGAAAACCAGTATTATAAGGGCTGTTATACCTGGGAACAACTTCTTTTGTAGTCCTTTTGTTGCATTCTGTTATATTCTGCTGTTAATAATTTAGGAGGTGATGGGAAGGTTTGTTTGTGCGTGTATTTTGCTTACACTGGACTCATGTATCATTGGCTGTCAGCTTTGGTCCTCAGCTGTTGGTGATGCAGAAAATTAATGGAGTCTTCAGCCCAGGCATTGTGGTAATAGAGTGCTTGAGGATGTGCCATCACCACCCACATGATTCAGTAGTTCATTCTACCAGTAAGCTCTTTGCCTTTTGGATTGAGTATTAATAACCTTAATATTTTGTATTTTGGTATTTTAAAGTTGGCCCCAGCATGCCTAAATAAAGACAAGTTGTTTGAAATGCAGCAAGAGGAAAGGGCAAGGAAGACATATATTCTTTTGGGGAGCATATCTCTTCACTGGTGGCATGCTTCCTACCTGTTCAAAAGCAAACTTCAAGGTGACTGATCAGTCTTAGCCAACCTGAATGAGAGATAGCATTTTTAGGGAGCTGCTACAGAGGAAGGACTACTGTAACTACTGTAAGAGGGATATTTTACCACTGACATCAAAATAGCTCTGCTGATATAGCCTGACTGCTAAGCTGGCCGCACAGCATTTCTCCTTATTCTTTTGTTTTAGTGTTTTGACAAGATGTTAAAATGAAGCAAGATCTTGGGAAATGGGGGTGGATGTGCTGATAGCCTATATGGTCTCCTTCCATTTAAAGAAGTTGCAGTGTCCAACACAGAAGACAGAAGGCTAATGCTGATGGAGAAATATCAGAATGATAGGAAAATATAATAGATGGAAACTAAAAAAGTTAAAAGGGAATAGGACAAGTGGGTTACTTGGTCACTGCCTACAAGTAATGCTAGGAAATTGTGGGGAAGGGTTAGGGTTCCTTTCCTACTTTCTTAGCTAACCTTGCAGGCAGACGTGCCAAGCACCTCTGTGAAGCCATTGAAGATCCACTCCCAGTTATATTCCCGAATATCATATGAGCTGTGACTCCTCTGAATGACACAGTGGGCACAGTGTGGTTACGGTATGTCAGGTGATGAACAATAGTAAAAGAAAGATGTTAATCTAAGCAAGCCCGTTCCCACACCTGACAGTAAAGGACAAAATACAGAAAGCTGTGAAAACAGCCACATCCCAAATGTGAAGGGCCTTAGCTGCTGGTGCTTAAATAGGTAGCCTGCCATGACTACCTGAATCTTAATGCATGACTAGGTACCATCTACATGCAACATTACAGCTGTAATGCTGTTCTTTTTCCTCTAGAAGAGGGTTTAGCTATGACTGTTACACAGTCATGACTGAGCAGAGGAATATGGTACAAACCACACAACATATTTGCACACAAAATGTTTACACAAGTAGTAGGAATTAATTAGTGGTTTAATGGCTGCTTCTCTTGATTGCTGCCTATCCAAGCTCTGAGAGCTCTTTGGGCTTTGCAGCTTGTCAGGTGAGTCCTTAGTAACTCAAAAATAAGTAATATGAAACAATCAGTGCAACTTATAGTTAGGGTGGCTTCCAGTATGTGCATCAGTTGCTGTAAAATAACAGCTGGGTGAATAATGCAAAATTTATACTTGGATAGTCTGTGCTTAGGAAGAAGTTTAAGACCAAGAAAACAGAATCTCTTGTGTTTTTTTTCCCTGGTCCTTGTAGAACTGTGACTCCAGGGAAATTCTGCTTTGCTGGAGAAATCATTCCTTTGAATGATGGTCTTTCTCCACCAGAGGAACTGAAAAAACAGGATAGTTTTCTTCCTTTCTTCCATCCCTTCAGCCATACTGGGTAGTTGTGCAAACAGAGCATGGTGAGCTGTTCTGTATTTTGAAAGCATGGGAGCAATTTCCTATTGTGTTTCCATCTCATAAGGGAGCTCTGGGAACTAAGCAGACAGAACACCTAGCAGCAGGCTTGCTAGAGCAGATAGCACCAGCTCCCTTAACATCCTGCCTCCCTGAAAGAGCAGTGCCAAAAAGGCAGTCTGCCCCACAGCTCATGAGCTACATGATTATTTTCAGCTGCTGTTACATCACTTTCTCTCTTCTATAAAAATAATTTAGAACTACAGCAGAAAAGTCGATGGCTCTAAAATGGCCAGGCTGATAGAAGACTGAGTCCAGAGGAAATATCATCCTGCGTGACAAGGCATCTCTGTAGTCTCCAGCATGCTTAAATGCAGCCATTTTCACCATCAGGAAGTAGAATGTGAATATTTCCTATCCTGTAAAAAGCCCCTTAAAAATAAAATCACTAGCCCCATCTTGTGCATTGCAAGCTTTCATCTTAAATATTTCTAGTTTTTAGCTTAACTATTTAGAGTATCCTGGAGTCAAAAATTAGACCCTTAGCTTTCAATTCCTTTGACCATAGCAGCAAGTTTCTTGTGTTGATAATAAACAACAGGGGCTTTGAAGCATTTTCCTGCTTCGTGTTTATATAACTTTTAAGTCATTTCTGCTTTGGATATGTTTTGTTTCTCTTTATTGCAAGAAAGTTTCCACAGAGTTGCAGTTTATTAACTGAAAGGTGGTATTTTTCATTGCAGCAACATTACTTTCGGTGTACAATACAAAATCTCCGAGATAGTTCATCAACAGTGCTAGTGCATTTTTGTCACTTTAAGAAGTAGTTCTGGAAACAAAACAAACCCACTTACCATCTTAGGAGAAAGAGTAAGCCAATTCCAATGGCCTCCCAGGGAAAACAAAAATTAAGCGTATAGCATCATATGCTTGATCTTGAATTCTTATTTAATTACTCTGCTAATACACTTTACATTGCATGGTTTTGGACAATTTCAGATGACTGCTTCTGTTATGTTAACTTTCTGTTCCCAGCACTCCTGTGGTTTTAGTGGGCTATTAGAGGGGAAGCAGTTTATTAACAGTTGTGTATAACCAGAGCTATAGAATAAGAATGGAGGTGGGAGCGCAGAAGAGGGTGGGGGAAGAGTCACTTGTGCCTTAAGTGTCCACCAAGAGCTGCTGGCAAGGACCAGGAGGATGAGAGAGGTGTGTTTTTCAAGACTCTTGGGGTTCAGGGGGTTGCAGGACTGTGAGGCAGAGGACAGGCACCATTCACTTGCTGAATCCGAACTGCTGGTCCTAGTCTCAGGTACAAGATCAAGATGTCCAGCACCATTTTATCAAACCCTTCTGTCTCTGGAGTTTCAACAACTTCTGCATCCTCTGGCAGAAGTACCACCCCTGCTTACCAACCTCACTTACGCCTCACCCCAGAGCTCAAGGCGTAAGTGCAGAGAGGGTTAGCGCAACCTGTTCCCACCTTTCCCTCCAAAAAAAGGCCAATCAGTTATGTCAGAACCATGCAACAGAGCAGGGCTCCAGGAGTGGGCAGAGGTAGAGGGACAGGTAGTTTTACATTTTCCTGAGGGCCCAAGAGATGAGAGGGCTTTTATTACTTACTGGGAGCAGCTCACTAAGAGCAGTAAGGAAGGAATTGGGACAAACTGCAAACTATACACAACCCAATCTGCAATGACAGAATCAGAGAATCATAGAATGGTTTGGGTTGGAAAGGACCGTAAGATCATCTAGTTCCAACCCCTTGCCATGGCTAGGGACACCTCCCACTAAACCATGTCCCCCTAGGCTCTGTCCACCCCAGCCTTGAACACTGCCAGGGATGGAGCACTCACAGCTTCCTTGGGCAACCTGTTTGCAGCTCAGCATCACTAAGTACTAAAGCAGCGAGAGCAGAGTGACACGATCAAGTTGCTTATTAAAAAAATAAGAATTAACAGCTTTGGGTTTCGTGGAGATGGCATGGATGTGGCCTCTTGTGCTGCTGTGCTTCAGCAAGGAAAATACCGTCTAGCGCAGCTTTTAGTGCTTCACAGGTTTTATTTTAGTTTTTTTCCTAAAATTGCCTTCAGTTGTCCATTGTACTCTGCTCTCTAATGGGGAGAGGACAAGGCAAGTTAGTGAAATGATCTGAGCTGCTGAGGTGAGAAATTTGCAAAGCTGTAGTTAACAGCACAGTTTCAAGGGACACACTGATATGCTGTGGACATTATGCAAACACAGAGGCAAGCAACAGCAGAGTAAAAACTTATACTCTGAAAACTGTGGCTAAGAAGGAATGAGAGCAGACTGCAGGATGAATTAAGTAGCTGCTTTTGAATAAAATTTACTGAGCAGCACATCCTCCCTTAGCATTATTGATAGTGGTATAGAAGGGGTAGTTCCCCTACTTGGCAGGCTACAGAGGGGGTAATGAGCTATTATGGTGGGCTTTTTACATCTCCAGGACTTGTTTCTTACCCTTCTGCCTCTTGAGACAGGAATACGCTTTACCTTGTAATGTTTTCATTTGTGTTTGAAATTTAGCCAAGAAAAAGCAGTCTAAATATAATTAACTCATCATTCTTTTGGCTGTTTTCAAAAACCAGCAGTGTTTATTTTCTTGTTCATTTAAAAGGTGGGGTTTTTGCCCAATGTAATTTTCAATGTAATAGGAATAGTACTGAAAGTTGAGATCAGACTGGCTATTGAGTATGGCCACGATAAGAGAGTAGTAAGTAACACTGCAGGAAGGAGCATTGAATTAAGCAATAAACTGTGCTTTAATGATACTAATGCTAGGAAAACTCAATTAGACCTGACTAAGTGTACATACACTTAGTGAGCTGGAAGACTGGCACCCCTATGGGCAAAACTGACAGACTTCTGAACTGGGTGTTCACTTGTCTTAGAGACCAATAGGGAGACACATCAAAGAAAAATAAAAACCCCACAACACTAGAAGGCATCTCCTCAGTGGTGCAAATGCTTTTTTATTAATAATGTGAAAACAAGCTATTAGTTACAAACATTTGAGGTCAAGGTGACCTATAACAAAGGTATAACCCAGAGACATGAGGATTTATTAACAGAGTAACACCCTTCCAAAACAAGGAACTCTTCTGCTGGCTTCTGGACCTGAACATTGCTGGAGACATAGGTAGTCTGAGGGAGTGGGCAGAATCTGGCATGGAGGTTTTGGCTTTAAATTGTGACAAGTGTATGCTCTCCCGATCTCTGTACCAAACAGAATCTTTATCTTGGCTCTGATAGTCTGCCAGCAGACCTACTGAAAGCAGGTAGGTACAACCTGCTCTGTATTAGCTCTGCCTGCTCCACTTGAATGTTAGCTGGCTTCCACTCCTTAGTCCCAAGAGGACTAGCAAAGACCTATACATGATACAAAGATCTTGATGCAAACAAGCTTGAGGGAATCTCAGTTTGAAAAAAGTACTTTTTGTTACAAACTTCTACTTTTGTATCATTTAACAGATAGTAAAGTTAGGGAACATGAAGGAGTGATCTGTAAAATTTTTGATTCATGATTGCTGTATGTTTCATGGGATTTCTTAACCAACAGCCTAGAAATTATATTGCTTTTCTGTACTGAGCTTAAAAACCTAGTGGCACCCAAAAGAGGATAAATGGAGTTTGTGGTTATTTTTGCTGCCCACATTGTGCTAGGTAGGTCCACTGCTGTGCCAAACAAGGTAATAAATGACACGGAGCAGCAGCCTATAGTCTGGAGCCACCTCATAGTGGTAGCCAATGATCATCATGAAGTTCTGGCATTTGAGTGCTTTCACCTTAGCAAATACAAAAAGGATCTACTTAACTGCTAAGTCAGACATTTTGAGTAACAAGTGCAGTCTGGGAAAATTCAAGTGACATGGCAGGGAAGAGAGGGGTTAGATTCTTCACAAAAAAAAACTTCATTATATATGCTGAGATACAGCACAGCCGTTTAGCAGACTGCTTACTGGCACAGTTGTGCATTAGGATTCTACTGTCATAAGAAAAAGAATTTAAGTCACTACAGTTATCTTGCAAAAATCTCATAATTCCTAAGTTTCAAGATAGGTGTATGTGTATTTCACACACTGATCTCAGAATGATTTATTTCATACTTTTGTGCAGTGTTTAAGAAAGTTTTTGACTGTTAACATCTGATTTACCTGAAATGTAACAGTTGGCAGATTTGTTAGTGCTCACGGAATAGAGTAGGAAGTGGAACACAGATTAATTTTAATGTTTCAAAAGGCCTTTTAAAGAGGTATTATTACTGCTATGTTGCAGTCAGGTTGGGTTTTTTTTGCTATTACATTGTTATATCCATGTTGTTAGAACATTATTTCATAAAAAATTTCAAACTTAGATTTCTAAGACTGGGCCTGGGATGAGAGGAGATCTTCAGATCTTTCAATCTAGATACAAGTTGAGGGCCTAGACTCAGCTAGCATCAAGCAGTCCAGCTGATTTGATCATGGTGTAATGATGCTGATAAAGGATCTGGCCCAACAGCACATTTGAAAAGCTGTATATCACAAAACACACAGAGTTTAGTAGTGGCTACATTCATCCCTGGTAAAGGAATGCTGAAGCGTAGTAAATGTGGTACAGCTTTGGGCAGGTTGGCAGGTTGCATCCTCCTTTTCAACTACTGCACCGTCCCATAATGTATCTCTCAAAGTGTTCTGCTGAAAACCAGTATATGTGCCAGTATAAAGCCATGATAAGTTTGTCACTGCAAGATGAGTATTTTCTTTTTCAACTATGCGTTTCTAATTAATCCAAAAGCATTTTCAAATAATTTAAGTGTTATCTTACAGATTTAGAGGAAAGCAAAACATTAACATAGCATAGTTATTAAATAAGTGGGGGAAAAGATGAAAATTTAAAGATCAGAAATTCAAGATAGAAAACAAACGTGGCAGAATATTAGACTACCTCTCTGCCTCTAAATTCACTCATGACTTGAACAGGATGGATTCTCTTCTTTGCAGAACCTTTCCTGACAGCCGCATAGATTTCTTCTGGCTTCTCTCTTTTAATTAGTGGCTTCTTCTCTGGAGCCTTCATTCTCCACATGACAACAGGATGTCGTGGGCCAGTAGGACTCTGAATCTTGATAATCTTTGTGGATGCAATATAGGACATCTTCACTGTCTGTACCACAGCATTCATTAAATTTTTGGCTGCCTGAATTAGTGAAGTGACGCTATCCAACTGTAAGAAGAAACAGAAACATTAGCCTAGGAAGCCGGTCTGCTTTTAGATTCAATATGCTCAGGAATAAAAAACAGTTAAAAAGTAAGGCTACCACACCAAACCCTAACTTCTTTGTTTTCCCTTGCTGTGTTTATATTCATGTTCCACAGCTCAGACTTAAAGTGATATACAGAAATTTGTGCTGGTGAAATACAAATGCTTATGTAGATGATGTTTATTGTTTTCTTTTTTTAAATGTGAATTTATGGTGCTTGTCTGCAGGGTCTCATTGCTATTACTACTGATGAGTAATGAAACCAGCTCAAAGAGCTATGAAAATGTGATCCATTACTTCTTTTGTATCAGCAGTAGGCAAAGTCTCCAGCTGCTGCTGCCACATTCTAGGCTCTCACACACGCTCCTGAGCAATGCTGGGATACTGTGAAGTGGCTGGTTTTGTCAGAGCTGTTGAACCTAGTCTTAGCTGCCAAGAATTTTAAGGGTAATTATGAGCCAGATAGCACACAGAAATTGCAGTAACTTTGTGGCCTCTCAAACTATTTAAGGAGTGCCAACCTAAGAGGCAGAATGTGTAACAAACTAATCCCTATCACCTACTACCATCTTCAACAGCATAATACATATGCATACAAGTGCTAAAGCAAAGGCATTTTCCCATCAATACTCATAGAAACAGTGCATTTAATTGGATCTGAAAATCTGCTAACTGCAACAAAGATGACAGCTTTAACAAGAAATTTGGCTTTGCCATACTGCACTGTAGCGTAGTACAAGCAAACTCACCAATAGCACTGCTCCCTTCATAGATTTGAGGCCTGCAGGCTCCAGCATCTATGGGCTGAGAGCAGTACGCTGAGGACATTACACTTTCCAAGTTACCTCCTCACATGTGACTGACATCACAGCTAGAGGCTAGTTGCACAGTGCAGATGCTACGATCTTGGGAACTTTGGCTTATCAAAAACCAAGGACAAGCACAAGTATATGACAAAAGGCCAACACTGGCTAAAGAACTGTTGCCTGTAACTGGCCATCAGTATTGTTCCAGCACTTGGAAATGAGTATTTTTTTCATTTCTCCTGTTCCCAGAACACAGACTAATAAGGCTTAGGCTCATCCCTTCAGAAGTAACAGGGACAACAGACACAGAAAGGGTGAGAAACTGGGTGGGCAGGGGGCGGGAGAGGGCAAGATCAGTATGGTTTGGATGTAAAAGTAGTAGGATTACTCTGTGTAGGATTACTCTATGTATTACTCTAGGAAATGTAGGAGAACCTACATTTCAGCTTCTAGACATCCTCTTTGTTGAAACATTTGCCTGTAAAAGCAATGAAGCCAGGGCTCTAAAAGGGCCATCCATTTTAGTGGGAGGACAGTCTTGCTCTTTGTCATGCAGCCTCTCTTTTGCAATATGCAGGTTTGGAAACTGTGTTTTTAGGAAAGGTTCAGGGTCTTCTCCCCTTTGCCAGGTCACATGAATTGATCAGGTGAGAAGAGTGTATTATTGTCTGTCATGCTGATTGTGTAAGACTTTGCACACATACACCCAAATTCAAATAAGGCATCAACAAAAATGCAAGGGATGGGATTTAGTTGCATTCTGGAAACACCTCTGAACTGGCAGAAAAACCCTCCAGTTATTATCATGTTTACTGCTGCTCTCTGGAAGTGTGAAATAACCCTAATACCCTCCAAAAATTAAAGTAACGTGCACGTATGTGTGACGACAAACTGAAATTATCTCTATACTCTGAGAAAAGGTGTAAAATTTACCAGATGGTCTGTAGTTCATTCCTTTCTGCAGCATGTGAGCTTTTTAGAAGGGATTTGCACTGTATAATACTCATGTAATCTTTGCATGGTAGTATTTTAACATAAGCTGGTAGGTATATTTGGGGCCTGTGATGTATAAACTTTACTTTGGGGAGGAGGTTGTCCAGCCACTCTGCTAAGTTCAGCAGTACAACATATTTACTGTCATATGAGAAAAAATGACTGCTACTGCTGAAACCAGGACCCTGGGGAAGTTTAGATTGGATGTAAGGAGGAAGTTCTTTACTGTGAGGGTGGTGAGGCACTGGAATGGGTTGCCCAAGAAAGCTGAGAACGCTCCATCCCTGGCAGTGTTTAAGGCCAGGTTGGACAGAGCCTTAGGTGACATGGTTCAGTGCAAGGTGTCCCTGCCCATGGCAGGGAGGTTGGAACTGGATGACCTTAAGATCCTTTCCAACCCTAACTATTCTATGATTCTGTGATTTGACATGAAGTTCAAAGCACATGGTGACCTCCAACCGAAAGCTTATTTCAAATGCTGCTTTTAAACTAAATATGTTAAAAACGTCCAGGCTGCCAGTAAGGTGTTCTGCTCAGAGGCTTTGTCATTACCCTTCTGATACATCTTCAGTCTCCAGCATACCCATTTTCTAAGGAAGCTGCCTAGTGGTGCAGCTTTAGCACACTGGCACATGAACTGATATCCTGTCCAGTTTTCAAGCTGCTGAATGTTCACTGTTGTAATATTTACTTATTTGGTTGGTTAGAAGGAATCAGAAGGGGTGACAGATCAAATTTCGTGTAAACTTT
Source organism: Amazona ochrocephala (assembly GCA_039720435.1). Taxonomy (NCBI): domain Eukaryota; kingdom Metazoa; phylum Chordata; class Aves; order Psittaciformes; family Psittacidae; genus Amazona; species Amazona ochrocephala. The sequence continues at coordinate 48,896,647 of CM077881.1, read as the reverse complement.
TTCTTTCAGGCTAACCGGAGGATTATACGCACAGACACGCATGCATACACATGTGTACAGTCCCAAAATTTCAATTATCTGTTGTTTTCTAGAACAGCTGATGCCTCCATGTTCCTCACAGCTTCTTAAAGAGGTTTTGAGTAAGGTTTTTTTCTCCCTCAGTGGTTAGTATTGGTGGCATCATGCATACTTTTCTAGCATTGGCTGTGTAGTAACACCACTATGAAGCTGCTGTATACCAGAGGGAGCAAAAGAAAAGATAGTCTTGGTTCTATGGCAGCAGGTGTACGGGCTCAAGGGGCAGGCTTTTTCATGAAGTTTCTCAGTGATACCAGTTTCTGTAATCCTTCCACTTTTTTAAAGTTGCCTGGAGTTAAGAGTTACACTGGGAGGAAATATGTTTGCAGCTGCTACATGAAATTGGTAGCAGCATCAAGGCAGGATAAAGGTTGTCCCAAAACTTCATCCAGTTTTTACTGTGACTCTAGTTCATACTGTGAAATGTGGCTAATGAAGTGGAATCCTTTCAGGAGACAGTTACAACTTGCCTTTCCTCTCCTCTGGAAACTGAACAGTTATCACCTCATTCTGGCATCTGTAGCTCCTTTCACAAAATGGCCATGGCTGTGGAGCAGTCCACAGCTCCTTCATCACACCACTGTGATACTGTGTTTTTATTTATTAAACCATAATCATATACCTACTATAAACAAATGATAAATAAACTTACTTAATGGGTCTCCAGTTTTGCTGGGGTTGGCATTACAAGGCTGTTTAATTTAGGGATTTGACCATGGTTACTTACCATAGTGGCAGGGGCAGATGGGAGGCAGGTGGTGTATGTCAGAACAGGCAGCAATTGCCATTAGTTTAACTTTGCTCTTTGCATCTCTGCATAGGCAATGAAATATAGGGGAGACTTACATAATGCTGCCCTTTAGGCTATCCATGTTATTTGCAGTGTCTTAGTGTCCAGGTTCCCCCTCAGTTTTCTGGTGCTCGCACTAGTCTCACTTCTATACAGAAAATGTGAATATTAATGGGAGTGAGAGGGAAGCTATTTTTTAAACTGCATTCAAAATTTCAGAACTTTCAGAGGATGTTATTAGACATGTACCACAGATGGTAAGAGCCAGGCCATATATGTCATCTTTTTTGTCTCTAGAGAGCAGCTGTTTTTATACTTCAATGCCACTAACATTATAGAGTTTGGTGTAAATCTATTCTATAAATCTAATCTACTCATGGACTCTCTTCACTTGGCTGCTTTTATCTCAGATATTCAGCAGGCTTTCAAGGTCTCATAATGTATCTAGGAAAACTGATGAAATGAAACTTGGCATAAATGAAAGATTGATAACATATTCATTGAGCATTTAAGCTCATTTCATGTAGCTTCGAACTTTTCAATGTGTAGCAAGTGGTGCATAAAGATTCGCTAGCAAAACATATAAACAAACCAACCCCAAACTAAAAGCTGTTTTATTTTTGGGTGACTCCCACTTTTGCTCTTTTGGCACTTTAGATGGAGACACAACATTCCCGCCTCCATATTTCACAGGTCTGACTGTGTCAGTCAAGACAGTAATTCAATAAAGGATTTAGGAAAATCATCTTTTGCCATATTTTTCCTTATTTAAATGTCATCTGTACTGGTTTCCATTGCAAAAGAAACACAGAACAATTCCATAACCACTGTGGTGAAACACGGAAGATACAGATCTAAAGATAGTGGGTTTTTTTAAAAAACAAAAGAAACCTGCCCAACCCTTCTCTCCCCAAAAATCAGACTGGCAGCACTCATGCTGAAATCGAATCGCTCCTCTTCAGCACTTGCATTTGTCTTCTGTAATGAGTTCGGTGTGCAAGTAAATTAACTCCACTGAAAAACAAAACCGAAGGGAATTCGGAAAAAAATGAATTCTGAAACTTTATTTCCAATTTGTTTACAGGTACCATATTTTTCACATTTTTGTAAAATAATTTCATGTCTTGGCAGCAGTAGCAATCCGTTACTATAAGAAGTTTAACCATATGGTCAGTAATTTTTGTTTAATATTCAGAATGATTAAGAGACTCATGATTTAGAATTTAAAGAAACTCTTCTGCTGTCAAAGTATTTTCTGTTCAGTGTACCAAGCATTTGTTTGCCTTGTCAGGTGTCAGTAGTTGTTTCTGTAGCAAACAAATAGAGAATTTCCTTATTGTCAAAGCCTGTAAATAAGTCAGTCTCCCGCTCACATTCTTTGCAAAGATTCGCAGATGCTGTCTCTTTGACATAAACAAGTGGCAGACAGCTGCCTCCCGGAATAAAGCATGAGAGACTATGCAAAACAATACTCACAGATCATTTCTTGATACGTAAGGCACCAGTCTGCTCAAACCCCAGTTGGGATATTCTTGATCGATCTGCTGTGAGCATTCATTTTTTTTGCAGGGAACTGAGATTTTACTATTGGAGCACAGATTTATCAATTGGCTCTTTACAATCTCCCAAGTCCTATTTACAGTTCATCCAAACTTTTAATTTTTCATACAGGTGGAAACTAAGAATTGACTATCAAACACACAGTAATTAATGTTTGAAGTCTAAACTGAAAATTCTACTGGAAAGAAGGGCAGTTATTAAAAATTAATCCTAATTTAACCTCTAGGTTTAAATATATTCGTAGAAACAAATTTTCTTTGTTACATGATACTGTGAGACTGAGATTGAATCTTTATTTCTTTGACAACTACTTCTGAAAATAAAATGAATTCTACATTACTGTGAAGAACAGTAAGCATCTGAGTAATGCTGCATTTAAGGTAAGGAGTACTTATTACATTGTCCTTTTCGTTTTCTATCACATTTTTACTATGTGTAACAATTTGCTGTTGTAAAATATTTTGCGGTTCTTTTACTGAGGTTGCTATACAAAATAAAGTTATTTGATCTCTTAAAAGCAGCAGAACAATGCAAAACAGATATATTATGAAGAGTGAAATCCTGACAGCTGAAAACATGCGGAGTTTTCCTCGGCCTCAGCCAGGATCTTAACATTAGTTACTTGCCTTGTTTTCTGAGCTGAGGATATTCATATTTCCACAGTTGTTTCTCCACCCAAAACTGTGATAATTTCAGTAATGAAAACAGAGATCTTAGTGTAGAAGATGAATATTCAAGAAAGCACAGGAAAAAATTCCAGAGTTGGAAGCACTACCATGTTTCTTCATGTAACTGCCAGGTGATAAATAAAACCTATCATAGATTCAGCCCCATACAGGTTATGTATACTGTAAGGCAAAAGGAGACTTGCCATTGCAATTCTTTTTTCCCATTACTGGAAAACGTTCCCTCAGCATTTTGCTCACCTCTGCTTTGCCATGCTCTCCCTTTAGGATATCAGAGATTTATTTATTTTATATATCCAATTTATGCAACTGGCCTCAGGAAATCTGCCTCACCATTTGGATGGGTAATCTGGGGGTGTTAATTTTCAATGAACTGAGTTTTCCTAAAAAAATATGCTATTGGTCATCTGTCTGTTGGTTTATCTGGTAATTGTGTTATATACCTCAAGGGTGTGTAGGGTTTGTTCTCTTTTGGCTTACCTATTTTTCAGGCAAGGAAATTGAATCTAATGAACTAAACAACCATTACCAGAATCTGCCTCAGGCTACGCAGGATTCACAGAATGAAACCGAGTCCTATAATTAGACCAGGCCTTGTGTCCAAGTTAAATGATAAACAGCTTACACTAAGTACTGTAAAACTGTTTCCCTGAAACACCTAATGGAGCATATGCTTAGGCAGGCGGTTAGCCCAGTCCCTCCCAGGTCCTGCTGCTTTCACTGGCAGGATGGGTTTTAAAAAAGGAAACTGCTTTTTGAAAAACAGGCCCTTGAGAAATGGCTTAAAAGAAATCCTTTCCTTGCTGTTTCCATCAGTTGCTTTAGTTTGTGAAGAAACGGAGTGCTTGTTGCAATAATCTTTTACATGCATTGAGGCCAAGAACTATAAAATACAATCTGATTTTGCTAGTTAGCAAAGTAATTATTATTAGGGAAAGTTAACTGTCTTGTAGTGTGCATTACCAGTAACACTTCTTGCTGCTTTAATTTAATTGTTCTTAGTAGAAAGCAACTGAGCTTTCTGTGAGTGCTTAACAGGAAAAAATACATCCCTTGCTTTGCTTCCAAAGGCCAGGAGTTCTATATACACACATAGAATCATAGAATCATAGAATAGTAAGGGTTGGAAAGGACCTCAAGATCATCGAGTTCCAACCCCCCTGCCATGGGCAGGGACACCTCCCACTAAACCATGCCATCCAAGGCTATGTCCAACCCCACCTTGAACGCCGCCAGGGATGAAGCATCCACAACCTCCCTGGGCAACCCATTCCAGGGCCCCACCACCCTCACAGTAAAGAATTTCTTCCTCAGATCCAATCTAAACTTCCCCTGTTTAAGTTTAAACCCGTTACCCCTTGTCCTCTCACCACAGTCCCTAATGAAGAGTCCCTCCCCAGCATCCCTATAGGCCCCCTTCAGGTATTGCAAGGCTGCTATGAGGTCTCCACGCAGCCTTCTCTTCTCCAGGCTGAACAGCCCCAATTTTCTCAGCCTATCTTCATACGAGAGGTGCTCCAGTCCCCTGATCATCCTCGTGGCCCTCCTCTGCACTTGTTCTAACAGTTCCATGTCCTTTTTATGTTGAGGACACCAGAACTGCACACAATACTCCAAGTGAGGTCTCACGAGAGCAGAGTAAAGGGGCAGGAGCACCTCCCTTGACCTGCTGGTCACACTCCTTTTGATGCAGCCCAGGATACGGTTGGCCTTCTGGGCTGCAAGCGCACACTGCCGGCTCATGTTCATTTTTTCATCAACCCACACCCCCAAGTCCTTCTCCGCAGGGCTGCTCTGAGTCTCCTCCCTGCCCAATCTGTAGCTGTGCCTGGCATTGCTCCAACCCAGGTGGAGGACTTTGCACTTAGCATGGTTAAACTTCATTAGGTTGGCATCAGCCCACCTCACAACCAGCATAGACTATGTAAAACCAGTGACAGACGTAGTAGTATTACATTGAAAAAACCAACCCAAAGAGTGAAATATTCCTGTCAACTCTCAGTAAATTTTAAAAGAATATCCCAGCTCTTGGGGGTTAACATCAACTTTAAGCAAATTAGCATTTTAGTATTTTCAGAATCAAAGACCGATATAAGAAATAATTCCGTGCATAGTGTAAGGCCCTACAAATAGTCTTCCACCATTAGTTCAAACAAACTGAACAGCATGACGTTGGAGAAATAGCAGCAAGGCGAAGCAAATGGGCTGAACAAGGAGCAGTAGCTGTGCCTCTGGCACACAGGCATCAGCTTTGTCAGAATAGCAGCTATGACGTTAAAGAAGGTAAAAGTAAAATTTTTTAACTGAAGGTTGCACAGCAGTAAAAGCGGGACAGTGGTACTGAAGTAAATGGAACAAACTGTCTACCTCTAATAAATCAAGAGGGCTGCTACAGAAGCCAGTCAGTGTGACTGCCAGCTTGTTGTCCAGCTCTTGTTCCTATTCTTCAGTATTACAGGAGCTGAAGCTAGGAAGTCATTCTGCCCACCTTGACTTCTCTTTTAGAAGGTAAAAGCAAACCCAAACAGAAACCCTAAAACAGGTACTACTTTACTTTCCATCTCCTCACCTGCCAAAAGAGCAGCTCTTCACGAGGTCAGCAAAATGCCAGCTCTTGCTGCATGGCTCCACTCGAGCAGTAACTGAAACTCCCCAACTATAACAAAGATGTTGAGCAGCTTGCCAGCTGCTCATATGCTGGCTGAGATGTGATTTTTCTGGGATATGGTTATCCAAGGATTGGTGCTATGTCAGCCAAAGGCCTGGTGGCAGCTACAGATACCCTACCTTGTATTTTTATGTCTGCTAGCTTATAGCTTTGACTCCATCTGGTTTTTATCTGTGGTATAGCCTTCAAAGCTGAAACATGTTCATAGGAATAGTGTCCAGGCAACTTTTGATTTAACTGCCACAGGAACTCAGTGGTAACTCACTAGGTTAAACAGCCTTCAAGCCTGAAGTTAGAAGTACTAAAGCACCTACATTTGGCACAAAAGTGGACTTACGTCACGTCTGGTTCTTGACATACTAACAGGAAGAATCAAAGATGAATCAAATGATGCATTTGATTTATCCCATTTTTTCGCTGTGGCAAAGAAAGCCAACAGGATGCAGGGTTACATCAACATGGGCATCACCAGCAGAGATAAAGATGTCATTATCCTCCTATACTTGGTGCTTGTAGGGCCACACCTGGAATACTGTGTTCAGATTTGGTCCCTGCTCTACAAAAAAAGATATGGACAGGCTGGAGAGGGTCCTGAGAAGGGCCACAAAGATCATCAAAGGACTGGGAAGCCTGACCTATGAGGAAAGGCTGTGAGAGAACTGTGTTCAGCCTTGAGGAAAAAAGGCTTAAGGGAGACCTTATCACCATGTTCCAGTATTTAAAGGGTGGCTACAGAGAAGATAGAGCCTCTTTTTATAAGGAGTCACATGGGAAAAACAAAGAGGTAATGGATACAAGTTATACTCCTGGGGAGATTCCAACTGGACATAGGAGGAATCTCTATCTGCTATTGGAATTTCCACAGGGATTTGGTAGATTCCCCAGCACTGGACACTTAAAACTCAGTTGGACAATGTGCTGGGATATCTAGTCTAGGTCACAGTTGCCTAGAAAGGTTGGACCAGATGATCGCTGAGGTTCCTTCCAGCCTGATATTCTGTGATTCTGTGATTTTGCAGGAAAAATACAGCGAAACAGCCTTCAGTGCACAGGTAGGGCTGGTTAACCGGAGAGGTCTTTTCTATGCCATTTATCAAATTCTGTGATACTGTAACTCTGAGAACTCTTTCTTCCAGATTTCCATTTTCTTTTTAAGGCAAAAAACCTTTAATAACCACCATAACTGGGGGTCTGAGCATTACTGTGCCACTGGCTAGAATGAAGGTACTGGATGGAGCTCAGGGAAGGGCAGTGAGACAGGCAAGTGTCCACATAACTATACTCAGAGACTGCAACGTTCTGTGGACTGAAGTCAAAAAACCATTAACTGAGGAGAACAGTTAGGAGGACTATCAGCTGGATACTCCCACAGCATTCCAGCTGCCCAGGTACACTGGCCTATTTAACCTACACTAATGATATGGCAGGGTTATTAATTTAAGTAAGAAACATTCTAAGAGAGGTTGTCAGAGGACTGTTACAGGGAAGACACGGGGGGGACAGAAGAAAAACAACTAAAGATAATGTGATTTAGAGAACAAATGATTATAAGCTGTGTTTTGTAGATTAAGTGTACTTTTTCATATGCATAATGCTCTTTGCTGTCATGGCAGTCCCAAACTGAACTATGCTGGCAGTCACCAGCACCTCCTTAGGTACAGTGCTTCTATCAATAAGAATACATTTTCCTATTGACAGATACACCATAGCACTGCTGACCAATGGTACATAGTAGTGTGTCAGGTTAATGTGTAATGCCATTTTATGTCTACTTTACTTTCTCCTCCATAGCTTCATCCAGAAGATGACACTGGTAAGACAGGTGTTACGATTTAGCTCTCTTTCAAGATGACAGTTCTTTCTTTTAAAGATCAACAAATATGTGATAGAACTATAGACTATATACTCTGCTCTTCATCACCCCTATTCTTTCCTCTGACTTGGTCCTTAGGCTTCAATACCACATTTTTTTCATGAACTGCTATTCTTGTAAGAAAAAAAAAAAAAATTCAAAATTCGAGACTGATTTAAATCTGAGATCCCTGTGCACAGCTGGAGGAAGGGAAGTGGAGGATGGACATAAGTGCTATCTGACATCCGTATGACAATGCTTTTATGTGTGGATTTGTGGTCTATTGCCAGCTTTTGCTCAATAATTTTCACTTCATACAGCATAGCTGACTTGCCAGCTTGGAAGCTGATATTAACTATCTGAATGGAGCTTTCCTCCTTAGCTCTTCTGTTTGCATACCCTATCACAGTTCATGAAGGAGACGAGATGACAAAAGTGAACTTTGAGGAGCCAATGACAGACATCTGAGATATGATCAAGAATCAGGTAGTTCAATCTTAAGCATACATGTACATGGGCACAGAACAGAGAAATCACAGGGAAACAGTGAAAGCACAATGATTATTTCCTAATGCTCTTTCTAATATGCTTTTTCTTCACTAGATAGATCTTTACTATCCAGAGGACGGATGGAGTTTCCGGTATCTTGATATTTTTACTTAATACATAATGATAGCTTTACTATCTGCAAGGGCATGCCCTCTTTTTTTCCTTAGTCATGCCTGATGTCGCTTTTTCTGATTCTCATTCTTTATTAGCTTAAACAGAAGAATGAGATAAGACAAGGAATGGGGAGAACATAATCGTATTCCAGCTGCAGTTCTGACTCAAAAAAATAGAGCTTTGCTATTGATTTTGTGTGAACAAAATCGAAGATTAACTACTGTTGCATAAACTATAAAAACCCCTTTTGGCTCAAAGAGCAAAACTCAGCTGCCTGAGCAGATACCTAACAGATAATCAGGACACATGTTCTGTTCACATATTTTCTATAGAGCTTTTTCCTTACTATGCTCCCAGTTCTTGGAGTAGGGAAGGAGCACCTCTGTGCTTTCTTATGGAGAATGCTGTTTTGTCACTTTTTTCAAGGCCGGCTAACCTACCTGATCAAATTCTAAAGCCCCCACAGAGACTTTCAAAGCCAGAATTTGCACCAGGTTTTTTAAAAAGTAATTCAATCAGCCATTCTGTATTAGTGGTGAATTTCTCTCCCTCTCTCCTTATCACTGTATACATACAACATATTTTTAATTCCCGTATTCTCCTAAAATAGGAACAAGTAAAATACAAATAGTTCACTTACATAGAGGTTAGGTTAACCTAAACCTCCCTTCTCTGAAACAGGATTAAGCTCTATAGTCATCCCTCTGGGATTATGAAGTTAAGTTTGGGGTTTTAGTTTTAGAATTAAAATATTTGCACCAGGATTCTGTACTTCCCACTGTTGACATATGGGTGACACAATAAAATGGTAAAGAAAAAAATGTGACTGTCATTACCCTGGGAGAAAAAAAAGTGGAAGAACCAAAGTACGCTTTCAAAATTCCTTGCAGTAAGTCTACCAATCAGCTGCGCTCAACAATGGAAACAGGACCGGGAAGACTACAGCTGGTACGTACCAGGCGGTATGCAGATTTTTGTAGCTCAGGGATCCTTGTGAATCCAAATTTGCAAAAGTAGTGGACAGCTCAAATCAGATATACATTGTGATGTGCAAGAATCCGTATCTTTTAACTAGGTTTGTAAATGAATAAAGTTTATCTGTGTTGTCCATTTATTAGTTTTTCAGTCCTCCAGTGGCTGTCTAAATTACTAGTTAGCTAATCTCAGATTTCCAAATTCGATGGAGACACAAAAATGCCAAAGACAAATAATAAATCTGTATGAGGTCATAAAACCAGAGACTGCATAGAGAAAAAAGAATTAACAAATAAGAGATCCTAGAGAGAAAAAGAGAGAGACAGCCCAATGTTGTCTCAAGTGGGTGACCAACAGCCTGTCAGCACAGACTGAGCAGTCAGTATCTGCACCACTGTTTCTTGCTGCACAGCTGCTGTGGACTTTGGGGGAGGTTCACTCCATCTATGTATGTCTCTGTCTGTCTATCATGGTCAGGGGTAACATGCTAGAAACATAGAAGTTGAGGTAAAAAAGCATTAGTACTCTAAGAAACACGTAAACAGTTTATATGCAGGTGAGGGGAGAATAAAATACTGAAACAAAGTCTCTAAGCACAGAGGGAATTGTGGGTTTCTGTTGTGTAGGACCATTGGAAGTAGGTTTAAAGACAACATGGGCAAGTTCAGAGCACTGACGGCAGAGGATGTGTGCACAGAGGGCAAGAAACAATGAGACTTGGCTTTATTAACCCACTCTGCTCATTCAGCTGTTGGTAAAAGGAAGAAGAAACATAATAAAGCTAAACTTGATTAATTTACAACCCCAGTGAAAATAAGTATTTACTTCAGAAGGTATACATTCAATTCAAAATTACTAATCTGTAAGTTCTGCACAAGGTTTAAATACGACCTCTGAATTTTCATTTGACTGTACCAACAAAAATGGCCTACAGAAATTAATGTTTCAGATCTTACGTCAGCTGTAGAGGCTTAATTTCTGTTTAGTTTATAAACCATGTAAAATGTACTAGTAGTTTTAGTGGTACATACGTTCCATACTATGTGAATGTGAAGTCATCATAAAAAGCGAAGTATTTAAATAGTAAGTATGTGGGGTAGGAAGATTTTGTTATCTAGTTTATGTACCATTTAGCAGATTTTATGTCTTGAAATCATAATCCCATATGCTACAAGTAATAACGCTAATAAATAATATATGAATGCCTAGGATCAGATTTGTGCTGAGGACAAGTACAGAAAAGTTCCACAAAATCATAAACAATATCTTCTCTGCTGCTAATGATACTTAGTTATAATGGAGCTAATGACTCGTAAATTAATGCACAATCAAGAAATCTACTCAGACTACTTGCCCTTTTAATTTTCTTTATTTCTGTAGAGATGTAGAGTGTCTTTTATCACTTTCTTCTGAACTGGAAGCAAATCTGGGGATTTATTTTTTGGGTGCAGGCACACACACATGCATGCTCTATATATGTAAATAAATGAGCCACAATCTTAAAATGGGTTACAGTTCTCATATCAAATTACTCCAGAGTAACAGTGAAGAATAGTACGTTTTGAGCATTTGAAAGAAAAATAACCTCAAGTGATTACTACTCCTTTTAAGCCACCAATGTTACGTTTCAGTGCCTCAGATGCTCTGTGTTAAGTCACTGTGAAAAACAATGAGGAATAAAGCAAATGATTCAGGGCTACACTGGAACATCTTGCAAGCACAGGAAAGCACAACTGAAATTTAAAATGTATTTTGCTTGACAGAGTAATTTATGCCATTTTTCTACTTACAGCAGACACGATGAGCTCTCCACCTAGATTCTGGATTTCTGCTCTAACTTGGCTGCAGATTTTGAGCTGATGGGAGTACAGCTTGATCTGTTCCAGGTAAGCCAACAAATCCTGTTTGCATGATTGGTCTGGACACTGAAGATTAAGAAAAGAACAATTAATAAAGCATTTCAGCAATTGCTGATTCAAAATTTTGTCTCAAACATGATGTTAATATTTCACTGAGGAGTATTCAAATTGTACACCAATCTAGCCTTGCTTTTCACTGCAGCTGTGTCAGATCACAGTCCATTCCTCCTGTGAATCTTTTTAACAAAATAATTGGAGAAGTTCAGAATAATCCTACACTTTCCCGTATTAACTTATTTCTCTTTATACAGTGACGGGCTTGCCTTAGGAATATTTCTAAACAAATTCTTTAATGTATGGAATAGTTACTTTTCCTTCAACTCCTAAGAGGTTATGCTTTCTTTTTAAGAACATACCTACAAGAGCAATGTTAACATTTATAGGAGATTATGCTTAATTTTATAGTACAACCTATTTTTTGGTATTCCATTCAGAATTTATTCAACTCATTCCACAGATCTTCTGTAACAGTGGGAATAGGACAATGAAAATGTCTTACAGAAAACACTAATTTCAATACTTTTAATAGTACAGGATTTTTTTATTAAAATAGCATCTTTCCACCCTCATTTCTTTGAACTCCCTAAATACCTGGAGTACTTGGAGGGGAAATACTATTCTGTGAGTACCAGGCTAGACACTTAAGGCCTGCTATGCATTTGTTCTAAAGCCGCTCGCTCTGACAGAGTAAGGGATCTTAAGGTGAATGGTAAGTCCCTATTGTGCTACCACAGCTGTAAAAAGTGAGCATGATAAATAATAAATAGATCCCTACAAGTTTTTCAGAGACGTATTTTTAGCCTGTGTGCGTACTTACATTAGAAATATGGTTACTGCCTTTTGATGGGAAATTGTGTTCAGCTTTGTGTGTTAAGAAAGATATGTTCCCACCAACTGCAGTGGCAACAGCCATATATGGGTTTGTATAGTTATTTAAAATCTTGAGTCTTATGGAATTGTGGTCAATGGATTTAAATCCAAAACCTACCAGAATTCAGAAAAACCACCAATTCTATTTAATTCATTAAATACTGTACCTAAACTACTGCATTGCTGAAGAAACTTGATACTTGTTTGAAATGGGGTTGTGACAATTCCACTCTTCATGCAGTTATGTTTGGTTAAACAAAGCAGTCCATGTTTTAGACTTAGGAAAAAATAATAAATAACGAAGAGTAGGATGAACTATTTTAAATTACTTACTTAATATGAATTAAATGCTCTCGTGAGACCTCACTTGGGAGAACTGTGTGCAGTCCTGGTGTCCTCAACATAAAAAGGACATGGAATTGTCAGAGCAAGTCCAGAGGAGGGCCATGAGGATGATCAGGGGACTGGAGCACCCCCCATATAAGACAGGCTGAGAAAGTTGGGGCTGTTCAGCCTGGAGAAGGCTGTGTGGAGACCTCATAGCAGCCTTCCAGTATCTGAAGGGGGGCTAAAAGGATCTGGGGAGGGACTTTTCATTAGGGACTGTAGTGACAGGACAAGGGGGTAATGGGTTGAAACTTAAAACAGGGTGTCGTGGTTTAAACCCAGCTGGCAATTCAGCCACACAGTTACTCACACACTCTCCCTCTTTCCTCCCCCCTGCTCCTGGAGGGATGGGGAGGAGAATCGAAAGAATGTAACTCTCATCGGTTGAGATAAGAACAGTCCAGTAACTAAGGTATAACACAAACCACTGCTGCTACCACCAATAATAATAATGATAAGAGAAATAACAAGGCAAGAGAATATAACCACTCACCACCCACTGACCAATACCCATCCCGACTCGAGGAGTGATCTAGCCCTTCTGGGTAACTGCCCCCAGTTTTTATAGTGGGCATGATGTGCAGTGGTATGGAATACCTCTTTGGTCAGTTTGGGTCAGGTGTCCTGTCTCTGCTTCCTCCCAGCTTCCCCTCCTCCCTGGCAGAGCATGAGACTCAGAAAGTCCTTTGTCAGAGTAAACATTACTGAGCAGCAACTGAAAACATCGGTGTTATCAGCGCTGTTCCCAGGCTGAAAGTCAAAACCACAGCACTGCACCAGCTACTAAGAAGGAGAAAAAATGACTGCTACTGCTGAAACCAGGACCCTGGGGAAGTTTAGATTGGATATAAGGAGGAAGTTCTTTACTGTGAGGGTGGTGAGGCACTGGAATGGGTTGTCCAAGGAAGCTGTGAATGCTCCATCGCTGGCGATGTTCAAGGCCAGGTTGGACAGAGCCTTGAGTGGCATGGTTCAGTGCGAGGTGTCCCTGCCCATGGCAGGGGTGTTGAAACTAGTTGATCTTAAGGTCCTTTCCAACCCTGATGATTCTATGATTCTATGAAATGTCAGTCCCTACCTCCTGCTCTACTAGATCCATTACTAAAATATTTTCTGTACTTTGGCAAAATTTAGAAGAAAAATAGAAAAGTTTCTCGACCACGTCTCTTTCCTATGTGTAATGTTTTCAAAGTGTTAGCATATTACAGAAAATTATATTAAAATATGCCTTTGCTTCTTCCTTACTCAACACCACTTTAAGAACTGCAGAAACCAGTATTTAAATATCAATATCTCAGTTTAGAGAATTTAGACTGCTTCGAAAACTGGAATAGTCATTGTTTATTTAATTAAAAAAAAAAAATCTATCCTATCAGTCAAATGCAACTGTAATCCCTTTAAGCATCAGAATTAATTATATAAGGACAGGGTGTATTTCCTGCAATGAGACATGCTTGCTCTTCTTTTTTTTTTTTTTTTTTCTTAAATATAGCATGATCTCTCCCCCCCGCCCAAAAAACCCAAGAGATGGGCAGACAGGGTGCTTAAACAGTGTCTCATCCACTTCAAATAGTGACAATGTCAATTACAGAATGCCAGAGACAAGAATAATTTAACCTTATTATATAGTACTCTTTCATATCATAATATTAGCAGGCCAGTCACATTTACTATCTATCTTACTTACATACCATATAGAGAAGAAATGTGTAACATTTTAGGAATGCTAAAGATGACGTGCATCAAAGACCAAGAAACTGCCGCTCAAAACCAAAATATGGAAACACTGTTCAGTGCTCAGTAGATTCAAAAAAGGCAAATTCTAGGCATTATTAGGAAAAGACTTCTGAAATGTAGTTATGCAACTGTACAACTCTGTGATACACCCACAACTTTTCTACCTAGTGTAGGTATGATGCATCTTTCCTCTCCTTTGCCCACTACAAGGCATGTAGAAAAACAGGAAAAGGACAGCAAAGATTTTTGTGAAGATAGGTATTCTTTCCTCCACTACAAGAGGTCATTAAAAGTATCTAGCCTGAGTTCAGAACAAAAGGAGATGGCTTTTAACACCGTTGTTAAGTTGCAGAAATCTTTGTTGCAAGATGATTATACTAAAAGCTTACACAGGTTAAAAAAGTTGCTGGACAAATTAATGAAAAAAATACCAAGGACTATTTAATGTATCAAGTGCATCAAAAATAGGTTCGGTTGAGTAAACTCTTGAATGGCTGCCGGAGGTTGGGAAACCATATTGTGGAAGAACCATGAAATGCATGCCATTATCTCGCCAAGTTCTGAAGATAGTCACTATTGACTATTGTCAGCAACAGGACATCAGCCTAAGTGAACCTACAGTGTCTGACTAAGTGTGCTCATTTTTATGTACTTTACCCATGAAACTTTACAAGAGCACATGATCAAGGCAGGGACCAATACAATAGAAAGAAGAGGCATTTACAGGGGAAGGATAAGAATTCTGCACTATTTTTAGCAGGATAATGTACTAAAAAAACAACTTTACAGCATATACAAATCAACCTTAAACAGATGTTAGAAAGAAATGTAGTCTGTAGAGAGGATAGTTCATAAGGAATCCTCTACATATTGTTCAGAAGCATCTGGTACAAGTTGCTCACTAGTGAAACCAAACACTAGGCTGCAACAGAAGGACGGTTTTTATTAATTAATTAAATTTATTAATTCTGAGTTTAATCATCCCAAAGGTAATTGATGGTTACCAGTTTAATGCCTCACATTCTTAGCTAGAGATCCTGGCAAATTATGCAAGGTTCTTTTCCATACATATTTAAGACAGTGGGGTATTAACAAGGGCTCTCCATAACAGGATCAGAACTGACTTGCATCCAAAATATGCCGCAATGTTTTACCTTATACAGATCATATCCACAGAAACTTCCATATAATTTGATAAATTGTGCAGTGATTAAAATCACAGTGAAACCAGCATTCAACAATCCAAATGAAAAAGCCACTGGCACAGCAGTGCCAAGACAAACAATTCTTCGGGAAAGTCTGATTATAGCAATGCTGTTCTTGCTTCACTTTAATTTCATCCATTTGCTAACAAAGTCTGCAGCATTTCTATAGAATCTGAAGCTGTCTTTATGGTGAGTAATACTGGCTATAATTACACACAGACCCACTACTACAAATGTATAATTTATTGCAATCATTTGTTAACTGCAAGCTTTTAGGTAAGATGATCCTGTAATCAAAACATCTTTTTGGCACATCTGCTTGCATTGTATTTATCAGCTTATCATTTTAGATGCCTTTTTTATTTTACTTTCAGGTAAACATTTTTGAAGTACATGAAATCAGCTAAGTCAGGAGACTACCTGGTTCTACAGAATACAGATGTTTCATATTGATCCCTACACTTTCAGATTGGAAGTCTTTAACATTTCATTGCCTTGATGTATTGATCCTGACCAAGAGACCACTGTACATTGAGGAGCTGGTAACCCACACAGCAGCTCACCTGTGAACTAGCGACAGACCTGGGCTGTCCTGCAGTGCACAGATCCCTTGGCCATAGTGTACACCTAGCTAACGTACGGCAGCAGACGAGCTTGCAGGAAGCTCCAACTCGGTAATGGGTTTGGGACACCTGCATAGCCTTGCCTTTATCCGGGACTGCAGCAAAAAGTTCCCTTGTGAACATCCCATTTGACAGTGGAAATTACCGAGTTGTTAAATTTATTATCAATTTATTTGTGATTAATCTGCCTAGCTTTGTGCTGATGCTGTACTGTGATTATTTTCATAGTTCTTAACACTGAGTCATCTTAAAAGTGCTGTCAGTATGGATTGAAATGTAACATTCTGCTAATTGTACCACACTGTGTCCCTTTCCTTCAAACACAGGAAGAGGGGGTTATAAAAACTTGTCCTGTTAACTGCAAAGGCAGAGTAATAGTTCAGTCATGGGATGACTGTGAACAGTAATGTGATGTGGCCTAATTGACAGTGTCAGACTTACATGGTAGCCTAAGCTCAACAGCAAGTGATGAAAAAGTGGTGAAAAGTATCTGCAGGAAGTTACTTGAAACTGGTACAATGTAGAGGTCTTTTCACTTTTGAAACAGAGCATACAAATTCATTTTTACACGGAATAAAAATTCCACATAATTTAGATGTTATTAAAAGGCAACGGGTGAAATACTCCACTAAAAAGCATTAACGCCACTGAGAAAGGCACTCATAAAGCCTCGCTGGAATTTATGTTCCAGTCTGGGCATCAGGTTCTTGAAGAGTTCATTCAGTTTGGACCATATTCAGAGAACAGCTATCAGGTAGCCCCAGAGAACGTAGTTTAGTTTATTTTAGGACCACAAGAAAGCAGGGCATAGGAAATTAAGCGAAGTAATAGCTGAGAAAAGGAATTACTGGTCTTTACAAATACCTTGGAGATTAAAAAAGAACACAATGATGAAAGAGCTTTATAAGTTAAAGGATGAGTTAGCACAGGCAAAACAGGTTAAAGAAGTTAAAGGATTTCTAGCCATCAGAGGAATGAGAGGATAATATTAAGTATCTATCCCTGTAATAGGAGGAGTAAAGGCAAGATGCTCTTTTATACTATGTTTGACACATGGCTAGCAGTGCTTGTAGTTGTGCTTACCACAGTTGTACTGGAAGGGCTGCTTTGGTTCAATTGTTTATTATTTTTTTAAATTGTATATGCTCATTTGCTTCTAATACATATAGTATGAAATAACATCTGAAATACAAGCAACACCTCTAACAGTGTATTTCTGATGCATACAAGGTGCCAAAGGAATAAATACCAGGGGTCAGGTGGCTCAAGAGTATCAACTATGTGCAAGGTTCAGAGCTAGGTCATATGGAAATAATTTGAGTGAATTCAATAAAAGGGTTACAATAACTTGAATGATGCCACATCATTCCAGCAGCTGCTGTTTCCCAGCAGCTGCTGGGAAATGTGTCACACAAATTATTAGTACTAATGATTCATGGCTACTTTTTGCTCATACTAATTTGTTCATGTTTCTGGTCTGCAGTCATTGTAGTAATACAGAAAAAAGAAAATTTTAGGAAAGAAGTGACTCAGTGAGACTAGATTCCCTGTTCTAAGAGCAAGAGAGTGTGACCCTTGCTCATCTTCAGTTTTGGTACCACATTGTTTTCTGCAATGGATCAGTGATGGGTTAGAATTTTAATTTGTAACTGGTAAAAGCTTGGAAGGAGCCATTCTCCAATGCTCTTGAAAAGAGGTAAGTGCTGGAAGAATATCTATCAAGATCACAAATGGGGACTTAACAACATTTTACCTTGTTTTTCCACAAATCAGATCACAACTGTATAAATGGAAAATGTAAATTCTTTGTCTTGTTATCTGGAATTCAGAGACACATATGGTAGAAAACACTAACAGATTGTTACAGCTTCATAGATATTAGAAAAGCAAGGGATGTATATGAAAATCAAAAGTGAATGGAAGAGAAACAGTATGTAAGGGTGTTGAAGGCAAGAGGGCCTATAGGGATGCTGGGAAGGGACTCTTCAGTAGAGATTGTAGTGAGAGGACAAGGGGTAAAGGATTCAAACTTAAATAGGGGAAGTTTAGATTAGATATGAGGAAGAAATTCTTTACTGTAAGGGTGGTGAGGCACTGGAATGGGTTGCTCAAGGAAGTTGTGAGTGCTTCATCCCTGGTGGTGTTCAAGGCTAGGTTGGACAGAGCCTTGGATGGCATGGTTTAGTGGGAGGTGTCCCTGCCCACAGCAGGGGGGTTGGAACTAGATGATCTTAAGGTCCTTTCCAACCCTAACTATTCTATGATTCTATGAGTTGCATGCTGCCCTGAACCTAAAAGGCAGTTACAAAGACTAGGAATGTGTACATGCTTTAGATTTGATACTTGCACACTGACATTTCACTACACTCTTCCTCTGGCATTGTCTGGCCCTAAAACCACCAACCTTACTTAGCAAAGCAGGCTGCATGTGGCAAGTTGCTTGGTATATTAATTTCCTAAACTACTATGGAGTCGTCCTAGCCAGGAACATGAGCATGCTTATTGATTTACATACATCTGGTTTAGGTATTTTGGTGGGGTTTTTGAGCTGTCTGATGTATTTAAAATTCATTGGAAATAAAGTAGACCTTATTGTTCCAACTCTGCATTTGATGATGGTACATGTTTCTTTTACATGATAAAAAATCACCTCAAGACTGCCTGCACGCGGAAGCCAAAACTCTGACTATCCAGAAGGATATTTACATAGAAAACCATTTTACATCAGTACTTCAAAGAAACAGCCAGTGTTGGGGGCATAAGTGGAAGACAGATAAAACTAGGTACAGCAGAAGTACAGATTCTGTAACTAGAAAAGGAGATTAGGGTGAAAAACAAGTCATTTCAAAGAAAAAAGAAGCAAAGTCGGTAACCTTACTAAGTGTGGTGCTGAGACCCAGCACCTGTCTAAGCCCACTCAGCAGAATTGTATGCCAGTGCAACACTCCACTTCTAAGCTGACTCACCTGAAACAATTACAGTTGTTTCTAGGTAATTTACCCAAGAAAAAATGTACTATACATCTAAAATGTTGCGTTCATAGCTCTAAGGAGATATGAATATATGTATATATTTATACATTATATATTCATGTATCTGTCTAAAATTTTGCATTCATAGCTTAAACGAGCTCACAAATATACCCATATGTACAAATACATGTGTAGATAAATACATAAATGCACGTACACATCTGTGATATACGTACAAAGACATTTGTGTGTGTTCAAAAGCGTATTTAAACAGACACATTGATATGTATGAAGAGAATCCACACATACAATTAAGACAGGATCTACGTATTCAGAAATTGAGAAGAAAAAGAAGATCAGACCGTAAAAACGTCACGAGCACCTTTGTGACTTTCTTAAGTGTTAGGGCTTCTATGGATGGATTACTCTGTGACACAGTTTAATGCATTGCTGCATCAATAACCTACCTGATTGGCAATCAGCCGTGCTAGGACATCCATCCTTGATCCCGACTCTGAAATCATTTTTGCTGCATTAATTACATCAGATGTGTTCTTCAGTGGTCCTCTACCCCTTCAAATGAAAAAAAAAAAACCTTTTACATTATTCCAAAAATTGGGAATAAATCATATCCATGCAAGTTAGGCACAAAAGAACTCTACTAAATAAAATAATTAAACCATATGGAAGCAACATTAACAACATTAATTAAATCCCCACCACCCCAACTGTTTTGTTTTCATGTCCCACAAATTTGTATTGTTTGGCATCAAGTGGATGCAGAAGTACCAGAAAGATGTCACTGTGTTTTCATACTGAGAGCACAACACATGTCAAATCCTAAGGATAGGATAGGGATTTTAGAAGACTACTTGTGGCATTTCCTTTTCCTATGGTTATATGAATTTTATGTGCCTTTCCCCTCCAGAAAAAATTCTAGTAAATATATTCAAAGAAAGTTCAGCCCAGGGGTGTATTTGGAGACTCATTATAGGTATCTGGTCAGAAAAACAGTTGTTTGTTTGATTTTTGGTTGTGGTGTTTTTGGGATTTTTTTCTTCCTTCCCCCACCTCCCCAACCAAAAAACTATGAAGTTCTTGTGAACAGTTTGTCAAGAAGCCAGCTTCTTTTTTTGTACACCCCCCCCAACCCAAAACACTTATTTAATTACATGAGACTATTTCTAGAACGCAAGACAAAATGTGAATACTTAAGGTAGGCAATATTGACAACCGTTATCTTCACATTTTCCTGTGCTTCAGCTTCTTCAATGCTGAAATACTTCAGCTAAACTAAAATAACAATTTTATTTCACACATGTATAAAGTGAGCAGTCCTGCTAAGTAGTTTAACTTTGCATTTCAACATCTTTGACATGAATACTTTCAGTTTTATGCAGACATTTAATTCCCGAAGGCCTCACATCAATTTACAAGTTCTACTCTATAAACTATAAGCAGTCCAGTATCCTCCTGCAAAATTACAACCCAGATTTCCAGTTAAATAACACAAAAGATGAACACAACCCAGAATTAAAGCATCAGGGAAAGGCGAGAGGGCATAACAGTGCAAGTAACTTATGTTTAGGAAATTCCTGTTAATATCAGCCAGCAGCTTTTTTGATATGTGAAGATACACTGGCTGAGTATTTTGAGGGTTAAGTTGGTAAATTAAACTAGCAATTTTCTTGTACCTGTGCAAGTCCCTCAGAGAATCTGGCTAATGAGAATGAAACAGTTCTTACCCAAGAAAGGTATTTCAAACAAATTAAAAGAAAGCATTTCTTCCTACCACAAAAACGGTCACTGTGAGAGCCATTAGAGGAACACTCAGGAATGAGGACCAAGACTTCTGCTCTACTTGCCACCTGACTGCACTAATGATTCAAGGTCTTCTCTGCTACATTCTGTAAGAAATGTGGGGCAGGATGCTTATGAGCTATAAACCACAGCTAGGTCTTGAAACAAATACTTAGAAATAGTGTTTAAGAATGCCTCAGCCATATATTAGTGTTTAAAAACCAGCATGGCAAGTTACATATACAAAGAGGTCTCCTTTGCTACATAACCAAGAACTATCTGTGCTCCCTTGTTTACCTTCACATAAAATCCAGATCCTTGTACATAAAGTACAGGTTTAATTGCCTTGGGGT
This sequence comes from Amazona ochrocephala, assembly GCA_039720435.1. Classification (NCBI taxonomy): domain Eukaryota; kingdom Metazoa; phylum Chordata; class Aves; order Psittaciformes; family Psittacidae; genus Amazona; species Amazona ochrocephala. The sequence continues at coordinate 48,875,509 of CM077881.1, read as the reverse complement.
GTGGCATAATGAGCTGTTAGTCCCAATTTATGATGTTTTGCAATTATACCCACTGAACACTTTAAAAAGAACACTTGGGAGAGCACACCAGATCTGCTGAATCACCAGACAAATGGAAGGAACAGACAGGAAAAAAAAACAGGATGAAATTTCTAAAGGGACAACTGCACACTCCAGATTTTGACAAAAATCATCAACTGCATAGAAAGAGAGAGAGAGATGACACCCTATAAAGTTGTTTTAAAAAAAGACACAGGAATTATCGCATGGGTCAGTCTGAACACCAGTCCATGAGGTAGTGCTGTTAGGAAAGTAGCAGGTGCCACAACATGGTACACAGATAAAAGTTTTCCTTTTACTTTCTCAGTTTTATTAAGACTGCAGCTGCAGTTCTGTGTGGATTTCCATGAAGAAAGTTTTGACACAGTTGGAAATTGCACAAATAGGATGGTTAGACATGTCATAAACATAATGAATAAGGAATGACTGAAGGGCTTAGACGCTTAATTTGATTTATACATTTGAAAATTAGCAGTGGGGCAAAGGAGGAAGCATAAGCAAGAGAGCCTGTAGGATAGACATGGTAACAGTCCTCAATTGGGCTTCATGGCTGTATTGGATAGGGGAGGTAGTACTGAGCTTATATTTGGGAAAAGAAGTTTCAGGTGAGGTGCTGAGATGGTGAGAAACTGGAACAGAGCAGCCAGGAGGTTGTGGTGTCTCCACCACTGGACGAGACTAGACAGCCATTTGTTACGAATGGTGGGATGAATTAAGTCCCCTCTTGAGGTCTCTTCCCGTCCAACAATTTGATTATTTTAAATTTAACAAAGAAGTTTCATGTTGTTTGGTGAATGAGTACCGGTTTCAATGCATGCTGTTTTCTAATGTTATCAGTGCAGCTGTGCATTTTGTGAATTCCCATTTTTCCTGATTTAGCACCAGATCAGCAGATTCAGAATGCCACTAGCTCAGACTAACTCCCTGAATCCAGATGTCAGAGACACATAAAGTCTATTAAATGTTTTCCCCAGCCATCATGTGACATCCTACCAGTTTTATATTTACTTGTGTTCTGTCTTGAAAGTTTGAAGTATAAAAAAACACTCTGTAGAGGAGGCTGCTTCCCTGAGCTACTCATCTCACTGCCTGGAATTTTTTTTCAGGTATTTTACTTAGTTCTCTCTCCATATCACTGTACTGACATCCCTCTCCTTCTACAGATGTAGTCCATGATCCTCCTCCACCAAGTGCTGAAGAATCACTGCCTAATCTGAGAGACTCTTGTGGTACTTTTTTGTGGTATTTGTTAAAAATTACCGAATTACTAGAGATAATGCAGATCTGTATGCAGAAGTTTAAGATTAGCTTAACTCATGCACCTACAGCAGATGCTTTGACAGATTAAAAAATCCTTCCCACCAAGTACCATCTGCTGGTCAACAGCACCACAAAATTTCTCCTTCATGGAGTTCTCCACCTTTTCCCTCTTCTACAACATGAATTCCAATTTCTTAGAATGGATGTTCATGATGCTATGGCATCCATGAAACATGTTGGGTTATTTTTCAGTCACTGTTCTCTTATTATTTCTCCCTGTTTCCAGTCTCTAATTTTTAAAGCCAAACTCCATCTCACACACTCAGTTACTGCATTTACTGAAATTCTTTCCCAATAATTAAATTGGGTTCACAGCCTACAGTAGACTCTGAATGCCTGATTTGGATTCACTGCATGGGAAGTCTAATTTATTTTTCTCACACTTCATTGTTTCCAAGCATAAAGCCTTCCTAGCTATGTAAGATGGTACTACACTCAAGGCTATGAAAACAAAGATGAAACACAAAGTACTGTATTTATGAGCAATTATATGCCTCCAAGATAGTGATGGATTGTTCTCTTCTATCACCTGCTCTAGCCAATAAAGAAACTGGGAAGACCATGAATAACTGGAGAATCATACAAGTCTAACTAGAAGGAATGTAGTTGGATTGGGTACAACAAATTCAGTTTAGAATATCTCCACAAAGTTGTAGGAGAAAAACAGGCTTCACATAAATGTTTCTTGAAAGATACAATTGTAAGAAGAAAAAAAAGCTGGACCGCATTAACTGGTTGGACACCAAGGGTTTTGTAGAATTGTGAAAGAGAGACTTAAGCCTCTCAGCCTAATCATTCTTGCTTCAAGCCATGATAAACATTGTTGCAAAGTAACTCCATCTCTGTCTGCCTAAGCTTAACTATAATAATTGGCAGGCATCAGGATCAAGCACTGTGATCTGTTTTCCTTCATACTGGAATTTCACTCTGAAAAGTAATGATCAAAAATATTCTTCCAATTTTACATCAACAAAAACTTGTACTCTTGCCTGAAATCCAAAAGGCCTTTGGCATTACATTTTCCAGGAATAGAGCCTTCTGTCTCTGAGCAAAGCTGGGTGGCTTACCTCTACTCACTGTACTCACATCAGCACGTTTTGTACTTCTCCCATATCAGAAAAATAAGGAGCTCTACGGACTAGTCATTCTCAAAAAAGGAACTTCTACCTAAAATACATCTAACATCATAAACTACCACCAAGCACAAGCATTTCATAGCACTGCAAACATTTGAAGATGTGTACTGAATCTTCACAACTACTGTCATCTCCAACCCAAAACCCAAGTGGTCTTTGTCACATTAAAGTCTTGAGTTTCAGACATCATCAGTCCAAATTTCTAGCTCAGCAAATCCAGACAGCTCCCACTGTAATTACAGGTCGTCTGGGCACACTGCAGAAGAGGTACTAACTCCAAACCAGTCTGTATCCAGCAACACATCTCTCTCTTTGTTCCTTGGTGTTCCAATCGAAGCTCAGTGCTGGATCCAGTCTGGCAATCCCAGCCAACCCCAGACTAATGATCACCAGAATCGATTGGAACATTTCTTGACTTTGTAAAGAAGGTGCAAGCACTCATTCAGGTGACTATCATATTACTTAAGATACACTGGGAGACAGTGCATTAATTATACTGCTACCCGTTTAGTTTTATAAGGCACATCCATTGTCTTATTGTCATGGGTTCAGCAGTAGCAGTCATTTTTCTCCTTCTTAGTAGCTGGAGCAGTGCTCTGGTTTTGACTTTCAGCCTGGGAACAGCGCTGATAACATCGATGTTTTTAGTTGTTGCTCAGTAATGTTTACTCTGACCAAGGACTTTCTGAGTCTCATGCTCTGACAGGGAGGAGGGGAAGCCGGGAGGAAGTACAGACAGGACACTTGACCCAAACTAACCAAAGAGGTATTCCATACCACAGCACGTCATGCCCACTATATAAACTGGGGGCAGTTACCCAGAAGGGATAGATCACTGCTCGGGTCGGGCTGGGTATCGGTTGGTGGGTGGTGAGCGGTTATACTCGCTTCCCTTGTTATTTCCCTTGGCGTTATTGTTATTGGTGGTAGCAGCAGTGGTTTGTGTTATACCTTAGTTACTGGACTGTTCTTATCTCAACCTGTGGGAGTTACATTCTTTCAATTCTCCTCCCCATCCCTCTGGGAGCATAGGGAGGAAGAAAGGGGGGAGTGAGAAAGTGGCTGCGTGACTCTGAGTTGCTGGCTGGGTTTAAACCACGACACTTATCCACAGAGACAGAAAGATATTCCCAAACAAAATAACTGTATTTTATATACACTATGTTATTTAGTTAATTCACTTGTCACTACATTCCATGGTTACACTTCTGACTCCTGCAGGTCTTCCTTAAATACTTAGCATTTCTCCATTCTTCTACCATCCTACTGCTGCTCTGCAAAATGCTTCTAATACTGGCATGGTTAAGAAATTTGGATTCCCACCACACATTCTGAGCTCTATCCCAGGAACTGTTTCTTAAGTTTGGGTATTTCTGTTGCTGAGATTTTTTATTTTTTTTTTTTCTCCCTTTTTTTTTTTTTTTTTAGCCTAGTGATTGTATGAAGTCCTGGGAGCAGGGATAAGGAAGCAGGATTCACATATCAGTCATTACAAGTGCTCTATTAAATTACTGAATGATTACTGTTATTACACCTGGCTGCATGTGTCCATCAGCTATATCTAGACAAAGAGAAGGCAGCAGAGCTCCTCAGGAAATTGTTAGGGAGAACATAATTATAGATTGTATAGGAGGATCCCAGAGCTGACCTCTGCCATTTCATTAGTGCTGTAGACACAGAAGCAAAACAGATTCTAATTTCTCTTACCTTCTATCCCTGTCTGAGTTTACAGGTTTGAAAATCAGGAGAAAACAATTGCTAATGCTAGCAAAACTGCTAGCATAACTGAGTAAGACCAAACCCACACTGAACATTTCAAGATGCATTGACTGAAGCAATTATAGCCAGATGAGAAAAGGACAGTGTGAAGAAACACTGAAAGGCATGAGACAAATGCCCATAGATACTCTGTATTAAGTAATATTTTGTATCTAGAAACACCTTCTGTGAGTAAAGGAAATTAAGACTTACGAAAATACCTGGATTATATGAATGCAGGAATGGGTCAGTGAAGTTGCAGGCAGTATGAACACAGCATATATATTACTACCTGCTCTTTAAATCTGGAAATGAAAATTAGTTTAAGGCAGAAGTTCCTCTTCCCTCTTCTTTTTTGCCCTCCTGCACTGGCCATGTATCAGGTCTGCAACTCCCTCAAAAGCAATAAGGGAGAGGATGCATAGTCTCTTTTAAAAGAGTGGGGTGATAGAGATAAACAAATACACTTTGTAAATGAGTATTCCATGGGCTGATCTAGCTAAGACTGCTTTTTATTGGATTGATACCTTTGAGTGTGCAGAAGGCAGCCATAGACCCTGCTGAAATTTTCAAAATCTGTTGGTAGAAATGTTGGCAGAGCAGTCAATCTTATTTTATCAGCTCCAAATGATGTCTGCTGAGAGCCAATAGAGCCAATGTCCTGGGTTAAGCAGCAGCAGTCATTTTTCTCCTTCTTAATAGCTGGTGCAGTGCTGTGTTTTTGACTTTCAGCCTGGGAACAGCGCTAATAACACCGATGGTTTTAGTTACTGCTCAGTAATGGTTACTCTGACCAAGGACTTTCTGAGTCTCATGCTCTGACAGGGAGGAGGGGCACAAGAAGCCGGGAGGAAGCAGAGACAGGACACCTGACCCAAACTAACCAAAGAGGTATTCCATACCACAGCACGTCATGCCCACTATATAAACTGGGGGCAGTTACCCAGAAGGGCTAGATCACTGCTCGGGTCGGGCTGGGTATTGGTTGGCAGCTGGTGAGCGGTTGTATTCTCTTCCCTTGTTATTTCCCTTATCATCGTTATTATTGGTGGTAGCAGCAGTGATTTGTGTTATACCTTAGTTACTGGACTGTTCTTATCTCAACCCGTGGAAGTTACATTCTTTCAACTCTCCTCCCCATCCCTCTGGGAGCGGGGGGAGAAAGAAGGGGGGAGTGAGTGAGCGGCTGCATGGTTCTGAGTTGCCAGCTGGGCTTAAACCACTACAATCCTATAATTTCATAATCAAACAAACAGACAAGTTGGAAGCATGCAGAATATAACAAGGAGATGAGTAACAGCCAACTTGATTTTTCAAGGATAAATATTGTCTGACCAATGTAAAATAAACTTTTACAGCTTTTGGAAAGATGAGAAGCTGTAAATACCACGTATCTTCAGACAGGCTTCTGAAACTGTCTCCTATTGTATTTTCATAAGCTACCTAAAGAATATGTAGTCTAGACAAAATACTTGCAAGGGAGATGCAAAACGGTTAGAAAAGCATAATCCAAGACAGACTGGTTATCAAAGGTCTGCTGGCACAATGGAGTTTAAAAATAGGAGAAGGAGCCTGATTTTGCTGGAATGTGCCCTGGTTTCTGTGCTGCTCAGTTCTTTATTGATGACTTGAATGAAGGAAAAAAGCGAATGCTTAATAAACTTAATCTTGATACTGCTGTGAAAGGAGAAGGAAAGGAGCTGGCAGGCCAGACTTGGAATTAAGAATTATCCTTGGAAGAGTATGGAAAAAAAGTAGATGTAATTAAAAAAGGATAAATGCACTCAGGTAGGATAATCAAATTAACAGATACAACTGGGGAGTCAGTCTCTACACAACAAAACAGGGAACTCCAAGCAATGTGGAGTTTCAGTGAATCACAAAATCATCAGGAATGAACACTAGTATGCTGCAGAAGGCAGTGGGAAAATAGTAAACAGTGAGAAGAAGTAACACTTCTGCTCTTTTTTACAGTAACAAGCTCTCTAGGAGAATTTCTGGAAAGATGTAAGACAATTTAGGAAAGAGAAGACTGAGTGCCAACAGAATGGATTAGGTTTGGGTTTGTTTCATAAGCTTCATCTTATGGTGGAATAAGCAGCAAGGCTCTATAAAAAATATTGACATAGGAATTCCTGTTCAACTGCAGCCACTGGGTTATGTGGCACAAGAGGATTATATGGCATTTACATACTCAAGGTTACATGGTCTGTCAACAATGACATCTTATGTAACATTATGCATGTCTTATCTCAAAGGCTCCTATTCTGTTGAAGTGTCTACCTTCTGTTCCAGTGACACAGAATCTCTGGATGAACCTGCAATAATTAGCTCAATGAATTCTACAGCACTAGCTTTAAAGAAACCAAAGATGTGCGAAAAATACTAAACACAAAACCAGTTCAGAAGTCCAGACTTTTCTTTTGAGTTATATTGGCAGGAAGCAAACTATACTTCCCCCTTCTCCCAGGCTTTTACAGAGTGATAATGCAACTATGGCTAAAACAGTACTGAAAATTAAGGGCAATGCAATAATTTGCATGAGTAGTTAAATCCTTTACACCATTGTGGCTGTTAAATGGGAACTGGAAAGTATTGTTATTTACAGCATTTTTCTTTTACATCAATACAAGTGTGTATCAGTCTTATGATTTCTTTCTTTTTCTGCTCCGGGGCAGATTTGACTATCTAGATATTTCAATGTTGATCTCATGTTGGTGATTTTCTTATCTAGGTCATCCTTCTCTCCCCATATCCTTGTGCTTTTGCCAGCTTTACAAAACAAAGCAAGCTGTTATTTAGAAGGCTTTGCTCTAAGAGGAACCCAGTAATTTATTCTTTTTGTTGCTCTTACTTCCTGTATTTTGCCACCTAAGACCCAAATAGGGCAATCAAGAATTTTATCAGCACTTAGTAGACAATGCAGAAGCAGATTTTTCAAGGGCCTTCAGCGTCTACCAATTTAATTTCTGACAGTGATGTGCAAAACTCTCTGAATTTCACTGAAAACGTGATCATTTGTTGTGGCCTCTGAAGAAAATCTTCATGTTCTGGTAATTTCACAATACGTTATGAAAACTTCATGGTATATTTGTAGTTCATCTTTGGTGCCATGCCTGTGCTACAGTGATTCTCATTCCTGGGTCACTGCTGCCCCTCAGGCACTGCAATGCAGAACAGTATTGGCCCTGCCTCCTTCTTCACCCCTCAGCTCTTGTCAGGTGGCATGATCCCTGCAGGCTACCAGTCTGCAAAAGCCCTTACGTCCATCCTTGGTAGTGTCTGTTCCTGACCTCTTCATACTTTTCCCAAAGCAGGCCACTTGTGACCCTGTAAAATAAAATGCAACTGCTTTTCAACAAACAAAATGCCCTTAATTTGTGTTACTGTTTGGACAAACTATTTGATAATATTAAAACACAGAAGAGACCTTTTCTTAATGATCCACTGAGTTATTTTCCTCTCTCTGCTTTGACTAATGAAGTAGGAGTACAGCTATTTAAACGTGGAAAAGGACAAAACACTCTTGTTTCTAAGCTGACGTATCCTATTCTGTCGGTTGTACAAACTTTGTTAGAAAAATCCAGGCACTGAAAACTTGGCTGAAAGGTCAAAGGTGAATATGACAGTATTTCAAAATAACTGTCACTAGAAGTGCTAATTCTGGTCTTTAAAAAGCATAAGTCTTAACACCAAGGAATTCTTTCTTCAGAATGTAGGCCTGCATAGCAGAGTGCTGCTCCATCATCCTAATCATAACACTTCTGAAATGGAGACATCCTGAAATAGTAGGGAAAAAATGGTGATATTACCTGAATAGTTATGAACATTATGTTACCTGTCAAAGATGCTTCCTAATTTGGAACTGCATCTTAAAATAGTATGGAAGCAAAGTGAAGCAAGGAGATGTCGAGGCAGAAGTCAAGTGGAAACAGAAATGAATGTATGTCAAGAGAGAAGCTGTACATGTAGTCTGGGAGGTGTAAGAGCAGCTGAAAGCCTGACTACACATTGTTAAATAAGAAGTCTGACAAAACTAATCATAGCAACAGCAAAATATGGAAAGCAAAGCAGCAAAGGGATATGTATGTACATGTCTGACTGTGATGTTTATGCATATTCATTGAATATTTATATGCGCAACAATCAGACACAGAACTGTCTGTATAGAGATGAAACTCTAAGAATTGTGAGATCTTGTCATAGTTACATTTGTGCACACTGATAGACACTCTTTCCCCTCACCTACAAATTCCAAAGTCCAAATCTTCACAAAGACATGTGAAACTCTCTTGCCAACCATGAAGAAACGCGTTAAAGAAAATGGCCAACTTCTACCCAGCCGAGTCCCACTATGGGTGGTATACATATATTAAAAAACAACAACAAACCACCATATAATTAAATGTATTCTTTATGTACATATATAAAAATAGCAATATAAAATTATTACTGTGATCTGAAGATGAAAAGCTCTTCATAGTGCTTCACAAAGCTGGTTGCTACTGAATTATTTTATCAATGGATTTTACACTGGACACAAAGAAAGAAAACAATGCTGAATGCCTGTAGTGGTAAAAACAGTGGAAAGACAGGAAGCTGCCCTCCTGCAGTGGGTCACAACTGGGTATAAACTGGACACTTCAATGATGTATTTCATCAAAGACTGCAAGAGAAGTTCAAATACCCAAGGGCGCTCTTCTGTGCACACAACTGCACACAGAGCTCACAATTTTCAGCTCTGTAAATTCATCTAATCATGTAAATATTTGCGTGTTTGGTAGTAGTTTATTAACAAATAGCGATGAAATTGTAATGAGAGCAGTGGTTTGTACAATAAAGCTCACCTGAATAAATTTGATGTTGTTACTGAGCAGATTCTATCCATGAAGCTCAGTGATTTGAATTTTTTTTTGAGGGACTATTGTTATAGGACAAGGGTTAATGGCTTCAAACTTAAACAGGGGAAGTTTAGATTGGATATGAGGAAGAAGTTCTTTACTGTGAGGGTGGTGAGGCACTGGAATGGGTTGCCCAGGGAAGTTGTGAATGCTCCATCCCAGGAGGTGGTTCAAGGCCATGTTGGACAGAGCCTTGGGTGACATGGCTTAGTGGGAGGTGTCCCTGCCCATGGCAGGTGGGTTGGAACTAGATGATCTTAAGGTCCTTTCCAACCCTAACTATTCTATGATTCTAAATAATGTACAGATGTAGAAACTGGCTCCCCCAGTAAGCTATTTCATAGCTATTTCACTTTTTCCTGCACCACCAGAAATCTCTCCCCAAATCTCCCTCTGATCTATTTATCATATCCATACATAAACATTGTTGCTGCAATGTAAGAGAATACCACATCACAATTGAGTCTTGGTATCTAAACCAGGGATCAATTATTTGTTTCTTACCTCTTCTCCCTCTCATTACCTCTAAGATATTTCTCCATCTCTTTCTGCTTCCTGATCCAGCTTTTCAAAGGACACCTTGTTTTTTCAGTTGCTAAGAAGGTCAGCAGACCTTCCCAGCCATGGGCTTTAATCTGGATGCCTATCATTTTTAATCACTGTGTTACATCTCTACTTTTGCTGTTTGTTGATAACACGAAAAGTCTCTGCTATTTCACCAATCAGTCTCTCTTCTCCTGTTTTCCCTGTCATGAACAGAAATTACCCAGAGACCTTAACATCTCTACTACAAGACACCATCCAATAGATGCACAAACTGTATGTTTCAGTAATTTTAAAAATCTAACCCTTTTCATGAATATAAACTATTTGGTTATAAAAAAATAATATTAAAATTATATACATATATGTTAACAAATACACAGTTTCCCTGCAGAGTGACCTGGATTGTGCAACAAAATGGACAATGTAAAAAGATGTGAAATCTTGCCCTTTACAAACAGGCCGGACACACTGTGATACTTCTGCAGGCACTGATAGCCTTGTCTGCAGAAATACTTCATGTTGTCTCCTACAAGAGCAGGTGTTTGGCTATGTGGAATATGTTTCAAATGTAACAGCAGAACAGCCTCCATATCTGCACTTTCTCAAAGCACAGAGGTTCATTCCAGCTGAGTCAGAAAGTCAACATCATCTCTAAGGTCTCCCACAGCTGAGTGGCCCCTCTGCTTCCCACTCTTGTGCACCACATATTGAATTTTCAGCAGGAGTTGTAACCTGGTCTAGAAAAAGCAAGTGTTAACAGCCTGGAAGCAGAAAAAAAGCCATCAGAGGGTTACTAATGAAACAAAGTATGAATGTAAGCAGCACAGTGCCAACATGTAGCAATGCCACTTAAATAAGTCAATATTGTCCTGCAAAATCCTCTCGTTATGCTGTAACCTTTAAAAATGGAAAAAATATTCTTTGTTCTTCAAAGCATATCTTTTCAGTTCTCCAATGAAGGCAAGCAAATAAATTATTCTGCAAATCATTTGCTGCGTTTGTTTTCTATTAACAAACACTTTTCCTTAAAAAAATCAAACCATATATATATATGTAGTATGTATATATATATGTAGTGTATGTATATGGAGAGATACATATATCCAGACTACTTACTTGCTGTTTCAGAGCATGCCTTTTAGCAAGGCCTGTTATAGCCATTAACTTGGTGAACACCAAAAGGTAGAGCTTAAAACTCAAACGGCAAATTTGAATTTGGTGCTTCAGGACCACCATGCTATGATTTTTTGATGGTATTTATTCTCCATTTAATTGTGTTATTTAAAACAACTTAATGACAGACCTTACCCTTGATATTTTACAGCAGGGCACAGACACTCTTAGAATAGAATGTTAAAACTGTGTTACTGGGAATGCAGCACAGGGTAATGCTCTTGTGGGAAATCACCTCTCTAAACCAAAATACTTGGTCTCTCTCTGGACTCTTTATTGCAAGTGTCCCCACAACAGCATCTTCAGCTGGATTGTGAGAGCCTTCCCAAACTTCTGCTGAGTTTTTATCATTCAGTTGACCTCTGGTCCTAAATGGACCTGTCAGCCTGGGCATAATCAATCCATTGCTATTCATTAACTAAACTACATGACATCCTCACAGTTTAGTGAGGTAAAAAGGGCTGTCCAAAGTCACTATTTCTGCATCTGCAGCAACAGTTTCAACTGGCTATTTACAAGTACCTGCTGTGCATAGTTACATCAATTTTGCAGCAGGAACTGCTTGGGGAGTCTGGTGGGCCAGAATCTCCACCCTAGCTGTTATCAACACAGCAGGAGCTGCCTGAGAAACCTTAAGGGCATGCTGGAGCTCCCACCAGAGAGCTCCTGCACCACTTGGCTACATCCTTCTTCATGAGGGTGGCTAGAAGTTCAGTCAGTCAATCACCTTGTCTATGCTTAGTCCACTGTTCCAAGTACATTCATTGTCTCATGGATGCAAATGATTACATGAGGAGTTCCTGGACCACACTCACAAATAATAATACTAGCACATTCTGTGAAACATGTCATGGTTTTCTAACTTTTAAGTTCTCTTCCATATTTTTAGAACAAAGCAGGGATGAAGCGCATGGTAGGATCTGACCCAACATATTTTAACAGTAAAATGAATGGCATATATGAACGAATAGAAAGTACTTCCCCCTCTGGCCACAAGCAGATATGATCATTCTTGGATGTAGAAAATAAGGTAATACAGAATAAATCAATGCAATTTATAAACACAAACTACTTGGGTAAAACCATTAGGAACTCTGGCAGATGTGTAACTAAACACTTAAATTCAGGAGGGCTGAGCTAAAGATTGAAGATGCCAACTACCCTCTGAGCATGGAGTTATAAAGACACTTTTAATCTCTAGGAAGATGACAGTAGAAACTGAGAAAGAAATAATATTTTCAATTTACTCTGACATATGTTATAGTTTACATAATTAAACACTATATGTATTTTATGGTGAGACAATTAGGTATCTTTTGGAGTAACTGCCTCTATATGGAGATGACCTTACACACAGACATAAAAACAGACACACAGAGAGACAAATGCAAAATACCTTCCTATGTGAAGCAGAGACCTGAGAGGCTCATCTACCTACAGGTCTTCAGAAGCAGATACTTGAAGGCAAAAGACAGAGACACTAATATTGCTAGATGCAGGAGAAAACTGGGACAACTGGCAAAACTGATTAACAGTAGTAATATCATGGGCTAGAAAGGAGGCTGTGCTACAACCAGGTCTGTGCTGTGGTGTTATTTTAATCTATGCAGTTACACTCTGCTAATCTTTCTAATCTTCCCTCTAACAATTTTCGAATTCTTTAAGTTGATTCACAGCACAATCATTTTACCTCTTTCTTGTCAATACTTCCTGATGTGATATTCTTTACTGAATGGTTATCATTAAACTGGAATGGAATGACAAATGAAAATAATTTAAAGGAAGATTCAAAATGAATCTTTCAGAATGCCTTTGCTACATGTAACATCATCTCACTCATCACCAGTCATGTCACATTCTCGAGTTTACATGTGCTATCCTACTTCTGGTGTGAACATGTGCTATTAATAATCATATTTTCCAACACTTCTGCCCACAAGGTATCATTATTATCTCTTAAAGCTACTTGAAAGACCTGACTGTGGTGCAGTTATAATTTTAACTACCCCCTATGTCACGACAAAGGAACCAGTCTTCTGAAAAATCCCCAGAAAAATACCAATCCTGAAGTTTGATTCAAAAACTCACATGGCCTATCAGTAACCCACTAACATTTTTGCTCAAAAAGATGCACTTGACTAAATACATATATATAAAAGTTCTGCAAAAATTGTCTTTCAGAGTGTTCATTTAGTATTTTGCAAAGAAAATTTGCACTGATTCACAAATATGAAAAGCAGAACTTAAGCTGAGTAAGTTTAGGACAGAACATGGAGATGAAAGAAAGTTTGGAGTTAGGGAGTCATGTTTTCTGGTAGTTAAACTACTATACCTTATAATTGTATTTATCAAGTTTTCCAGTTTCTTCTTCAGAAATCAATGGTGATATTTGCCTGGTGGTAACATCTGACATTTAGGAAATGGAGTCATGAAGTTGTACACTCTACATGCCATGACTTGTAAATTCAACAGCAGTTAGAATTAAGGATGCTATTGAAGCTAGAGAGCTCCCAAAGTCAGGATTACTAGGACCAAAATGCTGCAACAAACTTGTAATGACAGGCTGAAGGTGAGTAATGGAAGACAATAAACTCCACCTTTCAAAATTAGTTCATTCAATTTGCAGTCATATTTTAGAATTTATCAAAAAACTGTAGTCGGGTTTTTTAATAAAAGCACTTTGTGCATGAAGCAAATGGCATGACACATAATGCAATAAAAATATTTTGCAGTAAAAAATAAGAAATTACACAGAGAAAAAGCATGTTTTGTTATATATCCACCTAGCACATCTGCTATGCCATTGTGACAGATGTTTATTAATATGGGTATCTAATCATATCGCTAGATTGCTAATGGCTTAATAATCCATCTTCTAAATACTGCATACGTTTCTGATTATATGTTGAACCAATTACCAAAATATTTCCTAGGAATTAGTTCTTTACCTCTATTGGCCTCCTGAAAGCACCATGAACTTGCAGTTTTTATTTCAACAGCAACATACAATTCTGTCACAGCAATACTTAAAACGTTGGTTTATAGTATATATGCTTTATGAAAGACTTAAAGACACTTCCTTAAATATGATAGGTAGTATGAAAATTGGCTAAAATTAATAGAAGCATCTTTTGAAAGAATACATTCTACGTAAGGCTGGTGACCATAAAACAGGTGACTCAGCTGGACAGAACTACTTTACATTATCTTCAGGAATGTACAGGTCCTAAATACTACTTCCTCATGTATTAGCCCACTCAAAAAATTGTATACTTTGCAACCTGCAACCTGTTTCTTCTTCCTCCCAGTTTGGTTCTTGTGTTCAGAGGAAAGGAGTAAACTGCCCCACATCAAAATAGGATACTGATTTTCTAATTTCTTTCTCTTGTTGAACTTCAAAATCTAGGAGTACAAAGTCTCACATCTTCCTGCCAGAGTTCTACAGATCATGCACTTATTTGACATTCTGGCATTTGGCTACAGTGTTAATTAGTTGGACAATTCAGGTAATTACTGAAATACTCGGTTACAGCTGAACATCATTGTTTTCAGATTCTGCAAACTGTGGGAATAATAATGGTTTATTAAATTAAAGATCATAGTATATTTTTCTAATATCCCATCTTTTTCTAATAGCCCACCCATTAACTACTGATGCCCACTACGCCTTTGTACTCACCTTTACCTTGGACATATTCCCTTACCAACTCTTTTCCTAATTTCTAAGCCCTCATGAAAGTACAGATAAAGCTTACTTTATTACAAGTAAGTTCACAGAAGACGAACTGGACTTTCTGGGCTTGAATTTCTGAATTCTCTTGCTTTTTCTGATACTACTTCAGTTATTTTTGTACTAGACACTGTCTAGCTCACTGACAAGTTGCTGTGTCATGTGGCACTGCCACATTATGAGACTATAAAGCAACGGAAGCGTTTGAAAGTGTTACCTTGGACATCAGATGTGATCAGAATTCTTCAGATACAACTCTTCAGGGCTAAAACACCACCTACTCTCATGCTATTTGTTGCATTTGAAGGTTACAGGGCTTTGGGTTTGTTTGTGTTTTGGGTGTTTTGAGTAAAACTAGTTACTTTTACTTTGTTTATTTTGCTTACTTTTTACTTTGTTATTCTTCTTTATACTTTTACTTCTTCCATATTACAATTGCCTAATGGGCATGACCAGAAGAAGTCATTTCAGTCCTAGGTGGTTTTCATGACTGCAATACTTACTTGACTCTTACTGAAAAAGTACCTGGCTTTAAAATGCTATGCAAGGAGGAAACTAATTTTGAAATTTTAGAATAAAAATATATACTTTGCATAATGAAAAAAAAAAAACAGTTTTAAAGACAAGCTATCATATTTTCTTTGTATTTTATCAATTTGATACTTACCTTGTTCATGCTTTGAAAAAAATAATGAAGTAAACATATTCTCATTTATACTGTTGATGACTCAGAGAGTTATTAACAGCTCTACAGCACTAAAGAAAAAGGGTCATAATGTTCCCATCCTCCCAAATCACCCACATTTTTCATGGTGGGTTCTCCTCATCACTCTTACCCACTTATGTAAACACAGTGTAACATAGGGAGGATGTGAATGAAATCTTTGTATTGTCAGCCTCAAACATTCAAATACCAGGAGTCAGGCTCCAAAGTATCACAGAACTGGAATAAATACCATGAGACTTGAAATAATAAATCTGAAGTTTTTTGTATTTACTTTCTGTTTTCCAAGCCTTCAGGGGTCACATTTTCAGGATTTGCTCAACAGCCATGAAACTCCCTTTAAAAATGCTGGAGGTGTTTCATCTACAATAACATATCTCAAGTGCCAAGACATATACATAGAAAGATTTCTAATAATGTGGTGATTCATCAACACTAACTATATGAGTCTAAGAAAAGAGCATTTAAAACACGGAATTTGCTAATTCCTGTTCTGTTCATCAAACATCACTAAGAAAGCTCTCTTACAGCCACATGGTGGTGAGAGGTAAATAGTAGTATAAGAGGACATGGTCCCTGGCTAGAATCTATCACTGATGCCAAAAAGAAAAAAGAGCAAAGACATGGGAAAAATTACTAACATGGGTGCTGTTTCCTACAATGTATACACTCTGGCAGACAGTTATGTCTGCTTAACAGTGTTGCACAGAGCTGCTTAGCTCACTTTACTGTTCCCCCACCCCCCCATCTTAAGAATAAGTAATTTGCTACAGACTGGCAATAGAGAGCATTCGTCATTTCTGCTGCAGAATGCTGGGTGTGAAGAAGGGATTTCCTTCCCTGCAATGATGCAAAAATTCACCTGAATTCATGAGGCTGAAATGCCTGGCTGCAGAGACTGCAAACTAGAGCCAGGATTTGAGTCTTAGATAGATCCTAACAGTCTTCAACTGTCTGGTGCAACCTCAGCACAATAGGCCACTCCTGGCTATATTAATTACATACTTCAAAGGGTTTCTTAACAGCCAAGGAGGCTAGAAACTTTTCTTAATCGACACAGAGTTTCTACAGGAAATTATATTCACGCAATTAACACAATTCAATAGATCAAGTTACTTGCCATTGGCAAGTGCCACTGTCACATTGCTATGTCAAGACGAAAGCACTGGAAAAGATGTTTTGCACAGGCTCTCTGGTTAATGACACTTTTAAATTTTATCAGTGTAGTTGAAATTTCATACGACTGGAAGGGAGAAGCAACCTCTGAGAGTATTTCAGCTGAATACACCATGCCCCCAAAAGTAACATCATAGGCTTGAATAAACATGCCACTGTCTATTTTTAAATCACAATTACACCATGCTTTATTCTAAGGCCTAAAACTAGAGCTGCAGCTTGTTTCCTCAGCCTGCAGGGCTTAAATTTGAAGATAACTTTTAGAATCAGTTACTGCCTTGGCACACAACTCAGTGCACACAGCAGCTTGCTCACTGAAATCCTGACCAAATTCTGAAGGTTTCTGCTCTGAGGCTTGTGCTCCCTCCCAGGCCATGAGAAGTTCTCTTTCTATATTAATAACCCTGCTTTATTGATGAGAAAAGCTGCTTAAGCAACCCATTAAACAGCCATGTTTACTTACATACTTATTTTCCCACTTATAGTGGTCCACTCACTGCAGGATTATGGAGCTGTATAGCTTTTTAGCATGGCTTGTTTTAGGATTAGTTGGAAAGACAAGTCTTCCAAATTTTGTTAAAGTACTAGTAACATTCACTCAGTCAAACACTGCACAGCCTGACTCTGAAAAGGGAACACAAGATGTAGGCTCCACACTTAAGCAAAGAGGTAAAAAACAAAAGCATGGTGATTGAGAAACTTGGTGAGGACTTCCCTCTACAGTATTTCCATAGTAATTCTTCTTTCCACCCACCTTTTGCTTGTTTTGCCTACTCTCAGAAGCCCAAGTGAGACCTTATCTGAGTGGTTTGCACTTGGGAATGTGAGAAAGCAAGGAGGCGATGTGCATTCCCAGTTCCAGCACTGCCAGAAGTCACATGAGATCCACTGAGAAAGCTTTATGACTACCATGGGGCCTCAGGGCCTGCCATATTGAAGACAAGAACTGGTTTTGGAAAGAATCTGGTGGATTACTCTGGAAATGTCCTTTGAGGAAAAAAAGCAAACAAATCCGAGAGTCAGTTAAAAAGGTGTAAGAAGAGAACGTTAAGATTCTCCAGGTAACTTATTGCCTTTCTTACTGATCTAGATGGAACTGCAAGTCCCAGAAGCAAAATTATGGCCTGTGTAAAGGAAAGATGCAAAAAAAACACATGTGAAAAACAGAACACCCTTGACACTCTTGGCACACAGAAGAGCTGCAATGATTCATCTGGATATGACCTACACATTTATAGCAACTGAATATTTAAGAAAGCCAACTAACACATTTTAGGCATAAAAGGAAAATCAGAGGAAATACGGAGTGAACACTTGCAATAATCCTTCCAACAGCAGTAACTTCTTTGTCAGCAACTTTTTCCTGCCATATCCTGCTACCCACACCACGACAGGAAACCCCTTGGTGTAACACAGCACCAAACTCACAGTTGCTAGGAGCAGATGTCCAGCATCTGGTGCCTGCACTGAGAACTCTTTAAGGAAATCACTTCTAGAATATTCAAGTTATCATCATCTGCTACCTCTGACTGGCCCACTTGAAAAGCAATAGAGACCAGACAGCATTAATGAAGACATTCAAGAGACAGAAACTGAATCATGTATATTTCCATATAGAAACCTTGAAATTCTAAATTAACTGGGAACTATGTTGTTTATAACAATTTAGCCACAAAATGCTGATTAAAAGAAGAGCAATACAGCATGTCTAGCAATTACCACAGGCCCATACAGACAGAAGAAGCTTCTCAGCCATTACTTAGTGAAGAATATACTGCTCTGCAGATGATTCAGCCAATAGAAAAAGTGTTTAAAACAATGAATGTAACTGTAAAAGTAAACCATTACCTAATGCTAAATATAAATCAAAGGTGTTAGTGTAAATGGCAAAACATTTTCTTATATTTAATCGCAGTTGATTAGTTTACCTTCAGCTCAAGGGAAGAGAGAC
This sequence comes from Amazona ochrocephala, assembly GCA_039720435.1. NCBI lineage: Eukaryota > Metazoa > Chordata > Aves > Psittaciformes > Psittacidae > Amazona > Amazona ochrocephala. The sequence continues at coordinate 48,857,034 of CM077881.1, read as the reverse complement.
AGACCCACCTAAGGATAGCAAGAGAACTAGTGATCAAGTCATCCAGGTGGAAGTGAGAGGATGACCTGCATGGTGAAAGGGAGAAATTACATTCCTCTGCTTCCTCTTTCTCTGACACAATACTAATCAGAAGCACACCATCTTCAGAACACCACACATTCCTGGGGATAGACATGTGGGACCAAGTGTGCTCACATTCCCCCTTCTCTCCTCCTATACACCTCCAGTTGTATTTTATTTTACTTCTCAGTATGTTGATACGTGGCTTTTCCATAAAACTGAAGATGTCCTCAGTGCCAATGTCAGCTACTTATTTTAAGTGAATAATTTGTGTATATGTAGGGATGATCTCAATGGTCTGTAGCAGTTTTCTTTAAAAATAGCTTTTCAATAAATTTACCATGAAGTGAAGATAACCTGCTGAACTCTCAGACTCCTTCCATTAACTCTCACCCACCCAGAGTATACTGAACAGTGTCACTCCTTTCCCCTGCTACCACAGAGCGCACAGAACTAGTGAAATTGTTTGATCCACCACTTGATGTCAGTAAGGATAGTTCTCAGATGACCTTAACAGTTCTGGATTGAGACAGGTATCAGAAAATACTGTGAAAGAAAAATCTTGTGTTTGCACTCTGTGATGCAAATCCCTCTATATTTCTACCTTTTACTGTTACTAGAGCTCAGGTAACAGTTGTGATGCAATCTTTCAATAATGAAATCATGGTATTAGTGCTGTGTGGTGTATGCTGCATTAAGGCTACATGTGCATGACACGACTATTCCCAAATACCACATCATATTTACTCACACATCCCCCACATCCCCAGATACTGACCTCCAAGTGGTCAACTGGCTGTCGACGTTCTACAAATCAGCCTTGAAGCAGCAATAATTCCCCATACCACATGTTCTGTGGCAGATAGAATGGCACCTAGTCTAATTGTACTTCAACTTGGCTGATGAAAACAAGATCTAGTACAGGGAGGCAGCACCATGCTCTGATCAGGTATTTGTATGAACATGCCTCACTGCAATAATGGTGCTTGTTGGTCATCTGGCTTACAGAAATCTAGCACTATAAGTCAGTCCATCCAAACAAACTTTGCCCATCATTTTACTTGTTTGACATTCTTTCCATCACGTCTCTACACACACCATAGGCCATAACAAATAAAATGCCACCTTTATACATGAAATCTGAAATCTGCTCCCATCCAGCGTCAGGGCACTCAGGAGTTTGGGCCAGAGGCTCAGAACAAGCCTACCTCTTTCTGTCTGTCGCAGTTTAAGCCCAGTCAGCCACACAGTTTGCTCACTCACTCTCCCCCTCTTTCTTCCCCCCGCTCCTGAAGGGATGGGAAGGAGAATTGAAAGAATGCAACTCCCACAGGTTGAGATAAGAACAGTTCAGTAACTAAGGTATAACACAAACCCACTATTGCTACCACCAATAATAATAATGACAAGAGAAATACAAGGGAAAAGAATGCAACCGCTCACCACTGATACCCAGCCTGACCAAGCAGTGCACCCCCTACTTTCGGGTCTCTGCTCTCCATTTTTTCATCCTGGGCATGACGTGCTGTGGCATGGAACACCTCTTTGGTCAGTTTGGGTCAGGTGTCCGTTTCTGCTTCCTCCCGGCTTCCCCTCCTCCCTGGCAGAGCATGAGGCTCAGAAAGTTCTTGGTCAAACCAAAACATTCTAAGCAGTAACTGAAAACATCGGTGCTATTAGTGCTGTTCCCAGGCCAAAAGCTGAAAACACAGCGCTGCACCAACTACCAAGAACGAGAAAAATAACTGCTACTGCTGAATCCAGGACACTGCCCTACAATATTATGCCTCAAAGGTGTCAAGAATATAGGATGGAGAGGCAAAACATTTGCTAACCTTTTGAACAGTACTATTACATCAGGTCTAAGGCATACTAAGCCAAGCTGAATGCCACTACCACTGCTATTCAAAGGAGAAAGACAGAGTTTTAATCCCCAACGGTACCAAAACAGCAGCCACCAAAGGAACTGAATTAAACAAACAAAAAAAAAAAAAAGTGTATTAAAAATGCTGCATAGTGTCAAAGAAAAGCTGTGTGAGCCCTGAAAAGTCCTGGTTTAATTGAAAAAGAACGGGAGAGATTCCAGTCATATTTTTAGCAGAAAACACAGCAGTTCAGCACTTTTTCTGTTGTTCGCCATGCTTCCAAGGTGAGCATCTGTGAATACTTTTTCTCAGAACTATGCATATTCAAGAAAGAAAACTAAACTAAAGGTATACTAAATAAAAAGAATCATATAGAAAATACAATAAGGCTTCTTGTACCTCTGCAGCTTCTGGGACCAATTATATTTTATTAGATGCCAACTCCATCCTAGCTTGACTCTTGGCCATGCAGAAACCAAGGTTAACTGAAATTATTTCTTTCGGATTGATCACTCAGACAGAAAAAAGTCAGACATTTGGTAGGAGAAACAATACAGGTGAACTGATTTTATGAAGATGAAGGCCTTATCTCTCTGCAATGACTGTGGCTTCATCTGCACAGTGTCTATAGCAAGTGGTAGAGCAGTTGATGTCATCTACCTGGACTTGTGTAAAGCCTTTGACACTGTCTCACATGACATCCTTCTCTCTAAGTTGGAGAGACATCAATTTGATGGGTGGACCACTCAGTGGATAAAGAGCTGGCTGGATGGCCACACGCAAAGAGTAGTGCTCAGTGGCTCAATGTCCAGCTGGAGACCAGTAACGAGTGGTGTCCCCCAGGGATCGGTGTTGGGGCCGGTCTTGTTCAACATCTTTGTCAGTGACAGGGACAGTGGCATTGAGGGCGCTCTCAGCAAGTTTGCCGATGACACCAAGCTGTGTGGTTCGGTTGATACATTGGAGGGAAGGAATGCCATCCAGAGGGAAATTGACACACTTGTGAGGTGGGCTGATGCCAACCTGATGAAGTTCAACCATGACAAGTGCAAGGTCCTACACCTGGGTCGGAGCAATCCCAGGCACAGCTACAGGTTGGGCAGAGAAGAGATTCAGAGCAGCCCTACGGAGAAGGACTTGGGGGTGTTGGTTGATGAAAAAATGAACATGAGCCGGCAGTGTGCGCTTGCAGCCCAGAAAGCCAACGGTATCCTGGGATGCATCCAGAGGAGCGTGACCAGCAGGTCGAGGGAGGTGATCCTGCCCCTCTACTCTGCTCTCATGAGACCTCACTTGGAGTATTGTGTGCAGTTCTGGTGTCCTCAACATAAAAAGGACATGGAAATTGTTGGAACGAGTGCAGAGGAGGGCCACAAGGATGATCAGGGGACTGGAGCACCTCCCATATGAAGATAGGATGAGAAAGTTGGGGCTGTTCAGCCTGGAGAAGAGAAGGCTGCGTGGAGACCTCATAGCAGCCTTCCAATATCTGAAGGGGGCCTACAAGGATGCTGAGGAGGGACTCTTCATGAGGGACTGTAGTGAGCGGACAAGGGGTAATGGGTTCAAACTTAAACAGGGGGAGTTTAGATTTGATATGAGGAAGAAATTCTTTACTGTAAGGGTGGTGAGGCACTGGAATGGATTGCCCAGGGAGGTTGTGAATGCTTCATCCCTGGCAGCGTTCAAGGCGGGGTTGGACATAGCCTTGGATGGCATGGTTTAGTGTGAGGTGTCCCTGCCCATGGCAGTGGGGTTGGAACTCGATGATCTTAAGGTCGTTTCCAACCCTAACTATTCTATGATTCTATGTTGTGCTACAGTGCTGTGAAACAACTGGTCTGTAACCAGTTTGGGAAAGAGGGGAAAATAACAGTAAAGTAATCCTTTAGGAAAGACTGTAGCCATATACTGAAAATTCCAAACATACTTCCTTTCCCTACCCTATAATATACTTCTCACATACCAAATGACCAAGGCCACGCACACAATTTGGAGAGCCTCAAGGTGATTTGGATTTGGCTGAGTACCCCTGTAAAATCTGCTTTATACAGTGTGCTGTGCCTTCACCTCATTTACACATTCAAGGATATGGGATATGTCCAGAACATGAAAGGCCAAAGCCTAATTTTTCTCCAGTGCCTATACCTTACTGTACATACAAATGTAAAATAAGGTAATTTGCTTAAAGTAACTGGTTCTTAGATGAAAATTATAAAATCTCTTTGCTTTGGAAAATACAACTTCTGGCACCAAAATGTTTTCATATTTTACATTCTGATAGAGAAGCTCTTAAATACAAAGTTGACAGTTTCTTCTAAGGGTGAAGAAGAGGGAATAAGGTGGCAGAGAAGCCCCTGACTACAAGCCTTCCTTCAAACTGCCCACTTCCCTCCTCACTGGATAAGAGCAGCAGCCCAGAAAATGACACCACTTTACTAGATTCATCTCATCCTGGTAATTGTGAGCAATCCTGTCAAGAGCATCTGCAAACTGTGGTGACCAGCGCTGCAAAGCCCACACAGCATCAAAAGCACTCCACTTTAAAAAATAACATCCTACTGAATTGTTTCCCTTCTGTTTCACTATCTGCAATTACTATTTGTCTTCTCTATTTCAACAGTTACTACTTATTTTTACGTATCGGGTACTATCTGTACTATGAAGTTTACAAACTCTACCTTGACAATTAGACTCCAGTCTTCTATTTCACAAATACCAGCCAGGTCAACAGTTCAGTAAGTGCCATAAAAACATTTTTTTTCACCCCGGACAATAAACAGTCAAGGGAAATACAGGTGTTCATCTCTGAATGCGACTGACCTCTTGCAGAAGCAAAACTTTCAGCTGAATCAGCATTAAATTCACAGGAGAAAGAAAAAGGCAACAAATACTTCACGTAAAATTTCTGGTCATAACTAATTCACTGATGTGCCTACACTTCCAAGGAAGGGCCTGATAAAAGCAAAAGTTTCCCGTCTTTATTTCTTGGAAACTCTCCAAAGTTTTAAGCTTCTAATTTCTGCTAATTAATTCAGGAGGAATTGGAATATATGGTGTTATAGAAAAAAATATATAGCATGTACAAAATATACCAAATAAATTCCATAAGAATAGGCCTACATTTTAAAGGGGGGAAAAAGCTGGGAGAGGTGCTCTGCCTTTTTAATTACTTCTTTATTTCTCTAGGAGACATTGCTGGGTGTTCTTACCCAACAACAGCTTGAGCAAAATAAACACAAAAACAAGACTTTCATCAAGCCATTAAAGGTCAAAATGTAGGCTCAATGATGTACCAATTGGAAAATGCTACAAAAATCATCATTTTCCTGAACATTATCAAAAGAACAACAAATTGTAATACAGACTGACCATGACCTCATATCCAGTTTGGACACTGTCTGCCCACTGGGTGGGCCTGAGCCACCAGAATGGACCAAGAAAAGGGACAGAGAAAAAGTGGCCCCAGTCAGAGTGATGGTGCTAACTGATCCTGCAGGACCAACTCAGAATGTAGCTGTTACTTCTGGGGTGCTCAGCTTCCCCTTGTTAGGAGTGAGCTGACACAAACTCTGCCCACCCTTGCTAAATGGTTAATGTCTACAGAGCACAACCTTAACATCTGCAAGGTGGCACAGCACCTTCTCCTTGGTCTGTCATGCCCAAGGGAAACTGCCCTGCCACGGGTTTCCCATTTGCCCATGAAAACTGGTCTCAAAGCTGTTAAGTTACTGCCTGAACTGCTCCTCTACACTCCTTATGTCACTCTGGGCAGAAGCTAATAGTCGGGAGTGTTTTGCTGAAGAGCTTGTGTTTTCCCAGTATGATTGCTCTGTCGATGAACAATTTCAGAGACTTAGAAATCTACCCTACCCATATAGGGGTGAAAACATCAGCTCACTCAGATCCAACAGGAATTTAGCAGTAGAACAGTTCCTGCGAATTTTGTGAAATTAGCTCAGACTTTGAAATACTGGGAAGGAACAGCGACAATAACGTGCAACTAGACATTAAAAAAAGCAGAAGATGCTCATCAGCTATCACAGTAATGACTACCATGAATCCGACACTGTCATGGACCCACTGGAGTACTTGCTAGGCAACCTGCTGCCAAAGAACATGCAAGCTAACATAGAAGAAACAACAGACAGCTCCAAGCTAGTCTTCAGGTTCATCTTTAAAAAGTTGGGTATATGCAGACCTAAAGGCTAAGGCCTCCCCTCAGTCCTGGGGCAAATTAGGGAGCAAGTCTCTATGGAAGGCATTATGAGGACGGGAATATGAATCTTGGGTCCTCTGTGAGCATCCAGAGATTTGGGGCTGGAGCATATTATGTAGAGAGCAGAGGCTGAAGAACAAAGCTTCAGCCTCAAGAAATGAAGGCAAAGGAGAGGTCTAATCAACATTCTTCCACTATGTGAAGGGGAGTTTATAGAAGACACTGACTTTGTTCCTCAGATGCACAGTAGTAATATTTAAAAAAAAAAAAAAAAAAAAAAAGATAAGGTGCATGAGATACAAAAAATCCTGTTAGATCAAAATGTAAAATTTCTTTATTGTGGGTGGCAAAACACAGGCTGCCCAGAGTGTGGACATGCTGGAATCTCCACCTTAGGAATTTTCAAAGCTTGATTGGACAAGCCCCTGAGCAAGTTATCTAATATAGAAATTCATCTGCTTTGAAGAGGCTGGACTAGGTGACCTCCAAAAGTCCTTTCTAGCCCCATTTTTAATATGAGCTGGTAGGAACAAACTGATAAGCAATGAGACTGGACTGCTAGGCAGTAAGTGACCCCAGCAACTAACGTGCCTGCCAGTGTCCATTCTCAACCTGGAATGTTTCTGCGATATACATTAGAATAATGAGCTTCCAAAGCACAGCACTGACTCATTTTAAAAAACCTAGTAGGTGTTAAAGGAATAGGGTGGTATTATGAATGTTATGAGCTGGAGACAGAAGCAGTAGTGAGTGAGAAATGTGTTTAAGGGTTTTGACAGTGAAAGCAGGTGGTTGGTTTGATGCAGCAGAAGTGAGAAGCGTGTAGTAATGCTGTGGTTAAAGGAACAACAGAGATGATGTAGAAGAAATGGGAAGCTGCGAAAATGCACAAAATTCAGACTCAGTCAAAATCTTTTGAGATGGGCAAGAGGACAGATACAGGATTTTTGCTTTCAAAATCCTCACTTGTGTAAGCTGGATTTGTATATATCTTAGAAGCTCTGTGACATTCAAGTAGAATGAGCATTATCAGCTGTTCTGTGTTACATGGTATGATTTAACTTGACACCTCTCAACAATTCATCACAAATCGGAGAGACCATGTTTCTACTTGAGGGTAACAACTGCCTGAGGCTACTACATGTAGTTCTTCTGCAAGGACAGTCAGTATCCTGCAAGTACTGTAAAATCTTAAATAGTATTTACACTACCCTAGTTAATGCAATTCTGCTGCTCATTTTAATAGTAAAATTTATGTGCTTAATCTACTTTGTTGTAACAAGTAAATTCTGGTGGTTCTTTTTATCAAAGTATGCATAGTAAAACACATGCACTATGCACACACAACTAAGTTGAACTTCCTTTAGAAATAAATTTATTTTAAAAGCAACTTCATATAATTAACTCTAATAAAAGTTGCTCTTAAGATAGAACCCTAAAGAGGGTTCACCTAGTTTGCTCAAAGTAATTTTGTCTAAAATGATTGTCCTGTCTGATGACTCAGCTGGACAACACCACTGTTCGAGAAACTTTCGCAGCCTTCAGCCTTTGGGTGATTTTTGATTAAATACTTGATTTTAAAGTTGTTTGTTCTTGTATGTATCTTATGATCAAACACTGAGTAGCTGTGGACTCTGAATAGCATCCCAGACTGCATAATTAAATAATGGTGACCTACGAATTCTCTGACATAAATAATGGAGATAAGTAAAAGGGAAAGTTTTCTACGTATCTGAAGTGGATCTGTACATGTAATGGCACTTAGGTTTGGTTTTTTTGTAATAAAGGTACCATTATCTTTTGTGGCAGTGACAAGACTGGGTTGATGACCAGAGAGAAGACAGAGTAGAAGGTCTGGAACCAGTGAGTGATTTCCAAACGGGTGAGAGTAGCTGGTTGAAACTGACAGAAATCTGAGAGCTAGGAGAGGCCAGAAAAAGACAAGGAAGTTAGTGGATATTTGGGTGCAATGAAAAGTTATATAGTATTTCAGAAGCACCTGGCTGCTGAAGGGAAACTAGGAGGATCATCGGCACCTCTGAAGTGTAAAGGTACACAAGGAAAGGTAAATCAAATAGTGCGTTATGGTGAGAATCTTCATGGATAAACTCAAGCAGGAATAGAATCCCTCTTTTCTCCTCATCTATCATCTTTCTGTCCCATGGTCTCTTCAAATCCCAGTAACTACAGAACTGCCATCTTGACTTCCCATCTTCTTTTTAGACACGCTCCCACCTCTTGATTTTCCTCAGCAAAGACTAGAATATCAAGGAGAACAGATGAATTAAGACTGAAGACTGGCTGTTACCAGGTTAGGAGACTTGCTAGATTGGGCAGCAGCTTAACCAAAAGAACTAAAGAGAGAAAAGTTCAGGCTAAGCTGCAGTCACTAGAAATACTAGAGGTGCAAGTAGAATTGTATTTAGGTTTACTGTAAGGATAAAGGAGGACAGCTTTTCTGTGATGACTTTGTTAGATTTATTTTTCCAAATCTTGTTGATTTGTTTTGCTATTTTTACTATTTTTCTAATATTAACTCTGATACTGATGCCATTTCAGAAACAAATGTCAAGTATCAAGAGCAAATATAAGACATTTTCTGAACAGTTTGCTGAAAGCTGCACATTTCAACAAACCTACAAAATGGATAAAAGGGATGAAAGCCCAGTGATTCTCATTTACTGTTTATATCACAGAAAACTGAAAGGGATTGTCATGGAGACTTCAACCAGGCACAGTGAATCCTGAATCCATGGACTGCATGCCCTCAGGACATTCTGTGAAGCAGCCTAGCAGAAGTTAGTTATCAGAGCTGGTCTCTCGCTTGTGTATCTTTAAAATCACCTCAGACATGGCAGCATGCTCTCCCTTGTATGTCCAAATCTCATCTGAGGACCTGGTACTATCTTTCCTATCAGCAAAATGCTGTGAAATACTTGCACTGAAGATATCCTGTAGCTTTCTGTTATTATAAATGAATTTGCCTTGGAGAGGCTCAAACACTAAGGCTCAAACAGTAAGGCTATCCACTACAACTATTCTCAACGAGTTCATGACAGACTTCCCTTTCTGCTTAAACAACTGACCCTTTCTTGCTACTTTGTCAACATAAATTAAAAATGACTGTTCTGATCCTAAGCACTGCTTGAATTAGATACAAATTCCTTTATATGAGCAAAAGGAGATTTGTGTGTGTTTACTGGTAAATGCCCCCTTCCTTAATTACAAATCCACTGTGACAATGGGAAAACAAAACAAAACAAAACTGTTCCATTTACACAAAGTGTAGGGGAAAAAAAAAACCCACAACACCAGGATTTTTCTTGTACCTTTTTAGCCAATCAGCAGAGAAATTAGAACATCTTCACCAAAATATTAAAACTATTACAGCAGTTGAGGCAATTTCTTGCTATATACCTCTACAGAAGACACAGCAAAAGGACAGAACATTGACATGTGATTGACCCATGTGGTTAAATACATTTCCCCCATGAAATTAAAAGCTCTGACTCTTTTTTTATACTTAGATGTTTTCAGTAAATATTCATGCTTTTGCACCAGGAAAATGTAATGCGATGGGACACAAGGAAGAAAAAAAGTTCAAATCATATAAGCACATGTGTATGTTTATAAATACAAAAATCCCTATTTTTTCAACCTTCCATTCCTTTTGCAGGTAATTCTGCCTGTTGTAGATTTCAAGGCACTGTCAGAGAACAGAAATTCCTGTATAGCAGCATTACTTTCTGAGGTCAACATATACAACCACGTGTGTATCTCCCTAACCCAGTGTCATCTTCAGTTTAATTTTGTCCACACTTTTCAATGTGTTTAAAAGCACAATTCATGCTTGTACTCGAGATGAACACATAAAAAAGCAGTTATTTCAAAAGCCCTGCAAGGCATCTTTCCGATAATGATGTAATTTTAAAACAGTTAGAAAGCTTGGGGAACAAAGTTTTTTCTTATTGAGAGGAAAAATGAGAGCATTTTGGCACTAGATCAATAATGTATCCAAGCCTGGTTATTAGCCACTTGCTCAGTTTCTGTAAACAGAGGTGTGAAAAATAGTAACTCCAGAAGTCAGATGAGAGCTCTGAATTGCTTAAAGAATTGTAACCAGCTTTTCTTAAGAAAACTCTGAGTCATATATGTTGGTTGTACCCTAATGTAGTTGCTTGCAAGTAAGTGCTTCAGAGTTCCTTGTTCCATGAAACTTTTTTAATGTCAAAACCTTGTAAGATCTCTTTTATTTGGGGTGAACCAAGTGGTTCACAGGCCAAGATTTAAAACTAAAATACAGCGCACAGTACCTGCTTCCCAGATAGATCCTATGTCCCAAATCCAAAATAGTCTCATCTTCCCTACAAGTCTGCTTGTTCAGATGCCAGTTATGTTCTTTCATTTAGATACCACCCATCAATACAATAAAACAATGTCACATACAATAAACTGTAAGCAGCAAGTTAATTGACTGCTCTGTGTTTATACAGATTCTTTCCAGGAATTACGTTCACTTAAAAGCTCAATTTAAAGGAATAAAACTCCTTCATTGCTAACAAAGAAGCTCTTTCTTTAAAATAGTATATTCCCACACAGCAGGATGAATCTGTCACAGCTGCAGAAGTGGAAGCTCAAAATCAAAACAAACTTGGATTTTGAAACCAGTATACATTATGTTTTGGACTGAGTTTTCAAGTCAGCAGTGGTGTTTGTACAGCTGTAGCATGTCAGATGTCAGGCACCTAAGACTACAAAGTTGTAGTTATGTGCAACTAAGTGAATGTCACAGCACTTACTTACATACATCTTCAGCATTTAAATATATCACATACATTGCACTGTTAGACAGCAGAAAACCCTATAAATGAGAGTTAAGTAATTCAAAATGGGATCTAGACAAAGCAAAATGCTCATCATGAAGTCATATATGATGGCCAGTACAAAAAACTATGAACAAAGGAATCTTTGTATCTTGTCCTCACCCAGGAAACAGAAGCCTTTCAAAAACTGAACCAAGAACTGAAATCCTCCTTTCCCTTCTCCATAACATAACCAACCAAACACTCATCACGCTGGCAGAATTTGGGACAAGTCTGACTTCAGTGCACAGAAATATAAACTCATGTCTATTGCCACCTCTCACTAAGAAATGTTGTAATTGTTCGGCTACAGCATACATTGGGTGTGAGGACTATAGAAATGATGGCTTTGTGGAAAGGAGAGAAACCTCATACTCATCTTCCTGTCTCCAAACTATCCAATGAATATTTAACAGACAAATATACATAAAGTTTTTGGAAAAGCAATTGGAATCCCTAAATGCTAGCCAAGCAAATTCCTCTTCTGCACAGGAAAGTATCCACGGGATGGTATTAAAGCATCTGCCACGATTTCTGATAATTTATAGCCTAATACTCTGGAAGGTGAAAATTAAGTTTAAACTCCCTCCAGCCAAAGAAACCAGAAGTTCTGCTATCTTGAGTGAATCCCTAAGGTATCAGAAAGCCAAACAAACCCTGTTCTTTACAGTTCTGCACAGCAGGCATTCAAATGAGATGCAGACAGGCACTTTTGGATAGATCCTGACCCAATAAGGTGCTCTGAAAATACCTAGCCTCTTTGAATAAATTAATAAAGCACTTCTTATGCATATTCAAAGAAGGACGGTAAGTGACAGGCACAAGGAAACGGCCTCCCAGGCTTCGCTCATTTCTGCATAGGCCAGAAGAGAAGTACAGTTTTCTGGTCAACCACTGCGGAAGCCAGCAGAGCCAAGCCAAGTTGGTATTTCTTGACAAAGCCAGGAATGGGGCTGCAGCTACATGCTGAAAACAGATAGAAAACACCAGCAGACCCACTGATACCTTCTTCGTTTCTCAGCTTCACTGAGTAGTGCCTTTACCATTGAAGCCATGGCAATACACGAACAATTTCCTTGTTCCTTTGCCTTACCCATGACAGCCCCCTAAAGATAATAAAACTACAATCCAGTTCATTTTCAGCAAAGTAAAATTCAGGAAATAAAACTCTACCAAACTCTCTCATTTCTAGCAGCAACAACTTTCAGAGAACAAACACAACAAAACTATCAGGAACACCCTATGTTATCCCCCAACAAGCAACAGTTGTGGTGGAGTCTAAACAGGAATAGAGGGCCACACTTTCAGTAGAGCAAATGCCTGTTAATCTGCTGCCCTTACCTCTGTCTGTCAGGGCCAAAGCTTACTACTGCAAATACCATGGTATTTTTGCAGAATTTTTAACTGATCCCAGTAATCAGTATAACCAGTTTTGCATACTCAGGCCTGATTATAATGTTCAAACCACTGATGCTGCTACAAACTTCCAGCAATAGATTTCTGCTCTTGTTCAATTACGTTTCCATCTGCCAAGTATAAGTTTTCTATGACAATGATTTATAGGATGATTCACTGCAGCAAGGTTCATCATCAAGTTTCAGTAAGCTTATGTCACATAGCACATACAAAGTTTAAAGAAAGCTGTAAAAATATGTGCTACATAAAATTACAGTAGCCTGGCCTAATGTCTATCTGCAGAGGACATGCCTATGAATGTTCAGTAGGATAAGAATTGTTTCAGATCCCTTGTTCTGCAGGTCCCTTCTGCCAAGACTCAAAAGAAAAGCAGAGGCATCTGACACTGATAAAATAAGGAAGCTAAGCCATAATAAGCTACTTCAGTTGGTGACTCTTTACACTGGTCCTAACTTCTGCTGAGCAATCACTCACTGGCCTTCACTGAAGTATTTTTCTTAATGATCTGAGGCATACACATTGATACTTTATGCCACCATTATTCCCATTGCCTTCTGTCTGAATAATGAGTTACTTTAATACTGACATTAACTTGGTTTTAGTTTAATATATTACTGTTGCATAATGCAGTATAATACAGGTCAGGATAATACAGACACACAAACACACTCAGATGCCAAGATGACCATGAAAAACTAAAGCTTTCGAAAGCACTCATTGAGATTAAATAAAAATGAATGCAAGGGAATACATTTGAAGGAAAACAGAAGTTAGCTTAGGTAACAAGTGACTCAAATAAAGAAATTTTACTATTTTCCTGAGTAGCTTCTGATGCAACAAATACAAAACGTCAGAATCTTTTATTTCCTCAATGTTCAAGCACAATTACAGGCTGGGCAAAGACTGGATTGAGAGCAACCCTGAGGAGAAGGACTTGTAGGTGCTGGTTGACGAAAAGCTCAGCATGAGCCAGCAATGTGTGCCTTCAGCCCAGAAAGCCAACCGTATCTTGGGCTGCATTCAAAGAATCACGGTCAAAAGGTCGAAGGAAGTGATTCTCCCCCTCTACTCCACTTCTTGTGAGTTCCCACCTGGAATACTGTGTTCAGCTCTGTAGCTCCAAACACAAGGGAGGCTGAGAGAGTTGGGCTTGTTATAGAATCATAGAATAGTAAGGGTTAGAAAGCACCTTAAGATCATCTAGTTTCAACTCTCCTGCCATGGAGAAAAGACAGCTCCAGGCAGACCTAAGAGAAGCTTTCCAGAACTTAAAGGGGACCTACAAGAATTGTGGAGAAGGTCTTTTTCCAAGGGCTGTAGTGACAGGACAAAGGGGAATGGCTTTAAACTGAAAGACATGGACAGTGGGTCTGAGTATGCCCTCAGCAAGTTTGCCAACGGCACCAAGCTGTGTGGTTTGGTTGATACGCTGGAGGGAAGAAATGCCATCCAGAGGGAAATTGACACACTTGTGAGGTGGGCCAATGCCAGCCTCATGAATTTTAATCAAGCAAACTACAAGGCCCTACACCTGGGTCAGGGCAATCCCAGGCACAGGTCGGGCAGAGAAGAGATTCAGAGCAGCCCTGCGGAGAAGGACTTGGGGATGTTGGTTGATGAGAAACTGAACATGAGCCGGCAGTGTGCTCTCACAGCCCAGAAAGCCAACCGTATCCTGGGCTGCATCAAAAGGAGTGTGACCAGGAGGTCGAAGGAGGTGCTCCTGCCCCTCTACTCTGCTCTTGTGAGACCTCACTTGGAGTATTGTGTGCAGTTCTGGTGTCCTCAACGTAAGAAGGACATGGAGCTGTTGGAGCAAGTCCCGAGGAGGGCCACAAGAATGATAAGGGAGGTCAAGCACCTCCTGTATTAAGACAGGCTGAGAAAGTTGGGGCTGTTCAGCCTGGAGAAGAGAAGGCTGCGTGGAGACCTCATAGCAGCCTTCCAGTATCTGAAGGGGGCCTACAAGGATGGTGGGGAGGGACTCTTCATTAGTGACTGTAGTGACAGGTCAAGGGGTAATGGTCCAAACTTAAACAGGGGAAGTTTAGGTTAGATATAAGGAAGAAGTTCTTTACTTCGAGAGTGGTGAGGCACTGGAACATGTTGCCCAAAGAAATCATAAATGCTCCATGCCTGGCAGTGGTCAAGGCAAGGCTGGACAGAGCCTTGGGCAACATGGTCTAGTGTGAGGCATCCCTGCCATGGCAGGGGGATTGGAACTAGATGATCTTAACATCCTTTCCAACCCTATCTATTCTACGATTCTGTGACAAACGTAGTTCAAAACTTCAAACCTCCCTTCCAACTTTTCAGTACTACTAGCTACTGTGCCAACACTAACTGCGTTAGCTTAGGTACTCAATTTTATAAAGATGCCTGACATTAAAAATCTCTGTATTTCCTGCCGTAACAGTATGAAAATGGCCTCCAGTATTTATAAATACTGAAATACCTTTTTTTGCATAATTACCTTGCGAAGTCAGTCATCTCCATCATAATCACACACATCCTCTTAGCCAAAACAATGATGTCATTGCTAGTATCATCCCATATTTCAATCTCTGCATCAAGCTTACTCTTGACTTTTTTGAAGTCAGCCACTTGCTCAGCTATCTTTTCCTTTTCAGCCTCTGGCAGTTGAGTCATCTTTGCCTGAAACATAAAATAATTTGATTTGCAAAACTTTTATGTCTGGGTATTTTTCTTTTCTAAAACTAAATCTCTGGATATTATTAAATAAATAGTTTAAACACACTGTGGCCTGAGCTAACTGTTCCAGCCTGAGCACTTCTGGATTTTAAGATCCATATGCTGTCACTGGGTTGAGCTGAATAAATTACTTCCATGTAACAGGGACTATGGTGTCTGTGAAACCATTAGTAATAAGTAGACAGGGGATAAGATATTATGTGGCCGTATGGCAGTCCTGGCCCTTCATAATACCTCTGCCACAGGAAGCAAGATCTTTTGGCCTGTTTGTCTTGATGGCTCTACAGTATACTGAGCACCTTCTCTGTGAAGTGGTCCATCTCTTGCACCACAGACCATGAAGAACTCAGTTGCATACAGCAACTATTAATACACTGTAATTTTGTTACAATTAAACAATAAATATTCTTATTTATAAAATATTATCTACCATCCATAAAATGGAAAAACAAATTGACAAAGCAAGAGGAATACAGAGTGCTGTTATGCAAACTAGTATCGAGACGGATATGTACAAATAAATTGAATTACTATAGTGGAAATGCCCAAAAGAAAGTGCTTAAAAAGGAAAAAAGGTTATTGTGCAATATTGCCATCTCACTTGTGGAACACTCTCATTCTTAGTGTTACCACTGCATGCAAAAGCCTTGCAATAGCACAGAAATCTACTGCAGAACAAAACCCAAGACAATCCCTATCTAAGCCTTAAAAACTATCATCCCTATACAGATTCTTCATATTGCTAAATAGGTTCCAGGTATAAATCTTCAAATACCATTATCAAAAAGCAGTCCAAAAAAAGAGGCCTTAAATCATTGTTCATGCTTGCTGCAGCAGCAAATACATTTGTTCAAACACTTCAGAAAAATGTCCATGAAGATTTTGTCAATATGTTGATTTAGGCTGAGAGGACATGTACCTACTTTAATCCAAGCTATAATTTTCTATTAATTTTGGGTGTAATGCACCAGTTATGGCCCTGATATAATCTGAAATATAGGAAAATTGTTCCCAAGTAAAGACACAAAATCAGGCATTAAGCAATGACTGCTATCTAGATACCCCAAAAAGAAACATTTACAATAATTGTATTATTTTGGGAAGAAATGGAAGAAAAAAATAGAAATGGGCATCCTATGCTGTTAAAATACTGTTGCTGGTGTTTTTTCAGATGTATTAACCATAGTTTATCTATAAATAATGTTCTCTTCCACCTCCCCACCAAATTCACTGACAGTGCAGATTATACATTATGTGTGTAATACATGGAAAACCATATGCCGAAGGTACCTCTCCACAGCAATAAACTATGCCTCTGATTCTCAGTACCCAGCTCCCTACCTACAACAGTCTTCAGCATTTATTTACTGTTTCATGTAGTCATCTGGAAGTATGTGTTACTTATGGGTTGGTTTGGTTTTTTTCCAAAACCCATTCCCTTTAAAGTAGTACTCTGTTTAAACTGAGAAGTGGAAGACCACATATGTAAACATGATCTTTTAAAGCTTTAGTGGATCTTTTGTTACTACACCGTGACAGTAAACATCTACAAACTTCAACTTCTGTTCTTCCAGTAAGAGAAAAAACTTCAAGTGCTTTCATTATGGGTTATTTATGAAAATATGCAAGCGCAAGCATCTGTACCTGTTCCAAACAAGTTGAAAGTATCCTGTGTGGTTGACATTTTGAAGGAAAACCTTGCCTTTCTTAACTACAATAGAAATTTCAGCCTGTAATGTGGGGAAAACGTGCTAACATTTCCAAAGAGTAATTTAAATTGAAAAGGGCAACTAGTACATTTTAATTGCATATTATGTTTATTGATCAATAAGATTGTATGAAGTGATCTTTCACACAGCTGTATTTCTCACAATGTTTTAAGCATCAATTGACAACATATAACTGATACACACATATGCAACATAAGTGAACTATGTTCATTTTGGGTTGGGTATTTTGTTATTATTTTTGGGGTCTTAATAAAGAAAATATTTGGTTTTGTTGAATTAGAAACTATGTGTCCTGAAAAATAGATGTGAATGAAAATGCCATTTTCTTCACATAACTTTTTATACTGAGAAGTTTTGCTTTTTCCCAGCTAGTTCTATAATTTGTAATTTCCATAATGGGGATAATACTACAATCAATCCAGTGTGAGAGAGATGTTACTGTTCTGGGTATTGAGTAAACAAATAATGAAGTAGACATTTCTGGTCCCACGGATCTTTTCACTTCAGAAAGTTGTGAACATACAGTTTTGCTGAAACATGATTTAAAACTGAAACACAAAGAATATTGTTTGCTAAATGCATCTATTTTGTACTAAGAAACCTTTTGCTATCTCAAAAATGTTTTCAGGCTCTTGAAAACAATAGGCTCTTTAAAACAATAAACAATAAACTGTAATGTAGTGAAGTCCTTAGGTTAAATGATGACACAACAGGAAAACCTGATTAAGCGCTTCCAGAAACACTGAAATTGTCAATACTGTATTAATTTCTTCACATTTCTTTATTAATTCCCCAGCTAAGCAATAAACTATAGAATAGGTTCACACATGGACACAGCAGGAAATGTCTGTAACTCACGCACTGTAATGGCTAAGATTCCAGATACATCCCTTTCTCTTTTGTGCATATGAATTTTCTTGTACATAGAGGTTATTTTTTGTTAATTTGCATTGCAGGCTTCAATGGCCTAAGACCAATAGAAACCTAGTTTCTATTAGACCAAGACACATTTATGAAACTGTAACATGGTAGAACTTTATTCATTAAGTATAAGAATTTTTCTAATTTATGTGTTCACCAAGTATTTACCACTTAATTACACTGTCTTTCACTCTTTCAGGTCATACACATCAGTTTTATGCCCTCACCATGTTTTCACAAATCTATTAAGAGTTGAAAAAGATTTTAATGATTTGCTGCATGCCTTTAAGTGGCTTTGTAGGAGCAGTATCACAATTAGCTTTTTTCCCGTCATCAAATTATTTTTTAAATCAACTGGTATAATACATACCCTGTCAGTTTTCCCTTCAGTCTGGATACTTGTACGACTACGTGCATCATGGTCCTCTTCAAGGTCAGATACATCTTCTAGCTCCTCGGGTGTCTGGGAAAAAGAATATAGAAATGCATTATTCTCTTTTATGGTTAGTAACTTTGGTATTAATGCCAAACACGTATTATAAATTTGTCTAAAATAATGTCTGACAAACAAAAGTCAGTCCTGTTTTAGCACTGCACTGCTTACTGAATACTAATTAAAATCAACTAGTCAGACAGCTTTGACTAGTTCAGAATAGCCATGCTTTAATTAAAGCACTGACTTTCTAAAGTTGGCACTTAGGTGTCCTGGGTTCTGTTATTTTTCTTCTTCTTAGTAACTGGTGCAGCGCTGTGTTTTGGCTTTAGTCTGAGAACAATGCTGGTAACACACCATTGATTTTAGTTGTTGCTAAGTACTGCTTACCCTGACCAAGGACTTTTAAAACACTCTCTCATGTTCTACCAGTGAGGAGGGGCACAATAAGCCAGGAGGAAGCAGAGACAGGACACCTGACCCAAACTAGCCAAAGGGGCATTCCATACCACAGCACGTCATGCCCAGTATATAAACTGGGGGGAGTCACCCAGAAGGCCCAGATTGCCACTTAGGTCGGGTGGGGTATCAGTCGGTGGGCAGTGAGCAACTGTATTGTGCATCACTTGAGCTTTGGGTTTTCTCCCTTCCCTTTTAAGTTTTATATTCTCTCCCCTTGTTATTTCCCTTATCATTATTATTATTGGTGGTAGCAGTGGTTTTGTGTTATACCTCAGTTACTGGACTGCTCTTATCTCAACCTGTGGGATTTGCATTCTTTAGATTCTCCTCCCCATCCTGCCAAGAGCAGGAGGGAAGAAACGGAGGAGTGAGTGAGCGGCTGCATGGTTCTGAGTTACTGGCTGGGCTTAAACCATAACATTAGGGAAGCTCTTTTGTATTTAATACTGTGTTACTGCTGCTAGCAAAGGTATCTTACAAGAAATCTTTACATGATGAGAATGCATGCCTCAGTTTTTAGAATCAAAACATTTTCCTACTTTCTACTTTCCTACTACTGCTTTTCACTGCCCAGAAATACTCTTACACCTACCCTCCCATCTTCACATTAAACACAGGTGATCTAGTAGACCCTAACATTTTTTAGTTAGTGGGAGTAGGAGGCTTCAGAATCCTGCTGATTTTTATTGCTGCACTGACATCAAACAGTGCTCCAAGTCAGCTATGTACTCTGGGAGGGAAAGAGCACCTCTCCACCAGTTTTGAATGTGTCACTTCTCAATTCTATCAAGGAGTACAAGTTCCTGCATAAAAGGAAAAATTAAGTGGCCCTAATTTGTTATTTGTTTACATAGCACTATTTCATATGCTACTGTCTGTTCCTTTTTGTCACCTCAACTGCCAATTAAGCAACACCAGTTTATAACATGAAAATACATATATGCATTATGATAATCTGCTATCCTTTTCTACTGTTTGCGCTGTTTACTTAGCGCAGTCTGATTTCACCTGTAGGTGTATAGGAAGAAGATATCAATTACTGACATAAAGCTACTGCCTCATAATGGAAAGTTAATCCCAACAGCATTAGGTAAACACATTTCCACTTTATTCAGCATATAAGCCTTCCACAAACCCTAAACTATTATCCTTCAGTTACTATATATGCTGGGAAAAACGTAAATTCTATTTTTAGCCTTCTGTCTTAAATATGCTTTCCTAATTCTGTCCCTTCCTCTTGCTTTTTCTTACTTTATTTTTTTCTCATAAGTTCCAAAACATGAGTGATTTGGGCCAACTTTTACTGTGTATACTGTATGTTCTCTGATGTACCCTTAGTTAAAAAGAATCTGTTCTGGAAACATATGGTTTGGGTACTAATTTCTTCAGCCATGCATCAGCAACTCCATCGAAAAACACTGTCTAAGTTATAACAAGAGGAATTGTCTATATGATGCAGGTCTTCACATTTATTTCCTCCTTCCCACTTACCAAGATATTAAAAAATATTCTTCATCGTAAGTTCTGAATTTTATTATAAATAACTTTGTAAAAAAGGCAAAAAAAGCATAATGAACATGGCTCTGCAAAGGGAATGAAAACAAAACAAAACAAAACAAAACAAAACAAAACAAACACAACCAAACCCAAACATTAAAAGCAACTGTACTCATATTACAAAAACACTGCACACAGGCACACCAGCCTTTTTGGGTTAGGAACTATTTAAAAAATAGTACTTGTTCTGATGATGCAATAGGGAAACTCAAATTTATTAAGTACATTGACATTTTAAAGAACTAAAAATATACAGAACTAGATTCCATACATAACTGGTGACAGATCTGCTACTGAATGATCTACTACCAGCTTGACATCTAGACTTCCAATTAGAGAGAAATCCTGATGTTCTTAGTTTCCCAAAAGTCTGACATGTGAAGAGACGCATGATAAGAAAAGGACTATCAGATAACCTTACCAAAAGTGAGGCAGAAAAACATCCTGGTCAACCCTTTTTCAATCATGTCAAATGTAATTTTTTAATCCAGAATTGCTACATGTTCTCACTGTCTTTTTTTACTGTCAAGTTATTTATAAACAAGATCTGTTGACAGGGACACTGCAGGGTTCTGTTATCTTATTTCTAGTCCATAGCACAGTAATGGCACTACTAAACAAATCCACCTGCATACATTGGTAGCATTTGGGAGAGCACCTCTGGGGACAGAGAGTGGTATGTAAGACACTAGACTTCCAACCTCAGCCTTGAATAAAGGTTTCAATAGCACTCCATTACTTGAAGAGCATACAAATTTATCTCACTGAAGAAAACAATATCTTCTATGAGGTAACACTGTAAGAAATAAGGAACTCAAAGCTGGTGCACATGCTGGAAGAAATATAAAGCTGGTGATGAAAAATACACCTAGATTTCCTCAAGAAAACAGGTAATTAATTTGGGGAGTAAAGATGAGCATAATGGTATCCTGGTAAAGCAGGAAAAGAAAAATTTATTTTCAGGCAAAGACTAACAATGTGATGAAGTCTCTCAGCTTTACTCCTGGAATTAGAGATAGTAAGAATTCCACAGTAGCCAAAAGCTACTTTCATAAAAAGTTTTTGAAAACCTGCAGTGAGGAAGGAAAATCACATTTTGTTGTGGGTGGATATCCATAAAATAAAAAAAACCCTACCACAAACTCACTTCAATTGAAACACTTACAGACACTCTTATTACAGGAACAATAACAGAAAAGGCATTAAAACAGAGTAACTTTAGCTCCTCAGGATTACACTGGCCTTGAGGCAGTTAATAATAAGCCTTGATTCAGTGACAGATTTACAGAAAAAAGAGATCTCTTTCTTTTTAAAGGTACACAATACTTGGTTACAACATAAAGAAATACATCGTGATTCTTAAGTTTTTCTAAGCATTAGTTACAATTACCACCCCTCCAATGATCATAAAGTTGGATCCACAGTAGTAGGGCACCATTCCTTCCTGGGTGAACACACACTTGGGAATGTTTGACCATTCCACATTTCCAATACAGGGGTTTTTTTCTTCTCTAAAACATGGAATACAAGATGTTATGACAGGGGAGAATGGCTCATAATTTTGAGACAGTCGCATTATTTGTAAGTGACATGATTTAGACCACTGAGTCAGAGTTCAGAGTGCAACTGGGCTCATCTTTAAGCCCCTCTGCCCAGATGTTGTCAGGATTATTTATTTTTTTTCCCCTCTTTTAAATAATGTCTATGTCTCTTCCAGGTTAGTAAAATTTATTTGTGGCTGCAATGAGAAGTTTCTTGCAGAAAGCCTATTTTCCTAGCCAGAAGAGTGCACTGCCATTGAGTTCTTCCAAAGTGATTTTCTCTGAAGTCCAGATTTCCCAGGTTTTAAATTACTGGTACTGCAGAATTCAGAAAAAAGAACTTATCCAGGTATTAAAGACTAAGGACAAAGTTTCAAAGCAGAAAGAAGTTATTGAGTTATTATACCTGAAATCACAAACCATAAACCATAGTAATTTTCAGACATAAAGCATAAAAATTGGGAGGGAGGGGAGAATAAAATGTCACCATAATAATGAGGACAATAAAATTAGTTACTCAATTGTTTTCTCTCCTGGGAAGCTGTTTTACGTAATCCAAGCTTTGTGATTTTTCATATTACTTACATGATCCACTATTTATTAAACACCTGAGACACATATGTGTCTATTTATATTTATACGAGTATTCCATGTGTAAACATACGGATAATCCATATTGGGAAAACTGAATGTACCACAACTCTCTGTTTTGAATTCGACACTCACTCTGAATGTTACAGTAAGAAAACATTACTACATATTTGAACTGCTATGGACTACCCGTTTGTAACACAAGATAGGGTGCTATCATACACAATGAGAAATTCTGTACAGAAAGAACAGCAGAGCTCAAGTGCTGGAATAAGAATTTAAAGGAAGGAGTCAGAGAATATTTAGGGCTCTTGCATAAAGTGTACATAACCTCTGACATAAACTGGAGTCTTGGCAATTGCAAGTGACGGAAGAGGAAGAGGGTTGGGTGTACACAGTCAGTGACAAGATGAATACAAGACATAAATGGCAAATTCACTATTAAGACATATCAAGTGTGGAATTTCCAGTAGATGTAAGGAAGAAAGTTGAGGTATAATGAAGTCCTTTGCAAGACTCTGGCTGGCAACAACCTACAAACCCATGCATGAAGCACAGTGGTTGAATGAGTTCAGAAACAGATCTGAAGAGGAAAATTTAGAAAAAGATTTCCAGCTGCTACAGGAGCAGAACTCCTGAATGGTCTTCCCTAGGGGTGTTGGAGGAGAGGAGAAATCAATTGTAAGATGCAGCCTGAGCAGTCTACAAACAAGATTTTTTAACAGCTGACTGTTAAAAAACAGCAAAGGTGTGAGACAGGACAGGCCAGCTGTCCCAGCCTCCTGGCCCAAGATTCTAAGAGAGATTTCGGTCAGTTGTGGAAAGTTGTTGCTGACCCCAACAAAAATGTATCCATGTATTTCCCTACACATTCAAGACTATAACTATAGGGCTCCTATTGACATGTTACATGGTGGTGTGCATTTCTTTCCAAATTTTAATGATTGTAACAAAATTTTCATTCTCTATGATTTTGCTACTGAAGACTCACTCTGAAGACTTGAAACCATATCTATAGCCATATCTATTATTGATGAATTTTACACCTTCCTGGTATTCAACTTCAAACTGCAATAGCAAGTTGTTACTACTGCACGAGTGATTTCAGGCTATGCATTACCTTTTCATCTATGAAATGAAAAACACTCTGTAACCAATACTTACTTGCTTTCCTACTAGGGCATTAGAGAGAGCAATTAATAAAACCGAGGCCTGGCCTTAGTCTTTTGATCTTTGACCAGTCTTTCCAAAGTGGGTGCAAATGTGCTCTTTGGTTTATTTGCTTTTTAATCCAAGCTTTATAGAACAATGTGCTTGACTACACTCTAAAGCATTTTCTCCAAAACAAAGTTTTTTACTCTCCTGGTTTCAGCTGTAAGTTATTTTTTCTTTCTAGAACCTAGTACAGTGGTGTGTTTCAGCTGAAGTCTGAGAATAATACTGATAACACATAGAATCATACAATCGTAGAATAGTTAGGGTTGGAAAGGACGTTAAGATCATCTACTTCCAATCCCCCTGCCATGGCATGGAAGCCTCACACTAGACCATGTCAGCAAAGGCTCTGTCCAACCTGGCCTTGAACACTGCCAGGGATGGAGCATTCACAACTTCTTGGGCAGCCTGTTCCAGTGCTTCACCACTCTCAAAGTAAAGAATTTCTTCCTTATATCTAACCTAAGCTTCCCCTGTTTAAGTTTGAACCCACTAACCCTTGTCTTATTGCTGCAATACCTGATGAAGAGGCCCAATCCAGCATCCTTATAGCCACCCTTCAGATACTGGAAGGCTGCTATGAGGTCTCCATGCAGCCTTCTCTTCTCCAGGCTAAACAGCCCCAGCTTTCTCATCCTGTCTTAATATGGGAGGTGCTCAACCTCCCTTATCATCCATGTGGCCCTCAGAGTAGAGCAAGCATTATTTATTTTTCCTTACTACTTAGTAAGAACCTCATGTAATTGTTGCTATCTATTCTTTAAAAGCACTTTTCAGTTTTTTTGCTAAAAGCCATTACTTTGAGTGTTGTTTTCAAAACAATAAACCTCATATTATAAAGAACAAATTTAAAACCTGTGGTTTTAATTTATTTGTCAATATTGTGACATCTCAATGATATGGTTAATACTATCCCCTCTAGTTATCATTAAAAATTATCATGTCTATTCTTTAAATCTATTCTTGGTACTTCCCTTAAAAATAAGTCTTTTGCATGCACATTATTTGGAATATTATTAATATAAAGCTAACAATGATTAATTAAACAAGAGATCAGAACTCTGCCAACAGTATTTTCTCCAACTCCTGGCAAGGAATTTGTCATCAAGTAATAGTAAAATCATTATTGTGCCATAGCCTGTACATATTGCAGACAGTTTCTTTCCAAATGCAGGTGATAAACAGTTCTGGTTACTAACAGAAAAAGTTGTGAAAAAGATATTTTATATATATAATTTCATGTAAGATTAGTGGTGAAAACAAACTTTGGTGAAGACCAATCAGTTTAATTAAAAACAAACAATGACCTTCAACACTGAAAGATGAAAGTATTTTCAATAAAACAAGATTAGGTTATATGGTAAACAGTTGAGGTTTTAAAAATAATAAATGCCTTGAACTCATAGTATGGTGCAAAATTCACCTTATGTCTACTGGATGCTAGGAGGTTTCTTCTGCTTGTTTAACAAGAAGCCAACTTGTTTTTGTCTTGATCTCCTTAATTCCAGGAGATTAAGACAAAAAAGAGTAACCACCATTAGAAACAGCTAGACAGATCAATAGCCTGACTTTATGTGAAAATTCCTGTGTTTTCAGTTCTCACTGAGCATACATTAAGACAATAGTTTTCTCAATATAGGAAGGATGTGAGCAGAGGAGTCCAGCTTTAAAGTTTGAAGTGAAATTTTTGAGAACTGCCTTCTGAAAACCCATTTGAAGTAAAAACTGTAAAGTTGTCATAGCTGAGTAAGCAGGCACAGAGAATTTTAGCACCTATTTTCTAAGTTACACCTCTTTTGCTATAAACCTATATTTTAGGTGCAGTACGACAAATCCAGTTCTGTGAACTATGCTTTGAAAACATGTGATACAGCCTGCCTGCAGAACTTCCTTTCCTTCCTAGGAAATTCAACTTTTTTTATGAAGGAGAGTAAAGCCTCATTCTCAAAGCCAAAACAAAAAAATGTTTCATGGCTGACTGAATGCAAGTAAGAAAACTGAAACTGCTTTTGGAAATCATCAGTATTTTAAAGTCAAAAAAGGTGCAGTGAAGATCTCAAAGTTTGACTGTCTTAAAAAGACATTTCAGTGTTCAGAAAGGACAAGAAACAAGAGATAGAACAAACAATTCTGAATTTCGTAAGAAATGTGGATTTATCAGATGAATGAAGCCTGACCAACGGCAGCCCCTGCATCAAAAATTTTCTCTAACGTGCCAAATCCATCTGTTTCTGTTAAATAAATTATTTAAAAAAAAAAATTCAACAATATCAAGATTTGTTAATGTCTCTTCTGTCTCAACTGACTCTACTATATGTTCTGCATGTAAAATATATAGACTTAAAAGAGGTACATAGAAAAAGCCTGTCAATCAAAAACTTGTGCACAATTGTGAAAATACACAATCTAAATGCATAGCCAACTTCTGAATGCACAGGTACCACTATCATCATCCTTCCCACCCATTCTCCACCTATGACTTTGTGTTGAAATGTAAACTTCTCTGTTTCAGCAGGTGCTTCTCCCAGACACTTAAGACACTGAAAATAAAACCACTCTAGCCATGAATCATATATCCATTACTTTAATTCCTGCTTTTACTTATCCAGAGGCTTCTGAAGCCAAGGACAAGCATCCAGCCACATTTAGTCATTCAGTAACCAGTAACTGTTCCACTGAGTGATCACTGCCAGTTGACACGGAACTAAATAACCCATTAAGCACATCATTGTGCAAACCAGCCTTCATGCCACAAATCAGTAATTAAATTCCACTTTGTTATAAACTAGGGTCCCTAAGTGAAGTGGAATTAAGCACATACACACATCCAACTACCCCTCAAAGAACACTATTTCAGGTGTTGTTTCTGAACAAATTACTTATTACATGATTTTGTTACAATTTTTATAGCTGCTAAAGAGAATCATAGACCAACATATTTTTAGTTATAGGTGCACTGCTATTACTAATGCATTTAACAGTTAATGGAAAATTCTTGTGTTTGTATGTGAAATGATTTAACTTGCGAAGGTTTCATGACAAGAAGATACATGAAACAAGGCAGCAAGGAATACTCCCTCTAACACACCAAATGAGAAATTTTTTCGGATGAGTATTTTCCCTTTACCTATTTTTTCACAATATGCAGCTTTGACAGCTTCTGGTGGCCAGTGAAATGGAAGGGGAGATATTCAGTATAACTCTGTCCTTTACAAAGAAATACTACCATAAATAAAAATGATACAAAGACACAACTTCTTTAGTATCTATGAAAATTTAGCGAATTCTTACTCAAAGAATTTTGTTTTCAAATGTCTAAACTGAATCCTCCCCCATGCAGTTAGAGCCTACTCTCTTTGTATCCATTATGATGAACATACAACAGAGATTTTCTCCTTAGAATCACAGAATCAACTGGGTTGGAAAACGCCTTCAAGATCATGAAGTCCAACCATTACCCCAGGACTGCCAACTCCAGCACTGAACCATGTCTTGTGCAACATTTTATGTAACTGAAAAACAGCTATCAAACCTTACCCTTCTTTCTCCCCTTCTGTTGCTCTATTCAGTAGGTTAATTAAGACTAATCCATTCAGTGTTTCTGTCATTGGTCACATTTTCTAATACTCTGATTATTCTAGAAGCAATAAATCAGACTGCATTTGCTTAAACAACTAGGAAATTCTGGAGGTGCTCGCTGCTCATCTTGAGATCATAAAACCACACTTCCCTTACTTTTAACTAAGGTACGTAAAAAGCAGAATAACTGCAGCCAACTGAAACTCAATAAAATCTTGCTTGATTGCGTGGGGTGGAAGTGGTCTTTCAGAAATTGCCAGTATTATCTGACTTGAACAGTAAATGAACAGTAAGAATTAATGAATCTGAATATCAATTTAGGCTGGTTATGGTTAAGTCGACTGGAGCTGATCAACAATATTTTTATCCCGTGGCAATGGATGCAATTTTCTTTCAAAAAAAGTCTTCTTACTAGAACAGAGCAGAATACAGACTGTTTTTCCTGAAAAAAAAACTTTGATAAATACTTGTTAGAAAAGTATTAATGAGATTCATTTGGTTTGTCAATGGTGCCGCCTACCCATAATTTTACATTTTCCCGGAAACTGCTTAGGCACATGAATAATTTCAGTAAAACCCTTTCACAGTCAGTAAATATTAGAACTACATCTGGTTTCAAATCTCCTGAAGAATTTTAATTCTGTCAATGAAAACAAACCACCCTGATACATGTTTTATCCCTTTTATGGATAGAGGCAAAAGTTTTTGCATGCTTTCACATGACCTCCTATTCAGTAAAGGAGTGAATAGGTTCTTGTCCTAGGTTAAACAGTAGCAGTCATTTTTATCCTTCTTAGTAGCTGGTGCAGTGCTCTGTTTTTGACTTTCAGCCTGGGAACAGCGCTAAGAACACCGATGGTTTTAGTTGCTGCTCAGTAATGGTTACTCTGACCAAGGACTTTCTGAGTCTCATGCTCTGCCAGAGAGGAGCGGAAGCTGGGAGGAAGCAGAGACAGGGACAGGACACCTGACCCAAACTAACCAAAGAGGTATTCCATACTACAGCACATCATGCCCACTATACAAACTGGGGGCAGTTACCTAGAAGGGCTAGATCACTGCTCAGGTCAGGCTAGGTATTGGTCAGCAGCTGGTGAGCGGTTGTATTCTCTTCCCTTGTTATTTCCCCTATCATTATTATTATTTGTGGTAGTAGCAGTGGTTTGTGTTATACCTTAGTTACTGAACTGTTCTTATCTCAACCTGTGGGAGTTGCATTCTTTCGATTCTCCTCCCCACCCCTCTGGGAGCAGGGGGAGGAAGGAGGGAGGTGGTGTGAGCGAGCAGCAGCATGGTTCTGGGTTGCTGGCTGGGCTTAAACCATGACATTTCTAGATGAGCCTAAGAAAAAGCTTTTACATAACCGGTTAAAAAATTGTACTCCAAAACAGTTACCAAAATTAGTCTGTCAAAATGACAGTGTTATCAAGTAGAATTCAAGACATCTGCACTAAGCACAGCATTTTCATAAAAACTTTGTACAACGGAATAGAGTGGGCTTACTAAATCTGTAGGTGAATTATTGAGACTGTGATTATAAAGCCAGCATTAAAATGTAATGTATCTTGACAAACAGAATGAGAAAGGAAGATAGCACAGTAGAAACAAATGCAAAGTACTGAATTTAGGCAGGAAAAATCAGCTGTACAAGAGATGGGAACTAAGGTGGCTAATAAGAACGCTACAGAAAAACTTTTAAGAATATCAGTGGATCACAAGCTAAAATGAAAGCAGCAATGTCATATTCTTGAAAATAAAGGCAACCAGGTTGTTGCAATTACCTGCAGGAGCACAATAAGTAAGCCGTATTAAACAAGCCTTCTACCAAACTCAGAGCTGAGGCCTCCACTGAAAGTACTGTACCCAGTGTTGGGCACTGCACTTCCAAAAGGAGGTAAACCAGCTGAAGAAAAGGATCACAACAAGCATGAGCATGAGAGCATGATATGAAAATTTAGAGTCCTTAAGTACACAAGAAACAAGAAGGAGGAGATAGTCTGTTCTCCACAGCCCTGATGGACCAGGCAAGAAGTGCTTTTAGATGCCACAAGAAGACATGTGGGGTGGATTTTAGGAAGCTCTGTCCAGCCTGGCCTTGAACACTGCCAGGAATGGGACCTCCAAAACTTCTCTGGGCAACCTGTTCCAGTCTCACCACCTTCATGAAAGAAACTGTAAGGTAATGGGAAAGAAAATGGAAAAGGAAAATAGAAAAGGAGAGGAAGAAAAACAAGAAGATACAAAGAAACATTACTTTGTGAGGCAGGACAATGCATAGCTACACTTGTGATGCAGCACGATGTTTCTTCAAATACGAACCTATGTCCTCATGGTAAGCTATTCATGTTGGTTACTGAATGGTCCCTAACATGAATTTCAGTTGTTCTTTTACTTTCTATTTTTGGAAGGGGGTATTTTTTGGAAATTAATAATGCTCTCAGATTTTTTTTTTTTTTTTTTTTTTTTTTTTTGCCCACGCGTTAGGTAAATCTCTGAGCTCATCAACATATCCAAGAAAAAGAAAATGAAAAAGGAGCAGAGATGTATCACAGCCTAAAAAACAATTATGCCTGGTAAAAGCTGCCTGCCAAACCTCTGAGCTATCTGGCAATCCTACAGACTGTGTCAGAGCAAATCATTCCATCTCTAAATATCCAGGGTGCAGGTAATAGTCACTACTGAGTTTTCTGAATTAGGACCTATCAGGAGAAAATTATGGGCTTTTTTTACAGATGAATTAAACACAGCCTAAAATTTCATCCGCATTTGACTCTACCAGTGAAGAAATGTGACAATTTTACTGGAGACAACAGTCCTATTGTAGCATTGTCCTATTGTCCTATTTGTAGTATGTTCTACAAATGCATGGTGCAATTTCATATACCAAAAAACCCCACACTCAAACAAAACCAAACATACAGCAGCAAAATTATTAGACAGGATGATCTTTTCATCCAGGAAAATAACTTGCTTTATGCAGATCCTTTCTGCAGTTAAAAGGCAGCGAGGGTGAGTCATCTGCTTTCTGATCTGTGAGTTTCCTATAAATAAGAGAAAAATCAAGCAGCAAGCCTGTGATGGTGAAAACTTCAAGGTGCAAGGCTTAAGGCTATATTAATAGAATAGAACAGCAAAGTGGAAAGGGAAGCCTAAGTTTAGGCAAACACAATTTTAGGTTTCATTTTTGCTGTGATAGGGGCTCCATTTCAGAAACGAGTGATTGGTCAGCAAGCCCAAACACTGGCAAATGAAGCCAAACTTTGCGCTGGTGCTGCTTTGCTTAAAATTGGGATATGTTTCTACTTCTGGCTTCACTTACCAAGGTGACAAGCTTGTTTTATTTGTTGGCCACCAACCAGTGAGACTGAGCTTCATACTTAAATAGATCCAGGGCACTGGTGAGATCTCACCAAGCACATTAACTGTGTGCTACATAAGGTTTACCTTTGCTTCTTGTGGTTAGCTCTTCCTCACTGAAACAGCAAACAAATATTCACCTTTGCTCTTTATTTGCTGAATATTAATTAAGCTGCATACTTGTGTTTTTTTACGTATTTGGAATCCATCTTTCACAAAAACACAAACATTTTCAGAGTGTATTTAACAGAACCACCCTATGTGGTCCACAAAACTCACAGACACAGCATGGCATGTGTCATGCGGATGGGATGCCAGACTGGTTTCTCACTAAGGCAAAAGGACTGATTCCCATTCTGATAGCACATCAGCAACAAAGAATATAGAGTTGTCTGTCATCTGCTTATCCAGTTTTCTGAATGAGCAAATTACACACTGATTACGAAAAAAGTAAAGGGCAGGCAATGGTATGGTTAATACAATAAACATAGGCGGAGGAACAATGCATGTCAGTTTTCCAGCTGCCTCTGACACCAATTACTGCAGTCAAGCATGTGGCCCTTCACTGAAAGACTACACACAGTCAGCCAGTGTATTTTAGCACACCTCAAAGAATGATGATATTCCCATTCCTGCACTGGCCATAGTCCCAGTGGAGGAAACCCAATTACACTGTAATAAGGGAATGAGCTGTTGCTGTTGCTCTGGGTGCAAGGGGGCTAACAAAGGCAGTCATCTGTTGACAAAGCCATTCTCAGGGACACGTTACTGCACCTGTGTGCATGCTCAAGCTGCCACTGCCTCACTCTAGATAGCTACTGGCAGCTCTTTATCTTCAGTACTTCATACCTATATGCCTTGCTGTATCATAACATGGAAGTTGCTACTAATTTATTTTTTTTTTTTGGTGATTTTAGAAGATTCCATGATATTCCAAAGGAAAATTAAACTGGCACAAAAATTTCTCATGTACTATTTCATGCTGGACCATGTCTAGGAAAAACAAAGGCTTCTATTTTCAGGAAGAACTTGCTGAATAACTGCCTTTTCTTACGTTTTCTACAATCATTTTATGCAGACTGCTTCAGGAGACTAGGATAATAAGGACACTTGGAGAAACAAACTAATTTTATATTAATGTAACTGTGCTAATTTCCTAAAGTACTTGGTATAGTGGGCTCAAAAAAAAAAGGCCTCAAAAGCTAACGGCTTAGTTATACTGAAGGAACAGTGGTCTAAAACTGCAATTTCAACACAATCCATGCACTAGATGATGCACAGTACTCTCCTGCTGCAAAACACTTCATTATCAATATACACTGACTTTGTTGATAATATAATGAAGGGTCTCCTCTGTCTTTTTAAGAACAGGCAGTAAGTCCCAGAGATTCTCAGGTAATTAGATAGTATCTGGTTTGTCAACCTCTTCATAATCTTTTCAGGTAAGCAGTACTTGAAAATAGTGTCTTCCATTTGGCAAGCTCAGTAGCTCAGTGGAAGACTATTAATTTTTTTTAATTCTCCAAAGAATTTTCTTTCAAGTTTTCTGTTTTTTCTAAGTCAGTTTCCCTGTTATTGCTGTGGCTCCTTACTTAGTATTCTCACCTACCTTCACCAACTCTGCATTCCAACTCCATGAGCACACTTCAAAGAAAATAAACTGGTGTGATTCAAGTTTGCAAGCAAAGGTTAAAAATAAAATAAAATAAAAAGGCAGGAGGGTATCGTTTAGCAGCAAACCTGAACTCAAATATACCTACATAATACTAATGAATTAAAAGAATGTAAACCAAAAGAAATTATTCACGGTTAAACCAATCAGTAATTCACCCCAAACCTTTTTCACTGCCACACTGCTGCATCAGCAGGGAAATACATGACAACGGGACCAGATCTTACACTGTTACACCAATGTCAATCCATGGAATGACACAGGCCATAGCACTGCTACTCCATTCTTGTGCCAGGAAAACTGAAATAACAGTCTAGCACGAAATAATCATTATTATGTTTCTGAGGTCCCGTTATATATTGAATACATTTGTAATGTACCTCACTGCTTTTCTGCATCATGCTAAAGACAGTCCATTCTACCAGTAAAGTGATTCCACAGTAAAAATAATGACAATTGAGAAGTTGCAACTAGGCCATGGACTGTACAGATGACTGTGATCAGTAAAAGGAATGTATGGCCAGATTTACACTGAGCAATGAAGATCTATGAGCCAGAACTGGCACTAGCATCAACAGGGCTGATTTCAGAATCAGAACCATAGCCTGAGCTATTAACACTACTAAGAGACTGCAGTCTCAATTTCCAGGCTTGCGTTTCTCACACTCCACTGAACCATGTGGCAGGATGCATATTTTAATATAGTATCTGTGATTTGTAACATTTTTGCTGCACCTCCCAGTTTGACTCCAAAAATTCACTCCTTCCCTTTTAACAGAATAATATTCATTCCATTTCTCTGGGAATATAACTTTATGTTGGACAGTAAGCACCAAATGGCATGGAAGGAATACACATCACTTTTCTTCACTGTAAGAAAAAAAAACCCTCAGCAAAGATTTTAATAGTCCGGAAAAAAATACTGCCTTGTGCTTAAGTTTCCAATAAGCCACAAAAGTAGAGCTACCGAATCATTCTGTTTTCCTGAGGGAGGGGGATAATTCTGCAAACAATTAAAAACATAAGCATATGTGACAGTTGTCATATGATTTAATCCCTAAACTGGGAAGAATTGAAATTTCAAGTAGTAAGTCAAAACTGTTCATTCTGTCCATGTCTGTAAAAAGCATACTGGCTTCTGTCTGAACCAGGAGCCCCAGCACTAACAGACTCTGATGATAAGCCATGCACCAATTTGCTGCTGAGAAGTTCTTAATTCACAGCCTTGCATGGATACAGCTATACAGCCTAAGGCTGTATAGCTTGGGCAAGAGACAGTGCAGATTTGCCAGGATGGATAATTACACATTTATGCTGCAATGGATACAGCATGCAGCTGACACTTTCACCACTGTTCCCTGCATGAGCATTTCTGAAAAAATTCACTATTTTTGCTTATATATAGAGCCTTCTTTTTCTTCTTTAATTTTTAGAAAACAGCACATCTTTGCCATTAGCTGACACAAACTGAAAATCTAAGGCAGATTTAAGAAAATTACATTTTTAACCTGAAAAAGAGTAAAAAAAGAGAAGGTGGTTCATACAGTCGTGCTGAATGTGAACAAGCAAGCATAAACACAGCAAGCATAGAAGTATTATAGTCTAGTAGTGGCATGCAGTGCAGCAAGCAGCTTGCTTTTATAAGTAAGATTTAACACACATTATTGTTTTACTTGTCCCATCAATCTACATTACTGTCTTTACACTAATGAATATAAGAAAACCACCCCAGACAGTGAAGTCAGACTTGGCTTGGCAGAGCCCAGGATAGCATTCTGCTTCTAACAGGAAGCTGGACCAGATGATCTCCTCAGGTCCCTTCCTTCTGTGATCCTCTATGTATGTTTCTCTTCCCTCAAGTAAAAGGTGTGACAGTAAAAAGTAAGGCTTGGTTCAAAAGATACTGCAGTATTTTGGGTTTAGAAAGAAGGCTTCATTAACCATAATATTTTGGACAAAATACCCAGTATATTAAAATAATTTAAAATACTGAAAAAAAGTAAAAAATGTTAACATACAGTAACTACAGTACTGATACTATCCAAGTGGTGAGTTCCTGGAACTCCTTTTAAGCACTTACTTCCATTTAGTCATATCTAGAGTCACCTGGATGGTGCATGTGAGCTGCTGATTTGGAGGGAGAGGAAAATCTTCACCATCAGACCTGTATGCAAGATGTACCCTGACAGCACCAAGTGCTTTCTCATATACTTATACATGCAGTTAGAGAAAGAGTCTACTCCTCCAACATATACATAAAACAGTATGAAATTCCTACATATTCTTGCTTGGAAGGGGGCATCTGCTTTTGACACTCCTATACTACAGGATGATTTCTCTGTATAGAAATAATATAGTACAAGAATGTAAAAATTTTAGAACTGCATATATGGGGATGAAAGGGCACTTTTTTCCTACCCACTAGTCATTTTATATGTGAAAAGAACACAGAATCTAAGATCAGAAATCTTCCTGCAAAATCTGAGCGAATGGCTGGAGCATAGGAGCAGGGTTAATACTGAGAAGAATGTAGAAGCACAAAAGCTTCTTCTGCCTCCCTCCCCCTACATGAGGTGCGAACACACCACCTGTTTACAAAATCAATAAATTAATCTGGTTTTCCACTAAAAGAGTTCTAATTTTTTTTGTGGAAAGACCTCAACTCTTAAGAACAGATACTTATTATCAAACTGTGGTTAACTGCAAACTCTAAAGATATTTACTAGGGTAACCCACTCACAGGTTCAAGTAAACAGGAGGCAACTTCCAAGGAAAAGGAGAAGATGGGTTTTTTTTAACAGATACACTGCTGAGCAGCTCTTTGCTCTATAAAGCAACAAAACCAGCAACACTATTATACGAAGAACCAGAATGGCCATCTGATTTGTTTAAGATGTTAAAGGCCTTAAACTAATGAAACTGGCAGAAAATCAGATCTTTGAGAGTGTGTTACACGGTACATAAACATGAAATGCAAGCAAACTCATATGTGTAGTTGTTTGCCAGAAAACAGAAATCAGCTTTATTTGTTTGGAAACACAACAGACCTGGTGCCATTTGGAGATTAGCATTTAAAAAAATGTCATCATGTTAAACTGAAACACGTGCAGACAGTGCCCCAAAACTACTGCAGTATAGAGCATTTTGATGAGACATCTACAATGCAGACTCACAATAATAATACAGTTTATGATGCTAATCCAGATGTAAATATAAATATTTCTCCAATATGAGATGACTTCCCAGGTCTGCTTATCTTCCAACAAAAACAAATAATTCCATGAAACTTCAACTTGGTGAATTCTCTTTGACTGTTCTTGATGTATTTCTGTTAAGATGACTTTATTACTGCTTTAGCTATCAGCAGTCATTATTCACTTGAAGTTATTACAACTTTCCACTGTTTTTAATACTCTAATGGAATACTATTAGCTGTTACTTCAATCCAGCTGTCTTATTTTCTTCAAGCAACTATGCTTTCACATAGCAGCTTTTTTTTGAGTTCTAGCATCAGTCTTAATATTCTGCAACATTTAATACATAGTCTTAAAGACTTGTCAATCTGTTTCCTTTGACTTTTCCATATATTTCACATGGCAGAATTCTTGTCTTTAATTCTACTATTTACCCTAATTTTTTTCCTTAACAGCAGTATTGTGGTTAAAACATTATCTAGATAACACTCAAATGTTCCTGTGCAAGATCAAGCTCCCAAAGCCTCTATACTTAAACAAAAATCAGATGCTTCAAGAGCAAAATAAGGGCTGAGGAACACAGACACTGAGAAGGACACGTGGCTGTATGCCTTGGATCAAGTATCTCATATTTCAAATCAACAGCTGCCACTGGGAGAATTAATCCTTGTGAGTGAAACAATTAAGAGCATCTGAAGGGAAGCATCCTGCAGCTCCGGAGGTATTTCTATTTCAGCTCATCAATGCAGCACACCTTCTACTATCAAGTTGCTCTCAAGTGTTATCCACATTATACCTGCAAGACTGGAATGAAGGTTTTATGCATCTAAAGTTAAGTTTGGACATTGAAAAGCAGATCTGATTATCAGCATTAACCATACCATTTGGCAGCATTTTACATTTAGGAACTCCAGCTTTAAAAACATTCTATGTAATTACATGCTTGAAATCGTTCCTGAGGAACTGATCTGGAGAGTTTCTGCCTTTATTTTGATTTTGGAAAAATGCCCCCTGTGGATCGCTGTCCTCATTCATTTATACTTCTCAATTATATTTTGATTAACAATTTCTTTCCCTGATTCAGTCTTGCAATGCCCCGTAATTGACAATCCATTGTTCTTTGGCACTGTATCTATAAGCCCCTGTAAGC
This sequence comes from Amazona ochrocephala, assembly GCA_039720435.1. NCBI lineage: Eukaryota > Metazoa > Chordata > Aves > Psittaciformes > Psittacidae > Amazona > Amazona ochrocephala. Next base: position 48,820,498 of record CM077881.1, on the reverse strand, counting down.
TGGCTATGGAATGCTTTTATTTCCTCACCTCGGCAGCTGTGGTAACAGCATACATCTGAATAACCATCAGATTTGCTAAAGCTTCTTCCAGGCAGACTGAAATGAAACTGGCATTGTCTGGAATGTATCTAATTAGGAATGCAAATGCATCCTTACTCAAAAAATTAATGCCAGGGTTTCCTCAGCACTCTCTCTGTGCTGGCAGTCAGTATCTCAAAGGGATGGTAGAGTAGCTGAATATCAATTCACCAAACCTCCAAAAAACCCTCGCATGACAGTGTCTGAATAATGGTATTCATTAAGTAGAAAGCTGCACATGTCCCTTTAAATGAATAAATTTGTTTTTGATCTCCTGAGCTTTTGTGAGGACTCTCCAATTGCTAGGCTGTTGAATACATTAAAATATAGCTGAATGCACTTCAAGTTACATTGATTTCTGAGGCAAACACATACATTGTTTTGGATAATGAGAGGTTCAGCACAGCTGGAGGCAGGCTCAGAACTTCAGTTCACAAGAGGAGGAGCATCTGCTCTTTGCTTCCCACAGCTTCAGGTACGGCCAACAAAGTAATTTTTTGTAACTTTTGCTTCTCCTTGCATTGTCAAATTGCACTTGCAAAGCAGAAGTGGAAGATTGCACTGACAGAAATCTTCATATTAATACTGTCAATTTAGGTGTGGTGCAATGACTTACAATTTTACAGATGCACTATGCACTTCCATTGTACACATACACTGTGAACTTAAGAGTTATGCGTACGTGCAGTCTCTTTCAGGTGAAAATATTTTCCCCTCATGCTTCAGAAATTAGTACAGGGGATAGAGTACCCTTTTCTTTTTTGAGTGACTGTCCACATATATATATACACATCACAGAAGACTGTAAGAATATATACTCAGAGCTTCCCACAGAGCAGCTTCTACAACTTCATAGAAACTGACTGAAGCTTTGTTACACTCCTCAATGAATTTCCCAAAAATTAATCTCTAAAAATGTAGTCAATCATGATCAAACCCAAGAAGATTGAACATACAGAAGACTCAGATCTCACTGAGGAACAGAGAGAAACAACTTTGTAATCTTAAAAAAAACCAAAACACCAGAGTGCCTTAGTTACTCAGGGAAGACGGTGTGAGCAACAGAGGCATTAAATGAAGCTTACCTGATCTAGAAAAAAATTTTATGTCCTAACCAAAACTCTTAGCCTGTGTTCACTGAAACAGGAACTGATCAGAAGACCTACAGAGGATCAGCCTCAGTCTGGTTTGTTTTGCCAGCTAACTCCAACTCAAATATCTTGCTAGAGGCAAGATACATGTTTCAGGATCTTTCTTCAGTATATAAAAAATTTCGTAATCGACAACTGCAATAAGGATGAGACATGTTAAAGATTTTGCAGATTGGAATTCCTACTGAAAGGGTTCAAGTTATACAAGACTCACTAATGCATATTAGAATCATAGAATGGTTTGGGCTGGAAGGGACCTTTAAAGGTCATCTAGTCCAAGCCCTCTGCAATGAGCACTGACATCTTCCACTAGACCAAACTGCCCAGAGTCCCATCCAGCCTGACAGTGAATGTTTCCAAGAGGGGGAATCTACTGCCTCTCTGTGCAACTGTCCCAGTGTTTCACCACCCTCACTGTAAAATATTTCTTCCTTGTATCAAGTCTGAATCTATCCTGCTGGTTTAAAACCATTCCCCTTTGTCCTATCCCTACAGGCTGTACTAAAAAGGAAGTCCATATTTCTTGTAAGCCCCCTTTGAGTACTGGAAGGCTGCCCTGGAGCCTTCCCTTCTCCAGGTCAAGTAAACTCAACACTCTCAGCCTTTCCTCAAAGGAGAGGGGCTCAAGCCCTTTCATCGTTTTTTGTGGCCCTCCTCTGGACTCACTCCAACAGGCTCACATCTTTCCTGTGCTGAGGACTCCAGAGCTGGATGCAGTACTCCAGCCGGGGTCTTACCAAAGTAGAGCAGGGGAGACAATTACCTCCCTTAACTTGCTGGTCATGCTAGCCTGTAATATTTTTTTATTATTTAAAAGAAAGTTGAAATCTATTTCTTTCTTTCAACTGAAAAGACAGTGCAGCAGACAAGCTTCCTTTGAAAAATGTATCACCATTTTTATCAGTGTTTAATTTTGTTTTAAAATAAATTGCTGAACATACAGATAGTGCGGCTGAGTCATTTTATCATTTGAAATGGGATTTGTGGGCTGAAGATATCTGGGGAAAATTCTGCATATGACAAAATTCTATTTCAGATTTTAAAATTAAGGTGTTCTGAAGCATCTTCTTCAACTTCTGGGAAGCATCAGGATTGGTACATTGATTGAGATTGTGTAAGGCTGATAGAAATCAGGCTGTTAAGTGTGTGAAGCTGACAAAACTTCAACAACAGATTATCAGGATCACCTGAATCTCTGTTCCTACATTCCACTAAATAAGGTGAAAGTGGAGGAATTACAAACAGGTTTTGCCTTGTAGTCACAAACTGATAATTAACAAAGTGAATGAAGATCTCTACCAACAAAATATAAATAAGTATTTTTAAAGAACAAAGCAAATTTTAATGCGACATTGTGATCTAGTACTCAATGCAATTCTCGTCTTCTTGAACTATAATCATGTCTGTGTCACTGTAATACAGACTTCCCAGATCAGTTCAATCTGGATATGAGTTTACACGGTTCACATACACAGTTCTAAGTTATCCTGAAAATGCCCTGATGTCCTGAACTATCTTAGAAATGAATATTTAATAAACAAAAACCTTACCCGAATCATCATGACTGAGCATCTGATGTTATGAATTGTATCATACACCTTCTTAGAAATGTCCACAAACTGGTTATCATCAAAAAGATGCACTGTGTTCTTGCTTAAGCTCTCCAATGCAATATTTACTTGATTTATAAACTCTGGAATCACTGTTCAAAAAACAAAACACAAACAAAATTCAGTCAGCATAAAAAAGATAAAACATGTAATTGTAACATGGATTTACCAAGGCAGTTTACCTTGTCTGACTGAATCAAAGAAATCATAATTTTTGAGTCAGTTTGATATTAACTTGTACTTTACCCACAATGTCCTGGCCTTATTTTGCATGGCGATCTGGTACCACTATATCTCCCTTGATCATCAATTCAAAGCAAAGTAAACCCAAAACACAGAATATAGAGTGAAGAGAAAATACAGCTGGAAAATCCATCACGCAGAGAAGGACCTCAAACGAGTACACATCAAGCTCATTTGCAACAACTGAAGACAGAAAAAATGGCAAGTAAAGGGACAGAACTCAACTTCTATAATACTTAATATGAATAAGAATGGAACATGAAACAATGTTCTGGTAGGCAGCGCATAAGGCAATGTGCTGGTTTCAAACACAAGTATAATATGTGTTCAGTCCCTTCCTCCACTATTATGTGCTATGTAATTCATAAATTCATACCACATGAAAGCAGTACTACCAATACCTTAATTACAAACCACTTCAGGAAAATTTTGAAGTATATAATAATTTTTTATGCTGACAAAGCTTCAAAGTCAGCAAGCTATCTGAATTAGAAAACCTGTAACTTATACTTTAAATATTAGGAAAGATGACTCAACAATGCTTTAACCCCTAACTTTACATGGAGAAACCCACACAACACCTGGAGACATTTAAATTCACTCAAGTTACAGCAATTTCACTGTCTTCTAGCTTAGTTATTTCTCTCTAGAATTCAGAACAGTAACTTCATGTGTCAGTTCTTAGAAATATCAAACTTCAGTTAATTCAGTGCTAGTGGGAAGATTCATCTTCTTCTGTAAAACTGGTGTCCACAAGTGTGAGACAAGTAGCTGCCATTTAATTTGAAAAATATTATGTTTAAAATCCTTTCTTCCCTCTTCCAACTATCACTTGAATCACCCTGCTTTCTGAAAACATCAGGGGGAAGAACAGCTTCCTTAAATAGTACAGAAAAAAGGACAAGGTATATTTTTCATTAGCAACCAAATTAGCAATTAGGGAGAGCAGCATATATTTATTTAATGCTTTCTGGTGAAAAATAGACAAATAACCCCACCAAAAAAAAACCCAACCAAACAAAAAAAACAAAACCACAAAAAACCCCAACCAACCAACCAACCAAACAAAAAAAACCAACTCACAAATATACAATTTCAGAACATTATTATTTTTTTCTTTGTTAAACAAAGATCTTGGCCCCTAGACTATCAAAATAATTGCAACTGTGGCAATTTTTAACTGGTCCATCACCTCATACATTTACATAAACATAAACATTCAGCTCTTCACATCTGTTGTAAAACTGCTCCAAAGGAGAATGTAAGAAGCTTCCAGGAATTCAAGATTTCCATCGGTATAGTGAAAACCATGAGGTGTTTCTCACAGTCTCATACATCCTCACTTCTCAGTACATTGTATGTCATATACGTGCAGTACTGTAAAGCACAGACTTCCTGCTTAACAGCAGCATTTTCAGTGGCTGCTAACTACCTCCAGCCCCCTTTCACAGGACAATTTCTTCTCATTTACCTAGTCGGGTTCCATCTTGATGCCATATGCTTATTAATGGCCTTTATACAACTCCTTCTGAGACCAAACTCATTATCACAGTATATTTGTTTGTCTGAATGAACACATTGCTTATGAAAAAGGATTTTGCCCAGATACATACTCTATAGCCCGTATTCTACTGGTTGAGTCAGTGCTAAACCACAGGCTGCACTTGATTATAGAAATATGCTCTCAGTGGCTTCACTTTGGAAACATTTTTAAGATAGTTGCTTTTCATCAATATAATTTTTAGACACTGAAAATTAAAACAAAAGACTAAACTGTAATTCTAAAATATGTGCATAACAATCTGCTAATGAAGTATAAAGGTACACTTTAGCTGTTACATGATTACAAAATAGCTCTTATTGTTTGGTCATTTACCCTGTATCTGATTGGTTAATTCCCTCAAATCCAAGATTTTTCTTGACTGCATGCAATTTATTTAATTTTTGAGTTCCCAACCAAATGACTACTTAACAAGAGTTTTCAGTGGGTATACGAGTTCTTATCCATGGATCACTGGCATTCAAAAATACTTCATAATCCTCTAATAGTCCAAGCACCACTCTGAAATACTACATTAAGTAGACCAGCATTACATTAACATGCATCTTTGCTGTATTCTGCCTTACTTTTCTAGGCAGACTAAATACAGCAAAGTGGATATAAATAAAAATAGATTGGACAAGATTGATTTTTACAATCTTCCAAAAGCAAAGAAAAATTAAACAAATTGAGTTGTAAGTAAAATGAAAAATTGCAAGCGTTATACAGTTGAGAAGTAGTATTAGGGTTTTTTTATGATTTTAGTATTAAAAGGCTTTGGAAGAAAACTTAACATTTTTATTTTTGCCTTTTTTCCCCCCGCTCAGTGAAAACATGAACATCTGTAATCCCACCTCTCCTGAGGGGGGAGTGGAAAGGAGGAGGATATTTTGGAAAATACCAATACCACTCATAAGTGTCATGTTAAAAGTCCCCAAACTAACTTATAGATTTCACACCACCAATCCACTTTCTGCACTCTTCTTGAAATTAAGCTTATTTATTTTAAAATTCATCATTTCTTACCAAATTCTTCTCTTGTTGTAAATAAAAAATACTATTTGGCTTTCTTTGTAGGCCATGCCTTTTTAGAACTTCATACCATAAAAGCTGGCAATTTAAGATTTGTGATGTTGAGATCTTAGAAAGTAGGCATTCTTTATTGCAGTACTGGAGACATGGGGGATCCTTCCACCTAACATGTCTACCTGGTGTTCCCAAAGCAAGCATTATATGGTAATAATACATACATATTCATTAAATTTCCCAGAAAAGTCAAATGTATATCTATTTAAATCAAACATGACAAGTTCATTAAATTTCATGGAAAAGTTATGTATATATTTAAATAATTTCTTGAATCTCATTCATAATATTTTTCTTTAATCAAAGTCTACCAGAGTTTGTTTCAACAGGGCCTAGGCCAATGCCCTTTGTTTCTATCTTGCTTACAGGGACACCTATTCTTCTCCTACTTAAACATTTTCTGTTATCTAAATTGCTTAGCACAGAGTGTGCAGCTCAATTCATTATCTGCCAGGCTTAGCCCAGTCCATAAAGATTAACCCTTTATGGTCCAAGCAAGTTGAGTATCAATCTCTAATACTTTTCTTATCTTCAACCAAAAACAACTAAGGAATCCAGTTTGTAGTTTAATATCTGCCACAGCTCAGCTCTTAATTGAGGCTATCACATCTACATGTCACAATCACATTAGGTAATACAGAAAAGTAAACTTCACTAATCATTTTATTCCAGTTGGCAACTCTGTTGTTTTTAGTAACAGATTCATCAGGACAACTGTTTTTCAACTTTGCAGAAGGCCAGTGACAACAGATGAAAACATGAGACGTTATACCTTTTAATGAAGTCGTGTTAAGTGATTACCATCACTTCATCAGTGATCAACACAGCTTGATACTGAAAAAGCAACAGTCTCCACAGCTAAAACGTCCACACAGAATCACACAGAATCACAGAATAGTAAGGGCTGGAAAGGACCTCAAGATCATCGAGTTCCAACCCCCCTGCCATGGACAGGGACACCTCCCACTAAACCATGCCATCCAAGGCTATGTCCAACCCCACCTTGAACGCCGCCAGGGATGAAGCATTCACAACTTCCCTGGGCAACACATTCCAGGGCCCCACCACCCTCACAGTAAAGAATTTCTTCCTCAGATCCAATCTAAACCTCCCCTGCTTAAGTTTAAACCCATTACCCCTTGTCCTCTCACGTACGCAAGCCTCACTCTAAAGGATGGCTTAAGAAAATGAATGTAACAGACATGGACAGACATGACCTCCTACTACTGATTAAAAAAAAAGAAAAAAAAAAAAAGAATTACTTTCATTTATTTATTTAGAAAACAAAACAAAACAAAACGCTTACCATTTTTAATTGGGGAGAAAAAAAAATCACAACAAAATCCTTGCTTCATTTATTTGGCAAGGAGAGGGAACAAACAGGAAGCATCTTCATAAAAAAAAATAAACACAGATTACTTATTTTCCATCATTCTTCTACTCAAGCACTGAAACAGGACTATTTGGTACTCTGACATCCCTACAGGACAATCCCCAGATCCCATTCCTTGTGCTTATTATGCTGGAATTATATAGGCAGGGCATTTTTCTCCCTTGCAGTTCCTCTGAAGTCAGAATGCCACAATTTCTCTAAGGATGTCAAGGGAGAGCAGATGTGGTGGATTACTGAATGAACATATACATCATTTATTTCAAGAAAATTAATTTATTTAAAGTGACTAAACTTTCAACTTCAATGTTTTCCTGTACGTATAAACACCGTGAGCAACTTACTGTATGGTGTAAATAGACTGGGAAAAGGCTCAAGAGCTCCCACTAGAATAAAGACTGAAAAACTGCTCTTTCAAAGGCACTTTTGAAATGGAAACAAAAGCAGAATCCAGATGAATGAATGAAGCTCTCTGTGGCAGACCTACAGATCCCAGCTACAGGCAGACTGCAAGACTGCCACAGCTATTGCTTGAACTTAAGTTCAATGACCTTTCAACAAAGAAGAATACTTTGTTGGGCAGTCAGCCATCCAGAGACGACATCTGTGCTCAGAGCCACAGGACTGTTTGGTAGGAGATATGAAAACATGAGCAGGCTTCCTACGAAGTTTATTTTGTCAATATACAAAAATACAGAATACCCAGAGTGAATGAAAACTTTCAACTAATGAAGCACATGAAAGTTAGTACCTAAACTGAACCTCTAATGCAAGTTTGCCGATGACACCAAGCTGTGTGGTTCGGTTGCTACATTGGAGGGAACGAATGCCATCCAGAGGGACCTAGACACGCTCGTGAAGTGGGCTGATGCCAACCTGATGAAGTTCAACCATGCTAAATGCAAAGTCCTCCACCTGAGTCGGAGCAATCCCAGGCACAGGTACAGGTTGGGCAGGGAAGAGATTCAGAGCAGCCCTGCGGAGAAGGACTTGGGGATGTTGGTCAACAAAAAAATGAACATCAGCCAGCAGTGTGCGCTTGCAGCCCAGAAAGCCAACCATATCCGGGGCTGCATCAAAAGGAGCGTGACCAGCAGGTCAAGGGAGGTGATCCTGCCCCTTTGCTCTCGTGAGACCTCACTTGGAGTATTGTGTGCAGTTCTGGTGTCCTCAACATAAAAAGGACATGGAACTGTTAGAAAAAGTCCAGAGGAGGGCCATGAGGATGATCAGGGGACTGGAGCACCTCCCGTATGAAGATAGGCTGAGAAAATTGGGGCTGTTCAGCCTGGAGAAGAGAAGGCTGCATGGAGACCTCATAGCAGCCTTCCAATATCTGAAGGGGGCCTACAAGGATGCTGTACAGGGACTCTTCATGAGGGACTGTAGTGAGAGAACAAGGGGTAACGGGTTCAAACTTAACCAGGGGAAGTTTAGATTGGATATGAGGAAGAAATTCTTTACTGTAAGGGTGGTGTTGCACTGGAATTGGTTGCCAGGGATGTTGTGAATGCTCCACCACTGGCGGTGTTCAAGGCCGGGTTGGACATAGCCTTGGATGGCATGGTTTAGTGGGAGGTGTCCCTGCCCACAGCAGGGGGGTTGGAACTAGATGATCTTAAGGTCCTTTCCACCCCTAACTATTCTATGATTCTATGATTCTATGATTAATATATTACCATTCTTAACCAGAGGTGTAAGAGTGCACCTGAAAAATTCTTGGAAGATATTTCTTTCAAAAAAAAAAAAAAAAAGCTGTCATTTGTTGTTACTAAAGGTTAAGAAACTGATCTTAGGGCACCCACAATCCTACAAAATGGTCTTCAGAACATAATCATGTATCTTCCCATTTCTCAATATCAGCCTGAAGGAACTGAGGTTGCCTTCAAGACCAAGAGGGCTCCTTGGAGCTAATCCAGTAATACAGGAATCCAAAGCTCTCAATCCAAGAGAGAAAATGCTAACTTCAAGCACAAGTGATCATTAGGAGTCATATTTTTATAAAAATACTTCCGTGCAACACAGAAAACAAAATCCAGAATTCTACACTGCTAATGCTTCCAGGGCAATTTTAAACTAAAGAAACTTCCAGAGTTTCTCCAGAATAACATCTAAAGGTAAATTTGGCTGCCAAACTCTAAGAGGGAGCTGTTAGTATAAGCAACATGAATAGTAGTAAGGCTTTCACTGCTGGCAAGACCAAACTACCTGAACAAGATGATTCTAAGCCTTCCAAAGATGGTCTTTATAAGATACCCCGAAAAACTGAACTCAGTTTTTTACTACTGTATGTTACAAAGCACCTATTGAACTCTGAAAACCTGATCTAAGCTCTGTTCATATGATAGCGTGCCTTGCTTTGATCTCTGCAGGTCTGGGATCACACCAGGATGGATACTGGCCTTTGGTTTGACCCCATATGTTGCAGTAAGTTAACTCACACTCTTTCCTATATACAGGAACAATATTATCCATCAAATCTGAAATATCCATCCTTTTCTGAGAGTGAAAATTTAAGATTTCCAATTTCAGAGAAATAGACCATTGATGCTTTTAAGTTCTGCAGGCAAAAACTATCAGGAGCTGTTCGTTAGAAAAAAGAAACCTATCCGTGTAACAGGCAGCTAGTAGATGATATTTTTTTAACACTCTCCTGGCCTCCATATTTAAAGGAAGAAGATTATACAAGAAAGGAAAGAAAGAGTTGCCATGTACACTTAAATTCTGACACCAGGTAAATATTACAGGTAAGCAGCAAGTGTATAAGAATAGCTTCCATCCCTCAGGCTAACGGTCAAAAAAAACCAAAATGGTAAAGGGAAAAAAAAAAAAAGGCAACAACAAACAAAAAACCAAAAAACCACCAAAACAAAAACAAAAGGAAAATATAACCAAAAGCACAAGCAAAAAAAAAAAAAAAAAAAAAAAAGTAGTAAAGAAGCAAAGCAACAGTTACTCTCCCACCAGGAAATAATAAATGTTTTTTTCTTGTCATAAGGTAATTCACTATTTCTTCTCTGTATATGTTTTCAGTTTTCCTCTCTGCTTGTCGGCATACCTTGAGTTTAATTTTTATTGCATTTATCTAATTTTTTTGAGCACTAAGGAAGTGGCATACTGGAAGCAATAAAAGCTTGAACTCTACCTTCCTGAGGATGCTTTTCAATACTATATCCTGGAATTGTACATGATGCTAAACTGAACTAACACAGAATTTATTCATGGGAATGAAAGATTTCTTTAAGGATGTCCCTCATCTTCCAACAAAGAATTTCCAATGAGTCCTCCTGTGGCAGCATAAGCAGACAGTTGTGGCAAGTGGTGTGTATGTCAAGTACTTTATTATCTCCCATAATCTGATCACCTAGCATGAAAGTCAGTGTGATGAGGATAGAGTTTGCTTTCAGAGGATTTAAATGGTTTTCCAGTTGTGGGAATTCAGCTAAAGTGAAGTATAAGCAAGATATGGTTGGAAACATTAAAAACACAGCTACCACTCAAATACAGAGTAATGCTAGAGTAAATAAGAAATCTAGTTAATTAATTAACAGTCTGTATTTAGCACTCCTTTACTGCATTTTGCTCTTTCAGACGAAAGAAGAGTTTGTACTTCCTGCAATCTGAAAAAAAACATTTTAAAATTTCTTCTGGAGTGGTATCTAAAAATTTCAGATAGTAAGAACACCATATACTCTAGTAACCCAGTTTTACTGCCAAGTATTACCTCTATTCTTAATGCCATTTCAATCCAAAATATACAGTTACACAAAGAACTAATAAGTAAATAAAATGAAAACCATCTAAACTAAGGCAACTGCACTGGTTACTGCGTACCATCCAAAATACAAGGACTTCTGGCAGAAGCTTGAGTTACATGATCCACTCTTTTTAGAATGAAATAAATCTGAGAGAAAAGATCACTGAATCACCCATTGTGCCCATCCCTCCTTGACTATTTAGAGCATAAGTAACTATAAATTATCTTTGTGGGATTTAGTATTTTATGCTGATGTTTTTGCATCCTTAAAGTGCAACAGAACATGAAGTAGCCAAGGCAGATGCCTGTTGCACACAAAAAGAATTTGCGTGCTAAAAGGAAGGTATGACTGTATTTGCTTCTCTGTAAGCCAAACATAAGCATACTTAAATAGTGAAACCAGAAACAGTGTATAAGTGTTTTGCAACACTGCATGCACTTGCAAAGATGTAATACTGGCATAACCAGCGATTGTTTTGTAACAGCGTCCTGGTTTCAGCCACACAGCTAAGCATACAAATAAATGCATATAAAATAAATATTTAGAAAAATGAGTATGTATATATAAATGCATGGAACATTTATTTATAATCTATGTATATGTTTACATTTATATTTACATATAAGCTATACATATATGACAGCAGGTTTGTGGTATTACATCTTTGCAGCTAGGGTAAGAATTTTTAGAGTTAACTGTCCTTAATTTGAGAAATTATTGATAATAGGTGAGACCTAATTATTGGCACTATTATTAATGAATGGCAACTCAGTAAACTGTTGCTTTTAATTTTGAAAAGGTCATACTTTATCCCTCTTTTAAACACACCCATTACAAATGATTCAACTTCCTACCTGGAAAACATACACTGATTTTCATTTGCGCCACGACAATTTAGATATATACAAAGTCACTGTTACTCTGTAAGCAGACTGGACAGGTAAGGGTATGGGTACAGGTAATTAAGCCTCTGCACTTTCCCCTGCCTCAAGTGCTCCCTCCACAGTCCTTGCACAGCCTGGCAAATGCACGTAACACTGCAGCTCGGAATTAAGGCAGTCGCTGTAATTAAACATCATGTTTCAAGACTTCAGTGGTCGCTTAAAGGGATCTTTTTCCCCTCACTGCACAAATGTCCAGAAAAAAAAAAAAAAAAAAAAACAGAGAGAGGTGGATTTGTTTTTGACAGGTTAGACTGATTTCCCTAGATGAGGCATTAGAGGCAGGTCGCAGCATCTAAAAGAGCAGAAAGATACCTGTAGATCATATAAATAATGTACACTTTTAAATGTCTCTACTCACTGTGTTTTTCTGCCATGCTCAAAGACAGACTAACCATGAGATCTCAGATGAGAAAGACATTTCCCCCTAGGTCATACCAGTGAAGACTTTTAGGACTTTTTTGCATTTCTTCACAAACAGTGTGGACCATGTGGGCCTGTCTTATCTCATCAGTGCCCTGCTATTGCAGGGCCTTTATGTGCTGTGGGAATATCCACTTGCCCTAAACACAGTTCACAGTACAGAACAGCATGACCTTCTTTAGCCTAACTGGGTTTAATTTAGAGGCATCTGCAATAAATTGAATGATGTGATACATATAAGCTAAGACTAGTAAATACCCTAAATATGTACCTAAAAAAAAGAGCATGATTAATTTTCAGTAGTGAATTTCAGGGGGCACACAGGGCTTCAGTTCCGCTTACCTTCAGTCCAACTGCAGACTACCATGGAACTTCCATATACACGCCCTCACTTCAAAACTAGTGATCATACAGCAGCACGATGACGAAGTTCAATGAACTGAAGCAGTATAAGATTTCATTTTTTTGGCTGCCAAGCTAGTATTGAGGTGGTTTGGTACTCCAGTCCAGCTTGCTACCAGGCCAGATAGTTGACGTGCTAGTACTGGAACAAGGAAGGTGGCATGAAAAGGCAGATGGGGCAGACAGGCACCACTGCTGTCAATAAAAGCTGCATTTAGAACTACTTAAAATGACTGTAAATTGCAGCCTCCATTTCTCTGACTAGAATTTGTTACCACAGATTTCTAATGAAGTTTTTCTTCACTGGCTTTGTTATATGCAAAGCCAAAGCTCTGCCAGCAAGAGCAGGGAGCCAACTAACACATCAGGCAATTTCTAAAGGCTGCTGAACAAATAAATAATCCCAAATTGGTATTGTTCAAATGTACTGAATAGGACACAGGAAACGTACAACCCATTAAGAGGAAACAGAAGTCTTCCTATGGGGTAGTCCCTTCATTATATGTAAGAGAGATTACCTGAACAGAGAACAGCTTTTCAGTAATTTAGGTGGAGAAACACACAGCACACACCCCCACAAACTACCAACTCTGTGAAACTTGGTTGCTTCTAGTGAATAAGCATTATGCTATATACTGCTTAAGGTAAAGAATGCTGGGAATTAGCAAAAAATCTAAACCAGTCAGACTTCTCTACTAATATATGTTTTCTTTTAGGTTCATGTTTAGAATGATAATTTCCATTAAATTTGAAGTAATAACAATTATGCTTAGCAAAGAATATTAAGGGGTATTTTGGGGTAACACTGTTTTAGTCATTAAAAAGACTGACCTTTTAAAAGGTTATTTCAAAGATATTTAAAGTCATTTAAGAGCATGCAAAAAGAAACTAAAATAGAAATCTTATTAAGTCTGATCTGGAAAGAAATACTGAAAAGATAATAGACTTCACTTAATACAGTAAATTTGCCATTGTATTAGTCTACCTACTTGGGAAACAGACATTTTGAACATGGAATATATTATTACTCCATGTTCAATGCAACCCCACGTTTTGCTAAGATTTTATACATGAATATTGCCATGACTGAAATGCAGGTTTCCTCATGTATTCCCCTATGAATGCCAAGACTACTTGCAGGCTGACAGTCTGCATATTACACGATTACTTTTGCATCCTAGAAATTACTGGTTAGCATTACCCTGGCCTATGCCCTGAGCTTGTAACTCTTAGTGTACCTTCTCCTTTTTTTGAAGGTAATACAAGCATCTTCGGAAAATGCACAAAGCATGGAACTGTTGGAACAAGTCCAGAGGAGGGCCACAAGGGTGATCAGGAGACTGGAGCACCTCCTATATGAAGACAGGCTGAGAAAATTGGGGCTGTTCAGCCTGCAGAAGAGAAGGCTGTGTGGGGACCTCATAGCAGCCTTCCAGTATCTGAAGGGGGCCTATAAGAATGCTTGGGAGGGACTCTTCATGAGGGACTGTAGAGATAAGACAAGGGGTAACGGGTTAAAACTTAAACAGGAGAAGTTCAGATTAGATATGAGTAAGAAATTCTTTACTGTAAGGGTGGTGAGGCACTAGAATGGGTTGCCCAGGGAAGTTGTGAATGCTCCATCCCTGGCAGTGTTCAAGGCCAGGTTGGACAGAGCCTTAGGCGGCATGGTTTAGTGCGAGGTGCCCCTGCCCATGGCAGGGGAGTTGGAATTAGATGATCTTAAGGTCCTTTCCAAACCTAAATATTCTATGATTCTATGATTCAGGCTTCATTGGATAGTAAAGGACAAATTAAATAATAAAAACAATCTGTTGCTGCATAAGGTAAATTTGTTTGTAAATATACCTATTGTAACATAGCAAACACATTCTACATAAGTATTGTTTCTGAAAACACAATGTGTTTTTTAAAAGAGAAAGCAGTATTACAGGATTATGTTTTCACCTTCTGTCTGACAGATTGCAATTTCTGAGTCTTAGAAAACTGACCTCATTTATTTTCCTCACTATGAACCATAACTTAACCATTTTAAACCCTGTAACTTTCTATTCAACTGCATAAACTTGTATGTACACACATACACACTTTCATATCTATTGAACTCTTTAACTAGCTTGTTTCTAGAACTTGACTCTTATCAAACAACATCAGTGCAACAACACGCTACTCTCACTGATTTTTCACTAATCTTGTGTTGGGATAGACAAAACACCCTGATTTTTAATACCTAGTATCAGATTTCATTTCCAATTAAAAACTGTCATAGTGAGTGGGATGCGGCAAGTTACTGTTTTCATCTGGAGGATAATAATGACGTTTAATTCAATTTAAGCATGTAGAAGTACTGGGGAAAGCTAATCAGAACAATAAAACCAATGGGCAAACACTAATATCTACCTTTTCCCAAAGTGCAAATAGCTAAACACAAATAGCTAAATAATGAGCTTGAAAATAAGATCACTAACACTGCCTCTAAAAACAAAATGAAAATGTACAAAGAATAAAGAGAAAAACACATTGGCCTTTACATTGTCTTGTTGCTGCCCCCACCCCCAAATGGGAGGTGAGGGGAAAGCACATGCACAGAAGGCCTCACTGAAAGCACACTGGCAATGTTTGGACACTTCTAATACTACAGTGTCCAAATGCCTTAGTCTCTAATATGCTGCAGTGCTCTGAAAATGCTAGTCATGTTTCCTAGTAATAGGAATGAGTCACCATCTTCATAACAGGAAAGCTTGTCAATTAAACAATGGCAAAGAACACTTGTTTCTACATTTTTCATGTATCTGTAGACAGACCATAAAAATAAATTACATTGTTTTGGAAAGAAACAAGTCTCTGATGCTTGCACCAGCCTTCTCCAGGCTGATCACCATGTAACTTTTCATGAACTCAACAGCAAAAGGATTTTGTTCTAGACCCCTTTATCTCAGATGAACATATATCAAATGCTGCAGTGAAGGAGCACACTACTTCCATAAGCTGCAAGGTTGATTACTTCTGCATTCTGGTACTAATTACTGCACAACACCCTGATCGACAGAAGGAACACCAAGTGAATGCTTGAATCCTAGCATATTGTTTTGCTATGCAGGAGTCATATTAAAACCATATTTTAAGGATTTCTTGAATCAGTTTCAATTATAAAATTACCTAAAAAAAGTTAAAGATAATTCAACAAGGTAAGAAATTCTAAGACATTCCTTCCCCTTTAAAAAATGTAATGTTTCCACCAAATAGACTTTTTGAGGGACAAAGAATGATGCAATTCAATGACAAACAGAGAAATTAAATTTCTCCAAATAATTTTGTAACAAAGATATTTAAATTCTATTCCAAACAAATAAGCAATACTGACCGGCACAGTACTACCTCACTTTTTCCATCCTATTGTGTTCTCTTCGGGGTGTAACTATAGACACTTTTCAGGCACTACTTTTATAGTAGAGCAAGCGATACCTCAATTTACAAAAAGGTCACCAAACACAGAAATAAGAATAAACAAAATAAGAAGAAATTATCTAATCCTGCCTCAGTCCATTTTTTGTCTAAGATGAGTAAGACAGATACTCACAGACTGGCATGCATGTTTCAGTGTAACACTAGCACTAAATACACAGTATTTTGACCAGTGTCTGATACCATTACCTTTCATATCTTATTCCAGTTTGACTTGCAATGTCAAACTGTGACTGCACCCCTCCAGTACAATATGCTTTCTACAGAGAAAAAGGTAGAAAATCCATTTATTTTAAGGAGAACCACCTAGGCCATAAATCTGCAAAGGAACCCTTTGTACCCTAACATGCTTTGTCTGTATGATGCTTCTTAATATTTCTCATATCTGGGCACTTTTCTTTGCAATTTTTACAACATTTTGGGATGTTTATATTACATCTACAGGACAAAAATGAAACATGCTTTTGTTTTTCCTCTGCATGTCATACTACATTTCATTCAAGGCATGAACAATAAAATACAGGAACATAAAAGGAAGAACCTTTCTGAAACACTCCCCCCCCAAAAAAAAAAAAAAAAAAAAAAAGCAGCTGTATTTCTAATTTCAACAATTTGAGACATCTCACAGAATGTCTCTTTTGCAATGGCAAAAATAGTAACATGTCAGAGTTTCATAAACAATATTTCAGAGTAGAGACTGTGGTTTACCAAACACGACAAAAACGGATTTGTCTACACAGAAGCATTAAGCAGTGGGTGTACACTATCTTGAGTACCAAACATAACGGGCTCTTGAGTCAAACATATACGTGTAGAAGAAGACAAGGCTATGCCCAGCACCCTCAGTTACCGAAGAAAGGTCCATACCAGGCAAAACATGGCAGCAGTAACTGCAGTCCTGCCCAACTCTTGCTAAAAATGTAAAGTTTAGAAAGACGATAGATAGGTATGTGAACAGGAATGACAGCACTGCATACACCTCTGCCAAACACTGCTCGAAATCTCTACACAAGATTACTGTATTTGTTGCCTTTGGCAGCAAAAATATGTCCCTATAAAATCAGCTGCATACTTGGCACATGAATGATTTGTTTCCCAACGGCAGCTTAGATTATTTCATACCTGTAAAATAAACTTAAAGAATCAAAACAAATCTGAATGTTAACACTGTTACAGTTGGCCGCAAGGCATACTTACTTAAACTGGTATTAAATGAAACAGTCATCCTATAGGGACAGCAAGAATTTGATTCCAAGTGGTGAGAAAGAATTTCCCTTGAGAACAGGGGAATGCTTCACAAGGAGAGGTGGGCTGCATCTGCAGGTTTAGAGAAAAAACTACAGCAGCAGTGTTCTTCAAATTTCACCATCTATTTACCACCCTAACTACAGAACACAAATGGCATACCAGAAATGAAAACTAATGGCCACGACTATAGTATTCTGAAAGAGGGCCTTCAGAGAAGCCACAAGAGATGCTGTCCACTCTTACATTTTGCCTGCTTGCAAACAACCTGCAGGTTATTAAATGCCTGTATCTAAGTTCTGGGGCTAGAGCATGCTGGTTTTACAGGCTTTTCAGAGAAGCTGTGGATGCCACATCCCTGGTGGTGTTCAAGGCCAGGCTGGATGGGGCTTTGAGCAACCTGGTCTAGAGGAAGGTGCCCCTGCCCATGGCACTGGGGTTGGAATTGGATGACCCTTAAGGTTCCTGCCAATGCAAACTATGATTCTATGATTATATACTCCAACAGTACTTGAGAACATGCTTCAGAAAATACAGGGTCCCACAGTGGTGAACTGTATCTTGAGAAATGTCTTTTTCACTATATCATCAAAAAGCATTGTATAGTGCATACGCAAACACACTTTGTACAGCTGAGGAACTCTGGTCTCATTAAAAGCTCCAAATTACATGCAAAGTTCAATTTGCAAAACTTGTATTTTGTTTTTAGAGGTTCCCAGATCTGAAACACCTGCAGGAAACAGTTCCATTCAGATATCTCCAGAGATCTGTTCTCTAATTAAT
The DNA here is from genome assembly GCA_039720435.1 of Amazona ochrocephala. Taxonomy (NCBI): domain Eukaryota; kingdom Metazoa; phylum Chordata; class Aves; order Psittaciformes; family Psittacidae; genus Amazona; species Amazona ochrocephala. Next base: position 48,802,383 of record CM077881.1, on the reverse strand, counting down.
TGGTTCTCATAAAACAGATCACTCATTAGAAAACAACAAAACCACCAAACCAAACCAAACCAAACAAAAAAACTAAACAACAAAAAACCCCCCCACACATACAAAAAACTCCCACCAAACAAAAAAATGACACAAAAAAAAAAAAAAAAAAAAAAACAAAACCAAAAACTTGACTGTGAGGCCAAGAATTGTGAGCTACAGTGACAACTTCCATAGAATTTAAATTCCAAGTGACATAAAACTTCAAAGTCCTATCTCAACAATACTTAAAATACAATCAAAATTGCCATGAGGCTGATGAGCAACAGATATAGTGAAATATCAGGAAAATGCAGTGCCTAAATCTGAGCTAATGCAGTAATCCTGTGAGGTAAAGAAGAAGGGAAAGCCAGCCCTGAGTCCCAGAGTTCCTAACATACAAACTTCTGTTATCCCTAGCCCAGTGACAAATATGACCCACAGGCAGCCTTCATAATGCCACCTTCTGGACAACCGTTTCTACTCCAGGAAGGTAAGAAATGACTGCTTGAGAAGCAAATGCTGTCATGGCAACATTCTTCCAGCACCTCTGCTTGCAACCAAATTTTGAGGCAAACCACATTTATGCCCATGCAGGAAGACAAAAATGAGCTCAAAGTATAGTTCCCTGCTTGAGAAAGAGCCTGGACTAGTTACTACCATACTAACACAACCTGTAGGAGGATCCTCAATTTAGACAGCTTTGGGCCTCTCCTATTACTAAATATGCTAGAAGTATACATTGTTCTCAAACTTACAGACACTTAGAACATTGCATTTTAATACGTAAGGCTGTTACCTACTATAAGAACTTCATCCAGAGTGGTTTTATTTTGGTGGTCCTATTTGTAGTGAAAAATTATTTTCAGACTAGGGAATAAAATAACTAATTAGAAGATCAGTGAACAAATATCAAACTGTACATATGAGCAAACTAAGCACATTTATCATATAATCAAGCATCTACCTATGCCATAAATACAACTGTAAACCCAAATTAGCAATCCAGACTCACAGATCTTTTTTTATTACAGCTATGCTTTTAAAGCCTTTCTGTCAGAAGTGTTGAAGCATGAGCTCACCATCTGATTGAGCTGCAAAAGGAGGCCAAGGAAGAAGATTTTGTAAACAGAGGAAACTAGGGTGTAAATTCCTACAATTCTGAGTATAATGAAAGATGGACATTATCATAATTTTCTTGCTGCAAGCAGCAGAGCAGCCTCTGGACACCTGGCTTCCCTGAACGTAAAGGCGAAGAGGAGAAATTTTCAGTATTGGGACACTCAACCATTTTACCCACAACCCTCTATAGAAAGTAATGACAATTAGAGACATATAAGATAACAAAGAACACCTTTCTTTTGTAGAAAACAGTGCTGCTGTGCTTGAGCACCTTCTTTCACAAAAAAAAGTTTAGCTTTGGATGAGGCTATTAAGGAACCCAGTTCTACTGACTCCTGCTTGTTGTTGGTTTGAAAAGGCTCAGGTTCCCTAAACCTGCCTTAAACTACTCACCAATATGAAACAAATAAAACCAAGAGGGAGTAATTTCAGGGCACTGAAACAAGCGTCAGAAGGCAAAAAAAAAAGTTAATTTCTTCTTAGCAGATAACTGCAAAAGTATAATAAGCATCAAAGTATGCATCAAAAGAGGAGCATCACCAGGTGCTCTGCGAAAATTCCTACATACAGTGCTCCAGGAAAAAATAAACCAACCTGACTCAAGAACTCAAAACATCATCTAGTTCACCTTCTGCTCAAAGTGGTCCTATTGGACACTACAATGCATGTAAGAAATGCACTAACAATGGCTATGAACTGAATAAAAATGCATTGAATAAAACTAACATTACTTCTAACACTAATAAGATATAATCTCTGAAGGTGCTTTTAGCTACATGTAATTTGCCTCACAGAACATTATATAAGCAAGACAAGCAAAGAAACTTGAGTAAAAACAATACGACTGTGTTGTTTTGAAGAAATCTGGAGCACTGCTGAAAATCATACTCTTAGCTCTTGGGAGAAAAGAAGCCAACATAGTTTTCAAAGAGCACACTACAGAGCAAACAAACACTTTGAAAAACAGAGTACCAATAGGGTTCAAATGTTTATCTGCCAACCTGGAAATGTATGAGATTAAATCATGTGATCGACTGAATCCATTTGCAACTTTGCTATGCTTCACCTCCTCTTAATATATATGGTACTTCACATAAGAAATTTTTATTAGCATTCTGGAGAAATCTGTAGATTCAGAACGAGGTTATCTGCAACCCTTTTGCACTAAAAGTCCTTCTCAAATACTAACATTACTTTTAACAAAAAGAAAGTCACTAAGGAAGAGAAGGAATGGTCCTTTGGGAATTTGAGATTGCTACTGCAGAGTATGAATGCACATTTTAAAACAATTTCCCATAAAAAATTATTCTCATCTGAATGCAGCTGGTGTCTAACACAAGCAAAAAAAAATATCATAAAACTTTGTTTGAAAACAACTTCCATACATCATTTCGATCAACCTCCTCCTTAAAAATAATACCAACACTACCTCAGGTCATAGTTTTGGCTACCTAAGTCTTTAAAGTCTCAAAGAGAGAAATCTCACTGCATGTCCCCAGAGAACAAAAATCTCATTGCACCTCTCTTCTAGAGTTGCACTACACAGGAAATACTCCCTCTCCTGCCCCGTGTCCTACTGAACTTCTCATGCTGCGACTGTGGGTATTACCCTTCGTTGTGCTGTCTCTACCAAGAAGAGCCTGGCACCATTTTCTCTAACCATCTCTCAAGAAGTTTTAGGCTTCTATTTGATTGCCCCCTGGCCTCCACACAAACTCTCGATCTCTCACTATCCTCACAGGTCATCTGCTCTAGGCCCATGGCCAAACTGAGAGCCCTCTGTTTTCCAGAGCTTTTCTCCCCTTTTAGCTTACATGGCATGCCAGGAGAGGATAAAATAATTATCCAACATCAGAGTGACCAGGAGAAACAGACCACAAAGCCTTCTTATGTTTCCTCCTTGGCAGGTGCCTTTTGAGTGAAAATGTAACATTCTTAAACTGGAGAAAACAGACAATCCCTACCGGACAAAGAGAACCACCATTCATTTTGCATAAGCTGTTGTGACAAGCCGACAAACTGTATGCGAAAAAGGCAAGTGAAGCATCTAGCAAAGCCCTTAGCTTGTGCACATAAGCATGTAAGAAATAGAAAAGCTAAAAAAAGCAGAAGATGGAAGGGCACTTATATCAGCATTCCTATCTTTTATTGCTAAGATAAATCACCTTTTCCCAGGAAAAAGCAATGCAGTACATTTAATCCATCCTGCAGAAACATTTAATAAAGTACCGTACTGAAAATTTGTTTTTCTGGTGGAGTGGATCAGTATTAGCATGGAAGCTGCACAACTGATCACACTGAAAGGGCTGGAAAGTGAGCGGAGACTCTGGAATGTTGCCAAAATAACAATTTTTGGACCAGGAAATAAACAAATAAATAAATGAACAAAAAAATAAAATTCATTACTGATAATGGCAAACAGTGTGATGTTAAAGCATGCTGCCAATACAGAAGACCACTGGGTCAGAAAGAATACAATCACTTTTAGAACAAAATCATAGGAAAGGACTTAAAAAAATAAAGGGTAACTGAAACTTGTGAAGGTTTCAAAGAAAATCAACACGACTTATATAACTTAAGCAAATGAGTATCTGTAAAAGATCTGAGCTACTCTTTCAGTATAAGAGCAACACATTTGGAATTCACAGTTACAGATACAGGCTTATAAACATTTTCTGATGCAGGAAGAAATTTTCAAATCCATGCTCAATTTTATATCTGGTATATTTATATCACCTCTCTGTCCCAGAGATTAAACTCTGTCATAATCCATTCTTCAAAGGGAGTGAGAAAAGTATTCTGTGTCATACTAGCATCTGTCTCAGAACAATGCCTACAGCTGACCTTTAAGTTGAGAACAGTTCAATTTGTGTTGCATTCCAAATATAACTTTGTTACTATTCTCAAACTTAAAGTTAAGCCCTGTATCTATGTGAATTACAAGATATTTCAAAATTCCAGTTGCTAAAAGCTGTGGAAAATGGTTTGCTGTAATTCAATCAGCATTACTGCAATTTAAAAAATGTGGACTCAAAAATCCAGCGATTCAAAGAATACCTCCACTAGTTCCTTAGGATTGTTAGAGTACTTATCATCTGGTAGCCACAATATAAGGAGGACACTCACTGGAGTGAGTCCAGATGACAGCCATGAAGATGATCAGAGGACTTTACTATGAAGAAAGGCTGAAAGAGCTGGGCTTGTTCAGCCTGGAGAAGAGAAGGCTCTGGTGAGACCTTAGAGCAGCCTTCCAGCGCCTAAAGGTGCCTACAAGAAATCTGAAGAGGGTCTTTTTACAAGGGCATGTAGTGACAGGACAAGAAGGAATGGCTTTAAACTGAGAGAGGGTAGATTCAGATCAGATATTAGGAAGTTCTGTCTGCGAGAATGGTGAGACACTGGAACAGGTTTCCCAGAGAAGCTATGGATGCCCCATACCTGGAAGTGTTCAAGGCCAAGCTTGATGGGGCTTTGAGCAACCTGGTCTTAGTGGAAGGTGCCCCTGCCCACAGAAGGGGGTATATGGACCCAGATGATCTTCCCTTTCCCCTTCCAATATAAACCATTTTATGATCTTTGTCTCCAGCCTTTTCCTTGTTTTTTACAAGACCTAAAAAACTAGAGGATTTATATATGTGTATACATGCATAGGTATGTATATAGTATATCATACATCGACATGAAAGCATAACTGCAGCTAAAATTTGCAGCTAAATAAATACAGGCTTTATTCTATATCAACAGAATATGGTGTAATATAAATTATTTATTTAAATTTAACTGCTGCTGATTCTGGCAGACAGTAAAATAAGAGAGTAGACTTTGATAGTTAGAACTGTAGCACAAGGTTATTTTTCCAGTTCTGAAGAGGAAATACCTTATGTTTTTACAAACAATGTTTCTAGAAGTTTCATTTTGCTTTCATGCAACAGTACACAAACCCTATGAAAATGCAAGGACCTGCATATTTGAATCTAATCAACAGTGCCAGACTTTAGGAATGACACAGAGGTACCAGTAGTAACATTTTTACAGTCTTAACCATACCAGAATAATGCCTGAAGCTTTATTTTTTTATATTATTTAGCTATTTATTACTAGCTTTGCACTTGTAAAATCAAGACAGGAAATGCTAAACAAGTGCCTGCACAGAGTATGCAGACTACATGATTGAACACTCTTTTCTCCAGTGATCTGTGTCTTCCAATCATCTGGACTAGGGACTTGGCTGGAATGCTTTGCAGCTCTCTCTCCTACCCACATGCATATATGCCCTTCCCACTGAAGCCTAAGAACAGGAGGGGGCAGAGTATGTCCCAGTCTCATTGTGATGAAGAACAAGGATGCAGTGAGCATGATACTGGCTAAGACCAGGAGCTGGGAAACGTTCCTGCACCCCACAAGTAGTTGTAGCTTCATGAACTTACACAGCATCACAGGGGAACTCAGTACAGACAGTGGCAGTTCAAATGACCTATGGAATCACAGAATCATTTAGGTTGGAAAAGACCTTTAAGATTGAGTCCAACTGTAACTACACCCACAATCAGACCACATACTCTCTTCCAGCAGTCTTCTGCTTCATTACTTTCCAAATTGATCCTACGGATACCAACCCCTTCTAATGTGTGACCCTGGCATACATATAAAGCAGGTCCATCCAGACACCTGAATTAAGCAGCTGTTTTGCAATGTAACTGCATATGATCACTTAATCACAATGCCACAATTCATACACAGAGTACAAATCAAAGCTGCAAAGACAATTTTAGTTTTGGTATTACCTAACCACTAGGGGCTTGACTCCACAACACAGGATCATAGAATAGTTAGGGTTGGAAAGGACCTTAAGATCATCGAGTTCCAACCCCCCTGCCAGGGGCAGGGACACCTCACACTAAACCATGCCATCCAAGGCTCTGTCCAATCTGGCCTTGTACACCGCCAGCAGTGGAGCATTCACAACTTCCCTGGATAACCCATTCCAGTGCCTCACCACCCTTGCAGTAAAGAATTTCTTCCTCAGATCCAATCTAAACTTCCCCTGGTTAAGTTTGAACCCATTACCCCTTGTCCTTTCACTACAGTCCCTAATGAAGAGTCCATCCCCAGCATCCCTATAGGCCCCCTTCAGATACTGGAAGGCTGCTAGGAGGTCTCCACTCAGCCTTCTCTTCTCCAGGCTCAACAGCCTTTCTCAGCCTGTCTTCATAGGAGGTGCTCCTGTCCCCTGATCATCCTCGTGGCCCTCCTCTGGACTTTTTCCAACAGTTCCATGTCCTTTTTATGTTGAGGACACCAGAACTGCACACAATACTCCAAGTGAGGTCTCACAAGAGCAGAATACAGGGGCAGGGTCACCTCCCTCAACCTGCTGGTCACGCTCCTTCTGATGCAGCCCAGGATAAATGGTATTCTTACATGGTCTTGCTAGTTTGCTTGGGGTTTTTCTTCTAGTTGAAGAAAAGAGAAGGAACAAAATGGAGGAGTGGTATAACATAAGCCTGAGAAAACAGCCACTCTATTGTATGGTGCTGGCAAGATCCACTCGTCTGTTAACTCGTATCTAAACAGGACTACTCAACCTGAGCTAAAGAATTAAGCACCAGTTTCCAATGCTCACAGTAAGGCAGGATTATGATACTACTGTTGAATAGCTCACTTTACTATCTCTAATTTATCTGATGCTTTATAGCTAAATAACAGAGATTAGCAATCTTATGGTCTTTTCTTGAACATACTGTAATGCAGAGAATTTAACCTTTTTTCGTACAAATTATCTCAACATATGGGCTACAATTTAACCTCAGTGTTTTAACAAATAGTAAATGTATCTGTTCCTCTTTATACACAATTTTTCTGTCCTGTTACCTCCAATCTGTACCCTCCCCATTTCTGGCTCCTGTTCTCTCTTTAATTTTTCTTTTTATTTCTCTGCAAATTCCGTATACACTATTATGCTACAATTCTGTTTTCACTAACTCTACACTCTACTGCAATAATTTCTTTCCAGTAACACATTACCTTTTCACTGGGCGTAAAGGATGCACTTCACTGCCATAGGTTACTCATGCAAGCTAACTTCAGAGCTAATGGCAGCATAAACACACAGTTCTCTCCTAGTGAAGTGCACCTTCCAAATAACTGGCTCGCGAAAGACCCAGCAGTGATAGAATATTTTCTGTTACACCTGATGGTTGCAGCTTACCCACATTTCCTCTGTAAGCTGCAACAGTTACACATAAAAATTAAAACCATCAAGCATCAAAACACATCCCATGACTTGATGTTTGTACACTGCAGATCAGATAAATATGGATGGGAATTAAAAGAACATTTCTTTTTTTTTTTTTACTGCCATTGAATGATGTAAAGACAGTGAATCTTAGGTTTGAAGTACTACAAAGACATCTAAGATAACATCATGCTTGATGTCCCTTGACAAAGGCAAACATTCCAACTAAAACCAGTTTTATGTCTTCCTGTTTTCTGTAAATAAGCCAAATTTAGACATGTTACATGTTACTGTCAATGCAAGGCAACAGAACAGAAATCAGTGTCATAGAATCATAGAATAGCTAGGGTTGGAAAGGACCTTAAGGTCATCTAGTTCCAATCACCCTGCCACGGGCAGGGACACCTCATACTAAACCATGCCATCCAAGGCTATGTCCAACCTGGCCTTGAACACTGCCAGGGATGGCGTAGTCACAACTTCCCTGGGCAACCCATTCCAGTGCCTCACCACCCTTACAGTAAAGAATTTCTTCCTTATATCCAGTCTAAACTTCCTCTGTTTAAGTTTTAACCCATTACCCCTTGTCCTATCACTATAGTCCCTCATGAAGAGTCCCTTCCAAGCATTCTTATAGGCCCCCGCCAGACACTGGAAGGCTGCTATGAGGTCTCCACGCAGCCTTCTCTTCTTCAGGCTGAATAGCCCCAACTTTCTCAGCCTGTCTTCATACAGGTGGTACTCCGTCCTCATGGCCCTCCTCTGGACTTGCTCCAACAGCTCCATGTCCTTCTTACATTCAGGACACCAAAACTACACACAGTGCTCCAAGTGAGGTCTATGAGGGCAGAGTAGAGGGGCAGGATCACCCCCTTCAATCTGCTGGTCACGATTCTTTTGATGCAGCCCAGGACACGGTTGGTTTTCTGGGCTGTGAGGACACATGACTGGCTCATATTCAGTTTCTCATCAACCAACACCCCCAAGTACTTCTCCACAGGGCTGTTCTGAATCTCTTCTCTGCCAAACCTGTAGCTGTGCTTGGGATTGCCCTGACCCAGGTGTAGGACCTCACACTTGGCTTGATTGAACTTCATGAAGCTAGCACTGGCCCACCTCACAAGCGTGTCAAGGTCCCTCTGGATGGCATTCCTTCCCTTCAGTGCATCAACCGAACCACACAGCTTGGTGTCATCGGCGAACTTGCTGAAGTTGCACTCAATCCCACTGTCCATGTTGAAGAAGATCAATCCCAACCCTGAACCCTAAGGAACACCACTCGTTACTGGTCACCAACTGGACAACGAGCCATTGACCACAAATCTCTGCATGCGGCCAGCCAGCCAGTTCTGTAATCACCAAGTGGTCCATCCATCAAACTGGTGTCTCTCCAGTTTAGAGATAAGGATGTTGCGTGGGACAGTGTCAAACGCTTTACACAAGCCCAGGTAGATGACATCAACTGCTCTACCCCTGTCCATCAGTTCTGTAGCCCCATCATAGAAGGTCACCAGATAGGTCAGGCAGGATTTCCCCCCAGTGAAATCATGTTGGCTGTCACCAACTACCTCATTGTTTTTCATGCACCTTAACATGCTTTCCAGGAGAATCTGCTCCAAGATTTTGCCAGGCACAAAGGTGAAACCAACTCATCTGTAGTTCCCTGGGTCTTCCATTTCCTCTTCTTGAAAATGGGGGTTGTATTACCCTTTTTCCAGTCATCAGGCACTCCACCTGACTGCCATGACTTTTCTAATATGACAGACAGCAGCTTAGCAACTTCACTCACCAGCTCCTTCAGGACCCATGGATGGATTTCATCAGGTCCCGTGGACTTCTGCACATTCAGGTTCTTAAGATGATCTTGAACCTGATCCTCTCCTACAGTGACCCTAAGGTCTTCATTCTCACAGTCCCTGCATCTGCCTTCCAACACTTGGGTGGTGTGGTCAGAGCACTTGCCAGTGAAGACTGAGACAAAGAAGTCATTGAGAACCTTAGCCTTCTCCAAATCCAGCGTAGCCAGTTGTTTCGATAGCTTCCTGAGAGGGCCCGCGCTGTCCCTAGTCTGTCTTTTATTTGCTACATACCCATAAAAGCCCTTCCCATTATTTTTCACATCCCTTGCCAGGCTCAGTTCTGACTGGGCCTTAGATTTCCTGGTCTGGTCCCTAGCTTCTCAGACAACATCCATGTATTCTTCCCAGGCTACCTGTCCTTGCTTCCACTTTCTATAAGCTTATTTTTTCCCTTCTATGTTTTCCCTCAGCAACTCCTTATCCATCCATGAAGGTCTCCTGGCCCTCCTGCCGCATTTCTTTCTAGTCGAGACACAACACTCCCGAGCTTGGAACAGCTCAGTGATCCTTGAATATCAACTGGCAGTCTTGGGCCCCCCTGTCCTCTAGGGTTTTTTCCTAGGAACCTTACTGAGAAGGCTCCTGAAGAAGCCAAAGTCTGCTCTCTTGAACTCCAGTGTAGTGAGCTTGCTACATGCTCTTCTCACTGTCCTGAGGATCTTCAATTCGACCACCTCGTGATCACAACAGCCAAGGCTGCCCTGGAGCATCACATTTACAATCAGCCCCTTGCTGTTGGTGTGCACGAGGTCGAGCATGGCACCTCTCCTTGTTGACTCCTCTGTTACTTGCAAGAGGAAGTTGTCTTCTACACAACCAAGGAACCTCTTGGCCTGCTTGTGCCAACCCATGCCATCCCTCCAGAAGGTATCAGCATATTTCAAGTCCTCCATGAGGACAAGGTCCTGCGAGCGTGAGGCTGTTCCTATCTGTCTGTAGAGTGCTTCATCTACCGAGTCCTCCTGATCAGGCTGTCTGTAACAGATCCCCGCAGTGATGTCCCCCATTGCTGATCTCCCTTTGACCCTGATCCACAAACTCTCTTTTGACTGATCGCCTGTCCCCTGATGGAGTTCCATTCTTTCCAGCCTATCACTAACATAAATAGTAACTCCCCCTTACTGTTTGCCTGGCTTTCCTTTATTCTAAAGAGCTTATAACCTTCCATTCCAACACTTCAATCATAGCAGCCATCCCACCATGCTCCTCTGATTCCAATGATATCATATCCCTGTAGCCGTGCACACATCTCTAATTCCTCTTGTTTATTTCCCCTACTGCAGGCGTTTGTATAGAGGCATCTGAGCCAAGCTCCAAATAAAGCTGACTCACATTGGCTGGAGCAGCTGAAAGAGCTCTGCATCGCTCCAAGCACTTATTACAGGTGCTGGCAACTAACTGGGAGTGTGGGGATGGATCGATGAAGCCCTCCCTCAATATCTCTAGTTTAAACCTGCCTTGACCAGCCTGGCAAGTCTCCTGCCAAAGAAGCTCTTCCCTTCTTTGTCAGAGCAGCTCCACCAGCCTCCAGTAGATCTGGCCTCCCAAATACAGTCCCATGTTCTAAATAACCAAACCCCTAACTATGGCACCACCACTCTAACTAACCTGCCAAATCTGCCTTCCCTTTTCAAGGTTCTCTCCTTTGACCTGCAGGATTGATGAAAAACCTATCTGAGCTCCAGAGCCCCCACCCACCTCTCCCAGGGGTCTGGAGTCCTTGTTAATGTTGTCCAGGCTACTGCTATCTGTATCCCCAGTACCCACATGGATCACTGGAAGTATGTAATAGTATGTAATAGTCAGGTTTGGTTTTTTGTTTGTGTCGTGGTTTAAGTCTATAAACTCACACAGCCGCTCTCTCACTCACTCCCCACTCTTTCTTCCCTCTGCTCCTGGAGGGATGGGAAGGAGAATCGAAAGAATGCAACTCCCACAGGTTGAGATAACAACAGTTTAGTAGCTAAGGTATAACACAAATCACTACTGCTACCACCAATAATAATAATGACAAGGCAAATACAAGGAAAGAATACAATAGCTCACCATCCAGCCTGACCAAGCCGTGCACCCCCCACCGTGCACGCCCACCATCGTGCACCCTCACCACCCTTCCAGGTCTCTGCTCTCCATCTACATCCTGGACATGACGTGCTGTGGTATGGAATAACCTCTTTGGTTAGTCTGGGTCAGGTGTCCTGTCTCTTCCTCCCACCTTCCCCTCCTCCCTGGCAGAGCATGAGACTCACAAAGTCCTTGGCCAGCCTAAACATCACCAAGCAGTAACTGAAAACACTGGTGTTATCAGCACCGTTCCCAAGCCCCAAATCAAAAACACAGTGCTGCACCAGCTACCAAGAAGGAGAAAAATGACTGCTGCTGCGGAACCCATGACAGTTTGTTTGTTTGTTTGGTATTTTTTGTGGTTTGTTTGTTTTTTTTTCCTCTGTTGTTTTTATGTTTGTTACTAGCTCCCAGCTTCCTGGATTAGTGCCCTCCTTTTCCGTATGCACTATGGTGGACGCCTGTGGCCCTGGCACAGTTTGGGCCTGGAGCAAGCAGTCCAGTTCCCTCTCAGCTTCCCTGACATCTTTCAGCCTACTGACAGTGTCCCGCAGCTCAGGCCCTGCTGCAGGAGGACCTCCACCAGGGCACACCGAGTGCAGCCACGTATATTACGCACTCCTGCCTCAGCAGACAAGTGGAAGCACCCACTACACTCCGAGGTCCGCGCTGCAGCCTCCCCTCTCACCGCCTCTGTCAGGTGCCGAGGCTGCCACCGCCGAGGCAGCCAGAGCAGAGCTCCCAGAGCGCGCCCTGGCCCTGCGGCGACCGCTCGCACACCAGCACCAGCCGCCGCGACACACCCGACTCCAGAGCTCCGGGTCGCTCGCGAAGCCCTGGGGCGGGTTTTACCCTCTCAGGGCGTTACCGCCCCTCCTGGCACCGCCCCCTGTGAGTCCCTGTTCACGTCAGCAGAGCTGCGGGGTTCTGGGCAAGAGCTGTCGAGGGGCTCCCTCGGTGGCTCTCTCCGCTCAGAACTGAGGCTCCTGGACGCGGGGTTTCCCCTCGCTCCGGGATTGAAGGCTCCTCTATGGAGATACCTCAGCAAAACAGTGTTTAAACATTACCTGTTTCCAGAAAGAAGAGCTCAGCTTTTACATGGGTATCAAAACCATGCTTTCCTAGAACTTCTAATTCCCTTGGTATTTGTCAGAGTACTTTCAGAAGTTATGAAAACAAGAATGTCATGTTGCAAGTTCTCAGATTTTCTTATATAAAATATCAGAAAAGTAGATAAAAACATTCAAGTCTATTTCAAATTCTTCTCACTATTCTGTCCCTTCTGCCAATTTATTGCAATGTCAGTTCACTCTTTTCACATGAAGACAGTTCTGTCCTGGATGTATTTGAACTGATGAAGAAAAAGCTCCAACAAAATTCCTGTCTTTTCTTGCAGTAAAATAGAGTAAATGTCAAATGTAAGTTACAATAAATTTGTTTAGACTGAAAGAGCTAGGATTTAGATTTCTGAGTTCATGAAGCTAAATCCTATATTCTAGAGATGTTCAGACTTGCCAGAAAATTTCCTAGTAACAATTATTTAACTGCCCGCTTATTAGACTTGCTACCAATGAAAACATGGAAGTCCTGGGAGCTCCACATATTTTTTAATGTGAAATATGCAACATGAAAGGCCAAAGATTTATTTCTATAAACAACTGCTGTAGACCACAGAAACCATTTTTAGAGTAGTCCTGTTACACCCCTCCTAACAGTACAGGAATATTCCAATACAGGATACCTTCTTTTGAATATTATGAAAAAGTAAATGGACATTATTTACCATTTTAGAAAGTTCCAAATTTGCTTAGCAAAACTGAAGGCATTTGGGAATATTTAACCACTTTACAACTGTCCTTAAAGTTTTGTGGTAGCACCCACAAATCATGAAACTGCTTCTCTTTCTCTAAGCTTGCCTTTAATCTGCTTACAACAGATGTGGTAAGACCAGTACAACTAAGTGGAAAGCTGCTGCCTCATCAGTTACAAGTCTCCAAACATGTTACTTGCATTTATGTAAGAACTCCAGTCAGCTGGGGGCTGACCTACTAGAAAGTAGTTCTGCTGAGAAGGACCTGGGAGTACTAGTAGATGTTGACTATGAACAGGCAGTGTGTCCCTGTGGCCAGGAGGACCAAGAGTATCCTGGTGTGCATCTTAAAATTAATCTTAAAAATTAGTTTTGAACTGCATGATATCATCATAATTGGATAACATGCTGAAAGGAGATTAGAGCTCATATAGTGAATCATTAGTGCATTAGAGATTCACAGGATTCTCTTTAAATGTGAAATTTAAATAAGTATTTAAAGTGAAGTTTATATCATGAAAGAAAACAAGAATATATTTTAGAAATCAGACTTACCACTCTTCGTCAAATACTGAACATTTGACATCACTTCTTCAGTGTAAGTCCCTGGTTCATAATTATCCATCTCACCCGAAACAATATGAGCTACTCTTGAAGCACGACCTCGGATTGCACCTGCTGCACGATCTAAATTGTCTGCATTTTGCTCTGTCAGTGCAACGATACACTTGTTTACGTCCTCAAGAATATGGCTTTCTGCAAACAAAACAACATTTCTTTTAAGATGGAGCCTGTTTTACAATCAGACATATTTTAGACATGGAGTTGATTGCATTTTTCTTCCCCTATTGAGATGCATTGGCTAACACAAGTTTGGATAAAACATTTACAATGTAAAATGAACACTGAACTACCCTTGAAATTCTTAAAACAACTTACTGAATCTTAGAATTCAAAGGCATGGTAATAGTCTCCTATAAGCAGCAGAAACAATAAAATGTTGAGTGGAGAGTGTTAGAAAAATCTGAATATCACAAACCTCACATGCGTAGCAAATATTTGCAGAATAAATGAAAATTTCATGGGAATAAAACTGTTACTTACTTTTGAAACTTTCTTAAGCATTAAGTGACAAAAGTTGCCGTGAGATGAACCTCTGTCAACAACTGCCCCAACAATTAAACTAACTTTATATCAATGTGTTAGGATGTTCATGCTGAATCAAACTCTTAGATGAATAGAATGAGCAGCATTTTTGCCTGGTATTAAAATTATGCTACTACTTATTAAATTATTGCAATACGCATCATTATAAATTACATATTTTACGTATGATTTACATTTCTTATTTATAGCAATATATTTACTGTATTACTATGTATATCATAGGTTTATATGTTATTGGTGAGGTTCAAATAAATATGTGCAAATATGCACATACATACAGTATCACTTATTAATATATTAAAATGATGACACAGCACTGGCTTTTCTGATACAGCTACTTTATTTCATTATGTCTTCTTGCCAAAGAATATTCCTCCCCTTCAGCTATCTCTGTTATTGCCTAATGATAGCACCTCTCTTTCATATTATGATGCTTTCGTCCCTTCAATATTCTTTCCTTATGTCATGGGTTCAGCAGCAGCAGTCATTTTTCTCCTTCTTGGTAGCTGGTGCAGCGCTGTGTTTTTGATTTTGGGCCTGGGAACAGCGCTGATAACACCAGTGTTTTCAGTAACTGCTTGGTAATGTTTAGGCTGGCCAAGGACTTTGTGAGTCTCATGCTCTGCCAGGGAGGAGGGGAAGGCGGGAGGAAGGAGAGACAGGACACCTGACCCAGACTGACCAAAGAGGTTATTCCATACCACAGCACGTCATGTCCAGGATGTAGAAACGGAGAGCAGAGACCTGGAAGGGTGGTGAGGGTGCACGGTGGGGGGTGCAACCGGTGGGGGGTGCACCGGTGGGGGTGCACAGCTTGGTCGAGCAGGGTGGTGAGCTATTGTATTCTTTCCCTGTATTTGCCTTGTCATTATTGTTACTGGTGGGGGTGTACTGCTTGCTCGGGCTTGATGTTGGATGGTGAGAAATTGTATTCTTTTCCCTTGTATTTCTCTTGTCATTATTATTATTGGTGGTAGCAGTAGTGATTTGTGTTATACCTTAGTTACTAAACTGTTGTTATCTCAACCTGTGGGAGTTGCATTCTTTCGATTCTCCTTCCCATCCCTCCAGGAGCAGAGGGAAGAAAGAGGGGGAAGTGAGTGAGAGAGCGACTGTATGGGTTTATAGACTTAAACCACGACACCTTATTAGAATTTTCCTGTTTAAAATTCATCATCACATCATCACCTCATCACCTCACAAATATAAAGCCCCATTAAGGAAATAAATTATTTCTTGCTTCATCTTTTCTACAGGAACTGGTTTATTGTCAACTCTAGCTACATGATTTGCTAGAACATATTCTAAGCTTATACATTTTTACTTTACAAATTAAAACATACACACACTACGATCCCCTTCTGTCTGACCAAATATATATACATTCAAAATTTTACATTTGTGGCACAGAAAAGAACACAAAGTTTGGGACTAGCAGGGAGATGCTGGTAATCTATGTGAAACACATAATGACACAGAACCTCTGAAAGTCAAAAAGTCTCTTAGACACCAGTTCTTGGATGAGCAATTAAATGCAGCCACTTGCTTCACCCCACCTCCCACCCTGGGAAATTGCAGAAGAAAATCAGAAAAAAGGTACCCCATAGGTTAAGAACAGCACAACTGAAATAAAGTACAATATAGTAATAATCATAACAAAAAGGGAGATAACAAAAAGCGAAAGAAACAAACCACAAGAAAAAGCAGTCATGCAAAATGCAGTTGTCTCACCACTAACCAATTCCAACTCCTTCCCCAAGCAGCCATCAGGCCCCTTCCAACCAACTCCCCCCAGTTTCTATACTGAGCAGATGTCCTGGGTTCAGCAGTAGCAGTCATTTTTCTCCTTCTTGGTAGCTGGTGCAGTGCTGTGTTTTTGACTTTAGGCCAGGGAACAGCGCTGATAACACCAGTGTTTTCAGTTACTGCTTCATAATGTTTTGGTCCGACCAAGGGCTTTCTGAGCCTCATGCTCTGCCAGGGAGGAGGGGAAGCCAGGAGGAAGCAGAGACAGGACACCTGACCCAAATTGACCAAATAGATATTCCATACCACAGCACATCATGCCCAGAAGGTAAAAACGGAGGGCAGAGACCCAGAAGAGGGGGGTTTGCTGCTGGGTCAGGCTTGGTATCGGGTGGTGAACAGTTGTATTCTCATTCCTTGTATTTCCTTTGTCATTATTATTATTGGTGGTAGCAGTAGTGGTATGTGTTATACCTTCGTTACTGAACTGTTCTTATCTCAACCTGTGCGAATTGCATTCTTTCGATTCTCCTCCCCATCCCCCTGGAACTGGGGGGAGAAAGAGGGGGGAGTGAATGAGCGAACTGGGCGAGTTATAGTGGCTTTAACCACGACAGCAGGACATACTGTTTTACGGAATATCCCTTTGCCTAGTTCTCATCAGCTGCCCTGGTTATGCTCCCTTGTGGCTTCTTGTGCCCCTCCTCATTGGCAGAGCATAAGACTGAAAAGTTCTTGACTTTGGATAAGCGCTACTTAGCAACAGCTAAAACATCTCCTGTGTTATCAACATTATTCTCATAGTAAATTAAAAAACTGTGCCAGCTAGGGAGAAAAATTATTCTATCACAACCAAAACCAGGACACATTTTCTAAACCTTCTTCAAATGACAATATTAAAGTTCTATCTGTGTTTAAACTATTTTTTGATACTCAAATATATAGTAATAGGAGAAAAGAACATCAGCAGGAAGGATGGAGATGAAGGAGAAAATACTGGTACTAATGTTAAGACTGGTCATAAAATTAAAGGGTGACAGATCCGAGTAAGAAGCTAGAAGACAGTCATGTCAAGAGTTACAGAGTGAACAGATATGTCATGTGCTAGCATTCCCATGTATACCACCAGTACTGAAGGGCATATTCCATTTTTTCAGGCAAAGCAATGTAAATATAGAATTTAACTTAGGATATACAGGGCAATACAATATAATTGAAAAAGAGAGTATGTTTATAGCCTTAAAGCTTAAAGACTTCTTAAAAACTTCCATATTAGTTTTGGTATTTAATTTCCTTTTGCCTCTCAGAGAATGAAATAGGAACATCAGAAAGTTAGGATGTGAAAGTAACAGTTTTTCTCTATCTTCAGAAGAGCCATTGTGAAACGTCTCTTGCACTAAGCCATGAAGTAATTCAGAGCTTATGTTTTTTCTTTTTAACACCCATGACTGCTATTCAGTACACCAGTATTAAATTACATTTTTTGCTATAGAGTAAATTGGACAATCACAGTAACTTGGACAGACCAAACACACTGTTAGGTAATCCTGAATTACTAATTCCACCTGACATGAGTATATTGGGATTCTACCTATGCAAAATTTATGAATTCTTGTTCAGTTTATGGCACTGCTACATCACGGGACACCACTGTGAATATGGAGAATGTCAATACCCTTTCAGGTACATGTCACCAACCTCCAAGGTCAGCCAAAAAAGAATAGCTTAGTAATGGAGACTGTTAACACTGTTTGTTCAGTCTGTACATACTGTGTAACTACACCCGTGGGCTATCATCTACATGCAAGTCAGGCAATAAGAGGTCCAGCAACTACTTCAGTTCCACCCACGCCAAACACAACACATGAAACAATGATAGAAAGTGGCAAATGACAAGATATGCACAGATGTTACAGGGACCACCCTGTGCTGTACAGGTTAATATCTCATCTTTCTTTTCTCTGGCATCTTTTCTTCTGTGCATTCCACAGTAGGAATCTTCCAAACAAACCAGTTTGCAAATGTGTCCAAGGTTGAAAAAGGCTGAAGAACTCAAGGAAAGAGAAGGCTGACATGCACAGAATGCAGGAGAAAGGACTAAACCCCACACTTCTGCTGCCATAGTTAGACCTGAAATGAAGTAGTATAGGTCACCACTGCATTATGTTTAATATTGTTCAAGTATTAATAGAGATAATCACAGAAATGGACAGCACAACCTCCACGTCAAGGGCCTTTGTGTGAAGAATACACTGCCTTTTCACTGATCAGCAAAGACAGCTAAAGGACTTAGTCCTGTGTAAACAGAAAGGTAGGGCTCTTCCAATATCTACCAAGTGAAATCTCCATAATGGAAAAGTGTAGTTAACTGGTTATTTTGTGTGATACACATGTTAAGTGAATTGAAAAAAAAAAAAAAAGTATCGCATGTGGCCTGATGGAAATATTGTATGAATGGAACACATGATGGAAAGCTCGCAATTTTCAAACCTTTTAAGAGATGTCAACCACAACACTTTTATGGAGGAAGAAAAAGCAAACTTGAGGCCAGATACTAATGGAAATGCAATTAAACCTGGATGTTGTGGCCTGAGATCCCAACTAGTTGCTTCCTTCCAAATTGCTAAGCCTACTTTTAAGTAATTTTAGAATCTTAACTATCAACGCCCATAATATCAAGAAATATAAATTAGAATGTGGTGTATCCTTCCAGATACTTTGTTTCAAAGAAGACAGGCAGAGATTGAATTAACTGTACATTGTCTATCCACCCTGTACTAGAAAAGATGTGCAACATGTTTTCTTACTACATCCATTCACTGCCTACATGTAAGGGGTCAGTTGAGAACAGAATGCACAGACAATATGCGCAGTCACTAAGCATAAATGACCCTGTCCCCCCATACATGTACTATACAGTGGTTGCCTTTCTAAATATCTATAGGCAACATGCAGTCTCTCTCAATGTTCTGAAGCTCTTTCCAGATGAGGTAGTTCACAATCAAGAAAACCTTGCTTAACTTCATTTTCCCAAGGCACAAACAAGTTTATGCATTTGCCTTAGTACATCAAACAGAAATCAGCACTGATCACAGTCCAGCTGAGACAGTTTTACCCTGCATTTTTCTTACAGATGCTTCCTCCTATACAAAATACATTAGATCAACTTTTGTTTTTCATCCAAGCATCCTACTTTCCAAAACAGAAAAATGAACACTGGGATGATGTATCATCTCTTCGTCATCAGTCAGTGTCTGCTATAAGAGTTAGTCGCAACAATGGATTGATAGATGTTTAAAGAAATTGTCAAATTGCCACAGTCACCAGAGAAATTATCAAGAGTGGTGCACTGTACCTTATGATTTTCCTCTGGGATCTTGGTGTAGTTGTACTGGCCAAAAATCATATCTCATCTGAGCCAACCAGTGGATAATAAAGCTGTCTTTGACAAAGCCATGACTCAGACTGTCTCTGGGACAAAATCAATAGAATTTCCTTTGCATTTCATCTGAAGAAAAAGACATGTGATGCCCTTCCACTCCATTTGGCACTTATAAGGTCTGAGTTGAAGTACTTTTTATTAAAGTTTTCCCATTCAGTTCAAGAAAATTGTGGACCAAATGGAGATATGCCAGGAAAAAAAAGAGATTTAAGAAATACAGTGTATGAAAAAGTATTAGAAAACTCAGTTTGGTCTCCTGAAGACAAGATGGAAAATAAAAAGTACTTTTCTGCAACCCCCAAACCATAAAATTAGGTGCAGAAGTATGCAGTGATAGTTTAGCCTGACCAAAATGATTTCTATCTTTTACCATCCATTCACATGATAAAATGGGAAGCAAAACAGCTTTTTACAAAAAGTAAACTTCCTTTCAGATCACTCTATTCCCTGGATGTGGTGGTACCATATAGTGTTCCGCAGAAAAGGATTCCAATGTTTGTAGTAATGGCACTACCTAGTGCGGCAACAGACATGCTTCCACAGACTCACAATGCTTTGGTGAATCCCCAAAAGATTTTTGAAAGCAAATATTTATTAATAATATCCACACTTAGATTTAGCAACTTCTGGTGCCAAAGTTAAGAGAACAGGAACACTAAGTGGAAAGTGCAAGTCCAAGTATACGATTCCATGCTATCATTCCTCCTATATTCAGACAAAAAAAACCAAGTTGCATTTAATTCCCACCTTTTTGCTACATACTGAAGTTCAGGGAACACCCAATCCCAATGAGCAATCTTATGAAACAGATTTTCTTGGCACCCAGGTCTCTTTTAGTATAATATCTACACTCCACAAGCAAGACAATGTCTTATACACTATTCAAAAAATTGATCACTGGTGATCACTTAATGTTTAACAACTCTGGGAACTTCAATAGAATACTTTTTGAATTAATAAAAAAGCAGAAAAAAAAATTACTCAGAACAAGGAAAATAATTTCTTCTCAGATTGCATTTCAAAATATATTTTATCTGTAAAAAATAAGAAACTAGATGATAATTTCTAATATTACTTGTTGCTAATCCATCTGAAAACACTGCCATTCTATCTCAGACTGAGTGGCGTTGAGAGGCAGGATTCATAATGGTCTGATACTTACTCAACCGCATGCATGGTGCTTCCGAAAATTTTTAGATATACACACCTGTAGTATAAAATGCACATAAGTGTGATATCAGGCAAGGAGGAGGATCCACAAAGCTATAGGCTAAGACTTCATATCAATTCCTGGAAAAATTGTGGAATAAGATCTCATGGAAGGCACTTTCAGGCCCTGAAGGACAGGAAGATGATAATGAATAAACAGCACTGATTTACCAAGGTGTCGTGGTTTAAGCCCAGTCAGTAACTCAGCCACGCAGCCACTTGCTCACTCCCTCCCCTTCCTCCCCCCATTCCAAGAGGGATGGGGAGGAGAATCAAAAGAATGTGACTCCCACAGATTGAGATAAGAACAGTCCAGTAACTAAGGTATAACACAAATCACTGCTGCTACCACCAATAATACTAATGATAAGGGAAATAACAAGGGAAGAGAATACAACCGCTCACCAGCTGCCAACCGACACCCAGCCTGACGTGAGCAATGATCTAACCCTTCCGGGTAGCTGCCCCCAGTTTATATACTGGGCATGATGTGCTGTAGTATGGAATACCTCTTTGGTTAGTTTGGATCAGGTGTCCTGTCTCTGCCTCCTCCCGGCTTCTTGTGCCCCTCCTCCCTGTCAGAGCATGAGACTCAGAAAGTCCTTGGTCAGAGTAACCATTACTGAGCAGCAACTAAACCCATGGGTGTTATCAGCGCTGTTCCCAGGTTGAAAGTCAAAAACACAGCACTGCACCAGCTATTAAGAAGGAGAAAAATGACTGCTACTGCTGAACCCAGGACACAAGGGCAAATCAAGCATGGTCAAACTGACCACTTTGAGTGATATAGTACTGACTCTGTGGATGAAGGGAGTGCATTGATTATTGCTTACTTCAAGAACATTTTTTACACAGTCTGCTTACAGAAAAACTAGAGTGATAGCATCTGGGTGGGTGAAGAACAAAGTGGATGAATCAGCAGTCAGATCATCAGGTTCACAGAGGAGTGGTCAGTACTTCAAAGTGAAAATGGAGGCTACTTAGTACAGCTGCTCTTCAGGAAGGGATGCTGAGGCTGATAGTGTTTAACTTCTTCATTAACACCTTGGGCAATAAAACAGAATGCATCTTCAGCAAGCCTGGTGGTGACATCAACTTGCTAAACTGGCTGACTGGTACTCTAGAGGAAAGGGCTGCCGCTCAGAGCAACTGCAACAAGCTGGGCAAAAGCACCAACAGGCTATTGCTCAGAAGTTGAAGCAAAGAAAACTTAGAACTTGATGTAAGGGGCATGGAGGAGTGGGAGGGATGGGAGTAACTCTTCATTATGATCATGGTGGAACACTCTAACAAATTGCCTGTGGAGACCAGAAATTAACTGATGCAGAGAAATGGGTGCAAATGCTTTTGTTTTCAGGTGCTAGGTAAAATGAACTAATATTATTTTTAAACTGAGGAAGTCTGCCACAATAACAATCTCCCCCTGAAAGGGGAACTGCGATACAAAGAGATCAAATTTCGAAAAACACGTACATGAAAAGCCTCTTAGTTAATAGGTATGTCTCACGTTAATAGGTACTAGGCTGCAAGGGCAAATTTTCCTGAAAGAGCATACTTAGGAAGTATGCCAGAGAGTTCCAGGAAAGAGTGAGCTAACCTGGAGAAAGGTAAGATAAAAGTGTCCAGTGTTATGGACATAAGCACCATAAACACAAAAATATGGTGACTATCTCACACAGTGAGCTGGAGGCTGAAAGACAAAAGCTACAAGACGAGGAAAAAAAGGGATGGAAAATGAAGGTGAATGTGGGCAGAGAAAAGAGGGAATGGCATAAAGGCACCCCCCTAGGCAAGGTACTGAAAATTCTTCAGGATCACTAGTTATGCAAGTCTCTACAGATGACTTCTGAAGGAAAAGAGAAGAAACACATTCAACTGTATAATAAATTTCTTGTTTATGTTTCTTCAAACTTCAACTTGTAGTCTGAAATTTTACCTTCTGTTATGTTCACAGAAAATTCTGTTCACAGATTTTATCTTAGGGTGAATAAAGTATTGATTGAGTTGGCAGCCTCTCCTTAAGGTTCATTTTCATTCACATATGCATAAATGATTCCAAGATGTTAGCATTTATACCAAGGAAGCTAAAAAGAGAAAAACAAACAAACAAAAAAATCCCCACCACATCACACACACACAACAACAAAAATCTCTGAAAATAACATTTTTAAAGTGTTTATGAATTACATACTTGGCAACCCAAAACCATCAGTTTAACTGGCTAACAGTTTTAATTACAGAATATTTATCTCCCTGCATGACTGAGAACCTTATAGCAATATTAATCCTTTCTATTGTTTTATTTATTTCCCTCATTTATTTTAACATGAGATTTGATTCATCTGAGATGGTAACTGCTTGTGCTTCAACCCTTGCCCTCCATTTCCTGGGCACAAAATTCAGCCTACAGACAGGCTTTCTGGACCGTCAGCTTCCCCATTCAGGATGCAGTTGTATTCCATGACACTGGGGAAATTAAGGAAGCAGTGTCTTATATTCTCAGCATATTTAAGTCTCTCTCATTTCCTAGACCTTCATATGAGCAAGGCCCAGAGAACTCTGAAAACGAGGAAGTACACTGTAAAAGCATACATGCAATCTTAATGTCTAGGTAAGGATCTGGAGGGAAGAAAGGCAGAGAAAAAGTAGACCAGAAGCATGGAGATGGGCCAGAGAGAAACAAAAGCCAGAAAAAAGCAAAAACGTGAGTGTACCCAGCTGCACAGGGGTAAGCATCTACATACTCCAATTCTCTCCTGGGCTACAAAATCAAGGAAACACTTTCCTCCAGAAAAACGTATGGGTGGCATTCACTCATATAACTTGTTCCTAGCCTTTTTATTTGGCCTAGTCATCTTAAACACACCTGTAACAACAACTGAAATAATGTTTTAGAGACAATCAACCTCATTATTTACATGCACATGTAAATGTATTCAAATGACTTAGCCCTTAGAGTACCCCATTTCTTCCCTCTGGCTATAAAAAGCTGAAAATGCTTATTCTAAAAATTACAGGAGATGGTTCATATTCCCATTATCCATGATACTGTGCAGGGAACAAAGAATTTTTAATGTATTAATACTCTGTAATATGATGCCAACTTTGTAGGACAAGATAGAAAAATAATGAACTGGAGATGGTAACAGGACATTAAAGAAGAGACAAGGAGGGAGAAGAAGAAATAGAGCA
Organism: Amazona ochrocephala; assembly: GCA_039720435.1. Classification (NCBI taxonomy): domain Eukaryota; kingdom Metazoa; phylum Chordata; class Aves; order Psittaciformes; family Psittacidae; genus Amazona; species Amazona ochrocephala. The sequence goes on along the minus strand of CM077881.1, from coordinate 48,778,519 downwards.
TTCTTATTTAATCTCTGGAAATCAGTACAACCACAAATCATGTTACAGTATGTCCTCCCACCTCCAGCTGCTACTAACTTCCAGAATGAACAAATTTTACTCAGACTAGCCATGTCTCAGCTATGAACCTAAGAAACTATGTTAATAACCATTCTCTCCTTAAGGAGTATTCTCTTCACCAAAGCACCTATAACCAACCTACAGTAAAATTTTTTGGTGTGTAATTTACCTTTATAAAAAAACAAATTGAACTTCAGCTTCTTCAAGTACAATGCAATAAAACAGTATAAACCACTTCAATCCCATGTTAACTCCTGGTAACACTTGACCAGAAGGCCATTTGGCCTAGACTAGGAAACTAGGCAGCAGTAGACTAGACAACTTTTTTTTTACTCAGCTGTTGCAGGTAAGACTGATGGTTCAATGTTATGTTTTTTATATTAGAAGTCTCATAGTACACATGTATCTCTTACATCAGATCACAAATGTGGGGACTAAAAAATGCCTCCCCCTTCCTCTTCCATAACAACTAGCACTTCAATGGACCTGCATTATACACCTAGTTTTGCTTAACTGCTCCAAAAAGCACCTCTACCATTTAAATACATTTACACCTAAAACAGTAAGTGCTTCCAGACAGCTTAAAGAAGCCATGAATTAATCAGCATACATCGCTCATCTCCTGTACCACTTTTCAGAAATATAAGTCTTAGTGAACACATCATTCTGGAAGAACATTCCCAGGTAACCTTAATTCTGCATTAATAGGTTAATTGAGTCTTTCACTTCTTCACTGAAGTGTGAGGACGGTGAATGAGAGATAACAGTCAAAATAAAACAGGTGAGGATCTGAAGGGGGTTGGGAGGAAATCACTGCAAGGATAATGAGGTTCACTACAATAATGAACAGTTGCTCAGACAGGTTGTAAAATCTCTGTTCCTGGTCCAAACACAGTGTGGGGCCAACTGTGAGTAATAGGACAGACTAGACCTTGAGGTCCCTTGCAACCAGAATAATTTTATGATTCTGTGATAGAGGGAAAAAAGAATAAAAACTGCCAGCCAAAAAGATGCTGGGCTAAGGCAGACCTATCCAGGCTCTACAATTACTGAAACACCCTTCTCTGCATCGGGAAGTCCTTTTACAGATTTGATCATAAAATTCTTCAGAACATTTGCCACCAACTGTCAGCTTTAACTTAGACTTTCCTTCTCAGTTTGTTATCTCAGACATAATAATTACTGTTCACTCTTCCCTTCAGCTACTAGATAACGGAGAATTGTTTGCCTTACTAAAGAAAAATATGGCTGATTTCTTATGTGGCATTCAGTTCATAAAATACACAGGAAAACCATTTTCTTTATACTCACTCTGGGCCTGTTCCCTTCATTTATACAGCAATGTACAATCAAAGCATTTATTATTCTCCTCAGAACACTCACTCTCAAAAAAATGTGGGAGACAGCTTCCCTTTCTGTCATCTTTATGAATCTCAGCTAAAAATTTTGGGAGGCTTCTTTTTTCCAGTGGATGAACTACTGAAGAGATACAAAAGAGATACTGAAGAGATTGAACTACAGTGAAGAGATACTTTTCTCTGGAATTTTTATTTTTGCCATTTGATTCTTTATTCCCACCAGCCTTTCAGCTGTGTACTGGAACTGTCTTGGTGGGGGGGGGAATTCTTAATGATGAGAGAAGATTCTCCTTCAGCATACGGGCAGGAGTCTGTGTCATACACAAAATGCTCCACAAGCCTTTGGTCTTTTTGTGCACCACTTGCCCCTTTTGAAGGCAGAGTTGCTCACACAGCTGATGAATTAAAGCAGAGAGAAACTAAAAAAGGAGTTGCATTCTCAGTGATGTAGTTCTCAGTGGAAGTAGAGATTCAATTTTCCATACCATTTGCTCTGCCAAAAGAGAAGAGCTGAAGTCTGCAGTTTTACTGCCTTAGGTGAAATATGAGTTGGCCCTAAACAGGGCATAAATAAATCTGTTTTCTGCCCCTCTGTGGTGGTGAAATGGAAAATTTATCGTTGCTTTCAAAATTCTGCATTGAAAATACAAATCTAGCTAAAATATTATTTAATTTCATGAAAATATCTCTTACAAACTCAGAAAGGTCTTGATATATCATAAATCATAGAATCATAGAATAGTTAGGGTTGGAAAGGACCTTAAGATCATCTAGTTCCAACCCCCCTGCCATGGGCAGGGACACCTCACACTAAACCATGCCATCCGAGGCTATGTCCAACCCCACCTTGAACGCAGCCAGGGATGAAGCATTCACAACTTCCCTGGGCAAACCATTCCAGTGCCTCACCACCCTCACAGTAAAGAATTTCTTCCTCATATCCAATCTAAACTTCCCCTGGTTAAGTTTGAACCCGTTACCCCTTGTCCTATCACTATAGTCCCTCATGAAGTCCCTCCCCAGCATCCCTATAGGCCCCCTTCAGGTATTGGAAGGCTGCTATGAGGTCTCCATGCAGCCTTCTCTTCTCCAGGCTGAACAGCCCCAATTTTCTCAGCCTATCTTCATACGGGAGGCGCTCCAGTCCCCTGATCATCCTCATGGCCCTCCTCTGGACTTTTTCTAACAGTTCCATGTCCTTTTTATGTTGAGGACACCAGAACTGCACACAATACTCCAAGTGAGGTCTCACGAGAGCAGAGTAGAGGGGCAGGAGCACCTCCCTCGACCTGCTGGTCACGCTCCTTTTGATGCAGCCCAGGATACGGTTGGCTTTCTGGGCTGCAAGCGCACACTGCTGGCTCATGTTCATTTTCTCATCGACCAACACCCCCAAGTCCTTCTCCGCAGGGCTGCTCTCAATCTCTTCTCTGCCCAACCTGTAGCTGTGCCTGGGATAGCTCTGACCCAGGTCTTTAAGTCTAAAATGGCAAAAGCGATGTTCTCTGAATAACAGATTATCTAGAGGAATTAGTTTATGCCAGGAATTAAACAGTTTTCCACTGAGCTCCAGTCTTACCTCACTAGAAATGAAAGCCTTTTGAACAGTGAAATAACTAGGCAGATTACACAGAAAGAGTTCATAGCACGTATCTTAAAAATCGATGTATAGCTGATATCCTGGTTATTAATTTCAGTGGAAATGCTACTGAATGAAGATCCGGCCCTTTTCCTAGTTTGGACCAAAAGCATGAAGAAAACAAATCTGCAATTACTAGGGAACACTCCACGCCTGTCTTTGAATTGGCTTAGGATTTGGACAGTTTAGAACCTTCAAAAGATTTAAGGGGAGGGAACGGTGGAGGGAGGAAGAATTAACAAACATTAAAATTTATTACCTACTTCCTTTTGATGGATTAGGGGTGTATAACTGGAGACCTTTTGCATTACCTCTTTTACAATGTGTGCAACAAAGCAGACCATATTATGTTAAATGGTAGCTATTTCATTTATGTCTAGAAAATATTGTCAAAAGGTAATAGCCATCTGCCACTCTGATAATTGTCCAGGTGAAAACACTGACTTTATGATAACATTCTCTTGTAACAGCTCTATATCTGCTATAGTGAATATCTGATGAACACCAAAAAATTCTGCTTGACAGAATAGCCAACCCACAGATAGGGCAAATGTTAACAGAAGGAAAACTAATTGACAAGAAATAATTTCTGGTAGGAAACTCCAATGTCTTCCATTAAAAATGTTAGATTTTAAGCTGTGATAAATTTGTCAGTTTTCCTGGTGGAAGCATTATCCTCAAATTGCATTGTTTACTGTTGAAAAATAGTTACCTCTCAAAGTATCAAACTTTCAGAAAGAAACGCTGCCTTTTCATTAGATCAGTTTTTCCACTGACGTGTAAGCTGGCATGATTTTTGTTGGTGCTGGAGGGGTGGTGGTGATGTTGGTTTGGGCATTTTGGGGGGGCTGGGCTTTTGTTTGGTTTTAAAGGTTTACACTACCATGCACCACGTTTCTGGGGCCAAATTTAACATCTCTGCTAAACTTATTGACAACAGCAGCTCAGACACATCAGAACTTGTGCAACCCATGAATTCAGTTATGCACATTCCTTGATTTTACACTTCCTTTTTTTTCAATTTATTTTTTTTTCTCTTTCCTTGATGTGCTAAGAATTCCCAGCTGTGTAGCAGACACCACTGGAGGTTCCAAAAGGCAGGCTGCCTTGTGATCAAGAAAACCTCATTAGTATCTCACTGCCTGTTATCAAGTTCACAAGAGAGGAGCTTAAAGCAATACATCACATTCAACCATCAGCTTTTGCTGCACATGCACGTACATATGCCTGTTTTCTCAAGTTTCATTTTTAAAGAAAATACAGGTTGGACATGCTGCACACTAGCCTAGCTGGCTGTCAGTAGGAAAAGCACATTCCAGGAGTTTCCAAACTACAGCACAACTGGAACCTGCTCTCCCAGTTAAAGATTTTGTGTCCTATCCTAGAAACAACTCTGGCAATCTGTACCATAGTAGCATAGAATCACAAAATAACTCTTAGCACCACCGATCAAAAAAATCTTCCATTATCATTTGTTTGTGCTTATTTAGATGCCATTATTTAGAACACTTGTATATGCTTCCAGTAGGCCCCATTGCATAAAGCAAACAGATCAATTCCTGCATAGCTGCACAAAACCATTAAAAGTCACTGCCACAGCTGCAGCTGGAAAGCTATTAGCAACCAACCTGTTAGGAAATACACACACAAAACATTATTCCCAATCTGCATCAAACCCATACATCTTTGACCATGCTCCAAAGGCTACCAAATCTAAACTCACCCACATCAAATACAAAGTGAATTCCAAATGCATGAGCCTTTAAAAATCTGGAAGAGGATGCCAGCAATTTTACAAAGGTTGTGATAAGAAAAATCTTGCAGATAACTACATCTCAGCAACAACTTACTGAAATTCAATATGGAATTAAATATGAAATTTCAGTTTGGTATGGGAACTTTAATAATCCAAATGACTAAGTCCACAACTGAACTGCACTGCCTAGCTTCTTACTCCTGCCTGCTTACTGAATGACTTACTCTTATTCTCCACAGCTCTGCAAGAAGTTCACCACTAAAACTTTCCCATGACCGTAGTAACAGGTACAACAAAGTCTTTAATTAGAAAATTCTAATTTGAGGGTTTTATGGAACAACACCTGCCAAACCAGTTTCTAAAAATCAGCGTGTGATACATGGTCCAATTTAGCGGCTAGAATATGGTGTATCTAGAAAACTGTCTCTAAGAATGCATCAGTTACCTAAGAAGTGTAACACCATTATGTTTGCCCTTAAGCCTAAGCAATCAGAATTAAAAGAGTAATTTACATGTATATCAGTGTAACAGGGACTGCCTGCTACTTCTGAGGCAAGAATGTGGATACCAAAGGGAAGGGGGCAACAGTATATTTTCAGTTAAAAGAAAATGGGTACAATGAGCATCAACAAATTTGCAGGAACAAGACATTCCTCTAAAGGAAATTGAAAATAAACTGTTGAATTACTTGTTATGACATGTAACACATCAAGTTTTATTAGTCTTGATAATACAGTAAGAAAAACTGTACTATGGTGTTAACTTTTAAGGTGTTTGGATGGAATGAAGGGAAACAGAAACCTACATACAAATAATTTCTGTTGGGGGAACAGGTAGAAATTTTAATATAAAATAGAACAGAGAGAGTTCTGTATTAATAATCATACTCAGATGAGTCAAAATAGCTTTGTAGAGAACCATGTATCACAAACTGGAAATTTTTAAAGGTGCTAGTGAACAGTGAGATAAGTGATGCATCTGATAAGTACAGACTGGATTTCCAAAAGACTTTCAACTACTATGCCTAGACAACTCTGAGATGGCATGGGATAAGATGACATATTTTCCTGGGTGTTAATTCTTATAAAACAGAAAGCAATGATAGAAATAAGCAGACCGCTTTCACAATTACATAAACCAGCATTTCCACAGGGATGGGCTCTGAAATTGTGTGATTTTTGATTATTTCAGAAATAATATAAAAAGAGAGTATTGAAGCAACAAAGGAGGGATTTTTTTATTATTATTTTCTCATTTGAATAGCAAAGAACTGAAAATGGGTATCACAGTAACAATGATAGCCACATTAATAGAATCATAGAATAGTTAGGGTTGGAAAGGACCTTAAGGTCACCTAGTTCCAATCAGTGTCAATAAAGTCAAATTAATGTGTATAATGAAAAAACAGTCCTAAGTCTCTATAAAGTACTGAGCTATAAATTAGTTACTTCAAGTGTAGAATTTCTGAAGCCAACTAAAAAAATTCTAGAAGCACACTTGCTCAAGAATTAGAAGGTTAACAATGCTAGGATCTTCCAGGAAAGTACCTGACAGTAATGAAAAAAGAAGCTTACTATTCCATCATAAACCATGAAATGTCTATATGCTGCAAATATTTATTGCCCTTACTTCCATCTAAAAGCATCAATTTCAGTAAGCAGCAGGACTAAAACCAGAACAACCTACTTTTTCACAAAATACATCTCTAACTTGCTGAAATAATAGTTATATAATGGCATGAAAGACAGACAGATTAAAAGAAACAAGACACAGGAAAGGATATGTCCAGCAAGAGCACAGTGCTTCAACAGAACTTTCAGATGGGTCATTAAACTGATGAAAGCTGTATCAACAGAAGCAAACTTTGCATGCTCAGTGACACATGCGTAGAGCTTTTAGTCTTCATCAAACAGGGAAAAATTCAAAGTAATTTTCTTATACTACGGGTGAGAAACACAAAGGAGCTCAGCTGTTTTAGCAAATTACTTACTATCCAGAAACATGTGATAGTTGGACCAAACAAACTTGAGATAAATGGTATTGAAACCCACTGTATAATTTACCTTCCCGTTTCAATACTGCTTCACCTGAAGTAAGTGCATGCACCTCTACTTAGATTCTTATTGCTCTTTGAAAAAGCATGGAATGGTATTTTGCTACTGCAGGTGACAAAAAGCCAGCATGAAAACACAGAATGTAATCTTAAGTGTCTGAATAGCATCTTGTTCTCCCCTATCTCCATAGCTACACTAAGAGTGAATCTGTAATTGGCAATTTTTGCTATGCTTTCATCTGTAAACATGCTACATAGACTGGAAAAGTAGTAATAAACTGAATCAGAACTTTAAACCATTGATGGAAAACAAATAACACCAAGAAAGGTAAGCAAACCAGAAATTTGAATCATTCCCTTACTCCTTACTCAAGTATTTACAGTATATTTTGTAGTTTATTTTGAGTGACTACAACTGTCCAGATTGCCATCTCAATGATTGTAGCTGTCCAAAGTGATCTGAAACATGAGCCTGATCAAAATCTAAAATTTAATGCCATAAATACTTACAGACCAAGGTCTGGTCTTAAGATTCATTGTATTTGAATGCTATTCATCAAGTGTGGTTTTTTTAAAAGAAGATGTAGCAGTATTATAAGGTTAAAAGAAGGGCAATCTCAGCCATAAATTTGATGGATGGACCACTCAGTGGATAAGGACTTGGCTGGATGGCTGCACGCAAAGAGTTGTGCTCAGTGGCTCAGTGTCCAGCTGGAGACCAGTACCAAGTGGTGTCCCTCAGGGACTAGTGCTGGGACCTAGCCTGTTCAACATCTTTGTCAGTGACATAGGCAGTGGGATTGAGTGCGCCCTCAGCAAGTTTACCGATGACACCAAGCTCTGTGGTTCAGTTGATACATTGAAATGCCCAAGTGGTGGACATTTGTGTCTCAACTGTATCTCTGACTGCATTGTTTGTATTCCTTGTTGGCTGTCACTAACCACCTCATTGTTTTTCATGTGCCTTTTTATGGCTTCCAGGAGAATCTGCTCCATGATCCTGCCAGGCAGAGATGAGACTGACTTTCCCAGGTCTTCCATTTTCCCCTAGGGAAGCTTCACTAGAATAAAATAAAAGCTACTAATAAAGCAGCCAAAAATGTTAGGGTTTGATTGGGTTATTTTTTTTTGCTTGTTTTGGGTTTGTTTTTGTGTTTGTTGGTTTGGTTGCCTTTTTTTTTTTTTTTTTTGGTGTTTTTTTTTTTTTTGGTGTGTTTTTTTTTTGTGTGTGTTTTTTTTTTTTTTTTTTTTTTGTTTGGTGGGGTTTGGGTTTTTTTTTGGGGCCATTTGCACCCACAAAACCTGCTAGTCCCGATAGCTTTACAATAACATCCTATCTTTTGCTGCTTTCCATGAAGTAAAAGCAGTTTCTCATGGCACAAGTTTACATTAAAAGGCAACTTCTGTCTTCTGTTCTAATGCTGTATCTCACTGTTTATGCTTGGAAAAACTTCACATATTCTTAGATTCCAAGAGAAAAATTAAGAGATAGGGAACAAATTTCGAGGCTGCACAACTTCAGACTTTTAGGAAATTCCTCACATGCACCGCATTTGGAGTATGCTTTTCCCAACTCCATTGAGTGGGAGAGCCAACTTTTCCCTGGGTTTCCTGTGAAAGTCTGTACATCACAGTGGAACAAGATTATTACAGGACAGTGAAATATGACTCTCCCTCTTGCCAGGAGTGATTTGTTCCAATTATTCAGTAAAAAAAAAAAGAAAAAGATATTCCCTTTTGCCTATTCAGGTCAGTTTGAATGATCTTTAGTCCTATCACAGAATTGCCTTAGCAGCCTCAGAAGTCTTTACCTAAGACACTTCAGCCAAATTTCTGCAAGGAGTTGAACTGTGGGGCACATCTGCATATAAGTTTGATGTATACAGTATAAAAATGAAATCTTCTCCAGATTTTACTGCAGATTGATGTGCTGATGTTTAATGTCCACGTTTACCACTATCAACTGATAGTAGCAGAAATTGAACAGGGGAGTTACACAAATCCTTACCTGAGGCACACATGTAAGTCATTCAACTCACTATCATTCTGCCAGGTAAATGGCAAGTAAAAGAATTTCTAGTAGGCAAACAACAAACTAGACATCAGACAAAACCATCTCAACATCTGATGACTATAAGCTATTATTTGGAATGCATTTACACTAAAAAAAAATCAATTGAAAGTGTTGAGACTACAAGAAGCGAAACGCATTTTAGATAAATTTTATTTTAAGGAGGTATTTGAAATAGCAGAGAGCAGAGACATCATTACACTGAGAACACAACAGGAGAAAGTCTATGTTGCCTGCATTACAGTACATGAGGACGGATGAGAACAGAGCAAGGAAGTATTTTTACGAAAACATTAAACTTCAATTTTGGCAAAAGAGGAACTAGCATTGTAAAGACTAAATGACAAACCAAAACTCATATTATGAAAGGCTGGAGAGAAGTTTCAGTAGATGAAACAATCATTGTTTGGGCAAGGATACTAAGAGGACAGGAAAGCAGCAAAGGGATCTGCCATTCAAGCTCTTCAAGACCACAGAAAAGAAAAAACACAGATCCTGAGAATTTTGTGTATATAAACACACTTTCGTTGCTTTTCTTACTGATGTAGTCCTTGTAGTAGCAAACTCTTGGAATAAAAGATCTACCTCTTACTGGTTTTATAAAACATAATAATATTAAAATATTTAATAATATAATTAACTTGACGTTGCAATTACACATCATCAGAAGAAGATGAAAATGTGTATACAAAGGAAGGAAACACTGACATTTGAGATTTTCCATCTATATCCAGAAAGTTTATTAATATAGTTTTGAATAGAGGGTAGTAAATTGACAGAGAAGAATCAATATTAGAAAACGAACATCATTAAATATTTTCAGCCTAACTGTATCAGGAAAGAGACACTGAAGAGTCAGTTTATGAAAGCAATTGAGGATAAAACTTAAGATTCACCAACATAAAATTACAGGCATATCAAAACTAGCTTCCTGGTAATTCAAGCATCAAATGCAATAGCACATTTCAATTTACTTATATGAATCTAAAAACTTCACATCATGATGATAAGTGGATGACAGTAGTTTTTAAACTTAACATCAATGGGCTGTAAAGATTAATACCCTCATTCTTCCTTGCATAAATTAATTATCCAACACTGACAGGCTGCTACCAATTCTCTGTTCTTAGGAGGTATAACAAATCTATGAACAATGGTATAATAATTTATACTATTTTGTAATTGCAGTGACATTTCTAATACAGTTCACTAACTCTTTCTTTCCTTTATAAGGAGCAGACCTTCATTTAAACTGGCTAGTTGTAATCAGACCTCTCTTTCACTTGTAAAGATCCAATTTCATCTACTTTTCTGTTTACTGTAGTTCTAGTTTTCCTTTGAGCACAGTATCACGTACAGATAAATAGCAAGAATAAACCACAGCTGAAACAAACAAAAAAATATTTTCTGAGGATAGGTGAATCTGAAAAGGAAAGACCAATACACTTATGAAAGTAAGAACAGCACTATTAGCACTTAAAAAAAACCAAACAAACAAAACCCAACAAACAAACAAACAAAAAACACAAAACAAACCCAAACTTTTCAAATGCTCACAATTCACCCCTTTTGATCTGCCACAGAATTCTCTTTCCCCTAGTGCTACATCAGAGAAGTACATGAATCACAACAGGAGAGACACAGTTTTGCTGTGTGCATATGTTTTGTTTCACATGTGGCTTGCAAAGAGTCACAAGATCTTTTCATGTGGAGATCAGTTCCTTCCTGTTCTCTCATCTACAGCTCCCTTATTTGGCTTATTCTAAGGACAAAAACATCCTGAATTCAATTAACATAGGAAATATTCCATTTGCTACTGAGCTCTGCACAAAAATTTGTGGTGACATTACAAGAGTTACACTGTATTTTAAAAATGTTCATAACAGAAACACAGCTAAAACTACTTAATTTGCCCTCCAAATGATCCCCCAGAATAACTCACATTATATATACATATATATATGTACTCATAATTTTATAGAATGACTTGCCATCCAAGGCTCAGGTGACACTGTGAAAAGGGCTATATAATGGAATCATAGAATAGTCAGGGTTGGAAAGGACATTAAGATCACCTAGTTCCACCCCCCCTGTCATGGGCAGGGACACCTCCCACTAAACCATGTCACCTAAGGCTCTATCTTTTCACCTCAGTCTTCACCAGCAAGTGTTCCAGTCACACTGCCCAAGTCACAGAAGGCAACAGCATAGACTGGAAGAATGAAGAACTGCCTGCTGTAGGAGATCAGGTTCGAAAACATCTAAACATTAAGTTCACACACAAGTCCATTGGACCTGACAAGAAGCATCTGCAGGTCCTGAGGGAATGGACAGATGAAGTGGCTAAGCCGCTATCCATTGTATTTGAGAAGTCATGGAAGTCTGGTGAAGTTCCTGCTGACCAGAAGAGCGGAAATATAACTCCCATTTTCATGAAGAGAAAAAGGAAGACCCAGGGAACTACAAGCCAGTCAGTCTCACCTTGGTGCCTCACAAAATCATGAAGCAGATCCTCTTGGAAACCATGCTAATGCGCATGAAAAATAAGGTGATTGGTGACAGCCAGCATGGCTTCACTAAGCGCAAGTCATGCCTGACAATTTAGCGGCCTTCTGAGGCAGGTTGACAGTGTATATAAATAAGGGCAGAGTGACTGACATCATCTACCTGGACCTGAGCAAAACACCTGACACCACACAACATCCCAGTCTCAAAACTGGAGAGGCCTGGATTTTATGGCAGGAAAATCTGACCTATCAATCAGAAATGCATTTTAAAATAAACTTTCAAGTAGGCAATTCTGTTTTATGATTTAGAATTTTGAATCACCAGAATTACTAGGGAAAGTAAGTTTACCATATTTATTAAAAAAGTGTACTATGTTTTCCAATGTGATTTTAACACTACAGGACTAATCCTTACTTTCACCAATCTGGAAGATGCAGTCAGGGCTGCATCCTCAGCCATTCAACTCAAATGTGAGCATCAGACACCGAGACAACACAGTATCAATTTTGAATGAAGTATGTTTTTAAAAACCGCTCTTCCCCCAGTATGTCCATCCTGGCATGTGGTGTACAATACCATTTTCTGAAGAAAAAACAAATTTATTATACGTCCATTCCTTTCATCCCAAAGATGATGATCCTGCCCCTCTACTCTGCTCTCGTGAGACCTCACTTGGAGTATTGTGTGCAGTTCTGGTGTCCTCAACATAAAAAGGACATGGAATTGTTGGAATAAGTCCAGAGGAGGGCCACAAGGATGATCAGGGGACTGAAGCACCTCCCGTATGAAGATAGAATGAGAAAGTTGGGGCTGTTCAGCCTGGAGAAGAGAAGGCTGCATGGAGACCTCATAGCAGCCTTCCAGTATCTGAAGGGGGCTACAGGGATGCTGGGGATGGACTCTTCATGAGGGACTGTAGTGATAGGACAAGGGGTAACGGGTTCAAACTTAACCAGGGGAAGTTTAGATTGGATATGAGGAAGAAATTCTTTACTGTGAGGGTGGTGAGGCACTGGAATGGGTTGCCCAGGGAAGCTATGAATGCTCCATCCCTGGCAGTGTTCAAGGCCAGGTTGGACAGCCTTGGCTGACATGGTTTAGTGTGAGGTGTCCCTGCCCATGGCAGGGGGGCTGGAGCTAGATGGTCTTCAGGTCCTTTCCAACTCTTAACTATTCTATGATGAAAAAAACTCAGTATACATTATGTTTCCTGATTACCAAGGTTATTTCTGAAAAAGTTAGATACAATCTTCTACTATACATTTAATTTTTCTATTTAAACAGAGCTACGTATGAATTTTTTACTCCCTCAGAACATAGTAATAGTGCTATAACACTGAGGAGTAGACAAAGAGTGGCTTTCACTATTCCTTGCAAGTAGCCTTAATAATTACTGCTTTGTACATGAGCTAATAAAAAATCCAGAGTATCTTCTCAAAGCAAGAAAGTGATACCACCACAGGGAAACATCTCTCACAGTACGCACTTAAGAACAAGCACGACACTGAAAGTTAAACGAATTAAATTCACACATGCCAAAAGTTTCTACCAACGCCTATGGAAGATGCTCTACACATGGTTTAGAGCAAATATATGAATGTTCACATTTTGACCTCATGATAGGTAGGCCTACACATCACTGCTACTTAGTTACAGTTTCTGCTTTACTTACGGTGAAATATTGTCAATCATTCACTTGTGCTTAATCAAAGAGTATAAAGTACATCAAAAATCCAGGAGTCTACTATGAAAAGAGCAACTGCCCAGTGACAGATTCACACACACACACACCCCATCCCCCCCCAGTTATTAATGGAATGTTTAACTTTATTCTTCAAGTCAAGGAAACTCTGAAAAAATATCTGCAATATGCCATTTAAATGAATTATAGTTGTAAAGTTAGAAAGAAACATTTAGCTCAGTAAATTTTAAAACTCAGGAGACTTCACAGTAGAAGATAATTCACTTCCACTACAGCCTACCTTACACAGAGAAAATTAACCTCTGGTTATTTTTTTCTACACTAAGATGCTGAGATATACTTAGGAGAATAACTCAATACACTTGCACTAATTACAGTAAATTCTTCTACATTCAGACCGGTATCACTTTCTAGGTATATGTCCTGGCAGCTGTAAAGCAAGGAGAACTTTCATGCTTACAATTTTTGTATTGTAATATCCATATTTTGATCACTGGGGACTCAAGTCCAGCAGATTCTAGTTAACACAGTAAAAGTGGTATTTTTGAAGATATGCAAGTAACCTTCAGAACAATGATATCCAAGCTAAGTCTCCTTCTAGACAAGATTCCAACCTCATGTTTAGTAACCAAAGAATAATTTGGGTAAATTAACTTAGTTCAAACTAAATTTTAATGGCTTCACACTGCTGACATTTGTAGAATCATTCATGTTATAGATTGCTGCATAAACCAAGCAATCTTAACAAACGAAATTAAGAGCAAAAGACATGCCCAGATTAAAATGGGCAAAGCAGGACTCACTGGCCATCAGGAAACATAAAAGTTAAACTACCTTTGATGATGATGAGACAAAATTTTCTTCCTGTTTAGGCTACAAAAGTCAAAAACATAGAATTGGGATCTTTGAACTGCAAGAAAGAAAACAAATGTTTCCTATCTTCATGCTTAAATGTTGAAGACACTCCCTGCTTCACTAAGTACAATTTACTGCTACCAAAGGTCTCTTCAGTGAGAAAACTGAAAAGTACATTTTGCTTGACAAATATTTGCAGCAGTGAAAATTTGGGAAATGCTACAATGCATTCCACAGTAATTGGAACACAGGATATTGTGAGAATCTCCTTGTTTATGTATATGCACACTGATACACACTTCCTTTTCTAGAAGGAGGCTACTCACAGCTGCAGAGAAGATTTTGAAACATAAAAGCCAAATGAACCTCTGAGGATGGATAAATGTACCCACTGTAACATACCTGTTCTGCTTCATGCACCTACTTTGCTCCAATAACTGCTAGCTGGGTCCACATTATGCAGAATATAAATATAAATATATACTGTGCTTGAACATTTTAAACAGAAGCAACAGCTTCACAAAACCTTACACAATCTAAGCTTCCATTGGTTTCCTGTGGAAATGGTACTAAAAGTTTTTAAAGCATATAAAAGAATAACCAGATTCTGAAAATTATCATACCTGATACAGCAAGAAAATCATCAATACTTGTTATATCATCCACAGCTTCAGTAAGGACATGGATGTGATTCTCCCATGTACTCCTATACATCTCCATGTTGTTTTTCACAACTTGACTTTTTGGTCTGGCAGCAAGAGCTAAAGCAGCATTAATAACCTGTACCAAAAAAAAGACAAAATCCAACACCAAAGTAATTATGCTTTCAGAAATAAAATCTAATATTTTACTTAAAATTGCAGAGCAGTATTTCTGTTCTCTAAGCAAAAGCAGTGTTCAATTTTTGTTTCTGTTCTCAGCAGGACTATCAGGCAGGTGTTGCTTAGGCCATCTTCCATGAGCTTTTTAACTTACGAAGCTAAAAAGGAATATGATAGCAAAAATCCCAACTTTTATTTTTAGTTGGAGAATTCATACTATTCCAGTTTGCAATATATTAATACAAGGAGGTTTTTACTTCCACAAACTTAAAGCACACACTTACTGGTATGACGTACATCAGTTTTGAATTTAAACTCTTTCAGGAACTGTTGCCACAGAGCTCATTATGAAGTATCTTCACTGACAGAGGTATTATCAACCGCTCATAATGATAGAGGGAAGTTTTGGAAGGACAACAGGTATCTCTTTTAGGATGAGTGTCATGGGACATAACACATACTACATTTATATAAAAGCCACAGACTGATATTTCTATACCAGTTAGGCCTAAAAATAGTAGCTAAGTTCACATGAAGAGGGTAGATCCCATCTCTCCCTGGAAAGACTTATTAAAGATAGAAATATTGGATCCTAAAATGATTACTTCTCTAGATACCTCTTCAATCAATTAATTAGCTAGAGGATTTTCCTCCTAATATGGCTTTTTGTTGATGTTTTATCTATAAATGTTATTTAAATTAATCTAATACATAATCCAGGTAGAACTGAACATTAGCCTTATACTAATCTTTTTTCCCCTTCCCAATATTGCTTACTTATCAAGGGTAAAATTATTTAAAGACAGCAAAACACCATGTGAAGCAAAAACTGGGAAGAATAAAAACAAAATGCCACACTAATCCCAGTGCTGACAGTATACATTCATGAAATGTTCTGCTACATCATGCCACTGTAACAAAGTCATATTTCTAACTCTAAGCCCATCTGATGTGTCTTTTACAATAATATCAATCCTCTTGACCCTGTTCTGGCTCATAAGCTAAATGTGTAATCAGTTTGGTTTGTATTTTTACGTATCACGTGAATTTACACAGCGGGTGAAATTTAAATAATGAACTTACTAATGACTCTCCTCTCATAATCAAGGAACGTACATCGTTAGGCTTTCACAAAGAACACTGCTAGGATTGAGTCTTTTTACTAACACTTTTGATAAAGAAGAAAAGATCATGTGCTTATTACTTCACCAGCCATCCGGAAAAGACAGAGTATGCAACTACACTGAAGGAAAGGGTAAGATTTCTGCACCAGCTTCATAAGTGATTTTTAAATAAAATACAAGTCTGCCCTGTAAATACAAATATAAAAGGATCTTATTCTCCAGCAATAAAAAAAAAAACAAAAACAACTCAATAGGTGGAACAAGTTAAGAATTGGAACCAAGGGGACAGGTAGCAACAAAAATGTATGTGCATTTATAGTACATCAGTCAAATGCAAGTCCAGTATGCCAAGTGGCAGTGAACAAAAAAAGTACTGTCAGAGAAACCGACAGTCTGAGAAGCAAAACTAGAATTCCTGAAAAAAAAAAAACCACCATGAAGAAAGTGTTTCGCTCTACTGCTGTACTGTTAAAGTTTTTAGGTGGAATATCCCTATGCATTTTGGGGCACCATACTTCTAGAAAGACAAAGAATTTCTTTCCCACTGAAGACAGAACCACACCAGTATCGTCATTATAGATTAAGAAACATAAACACATGAGAAGACTGAAAAAACTGAAACCAGTCCAGAGAAACAGAGAACCTGAAGAGAAAGAGAGTAGCTGGAGAGATTAAATGAATTAACTAATCTATATGCATCACAAAAAGCAAAGAAGCTGTAAATTGAGAAAAAGAATAAAAGCTACAAACACTACCAACAAAAAACAAACAAACAAACAAAAAACAACCAAAAAAAGAAAATCAACCAAAAAGCAAATTCATTTTTTCAGGCAAAAAGCTCTCCATTTACCTTAAATTCTCTAACACATGAAAACAGTAATTTGCTTAAGATTAAAATATCAAGCACACTAAATGCTGAACTGAGGAAGATGACATTATTGTCATCAGTTCCATAAAATAGCACTAACATGCAATATTACATCAACATATCAGGATGAGGTAATACATATTCTTGTAAAACAAGAACTGAATTCTCATAAAGATGTTACTTGATTTTAAATAATGATATAATATGCTTAAACACTGTTTAATTGCTGTCTAAATGTAGCCAATCAGGAGCCCCAACATCTCAGAATTACTACTGAATTAGCAGCAATCTCCACTGCAAAACCTTCTTATTCTGACAAAACATCTGCAAAGTTATGCAGAAAACCACAAAATGCACTGAATAAAGTTGACGTGGTCATTCTCCTCATTTTCCAGATTACTAATACCCAAATTATTTCATTCATTAGACTTTCAGCTTTTTGACAATGAATTCTGCCTTCATATATACAGCACAGAACCATGCAGCTACCTTAAAGAATGTGCTATCAGACTACCTATATTTGAAAAAGAATTTAAAATTTTAGCGAAGAACCAAAGTAAACAATCATGTTAATTCTGATTAAAAGCAGAAAGTATATAGTATAGGAAAAAACTGCTGAACAGATGAGCAATTAACAGTTTGAAATTCTTGTGTCTGGTCAGTGTTAAAACAAAAAAAAAAAAAAAGCTACAAAATTTCTACAAAATAGAAAAATAAAATACAAATCAGAAGCACTTCAAAATCCACCACCACCTGCTATGCTTTCAGCAGTTTGCCTATGAAACAGTTTTTTTGGAAGTTCAGTTCAGCTCACCAGCCATATAGCACGACAAACAAGTCAAAAGGGTCATTTAAAAGTCTGATTTCATGCAGCATCCTTAAAACTAAGCCACTGACTTTTAAAATAGTAGATGTTACAAGCAGGCAACAGAATACTGCTCTAACCAGGGCCTTGCAAGGACTTGGAAATGACTATTCTTTTTCTTCTTTGATTATAATTTTGTTTGTGCTATACATAGTTTTCCACAGTTTTCAGACATCCTTTCAAAAAAGCCCCTTCCTTGTGTTATACAAGTTTATTTTATCCATACTCCAGATCTACAAAATCTGTAGCAAAAGCATTTACCAGCTGTAGCAACTGGCAGCAGATCTGTCTTAATGGTGTATGATTCTACCACTAAGAGCAGTCAAACAATTTGTGTCTCATGTAAAAACCACTATCCCAGTGCTTCCCCAACACCCCCCCCCCCTTTTTTTAAATGTCAGGAAACATATATGGTTAAGAAATTGAATGTACAAGAGGTGCCTTATATTTTAATTTGTAAATAAAATTCTCTCATCCAATAAAATACAGGAGAGAAACTTACTAACTTCCAGGGGGACTGGAAGAGCAGTTCTCCCAAATGAATGGTGAGTGCAGCCTGCTAATTTTAGCCTGCTGCTTTTAGCATTGCTAAAATCATGCATTGTTTCTAACATCTGAAAAATAGTACTAGCATAGCAAAGCTGACACAGATGAAAAGGTTCATCATTTATACCTTATCAAAATGTCGAAATCAAAAAACGAGTCACCATGGACTTTGAAGCCCCATTCAGACACCAAAGGTGCCTATCTCCTAGGCATAGGCAAAGCATCATAATAAACCTTCCGCCTACATTCCCACACATGCTACTTATTTGCAGCACCACTTTGGAAATATAGAGTCTTTTCCTGCACACATTTATTTATGCTTGGATAGCCAATTGCTTCTGGCTTCTCAAACAAGTCAACAGACTACTCAAGCATCTGAAAGGTTAAATTTCCATTCTTATACATTGCTCCTACTGAAGGCTCTCTGCAAGTACAGACTATTATTTTTTTTGTGAAGAGTTAAATCAGGGAATTTAAGAGCATATTAGGGTACATTTTTATAAAGATAAGTGTTCAGCATTTTCCTCTAAGTACTACCTTTGGTAGTGAACATACATTTCAAATAAATTCTTCAAAGTAGGCAATGGCATACTACGCTAAAGCCAGTCTTAACTGACTTCCAGTTTTACCAGTTATACAAATTACTTCATTTGTTTATTAAAACAATTTGTTTATTAAAACAAATGACTAAAATTCCATACATGCAATTGTAAGCAGTTTATGAACTAGGCTTTACATCATCTTTTTATTTTTGTTACCACATTTCGCAGGACTTCTGGTGATGGAGTCCACTGCTTAAGATTTCTGTTGGATTTTTGGAGAGAAAGTGCTTCAGCAGTGGGATAAAACCTAAGCTTTTATTTGCTAAAATAACTTTATTTCCAATCTGTAAGAAACTGTAGAACGTGGCTACTCCGACTGACTCATTGAAAAATCCCACACATGCACAAATGAGCACAGAAACTAAAGTATGAAAAGGCCCACACTAATACCCTTTCCTTCACATTTAATCCCCTTTAAAACAGACTGGGCTTTCATTTCTAAACACTATTCTCCCAGGTGTGGACTAGAGGCAAAAGGCCTTCTTGTTAATGCCCACTTTTAACTCCCAGATATAGAAAATGAGGAAAAACCCATGGTGACTCAAGACTTACACACAGACCATATTTTTAAAACAATTCTGCATTTGGTACTTCAGGAGTACCATTTCTGGTGACAGTACATACCACATCCTTCAACTCGCCACAAAAACCTGCAGAGCCCTACCAGGCTTCTGCTCAGTGCCCAAACCTCCTTGGTTGAACGACAATTCTGCCTGCAGTGCCCTTTCTATATGAAGTGCAGAAAACACTAACATAACATTCAGTATAGTAATAGCGCATTTTCATAGCTTCTTTAAAATATCAGTGTCTGCTGCCCAAAGGGTACTGGAGGTGGGCTACAAAGACAGAGGAATGTGCAGCCAAGTATTAGCACCCAATTAAATACTTTCTGAGCTTGTTAAACCAAAATAGGATCTGTACATCTGATCACATTTGGATATTCCACAGTTGCACTACAAATCTCACCGTTCAGGTAAACATTACCAGTAAGTTGTTAATCCTCCTGCTCTGTTGCTTGGGCATATCACTAGGAGCTAAATTAATAGTTTTCAAATATCTCTTTGCAATCCTGAGCAAAAGTTAGCTGAGGACAGCATTTTTTTATCATTACTTGCATTGCAGTAACATACATATATCCTCATCAAGTACAGGATAAATCATACTCTGTGCATTCCATTAAAAGGAAGCTAGTCTCGAAAAATTAACAGAACAATAATAGAAGATTACACAATTTGAGGGAAGGTTGAGGATAGAGCGAAATGATGACAACAATAAAATAATCCTACATACTTCCTACTAACTGCCTTCTGAACAGCTGATAACTACATAAAGATACAGATAAGCTAAAATAAGATTTGAGGCATACCCACTAGATTTAGCTTTCGGGGAGCTACTCCTGTGCATAATGGGTTAAAATGGAGAAAAGGAAAAAAAAAAAAAAAAAAAGGGGTGGAGGGGAAAGGGAAGGAGAAGAAAGGCAGGGGATGACAACCACAAAACCACACCTGGGCAGCATTCATGGGGTAGTCTTGGACTATGACACAGTTACTCCTGTGTTTAGAAGTACCAAATCGAAAGCCAGCATACATCTACTGTCACAAAAGGGAGGGAAGCAATGTTCAGTGAGATGGTGACTTAACAAAAGGATGTCATCCAGCTTAAGGTCAAGCAAAAGGAGACGCCAGAAGAGTAAAGTGCATAGCAGGGTTGCAGTAACATTACAAGAGAATACTTGTGATCAGTGTTTTAATTAAAATGAGGAAAGAAACAAGGGAAAAGGTCTGACATGACAGTAACTACAGCAGAAAAAAATAAGGATTTCTTAGAAATAAAATATAATGATATTGTGAATACCGAAAACTGTTAGTCTCTCTAGCCAAATCAAGAAGTCTCAATTAATTGCTTGGGGCTTTTTTTTTGTGATTTTCTTTGTTTGCAGCTGAATGGGAGCTGGCTGCCCCGCTTCATGTTCATCTGCACCTCCAGCAGATGAATTTTGAACAAAAGTAAGTGGGCAGATCCATCAAAATGACACACTAAGAGCAGAGCCAAATTCAGTCATTTTTTTCTCAAATATGCCTGAGAAATTTTCTTCAAAGAAAAGAAGGGTCTATTCTGCTCACCCTAAGATACATGGTGCACCAATCGAATCAAAACAGGAACATGCATAGCTTTGAAAATAAATATTCTCAAACCATTTTATTCATCTGGGAGATTAGTAATACCTTAAAAGTGTACATGTAATTATAACTAGGTATAACTGCATACAATTTCAAATGATGGGGGAAGAGAGTAAATTTAAGCCCCCTCTCATAACTGAATTCTAATTTTTCTGTAACCAGCCTTTCAGTTATCTATACGCTTCTATGCTGCTGATAAGTCCTTTAATCATGCCTCTACAGGAGGTTGCTACAAAGCTGAATGTGTCACAGTTCATCTGGTGAAAAAATCAAAAGTTAATAGTCATCACTGTACTGCCCTTAAGAATTATACTACCCTAAAAAAGGGCTTCTGACACTGAATTTACATCTCTGGTTGTTTCACATTCTGTACCTCATTTTCTTTTCTCCACTGGCCGTGCTATGCCAACTTTACTCACACTGAGCAATAAACGAAGGGTTTATAGTGGCTGATATTTAAAACAGATTAGCATGAAAAGCACACACATGGACAACTTTACTCTTCAGACTTAACTGTTGAGTGATTGACTACTTCATCCTAGCCTTTATAATGATAGCATGCTTCATTTGCTGTGCATGAGGTGTTCATCTCTAGGGCATAGGCATGGATAACTATGCAGAAAAATAAGATCTATCCATCCAATAGCATGTATATGGAAAATGGACTGCACTCAAATGTAGTTCAGCACAGCTATCACGGACTCAGCCAAAAGGAACTTGCAGACATACACACCAAAAGCGTAGCTCTTGTGCAGAGAATACAAGAAACTAGCTCCAGTTGCTACTGCACAAATGTAAAAAACATGGTCATGAGGTGAAGTCCAAATAGGGACTCTACTTGTTGCACTCTCTAGTCTCACCACATTGGCAAGCACAAGAGTCTGTAAAATTGGTGTTGCTGAGTAACTGCTAATGTTAACAGAAGATGTAAAAGGCCACAAAGTTCTCTTAATTTATGTGCAGAGCTACATGATTGAGAACCATGGCCCCAAACATTAAACTAACTCATGTTTCTTACTATTACAACTGTCATCATCATCATCATCATGGCTTGGCTTCGTGAACAAAGATTTGAGAAGGGCTTTACCCACGCTTACTACAAGCACACTGATGGCTAAAAAGGCCAATGCAGGATAGAAAGTCCAGTTGCAAAAAGCACATCAGAAAGTCTCCTTAGGTGGTATAGGCAAGGCATGGTTCTTTCTGCATTGTCTTTTCTCCTTGAGACTGATTCTGCGTGTGTTCTCAAAAGAGACAGCAGCGATATATATGATGTGTTTCCAAATCTCCCGATTGGAGACCAGGGTGGACCACTGATGGTAGTCAATATGGCCAAGGATAAGATAATGTTTCAGGGAGTCCTTATACCTCCTATTTGGGGCACTTCTCTCGCAGCAATACATCTATCTTCTATACATTAACATAATCTCTTTTAAGAAAGAATTAATATTAGAAGATACTTAAATGTAATTGTAAACTGGTATGTTTACTGCCATCCTGCTCCCTGAAATACAGTAATAGGTCCATACTTTCTCCAGAGTAAAGCCTTCCAGAAATTTCATGCTCTGGCGGGTGTAAAAAGTTTTGAGTTGAATGTAGGCTGGAATTCCTTTGGAGTCAAAAGTATAGAAATGGTTTCCAATCAGTTCTTCCTGTGCATAGGACAGCAAGCTCTACATTCATGTAAATAGACAGAAACTGAGTTCAGCACCTGACTTGACCATAAGGTTTTATTACTTGAAGATGGAGCTCAGTAGCTCTGTATTTTTATAGCTAAAGAAAAGTATAATGGGATGGTCATATTCAAGGTGAACAGTACATCAAATATGCTATTTGATTGTCA
Source organism: Amazona ochrocephala (assembly GCA_039720435.1). Lineage (NCBI taxonomy): Eukaryota > Metazoa > Chordata > Aves > Psittaciformes > Psittacidae > Amazona > Amazona ochrocephala. Next base: position 48,755,668 of record CM077881.1, on the reverse strand, counting down.
TTTACAGAAATCGGAATGCATGTCATTTAGAATCAAACCTATTTTGTGCATCTTGTATTAATTCCAAATCATTAATGTAATGCAACAGTTTCTAAGCGTATCTCACAAGATTCATCGAGGCATGCACATGAATAACACAACAAAATAACACAGAAAACTCTTTTTTGAGCTTCTAGAGGGTCCTTTTTTCTAAGCTATTACTGAACTAATTATCTCATTCTGCTTCACAAAAAGAATTGCACTCCTTGGGACAGTATCAGTATGGAATAAAAGTCATGTTCAACTACTTTTTATCTAAGAGAACCTAAAGTGCTTTTTCCATCTCAAAAATGATAGTAAACAGAAATAATGTGAACAGTTACCAACAGATAATGCAGCAACATTTCCTGACTCAAGGGTTACTACTAATGAAATCACAAAACCATGCTGGCAGCCTGCCTTTTTGCTCTTTTAACAGAAAATTCTGCAGAACCTTATTTCTGTTTAGCTGTGCTTTGTATTTTTCTTAAAAAACACAGTAGGGGAGCTTAAATGTCCATACATCCCCAAACTCTGTAAGAAAGCATATGTATTTACTACTAATGCAAAAAACAACTCTGCAAGCAAAAAAGCCCACTCTAATAACAAGGCTCAGGGATACATGACACTGTTGCTTAGGCATCTGACATAAAAGACATCAAAATAACAAAGATCTAAAATCCTTTGAAAAGTTAAAAGCTTTGAAAGCTGCATATCTTGCATACAAAGTATTTCAGTTGATATAATTAAATAAAATTGAGGCCATGTTGATAACACAGCTCTAGACTAATATCAGACAAATTCTACCCAAGGAATAAGTGCCTTCCAAGACTAAATAAATTACTTGCTATATTTATTAATAAAATCAACTTTAATGGCTCCGTAAATTTAAAAGGTGAAACCTACCCTCACTGAAAATCTGATCCAAAGTCAGGGAACATTGTTCAATCATCAGATCAGAAGCGACAAACCAGTAACAAAGCAAGATTGTACGTTCACAAGAAACTTCTCTCCTCTTCTGAAAGCAGGAAAAGTTACATCTACAGCAGAGTGCTTGCTCTCTCACATCATTCTGACAGACTTCTACCTCAGCAGCATTATCAAGTACTGACAGTTGTGAGCAGTTAGGTGTACAGGTGTTATGACAGGACAAGTACATCACTGTGTTTACATTATATTCAGAAAAACTAAGACACCTATTGCTCCAGGCAGAGACTCAAAAATTCCAGCAAGACATAATGATGCAATCATAAGAACACAGCAATCCCTAAAATACTAAATGCAGCTGTTAAGATACTTAGGACAAATTGTGATCTAACATTATTTTTCAACGTCTTATTTGCAATCTCTCTCCACTTTGGCAGAACTGGCATTTAAATAGTTTTATGTTCTGTTCCTTCCTTCTTTCCAATCATTTAAAGCTAGAAGAAGTGATTGGCACTGAAGGCACTTGGTCTGATAGTGACATAGTGGATGGACTATGTTTGGTAGTAAATTTTAGAGGTGAAAACCAAATAGGTAACTTGAGAAAAGATCACTGACCAAAGTTGGTACATATTAACCCACTGTTCAAATCTAGCAAAGGCCTTCTTGAATATCAACCATTAAATGCATATTTACATTGTTATTACAAGCCAATGGCCAAGGATCTTGAAAATAAATTAGGAGCACACAGGGAAAGCAGCCCCTCAAGAACGAACAGAATTGTAGGGCTGGGGTTAAGCCAACAGTACAGTTAAGTACAGTAAAAATTAAATACAATCCTGCATAGCTTTATCTTCTGATGTTTGGGCATTGGTTGCTGGTGAGACAAGGAAATATATTTTTATTACTGTGGGATAAAGTTTTTGAATTTCATTAAAAGTTTGTGTAACCTGACTCTAAAGCATACCTCTCAACATAGCCTAGCATTGCTGAGAGGCAGTAAGAGGCATGGTGCACTCGAAGAAGACAACAAAACCAAAACCAAAAAAACCCACCACTAAAAAACAAACCAAACAAAAAATATCACCGCACTAAATCAAGCAAATTAACACCACCACCATCAAAATACCAAACCAAACCAAACAAAAAACCTCCCCTCTACTAAATAAAAAACCACACAAAACCAACTCTTTAAAGCTCTACCCTACCCCCAAACACAACTATGCCTTGATTTAATATAGGGACTACAAGCATATTTCTGAATGCATCTGAAAATCTTTTACAGGAAAGCCACACAAAGTTATCTTCAACACTTCAGGGACTGAACAGAGGTAAGGCTTTGACAAGGTCATGCATTTTTTTAGGTCATGTTTTGCAAAGAAAGGTTGGACCAGATGATACTTGAGGTTCCTTTCAACCTGGCATTCTATGATTCAAAGATAGAATAGAAATATTCCGAGACAAGAAAATTAAAATAAAGCTTAAAAATAAAAACATACATTCACATTATTTTAGTTTAAAATTTCACAAAAGTGTAGAAGAACTGAAAATGCAGTATTCAGTATTCACACATTTGGGTGGATAGTTTATTTTTTGGAGACAGAGCACAAAATAGACAGAACACTTAAAGACTGATTTTTAAATCCATCTGACAGAACCTTCCTTCCAGAACTAATTCACTTGACCTGAAAAGTGAAGCAAACAGCAGATCACAAAATAAACTAGGGGTTTTTTGCAGGTCAGATTTCAGGTGCTTGATTCACATGAAATTACCAGTTTCAGTTCTTAAGTAGTTTCTCTATTTTAAAATGCTGAAACTAAAGTAATGAAAATAAATATCTCTGTTATGCTTTATTGAATACAGTGTCTGTAAATGACCAGGGAACATTTTGGACATGATATTCAAAGGTCTGGGGGGTGGATCACACAAATCTCCTAGTTTATTTCAAGGATGAAAAGTGTATTTTTCCACTTAACCAAAACACACTATTCTTTAAACTGCATTTCTTTAATTAGATACATAAGTAGTATCCAGTATCTTATTTAGGATCAAGAAAATCATAAATATTGGTCAATTACCTGAAAAAAAAATTAGCTATGGTTTCAATTTTCTAACTAAGCAATTACTTTCTTCTGCCCATGGTTAGCGTATGTGGGGCACAACTAAATTCTACTCACAAAGCACAGACCCTTTCACCAAATTTTAATCAAGCCTTGAGCAATGTCTTCTCAAATGTGAATTTTTATTTCAAGAAAAGCAAAATCTTGAAATGTAAGGCTGAAATAATCTTCAAGATTTACTGATATATGAATGACAAAATAAAAATACTCATAATACAGTTCTCTTTGTAATGTTTCATTTGTTATCTTATACTCAAAACCATAAAAGGAAGTCATATCTTTAACATTGCCCCATCCAGAAATGGAGCTCCAATACCTGTGGTTCAGTACAAACATTAAATTGAGAACAAAGTCTCTTGATATAGCAATGCTATTTAGAGACGTGAGCTTTTTCTGGATTTTCTTAGGTTGCGTAAAAGCTGTATCACAGTATATCAACTACACTGGTATAAAAATTATCAACACTGCTGATAGCAGAGTTTGCTGATCAAACTGGGATAACCCATATTGTCAACAGCCTAAGTTATATAGCTACAGTATAGCTTTCCAAATATGCCGGCATAAAGGAAACTCTCCATGACAGTTTACAGTCTTGAGACTTGATCATTAGAAGTGTTCAGCATTAAAACCCCTTGTGTCTGAATACAACACCCATAATTATCAATTACATTGGTTGCATATTGAAATTACAACATAAAAATGAAGCTTATGTAATTTACCTTCCATTCATTGCCTTTCATATCAGTTCAATTTATAGTGTACTGCATGTAAAATAGAAAAGTCTTTACGAACTATTCATTCATGTAGCAAACTTTACAGAGATAAAATACAACTGCAGTGAAGCCAGAACAACTGCAGTATAACTACACTACAGTTACATTCTTTGAATACTTCGTAAGATGAACGCACATGTAGATTAAGTTTATATACTTAAGTTTATAGAAAAAAACAGCATCAGTAAAGCTCAAAATGCAAGCCACAACTGTTGCTCCATTACATTTTTAAGTCTATTATGCAAAACAAACCCAGTACAACACAAACATCAAAAAAAAAAAAAAAAAGTAACCAACACCAAAACAAAAAAACAAAACCCCCACAAAGCAAAACCAACGGCAACAGGAAAAAACGAAGAACCTACTAAATATGTATTAAATCCACCCAATTAGTTCCTCATTCCCTCTTTGGATTTCTAACAAAGCAGTCACCATTACAGACAAGCTTCTTCAGTAATCATGTGTCTAAATGCCATTGCTCTACATTTTGAGCAAAAGAAATCAAGAGCAGAGGACAACAGCAAGCTTTCAACTTGACACAAGAATGAGTTAAAAAATAAACAGACAAGCAGAAAGCTTTAGGAAGTTAGATGCAGATAAGGACACGGAGGCCAAAACTCCCCAAGGTACATCTGGAAAGACCAGGTAGAAAAATTATGGTGAACAAGTGGGACCAACAGATATCCTCAAATATATTCCATGTCACTCTTGCACACAGAAGCACCAAGCTTCACTTGTTGCTGCTATACTCAAAGATCTAAGGAGCAGTCGGTACTACTTTGCCGCTTCCCTGGAAGTTTTTTCTATCCTCCCAAGGCCTCACCATATGCTACTGGCCCCTCACTGAAGGCTCTAAGGACCTTGCTAGGCTTTCTCTCTCTGCTGCAACCTACAAACACTCAATTCTTTTCCTGATTCTCTCACCCAGTTAATTTTTAATGGACCTAAAACAACACACTGTAAAAAGTAAAAGCCACCAAACAGCTGACACCTACTGTTTTGTTTCTTTCTCTAGCAGACTGCTTTACAGAATAGAATCATAGAACAGTTATGTTTGGAAAGGACCTTAAGATCATCTAGTTCCAATCCCCCTGCCATGGGCAGGGACGCCTCACACTAGGAGATGTCACCAAAGGCTCTGTCCAACCTGGCCTTGAACACTGCCAGGGATAGAGCATTTAACACTTCTTTGAGCAACCTGTTCCAGTGCCTCACCACCCTTATGGTAAACAACTTGTTCCTTATATCTAATCTAAACGTCCCCTGTTTAACCCATTACCCCTTGTCTTATCACTACAGTTGCTAAAGAAGAGTCCCTCCCCAGCACCCTTGTAGGCTCCCTCCAGATACTGGAAGGCCGCTATGAGGTCTCCATACAGCTTTTTCTTCTCTAGGCTGAACAGCCCTAACTTTCTCAGCCTGTCTTCATATGGGAGGTGCTCAAGTCCCCTTATCATCCTCATGGCCCTCCTCTGGACTTGCTCCAACAGCTCCATGTCCTTACGGTGAGAACATCAGAACTGCACACAGTACTCCAAGTGAGGTCTCAGGAGAGCAGTAGAGGGGTAGGATCACCTCCTTCAACCTGCTGGTCATGCTTCTTTTGATGTGGCCCAGGATACAATTGGCTTTCTGGACTGCGAGTGCACACTGTCAGCTCATGTTCAGTTCCTCATCGACCAACACCCCTCTGCAGCCAGCCAAACAACCAAACTAAAAAAAATAAAATAATTTAAAAGGGGTGCAAAGTGAAAACAATATGTTGACAGTGTCTTAGCAGGTATGCATGACATTAAGGTAAGATAAGTATTTCCTAACTTCCTCTAAGCTTTCATTGCCTGTTGTGTCCTTCACACACACAGAAAGTGCAAAAACCAACATAAAATCGTTGTTACCTTCCAGATAGCAAGTATAAGTCTGGGCAGATAATGAGAAATTCATACAAAGAAAATATTTTCTCCTCTCAGGAAGGAATCTTTATTCTGCCATTATTATTAAGAATCATTTCTGAGCCCAAGTAAAGAAATTCATAACCATGAAATTGGGTTCCACACATCATTCACATTATCATCCTGTAAAAAAGAACACAACATTGCCTAAACTGTATGTCACTCACCATCAAATGACTACTTCCCCCCTGGCTCTTGTTGTTGATACTATTTTTCTAATGACTCTAGTCTTTTAATCTATTTTCCACAGGCAGAAACCCCAGCAGAATACTGACTTAAAATAGTATCAAGAAATAGGCAAGCTATTGTCTCCAACAGAAAGATGTACCATTAAGGAAATGAAAAAAGGGTGATTTTTGAAGTGTCTCTAATTATTTACACATGCCATGATTTAGGCACAGGTGAAATTAATGTTGGAAGGATGCAGTGTGTTATCCAGAAAAAAATCCCTTTTGAGAACATCTTTCCCAGAAAACTATGCACAGATGGATAATAATTCTGCCTTAAAGATATGGATCAAGCATCAATAGCGACAGTCTGCATTTTTCAAGAACTTCAGCAAAGCTACAGTAGAACACAAAGTTAGTGTGACTGCAGTTATTAATTTAAAAATTATTTTGCGTTTTCCCTGAAAAAGTTGAAAGGAGAACAAAGTGGTATATTGAGAAATACACATACCTTGTATGTATTTTATGCATAAACATAAACATGAGTTCACATCTAGCTAGCACGTCACGTAACAGAGCAAGTTCCAAAGAAATTGGAAAGAAAACTTTGCTTGGAATTATTCTGTTTAAAATAGTAGTGACAGCTTTAGGATGGTAAACTTAACTTTCTTCTAACTCAGCACAGCAAATTGGTATCAACAACAATGTACTATTATCTAAGAGACAAAGGAATAGAACCAACTGGAGCTATACTTGCTTTTTCTATTCCTTACAAAGCTGCTCTTAATGATATATTTCCTAACGACTTTTAAATTTGGAATTTAGCAAAGTATAAAGTCAAATTGCCAGATACATTTTGCATTTACCATTCTGCAAATGTAACACAGAAAATCCACTTGCAGACCACGTTACCTCTCTTTGTCTTCTTTAATGACATTTTAATGTTTCCAGAAGAAATCATGAAAATAAGAAAGGTAGCCATCTGCTTACCTGAATCTGAAGCTACTTCACTAGAAACCATTTAAAAAATCAATTTAAAAACTTGGAAGCTCAAAGATTTGAACTGGCCAAAGTTTCTAACATTCAACTTCTTCACACTTCCATCAGAAGTGCACTAGAATTTCCCATCTACATCATCAGCTGCCTCCATGGTGCTGAAGCAGCCATGAGGATCCAAATCGCACTTAGAATCATAGAATCGTAGAATAGTTAGGCTTGGAAAGCAACTTGAGATCATCTAGTTCCAATCCCCCTGCCATGGGCAGGGACACCTCACACTCAACCATGTCACCCAAGGCTCCGTCCAACCTGGACTTGAACACTGCCAGGGATGGAGCATTCACAACTTCCTTGGGTAACCCATTCCAGTGCCTCACCATCCTTATAGTAAAGAATTTCTTTTTTATATCCAATCTAAACTTCCCCTGTTTAAGTTTTAACCTGTTACCCCTTGTCCTAGTTGGAAAAACATCTCAAAATTGGTAAAAAGCTGAAAGTAGCTATATGCTCAATGCCAGAGAACAAAGTTAATTGAGATGGAACATGTATCAATGATTTTAGCTTCCCGCTTCAACAAGAGGAATGTGCCCCCTTGTCAACCTATGCTTTTTATACTACTGCCTGCTATAACTATTTACATTCTCTGCTTTTCATTGCTGTTCGGCCCTTTCTTTCCAAAACCATGCAAAACTACATCTCATAACAGTAATATCATTTTGCTGTCTGGTACTACTCTAAGCTTTCCTACTGTATGACCACCCTCCTCCCTAGACTCAGTAGGCTGGGAGTTTTATTCACAACAAGCCTCTAATAATAAAGTTTTATTGCTTTTCTTTCCTTCTCTAGCATTCTGCTGCAGTACTGTCACCGACAAAATGTGGCATCTCAGGAAAACCTATAAATTCAGAAAAAAGGAAGAAGTCAAAGAGATAAAAAAGAAACACCTTTCCAGGAAGAACACTGAAGTTTTAAAGGCGCAGTGAAAAAGAAACTGTTTATAAAACATGAATAGCATTTTTGTGCGGTATGAATCTACAGCTAATGCCCTCCAACAACTTTAAGATACTCAATCATTCTCATGTCTTCTGCCCACTAACAGCAGGTGGGGCAGGCAAAAGAAAACAGAACAGTTTCTATATTGTTACAGAAGTTGAGGCTACTCAGGGTTGGTATTTTTATTTAAGATTAGAAACTGAAAATTAGTTGAGTATTCTAACACAACAGATGCTGAAAGATGAAAGTTAAGACTAAAAACCTCAAAGCGTTTAGTAGTTATTCTCTCTCCAATTACTATCATAAAACTGCCAAGCAGCCACAGTCAAAATGAGACTTCCAGGAGAATCCAGGTCACACTCTGGGGCTTTTTTTCCCCCTTCAGAGTGTTTACTGGAGAAGTACAAGCCAAAGCAAAAATCTAGCTAGGTCCATTTGTGTAAGAGCATAAAGCATTAGGCCTTCCAATACATTTTGGTGGCCCACAGCTTTAGGATTCCATAATACCCAACCAGCTAAAAATGCCACATGCCTTACCATCTTTTTAAGCCAACATTTTAACCAAACTTCATTTTCACAAGCCAAGAAAGGTAACATCCTACAACTACTAACATCAGTAAATTACTACAGAGGATATGGGAAAGGTTTTCTTCTATCATTTTCAACCCTTGTTGGAGAGTCAGACTGGAAATTGGGGCACAGCTAGTTATACACGTGTTCCTTTTCTGATGAGTGAACATCACATTAAGACTGCAGTGTTCGGATGATACAAAGGATCATCCATCCAAATATGATCACTATTATTATACTTCTGGACTAGACTAACAACTTCTTCCATGTAATGTCTCCTAGAAGCCAGTAACAACAGCTATCTACTAATACTAAAACCAAATAATAACTTCCAACACCAAAGATGTGCCACTACCAGCTCAACTGGCACTGCCAGTGCCCTGCTCCAACTCCACCCTCCTTTTCCCTCACTCCTTCCCTTGACTCAGCAAGCATTGTTCATACACCCAAGTAACAGACAACATCAAGCAACTGGCTTTAACCACAGAATGGTTTGGGTTGGAAGAATTTTAAAAGATTATCTTGTTCCTGCCTCCCTCCCAGGGGAAGAAATGAATTCCACTAGAGCAGGTTGCTCAAAGCTCCATGAAGCCTCGTCTTGAACACTTCCAGGGATGGGATGGCCACACCTTCTCTAAGCAACCTGTTCCAGTGCCTCACCACCCTCACAGTAAAGAACTTTTTCCTTACATCTAATCTAAATCTACCCTCTGTCAGTCTAAAGCAATTCCCCCTTGTCTTGTCACTACATGCCCTTGTAAAAAGCTCCTCTCCAGCTTTCATTTCTCGAACAAAACCTGACCTTTGTACTTCTTTCCCAGGTTAATTCTCAGCTGCATCAGTATCCTGACTGAGATTGCTGAATAGCTTTTAAAATTGCTATTGTTAGTCACAAGGAGGAAGGCAGAAATAATAGACTGAAAGTAGAGAGGGAGACCGAGTCTCTAGCAGCACTGACGATGTATACCAGATTAAACTGGTTGAAAAAAAAAGATGTAAGAGAAAGAATTAAACATAGGATTGCCCCAGCAGACTACCATAGCTATCAAGGTTAATGGAAATTTCTTCATGAACTTCAGCAGCACTGTGTGTGGACTTAGCCAACATGGTGAAAACCTACATGGAAAACATATCACTTCACCAAAGTATCTTTCCTTTAATTTTAAAAATATTATTATTAAGGCATCATATACACTTCTAATTAATCTCTCAATTGAAAGGTTGAGGATGGTACTTAAGAAGATGTCTGATACTGCTAGAGATACTAACATCTGTTTTCACTCTTTTAAAGCAAATGGTAGAGAACTCACTGATTTACTACATTCTCCCCCATAACTTACACCCTTGCAAAAGACTACTGTACTTGAAGAAAATGGTATTAAGTCAGATAAAAAGAGATGCCACACAGATGATTCAACCAAGAAGATGAAACAATGAAATAACTGGTTATTAAAGTGATATTGGTCAAAAGTTTTTCCAAGACTAATACAAAACTTCAGTGTCTCCTACCATTTAATGTACCGCAGCAAATAACAAAATTATTGATTTTCTCTCATGAAAAGACAAATACATAGGAAACATGAAATGTGCTTCAAAAATCCACTGGATCATAATATATAATTAAACTCCAATACCTGAAAAATGTAACACATCAGAAGATGCTGCCCACTTATTAGATATCAAGCCTTGTTTTTGTGAATGAGAATATTCATGTTTGTTCAATACAGTACCTACTTTCTAGAAAATAACACAGAAGCAAACAATATCTATCTATCTGTATCAGATAAACAATTTAAGTGTAAATCAAAATACAGCTCAAAGGAAAGACTAAACTCCCCTGTTTGTTTTTATAAAGGAAACATTCTCTGATATCTGTTTAATTTTGAGTATAAGATTTTGTAGGACATTCACATTTAAAGCATGAGCAAAACTTACCGGAAGCATAAGAAAATTATGATCATAGTTTTAACAAAAAAAATGCAGAGAACATGCAAGCTGTGCTTGGAAATTAGAGCTTCTCAGTTGAATATTCATATGCATGGGGCACACTGCTGTAACTGTTAAGCTGCTGAAGGCTTCCATGCTGTTTTGCACCAAATTATAGGTGTAATCAATGTACTTTGGAAAAGGATGGATTACAACTGGTTTGTGGATTGGAGATGCCTTTTTTGGAACGCTTCTACAGCCACATATAAAACCACACTACACAAAGAACATCTCAGTTCCTCAGCTCATGGTTCCATGCTATTTCTGAATTTACTGATAAACACAAACCATTTTATATGATCCTAAAAACACACAACAGGCTTAATAGTGTCTGCTAGAGAGATAGGAAAGAAAGCACCGCAACAGTGCTGAAATTACTACAACTTAAAGAAAGGAAGGCTGCAGAGGCTAGTTTTTTGCAAGGAGTCTTGATGTTTTTTGCCATTCTCCTCACTGCAAGTACATGTGCCAATAGAGAAGCAGATCTGTAACACCCAAAACAACAGTCAATACCAGACAGTCATTCCGGCACTGAACATCAGGTGAATTATGCTGGACAAACCAAATACAAAATGTTAAAGGCAGCTGTCAGATCAGTATTTGAATGGCCTCAAAACACGAACTGTAGAAATATATACCCACTGATCAGCTCAGCATCTTGCTTATCCAAATACAGGTCCACGTTACTTGAGCTACCACACTGACTTATTTCAAGCTCTCACAGCCAAAAATTCAGCGTCTGTATTTAGTGACAACAATATTAAAAATAACTACCAGCATATTAAGTTCCAAGCAGCAAGAAAAGATGGCACTGCAAATTAGAGCTGTATCTTCCACAAATGTGACAACTGTTACACTCTTTTCAGTAGTTTTACTATACTATTATTTTTAATTACTGTAGGAGTGCAAGAATAGAAAATATAAAAATAGAAACCAAATACAACAATGAACCCAGGATACCATACACTAAGTACTTTAGAGGTCTATGCTCAGGTAACACTGGTCAATACGTATCACGCACTGTCTGTTCCAGCAGGGTTTTATAGCAGTAATAGCTGTTTTCAAAGGCAGTTATGATCAGGACTTGACTATTGGCCATGTATAAACTCCATTTTGGGAATCAGCCATTTTGTTAAGAATTTACTAACAGCCAGTTTTGTAGCATGATATTACTGAATGGTGTTAAATTACATAATACAAAAATTATTTGAAAGATGGCAGATTAGCTTTCCTAAAAATGACATTTTTTATTTGGATTGTGAGAGTGCCGAAAACTGCACTGAGATAGGATGCTTACCAGAAGCTTTTGCATACATTCAACGTTCTTAGTCAAAGAATTCTGTGGGAAAGGTGAGAGCACCCATTTAGAAAGCAACAATTCTGTGTTCTATGTAATCTGTGTATTAAATTCTATATTGAAAAAATGACATCTTAGCAAAACAAACCCAGCAAACCCAAACATCCAAAATAGGTCCTAATGCACTGCAAACCGAAATAATAATCAGTCTGATTTAGAGCAGAATACTAACAAGGCTGTTTTCAGGAAAGAAGCAAGCAGAAGTATGACCAGAACATTAATGTTTTGTCCCCAGGACTTCTTCAAGTGAGGGAGGATGAGTCTATACATATATTTTTATATTCTGAAATTTAAACAGAAGTGATGGAAGTTTCTGAGACATCCTTAAAGGGTGGGAACACATCAAACCCCCTTGTGTTCTTTCTAAACATCTCACAAAGACAGACAGGAATCTCATAAAACCTCCATGTAGTTCTGTAGGAGTGAAATCACGATTTTGGTTTCCCTGCATTGCAAACAGTGGAACTATGAAGCAGTTTCTTACATTTTGATCAGTGAATTTAGTAGCCTAAATAGAAAATGCACTCTTCTAACAGAACATGTATGAAGAATAGCAAATTATGGGGTCCAATGAAGTCAGCCCATGTGTCCCTACTAACTGAAGTTGGAGTGAAACAGCAAACGGTTTTCTCTAAGAGGCAGTTTAGTTTCATAAGCACAGAATATCTTTTTTTTTAATCATGTCTTTCAATGCTTGTAACAAAATTATCTAATTTAAAAACTTGACAGAAGTCTGGTGTGAAGTATTCCCAAAAGTTTTTGCAAGATCTCAAAACTAAGTCTGCTGTCATGTGTCATCACTACAAGTTGCCAGTCTAACCTCAACCGTTCTGCATTTCTCACTGCTTTTTAAATATTTACAGAATTATAAATTTAGTTAGATCCTGATTACATTTTCATAATTTTCTTACAGCTTTCTCCTCATATCTGAACTAGAAGCATTATAGGAATAGGGGTAACAAACATGCCTCTATTTCCAAATACATCAATTTAACTTCTTGCAGCACAGTTTTTTTGCTAATGCGTAAGAGGAACTGTAGGTGCAGATGTACAAGGTAAACAAGTGTAGGACAGAAAGGGCCCTAAATTAACTACAAAAGATATTTTAACTTAAGGAGAAACAGGATAAAGAAGAAATCACCCACACTTAGATATCCATTTGCTGATTATTACAAACTCAGTAAATCAATATGAGCAGATAAGAGTAAAGTCTGCGACACAAAGATTGCTGACAATGAACATTTTATTCTTTGTCAGTAAAAAGTTCTGAACAAGCACTGCAGGGCAAAAATGCTACCATAGGTACCAAACCTTGCCTACAACTGGGCACGTCACTGCAGAATAATCTTATGAGTAGTGACATCAAGGTATAGACACCAAGAGAACTAACACATCCATTACAAATACAAAACAAATAAAACCATATCAAATCTCACATTTTTTTTCCAAACTAAGATACTCCACATAAACCAGTGAAGACATGTTAGAAGCATGTAATTTGCTTTAAAAACATCTTCCCATTCATACTTTTCCTCAGTAATTAGTCACCATGAAAAAAACACTTGCCTCTACAGATGTTTCACCAGCACGTGAGAGAACACAGAACCATATGTTCCACGGTTCTTAGAAGAAACGTGCCCTTAAATAGAGTGCAAAAGACCAACAGAAGCCAGCTTCCATCTAAGCAACAGTATTTCACTACAAATTCTACGATATTTGCCCACAGAAGCTGTAGATGCCCCATCCCTGGAAGTGTTCAAGGCCAGGTCGGATGGGACTTTCATCATGCTGGTCTAGTGGAAGGTGTCCCTGCTCATGGCAGCACGGTTGTAACTAGGTGATCTTTAAGGTCCCTTACAATGTACTTGGATACCCAAGAGCTGTGTAGCTGATGCTCTGTCATTAAAGGTTCACTAACCTCCCCTACTTCCAAATGATTTCTTCAGAATGGTGTAGGGCTGTGGTGGGCAAAAAATAGTTTAAATTACGAACTCTTACAGGCAACAGGCAACTGGGCAGGGGAAGAGGAATGTCTGAACCCTCAAGCTCAAGCCCGGTACTAGCCAGCTGCAACTGGTATGTGCTGGTTTTAAATTCTGTTAACACCTCAACTAAACAAAGGTGACATCCTGAATCATACAACTAATAAAGAGATATAAAAACAGAGCGACCAATTGGGAGGTAGATCACATTTCATGTTTCTGCACACACGCTTAAGACTGGCAAAAATCAAGAGTTATGGGCCCCCAAAAGAGGCTGATTAAAGTCCTGGCTAGATAAACAGTCCTAAAAGTAAGGACAGACCCTTGAAGTCAGGAAATCATGTGGTGACAGATACTGGGAGACAGCCAGGGACCTCGGATAGCAAGATCTAAGACAGGTTACTGCAAGCAGATGTAAAAAACAAAACCATCATAACTTTCCACCCAACTTCCCAGGACTAGCAGAAAATTCCCTGATCGGAAGAAAAGTCAAGGCCCAGTGAAAATAACTCTGTGGGGAAAATAAAGAAGTGAGCATGTGGTATCATCAAGCAGGGCGACATATGATCTCCCCAATTCTTAAATAAACCCTACTATCTAGAAGTACTATGGCCTGTAACTCTGTCTTGCTTGTGACAACATTTTCAGCCTACCACAAGGTGCTCGATTTTCATCATGTGTACTCAGTAAATGATGTGCAATGGGTATTACTTTTTAGCCAATAGCTCCAATAGCCTTAATACAAAGACAAGACTCAGGCTGACAGCATTCTCAGAACCAGTATCGCTATCTGAGCATGTACGTTTCACATAAGAAGTGACAGCAAATTTACTTGGCTCAGTGTGCCTTTCATATCCATTGAATCAATGTCTTGCACATAGTACATTCTGCATCAACAGTAGCTAGCTGTAAAGAAGGGTATTTATGCCTTTGCAAAATTCTTCCAGCAGCTCAGGAACTAGTTCTAAAATATGCTGCAACATCAGCATTAGGTGCAAGCTAGGAAGAGAAATGAGGTGACAGCTTCGTATACATTTAAAATAGCTCAAGATGCACATGTTTTTTATGGCTATTTCCCCTCATCTCCATTTTTATTTTTTAAACACAAAGAACAACTCATCTAATGTATTTCCTATCACACAGAAACCATCTAGCTGCAAAGCCATTAGATGAGAAGGATATTTATCTATCGCACAATAGTTAAGAGAAAAACAGAAGTCACCAAGCATACTAAGATATAAGGTTCTGGTTATACCAGCATGTACCTTTTCTGTTTTTAAACAGCTGGTAAAAATATTGCATGAGATTGAATGATTTTATAAAAATTACTTAGCACCAAATAAACATTACATTAACATACATGTGGTTTTCCTGTATTTCGCTTCCTTGCAGGATGTATCAGAACTAATCACCCTCTGCCATTTCAGTAACTAGCAGCAAGCTCCAGTAGCAAACCTCTAGCAAGATCTCATCTCCAAAGAAAGTGACCCTAGAATTTGATTTTTCAGATATAGCTCTTACAAAACAAGCTTAAACCTCCTGCTCCTTACAATTCTCCAAGGATCTTTATGCTAATAAAAAGGCTGTAGCCAGAGCCCTTTGACATGCTGAAACTTTCCAACTGCTGCCTTGAGACTAGCCACTTCTGGTCTCCACTTTGAAATATCAGCTCCAGCTTTAG
Source organism: Amazona ochrocephala (assembly GCA_039720435.1). Lineage (NCBI taxonomy): Eukaryota > Metazoa > Chordata > Aves > Psittaciformes > Psittacidae > Amazona > Amazona ochrocephala. The sequence goes on along the minus strand of CM077881.1, from coordinate 48,740,148 downwards.
GCTCAAGGTCATTCTTCCCCTCAAAAATACCAGCTCAGGATGTGCTTGTGTTAATGCTCCTGGCATTCCCTGGCTGTCATTCCTTCAGAGAGGAAAATGCCATTACCTTCCATTATGTGCATGACAGCTCCTCCACTACATGTTTCTGACAAACACAAGTTTCAGAGAGAACAAATACACCGTCGCTCACCTCAGCTGCTGTTCAGTCTTGCTTTTCTGCTCTCTTCCAACACTGTATCCTTATCCCAGGTTCAGTCACATGTCTAAGGCCTTCAACTACATGCAGGTTCTGATCAATGGCTTCCTTCTCACCCCTTCCCTCTTTCAGAGCTTGTTGCATAAGGCATACTTATTCTTCAAGTTTATCCCTCAGCAGAGCTCCCCAACCCAGTAAAACCAGAGGCCTACCCTTCAGGGAGGTAAGGAAAGACAACCCAGCACTAACACAGAAGTCAGGTCAAATAACAGGCTAGATTCTCCTTATACACAAACACAGTTTTTTCTAGGTCTTTTCTCGCTTGTTCCTCCTCTTGCTGGCCTGATGTACCAGACATACTTATTGAACCACCTGAAAGCTCATTAGCCTGTAAAAATGTAAAAACCCATAAAAAATTTAGAGAAGCCACATTCCTTTCTACTAATTTCTGCTTTCCTACATTTAGGATATTTTTCCACCTCTATATTGAAGTTTTTCCCTTTGTGGGTTATCTTTTCCTGTTCCAGAGGACTATTAGAAGAACCTAAGACTTCTTCCAACATGACACTGAACTGAAGCACGCAGATATGAAACACAAGATTTGTATTAGCCAAACAGCTCTATGGGTTTATACCCTTGCTGCTCAGAACAGAAACTTGCTTGCCTTTGTGGGCTCTTTTCCTTTTCTCTCTTCCTCATGTATGCAACGACGTCATGACTTTGCACACCAGGAGAGTAACATGGACTCCCACACAAAACAAGTGACTTTGTAGACTCTACCTATCTGACAGCACTCAAGAAAATTCTCCCAACCAAAAGCTAGCTGACATGAACAGAAATAATTCTTCCTTCATCAGAACATATTCTAGCAGCCTTTTATTACTTTAGTCTACTCCTTATTACTAATTTAAACATTAAATATTCTTAAAATTAATTTCTCATGAAGGATTAATGAAATTTCAGGAACGACAGGCATTCTGTGTTTTGTGTTGGCTTTAACATACATGCCTAGCTTATTTCATTTATTGTACAAAGTATTTGCTAATAGTCTCATTTGAGGGAAAAAAAACACCAACCCATGGTCAGAGTTCAGAACCAACCCTCTCCATTTTAAATACAATACAGTGTAATTGAATGTAAAAGAAGCAAAAAGGCTTTTCTTCAGGGTTTTCCAGCTCTGTATCTGCCTTTTCCCTAGTGCAACACAAGAAGTTTTCCTGGTCAAATCTGCAGAACTCCCAAGACTCCAAGGCATTTTCCGTAGCTGGTGTTTTTACTGCTGATTTTTTGGTTACGTGTTTCAGTGTTGGTTTTTGGTGGGGTTCTTCTGCTGTTGTTGGTTTCTATTTCAATTCAATCATTTCAGATTTCAATCCAAAACACGTGGTTCCTGTCAAGAAATAGATTTTTCCGAGCCAGAAAAACACATTTTTTACTCTGAAAATTTAAAAATATTGTGGAGCTCTAAATACAAATTTCCCCATTCCAAACTCCAATTGATATGCCCTGCAGGGATCTTCAGAGATCCCTGTGGAGTATTTTTAAATGATACGGCATAATCTGATTTACTGAAAAATGCAGAAGCCTTATTCAACTATTTCTTACTTAGGTAAAATGCCAGTTACTTTCACAGGGAATGATCCTTATCTAAGCAAGCAGCAAATCCTGCACAATGAACACACCATTAATAGCAACATGATCTTATCATGTGCATACCACAGTGTCTGTTTGGACAGATCTATAATCAACTATTTCACCCCTGGTTTACCTCAAGGTTTAAAAAGAAAAAAAAAAAAAAAAAAAGGCGGGGGGGGCAGTTGGAAACAAACAAGAAACTTCCATTCTACTGCAGGAAATGAAAACCCCAGCAACTTAACTGGCTGTGGAGAAAAACAGTATTTTAGTAAAAATTGGATTTTAGGAGTTTCTGCTATCAGATGCAATGCTAAAAGTGATAGTTTAAAATTAAAATACTACATCTGAATTCATAATAATGTATTAGAAAGGAGAAACTTGTACCCCTGGAGAAACAAAGAGGCTGGAAGAAGCTATGCATGAGTTCTTCTTACAAGCAAACAATCTTACAAAACCAGTAACAGGTTAAATCGAATAGAGTGGAATGTGAATCACAGAACTATAAAAGTTATAAAAAAAGACGCTGAAACTGGACATTTCAATCTGTGATATTTTCAGAATACCACATTTTCTTGATTAAAGTTTCTCTTCCCCTCTTCCCCCCCATTCTTGCATTTACTCAACCGTCATAAAATGGACTTCTCAAGATTATAATTGAATATATTACTAATATTTGCTCTTCACCTCCTATTTCAACTACATTTAGCCTGCAAACACACAAGAGGATAAGAATATTTAGGCCACTGTGTAAACGACAGTATTCTTCAAAGAACTAATGATCTTGAAATTATGCAGCCTCAAGTCTGAAACACTCAAATCAGATTCACACAAATCACTAAAATCTTTGCTCTGAACAGATGTTAACTACAGAAGTTTTTACATCTCTATAATTCTAAACGTTACAAACGCAGAGTGAACACACATTCTATAATATATTAAGTACCAAAAATTTATTTGTACCTGTGCTGTTTTTCATTCATTTGCTAAAGACAAGCTTTTGAATTGGTAATAATGGGAAGAATTCATAATAACATTCACATTCACAAAATCCAAATCAAATGGTAATAATATTTCACTTTAAAGGTCAAAATATGTTGCTTTCTAAGTGTAAAAATACTCCAAATTTGCCTATTACGTTACACTGTTCAATCAGGTGTAATTTCAGAAACAGAGCAGCATGTTTCTTCAATTGCCATTCCTACAGCTTTTTAAAATTCCCCAAATTATTTACAATTCCTATGTTAACCACTAATAAAAAAATTAATTAATTAACTGAATATTTGCCCTTGATTTATCATTTGGTCTCCATTTACTCACTAAGCTGTGTGAACAGAATGTGAAGTTAGACTGAAGGAGCATGACTACCTATGCTGTGTGACAAAAACACAGTGTATGCTCAGTGCACTGTAATGGGAATTGATTGAAAAAGCCATACCTGTGGACACAAAGTCTCTATGTGATTAGCTGCCATTTGGACAATTTTCATTCCATCTTCATTTGTTGATAATGAACAAGCAAGATTAGCAACCTTAAATAAACAAACAAACAGCTTTGTAAGTATTCATCCCCAGACTCTGAAAATTGCCAAAAATACACCTCTGCCAGAAAGCCTCAACTACTTCGGTAATTTAATTTGTCAAAGAACACATCTGAACAAGGAAACACAGGAGAAGAAGGCTGGGGGTGGGAGAGCTGTACAAAGGTGTGACAGTAATGAGGAATCTCTTGACCTCTGCCCAGTTTAGGTTCAGCACATAATAGCTCCAGAGTGGTGTTTAGATAAAATCATGAAATTTCACAGATCCTAAGGCTTCAGCTAGACTGCTTGTGATCATGCCTCTTAATTTTTCAGACCACTTCAATGTTCAGATTTATTTTTTTTTACCTTACTTTTAAGACCTCCAAGATCAAGTTCATTTGCCTTGATTTGCTGTAATGAAACACAGATTGATTTATGCCCTGCACTATCCATAGGTCATTATTCTAATTAGTGGCACAGTTTTCTACTGTTATAGTCATATCAGCGTAACTTACACTAAAAACATCTAAGAGAACCTGAAGTTTGAAGAAATGAGGGGGAAAAGAGCACTCACTGCAGCTCGCTGCAACTCAGCATCAACAGGCTGAAACAGACAGGCTAGACAAAGGTACAAGAGGAGTTGGGATACTAACATCAGTCGATTTTTTCATACTACTCAAGTAATGCAATGCCCTTACGTAAACTACTACATACTTGCTAGTCTTCACAGCCTTCACTGAAGCAGCTACATTACATATATATCACTCCAGTGTTAACGTAGATCAAGAGCTGCCTGAGAAATAGACCTCTGTAGTGCTGCAAATACTAAGAGATATAGATATGCATAGTTAATGCTGCAAAATACAAGCAAGTCTACTAGCATTTTACAACACTACTTCTTGGAGGGAACAATAGTCAATGATGATCTACTACCAAAGGATTTATTATTCTTACATAATTAATAATAATAATTACAGGGAGTTAGTGTATAGTCAAATTTCCTGTCCACAATTCAGAAAAGATTACGTAAGATACTTCCTGAAAAGGTTGAAGGCTAGAATGCACGGCCTTCCATGTTACACCTGCACCTACTTATAAATACTTTATGAACCTATCCCTGGTATTCCAATACAACTCACTGGTTGCTCTCATAGCTCAAGCAGCAAATTAAGGATGTAAGCGTTAGAAATTCATGTTAAGCTACTTTACAATGACAGAGATCTATTATTTAAATTGCATGTCTTTGAAAAACCAATACTCACAGAAAGCTACATTAGAAAACAAACATTTATCGTGTTACACTTCTGTTGGTTATTTGGAATTCGTACTACAGAGTGCTATACCAACAGTGAATTCAATCTTTTGCCTTTTATTTTGATCGACATTAGAAAATTTTTTGTTTCCATTAGAAAATGAGTAGAATTTTCTTCTCCCCGCATTTAAATGTCACACTTTTCTACACAGAGCTTATGCATAAGTAAAAGGGTTCTCTGTCAATCTCAGTAGGTGATCAGGCTAACAGCTGTTCCACCCAAAAGACAATCCAAGCAGTCATTAGCATGATCGCCACCATCAGTACAGTCACTGTCAGTATTTTCCTCACCAGCTCCTGAAAAGATCTCCTTAATGCAAATCCAAAGCACAATAATCCAAATAAATCAAATGGGAAGAGTCAAATGGGAATGTGTCTGTCCTGACATCTCTTTCAAACCTGTAATGTTACTACTAAGGATAAGAAGCTGTTTCATCAGTACTAAAGGCCCGTAACCTGTAAGAAAAGTCAAGCCCCAGCGGTAAGAAGATCTATCACCTAACTTTCCTTTAAGTATCATGTACACCTTGGAACATTCCTCAAATAGCAAAAATCCTTTATTACACTACAGTCTCTCCGGTAAGCACAGTAAGCTCCATCACATTTCTTTTGTATCCTCCAAGAGAGTCACTAGCTTTCTGTAAAGGGACCTGAAGTCCAAGTATACTGCGACTTCAAAAATAAGTAAAATTTAAAATGAAGAGCCAGTGATTCCTCTCAGTCTGAAAATCATTCTCTTTCTGAAGAGCAGTGTTTGTCAGGACTGCTCTGATTGAAATCAGCCCCAACATAACTTCAAAAACAAAGAAATTTTTCAACTTTTTTTTTTTTTAACCATATGAAAAAGCTTATTTGTTCACCTTATACTACTCAGTGCAACAGACGTATTTGTAGTCATTCTCTTCAAACATTTCCAAGATACTATGAAAGCAGTAACACAGCTCTTCCTTGAAAACATTAAGAACAGTGAACAAACCAGGATTTTTAACAACATGAATTAATACAATAATTAAGGTGCCGTGGGAAGAGCAAAACTTTGAACTAAGCCTGTAAGTGTAGTGTCAATAGCAGACAAAATACTCCATTAGTCTGACAGGGTTTTTAGATTATTTGATGACCATTTTGAAGAGTAAGACCTGTGCACACTAGATGCAATTGATAATTAGAAAAAAAAAAAAAAAAAAAAAAAAAAAAAAGAAAAAAGAGAGAAACGACCCCCAGCTAATCATATTCCTCTATTCCTCTCACTTACACATACAACATTATATGGAATGTGCATGTATATCTAGGGGAGTGCACAACTGGAAAACCTTTTATCCGAAAATGTGTGCATTAACTTCTCCAATTCCTACTGTTTATCTAACAATCAAAAGTAAAAGAAAGTAGCATATACAGGCTGCTTGAGAGATATTATCTATGAACAAGCTTGCACAGTTCTCAAAAATTCTTGAGATGGAAGGCTTTTTACCTTGACTACGATCACACAAATGCACTCACACTATGTATCATAATGCCCTCTCCCTTAGTGGAAGGTAATTGCTTTAAGAATCCCTCAGCTTCTTTCATCCTCAGATTTCCAGATGTTTTCCACTGGACATAATAAGGCTAAAGGGAAAAAAACATGTAGGCAAAAAAAAAAAAATACATCTTGGAGATCCACCAACCGCTGTCAGTGGATCTCCAGTAAGGTGTGCCAAGAAAGATTCTTCAGAAAGGTACGATAATTTGCAGCAGCCAATGCCCTAACGCCAAGTATGGCTGGAGGTGATGAAGATAATGTAATATCCTTCCTGTAGACAAAAGAAAAACTCTCCCAAACAATTAAGGGCCTCAGGACAAGTGGAAATTCACCTGCAAAGTGAGTCTGCCTCTTCATTGTCAGAGGAACAAGAGGTGTTACCATATTCATTCTGCTGACAAGAAAGAGGAAAGCACAATACTGTTGGTAAGAGTCCTTGAGACATTCCAACCGTGACTCAAGGATGCATGAGAGTGGTTTAAGAATAAGCTGAGGTTCAGAGTTAACTCCAAGGTGAGAACATACGTGCAAAACCAAATGCAAAGTGAGATTTTTAGAGCGGAAGAGTAAAAGCACTCACTGCCTCACCACCTGTTTCATTCTCAGGTAAGAACAGCTTTATTGGTCTATTACTGTTTGCCCACACTGCAAGCCAAGGATTAAATGAACCCTAAGGGACTTTTTTTTTCAGACAACTTTACTGCACTAACTCCCAAAAATGAGTATTTTCTTGGGAATAGTCTGCCAGCTACCTAAATTCCTCTTATATACATTGTACAAAATTAAGTAACATGTTATTAAGATGTGTTGCCCCTCGCTCCACCAAGAAGTACTTAGTATCTTCCCATTTTTTTCTGCACTCCTAACTCAATTATACTATAAGTCACTTGTTTTTCCTCTTCTTGGTGAAGACTTCCTATTCTTCATAGCTAAAACTTCCTGTCAAGGAAACCTAACCACTACCCCAGTATGGCCAAGTCCATCACTAAAGCACGTCGCTGAGGGTCTCATCTACATGGTTTTTGACCACTTCCCTGGCCATGTAATAAAGATCAGATCCAAGCACAAGTACTTCTTTCTCTTGAGAACTCTAATCAGATACACCACAAGTTTAATGTATATATGAATTTATCAAGTCACTGACATGATGACTGTAATGCAGGAAACTAAAAAGGCTGAAACTGAGATGAGGACCTTGCTTTGCCCAACGTTTCAAGGAAGGCAAAGCCTCAAAGACCTTGTGATCCATCAAACTTTAACTGCCAAAGAGATAGGCACCAAATACAAACAAAAGAATTGGGAAGTGGAAGAGCAGGCAGGGAAGGAACGATGGCATAGGGATGATACACAACACATCACACTACAACACAGACACAAATGCAATAAAGCAATCCATTAAGGTAGAAATTAATCCTGAGTAATCATTGTTCAGAAGATATTTCATTTGTAGGAGCAGCTGAATACTGAACTGATGAGTAACATTTTATTTTCAGCATTACAGCAGTCAACATGGCTTTTGATATAAATTATATACTCTCTGATGTTGACGCAGAAGTCCCGGACACAGCACACAGACCAATATGATCAGGCTGTGCCAAAGTTTATTGTGCAGATAGCTCAGTTTATATAGGCACTCTACTTGTCTATCATTAACACACACAAGTCTAATTGGATACATGTATTGTTCACACGGCTAAATACCAAATAGGATTCACTCAGTAATAGCTTAATGATTGGTTAACTATGACAGCATATGCTTCAAGGTTACAGTTAACATTCCTTCTCTGCGTATCTCTCTCAGTAGTTTTCCGTGCTAACTTTTCCCAAGGCTTCTGCATGTACACGAACTTTAGTAACCCTCAGGCGAGGCCTCAGTGCCTGCGGGTCACTACCTTACAACTGTCAAGCAATTGTCTGGATTGCTCCCATGCCCATTCACAGTCAAATAGCTCTCCACACTCTGAAAATTGATTTTAACTGTTAGTCTGCTCTCCTTCAATTATAAATGAAAAAAGGTACTTATATATTCTTTGCTTCTAATTTTGTGGTACACTAAATTATCTTCTACAAGTTGATTATGTGTTCTTAGCTTCTACCCCTAGCTCTATTCATGAAGCCTTAAAAAGTCTTTCAAGAAAAATGACTTTTCATACAAAAAAATGCCATGGAAAAACTAAAAGGTCAGAAGTAAATAATGACTCTATATTTTTAAGAAAAAGGCTACACTGATGTATGTATGTAGGTCTTCTAGTTGTTGCTGATTTTTATATGAATTTATGATTAGTATGTGCATTTTTATGAGCTTAATAAAACTGACACAGACTGGAATATTTGTTTACAGTGAAAAAACATATTCCTGTAGATTGAAAACTTACTCCCAAGTGTACAATGAAGTAGTATCATAATATTGCTTGGTTTTCAACCCATTTACCAATTTTCTATAGTAAAACTTAACTTCTTTTCAGATCAAGTAAAATTGTGATACTGAGCTATTTATAAGCTGCTTCCAAAGTTATAGGTTATTTCTGCATTGCTTATAAAATGCTTTAGGGTACTTCAGGTCAAAAGCTACACTATTACTTTGATTTTTATCACTCATCACTTTTGTGGGAAGTTACAAACTATACTAAAAATATATTTAACACATATTATGTTGCTTTCCATGTCTTTTCTAGCTTTCCACCTCCCAGTTTTCAAGAAAGATTCTGCAAACTGCTAACTTAGCTACTGTGGGGGACTACAGGTCTGCAAGCCTCTACCTGTTATGCTTTGCTTAATTTTACATGTCTCTCTCCTCCATTTTTCAGCAGAATTGAATTAATCTCTAGTCCATTAATGCCACAATCACTACCTTGACAAAATTAGCTCTACTTTGTACATCTGAGGCTCATCGCTGCCCCTGTTCTACAGTAACCAGCTACCTTGTTAACATGAAGAAACTCCTCAGGGTATTCTAGAACTTCAATGTTTCCCATAATGTTATTTGTCAAGCTATAGATTCTATTTCCATAATTAATTAATAAAGAGTATTTGAATACCAATGGACTAGTTCTCTTTTTTTTTTTTTTTTTTTTTTAATCAACAGAAATCTAGAACAACCTGCTTCAACCTATTTATTTCAAGTTTTACGTGCTTAGATAAGTCTTATCTCACACAAGTTCATTTAGGAGATTGCTTTGATAAACTGGCCCTCAACCGAATTAAAAATGGAAAATAACACAAACTCAACAACACAACACTCTGAGGCAAAGACTGCACATGTGTAAGCGACAATTCTGCACAGTAACATTGCACAAACAATCTCCTTTTTGGTAAAGCTGTCAGGCCTGATGCAGAGTCCCATTAATCCTTCTCTCACGGCTTTGCATCACAGTACGGACAGCTGAGGAACTAAGCTAAATATTCCCTCTCCAGACCTCAGCGACTAGAGCCCTAGCCACAACCAGAGAGATTACGTTGTATCTCGACTGCATTTGTGCCCTGCAAGCCAAGTTAGCTGAAGAGTCCACTAAACAGTAACAGTCACAGAATCACAGAATCACAGAATAGTAAGGGCTGGAAAGGACCTCAAGATCATCTAGTTCCAACCCCCCCGCCATGGGCAGGGACACCTCCCACTAAACCATGCCATCCAAGGCTATGTCCAACCCCCCCTTGAACGCCTCCAGGGATGAAGCATTCACAACTTCCCTGGGCAACCCATTCCAGGGCCCCACCACCCTCACAGTAAAGAATTTCTTCCTCAGATCCAATCTAAACCTCCCCTGTTTAAGTTTAAACCCATTACCCCTTGTCCTCTCACCACAGTCCCTAATGAAGAGTCCCTCCCCAGCATCCCTATAGGCCCCCTTCAGGTATTGGAAGGCTGCTATGAGGTCTCCACGCAGCCTTCTCTTCTCCAGGCTAAACAGCCCCAATTTTCTCAGCCTATCTTCATACGAGAGGCGCTCCAGTCCCCTGATCATCCTCAGTCCATAGGTGTGATCTGTGTCTCACTGAAAGTTTCTCAAAAAAGGCACCATTTGCATGAGCACTAGACTTAATCCACTAGAATTAATCCACTGGAATAATCAAAAAGTGGCCTTTGATATGTGAAGATAGGTCCTTCTCTAGCACCATTTGCTGAAATGTTAGCAATAGAGGGCTTTCCAGCAGAACCACACAAGTACAGAAAAACAAAGAAAACGACGTGAAAAGGAGACTAGGACAAGCAAAGAGCTGACTGAAATGCAACAGTTTTACTCCTTACCTCTTTCTTCATGCAGACAGAAAAAAATGTCAGTATAAAGGCAAAAAGAATATTTTACCAGTACACACAGATGTTATATACCATATTAAACTGGAAGAAAGCATGATTTTCAAAAGCAGAAAATAACTATCCAGCTCCATAAGCATGTAACCAATAACCAATCTTCTGATTTTCCTTATCTCAGCCTGACAAAAACCATGGCAAATAAAACAGCAGCTCACCACGGAGCAAGGGAAACAGGCCATCAGACATGCACAGAATCAGCTAATTCCTTAGAATATGTAAGAGGAGGAGTCGTCAAAACCCAGAAACCATAAGGAAGGACTACAGAGCTGTGGGAGAGGTGGTTAGGGACTCTGGAGCACAGATCATCTTTTCGTCAATTCTCCACGATACAGGGCAGGACCTCGAAAAGGCTAAGAGGATTGGGCAGGTTAATAAATGGTTAGAAGGGTGGTGCTATAGTCAGGGGTTTGGGTACCTTGAACATGGGACTCAATTTAGCAGGCCAGGTCTACTGGGGGCTGGTGGAGCTGGTCTGACAAAGAAGGGGAAGAGTGGATTTGGTAGGAGGCTTGCCAGACTGGTCAAGGATGCTTTAAACTAGATGTGTTGGGGGAGGGGGGCATCATTCCATCCCAACACACCCAGTCGGTTGGCAGCACCTACAGTAAACGTTCGGAGCAATGTAGGGATATTCCACCTGCTCCAGCCAATGAGCCGGCTTCAATTGGATCTAGCCTCAAATGCCTCTACACAAATGCCCGTAGTATGGGGAACAAACAAGAGGAATTAGAGATGTGTGCACATCTATGGGGGTATGATATCATAGGCATCACAGAAACATGGTGGGATGGCTCCTATGACTGGTGTGTTGGAATGGAAGGTTACCAGCTCTTTAGGAAAGACAGGCCCGGTAGGCGGGGAGGGGGAGCTGCTATTTATGTTGGGGATGGGCTGGAGAGTATGGAACTCTGTCTGGGGACAGGTGAGCAGTCGACAGAAAGTTTGTGGGTCAGGGTTAAAGGGAGAACAGCGATGGGTGACATTATTGTGGGGATCTGTTACAGACCGCCTGACCAAGGGGAGCTGGTGGATGAAGCACTCTATAGACAGATAGGAACAGCCTCACACTCACAGGCCCTTGTTCTCATGGGAGACTTCAACCACCCTGATATCTGTTGGAGGGATGGTACGGCCCGGCACAAGCAATCCAGAAGGTTCCTTGATTGTGTGGAAGACAACTTCCTTCTGCAAGTAATAGAGGAGCCGACAAGGAGAGGTGCCATGCTTGACCTTGTCCTCACCAACAGGGAAGGGCTGGTTGGGAATGTGACGCTCCAGGGCAGCCTTAATTGCAGCGATCATGAGATGGTCGAGTTTGAGATCCTCAGGACAGTGAGAAGGGTGTGCAGCAAGCTCACTGCCCTGGACTTCAAGAGAGTAGACTTTGGCCTCTTCAGGAACCTGCTCAGTAAGGTTCCATGGGATACAGCCCTAGAGGGCAGGTGGGCTCAAGACTGTTGGTTGATATTCAAGGATCACCTGCTGCAGGCTCAGGAGCGATGCATCCCAACTAGAAGGAAGTTTAGCAGGAGGGCCAGGAGACCTCCTTGGATGGATAAGGACCTGCTGAGCAAAATTCGAAGGAAAAAAGAGGCTTATAAAAGGTGGAAGCAAGGTCAGGCGACCTGGGAAGAATACAGGGATGTTGTCCGGGAAGCTACGCAACCAGGTTAGGAAAGCTAAGGCCCAGTTAGAATTAAACTTGGCTAGGGATGTTAAGGATAACAGAGAGGGATTTTATAGGTACACTGCAAACAAAAGACAGGTTAGGGACAATGTGGGCCCTCTCCAGAAGATATCGGGAGAACTGGCTACTCTGGACTTAGAGAAGGCTGAGGTTCTTAATGACTTCTTTGCCTCAGTCTTCACCGGCAAATGCTCTGACCACACCACCCAAGTCTTGGAAGGCAGGCGGAGGGACTGTGAGAATGAAGACCCTGGGCCCACTGTAGGAGAGGATCTGGTTCGAGACCATCTAAGGAACCTGAATGTATACAAGTCCATGGGACTGGATGAGGTCCATCCGCGGGTCCTGAAGGAGCTGGCAAATGAAGTTGCTAAGCCACTGTCCATCAGATTTGAAAAATCATGGCAGTCAGGTGAAGTTCCCGATGACTGGAAAAGGGAAATATAACCCCCAGTTTTAAGAAGGGGAAAATGGATGACCCAGGGAATTACAGACCAGTCAGTCTCACCTCTGTGCCTGGCAAAATCTTGGAGCGGATTATCCTGGAAGGCATGCTGAGGCACATAAAAAGCAACAAGGTGCTTGGTGACAGCCAGCATGGCTTCACTAAGGGGAAATCCTGCCTGACCAATCTGGTGGCCTTCTATGAAGGGGCCACAGAACTGATGGACAGGGGCAGAGCAGTTGATGTCATCTACCTGGACTTGTGTAAAGCCTTTGACACTGTCTCACATGACATCCTTCTCTCTAAGATGGGGAGACATCAATTTGATAGGTGGACCACTCGGTGGATAAAGAAGTGGCTGGATGGCCGCATGCAAAGAGTAGTGCTCAGTGGCTCAATGTCCAGCTGGAGACCAGTAATGAGTGGTGTCCTCCAGGGATCGGTGTTGGGCTGGTCTTGTTCAACATCTTTGTGGGTGACATGGACAGTGGGATTGAGTGCGCCCTCAGCAAGTTTGCCGATGACACCAAGCTGTGTGGTTCGGTTGATACATTGGAGGGAAGGAATGCCATCCAGAGGGACCCTGACACGCTTGTGAGGTGGGCTGATGCCAACCTGATGAATTTTAACAATGCGAAGTGCAAGGTCCTACACCTGGGTCGGAGCAATGCCAGGCACAGCTACAGGTTGGGCAGAGAAGAGATTCAGAGCAGCCCTGAGGAGGACTTGGGGGTGTTGGTCAATGAGAAAATGAACATGAGCCGGCAGTGTGTGCTTGCAGCCCAGAAAGCCAACCATATCCTGGGCTGCATCAAAAGGAGCGTGACCAGCAGGTCGAGGGAGGTGATCCTGCCCCTCTACTCTGCTCTCGTGAGACCTCACTTGGAGTATTGTGTGCAGTTCTGGTGTCTTCAACATAAAAAGGACATGGAAGTGTTAGAACAAGTGCAGAGGAGGGCCACGAGGATGATCAGGGGACTGGAGCACCTCTCGTATGAAGATAGGCTGAGAAAATTGGGGCTGTTCAGCCTGGAGAAAAGAAGGCTGAGTGGAGACCTCATAGCAGCCTTCCAATACCTGAAGGGGGCCTATAGGGATGCTGGGGGGGGACTCTTCATTAGGGACTGTAGTGAGAGGACAAGGGGTAATGAGTTCAAACTTAAACAGGGGAAGTTTAGATTGGATATGAGGAAGAAATTCTTCACTGTAAGGGTGGTGGGGCCCTGGAATGGGTTGCCCAGGGAGGTTGTGAATGCTTCATCCCTGGCGGCGTTCAAGGTGGGGTTGGACATAGCCTTGGATGGCATGGTTTAGTGGGAGGTGTTCCTGCCCATGGCAGGGGGGTTGGAACTAGATGATCTTAAGGTCCTTTCCAACCCTAACTATTCTATGATTCTATGATTAATATACAGTCCTTCAGGGGACTGGGCACCACACAGACAGAAATGCTTCTGATGCATTAGTGAGCTGGACCCAATTGTCTGGCATTGACCTGTTGGACACCAACACCTATCACCAATGAAAGCCTGGAAGGATCAGGGTGGATTAACCACTTCTCAAAACAAATATATCATCTCATACTCTGAATATTCCATATATTAGTCTTTTTTTATCTTAAATGTTTCAGGGTAAAACTTCCAAACATCTTTTTTCTTCTGCATGTGCATTTCTTTTTCTCCTTTCTTCTCTGCATGAAACCCTCTATCTCCTGCACCTAAATAACAATGAGGCATATAGTAAAACTGTCATTAGAATACTCAAGATTTCAGGCCCTTCCCTGTATAAAACAAGGGTAAGCTCCAAACATATCCATGAATACACCTTTACTTATTTTCTTACTACTCATTATTCCAATATTCTATGAAACAATATCCATTACCTTTGCTTTACAGATTTTTCTGTTAGACTAAATAACATATGGCTTTATCATCTACAAATACCTAAGCATATTTGGGTGATCTTTGTTTCTCTTAGCCACATCTTAGACTCTAAGATGCTTTAGAAACACTTCTGTCGCAAGAAATGTCCACCTCCTTGACTCTGGCTAGTTAACTGAGATGGAAATCAATCCCAGGAGATGCAATGTAGTTCCTCCAACTTCCACATAACCTGTATCATTAAATCAGTGAGAGCTAAGATGACTCCCAGTCTGCTAACAAACTGAAGCCACACAGCTCTCACCTAGCACTTAGTAAATATTAGCAGAGCAGGAGAGGAAACACACTTCTTTTTAGCAGTGTAATCACATAGTTTGAACGCCAGAAATTCTTTCATTTCAATGTAAATGTTTCAAATTTCTTGAAGTAAGACACCTGACAAATAAAACATTACGTGATTAGTTTTGAATGAAGGAAAATAAAATTAAAAAAAAATCACAGTTCAGGTAACAGTTCTTTAAAAAGCTTAAAATGGAAGCAAAATATCAAAATAGACATTTATCCTTTTACAAAAAGAGTTATGCTCTAAGCACATTGTCCTGATTCAACACCTGGATTTGTTATACATGCTACAGATTTACATTCTTATAAATAAAGGGTCAATCATACTGATCTCAAGAAAGTTACAAAGAACGACCATCCAGCAATGTAATAAACATGGTATCACAAATACTTTTCAAGAAATCATGATTGGGGGGGGGGAAGAGACTCTGACAACCCACCAACAAATCCACAGATAATCAAAGATAATGAAAGATCAGTGCAATAAAACATACTTTAAGAATTTAATCCATCTTGGAACCAGCCCTTCACAGAACTTTTGCCTCCACAGAAAGTACGGATGCTCATTTTACACCTAACATTAGTATCAAGCACCTGCTTTGGTAATATATAAAGTATATAGCACTGTAAGTTTCTGAAAAAAGTACTTTTTGCACTAAGAAGCAGTTAACAGATATTCTAGCTTGTTTCCAACAACCGTTACTATTAACTAATGGTACAGAATTACAGATGTGTGCTGCTTGAGCACTTACAATTAAATGTAGGATGAGAATAGGAGAGTCAACAATATGGCACTGGATTAGCTACAACTGAATAAAGTACGGCTCATTACCTAGAAGCATAAATGAACTCTTCAGCAACAAAAGAATGTTTTCTTCCTCATAGTTGGAAGGAAACAGAACAGAGAGATACAAGCATACACACTCAATAATACAAATTAAATTCACCGTATTACTAGAAATAAAGTATCTCACATCAGCCATACAAACTTTGACGCTAATTTTCACACATCCACCACTAGTAATACCTACTTTATTTTCTGCAGGACACAATACTGCATTACAAATTGCATGTGACAAATTCACAAACAATGAAACTGTCTGTCCTCTAAAAACTACTACAGAATTCAGCACATCTAACTTCTTTTTCTAAAAAAAAAAAAAGTTATCAAACAAAATTTCATAATGATAGGTCGCCCTTTTGTTCACAGGGTGAAGAGCAAAAAGGCTGCCTTACGTACTCAAAACCGCAATCAGTGAGGCAACTTTGCACTTCCCTGCAAACTACTGAACTGTTCAATGATGCCAGCAACAACCAAAGGATTACTGAAACATACCAATGCATAGAACACAATTTTAATTTCACTTTATTTGTAAAAATCCCAAACGTTACTGCTAGCTTAGACTATGGTTTGCACCAAAAGTTGTCACTAACTTTCCAGAAACTCTTACCTCCTACATTAATTGAACCAGATCATTACTGCAAAAATAAATGCAAAAAAACATACAACCACATATACCAGCATATGTGAACAGGAAACTGGAACAACACATTATCAGTGAACACAGTATTTGCTAACTTACTATTAATGGTACACTGGTACTTTGATGAAAATTCAAATTACAATATAGATTAGACATGTAAAAAAAAAAAATGGGAAATAATATAAAACTGTATGACAGGAGGGTTTAACCTGAAACTTTAGGCATCCTTACTGACAATTCTGAGAAAAATTCTCCTTAAAAGGGAAAAAAATATTTTATCATATAAGTAATTTTCCTGAAATCCCTGTAAAAGCATGGTTAGAGGTCCTCACACCCTTCAGAAACAAAGAAAAAAAGTGTCATCCAACTTGTTTCAAGATTAAGCATGTAGCAATATCTGAATTATAGCACTGTGCAAGCATCCCCAGAGCAAGTGCCAGGTCCAGCTCTCATTTTAAAAGAGGATGACAGTGGATCAGAGCCTTAGGACAGTGGATCAGAGCCTTAGGCACCCTAAAGAAAAAAAAAGTACCATTTCAGAACTTGTCATGAGTTAACTCTCTTTCAAGGCTTCTTGGAATCTTTCTCCAACCCAATAATCTACTGCAACTTCTGAGACATTATAGCAGCAATTTAGTGTTAAATGGTGTGCAACCCTCAAAGCACATCTACACATAGGAAAAAAAATATCTTTTCAGAATTTTTTTTTGTTTGTGCTTTACAATTAATTGGATGACTCAACTCCCGCTTCACATACACACACCCCCAGGGCTTTCCAACAGTTGAAATATTGACAACTGCTGTTTCTTGGAATTAAAACAAAGGAAAGGAACTTAGAGGAACCCTTGTACAGAAGACTACCTTAATCATTACCAGACAGCAAAGTAGACCTTTCCATACCGCCACATTCAGGACAGGAACCAATCACAGCAGACAGATGCATAAATTTGTATTTACCATAAGCAAAAAATACATTCATTTCAGAGTTAAACAGGATACAATATACCTTACTGTTATCAGTGTTATTATAAAGACCTCAGTCAACTCTTTTCCTGCTTCCACTGAACAGGACTTGAAAAAATAGTACCAGAGGAGGACTACTTTACTACTCCATCACCAACCAGCTGTAAGCATAAGCATAATAAAAAATGATTAATTTCAAATACTGACCAAAATAATACTCTAAACTAGACCATATATCATTCACTTACACTGATCAGTAGTTGCTCACACAGGTGCTCCCAAAATCTCATGATTGCTTAAATGCAGCCCTTTAAAAGGAGGCCAAACATACAGACTGAAGAACTGAAACTGAAAATTCGGGAACCTAGGAAAACATGTGCTTTTTAATATATTGTTTTCTATTGTTTCCTCATGGATTAGTATTTCAGATTTTACATTGCACTAAATTAGGCCTTAAAATGACAAGGCTATTGAGTTTATTGCTTGCAAAAGGCAAACACCACATCTTACTGTATACGACTCGTAAGTAATAAAAAACCACAGCCATTACTAGCTCTTAGTGGCCTGAGCTGGCCCGCAAGCTCTGGCTGCACACTGGCCTGCCCGTGCAGTTTTCTCCTCAGCACTCAGCAGCTCAGTGCTCAGAAAAGCCTCAGCCAGGAACAGCAGAATTCTCCTTCCACAAGACATAACACATTTTTGGCTATCTACATTAAAAGCTCAATAGAGAAACGCACAACAAAATGTATCCACTCCCACTGGCCATGACCTGCTGCTTCTCACCCGGACACCGGCAAGGGCTTCAACACAACACAGCAGCAGAGTGGCCACCAAACCTTCCAGAATGATGGGGGCGGGGCTAGGTGCTGCTGGATGTTGGGGAGCTGCCACAGAGCAGAGGTGCGAGGTGGCCCGCCACGAGTGGAGTGGCGAGCTCTCCACCCCTACTACACCAACCAATCCGCGGCTGGTTCTGTACCCGTGGTGGCTGTGTCTTAAGTGCGCAGAAACGGGACTGAGCGCAAGGGATGGCGCCACAGCTTCGGCAGCCAGCTGACCCCTGCCAGGAAGCGAGGAGCTGTGGTGTGGAGCGCGGCAGCCATCGGCCCAGCCCAGCCTGGGCATAGCGACAGCCGGATCAGAGAGGTCCATGCCTGGAAAGCTTTAAAAAGCCTTTTAATTGAAAGGGTGGCTTCAAGAAAAGCCACTTTAAACAACGTTATTTCCTACTGCCAATGGTTTTGATTTATTCTCAATGAGTACTAACTAACCATAAAGGACAGGCATGAGGTCTGCGTATAGCTCTTCAAAAAATCTTCCCATACTGGAGCGAATCGAAAATTTAAATTGAAATTTAAGGCTGCAAACATTCTTTTTATGAAATGCTCAAGCAAATAGAATTTGCAGTGGCTGTAAAGCAGTCCCTGACTCACCTATAATGAAGTACATACATGTACGTATACTAGGTATCTAAGTCAGCAGAATGTTACGCTGCTTTAATTTAAAAATCTAGTATGTGCCAGAGGCACATAGTATATTCTTAACACATTAAAATATGTCCTTAGTGCAGTTATAATATATTCTTACATGTTCACTATTGGCTGCATTTTAAATATCTAGCAGAAATATATTTAATCCTCTTGTTCATTATTACCCTTCCTTTATCCCTTCAGTGAATATCTAAAGAATTTTGCAGGTTTATAGTTTTTCTTCTCTTTGGGAATGGTGTCATGAGCTGTGTTCCTGCAGCTACTGAGAAAGCCATCTATAGACAGCAAATTCCAATTGCAGTGGAGCTGGAAGTAGTCTCCTAGCTACTGTAGTTTATATGGAGTAAATGTACTAATATAAAATATTTCTGTGCCAGTGGAAGTCTTTATTTCATGCTAATTGAGTTTAAAGCTTCATAAGATATTTTATAAAAAATCCTTCACTCATTTGTGCAATGTGATCTGTCATCTAGGAAAGGTAACATTGATCACAAAGCATAACACTTTAAACTCAACCTTGCAACCAAAAGCTTACATATAAAGTCATCCGGATTTCAAAGTTGCAGACTGCAGTGCAGTCAGAGGCATAGTGTGGCCTCACCCTTAAGGATGTGGATAGAATTCAAAGTATAGGACTGTTACACTACTAAATTCACTGACAAAGCTCTTATGGAGACTCTATCTTGTTTACAGTACACTGACCTTTAGAAGGGGCAAATGAAGTCACTGTTAATCACTGTAAACCAATGCACAGATGAGAAACAACATGGTAGACATCCATCCTACAACAACAACTCTGTTGAGATGTGGGGGTTGCTAATACATTTCAAAAGAAACAAATTCTGTGCAAGACAGTCTAGAATTATGAACTATAAATGATTCCTAATAAAGGGCTGACAGGGTATGTGTTAATTAAGCTAAAACACAGAATGGTGATCTAAACTCAACATTGCAAATGTACATGGGACATGCCTACTACTGTCTGTCTGTCCCTTTACTGGACCAGTTGTATAAAAGACAGATGAGAGAGTTGTGGCTGATGACAGTTCATTAGAGAAGACATGCCTACTTCAGTTCTGTCCTACTGAGTCTAGTGAGGCGGTTTCCTGTTCTAGCAAGACCAGACGGTGTTTTCCAGAAGAAAGATTTAGAGATTTGTTATGAACTTAGTATTTTCAATACTAGGCTAACAGTTATAAAAAAAAAGAACTTTAATACAATGATGTCAAAATGTGAGCAATGTGATTTCCTTGCAAGTAACTACGTTGACCTTACTACATATTGCTCAAGTTTGTTGTTCAGTTTCTCTTACAGAGGTTCTGCAGAGGATGACTTACACCAATGGAAAATACATAACCGTATGTGCTTTTTGCCTCAAAGCTGTCAAAACCAAAACCAGCCAACTTCCGTGTTAAACAAAGATCAGTTCCCTTCCTTGATCAGAAATTCTAGTCTATGACTTTCAGCTTCAGTCAGCTGCCTTTATACTATCAGCAAAAATGTTAACTGGGTGTATTTTGATGAGAAGTCCATGTTGAAGCAAGACAATTTTCCTTTAGGAGGTGATATAACTTAGAGTACACTCTGCCCCACCATTCTAGGTGGCTGACATTTCTAGCTGTTGAAATAAGCCTCTCAGACATACAAAGTCTGAGAAATCTTCGTGTTGTTTATCTTTTGTTCCCTTGCTTCACACTCATGCAATAAAGGCTGTGATTAAGAGGATTAATGAAAATGTCACCATTTATCACCTGAAGTTCAATCAGTAATAGGAAAGTTGAACCTTATTTGATTAATTATATAAAGGTGCAAAAAATTTTCACATTATGAATTCAGGACTTGCTGCAAGATCCTGGAACTCTGTAAGGTCCAAAATCTCAAGGTTCAAAGTCTTAAAGTTTACATACACTTAGAAGTACATGATTAACTTTAAGCTAACTTTATTGAATTAGTTTTCTTAATTCACTAACTCAACCACATTAACCCTCCATTAAGCCTCCATCTACCAGCTCTAGTATATCAAGGACAAGTTATCTGTCATTAAAAGCCTCCTCTCATCTGCCTGCCACCTCTCAATTACTGTTGCCAGGCTTCTTTTATTAGAATTTAATGTATTTTTGCATTTAAAACATTTTTGCATTTTTCCTGTGCTGCCTTTCAATTTTAGAAATAATTCCACACACCTCCCACAAATGCCATTACCATCTTTAGGCTTCCCTTTTGCACGATATCTGCATGCAACCAAGCAGAGCCACTCCTGACAAAAGAGGGTTTGTAGGCTGTAAGCATTAAGGCTGTCTATGCTGTTATTGACAACTGTCAGATCTTGACAATGAGGTCAATTTGCTGAAGGCAAAATTTTGAATTTCTAGAGCACAGAAACGAATTCTAGATTAAATGGGAAAGTACGGGTTTAGACCTAAATCTTGGGCTTACTGGCATAAAATTTGTGTTTCAGGCATTAAAAGTTTGATCTGTTAAAAAAGAGGAAAAAAAAAACATTAATTAAAATAAGGAATTATGTTTTTGGCTTTATAGTAAGATTGGTAGCTCTTGCTACAAACCTATCTAATCTAAATGTCCCTGCTCATTGCAGGGGATTGGAATAGGTGGCCTTTGAAGGTCCCTTCTAACCCAAACTATCCTATGATTCTATGATCCTAATTACAGATTTGCTAAAATTAGCTAAATCAGCAGTTGGGCTGCCAAAATGGATTTATTTAGATCTCTGGATTTAACTGAATTGCAGCAATGAAGAACCTACTTCAGAAAGTAATCTTTCTGAAGAAGAAAGGAATCTTCACTACTGAGATCTCATGTATGTGCCATTAACCAAACCCTGCCTTAAGAGGAAGACTGCACACTGATCTCTCCTGAAAGTGAGAAAGTGAAACAAAACCAGGGTAGTGCTGAATGGGAATTCTGAATCACACAAACTGAGGATACATAGAAATTTGCAAACCAAAGGTGATTTTCCTCTCAAAAACAAAGCATTATGTTAACTAGCTAAATAAAGAGTTACAAAATGTGTGTGATGAAAGGAGAGTTAATTTCAAGGTTATACTGATTCTAGAAATAAATACGGTAATGTAATGAAAATCCACTTCCCAGTCATAAATATTGATCCCAGTTGAAAGTGCTCATCTTATTTACAAAAAATGTCCTCCTACTCTGCTGACAGGTACATTTTATTCCCAAATGCTGACCAAAATTCTGCATGCATATCTCTATATGCTAACTGCTTCGTTTCACACTTAGATACACGGTCTTTCAGGCAGAAAAGCATACTTCAGTTCTGTGTCCACAGATCACATTGTACAACAGGATCCTGCATTCTAGTGACAGCTGCTTGTGTATGTTTATGTACACGACAGAAGTTACACTGTAATGCAAAAATAGGGATGATAGTATATTCTTCAATTTAGTCTTAAGCTGCTATATGACACAGATGTGATTAAATATTATACCACTGAAAGTATATGATGGTTTTAAGACAAATAGCAAAAACAGAACTGCCAGCAAAGAAAAAAAAAATAAAAATTACAACCCCTGGACTTGGTTCTTATATTTGGGGATGAAATTCCTCATCACTGAACTGCCTGAAACTAAAAACTTTTGCGTAACAGGATTCATGTTTCTTGTCTTGTGATTATGCTCCTATGAAGAATGAGAAAAGATCCCGCTCTCTTTTCTGATATCCTGAAAGTTAATAAAGATGTTCCAATAATCTGTCAGTTTGACCTCTACGTATGTAGTTGTGGAGTTTTGCCACTGTCAGAAGTAACTTTGTGTTTCAATGGCTCAGTAAAATGAGACTCTTCCAGTTAACAGGACTTTGTATATGTAGTACTTTACCATGTAAATCAAAATTCATTACTGGATTGTTAAATTCCATTTTAGATTTAGCTGCTATCTGCAAGGAAACTATGTTTTACACTGGATGGAAAATCTGGGGGGGTTTGTTGGTTTTCAGAATGCAAGTAGTTTTATTCCCATTACCCAAGTGGCAAGTAAGAGCTACCATCTTTCATATATATGCCAATAAAACAGATTGAAGTACTGAGATTTTTCCCACTGTACTTGAAGAGAAATATTTACTGTTTGTATAGAAAATGAAAAGCAACTTATCACGATTAAGTTGCAGATTCTGTGTTGAAACTGGGTCCTGGCAGAACTGTTTTCCACATGACACAGATATAGAAAGCTTTAGTTCCAGACCCAGTGGCCCTGTGTTTTGCTTGAGGGAAAGTAAGGACTTTATG